>CM068883.1:3670000-6162500 GCA_035149815.1 Branchiostoma lanceolatum | reverse complement strand
GCCGGTCACTGAGCGAAGCCTTATCCCCTCTTCTCGTTCGCCGTCACTCCTCTCAGAGGGATGCCTTCTCGCGTTCCTGGAAGGACGGTGCCCTTCACTTTAATTTGGGATAGGGTTACGAAGCGGATACCACTGCAAGGTCGTCAGTCCACGGAATTTGTTTTCCGATTGGTCTCTTAAGATCCTCTCCCTACGAGAGAGAAGTGGTCGTTTTTTCTCTAACGCAACTTTGGCTCTCGCTGGCGGGGGCCTGTAAGGCAGACGTAGGGGAAAGCGAGGCCCATAGGGTGCGATCGGAGCGACGTGGACCCCGGCAGCTTCCGGACGGAGTGCCTCGGCGACTTTCACCTTCGTCGGGCCGGCACCGGGGCGCTCCACTGACCGCGGAGTTAGGGGGTAAGACATTTCTTGGCTAGATCTTAGCCGACACGGTGTTGTGGCGGAACCTCGAGCACCCCTAGACCCATCATCGGGGAAGGGGTGGACGGGACAAGTCGGTTGGCGGGGACCCGGGGAGGGTTTGGGGGGAGTGTCCTCATCCGACTCCCACCTAACACCCCGTGGGCGAAGTATCTGTTGATGTAAGAAAAAAAAAACTTTTGGGAATCAAGCCATACTGTAGTAGGTCGCTCAATGCCTATCTGTTGAGGCGGGGGAGGGGCTTGTCACTTACTGCTTGTGCTTTTGGTTAATTTCTAGCGAGGATGGAGGCACATATTTTACTTAAAATGGAGTTGCAGGATGCTAAGATGCAAAGCCTTATAGCAAGCTCTTCTAGGCATTGACCTTAGAAAGTGGAAGAAATATGGCTACTAATATGTCAGGAGATGCCGGCGATGGAGTTAAGTTTTTATGCCACATTTTCACAATCTGGCTGCTAGTTAATGCATTACAAAGCAAGTTCTTTTGTGTGTGTGTGTGTGTCGGGGGTGTTGTCTACGTGTGTCCTATGCACCGTGTCCCACTCGTCACCACAGGAACATTAATACTTGTGTTATAAGGGAATAACAAGGCTAAGAGAGGGACACAGCCGCACAAACGCAGATGATCATGAACTTTAGACTGACTCCAGACCGCATGGCCGGAGGTTTATTAACCAGGGACAGTGCCCTAACTCGTCCCACATGTGTCATCCCCCATATTTGGTTGGGCCTGGATACTACGGTCCTCTCCTAATCTGGTGGCGTCCCGACTCCACAGTTTAATTCGAGAGAGCGGGCGGTGGTCCAGGGCCATCTTGGCGGTCACGGGCGTGACGGTCGGACTGTCGCTGGCTGACGGCCTGGGACTGGAGGAGGTCGAAGACCACTGACAGTTTCGACGCCAGCGTGGCGACGGTGGCGGTCAGGTCCGGTGTCGGCGCCCTAGCGGAGGTCACCCTGGCCGCGGTGTGGTCGGGCATGGCGTACTGGACGTCACGAGCAGCGGCGTGGCGGGCTTGCTCGCAGATGGAGGCTTGGCGGCGTCGATGTCGGCGGGGCCGAACTCCAACACCGGAATTTTCAGGTCTTGGTCGAGGCCGGCCAGGAACCTGTCGAGCGACACGTGGGCCCGCCCGGCGTCGTTGAAGTCGGGGTAGACCAGCCTTACTTGCCGCTATCGTCGTAGACAGAGAGGCTTTCCGCCGGGCGTCGTGGTCTTGCGTTGGCCGCCCGGCGGAACTCTTCCAGCAGCTGTGGACGGTCGAAGGGCCCGGCAATGGCCGCTCACAGGAGGGCAAGGTCGGCCTTGGTGGCATCTGGCAGTTGAAGCCGAATGTTGCGCCGGTGAGGTAGGTGGCGCAGCTTTGCTGGGTCGTCCAGTTGTTGGGACTCGGCCCAGACATCGAACTGCTGGCTCCAGAGTTGGAAGTCGCCGCTCCCGTCGAAGGACGGGGGGAGTCTCGAACGCTGTGCGGCTGCCATGGCGTGCATGAAGTATACTCGAAAGTATAGACCGCTGACACCAATTGTTATAAGGGAATAATAAGGCTAAGAGAGGGACACAGCCGCACACACGCAGATGAACTTTAGACTGTCTCCAGACCGCATGGCCGGAGGTTTATTAACCAGGGACAGTGCCCTAACTCGTCCCACATGTCATCCCCCCATATTTGGTTGGGCCTGGATACTACACTTGGTACTTGAGCAAATAGATAACCCGCGGTCTCAAATGTCGCTCGAAGAATGTCTTTTATCTTACCGAACTAAGATCAACTAGCGTTAGCTACGACAGAAGTCGGTGCTCCCACGCGTACAAGTCACCCGCTGGAGCAAGGGCCTGAGGCATTATTGTCAAGGTGCGATGTCATGCGACGATAGACATATATTATTTATACAATCATTATTAAAAGGAGGTCCGGGATGACCTTGACGACCAACTGCGGTCCTCCTACTTTGCCCTATGGGTTTCAGCGCCCGTCCAAAAAGTGGCACTATTCTGGTGCCTCCTGAAGACAATTTGAATGACCTCACAGGTATGGATGCTCAGTCTCTTGGTGTGGGACATTGGCTTCTCGATAAAGAACAAATGCTTGTAGAAGTTGTACTGGCGCCTTAGATTGCCAAGTACAAGCAACAACAGATTATGCAAGTTGTAACTCTGTAAATTAGTTTAGGCATTGTGGAACAAACTCTGACAGGGCCTAATTTGAGCTAATATTTCGAACTGCAGGCCAACATCCTGAATTTCCAATGTTTCTAGCACTAGACAGGCCTGGGCTCCCTGTAGATTTCTACATGTTTATATGCCTATTTAAATTACAGGAAGAGCTCATAGGGTTTTGATGGATATTGTTCTTACCCAGGGCAAGGAACTGGTCTCTTTAAAACTAGTAATACAGTAGTTGTGACACAGGTTAGTTGAAATATGAACTGTTGAAAAATGTACATATGATAAGGAACATTCAGTAATGTGGTTTTTTTATTAATAGAAAGTAACATTTGCAATATCAAGATAGCACTTTCTACAATATTTACATCTGTACTTCCTTTGACTATTAGGTGACAGCATGAAGGCCCATTTATTATAATAAATGACCATATTGTTCAACAAAAGGACTGCCAAAAATTCATTCACAATTGCTCCACTGAATGTCTGTATAGCATCAAACATTTGACTACCAGCTACAGTGTCACATGGAAATTGTTGCACAGCAAATTGAAAAAAGGTCTAAGAAAAGCAATACTCTAAAAGGCCAGAGCACAAGCAATTATTGGCTCTCTGGTTGCTGTATGAAACTAATTAAAGGTAAGATCAGCGTAAAAAATTAACACTTATAGTCCCCATGCTAAACCTATAATATCAAACACGAGAAAATGTACTGCCAAATGCTGAGGAAAAAACAAACCTATGAGATTTTTTACATAACAGTTTACGGATGAAGGAATTCAGAATAAACCTTTCAAAGGTAGGACTTTTCAGGTGATGACACCAAAACATGAACATTTTGCGGTTGATCTGTACCTGACTGCACAGTCTGCACTGTCAAGTAACCATCCAATAGTGTTAGAGATGTTGAAAAGTTCATGTGATATTTTTAACATGGCAAATACAATGAAGAGTGTCAGTCCGGGAACCAGCATATTACAATGGTACAACTTACTACAATGGTACAAAAAAATCTTGTTTACATTCAAGGGAGTTGACGTGGCAGAAAATCAGGCGTATTTCTGAAACTCAACTCATACATTTAACAAGACACTTTTCCTATCAAAAGGTCATGACAGACAAGGATACATTTTGCAACGAGGATGAAGGTTTTCAAGCAGTATTAAGAAAAAAATCATGCACATGTAGAAATTGTTCTGTTTAGAAAAACCTGTCCATTTACGTAAAATCTATTACATGTACAAAGGAACTTGCAACATGCCCAAGATTACTTAGTAAGATGTACAAGTTGAATGTAAAAGGGCCATGCCCATGATGATAACCCAGGGGCCATACTCCACCATTGGGATATCGGATGTAGCTTTAAAGCCATTATGTTACACTAATGTCTATTGTTGCAAATTTTCTCCAAGCATCAGTTTGCAATGTGAAAAATTATGTCTCTGGAACATGTAAAATTGACATTAGTACTACATGTATATCTGTCCAATGCGCACCTCCCACATCAGAACTTATAGCTTAGATAACACAAATTTAGACATTGAACTCAACAGCAATTCTAATATTCCTGTGAGCTGCAAGACAAGAGAGATAGCAGCATCCCTCCCACTTCATAAGTTCCAGTTTCCTGCTGAGATCTCTGGGCTTGCAGTGCAGAGAATTCCATATCCTACACATGTTGGCTTAAATCCCCTGCAAGTCAGAAGAAATGAGGATGAGAAGCATGAAATTTTCATCTCCAGTCAGTTTAAATGAATAGGACAGTAAAATTGTTGGATAATCAAGACCCATGACATTTTGCATCAGTAGATGTTTCATGGGGGAAGATATATGAATTTATGAAACCTATTAATGTTATATTGCTTACAACCTAAGAAACTGCAATTTTTTGTCACATACCACACGCAGAAGACTGCAGTCAATGTGGACTTCAGATTGGAAATAAACGTTTCACAACACCTTGTGAGTTACTCCAAATTCTAGTCCCATCAATATGTCAAGACCACAGTGGTCACATCTCTTCCTGGTATCATGTCAATATTCAACTTCAAGTAATCCATTCCTTACCTGTCTGCTGAAGTAGTGTGCAGTATTCTAGAGCATACTCGTAAAGGTCGGCTCCAAAACAGTCAGATTGAGATAGGGGGTTCACCTCTCTACTCAGACCAGTCAACTGAACTTCATTCAAGGGACAGTCAATCTCAGGAACAACTATGCCATCCTCTTCCAGTGGAGGAATTGGGCCATTCCAGTCTATGCCATACATGTTGTCTTCCTGTATGAGCACACAAAATACAAATATTTGGCAGACAACACATGTACTTGTACAGTTGTGAAATCAGTATCCAACTTTAAGAACATTTGAGTATTTATACATGTTGATATCAGTACAGTAAGTAATTACAGAAGCATTTGCAGCCAATCAAATTCACCAGTTGCTTCTGATTAATTTTCTCAAGTGACTATCTCAAACATGGAGACAGTATGATAGTCCACAAGTCTTTGTAAAAAAAATGAAACTGCATGATGATATAATTGATTTTTCCATCCTCAAGCTTTTCCCTCTAGCACTAAGATTGAATGAATGAATGACATAGATTGGAAACAGTTTAATTTGTAAACCCGAGCCAACAAAGCTAAGAAAAAGTCAAAAGCATGTGCATAGTACTAATCTCTATACATGTAGCTATTTCCCAAACTGATAGGTCTTGAAAATGAGCTATCAAGCTGGTGTAGCCAACTAGATCCATAAGAAAATAGTACTGGGGTAGCATCCAACAGAAAAGGGGGACAATGTGTTACCTGTAGGTCATTTGTGCCTTGAAGTACTTCCTCCCCATGTCGGATGCTTTCCTCCCATAAACCGCGTGTCCACAGCTGGTCTGGGGTCATGTTGCCTGCAGAGCTGATACGATGGTGATCCCAGGCCCTGACAAAGTCCTGCAGGTGACGGCGGATACGCGGTAACATCACAAAATGAAGGCAGAAGAGATGCAATCCACTAGAAATATCCAGCAGTCCAGCCTCCTCCAGATCAATGAAAATTTGCTTGTAGATGTGCACAACAGCCTGCCAGACATCTTGCCACAGTCGTTCAATTCTGGAAAAAAAATGTCATCCGTAACATATGTGTGCAAGTTAACCTTTAGATAGCTTGCATTACTAAATTACATGTAGACAAACTTAACTTTCAGAGCTGGGAATGTCTAACGTCCATGTAAAATCAGATGTAACACATGGACATGTGATGTAAGCATTGCACTGCAACATTGCTTTTTGAAACTAAGGACTTAAGACCAGAAGAGAGGTATTCAATGGAAACTCTTATCAGTCCTTGAAAATAGACTATGCAGATATGATATTGCTCCAAAGTCTGTGGTTATCAATGGAATAAGCAAAGAGCATAAAAAATGCTGGTCCATGTACATGTACTTGCATCCATTTTTTCACCTCATTGTTAATACAGTGTAGTTTCACACTCTGATTAGCACAATTATTGTTCATGTTGTAAATAACAGAAGATCACACCAGCATTACCCAAAGTCACTACCTTCACTGTCTCAAATTGGCTTTAAACCTACACAATGGGGCAGATGTGTGTTTCTGCCTTCTAGGAGACAATGTAATAAGTACTTTAAGGGAACAGAGTCCAGTCTTTATTTCATGGATGCCTATAAAGCCTTTCATCGTTTCAGGGAAAATTGGGGCTGTGCAGGTGTTTCTAATGTCTACCTGCACATAACCTACACTGGGTCACATGCAATTTGCATGTATACGGACACTGGTCACTGACTACTTGGTGCTGTATTACATGTACCTCCTTTTAAAAGTAAAATAAAGAATTTAGTGGTTTATCAGTTTCCCCAACAACTGTTCCTGGTTTAGGTGTTGTTCTTTTAAAAAAACGAGTACTAATCCTGGTGCAGGTAAAATTTGTGTGGTGCAGGTAATTGTTAATACCTGCAACAGTGCATTTAGCACCCCAAAACTATTCCAACCCTGTAAAAAGTAAAAAAAAGCTTGTGAATATCATATGCTCTCACCTCTGATTGTGAACAGATTTCCCAGCAATGTAGCTACCACGTCCACAGCCCATGTTTTCAAACATGTACTGTGCCACTTGAACGTTCTCAACACCTTGGTCGCCTCGGACCCTGTTAAAAGCAATTATCATTCTTACTAACACTACCTTGAAAATATTTTATGCTTACATGTGATACAAGAATATGCACATTAATGGTCTGTTAAGTCATCATAAAAGTGACTTACACGTGGAGCAGAACTGCATGAATATGTAAGTATATCTAACAGCCATGTGATGGCTTCAGGGATATTCCCTGTTAGCTGTTTCAAACTTGGTGCATTTCCTGCCTTACGTGCCCCCCCCCCCCATAATAATTCAACTTGATATTTATAGTTTTCTTCAATATTGCTGCTTGGAGGAAGCTAGTAGAAATATGCTTCCATCAGTACATGGGATACCAGTGAGCATTGGATACTGCTATTTCATTTTGATCATGGACTGGAATTGGTGTTTTTAAAAGATTTGGCAAGTGTCAATATGAAGATGGAGTTGAGGTCCCGGGCTAAGGCGGGCAGGCCTCCAGCCTGGCATGGAACGACTCAACGGTGGGAGCCGTCGCAACCATGCCAGGCAGGGTGTTCCACTGTGGGATAGTATGGGGAAAGAAAGAGTGTATATAAGTGTCGGATCTTGTGTGGATGGTGTAAAACTTGAGGTCGAGGCTCCCCCGGGTGCGCTCCTGGGCTGGTTTCAGCAAACTGTGTCTATATTAATATGGTTGTTAACAAGTCTGTAGAAGAAGGTGAGGCGGGCGTTCCTCCTCCTTTCAGAGAGAAATACTTCAAAGCAGACATACAATAATAAATCAGCCTCATTACAACTCTTACCTAGAGGGTATACCAAACTCATTCACAGCTTGCAGGAAAAAAGTTAAAGTTGTAGATGCCAAGTTGTTCGCTGCGACGTTCAGGTACATGACCTTTCTTGAAAATCCATCTACACAGCCGTGAATAACGATGTTATACCTGAGGGTTTAGAAAAAGGGCAAAACAGGAATAAGTCTCCAAAGCTGTTACAAATTAGAATAAATGACACATAGCATGCAGTTCCAAAGTAGTATGTGGCTATATAGGGTCTTGTCAGGTTACAGGGCTCGAAATACTGGGTGCATGTGCAATACTGAGTTCACATTAGGGGTGGATACCGGTTCGCTGGACCTGATTCCGACCTTTAAGACCCGAGTCCAAAAAACCCAAAAACCTGAGTCCAAAAAAAAACTGAACAAAGTACAAAAAAAATTATTTTGTTTGATAAAAATTGTTTTGAGTCTCCCCTCTGACAAAAAAAGCATTCAAAATAAGTGCAACATTCAAATACCAAACACTGGTTTGTCTTCTCACCAAGAAACTTTTATTGCCGTGCGTGTCAGTATCAATTCTCTATGCTTAATGTTGGTCTAATAAAACAAAACATCAACTGGACAGGATCAGGTCCAGGTTCAGGTCCGGACCTGAACCTAAATCTCTGGACCTAAACTTGGACTTGGACCTTATTAAGCCGAACCGGTATCCACCCCTAGTTCACATGCACCCAAAATTGGAGATGTGCACCTTATTTTCAATTGTGGGTGCACTGGTGCACCAAGGTATTTTGTATGATATAAGGTGAAGGTACAACTGTACACTACAGTACAAAATATTCTTGAAATGTGGGTATTAGAAAAGCCAATATACATTTGTATATCCGAAGCAGCTAAACTAAGTTAAGAAAGGTTGAGTCAACAAAATTCATATTGTTTTACCTAATCAGTTTATGGTGCGTGTCAAGGTGCCATAGGCGCATGGGGGCCCTTACACTGTAAGCCCTCCTCACCTCTACCCTCAATCCAATAGTTCTCAGGAACACACCCACGGGATCAACCCTGTGCATAGAGGATCGCACTCTCTCTTCTTGCACTCGCAAGCCTTGGCCTGACAGATGTCCTCTCACCATTCTATACCCTGAGTTTGGAAATTCCTGTAGAATAGTCCCCACAGCTTGGTCCAAGTCATCATCACTTATGTTGCAGTATGTGTCTGACACTGATAAACCAAACTCCTGCATCCTGCGGAATACAGTGGACCGACTGACATTCAGCATGGCAGAAATAACAGGCACACTGAATTGGAGTTCCAACAGTCTTTTGATCAAGTTTGGTGGTATGATGTACCGAGGCCTGCCTCTTTCCAACCGCTGTACAGCAAGAAGTGGTCGAGGTTCTTCCCTTGATAAAATATTGTAGAAAAATTGTTGCAAGGCATATAGCTTAGTCATCAAATCATTGGAGATACCTGTCTCTCTTGATGTACTTTCACAAATAAACATAATCCTGTCAAGCAGATACACGAAATAATCAATGTCATCCACTGATGGTACATCATATGCACATCGCTGTTCTATTGCCCGAACTGTGTCCGAGAGGTGACCTAGGATTGCCAGCTGCAGTGTCTCCTGCACCTGCGAAACAACGTACAAAGAGAATTAAGTCATTTCATTGCATACTCTACCTGAGAAGATTACACTTTGACTTTCAGAGTTGATTTAGAATACAGATTATCTGAAACTAAGGCACAAAAATTCCACCTGCAACTGCAATTTGCAGAAGAAAATTGCATAACGTCATTAACGAAATGTTAACAACTGCCAATGCTGCAGAAAGAAAAAATTCAAGGTCGGTATCATGAATTACAAGTCAGACAAGTAAAACTTTGGTTCAGTAGCTTGTGAGGAGTTATAGCATTCTCCTATCAAATTTTTTACATGGGTGATGTTTAGTATACAACTTATTAGTAGGTTTCCTTAGGCCAAGAAGGTTGTACTTGTAGTAAGGATCAGTGGTTTGGGTATTTGTGAAAAATTGTCAAGCTTTGCAAAGTGTTTGCTGAATTTTCTCCATGATTATTCTTTAATGCCTTGCCCTTGGCCGGGAGATCCACTAGATTCTATGAAGATAAATCTGTGGATTTGCATTCAGGATCAGACTGGATATAACCAATGTAACACAAACTCTGATAGCACTTACATCTCCAAGTACTGTACACATCAAAGATGTAAATAATGCTTCCCATACCTCCTGACGGCCAACAGGGGTGCCTTGCATCTTGTAGTGCAGGTGGTCTGCAAGTGTTTCATATGACACATTATTTTCAATAACAATCAATAAAATGACGGTCACTACCAAATCTAACTGGCCGATATCAAGTCCAAGTGTCCAAAGCGGCACTGTCTACTTATGCATGCATTAATGCAGGCCCATTCCGAAAAGGATGAGCACAACTTACCAACAAAATAAAGATGGCTCACATGTAGGAGGGCCGCCTGCATGCCCTTTTTCGTAAGGCATAATTAGGTCTTTTTAGTAGAGTTCATAATCCATAGGCAGCCACCCAAAATTCCTAATCGGAACATCAGCCTTGATTGGGAAGCCTCATCATTTAACGTAATTCTTAATCAGCTCTGAGGATTTCACATAATTCGTAATCGCCAGCAAAAATTTTTTGTATTCGTCATCACTAGTACTCCCCACCCCCGCTGCCCCCATGCAGGCCCTCATGTAGCAGCAACAGAACCTTGCAACAGACCACAGTCAGCGTTTACACAAGGAACACCAAACAAGCATAAGGTTCCATGATAAGTGACTTGACAACAAGGATCCTCATTTTGGGAGCCCTTTTAGCCTTTTGTCGTAAATACGCAAAACGCCCGGTTTGCGGCAAGATCAAAAGTTTGCAAATTGCAATTGCAAACCCCAAGGTCAGGGTAATGTTGTCATCAAAAAATGTCCGAGAAGCAGCGGCAATTGTGCTGACTTTCTACCCATAATTTCCACGCTTAATCCCCTCTTTTCGTAAGGTTTTACCGGTGGAAGTCTAACGTATTTGGAACACAAAAACACGCCCCCCCCCTCCCCACAGAAGTAACGTTGATCAGTCTCGAGTCAATTTGGCGATAATCGACAAAATGACGGTCACTACCAACCGTAACTGGCCGATATTAAGTCCAAGTGTCCACAGCGACACTGACAACACGTGGCGTGCGTTAATATCGGCGTATTTCGCCAAAGACGAACACAACTTACCCGGAGCAAATGGCCGGCAACATCGTAGGAGACCACGAACTTGTCCGATGTATGCCCTACCCTACTTCCGGAGCGGAACGCGTCATTTCCGGAGTACAAACAGAAATGATATAGCAAACAGAAATGACATAGCAAACAGAAATCGCATGGTATTTTGAAATCGTATAGTACCAGATTTTAAAACAATACCAACTTTCAAAAATAATAGCACCACATGTATATTCGATTTGAAAAACATATATTCCATTTTAAATTACATACCTATTCGATTTGAAAAACACATATTCCATTCTAAATTACATACCTATTCCATTTCAAAAAACGTATACGATCTTTTTGACACTGTTTCTGCTTCGTAAGAGAGCAGCCAGCGAAGCGTATGGCCCGAGTAATGCGACCGCGGTGCGACGTGGGTCGACTTTTCCCGACAGCAGTACGTTATGCCAGTAACCATGGCAACCAGGGTGACGTACACATGCGGCACACAACTCAACATCTCGGGAAGACATGTTGGGTGGTCTGGGCTAGCGCTGTTCTTTGATGTAAAGTTGCAAATAAGACTCTGCAAGAGATGGTCATCCATGATTGGTGGATCAGTCTAAGACACATCAAGTCCTCGATTGGTTGAGATGGGTGATGTTCTTTTTGAAGTAATCTGGAAGAAAGAAGAGACTGTAGGTCATTTACACAAGGTTATCTTAAGTTTTGAAGGAGACATGGTTTTGTGGAACTGGGTACTTTTTGTACAGTACTGGTCGGGCATTCACCTAGTGCTAGCAACCACCTGGCGTATTAAATAGGGGTGGGTACCGGTACATAAAATTCAGGTCCAGGTCCAGGTCCAGAAGGTCAAGTCCAGAGGTCCGGACCTGTACCTGTACCTGATTATATTTGTGTCGCAGTACATCATATTTTGGAGAGCGAGACACACGTTAAAGTCTCCAAACGTCATGTCTGGAACGATATAATTGCTTAGATTTGCACTTTGTCTCAAAATTATAACAATACTCTCCTCGCCGTCTGTTTACTCATCCTTTAAGTGTTTCTAGGTATGATTCACAGCTAACTTCTTCGAAAACGACTCGTTAAATCTGCTGCTTTGTATTTTCTTAGACCAGTTATGTGGCCGCCTGTTGGTAGCCTGGTACTATACATTTTCTAATCGGTCCACAGACCGGTCCACTGATTTTTACGGACCGTTTTTTTGGACCGGTCCATCAAGAAATACCGGTTTTGTACCGGTACACGGTACCGGTACCCACCCCTAGTATTAAAGTAACCTGGACCTTTTCTCAGTCTTTTGAGTGTGGTTGCTGAGGACAAGTTTGGCATTATTAAAGTAAATCACTGTAACTGTTTTTAATTTAGACGAAAACAATATTGTTTTCAATTTGACTTCAAACAAGAATGTCTTCATCGCTTCATAGCTTAATCAAGGTAAAGGTACAGATAGATACGAATACATACAATCTACACAGAAGGATAGAAATGGGTGACCTATATAATATATCGAGAATTTCTTCATCAAATTTTATGCAAAATTATCATGGATGGCATTGTGGGGATGAAGTCATAAAATAAAAGTAATGCAATGTTTTAATATAATTTTCACAAGGTCCCAATTACGTATAAGTTTAGAGTTATTATCTTGCATTGTGGCGGCTAAAAAAAAGACTTGTGGGAGGGGGGCACCGCTAAGGATGTTTTACATGCAAACACCACTTGTCAAACTTCTAGGCATATATACAGATCCTCTACATGCACTTTACAAACAGCCCAACGTTAAATTTATACAAAGAATACAAACTCTTACTAGTTTGTTGTGCAAGAAAGTTGAGTATTGTCCAGTACCAGGGTGAAATGTACGAAGTTAAACAAGACGGGGACTAATGTACAAAGTACGAAGCGCCATGTGACGTCACACCATGTGCTGTTATCTAACTAGTGTTAGCATAGAAAGTTGCCATGTGTGCGTGTCACCTAGCTTCCCGGGGTTTCGCCATGACATGCAGCGCCGACTAGCGGCTAATGGTAACAGTGCAGGTTATCTAATCGTCAAGCAGTGATACACCTTCAGGGGTGGTTCGAGGGTATAGAAAATAATAACAAGAAGATACTGGGAGTGGAAGATTGTGACTGGATAAAGGGCTTCCCTGTCGATCACTCGGGGTGGGTCGCTGTCAGAGGAGCCATAAGGCCAGCTCATCTTATCTTATATGTTGCCAGCCACGCCACAGAGTAGGGAGAGTCTAGATGGTTCTTTCGTTCAGTTCTTATCTTATAGATCCTTATACAATACTGGGCAAAACCTAACGTGGTTATCACGCCCTGGGATGATAACAAACGTGTACGCCTAAATTGAGTGTGTGCTTTAAATTAGTTCCTCCCTCTCCCCACCCCTCCATTCTACATGAACTGGTATGGTCTTCCCCATTCTATTTTCTTGCAAGGGAGAACACTGATTGGTCAACAGGACTTCATTTTGTCTTACAATATGTTGACACCGAAACAACACAACACATCTAGTTGCACAGCACACGTTTATTCAGCAATAAATTTCAGGCAGATTGACAGAAATGACAATACAGAGTGCTAAAAGCTACTTACAGCGAGGCTTGGCAATACACACAAAATTCATCCTAAGTACATGTGTAATGTATAAGCATTTGCTACCTATATTTGCCTACAATATACATATACTGGTCTAGGCCATTGATGACACCACAATAGAGGGCTTGATGATCAAAATTAATTCTAAATACGAAAGTTAAAACTTTGGTGATTGTCACGGCAGTAGTCTTACTATGGTTGAAACAAGTATAATATTCAAAACTGGTGGAATGTCGTTCATTAACTAGAAAACAAAACAACAAAGCTTTGTATTACAATCCTACCCCTATCTTCTTTCATAATCAAAAAATTACAATGTCTACTATCTACAACCTGTATGAAAGATCAATAGAGATTTAATGATGACACCTGATTTCTACTTATGAAGTCTAATATTTATCTGTACATTCAATTATGCAAAATATATTCTATAGAATATCATTCACTACATGATTCTCACCCTCAAACTCTATCTTATTTCATCTCATATGAAAAACTACAAACATCTTCTTTATGCACTCTGATATTAAACTGGATCCATCCACAACTTCTCAAGTTATGCTGTCCACAAACAAGCAGACATATATACACACTTGAAAACATAACATTCTTGGCCAAGGTAGAAATAAAATCAAGGGACACTATGTTTTTTTGATATGCATGAATTCTACTTATAGTATCTATTTGTTAACATATCTTAAAGCTTAAAAATATGCAGCCAGTTTTGTTCAGCTTCCCCTGACAAGTGCTGAGAAGAGACTGTTGGTATCACACAGAAGTTCCTGAGGAGGCCCGTTTTCTACGACCCTTCCGTCCTTCAGCACCAGGATGTGGTCGTAATCCAAGATTGTCGACAAACGATGCTGAAAAAACAAAAAACATTTAGATTCAAGCTACATTTTCCAAATTTCTGAAATGTCCAGATTGCTTTTGATTCATTTTTGGTCTTAAGTTAATTGCTGATATTTTGCTGCAGTCAGCAGGAATTAAGAGAAAACTGAAATTCAAAAAGGAATGTTTAAATGTTATGCCTTACTGCTATTGTGATGACTGTCCTGTCAGCAAAAGCGGTCGTCACAGCAGTCTGCAGGACGCTGTCCGTCTCCAGGTCCAGCGATGCTGTCGCCTCGTCCATGATGAGGATCTTCGTCTTCCGCAGGAACGCACGAGCCAAGCAGAACAACTGGAAATGATATGGAATTTTATTTTACAGATTTTCAGCAGTTATTCGAATAGACTAAGTTCATATTGATTTTGTTGAGGCCAAGTCGTCTGCATGCTATCTTTGTATGATGGCATGTACCAAATGTGTACAATCATGTACATGTAACACATCAAAATAGGTTTGGACTAAATAGACTGTTACATCTTAGGCAACATATCATGTGACCTTTCTTAGTCAATCAGGCCTTTGTTAAAAATCAGAGTCATGATGAGACCGATCAAATATAGATTCTTACTTCTCAAGCGTATAGTGACATTTCTAAACCAATCATGATCAGCTGTTGTCCACTAATAATTATTGCTTATTTATTTGTATATATTGTGAAGGAGACTATCTATACCTGTCTTTGTCCCAATATCATGTGACCTTTCTAAGCCAATCAACTCTTGGCTGGCAAGATCTACATAAGAATGTGTGACTGTACCTCTTTGGTGAAGGAGACTTTGTTACTCTGTCCCATCATCATCTAAGCCAATGACAGTTCTAGGCTGACAAAATTTAGAATGTGTGACTACATTGTGTATATCATCATCATTCCAGGGTGTTATCGCTCCTTTGGAGGAACCCCTCCCTTGTCAGACTCCAGGTTTTCCTCTGTCGAGCGGTTCTTGTAGGGCCCAGGTGTTTGGTTAAATTGTCGCTCCATCTTATTTTGGGCCGCCCTCTTGACTATATCTCTATATCTGACTATAATCTATAACTGTTTTGTGAGAGGAAGAGTAACCTGTCTCTGTCCAACGCTGAAGTTCTCGCCCCCCTCAGACACCACGCTGTCCAGCCCCTCCGGTAAGTCCGACACAACCCCCTTCAGCTGGGCAGCCGCAAGGGCATCCCACAATTCCTGGTCTGACCTTGAGTCCATGGGGTCAAGGTTGAACCTGACAAGATACATAGATCCAAGGTTTAGTTCTCATTAAAACTAGATGATATAGTTATGCCATATATAGGCCTGGGTTAATGTCAATTATTTCATAATAATCAATTCATCCACTGATTTAACTTTTCCCATGTCAAAAGTAGTATGGATGGTCTACTGGTTATGGGTCCTATCTGTTAGGATTTAAACCTAGAAACCTATTGCATCCATTCTTCTGTCTATTCTCTGCTAAACCAAGGAGGTTCCTTGGCTAAACTGGGCTTAAAGGTTTCCACTTTTGGGGGTGTGGCCGCACTACAGCATACCTAAAGAAAACATTTTTCTACAACTGTAATTCACTGATTGGCTGACAGCAGGTTAAAAAACCTCAGCTCGGTTTAGTAGAGGCTCCCCAAAGTATACAGTATAGGCTGCAGGTGAAGCTCTACATATAGGAGAATGATAGAATCCAGCAGCCAAGCCCCTAGGCCACCTATCGTATCCAGACTATAGAAAAAGAGAAACACATATTTTGGGTAAAAAATGTACTGCAAGCCTTAGATTTTAGTATAAAATTGTAGGTAATATGCAACAATACCTTATAGTCCCAGCAAACAAGACTGGGTCCTGTGGAATGATGGACAGTTTGGACCTCAGTGCCTGGAGACCGATCTTGCTGATGTCGACATCGTCGATGTAAATCTTGCCTGCAAAGTTGTCAATCATCCTGAAGAGGGACAGGGTGAGGGAGGACTTCCCACTCCCGGTACGGCCGCAGATCCCAACCTGCAAACAGAAGTCAAGACTCAAATACCTAAATTTGAAATTAAACCTATCTTTGTGTTCAAACGGATCTTAATACTCAGATTGCCACATTATGAAAAAGCCATGATAGAAAATAAACATATAGCACAATATGTACTGTATTTGTATCATATTCTAAGCTAAACTCTTTCCAACACCATTCGGTGTTTAGGGTGGTGCCAATCTCTATCTATAGCCCTTGGGCCCCGTGACTTTATAATGGGAATATCATTCAAACGTACAAGTATGACCAAAAAGACAACAAAACACACAAAGCTTAAAAATATCCTTTTTTTGTCGATTCGTTGAGTGCTTTTTCATCAGCGTGCCGAGGGTCCAGTGAGAGGGGGGCTTTAACCGTCTTCCTGCTGAAGTAGCCTTTTGGCACTAAATTTGAATTGGTTACAGGGTTAGGCAGCAGGCAGGGGGTTAAAGTGAGAATGAAACATGGTGAACGTGACTTAGGTTTAAGATGAGTTTGCTCCATACCTTTTCTCCTCCCTTGAACAACACAGACACGTTCATCAGAACAGGCTCCAGGTCTGCAGCATACCGAGTGGACAGTCCCGACACTCGAACCTCGCCTCTGGACGGCCAGTTTGCAGGAAGGGCCACTGGAGTAAACAAAAACAGTTATACTTGGTATGAAAGCTCATCTGTGTCAACTTGGTAGAATCCATCAACCCTCTCTGAACTGTAACGGTAGTAGATTTCATCTTCCTGCCTCTTAGCTTTTATATGGGTCATTATAGTAGAGCTTATACTAAGTTATAGCATTCCCCTACATGGTCCCGTGGGACAACCTGCAGCTGCCAGGCTGTTTTGGGCCCCGAATTATTTTAACTCTGACTTAAAATCAACGTGGGTCCCGGTAACAAATAGAAACCGTGAGCTAATTGTGCGAGCACGGGAAGGTCCCCCCCCCCCCCCCCCCCCCGAACCCCCCACCAAGGCAAATCTGGGCCTAGCCGGGACTACACCCCCTAAGAGTAACGATGCAATTGGGACAAAAAGCACTAGAAGTGCTAGTTTCCTGTCAATGAGAACTCACCAGTAGAGCCCTCCTGTGGTTCTGTCTGCACCTCTGTGTAATGTTTGACCCTCTCCAGAGAATTCATCTTCATCTCAACATCTGCCAGACTACGGACAAGCCAGTTCAAATATCCAGAAACCTGAAGAAAAGAAAAATAGTTTTAATAACAAATGACTCTGTTTCCTCAATTTGTCTATAACATCTACTAACATAATTCCACCAGGGTACATAATTCCACCACCCTGAAAAGATACGTCCAACAGATCTCCAACCCAACGTCCCCCAGTATAATGCACTTCTGTATACATTGTATCTGAACTGTGTACACCTGGGGGGTGCTGCATTAGCAATTTCTAAAACCCACTGCTTTTCGAAGTGGCAGATATATGTAACCCAGTGGATGAATGTTAATGGAGGTTATATTTAAAATTTGTAGATGAAAGTTGACTTACGCTGAGTGCATAAGTCAGAGAGAGTCCGACCAGTCCCGGTGCAAGGTGACCCAACACTGCAGCCAGGAGGGAGCTCAGAGCGGCAGCAAACACTATCACACTGCCGATCAGATCCTGGGGTTACAATGAAAAACACAACATTATATAGTTATAATATGCATCAATATATGTGCCACAGTTTATGATAGAGATGCTACATACTTAACATGACTACAAAATTCTCTCATTTTTAAACGGTTCATTGAATACAATAGTTTCTGTCCATGGTACTGAATAAAATTTTGGGTTTTGTCCATGGTACTAAAAGTAGTCTAAACATAGGTTTTGTCCTTGGTACTAAATATCATTCACACTGACAACATGTGTTTCGCCCATGGTACTAAACATAGGTTTTGTCCATGGTACTAAACATGGATTTTCTCCATGGTACTAAATGTCATTCACACTGACAGCATGCATGGGTTTTGTCCATGGTACTAAATTTTATTCACACTGACAACATGGGTTTTGTCCATGGTACTGTCATTCACACTTATATGGGTTTTGTCCTTGGTCCTAAACATAGATTTTGTCCTTGGTACTAAATGTCATTCACACTAATAGTCTTACAACATGGTTTTTGTCCATGGTTCTCAACGTCATTCACACTGGAAACATGGGTTTTGTCCTTGGTACTAAATGCCATTCATATGAAAACATGGGTTTTGTCCATGGTACTAAACGTAGGTTTTGTCTAAGGTACCAAATGTGATTGAGTGAGTGAGTGAGTGAGTGAGTGAGTGAGAGAACAGCAATCCTTACCAGCCTGATCCCCAGCCATCTGTTAGCTGTGTTGAGCCACATGAATGTCTTGGCAGTAGAGTCCAAGTTCTGCTGGAACTGTTGAGAGAATCGTCCCTGCTCCTTGTACGACCGTACCGTAGACAGTCCGCCCAGTACTTCAGTAAAGCTGGCCAAAACTGGCGACTTACTAATGTTCTCCAGTCTTTGCAGCTCCCTGAAAGAAGACATTCAAATATTAGTCTAGTAGTTAAATCAGTCAATCCCTACTTTCATCAATACAGAGGTAAGGATGAAATACAACGTGTTACCAAAACCAATGAACCATGCCTAAACTGAGACAGGGCTGATATTGACTGCCAAGCACCTTTGAACCGTTGCTTACGTCACACTTCCACTCAGGTAAAGTGATATATAGGGGAGACTAAAGGGATTGCGCCTGTGCCCAGACCCCACGATGAGAGACCTCAAGTAAAAAAACATGGTTTAAACCATTGAAAATTCTTTTTTTGGTGGGATTTTTTGTGAAATCTGGGCAATATAGGATTGTCTGTATTTGCTGAATTAGCTGAAATAAATGGCCTTTCTCTACCTTGTGGGGTTTGGCACCCCCCTGATATAGTGGGATGGTCTTCAACTGGGTGTTTGAAGCCTGTAGGACCTATCCAAGGGCTCTGATTAGGGGGGGGGGGGTTATCTGGAGAACAGCCGTATAGAATTTGTCAGGGATAAATCTGATGACAGTCGACATAACTGGTTAGTATTTGAGGGTAAGTTATTGTAGTCTGATCTTTTGATTCCTGAGATAATGACACCTTCTTTTTCTTAAAGGCCCACTATGTAGGATTTTGGCCCAAAAATTGAAAATATTCTTGTGAACAAATCATAATGTTAATAGCAGGTACTGACATGTACAACCCCTTTTCAGCATATTGTCTTCATTATTTCGTCTATTTTGGGTGTTTGTGAACTGTACAAAAACAAAACAAAAATTCCCGGACACCACCTCAATAGTAGATAAACAACAACATCCCAGTGCACCAGAGGACCCCCATGGTGGTCTAATCACTTAGGCACACTGTAGACTGCCAGATGTCATGAAGCTCTTCTTCTTTGGAAACACTCATATCTTTTTCCAAGAGGGTAGAATACAACTATTAATTTATTCTAGAGAGTCTACTTTGAAGGGAATACAACTATTAATTTATTCTAGAGAGTCTACTTTGAAGGGTATCAATAAAGTGTGGTTATTTTCCCTTCAAAACTGCAAGAACTCTGGTAAGGATGATTTTTTACAGAAACTGGTGAACTGCAAACAGGCACCCCACTGGGCGATCAGCCTGATAAGAAGTACAGAAGCCATGTGTGGCCATGTGTTAGTTTCACACTGTGTGTTGTTTTGGATGGAGGATAACAGTTTTTTAGTTGTTTGTATGGTGCAGTAATGTTGTAACCTCCCTTCCTGAATATCGGTAAGCAATTCTATAGAGTTGATAAAGCTTGCTATGCAAAGAAACAGTAGGAAAATCTACTTTCTGTATTGGCCTAAAACTACATAGTGGGTCTTTAACTTCCCCATAGGGCTACATGCATTACTGCCATTTATTGTAACCCTTTAGTCTCCCCTATAGGCTCCGTGTCATTCCAACTTGAGATGGATTAGAGGACTGGTTGAAAGCTTGTTAGTGAACGCTTTACTTTTTTGAGTACGGGAAAGTGTGTGAAAGTTAAAGGAGTCCTGGACTTTAGGACTCCTATAAAGTATCCCAGATGTCTTGATAAGACGCATAGGAGTGGTGCCCATCTCCATATCTGTAGCCTTTGGGCCACACATTTGTGCAAGTCAGTACAGCAGGGGGCTGGTCCGCTGGTAGTGATGTGTGTTTAACTTCCATACTCTTTTCCAAATTCTGAGTGCTAAGCAGAGAAATCAGTTTTGGCCATTTTTAAAGTCTTTGGTATGACCTGGCCGGGGATCGAACTCACGACCTACCGTATGCAAGGCAAACACTCTACCCACCAGGCCATTGCACTGGAAAGTGTGTACTACTGTACAACAAATCGTACCTAGAGGAGGCACGGAAGTACTTCTGCATGAAGAAGTAGAAGCCGATGATGGGGAGGGCGGGTATGAGGAACCATGGAGTGACTACAGCATTCACGACAACGGCGGCCAAACACTGCAGGGTGGTGGACACTATTGTCAGGACGCTGGATTGAAGTTTCTGTGGGAAGACAAAGACCTTTAGCAACACTGACATTTAACTAGTAAATACAGAAGACTACCGTAACTATCAAGGTGAAGATATGTCAGCTAAGCTCATGTTTTAAGCAGAAACTGTATATGTTGAAATTTTTGTAGTGGTTCAATGTTCACAGTTTTTGCAGTGACCTCTTCACCACAAACTTGATATAAACCCACTGTGAACTTAAAACCACTGAAAAATGCTTGTTCTGTCTTCTGTATTACGATGTTAGAGACCGTCTGAGTTAAAATGTGAACTGCTTTGGTAGTAGACCAGCAGTGTCATTTGTTTGGGTTGGGTATATTTGACTCAATTCTGTCTTGTCCTATGATACAAAATCAAATGTGTTATGCAGAAAACCATGATTGTAGAGTGGATAAATTCCATAGTTTACCTGATCAATAGTCTGTGTGTCAGAGGAAAATCTGTTGAGGATCCTGCCAAGAGGAGTTGTGTCAAAAAACCTACGACGAAGAAAAAATAGAATAATTTTAATAATTCTGAAATTTATAAATTCTTCTTTCCACACAATGTTACGATAACTTATCAAAACTTTTTAAATCTTAGCAAAAACTTCTGAAATCAGTATCCCTTCAATAAATGACGAACTGCTGTAACTACTGTAACAAATAACTACAGATTCTGTATACTGTAATTCTTGTTTCTTTCACTGTAACTTTATGTTCACTGTTTTCACGGTCACCTCTGTACCCTAAATTTATCATCACCGTGAAAAACCTGTTGTTATTATCTATAATGATTCCTTCACTTGCCACCACAGTGAAGTTAAAGTTCAGTGAAAATGTCCCTTTTCCTTACACCGTGAACTTTTGCTACCGTGAAGATTAAGTGAATTACTGTATCTATATAGCCGGTACAAGCGCCCTTCAGTGTAACACACCAGCTTCGCAGGCAAGAAGCACTGTTCAGCAGCTTGTTATATTACACAGAATGACCTGTCACGTCTAACCTTCGCATATCTAACTGTAAGCGCTGTTTAAAGCTATCTAATAAGGATACTCCTACTAGTGCTTCATGGCAACTAGTTCCAATCTATGATACTAGTTTAATTATATAACAATTGAATATAATATTTCTTTCTCATCTGTGTATTGGCATTTCTGTGTACTGAAAAAAAAATCCAATTAAATCATACAATGCTATTGCCAAGTGGCATTACTGTAAATGCAGAAATGCTTGCGGTGGTTTTATGTTTGTGGTTTTCGTAGTGAGCTCTTCGTTGCGAACTTAAAATCATCACAAAATATTTTAGCCCTGATCCTACCCCCTTGTCTACTATTGTCTTAAACGCGAAGTTAAAACCACCGCAAACACTCCATTTTCTCCCTACCGCGAAATTAAAAGCACGCAAACTTAAATGCATTTACAGTACCTCATTGGAGCTCTGACGATGTTATCCAGCATGGCGTAGTGGAGGTTCTTTGCAGCACGATAACCAACGAACAGGAACAGCAGCGCACCAATCAGCGTCGTCAGAATAACACCGCCCGACAGACTGGCGTAGCCAATCAGGTAGTATTCTACGTCTGTGACACCGGGGTGTTCCATCTCCGCAAACTGGGGTGGGAGGGGGTCAAGGAACACAAAGAAATAAATGACACTCTTTAACAATACTGTAATTCTGAAAATTTTTGCAGTGGTTTTATGCTTGATTTTCACAGTGAAGTTAAAACCAATGTGCAAATTTTTGTTTTCATAGTAAATAAAGTCAGTATGTGACTATAGTGCTATATTGCAAACTTAAAACCACCATAAACACTCCATTTGTATCTTAGGCCATATTTATTTGGTTAATATATGGATGACATCCTCTGGGAACCCTAAAACTGATGCAAGCATGCAAATAAAAGAAGTTTAGAAAAAAAAGTTGCTTTCATATTGAAATCTATGTGGTCAGGAAGGCTGAACAAATTACTAACACACATGCAGAGTATGATATAACGAACTATTATAACATTCATTTTCTTTTCTTCACATCTTCCCACATTTTTTTTGTAATATATGGCACATACTTTATCATTTTGCAGCTGCTCTGTATGATTTGCAGTATGGTCCAATTTTTTGTTTTTTATAAATGGAAGAAAATTGATGCGGGTGTGGATGTCATCCATATAATCAAAATCAACATGGCCTTACCACAAAATTAAATCACCGCGAACTTAAAGCCATTCACAGTATTACATAGGTCATTAGTCAGTCTCGTCCGATGAGCTGCCCCCCCTTCCTGCAGGTCCAAACAGGTTGCCTCAGGGAAGAGCAGTGCTGCTGGTACCTCAAAAGTCTGTTGAAATCTCACCTTTTCAAAAATGGCTGCTCCATTCTTTGTTGGAATTAATGAGAGCTGCATTAAAAATTCAAATTTCCAAAAAAACAAAGAACAATTTTGCCCTGAATGTCCATCTTGAAAACTATAAGATTGGCCAGATACTAAGTTTCCATTCACTATAGTCTGATTGGCTGTCATTGCTCTTTCCCTGTATCCAAACAACGAATCAGAAGACCCATAACATCTTCTCACTTACCATAGAATTATAACTGATCTCTAATTGGCTGCCATTATGACTGCTGGCTGCTGAGGACCAATCAGAGAGCCAGAAGTCCCTTGCAACAGCAAAGCCCCTCAAGGCCACCTGGGCCAGCATAGCCACGATAACAAATACGATCCCGCCAGCGTACGCATAGGTCAAGTACACCTTGACCTTCACCATTCCCTTCTCCCGCTCTTCCTGGGTCATCAGTGTTCCATCCTTTGTTTCTAAAAAAAAAAAATTGGATGATTATCTCACAGTTGAACATTTTCTGAGACTATTAGCAAAAGATTTCATATAGATTACAAAATAATATTGTATTCAACAGACCTTTTTCATCCTCATCCTTCTCGTCTTTCTTTTCGTCTTTTTTTGCATCCTCTTCCTCCTCCTCTTCTTCCTGCTCATCCCATTCCTCCTTCCATTGTTCGAACAGATGGGGGCTGGCCTGAGATATCTCCTCCAGGGTTCCCTGGTGGGCCACCTGGCCGTCCTTCATCACAAGGATCTGGTACGGAACAATTCATACATGTAAACAATTTCCAACCACTGCAGGAACTATTTAAGGAGGAGGACACAGATATTGAAAACCAGTGGCAACAGGCCAAGAAGGGCTGGATAGACACATGCGAGGATGTTTTGGGCAAGAAGAAACCACAACACAAAGAGCGGATCTCCTTCAACACTCTGCTGAAGTTGGAAACAAGGAAGCAAAAGAGAGCTGCATTGAACACAAGCCGAACAAGATCAGAGAAGGCAATTAGGCACACAAAACATTTTACACACAATTTAGGATGTTGTATAAAAATCTGGTGACTAGGGCCAGAAAAATAAAATTCTGCAGAATTCTGGCTCCAGTTCCAAGGATTCTTCAGAATTCTGCAGAATTGGGCTAATGCTGTCTCTAGGTCCCAGAATTCTGGCTCCTATTCTCAGAATTCTGCAGAATTTTTCAGAATTGGGCTAAAGCTGGCTCCAGTTCCCAGAATTCTGGCTCCAGTTCCCAGAATTCTGCAGAATTGGCCTGATCCCCATGGGGTCCTCAATGGCTGCTACATCTTTTTAACTTCATTTTCACCTACCAGATGTGATATTGAGCCATTTGGGTTTAAGATTACTGAGATGTGGAAGGTATTCTCAAATTAAACTGAAATTCCTAAGTAAAACTGGAGGCTTTCATAACCAGTTCCTTATGGTATACAGACTGTTATACTTCACTACAGGTACTACATATACTGTAATTCTTGATTTGTTAACGGTAACTTAATTTTAGTAACTTTAACGGCCACTAGTCAACCGCTATAATTTAATCATCGCAAAAATCTGATCACTAGCATTTGCAACAGTGATGTTTGTTCCCACAGTTAAAATTAAATGCAGTGAACTACTTTTCCCCAAACCCCTAAAATTACCAATTGGCTCCACCCCTGAGGCATTGCCAAAATGAACCTCGGTCCCCACCAGGTCTGCCTGTTGGAGCAGCTGCAGCTAAGGGAATAGTTATACTTCACTACAGGTACTACATATACTTTATTGGCTCCACCCCTGAGGCTTCGCCAAAATAAACAAGGTCCCCACGAGGTCTGCCTGTGGGAGCAGCTGCAGCTAAGGGAATAGTTATACTTCACTACAGGTACTACATATACTTAATTGGCTCCACCCCTGAGGCTTCGCTAAAATAAACAAGGTCCCCACGAGGTCTGCCTGTGGGAGCAGCTGCGGCTTAGGGAATACAGTTAATATATACTTCACTACAGGTACTACATTATATACATGCACACTTTATTGGCTCCACCCCTGTGGCTTCGCCAAAATAAACAAGGTCCCCACCAGGTCTGCCTGTGGAAGCAGCTGCAGCTTGTGAGTGACGAGGATCACAGTTCTCCCCTCCGCCGCCAGCAATCCCACAATGCCCTCCTCAAACAGCTGGGTCCCCACGTGGACATCCAGCGCTGATAGAGGATCGTCCTGAGGTTTCAAAATCAAAATTGTTCAGTAAGGCTATGTTGATTTGATTATATGGATGACATCTGCACACGCATCAATTTTCGTCCGTTCCAAAAAAAAAAGGTTTTTGACCATGCTGTAAATTGTAAAAAGCAGCTTCAAAATGAGAAAACACTAACTTAAAGTCATTATGTAAATTGCAAAAAAAATATTTCAAAAAATGGATACTAATGTCGCAGAATGCCGAAGTAGAAGATGTTTTGGAAAAACAAAAATGAAGAATCCATATTTCGGTATATCATATACATTGCGCGTTTAGTTTTAAATTTGTTCATCCTTCCTGACTACGTAGATTTCATACTGAAGGCAACTTTTTTTATTTGCATGCTCATACCAGTTGTTGGGTCCCAAGAGGATGTTATCCATACATGCATAATCAAATAAACATGGCCTGACAGGACTTAAATTTGACGACACAGTCGTGAAAATCAAGACTTTGTCGTGTCTTTGAGTTCGTAGTTCAGGCAAAAGTTTCAAAGTAACAACGCAATGCAAGACAGAAGAAAACACGTGGCTAAAAATATAATTTTCTGACATATGACAAAAACTCTTACCAGTATGACAATGTCAGCTGTGGAGTATAAGGCCCTGGCCACACTCACTCTCTGCTTCTGCCCACCACTTAGGTTGATGCCCTGGCATGGTAGGGAAGGAAAGTGTTCGTTTTTGAACAGATCAACAGTTACTGATCATGAAACAGGAAGATCTACTGAAACAGCAAGAAATTAATAACTAGTAATAGTAGCCTACTGTTTTCTGCTGCTGCAGTAGTAGTATTAACTAGTAATATATGTTTTAAAAAAAAGGAACAGCTACTGAAGTCAATCCCACCTTTTCTCCAATTTCTGTTTCCTCCCCTGCAGGTAGTATGTCCAGGTCAGGTTGAAGAGCACAGGCTGAGATGACAGCTGAATATCTGCAGTAGTGAGAAACTAACTGTGATCATTTGGAACAAGTGGAAAAGTAACTTAGAGTAATACAGACTTTATATTGTGTTTTATGAATTATGATCATAACATTTCATAATCTACCCTAGGGTTTCACTCCACTCATCCATTGAGTTGACACAGCAATAAACAACACACATTGCAGATATAAATTTCATTCTCCTATAATGAAATTAATCATTATTGTTCTTACAAAGTAACTGAAGCAAATGACTGAATAATGTGTTGGAGCCCAATGGCAAAATATCTAAAAACAAAACAATTAAACAGCTGAAATTGTTTCAGAAGTTAAATAGTGTTTTATTAGCTTTCAGTCCAAACTGAATTATCTTCAAAGCAGGTATCACTCAGACTTGTGACAATTTGGTGAAATCCGGTGAGATACCTGTGTTTAAAAACTAATGATAATTATTGATTGTAACTTATCAATAAGTGACCTAACCTTCCCCTGTCCATCGGTGACCCAAACAGAATGTTGTCCTTCAGGGAGGCATTCAGTAACCAAGGCTTCTGGGCAGCATAGGCTACTGAGTTATGAGCACTGTAGACAAAATAAAACAAAGATAAGTTGTCATAATCATACAACATGATTTTGGACACTGTATTTGTAACATCTGTGCTACTCACAACCAGACCAAGGCAAAATACTTAAACAGGACATGTTGCTGCAATACCAATTAAAGTTGTAAGGAGGCCCATAATCAACCTTCAAGTGGATTAATCTTTTCAAAACACACCTCTTAAATAACATTATGATAATAATTATTATAATCCATCCATACTAGTATAAGCTTCTTGAGTTATGCTGGTAATGCTTTGTCTGCAAACACAGATGCACGCACGCACACACACACATGCACGCATGCATGCACGCACACACACTCACACACAGATACCCAAACATACCCAAAACAATACTTCTGCTCACTGACCGAAGTAACTATAACTTAAGTGCAAATACAAGACAATGCAAGCATGCATTATGAAAACTTACACTTGCATACACAAAGCACCATCTGCTCTAGGCTATCATGATAGAAGAATAGACAATTACCTGGCAAGCCTGACCGTTCCAGTTATTGTTGTCATCTCTCCCAGTAGAGCATTCAGGAGTGACGACTTCCCACTTCCAACTGATCCGACGATGAACGTCAGTTTACCTAAAACAGACAAGCAAACATTCAACTTAAAATTGATTCATTAGCATCATTGCTTGCGAACAACAGCACTGTGATCATGTAATTACTTTGCCTGATAAATGACTACCCTCTGTGTTACTGTAACTGTACTGTAGTTAAATCTTGAAATGTTACTGGTGCTTGCATTTTCATGTTTTTTTCTTTTTTGCGGCTACATCTATACACTGCAAAATTTTGTCAAGGCATACTGATTGTAGACAGTCACTATAGATATAATATATTTTCTTCTTTAAAACAATCGCTGTGACCCAGAATTCATAAGCTCTGACCTTTAGGGATGCTGAAGTAGAGGTCAGTCAGAATGGGTTGTTTGGACTCCAAATCCCAGGCAAACGACCCATCTTCAACCTAAAAATATGATAAGATTTTAAACAAAGCTGTTGCTGAAAATTAAGTAAAATTACACTGCTATGTTTATGGCTTTCATGGGTCTTTATTCTAAAATATATCACAAGGCACAATAAGCAACAATAATATTTTACCAACACTAATTTCCTTAAAGTCCTTTTGTGGGGGAAGGACTTTCCCCACCTCTCCATTTCCATAGCCCTTGGGCCACACAGTTGTGCATTAAGCATTACAGCTGGGGGTAGTCCACTGTGCTTCATCACATGCATATGTACCCTGCTCTTTCTCATTACATATAATATCATATGTAATATAATATATAATACATGTATACCTAATCATAAAAGTGTCAGTGTAGAGTGCTAAGCAGAGAAAGCAATATTTTGTATGCATACAAATTGTCAAAAGTCTTTATAATGGTATGACCCGGCCGGGAATTGAACCCACGACCTTCTGAATGCAAAGTGAGCACTCTACCCAACAGCTTCCCATCCATAAAAAATAACAGCTTGTTTGTTTCTTTCTTTATCTATTTGCACAATAAAAAAACATAACATTATGATTATCATAATAAAAACATATGCACGTGCAGGAGGAGGGAAAAGCCTGAAGTGGCTAATTCTATGCCCTCCTTCTTCAAACTAGTTTAACATTTAATATAGCAATAATCTAAAGAAGAAATAAGCAATCACATACAGTACATGACAAAAAATCATCATCATCTGGTCGTGAAAGTGTCACGGAGGAAAAAAATTGATAAATTACGATAAGAATGTTCAAATAAAAATGAAAAATCAATGACTTAGAATAAGAATGGTGACAAATAATTGAGCTTTGAACTATGATCAATGGAATAAAAGGAGAATGATAAAGGGCTATTGCAGGCGACTAGGACAGCTATCAGTAATGAAATGACTTTTCAGGGCACTTTTAAATATCAGAAAAGAGGAGGCTGCTTAATATATATTTGTATGAAGCAGGGATGTCTCCAGGACCCGTCCCTCCGTCCTGGGACGGAAATTTGCTTGTTGGGACGGAAATTTTTTTACCTTGTCCATCCCAAAATCTGAACTTCATGACATGAAATTGATGAAAATGTATTTTCATAAGCTTGAAATGACGGATTTAACAAATTCAATACAATTGGCTCCCAAATAATGGGTGGGACAACAAAAAAATAATAATAAAATTAAAAGCTGGGGACAGCCATGGTATGAAGACTGTATAATTTATATACCCACCTGAATGGCAGTGTTGTCGTTAAGTTCAAAAGTCTCTGATCCCAACTGACTGGCGTTGATGACAAGAGGGCTTCTCTGGTCTTCTGATGGGAGAAACTCATTCACAAAATTCATCTGAAAAAGAGAAACAATTTTAGAAATTACTATCATAATCATATTCACAACCATGTATTTATCAACAGGTTTCTAAGATTATGACAAACGGCCATTCACAATAAAATTATGGGTATCATTTATACTTACAATGTCATTTTTCACATAATTGTTGACCGTTGATAAGAAACAGAAATTTCAAAAATCTTATAAAACTGACAGTTTTATTAAGCTCCAGGCCTCTTTGACAAAAAACAAAAAAGTCCAGGATTTCATTGATACTTGGGGCAAATCTGATCAGCTGCTTGGTTAAATAAAAGGCCTAAAAAAAACATGAAATATTCTAATTTTTAGAGCGAAACCCCACAAATCTAGCCTGTGTCATCTTGTTTAGTTTCAGGCGTTAAATCAGCCATTCTACTTAAAAATGACAACAATCAAAGTACAATTATAATTATTGCTTATTTCATTTTATTTTGAAGAGATTTCCACATCCACACTATTTTGTTTATTTCAAAAATTGTACAGTTAGCAAAAAAAATGGCCTCCTGTAATTTGATACTGCAAAACCAATAAGAAAGAATACCCTGGCAACCATTATTGTTTGGGTTTGAAGTCCTCTCCATATGCAACACTACGCAAGGATATGAGTCTGACAGGATGTGAGGATCACAACCCATTGATTAAACTGAACTACTGTAAAAGGGGAAATGTTCACGGTGGTTTTATGTTTGCACCTCTTGACAGTGAACTTAAAACTGCAGAAATTTGTGTTCTTACAGTCTTCTGCTAGCCTACACCCTTGTTCCAACTGCAAACTTAACTGCAAACACTCCATTTTCTTCACGCCACGAAATTAAATGCCCGCGAACATTTCCCCTTATACAGTAATCTTTGGACAAGTTCATATTTATTCACAACTACCAGGAATTTGAAAACAGTCATTTCCAAGCCTACAACATCCTAAGGCTTGATCTAAGATTACCAAATACACACTGGGGATGAACTGAATAAAATGAATCTTACAACCCGTGAGCTAACAAATATCGAAGCATGTACACATGGCATTGTGTAAGACCAAGATGGGGGAAAACAAGGCACAGCGGCTTTACTTCTTGCTCTTGGTCTCAAGTCTTCTGCTGTTTGAGCCGTCAACTACGCTACGTGTAAATGAAGCACGTCGGTGTCCAGAGAGCTGTCATTCCAACAGTGGAAGGAACATTGTCTGCCGCTGTCCAGATGAGAACTGGGCGGGGTCCGCCTGCAGCTGGGTTGGACACGGAGGAACGTACAGCTTCCCCGTATGTCTCGACGCCATACCAACCGGCTTCAACAAAGCCACGAGTTCGATCTTCATCAAGCATCTCTGTTCTTCTACGATTTTGGAATGGTCCTTTTCAAACAGCCCTCAAGTGAAGGTCCTTCACATCAAAGAGTCAAACGTTTCAAATGTACAAGCGGGGGCTTTCCGAGGACTCCCATTGGTGCACACTCTCAGCCTTGCTGACAACCGTATCTCCAGTCTTGGTGCGTTTGAATATCAAGTGATTTCAAGACTCCCTTCAAAATATTACTAAGTATTGGATGACAGTGCATGATATCAATTACATTGGTGATGAAATACAGAAAAACTGTGCCCGACTAGCTTGGATTTTCTCATATCATTGATTATTAATAACCATTACTATTACATCTAAAAAAGAAGGACTAAGTACCAAAATTGCTTTTCTTGGTGCATTTTTATGTTAAGGACATTCCACATGAAGTGCAAAGTTCTGCCAAATTCTTTACATGTTATGTAAATGATTTCACTCAAATTTGGAGCAATCTTCCCTTAACATCGTGTTTAATAATCAAATTTCTAAAAATGTGTCAGACATGGCAGAAGCATTTGTCACCTACAATTGGCTGGCTCCACCTTCTCCAGTGATGAGTTTTTGATGTTTGCTGTCATATCACCATGAATGTGACAATGTGTTTTTTTTCTTCGTCTTCAGAACCAGATACCTTCTTTGGGCTTCAGAAGGTAGCAAGCTTGAACCTTCAGAAGAACGCCATTTCTGTCATATCCCAGCATGCATTCCGTGGCGTGCCTTGCCTTGCCAGGCTGCAGTTGACCCAGAACCGCCTGCGTTCCGTGCCTGTTGATGCACTCCTGCCGCCTAAAGCACTGGTGGTTGCAAGCCTGGTAAAAAACCACATCACCACGATCGACAGCCAAGTACAGCATCTTAGTCAAAATAAGAATCTACGTCTTATGATAACGGGTAACGAGCTGAACTGTGACAGGAATCTAACGTGGTTCATCTGCAACCTACCAGACCTGGACCACATTTCTGGTCGGAACATCCTGAGGTGTGCATCACCTGCTGACCTGAGTGGAATTCTCCTTACCACCATGAGGAAGGATGTCTGTCAGACCGTCACGGACGGGTCACGACAGGGGATCACGTCCATCACAACAGCTCCTTGTACCATCAACACAAGCCTGTATAACAACGCCACTCCCACAGAGATGCCGTACACAAACAACGTGCCAGGCTATGAGTATACGACAGGGATCAACATTGTCATTCTTCTTGGCGGCTCGATCATCACTGAGAATGATGACAGTCGCCATGTCAATGCCATCATCACTTCTGCTATTGTGCCCCTCCTCCTTGTGTTGGCATCAGTAGTTGTTGTCTACTTGTACAACCACTGTCATGGCACAGGTTTGGCCTGTCACAATGCACCTGCTGAAACAGATGGAAGCGATAACATTGAGCCGTATGGTGTTGTCCACTCAAACTCAGCCGGACTAGGAACATCAGACAGAGACACAGCCACAGGGAGACGGCCAACCCCTGTTCAGGGCCAGACATCAGAGGAAAATGATGACATTGAGCCGTACGCTGTGTCATACATGGATGTGTCAGGGAAAGGGAAAAACGGCAAGCTTGCGCCGTACGCAATGACCTCCTTTGCTCACATCCAGCCCTCACATCTAGAGGACAATGATGACATTGAGCCGTACGCCGTATCATACATGGATGTGTCCGGGAAAGGGAAAAATGGCAAGCTTGCGCCGTACGCAACAACTACCATCAATGAAGACCCAGGGCCACAGCTTCAGCCATATTCCGTGACCTACGATGAAGAAACAGGGCCACAGCTTCAGCCATATTCCGTGACCTACGATGAAGACCCAGGACCACAGCTTCAGCCATATGCAGTGACCCACGATGAAGACCCAGGGCCACAGCTTCAGCCATGTGCAGTGACCCACAATGAAGACCCAGGGCCACAGCTTCAGCCATTTGCAGTAACCCACAATGAAGACCCAGGGCCACAGCTTCAGCCATTTGCAGTAACCCACAATGAAGACCCAGGGCCACAGCTTCAGCCATTTGCAGTAACCCACAATGAAGACCCAGGGCCACAGCTTCAGCCATTTGCAGTAACCCACAATGAAGACCCAGGGCCACAGCTTCAGCCATTTGCAGTAACCCACAATGAAGACCCAGGGCCACAGCTTCAGCCATTTGCAGTAACCCACAATGAAGACCCAGGGCCACAGCTTCAGCCATGTGCTGAAACCTGCATTGACAAGTTAGGACAGTATAACACAGCTCATGGACAGCCTGAGAGTTAGGACAGCACATCAGAACAGTTGAAGGACACTGGACCTTCTCACAAGCAGATGGACTCTGACAGACTGGCACTCTGATCAGGTATGGGGCTTCATTAGAGACTTTGCTTAATTCCACATTCGTGATTCCAGCCAGTTCTTGGGTGTAAAATTGAATTTCCAACTTTTCATTATCATCACAAACTCTAGAATCAGACACCTTAATAGTACTTTCATGATAATTTAAACAATACAGATTCTGAAACACTTGATTTTTCTAATGATTATGTCAACCTTTTGATGTTATTATCATAAAACTTGATTATTGTAACTGTTTTAGGCCTTTAGACTTGTAATAATGTTGTGTAGAGAAGTGTTTGAGGCTTTGAATAGCCAAGACTTGTTTGGTTGCTTGCTTTTTGCTCGTATGGTGTTGTACACTTGGTGGCTACTGTCAGGATCATCAGGCATGATGACCCAGTAGAAATAGTGACATGTAAAAATGCCAAGAACAGGTGGAAAGTCTAACTTCACTGAAAAACTGTACCTGATCCATTAAAGGTACAAATTGGTACTAACAGAAGTATCTTACCGATCTAAACATAAAAACAAAGTTGCTTTTTTTCGGTCATTTTTCTACCTTGATCTACCATATACATGTTGTATGCATAAATGTACCTTAATACACTGCACAAGGATATCCAGAATGTATGAATGCAACTTTGTTGTGTCGTGAAAACGTCTTGAAATATGCAAACTTTCACATTTTCAAATTCAGAGTATTTGCAGTTTTGGCCCCAAAATGCTAGATGTACATACCCTCAACATGCCATGTGTGATGTAATTAACATGCCAACAAGACGTGATGGGTATATTAATGTATCATTTACGATATCATAATAAATTCTGTTGGCCAGATCACTACATTAGTGGGATTCATTTCTTACCTCACTACTGGTACGCAGTGATTCTCCCCTTAGTTCCTGATCAGTACCATCCACTTCAGGAGCAACAAAGAACTTTCCCAGCCTCCTGTTGCTAACTACAGCATTCACTGTGACCCTGTATAATTGCATAATTTGCATAACTGTTAAAAAACAATGCCATAATAGTTATACAGCACAATCCTCTTATTTGCATATTACTCATTTGTCAGTGTATTTTATGCAATTTTATTTTGTACATGGAGCCTGTTCCCTTACTGGTTTGGTCTGATTCTTTTACCCATAAAGTCAGTCATTGATACCAAATCAACAAGATTAGTTGTCTTTTTGCACAAAAATACCTTAGTGACAATCTGCAAAGTTTTTCTATCAAGTAAATAGTTGGCAAGGTGGTCTTGTGGTTTAGCATTGTTCACTTACTAACATAATCTAAAGGTTCTGGGTTCACCCAATATATATGGCGGCAACCTTAAATTAAATTGTATTTTATTTCCCTGCATTATGCTACAAAGTTTCACCTGGCCAGTTCTCTGGTACATGGTCCAGACTGACTTTCTTCAAAATGGCATCGTTCAAATCCTGCCCAGTGTTACAATGAACACCTCAGATTTATGCCCTGCCTTAACCAAGTGCTCGGTGAAAGCAGTTTAATGGGGATATAAGTGGTCTTCTTTCATACCGTGAATTTATAAACTTTAAGACAATTCAAACTCTTATAATACAACTAGATAAGATTTGGAGATTTACTTCAGAAGTAAATCTCCAAATTCTATCCAGTTAGTGTTTAAATTGTCTTTATACAGTGTGTATATGATTGTTTACCTGGATGTCTAACCTTTATAAAAATATTGTGAATTTATTATTTAAATATTCATGTGTGGTTTTATGTAATAAACTTCGCAGTTTTTGCAGCGACCACTCCCTGTAAATACATTACGTTCTGGCAAAGGAATCTTCGTGTGACAGGAGTTTAAAGGAGGTGACTTACCTGGTCACCATTGGAAGTACCATCAGTGGAACTTCCAGGATGTTAAACAGGGCAAGGGAGGAGAAGGCCTTCCCAGCAGTCAACGGTTCATTGGTGATCAGTGTGTACAGGCCGAAGGTCTGCAAACAGACATGGTGAATCATAAATTGAAACATGGCAATTAGTCATAGCAGACTTTACGGGCTAGGTTATGCAGAGACATCCCCTTGCATTTGCACATGCACAAATTGCATTTCTATATTTTGACATGATACTGTAAATGCATTTGAGTTCGTGTGGTTTTTATTTCAGGGTAGGGAAAAAATAGAGTGTTTGCAATGGTTTTAAGTTTGTGTTGGAAACAATAGTAGTGCTACAGTCGTAGGTGGGAAAAATTTTTGCAGTGGTTTTAAGTTCAGCTGAAGAGTTCACTATGAAAACCGCGAACATTAAACCACAGCGAACATTTCTGCATTTACAGTACTAGGTGGGCGGGGCTATGGGATCGCTCTATTCTGAGACTCCAGTATTGAACATGTATTGGGTGGTAATGTTGTAAGTATTGGCGTTCCAATACTTACCAGTAGTGTTGTAAGTATTGGCGTTCCTCTGGTGATGAACACTGCAAGACAGTGTAAAACACACAAAAATTAATATTTGAAGTCAAAACTAAAACTGTGTCCTGACATCATAATATTAGAATAACAAGAAGTTTATACCGCCTGCCGCCACTGGCGCCACATGTCCCAAAGAATTTAGGATGTCCTAAATGATTATGCCATTTGTTCAAATCTGGTAGGCTGATAATTTGGTGACTATTTTTTTTGGGGGGGGGGGGGGGGGGGTTACTGAAAACAATGAACATCATGCAATGCCAACTTTAATTAAAAGACAGAATTCATTCCACAATTCTTTTTCACATAATATTGTGTCCCTGGCCCTTGTTAATGTACGATGTATGTTGGGAAAATGTGATATTACAGTCAAAACTGTAATGAATTATATCACATTTTCAACTGGAGGTGGTTTGCTGGCAAGATATGTAGTTTACAAGATATTTAGAAAAAACAATAAAAATTTGTACAACACTTACAGACACAGACACCATACAGGAATCCTTTCAGGAGCACTCCGAGCTCCTTTCTCCTGGCTCCTTTGATCATATCGGAGAAGATATCTTCCCATGCGTAAAGTTTGATCAGCTTCATAGCCTGCGGAGCACAAGTTTTTATATCGTCAGATTGAATTCTTGACTTTCAGTATTACATAAAGCAACAGATCTGTACTGAATACAATGTGAAAAAACAGGGAATGATGAATAATAGAATCTGATGTACACGAGTGTCAACAATAAGCCACCGAAAAGTTAATGTTACAGACATCTTATAAATTTAATGGAAGGTTACCAATAAGCATAAATATCAGGCATATTGTTGAATATTTGATAAAATTTGTTTGTAAAGGAAAAAATAATACTTTAAAAACTTCAATTTGAAAGATAACGTGATTGTACAAGATATTGAAATGTGAAGAATACATGGTGTACCATGAGATTTGACCTATGACCTACCTGTAGCATCTCATTAGACTTCTTAATTCGCTGGTCTGTTTGTTCCTGTTTGATGTGAAAAGAAGCTTTTTTTAAAATCATATTCAAAGTAAAGCAAAAGTAATATATGTAAACAAAAGAACAACAATGCTGGTATTTGTAATAATTCCTTTTTACATCTATCTAATTAGTATTAACATCAGTTTCTGCAAAATTACATATTGAATAATTACAGTTATGTAGCAAGCAACTATCAGTTGTAAATTTAGAATGAATTACTGAGTTAGTATAGAGTTAGGGCCCATTCACACTTGTGCGGAAATTCAAGTTCGTTTTTTTTGGGTTTAGGTTAAGTTTGTGGCCAAAGAAGTCATTTTTTTGTTTGATAACCAGGATGCACAGCGTTGGGTCAAGGTAGAAAACAACTTCTTCCCTGCAAAGTTTACCTAAACCAAAAGTATGTCAATACAGAACTGATAAGCACAATATATGCACAAGTGTGAACAGGCCCTTAGTAAGCTCTCTCAATTCAAGGGTTCATACAAAATTTCCAAATAGTATTGGTCTTCTACTTATACATGTACATGATTGTAGACTGTACTTATGAATGTCCCACCAATAAAAGAAATGGAAGAATGAAAGAATGAGCACCCTATCTACATGGGCAAGAAATACATTTGAACATTGCCAATTGGATAGTAAATAAAGTGGTCAAAGACTCCAGCAATACAGCTACGTACATGTAGTAGTAAAGTGCTTAGAAGTAGTAAATGTGGACCCACCAGAGTCTCTTTCTGCAGGTGGCCCATCTTCATAGCCAGGTACCACTGCACAGGGGCCAGTAGGATCATCAGGCCCGCCCCGGCCAGGGCCGCCTCCCCTAGCGACAGGTACAACATCACCATGGCAACCACCAGCTGGGATAAACAAATACAAATAATTGCAACTGTTGTAACAGTGAATTGTGGAAAATTTGGACAAAATTCAGAACAATCTACAAAAGAGTTACTTTTCAGGTGTGGCTATCTTCATCTGGCTTTTATGTCATACATGTAGGTAGTAAATTTAACCTTCCATCCATGCATGAAAATGAATACCTAGCTTTGGTTAGGGATGATCTTGGATGAGAAATAAGCCGGAGGTCCAATGTTTGAGCAGAGCCACATTTCGAGTACAACAAAGAACACACCACACTTATAATATGTCATATTGTAATATTGTGATTAATAATAATAAGGTGTCCATCCTGGCGTGAGTGGATCAAACCTTGCAGCCTGGTCTTACGCACCTTGTACATGTACATGTACCTACAGTTGGCAATATCTTTCCCCAGGTGAAATAAAAATAAACAAAGAAACAAACAAATGACCGTTTATTGGTTACGCATAAAACATACAAATATCTAAAGTTGCCTTACCGTGATTGGTGCGGACCACAGGTAGAAGATGTAGAAGAAGAAGTCCATGATGTTCCCGGCGTCGATGGACAGGTGGTTGATGACTTCGCCCGTCGTCATGGTACCTCCCGTCAGGGCGGCCGAGGACAGGCGCAACGTCTTCTCATACACCATGGCCTGGGGTAAGCAAACAAAACAATAAACAAAAACAAAGCTTGGAGTAATAATGGTTAATGAAGCAAATTCAGCATCATGAATAGCATACGAATAGAATGATGCCTTTTCTGACATGACCAGTGGAAGATTAGCTCTTCACTACTTCAGTACTTAACTTACACTAATTTTTCAACCTTACAGATCCAGACCCCTGCCCCACATTATATTATTCATAAAGACCAGTTTTTAAGTTCTTTTGATACATTGATCTCATAGCCCCACCGACCTCAAACGTAGAAATTTGAAACTAAATAAAAAAATGCAAAATTAATACTGCACAGGCATGCAGCCACTCTCTCATTGGTCGAACCACTAATTGCTCTGCTATCATTGGTTGAACTGCTAATTGTGATGGACAGTCAGGATTGAGCATGTACCCTAGCCTCTACTTAATAGAGTGAATAGTATGTTAAGGGAGTCAGCTATGGAGAGGGGGTCCAATCTGCCATCCTGCAAGTGAAACCCGGGCAAATGTTCTCCCAATAGCCGGCGTAGTTAGCCTGGTCTTATATGCCCACCTGTAAGCCAGTTTTTGCATTGATGCCCTCCCTCATCACAATGTAGTACGCCATGTGTAGACAGCACGCTTTCGTTACCAGGGCAACCAGCAGCACAGCCGTCAGGACAAAGCCGTTCCTGGCGAAGGTGTCAAAGGTCACCAAGCTCACCTCCTAAGATGAGTACAACAAGAAATTGTGAAGTTCTTTAATCATATTAATATTGAACTACAGTCAAACTTGGTTGCAGCAACCACTCAAGGGACTGAGCATAAGTGGTTGCTGACGAGGAGTGGTTGCTACGGACAAGTTGGTTGGTTGCTTTGTTGATTGCTGCTGGGCTGGGTGTCGCTGTCAATCAATTTTGGTAACATAGCGATGTGAATGGCCCCTGGGGACCCCAAAAACATAGTTGCTGGTTGGGTAACACAGTTGGTTGCTTGGCAGAGCATTTTAACTGTACAATACCTGAGGAATGGTCGTATTGCTCGGCGGTTGGTGGGACAGTTCCACGTATTGCACGATGCGGTCGATACAGATGGGGCCGACAAACGCAAGTAACGAGCCGACGAACTGGAACAGGCAGCCGAGGAAGAACCTCCACCCGTACACCGTCACGAACGACGCCCACAGACTCCTGGCAGGATGGGCAATGGTCCATTTGGTCTGAGATGGAAAGAAGGAAAAATATTTTGTCAACAGAAGGAAAAATATTTTGTCAACAGCTAAGGGATGAAGTAGTTAAAAAAAGTTAGCATAACATGTATCCATTAATCACTCCCTGTCACTCTATAGTGAACATATCTAGGTGCTACAACTACAAAAAACGCATACAGACCAAAATCTATACCTCCCCGTGAATGAGTAGCCTCTTCCATTGACCCTATGACCTGGAATGTCTGTCATTTCTGATATTTTTTTCGGATCAATTACAATTGTCCTTGAAAATTTCACATTCTTTTCCAACGAGATGTATATGTAATGATATATCATTACCCACAGTTTTCCAAACATTTCCAAATCCTAAATATAATCAATAATTATGTAAGATCACGTTCAGACATACCATGTGTTTGTAAAATGCTTGTCCCAGTAGCTTATGGTTCACTGCAGCATGATGCTCCTGGAAAACAAAGGAAAAGAAGTTAAAAGCTAAACTTACTGACAAACAGCTGCATTTTGATCAACATTGCTAGAGGGCCCAAAGCTTAGTAAACATGTATACCTCTACCTGATGACAAGGGCTACTGTAATTCTTGTTTCTTTCACTGTAAGTTCTTTATGTTCTCTGTTTTCACGGTCACCTCTGTACCGTGAAATTATCATCACCGTGGAAAAACCTGCGTGCATTGTTATTATTCATGATTCGTTCACACATCCCTTCTGTAAATCACTTGGCCCTACCGTGAAGTTTAAGTTAAAGTTCAGTGAAAATGTACATTTTCCTTACACCATGAAATTTTGCTACTGCTAAGTTAAAGTGTTGGTACTGAAAAAAATGTTTTACTATCAACAGTTTCATGGAGGAAACAACAAGTAAAGTCAATGAAATGATAACATGAAACCCATATTCATAACTGAATATGGCACAGATCTGCATATCATTAAGTGGATGAAACCATTACACAAAAAGGGGGGTTCAGACTAACCTTGGGTAACTTTCCAAGGTCGCTCATCTCTAAAGGTCGCTTGTACCCGAGGCTGAGGAAACCGTTCAGCCACCAGTAGGTTACCATGGATACGGGATTGACGAATGGCTGGTAGAAGGTCATCTCTCTGTCCTGAAGGTCAGATGGTGGGAGGGAGGGGGGCACTGCACAACACGATCCACAGCAGTACCTCTGTGGAAAAGTAAGAATAAATTTCAAAAGCTTGCATCTTTTCCTTAAAGTTTGTAATACAGTTACATTTGTATGTAATAGTTAATCAGCAGGGTTTGAAATTCATTTTTAACAATAAATTTAGATATCTCATTACAAAGTTTAACCTTTAATTATAAGTTAATAACTGCCTCTCTTCAGAGCTCGAATCTGAAATTGCATATCCAACTAACTGCAAAACCTCAAACAATTCATGTAACAAAGGTTTTACTTGAAAGAATTCAGGAAGAAATTTTGGTGTAAAATTGAGCATGTTAAAGTGGAAGGGCTAGCAACCCCTTCCTGTAAAAATATACCGCTGCTACTGAAACAGGAAACTTGCTGCCCTATGTACAAATGTACCAGTAGGCACTACAATTTAGTACAAGGGTCTGAACGAACGAACGAATGAACAGACAAACAAACATACGTTGCCAAGTAAATTACTTAAGTCCAAGACGTACCTTTGTTAGCAGCAGGTAGAGTTCTATCCCCAGCAGTAGCACATACGCAGCAGCCACAACAATGGTGACGTAGAACCTAACATACAAGTCTCCCGCGAACCCAGCATGCACCATTCTCCAGACCTTCCACCCCTGCAGCCCTCCGACCCCCGTCCAGTAGACGAGCAGCGACAGCAGCGGAACACGACAGTTCCCGGTCTCCCACGCGTTATACAGACCGATGGATAGAAACGTCGCAACCAATCCGAGGATAGACGGCACGTACAAGTACGGCCATGGACGTTCCGAGTCGCTTGCTGATATCGCTCCCGCGCCGGTGGCGCACATGTAACTCAGTAGCAGCAGTATTGACAGCAGCCAGCGGAGCGTATGACCCGAGTAATGCGACCACGGTGCGACGTCGGTCGACTTTTCCCGACAGCAGTACGTTATGCCCGTAACCATAGCAACCAGGGCTACGTACGCATGTGGCACACAGCTCAACATCTCGGGAAGACATGTTGGGTGGTCTGGGCTGTTCTTTGATGTAAAGTTGCAAATTAGACTCTGTAAGAGATGGTCATCCATGATTGGTGGATCAGGCTATGACGTCATCGGGAAGAGTCTTCTGATTGGCTGAGATGGGTGATGCTGTTTTTTAGGTAGCCTAGAAGAAAGAAGAGACTGTTGTCATTTACACAAGGTTATCTAATTTTGAGGAAGACATTACTGTACTTTGTAGAACTGGGGATTTATTGTACAGTCAAACCTGGTCGGGCATTCACCTAGTGCAAGCAACCATTAGGAAGGAAGGATAGAAGGACTCTACAAACTACTAACAAAAGGAAGGAAGGAAGGAAGGAAGGAAGGAAGGAAGGAAGGAAGGAAGGAAGGAAGGAAGGAAGGAAGGAAGGAAGGAAGGAAGGAAGGAAGGAAGGAAGGAAGGAAGGAAGGAAGGAAGGAAGGAAGGAAGGAAGGAAGGAAGGAAGGAAGAAGAGAAGCAGGTAAGAAACTACCATGCCCACTACTAGCACCAAACTAGGCACAGCCTCATTACTCTTAATGGGTACCTACTGGCTGAACTTCAAGGTGAATATTCAAAGTGAATATTAGTTTTCTAAGTCTCTTGAGTGGTTGCTGAGGACAGGTTTGACTGTATCTTATTATCATCCACAGTGGCATTATTGATTCAGTGGCATATTGTCTTCAATTTGACTGTAAACAAGAATTTCTTGATTGCTTCACAGCTTAATCAAGGCAAAAGTACAAAAAATAGGAATTACATACAATCCACACAGAAGGATTGAAATGGGTGACCCATATTCTCTATCAAATTTTATATAAGCAGTGTTCTCGTCAGGCCTTTTCAGCATAGGGGCCCCCGATGCTGTGATCTGGACCCCGTCATGCTGTGATCTAGACCCCGATGCTGTGTTTCAATGAGCATAGGGGTGTTTCTTTTTTTAAGAATCTTCATGAATCTTATAAAAAGTTCATATTTGGCTTTAGAATGAGGATCTGACAGAGGAAAAACTTAACTTCACAAAATTTATCCCTTAAAATGCAATAACTAGTGTCTTATTTGGTTATGAATTTCAAAATTTTGTGCGGAAAGATGCCAGACTCCCAACTCTTTGTGGGTTGACCTTCTGTACCTGACCCCTACGCTATGAAAGAGGGCCTGCATGCCCTTTTACGTAGAGCGTAATCGGCCGTTTTAATTTTACGTAGAGCGTTGCTGACCACTCCATAAATTTAGCGTAGAGCGTAGGGAGGCTTTTCTGAATTCAGCGTAGAGCGTAGGTAGGCTTTCTGAATTTAGCGTATTACGTAGCCAGCCCTCCGAATTTAGCGTAGAGCGTTGTCGGGACCCCCCCATGCAGGCCCTCATGAAAAAATCCTGGTGAGAACACTGATAAGCAATCATGGATGGCAGACTTCACCCCCTTATGATAATTTCCTGTAACGCGCGCATTGTGCATTGTGGGGGTGAAGTCATAAAATAAAAGTAATGCATCGATACAATTTTCATAAGGTCCCAATTAACTACGTATAAGTTTAAAGTTATTATTAAACAGGTAAAAACAAACTTGTGGGGAGGGGGGCACATGCAAACACCACTTGTCAAACTTCTAGGCATAACGTTATATATAGATCGTCTGCATGCACTTCACAAACAGTCAAACTTTTTTCTTAGGTGCCAATTACGTAAGTTTAAAAGTTATCTAACATTTAAATGGCGGGTAAAACAAACTTGTGGGGAGGGGGGCACACGCAAACACCACTTGTCAAACTTCTAGGAATATATACTGATCGTCTACATACACTTCACAAACAGCCCAACTTTACAAAGATCATTCATTATCTTGGGTTGCCGTACAACAAAGTTAGAGGCAGAAAGTTGCAAACGCCATGTGTGACGGTGTTACCTAGCTTCCTGGTTTCGCCATGACATGCAGCGCCGACTGGCGGCTAGTGGCAGGAGTGCAGATTATCCAATCGTCAAGCAGATGTTGGGGGTGGAAGATTGTGACGTTTTCTGAGTGGCTACCGGGCTTCCCTGTCGGTCACTCGGGGTGGGTCGCTGTCAGAGGAGCCCGGCAGCAAGAAAACGTTTCGATCTTCCACCGTAAGGCTTATCTTATCTAACATGTTGACAGCCACACCACAGAGTGGGGCATAAAACAAACAAACAAACAAACAAACATTGAAACAAGCAAGTCTACATGGTTCTTTTGTTCAGTTCTTTATCTTATCTAACATTTAGAAAGAAAGAAGGAAGGAAGGAAGAAGAGAAGCAGGTAAGAAACTACCATGCCCACTACTAGCACCAAACTAGGTACAGCCTCATTACTCGAATGGGTACCTACTGGATGAACTTCAAGGTGAATGTTCAAGGTGAATATTAGTTTTCTAAGTCTCTTGAGTGGTTGCTGAGGACAGGTTTGACTGTATCTTATTATCATTCACAGTGGTATTATTGATTCAGTGGCAAATTGCTGCAACTGATTTAGACGAATACCATATTGTCTTCAATTTGACTGTAAAATTTGAATGTAATTATGAATTATGTGAGACAAAAACTCCCCTATACAATACTGGGTATGATAACATAGGTACACGCCTAAGCGCGGCCGGTGATGGTGGTGGTGCTCAAAAACTACTCTCCATGCAGAGGAGTGCGGGTCCGGCTGGTTTTTGGCGTGTTTTAGCGGCGTTTTTGTTGGGCTTTCTTCTTTGTCGTGTCTTTTTCACTGAAAAAGACATGACAAACCCTCACGACCCACTTCTCTGCTTGGAGAGAAGAAAGCTACTTGGATATTACGTCTGCCTGGAATTTCCGCCACTCACAGCCCCCACGCGGTATCTGCTTGAAGATTCGCGGTCCCATTTGACCAACCAAATAGAAGCTTGTAATTGTTTGAAAATCATTGATAGAAACACCATTAAGGAATGATATGTTATGTGAGACAAAACTTCCCTATGGAATGCTTTACATTCGGTAGCGCCAACAAATTAGCGTTACTGAGTGGCTTAAGTCAAAGTTTGCAATCACCAGTTAATTGTTTCTTACTACATGTCTCTTATCTTAAGACAGATTAAGGCGTCTGGCGATGACATATACACCGATGTACAAGGGTCCACGAGTGGCTGTGCTCTCTACGGGTAGATGCCGGGCGCGGTACAATTTGCCAAGTCACTCCTTGTTGGTTAATACAACCCAGGTCAAAATGAGTACCTCACTAGTAGCTTCGGTTAGGGACGTCCTCTCGGATGGGACGTAAAGCTGGAGCTCCTGTTTGAGGAGAGCCACATCTTGAGCACGTACATACAATGCTAGGGGCCCGCCCGACTCATCACCGGGCCCCTACTTTTAGTATTAGTCCTCGGAAGCGAGAGATTGTGTAAACTGCACAGGCTTAAGCTTGTTAAAGAACCCACCACACTAATCAAAATGAGTACGGGTCCATCCAGGTGTGAGCGGATCAAACCTCACAGTCCGGTCTTACGCAGCTTGTACTTTAATACTCGGGGCAAAACAGTTTATGCACAACAAACATTACAAACCAGAACCTTGGACAAACGGTTGGTCTATTGTTTTTATGCCAAGCCAGGCGGTTTGTCAATATGTGCACTGCATGCACACCTACAATGGCGCTGGATAACTTGTCGGTCACCCAGTAATCTAACCCATTGTGTTGAAATACAGTATGCTCTAAATGTAGGGTAAATGTTAGATTGGTTGTAGAGAAGGAAATGCGAAACAGAACGTATTTTCTGTAGTGAGATGAAAGTGTTTTACTTTCATTACCATTGAAACAAATCAAATATCAATATTACTATCATGTATATTTAGTAGAAAAAAAGACAAGCTGAGATGCTGTAATGACTACAATGCATTAGTAAACAGAATGATAAGCAGCTCATATTACCAAACTGATTCCCATGTCCTGCTTCTCAAGTGTTAATGTTACCCATGTTAGACAGATCTGGGAAGTTCACCTGGTTATAATTTTATTCATTTTTTAACTGAGTCTAAAATGGCAACATTTTTGAATAACGACGTAAGCAACGATACGTTAACCAACAGGAATCGCTTAAGCTGACAACACAGGGCCAACACAGGCCAATTCATCGGATCTAGGGCTAACATGCCCCCAAGGAAATTCTACAACAGGCCCCCCTGTGAGTTAGGCCCCGGCATCCAGGCTAGTCTTTACCCATGACCTGATTGTAAATTGTTTATTGCATGCCTATGTTTCTGCATACCCATATACCACATACCGACACCCCAAACCCCACTGTCTGCTGCTGCCCTATGACCTAAATTAGAATCCTAAAGACCAACAGTGACAAAGCAGAAAATCATGGTAGCAGTACATAACAAGATGGTGTTATTTCATCATCCCCTTTTTCAAGACTGTATTAAGACGTACCGACTACTTTTGTAAAATATTTATCATCGTTTACATCGGCGGATCCAGGATTTTTGGAACGGGGGGGCGCAACCTCAGTCGTGGCCGAAGGCCACCAAGGCGCGCAGCGTAAGCTGCGCGGGGGGAGAGCACGAGAGGGGGTGGAACCCCCTCTCGTTGGGGGGGTCTGGGGGGCCTCCCCCGGAAACTTTTAAAAATCTAGATGCTCTCTGGTGCATTTTAGAAACATTTCTGAGCAAAATACACCCCGACGGGATAAAGATTTTTTTTACGTAGAATCTGCCAGAGGGGCGTCCGCCCGTCAAATGAGGCCAAATCTCATTTTGGACGGCCTGGACTCTGACACATGCACTGGCCGTCCGATCCATTTTTGACATTTCGGCACACATTTTGCTGTGAAGTCGGTAAAAAAAAAAGAGAAATGCGCATGGTCATTTTGTGTTTTCCACTGAAGCTGCGGACGTGGTGGTGCACGCTGGCACTTCTCGGCGTTGATGTGGACGCATTAAACGTAACTACCTTCCTCAACCATGATAAAATGATGATTTGCCAGAGTGAGTCTCAAAATGCGACTGAATCCATGAGAAATTACCGTCAACAGTAGTACAGGAATCTTGCAGGAACAACAGCCTTGCTTTCATAAGAAGGAAGCCAACGGTGGACTTCCAGAGTTCTCTGTTACGCATTGTTAGCAGTCGATGGCCGGGGGCGCGGCACACCTCAAAAACATCAAACTCACGCCGGGCACCGTGTGGCACGCCCCCCGTAATCTCTAAGAAAATGTTCCGTGGCAAAAAAGTGCCCACGGCCTTTAGTACGTCCGCGGGGAATTTTCACTCGAACAAGGAGCAACAATCAAATATGGTGCTGTTCCCCTCATTGTGCCCTTTTAATAACAACAATACGGATTTTTGCGGTTCTACAAGCGGATTCTACATGCTTAAACTGGGACGAACTCGCGCCAAACATAAAAGTCACGAAATGCCTGAATGTTGATAGCATCGCAACGTAACAAAGCAGAAAAGCAAACACATCGATACATAATGAAATTGATATGTTTTCCAGAAATCAATACAAATCACTTAAATCTCACCCAATCGTCTTGTAATCCTAGGATTTTATATTGACAAGTATTACAACGTGTATCAATATGCAATGTGATCGTGATCTCCCTCGTCTATGTTTGGATGCAGTGAACACACCGAGTACAGCTGAGTACAGCCATCTCGTCCAAAGTTGTGTCGCGATTTTGCTCAATTTGACGCAAATACTAACTCATCTTTGGCAAGTAGCACGACTGCACGACGCATACGCAGGAAACAGAAATAGTACGTACAGGGTGAAACCTACCGAGAGCCGAAGCACGCGGCTTTTATGTTGAGACACAACTTTCTTAAGTCTCCATGGCTGTCTTGGCTAGCGGTTACGATTTTGCCACCGGAGGATCATTGATTTTCTAGCATAGACCCTACGTTGAACCGGCATTGATATCATTTTGACGGTAATTTACTTGCCCTGCTCATCTTTGACCCACAAATGGATCTATTCCATCGTAACTGAACTAGTTTCATAGTTGGTCACGCTGGTTGTCAGTGGTAACGTTATGTTTGTAAATAAACTACAGTCTGTGAATATTACTTGTAAGTTCATGTTTACTTACCTTTCCATGCTAGTAACGTTCATGGGGAACCCCCGGTGTTAGCGACATAAAATCGAACTCTTTGGTCGAGAACAAACGAATGAACATGACATTAAACCAATGGGAACATAACTAACACGGTAGCCGATTTTGTCAAAGGTTTTACGCTGATATTATTTTCCATGTCCAATGTGAAACTTGGTCGACGGTACTTACGTACCTGAAAACACGTGTATAGAAGTAAAACAGAGTGTGATAAGTATACAGCAACGTGTGTGACAGCATAGTCTACTGATTTCCAGCGTATTGAAAAGCAATTTTTTGGGGAGTCGTTCCTATTTACAGCACCGCCATTGATGATAACATCAATGGCGGCGGTAAAAGATTTGCCTCTAAAAATTAATGCGGGAAATTACGTTTATGAATGAATGAACTTTATTACTCGACAGCTGTATGGCAACAATGACAAAGCAAGCAATATGATAAAACTAGTATATTCTAAAAACTATGACAACCAGAATATATTTTTGATGGCTTGGAAATCCTAACTAAATTTCCCGGGAGGGGATGACCCCGCCCCGGACCTCGATTGCCAGCCGCCGCTCTCTGGGCTGGCGGGAAGGTAAGTCTTGTATCGTTGCAGCGCATAAACCTAATCAATCTCTAAATTAGTCTAATAATATCTATACTGAAGTCAAGAACTCTGTAGAATTAACAGAGTTGTCTTTTCATTTGAGCGGATTGATAATATAAGGTTGATCCTCGGCCCCTAGCCTTGCCCTCAAGAAAAGTTTTGGCCGGTCGGCTTGTGTATTTTTTTTTTTACGGCGCGAACGGGGGGGCGCGCGCCGGGTGCGCCCCCCAACCTGGCTCGTATATCAAACGGTACGTGTTGACACAAATTCTACTTACGGTGCCTGTTGGACCTAATGTCAGCTGAACACAGTGCTGTGCGTTTGACTAGTGCTGTCCTGTGCTGCACTTTGACCGTGCTGTATGACAGTGCTGTACAATGACTGAGCAGTCCTTTTCATAGCATGCTAGCGGAGCTTATTATGCAAATGTGTGCGGGAGGGTGGGGTCTAGATGGAACTATTACAATGCAGGTGCTGTGTAATGGTGTACAGCACAATGGCTGTGCTGTGTCACGTTACAGTACTGTAACTAAGTAGCCACGCCCCGGCATGACTTGCATATTGTATGTTTGCCCTGCAGCTTTATGCATGTCGAGGATGGGTCTCTAGGCGGTAATTTCTGTGCTGTGTAATGCTGTACTTTGCTGTGACTGTACTATACTAATAATGACTAAGAAGTCCGCTGCATGACTTGCATGATACAGGACAAAGTTTGCTACATGTGTGACGACTTCGAAATCATGCCAAATGTTGCGTTGCGAGAGGGTGGAGTGTAGACTGTTGCGGCTGTGCTGTACTGTCAGGTCCTACTGTAACTGTGCTGTACGTTGACTTGCATATTGGGCACGTCATAGTTAGCTAATTATGCAGCACACTTACACACACACACAAATACATCACCATACACACACACATACAAACACACACACCACACATACAGAAGGATACACACACAGGCACATACAAACACACACACACACACACGCACGCACACACACACACGCACACACACAAACAGACACAAACACTAGTAAAATTTATAAAGTTTTAATTGATTATTCGGAGAAGCGATCAGAAATGCAATAGATACAGTCCCTGGTCTATTACAAAGCATTCAACTAGAAATATACAAACTTAACGAAAGCTTTGATAGCATTAGCAAAGGAATGTGTTGGAGATAAAGATTTACACCACATAAATATGATATATCAATAAAATAAGCATAAGTACCATAGCGTATCATAGGTAACATTAAATTGAAATATTTTGAAGTCAAAAACAATTTCCTGTACTAAAATCACCTACGATGCATAAACCATCATTAAAAGTTAACAAAGATTTAAAAAAAACACGACTTCCAAGAATATATATATTGAATCCTATTCATATAGCCACACATATTGAATGTGTCCATTAAGAAACTTGTGAAATATTGTGGAAAAATGCATAATCATATTGGAGAATGATTAAACAAAGGTCATAATGGCTTGCATGATCATGCACTGGAATTTGCTACTTGTATAAAAAGTATGCTACTTATGGCACAGACTAGCAAAAAAAGGCACAGCCACAAATATAAGATCCTGACTCATGTCTAGTGTTGATCTAGATTACTAAATTATGTTCTTATTTCATTAAATAAATCATTTTTCAACCGTATGCCTGTAGTTACAATAAAGTAATGTAAAATGTATACTTAAGTTCAATGAGTATATACGTGCATACTTTTAAGTACCAACAGTATATACATTTTGATCTAAAGACTCCTACTAAGTCGCAAATTGCAAACTTCACGCACCATCACAAAGTTTGCTATGGTTTAGTTTCGCAAAGTAATCAAGAAATGTCACAGTCAATGGTAACAATAACCTATACGTAAAAGCTATCTTTATCAACGTATTTAATCGTGCATTGTAACCATTTTTATTGTATATTGTATATTGTCCAGTTACCAGGGCTAGTCCTTTAGAATAGCCTCCGGTCAGTTGTGCAATCCTGGCTGCATGCTTTTTATACAGCCTAATGGATCAAATCAAGGACTCCTTTGGGTCAATTGCTTTAGTAAGAATCAGACAACTATATCGTTGTTACGCTGCTTTGATTACATGGATGACATCCGCGCGCATCAATTTTTGTCTGTTCAAATCGTACAAAGAAGCTATAGAATAGTAATAAGCAAATAGATGCCGTAAATTTCAAGATAAATATCGGAAAACGGATGCCATACAATACACATTTTTCTGTCGCAAAACGTACTGATTTTGTTATTAACTTACTCAATGCACAAGATATACTTCAAATATGAGAGAAGTTTTCCAAAGTCTTCCAAGAAAATGCGAGAGAGCAAAGATAATTCATTGTTTGGTATACCATGTTCTGTAAGTTCCGTTACGTGTAAAACCTCCCTAACCACTTAGATGTCACAGTGAAGGCAACTTTTTGCCAATTTTTTTTTCTCTCACGCTCGCATTGATTGTGCGGTGCCCAGAGGATGTCATCCATACAACCAAATCAGTATGGCCTAATCTTGCTGTACAAAACTGGTGCGTTACGCCTTCAGGTGGTTTACCGTTTATGCTAAAATACAAACAAACAAATTAACAAATAAATTAAAGCCCAGTAAGGAAGTAATCATCATTTTTTGGGAGGTCATCATCTTCATCATCAGTTTTGAACACATTCTCATAATCATCATTCTTGGGGAAATCTTCATCATCATTTTTTGGGAAACCTTCATCATTGTTGAGGAAATCGTCATCATTTTGTGGAAAATTTCCAAAACCGTTTTGAGGCAAATCTTCCTCATCATTTTGGAGATTATCTTCCTCGTCATTTTGATGGAAAGCTTCACCGTTAGTACTGGCAAAGTTGACATTATCTTTCTCTCGCAGCACGATGCTTTCGTAAGATGCGTCGTTCTTGGACGGCGGATCGCATTCGGTCAGCTGCGTTTGTACATCCGCATCGTCTACGAACGCGACGTTGTCCTCACCAACACTGGCCGTCTCCTCTTCTGCCCTCTCAGCATCCCGTTTCATCTGTCTCCTCTTCTTCATCTTCTTCTTCTTCTTGCTCTCGCAGCACATGATGGTTGTGAGCAGCGCGACGATGAGGATGCCCGCACCGCCGGCAGCGATGATGGCGAGGACCAATGGGCTCTTCCAGAAGTTGTACAAGGTGACGTTTGTGAAACCTGGGCCTGGAGGGAAAAAAGAACGTTTTCACGTGTGACGTCATCGCTGTGACCGCCGCCATCTTGGTGTCCTTAGCATGTTAGTGAGTCATAGCTCAAGTGTATTTTCAGACATAAGATGTTCTGACCCAATCCAATAACCGCCCATGAATGTCTCCAGCTTAAAGATGTGAATACCAGAAAACTACTTAAAACACTTATATAAATCGCTATGTCCGCCGTCATTTTGGTGTCCCTAATATTTGCATGTCAGTGAGTTACAGCTCAATCGTGTTTTTTTACATAAGATGTTCTGACCCTATCCGATTAACATCATTGAATGTCTCCAGCTTAAAGAAGTGAATTCCAGAAGACTTCTTAAAACACTTGATGAATGAAAGATAGATTCCACTGAAATGTTTTGCACATAAGAGAATGTGTGCTAAATTAACCACTATCAAAAGGAGTTGCCAACTGCAGTTTTCTTCCTGGTTGAGATGTTAGTATCAGTTTTAAATACGAACGAAAACAAAGGAATAGAGAGTTCATATCACTTACCGATTCTTTCACCTAGGAACCAAGGATAGATTGGTGGGAAAATGAAAAAAAAGATTCATCATTATGAATGTTCATTGTCTTTAAAGGGAAAGAAAAAAGGCATTATAAAAACTAATGTTTACATCATACAATCATTCTGTAAAAGTTACTTTTGCTTATTTTTTTATTTCAACTTACCATATAGTGGGAGGGAGGACAAAACGTGTACCTATACAGTTTGCCCTCACATATAGCAAAACAACATTACAAACTATATACATAGCAGTAACTAATAACTGCTGTCAAATAGATACATATTCTATACATTTGCATAGCTTACTGGTGATCGGTTCTTTGTCGGTGATGGTCGAACCAGCTGGGATGACTGTCATATTACCCAGAGTGCCCCTCTGCACCTGCGCTCTGTATGCGTCCATGGCGGCTTGTGACTCTGATTCGGCCACCACAGTCACAAAACTTCCGACGACACTACCGGACCTTTACAACAACAACAATTACAACAACAACAATAATGTTTTCATATTTGATGGTGATTGACGTTATTAAGTTTTTATATGCTATCTACGAATAGCCTTCCGCGGATCGCTGGAAAAATAGAAGAAATCGGCCAAATAGAGTGAATAGGATGCCACGGGTACTCCGCTATTGAGCATCCCTGTATAGCGGAGTACCCTTGGCGTCCTATTCACTCTATTTGGCCGATTTCTACTATTTTCCCAGCAATCCGCGAAGCCTGGTAGAGGCTTATCTCGGTACACAAGTAGAGTGAAAGAGGCCATACACCAGAGGGCATGAACCATCTATCAACCGAGACGGAGGCCATTACCAACTACCGGGCATTTTAAAACCCTTCCGTTCAGGCCAGGTGACCTAGATATCGGGTTATTTCATCTTAAGAAAGATGAGAGTTCTGAACGAAAGCTTGTTGGAGAGCGATAAACTTTTTGTACGGACATATTGTATAAGATATTTATGACAACCATGTTTTTTTGATAGATTTACTGATGTGACATTAACAAATTGACATATATGATATGACAGTATATGATAGACAATGATAAGCATACATCTACGCGTTATGAGCTTGCTCCATTGTAGTCATTTTAAGAAACCTTGCCAACAGACTTTTGAAAAATAAAACAAATCAAAAGTATTGAAGATTACCTGAAGCTAGATATTTTTGTCTCCTCATATCCGATGAACCGATCGAAGACCGTGTCCAACTGAAATGTCAAAATAAACAAGTTATGAACAAACAAATTGATAAATAGAAAGGTAACATGGTGTCTCCTATAAAACAAATTACAAATTATCCAACCCCTCTTTTGCACTTGCTCACAAATTATATGCATCATGTAAATGGGTACCTGACTTCGGTTGGGGAAGGTCGTATTGAGGTCACCTGGTGGCGCCGAATGGCAGCCGCCCAGACCCTTGCGACAGTTCCGAAAAATGCAAGTGTGGATAAGATACTATATATGTTGTGTATTGTGTGAAAACTGTAATACCCTGCATCAATTCAGCGCTAATAGGCTGCCATTGCGGGTAATTTCTGACCAATAAAAACCATTATTTTCTTTTAAGGGGGTGTCCATGGGATGCCTACACTAGGGATGCATATCTAAACCCGTTCAGGTTCAGGTCCAGGTCCGGATTCGAATCCAGAGGTTTAGGTTCTATTATTAAAAAATCATAAAGATGTTACTGACGTTTTCCTCCCAATCTTCAGCCTCCTTCTCGAACTCGTTTGTGACCTCTCCGAGCGCTTCATTCCACTCCTGGTCTACTGTGAGGGTGCCGTAGAGCCGCCGCCGACCTACGATGTGTGTAGACAATGAGTATCGTTGATATTTCATTAAACATAGAGTAATCTTTCTGTTCTTTTTTTTCTTCCGGTCTAATCAGTTAGATTCATTTGATGAATTCTACGTACAATCAACAAAATTCAGTACCAGATTCGTATCATTCTGCTTAGTTAGTTTGCATGGATGGATTGATGGATGGATTGATTGATGGATCGGTCGATCGAATAATTGATTGATTGGTTGGTTGATTAATTGATTGATTAATTGATTCATTGATAAACCGGGCTGATGGCATTTGGGATTTTTGTCTGCATTTTCGATTTTGCGGTAGGGGGAAAAGAGGAGTTCATGGTGTCTTAAGTTCGCTGTTGAAACAACCGTAGTAACGCAATGGAAGAGTAGGCATACAGATGGGAACTTGAAACCACAGCGAATATTTCACGATTTACAGTACCTTCCAATCTCAAGTCCACAAAGTCAGACGAGGCTCCGCCCGGCTCGTTGTTGGTGGCAGTAACCCGCAGATAATAGTCTCCTTGATCTTCGTTCTTCAGATCGAGCGTCTTCACGAATGTGGGCCGTTTTTCGCCAACCCCTTCTTGCTGCGTCCCTACGTCTTTCCAGGTAGTCGAGCCCTTCTTGCGCAGCTGCATGGTGTGGGTTGTCAGCAGCCCACCGTTGAATCCTGCAGTCCAACGGATCTGGACTTTAAAATCAGCGTCCTTGGACAACACTCGCAAACCGGTTGGTTGGTGAGGGGGGCCTGAGATGGGACGGGAAAACAAGTCTTAGTGTGAAAGTTATAAGGCGTGAAACATTGGGCAAGCAAATTTGTTTAGTTCTATAAATGTCAATACGTTTGGCAAATGTTGAATGAAAATTCTACACTAAGTTTGAAGTGTTATCATGAGTATTATAAGAGCATACAAAATTTGATTTAAGTACATGACAAAACAAAAAAATTCTTTCGAAAACATCTTGAGATTTTTTCAAAACATCTTGATATTTTTCAAAATATCTCAAGATGTCTTAAGAACATGTCAAGATTTGAAGAGTTGACACACTTCTGTCAGTTGTCTTCCTGAAAATTCATACCGTATGGCTGCAAGATGACGTCATCTGACTCTTCTCCTTTCTGATTGGTCGCCGTGCAGCGGTATGTCCCATAATCCTCCTCCTGTACCCCATTGATGTTGAGGTGATAGGCGCCCGGTGCAGGATGGGTAACGGTAAACCGATCGTCTGACACAGGGCTCCCATCACGTGACCAGGAGAACGTGATGTCATTGGGTACGGCAGACGCGAAACATTTCAGAGACACGCTTGCGCCGGTAGCGACGGGGTAAGGGTCTCGACTGTGTTCGAACTTAGGGGAATCTAGAGAAAGATGTTGCAAAATATAATATTTGTAACTTGTAAGAAATTTTAAGTAAAGTTCGTTCTCCTACACAGAGACTCGCACGCAGCCTATACAATATACATTGGCTAGTCTCTGCTAAACCGGGCTGAGGTTTCCACTTTTGTGGGCGTGGCCTCTCACCAGCTGTCAGCAAATCAGAGAATCTGCTTTTAATACCTAAAGAAAAGATTCAGCTGATTCTCTGATTGACTGACAGCTGTTCAAAAGCCACACCCACAAAAGTGGAAACCTCAGCCCGGTTTATTTTAGCAGAGCCTCCCCATGATAAATTGCGTAAGCCGCTGGCGAGGCTCGACGATTCCATTCATCAACTTTTCAAGTAAAATTTCCATGAATTGCAATCTCCTCAGTCTAAGATGTTTTCAAGCCGCTTTTAGTTGTAGCCCAATAATCAAGTACTTACATTCCACGGTGACGTCAACTTCAGCAGACCCAGCATCCCCCACTCCGTTGCTTGCTGTGCAGCTGTAACTTCCGGCTTGTTGGTACGTAATATCCGGTATGGTAGCCTGCAGGGTGAAACCATTACGCTGGCTGTTCAGGGGGGTTCCGTTTGTGTCTGTCCAGGTGAAGGTGGTTGGAGGCGGCTTGCTGTCAGCGGTGCAACTCAGGCTGACGTCATCATTCTCATCTACTGTCACCGTACCGGAAGTGACAGTGACGCTGGGTGGGTCTGAGGAAAGGACACCGAGTTTTAAGAAGTTATGTGACTTGAAAAAAGGACAATATTGTAACAGAGCTCTGTGTTTTTTTCTAACACAAAAAATAGAAATCACCGATTTTTCAACCTACGGTCTTCTTCGGTGTGACTGACCCAAATAATCATTGGTGAAGTGACGCAATGTGCACCAATGAATACTAGTATGTGCTTTGATAAACAGTTCTAAGGACCATTGATAGTGCTCAGTTGCACATAAAAAAGAATTGTAGTTACAGCCATTCCTCTACAATCAAGTTATCAAAGGTCGAACAGATAATGTAAGTTACATTTGAATTTCTGATGAACACCTTAACAAAATTAGTAGGGTCTTAGGAACACAAAATATATTTCTTACAGTTCACGATCAACTCCACCGATGCTTCTTCTGTCTCAATAGCTCCCTCCATCGTATTGGAAGCTTCACATGTGTAGGTTCCTTCCGAATCCCTGCTGACTTCTGACAAGGTCAGGATGTTGCCGTTCACTTCCGGGTCACTACTTCCGTCCTTGCGCCACTTGAAGCTGGCTGTTGGATTGGCCATTGCTGAACACTGCATGGTCGTGGACTGCCCTTCTTCCAATGTGACTGGTGAAGTTGTGTTGATCGTTGGTGTGTCGAGATCTTGAACAGAGCAAAGAAATGTTTTTTTTCAATATGAATATTAATGACAGACCAAAAACAGCATGAATGCTAATCAAACAAGCTAATAGGAGGCCCAAACCTACACCACGTCTGTTCTTCATCACATCAAAAGCTATGTGCCGCCCAAAACTCAAGACCATAGCATGTCCAGAACAAGAGATACAAAAACCTGAAGGTCTTCTACAGTACCAAGGTCACACACCAGGGGGCCCAAAATACCGACCATGACCTTCATCTTCTCAACCCCTACCCACATAACAAATATCATTACAATCCATCCAGAAGTTATGTTGACTACAAATGTCCGGAAACACACACACACACACACACACACACACACACACACACACACACACACACACACACACACACACACACACACACACACTGTCACACACAAACAATGCCTTCATTTTTCATGGTTGCAATGATAAATTGATTGACACTCACAGAGTACGTTCACAGTGCTCGTCGCTGCCTGTGGGTTGCCGATCCCGTTGCTTGCTGTGCAGGTGTACGTTCCGGCGTCTTCTCTTGACAGACTTTGGATCTGTACGACGTGCCCTGCTGGGAGCCCTCCCGACCCTCCCTGTTTGTTCCAGGTGAATGTCGGGGCGGGGTTGCCGTCCGCAGTACAGGTCAAGGTGAGGGGGTCGCCTTCTTTCTCTTCAGCTGAAGCTGGGCTGACCGCGGTGCTCGTGGGTGCATCTGATAAAGAACAAAGACGTCTTTTGTCAGAAATCCATAAAGATACCACGACGTTTCACGATGTTTAGCTTAAAAGAAGACGCCAAAGTCTAGAATACAGTAACAGTTAAAGTCATTTGAAGACAGTAACAGTTGATATCGCTTTGATTGCTTACGGCTGATTGCTTACGCGTATACGGTTTGAATCTATCAAAAGACGACCAATTTTATGACCCGTCGATCTATGACCCAAAATACCACACCAATTATGACATTTGCATTTAACGTTGATGCTCTCTCTATCACCAACTTAAGCACCGTAAAACAAATATCCAATAAAATACACAGTGCAGTGTGATACACACATACGTTTCAATATATACCGACAAAACACACAAAGAAAATACGGAACGTACAAAGGACATCCAAGTTGAGATAATCACTGCCGATGCCGGCCAGGTTGGAGGCAGAACAGGTGTAGTTTCCTGCGTCCGACTTTTCAACGTTCTGGATGGTAAGAGCTGGTGTATCCAAGGTCCCACCTATAAAATTGGAAAACGACAAGGGAGAATCATATGTCAGATACAGCTAAAACTTCTAAGTTCCAACTTAAATGTTCCAAATTCCAACACAAAGACTTTTGGCTTAGCTTTGCCCATCGATCGCGAATGAGTCCGACCAACGACATTCTCCAACTCAGAGCCTCTCCAACGCAGAGCCTCGCCCACGGCCTATACAATATACCTTGGTGAGGCTCTGCTAAACCTGGCTTTTGTGGGCGTTCCCTCGCCACCGTTATCCAATCAGAGAATCGGCTTTACCTAAAGAAAACATTCAGGTGATTCTCTGCTTGACTGGCGGTTGGTGGTAGACCACGCCCAGTGGAAACTTCAGCCCTGTATTGAAGAGTGTCCCCGATGTGTATTGAGACTCTGAGTAGGATTACCAACCAATAAAAAAAGTTATAACCTCACCTGTTGTCCTGCCGGCAGTGACGGCCGGTCCGGTCCAGGAGAGACTCTCGACTGGTGGGAACACTTCTAAGTTGACGGTGCAGGACAGACGGTGGCTGGCCGTCCCCTCTGCTGCGGTGGATGCTGGTTTGGGGGAGACTGCTACTGTCGGCACACCTGCATAGAGTATACATTGTTAGAAAAAAACAGCAGACATCGACGTTCGCTCTGAAAAGAAATTACAAGACTGTAGAAAACGGTAGTAAAAGCGCCATCTGTTTTTGCCTTTTAACAAGAAAAGTTTGTGAAAAAGCTGGCTGCACGAGAGCTTATCAGGTTTGTCGCCCTGCTAAACGCACGGGTGTCGCGCTGCTAAAGCAGGGGTGAAGAAAGGTGTATTTGTCGGTCACAGTAGTGATGAACCGAAACCTCGAGCTCGTGGCAAAAATAATTATCGTTGGCCCCAAAGAGGTGGTAGCTATCTTAGAGGTCAATGCATTGTCGTTAATATTGTTTGATTTCAAATGTAAGCCTTTGAAAAATCATGGATAGCGCGTGTGCGTTAAGTCTCCAGGGTACGGTGCATGCCCGTTGCCTACTAGTACTTACTAATAGTAACAGTACATGTCCTTGGTGCTGAAAGTGCCGGGGTTGTAGCTGTGCAGGTGTAAATCGTGTTGTGCGCCAGGACAGGTGCAGCCACCTGGTTGACCGACTGTTGTGCAGACCCAATCGGTTGTCCGCCACTGTGTGACCACGTCACTTCCGCTGCTGGGTTCCCGCCCTGCCATTCGCAGTTCAGCATGACGTCATTTCCGGTTGTTGTGACGGTGCAGTCAGGGTTGCCATCAGGGGGGTCTACGTGTGTGCGAAAAGAGAAAAAAAGTTCTTCAGTTTTGAAATTTTGACATTTCTTTCCTCTGGATATCATACCATACTCAAAACGTTTCCTAGATTGTGGCACTGCATAATATAGCAACTACAATCAACAAACAAACACACCAGCTGATTACAATACCTCATTTTTCACGGAGGTAATAATGAAATACATAACGCAACTTACACTGAACTTCCACTTCAAGTTGTGCACTTGTAGATGAGGGACTTCCCAGTATTCCGCTACTGGTTGCTGTGCAGGTGTAGGTCCCCGCATCATCGCGGCTGACAGGATTCTTCGTCAAGGTCGCTCCCTGTCCTTGGTCGGCGCCATCTTTGCTCCAATGGATGGTGGCGGAGGGGTTTGCGTCGGCGGTGCACACGACACTCAGCTCGTCTCCTTCCACGTCGGTGACGGGACTACTTGGTGCGAGCTGTGGTGTGTCAATATCTGCAGTACGAACGAATTCATTTTTACATCATGCTAGCCAATATGTTACGCCGTTGGGCGGGTATACTGTATACATACCATACAGGCATATGTATCTGCATTGTATCTGTATTGTATTGTATTGTATTGTATTGTATATCTTCATTGTATACTGTCTATAAACAATACAGATTCAGATGCATGTCAACGATACGGTCGTATAAGTTGATACTATGAGATATATGCATGAGAATAGGTCTGAAGAAAAGTAGCAGTGTAATGTGTTTGTAATCACGTGACTATGACGTAAAAAACATGGCGACTTTGACTTCAGGTGCAAACATATAATGGAAAGAAAACAATGGAGTTGAGAGTTGTTGAAAAGTTGAACTCACAGTGCACGTCCAAAGTTGCTTCTAGGCTGGTGGCGGCAAACTGGTCTCCCAACACGTCTGTCACCTTACAGGTGTAACGCGTTTGGTCCCTCTGGACGTTTGTGACGTCATAGGTGGTTGGGCTTCCTGACGTCAGCATGACGTCACCAGCATGAAAACTGTAGGTGAAAGGCGCCGTTCCTGACGTCATAGCACACGTCAGTTGTGCTCCCTGGTCCTCACGAATTGGGTTGGGGCTGATGGACAGGAGGGGAGCACCCGGGGGGTCTGTAACATTCCAAGAAGGGGAAAATTCATTTCATTCTCTTTACAATTCATTATTCTGTTGCAACAAGTTTTGGCAGCTTTGAACAATTGACTGGCCACTAGGTTGCTAGGGAGAGAGAGAGAGAGAGAGAGAGAGAGAGAGAGAGAGAGAGAGAGAGAGAGAGAGAGAGAGAGAGAGAGAGAGAGAGAGAGAGATTTTCACATCGCAATTTTCGTTACTTACCCAGCACGGTAATGTCTATCGATGCTTCGTCTTTCCCCTCCCCCAAGACCGAGACCTGGCAGGTATAAGTCCCGCTGTCGGCCAAGGTCAGCGCCCGGATCTCCAACCCGACGTCCCCGCCGCTCAGGTCGCCTGTAAACGTCGCCCTGCTGTCGTAACCGTGAAGGAAGAACTCACCAAGACTTCCCGCGTTCTTGTACAGATCGGAGAACGTCGTGCCCTGTCGGCTGGCGAACGACCAATCGGCAATGGCGTCTTTGGAGGGGTCGTCGAGGGCGAAGTTGCAACGGAAGTTATAGTTGTTCCCATTGGCCACAAAGTCTTCGGCTGGTGTAACGGTTACCATTACAGCTTCGACCAATCCTAAATAAGGAAAATATAACAGTATTGCTTAAAGATTTGTTGGATATAGTAATAGAAAGACATCGAATTGTAACGTTAGTAGCAAAAAAAGATAAATAGATTGAGACAGACCATCTTTAATGTTTTCTAACGGTCTATGTATGCCTGTATAACTTGTCCAACAAAATGTATATACGTTACATACAATCATAACGTTACATGGGCAAAATTTGACGAACAACTACTAGTATTTTTGAATGGATAGACAACGTAAAAAGCAGTTGTTTACAATGCACACATGAGTATGACATGTATTAATTTGTTTGCGTTGTGTATGTATGTGTGTGTGAGTGGGGGCTATTTCTGTTTTGAATCTAATATATCTAATATTACAATTCAGGAACACAGGAGACTTATTCATAAAATCATAATGCAAAATATTTCATCTTTAATTTTGAAGGCTTCCTTATTGAAATATGGCTGAGCGCATGCGCATTGTAACCACTTATCCTCGATGTAATCTTGACAAAGTGATATGATTTGATCCATTCCACCTATCACCAACAGTGTACCGTAACGCATGGCTGAACACGTTTTGATAGTTGATAGAATGTGACAGGGAGGTTATGACTTTGTGGTGACCATCAAGCGGAAATGATTTGCATAAATTATGATACTGAATTGAGATTCCTTTAGAGACAAGAAATGAATATTTATTAGCTTTTTTCATAGAATACTATTAACAACTTTAAACGTATTGTTTTAATGCCTAAAATTGCATGGAATAATTTTCGTTCAGGGAAGATAGGGCCGAGTAGAGAAGAACCCATCGTTCCAGTTGTTGACATCACCAGTTCAAGGTTAAATTTTCGTTCACATAACAAAACTGTGTTATGTTCGTACCATACCTTTGTCAAGTATTACTGTTAAGTATACAATTGATGCAACCCTCGTACTTACTGTAAGTACTTCGAATTTATTACAAACACTGCTGCAATACGCCTTGTGCTGAATATCTATTTTCAATCCTTTTTAATCAAAATTCAGAAAAAAATTATGAACGTTAAGCCACCATATATCAACTGAACTTAAGTCCAATTCTGAATGCTAAGACGTTTGTGAATGATTTGGTGTTGGGAGATTTTTTTTAATTTTCATATCATAATGTTCTCATATCCTAAAATGTTTTTTTGACATGTGTCCCTTACACGTTTTTTTTAAAATCTGCTAGTAATTTGAATTCGTAATTGGTAATTCACAATAAATCGCGCCCTTCAGGCATTCAGGTATACGTTGAATATTCATTATACGTCGAGTTATAACGAATATGAAAGCTAAGTAGACACAATCTAGTATACACAGTACACATATTTAACAAAAATTCTAAACCAGAGGTAGATAAAACATTAACAGATACTACAGTAGAAAAAGACTGCAACAGTGAACACAAACATTTCAACAAACGCGTCTTATTCAAAAAGATGAGTGAAATAGGGAATTTCAGTTGACATAACTCTTATTAGCATAACTAAGAATACTGGGCGGTTCCTAATGTATAGGTGTTGGCACGTTGGGCAGCTGAATATTCTAGGTGTATACATGTACATCGAGAACGATGACATAGAATATCTTTTTTTCTCAATAAAACGTTATTTCTATAACATAATATAGTTCTACGTGTAGCTAAGGTCTTCCCCTATGTTACTTTTGATATCTCCATATACACAGACGTTACATGTTTCAGGCGTCAATGAACAGTTTGTCAGTGACGTCAATTAACATTTTTACAATGAAATACATCGTCAACGCCCTATCTCCAAGCAGATGGCTTTGGCATGCATGTATATGCTTGTAAGCCATTTATAGCATTCGGTAAAACCTACGTCTCTCTAGTGTATACCCCGAGTCTGAGGCGAGGTGTTCGGTAAATAAACACATATAAAATACGCACTAAACGCCTAAAACCACCGTACAAAATACGTCTGCTTTACTTTTCGTCATTGTATACCAACTGTAGATGGATATCAACAGTGACAAGGATCGCAATGCACATTTACAGTAATGTTTTGAACAACATAGCACATTACGAAAACGTCCTCTTTCACAGTGTCTCTCAACGTATCGACATATAGATACGTCGTTTGCAAAGAGGCGGCTCAATATATTATTCAGAGCGTGAAAGAAAGTCGGTTGCAACGGTGCCAGTCTGCAATGTACATGCACTTTTCAACTACCTATAGCTGTATATCATGACAAAATGGGCTGCTCCATTTCTTCTTTTTGAGTAACGTTAACTTAGGGAAAATGTCGATACATTTTCTCATACTTGTTCCGTTAACATATAACCATTTCCTCAGCTGCCATCGTTCCATTTCCACTCCGTACTTTTGTATATGCCTTTAAATGCCCCCATGGGAAAAAAATTTATGATGGCGGACGCGACATAACATTGTGTTTTTGCGGTAGTCTCAAATGCCTTTGCAAACTCATAATCCACGGATGACACGCAATGCACAGAAACCACACAGGCGCTTTCTATTTACAGCATTTTTAAAACACAATGCGGCTATCTATTGAGACAAGATAATAGAAGGCTTAGGCTTAAGCTTGAGAAGATTGCCTGTCTACGGTGTGATATGACGTTTAAATATTAACAAGCATCATGATTACTTTATTTCAGAATATAGATATGGGACAAATTGCAGTATCAAATACGCGACGGAATTTTCACCGTCAATCCATATATAGCGATGATCAGATAGCAGAAGCTATATTTCTACTCATAATGTCAACACGAAAGAGCAAAATATAATAACTTTAAGTATGATATTTGGGACAAATGGGAAAGGTAAGTAATAAGTAAGACTGTAGAGAGTTTAAATATCTAATGTCACTTACCGCTTCCGAGAGAAAGGTACAGTACGGTCAAAACGGCAACACGGCCGAATGTTGTACATACACCATCCCCCATCTTCGACTTTCCAATGGCTGGAGGCAAACGAAATGTTCTTTTTCACACTCAGATATCTGTTTTCCAAGGGCAAAATAGTTGACAACAGAAAATGAAATGAAACAAGGTCCGTTTTCAACGTCAATTCATGGTATGAATCGTGAAAACGTTACAATTCCATGACATGTCCTGTTCACTTCACGAAAACGCCAGACATGGATCGCCAGTCTTCAGTACTGTAATGATTCTGATAAACGCCTTTTCCCAAGACACCACACCCATGGCGCGGGTCACCGTTAGTCATCTGGGCGTGTCATCTTTGTGTTCTTTTCCTTTGTCCTGGGTCGATCACGTGTCACAAACGTGTACTCAATAGAGATAATGGAAAATTAATGTGCCATAACGCAGTGAGCGCTGCAGCACTTTGGTCACAAAAGAGCAAGTGGTGTTTGACATACTGTAAATGCAGAAATGTTCGCGGTGGTTTTATGTTTGCGGTGAACTTAAAGCGCGAACTTAAGACCCCCGCGAAACTTTTTGCTCACCTATGACTGTAGCGCTACTATTGTTTCAAACGCGAACTGAACACTACCGTAAACACTCCATTTTCTCCCTACCGCGAAATACATACCATGCAAACTTAAATGCATTTACAGTATCATTGTGGCACAAAAAATATATAAGTGAGCCCACAGTATAAGGTGCTATACAGTAAATTGGTACCGTCAACTTTCATGATACGGCAGGGTACTCAAATACCGATATATTAAAAAAAAACATGGTGTATCTAGATGCAGCATAAGTAATACCTGAGGTATGCACACTTCACATATCCAGGCGTTCAAGATACCTTGAGAAGGCCTCAATAACATCTTTATCTTAATGTTTTAAGGTGTCAGGTGGATTACGTTTAACTTTAAGTTCGTAGATGTTACAAATTTAAAAGACAATACTGATGACGTTGCATATGGTTTTGCAAGATGATAATTTCTAACAGTTCACTGGGGTAGAAAAATTCCCAAGATCTTTATTGTGGCTCGCCCTCAGCACACGCACACGTACTGGCTCCAATAATTGACTAATGGCATTATCATGCATAAGGTGTTTGAACACTTTGCCACTATTACAATTGTGACAGTAACAGTAGCAGGTTCCAGACGTGGCTGGAAAGAGTAGAAATTGGCCAAATAGACAGACATAGAAAATACCAGGGGAGTTTGCCACGTCACTATCGGCTAGCCAACTCCCCTGCTATGTTATCTGTCTATTTGGCCGATTTCTACTCTTTCCAGCCACGTCTGGAGCCTGGTATAGGCTGCAGTAACAGTACAGTAATAGCCTGAATTTTATACTCTAAGACTTGTTATGGTGATTTGAGGTACTGTAATACCAAACCATCTTTCATTTACAAATGGTGAAATAACCAAGGTTTAACTATAACCTGATATGCCTCATGATCTTTGTATGAAAATTTTGATTCAAAATCATCTAATACATAAAACTCCAAATTGCATAATTTGTATGCAAGGCAGAAATTTTGCATAGGAGCATTTAGTCTAGTTTTCCGACGGTCTCTTAGGCTGCCTTTTCTCTTCCATGTCCATCAGTTTCTTGTCCAGTTTCCTCTGTAGATAGGCTCTCTTCTCCGGTTTGAGCTTCTTCTGTGAGCCTGCATACAGTTTACCCTCCACAATGGTGTCCTGTGGGATAATCATAAAACAATCTTTATTGTACAGAAGAACTATCATACTGACTTTAACGTATTGTACCGTTTGAGATTTTCATGAATGGCCGAGTGGATAGGCTAGCGGACACGTGATCGAGAGGTCACGGGTTCCATTCCTGGTATTTTTTTTTTACATATTTGGCACAGAACAATGTAACTAGACAACTTCAATATCTGCATAGATCGCATAGACATTCAAGCATACTCTTAGATTAGGGTGATATGGAATCCACGTGTTGTATTCTATCTTTACCTTGGATAGTCGGGCGCGTGCTTCCATGTGTGCGTCGTCCCCACAGCCGTGCACCTCCGGTATGTGGTGACTCAGACAGTACAGCTTACGACAGTGGACGCAGAACTGACCAACCGTGGCCACGCTATTCTTACACCTCTCGTAATGACAGCTGTGGTCTTCCTTCACCACACGGGCAAGCAGCGCATCCAGGTCGTCACTTTCGTCCTCCTTTTTATCTACCGTTTGTTTCTTCTTTCTGCTTTTCGGACGCCTTTTGTTCTCTTGGCTGGACGAGGGCTGCTTTGGGGCTGCTTGTGGTTTCTCTTTTGGAGCGCTCGCTGCGTGTAGTTTTCCTTTCAGTTCTGCCACTCTCTTACAGTGCATGGTGTGAAGCTCTAGGTTAGGTTTTGGCAGTTCCTTTCCACAATGTTCACATGTGGTGAAGTTTGATGTGAGCGTTTCTGTCTCTTCCTTTTCTGTCGTTATAGGTTGTTTTTGATTGCTTTCAGTGACATTATTAGACAAAGCATTATTTTCGTAGCTGCTTTTGTTCTTGTTTCTGTTTCTGTTTCGCTTTCTCTTTGGTTTGGTGCCCCCAACGGATTCACTAGTTTGAAGTGAACCATCTTGTTCCAGTTCTATGGTTGGGTCTTTAGCTTTCTTTTCGTTTTGGACAGCCTGGAAACAAGAAAACAGCATTACATGAAAACTGACTGAAACTTTTTTTTTGCAAAAGAAGGAAGATAATGTAATGTACATGTATCTAGATACAATAACTACAGAAACACACTGAGGCAAACAAAAAAAAAGAAACAAGCAAACAAACACACACAGACCAAAAACAATACCACCGCTTCCATGGAGGTAATAACTATCAAGTAGGTCTTCGAATTAGAACAAGTAGTGATCAAGCTTAGAAACAAAATTTACAAAAAACAATGTACAATGAAAATTATTACCTGTTGCTCTTGATAGAGTGGTTCTGTTTTAGATTCATCTGAAGTTTCTTTCTTCTCCACTTGTCGAACATCTACAGAAGGCTGTACTTCTTGCTTAACCTCTGCAGTAACATCACCATTGTTAGTAGTCTTAGGTTCTTGGGTTTGTGTTGATCCTGACGCTTCTTTTGAGGCCTGTTTTCTGTGCACATTGACTGGAACGTTGCTGTAATCTGCCGACACTGTCACCTCGCTTTCTGAGATACAAAAAAAAAAATTTCTTTGAAAATAGGCCTGAGCGATGTGCATTGTCAACTAATCTGGATTCCGTACATGTAGTCTGCTAGACTCACCAATTCTGTACTGGTGAGCACTTCTCACCTCCCCATGTGTAGACATGTAGCCCATTGGCTATAGACTCACTATTTCTGTACTGGTGAGCACTTCTGACCGCCCCATGCGTAGACATGTAGCCCACTAGACTCACCATTGCTGTACTGGTGAGCACTTCTCACCTCCCCATGTGTAGACATGTAGCTCATGAGGGATGAGAGGAACTTGTGGTGACTGACAGTTTCGGAATCACAGATGACGGCGAGATGGCGACGTGCCCGTGTGATCGCAACGTTGATACGGCGATCTTCGGCAAGGAAACCGACTTCTCTGTTTTCGTTTGAACGTACCTGAAGTAAAAAAGTGAGGATTAGCATATCTAAACTAGAAGTACAGGCATATTACAAATTTTGGCTTGGGGAACTGAAAAGCAAACAAAACTCAAAAATCGTGACCATGCCATGTCCAGATCGTCAGATATTAAAAACGGTAGTTCTGCTGCAGTACCAAGGAAAGGTACCAAGGAGCCTATAATCATTATTATTTCTTCGATAGGTCAAGAGCGAAAGACCTAACCACATAGTTATTACAAAATTTCATAAAAATACATCCATAGTATCCTGAGTTAGTCCGTTCAACCACAAACATTGTTACAGCGCTACACTGTCAGGAATACGACCAAAAACATAAACCTCTTGGCGAAGGTAATAAGTAACCTGTTTACCAGTGAGATGACAACAGCTTCCTTCTCTCTGCCCTGGAAGCCATCGACAGACTTGATCTCCAGACGAGGGTACTTAGAGGAGAGGTGTTGTCTCAGCAGCTCAACCTACAGCATACATCACCAAAATATCCGTGGTATTGTTACATGTTAATACATGTACATTACCTGCACCAGTGTTTTGAATTTGACAAAATTCATGAAACTCTCAGACATCGAGTTACAAGACTCGTCATGTCAAAATGACCATGAGCGGTAAAATCAACATTGGATATACCTATGATAGTACACAACCTACACATTCTAAAACTGTTTATATGGACTCCATTTAACTTTCTTAACTCAAATGCTGGACAACACTTTTATGATTTATGAGCGCCCTAAATTCTTTTGGGGCCAAAATAATTGTTTAGACCAGACTCTTTCAGAGTATGCTTTCAGGGTAATACAGGAACAAGACTTAAAAGGTGATGTTTGCCCCACCTGTAGATTGTAAGGAGATATGACAGCGATGTCCTCCTGACAGACTCCACTCTGAATCAGCCTCTCCACATGTGTTCTGGTCAGGTCAGCCTCACCTGCACAGAGCAATGGTAGAGATGAGGATTAATATCAATAACTTTCCTCACAGTTCCTGTGCATTGGGGGTAAGGTCAGAGGTTAAGGCCCCTAAGACAAAAACAAATTGGTTCCAGCAAAATTTGGACAAAGAAAGTCTGGACAAAGAAATGTTGACAAGTCATAGCAGCCTTAACCTTCGACCTAGGCATATGCACTTTCGGAACTGTGAATTGGTTTATTGTTTTCAACAGCAGTAACATGTTATTTGATAGAAATTTATTAAAAAAGATTAAAAGCTCTCAAGATATATAAAAGTGCTAATTTCTATAGTCATTCATATATTCATTCGCTCTGACCTTTGATGCTCAATTCACTCATCTTTAGAAAATCGTTTCGGCAATGTTAAATCAATGTCTGATTGTGACACGGCTGCTATGACCTCTGACCTTTGTTGCCCTTGGACTGGTCACTGGGGACGTCCATCTCCCAGAGGTCACAGCCGGTGGTGTCCACCAGCAGCAGGGGGAGGGCCGTGTCCTCATTTTCTTCCACAGGAGGGAGGTCACTAGAGAACAACATCTGTAAGTCCCAAGTACAGTCTAACCTGTATAACTATAAGTGACCCTCTCTGCAAAGAAAGGACCACCTGGCCATTGTGACAATGTCATCCCCTTAGGTAGTTTTCCCCATTGAGCATTGAGAATCCTGTTAATTGTGATCACCTGCCCACATAGACCAGATTTTGAATTGTCTTCTTGGGCTGCCGAGCTTAGACTGTACATAATGTATGGGTTACATTCATCCTTTCAGATGGTGATGTAAAGACGGTGGTCCTGTGTATGAGGGAGCTTCAGGCATTAGCCTCAGGTATAAGATTGCTGGACATAAAAGAGCCCCTCCCCCCCCCCCCCCCCCCAAAAAAAAGGCTCACACACACACCATAACAGATGAGAAGCCACCGACTCGTGGGCGACCAGTTTGCCCTTGTAGAGTTCTGCAGACGGCCAGGCCATGATGTCACTGTGCATACGGTACTGCGTTGTCAGCATACGCACTATCTGGTCGCCATGGAGACCAATGACGCGCTCCATGAGCGACACATTCAGGCCTTGGGCAGCAGCTCTGAAAATAACATCATTTTGACCTGCCATTAAAATGGCACAAGAAAGTAGTGACAATTCATAAACATAAAAACACAATTTGCGAAGAAAAATGTACATGTATATATATTTAATCTAAGTAAAGGTACATACAGAATTGTGTGGAAAGAAATGATGGTCCAATTGTTTGTTTTGCTGATGCTTTATTTAGGTAGAACATCTGTTGTTTCTTTTGTAATTTTCTTTGCGAAAATTGTGTTTCAAAAAAACTCAAAGTAATGGAGCCATAAAAAGTGATAAATTCCTCAACAGTTACTGTAGAATTCATCAATCTACTGTCTAGGGATATACTTGTATCTGTATCTATAACTGTCTAGCCGGTATATCTGCCCTTTGGCATTACAACGAGCTTCGCAGGCACTTGGCACAGCAGGAACTGGTTATACATGTATTATACCAAACGGCCTGTCACACCTAAATCACACTAGCTGCATTAGCATAGTTTAAACTAACGAGTATGCCCCTACAGTACTTGAGGGTAACGAATTCCACTCAATGATAGTTCTACTAGGTAAATACAATTATTATGCATTTTTTTCGGGATAGTCACTAATGACATTTTCTCTTTTTATCAGTACTTTGTTACATATACAATAGAGATATTTCTTCAAGAGAAGAGACAACGTACTTGTGTGAGATGATGGTTGGAGGTAACTGCAGGTGATCTCCGGCTAGAACACAGCGGCCTGTGTACTGTAGCGGGATCCAACATGATACCTCCAGAGCCTGCATACATAAACACATCCATGTTAGGGCAGCATAACTAAACGTAACATCGGGTACACTGGTACAGAGGTATAGGTACCTGTACCTGTACCTGAACAATTCGACAAATCACATGACATTGTGTTCTTCTGGGGCCCAGAGTGGGAGACAAGCAGCTGGCTGGCAAACTTCCTTGCCTCCAAAACTCCCCGCCTGAAAGATCTGTTGCGTATCAGTTACGCTGTCTCTATGTGTACACTGAGAGTGTCACTTTGGTCACGTTTGGTGTTGCATGAGGCTATGAGGTTTAATAGGAGATCAAGACTAACTCAAAGGTGCTAGTGCTAAATTTTTATCTTTGTGGTAGGATTTCTGTATCTTTAGTCACAAAATAAGCATGTACTTGGTGTAAATTTATATCAGTACATTACCGGTACTTCATTATCCGGTACTCTATAATCGATTTTCATGGAACAGTACCAGTACACAGCTCTAGTATACATGTACATAACTGTGGTAGCTTTAACTTTAGGCTTTAGCTTTAGGCCAGCATGTATATTTTCTTAGTTTCCTAACATTTCAAAGCAAACATATAAAAAAGTTACTGACATACATGTAGCAAGAGAAAAGGATAAAAAAATATCCTACCAACCTGTGCACATTCGTCAATGACGACCAAGTCGAAGTGTTTCCGTGGTAACAGTTTGAGCGGCCCGTCGGGCGATGCCCCCGTGTTGGTTGCCAGGACGACGTCCGCCCCTGCCAGGATCTCGAGCGAGGCCTTCTCCTCTCGTTCCCGGAGCTCTTTGCGCAGGTGCTTCATCTCCTGGCGCAGCGCCTGGTACTCCCCCGCTTTCCCGCGACACTTTTTCATCTTGGACTGAGGAGAAACAAAGGTAAATTTGTGACCAGGCTTCTAGCTAGAATTTATAGACAGAGTAAAAAAATAGGGTGGGGGGAGGGCGGAACCAGAGGCCCCAATGTGCTCTAGATCTGTGGATTAACAATTAATTTCTTACCTGCTAGCCTTGCATGTCAATCAGTTTACAATGCTGTCCCACTTTCTTGTATGTCTTGAGGAAAAAATTATGTTGCATGAAAAATGTGCATGTAATTTTACCCGGGTCCACTGCAAATGTAGGGGTCTGATTTCCGTCTTTTCTTAGGAAAGGGACTCCAAAAGACCCTGGACCCGCTGCTAGCTAAAAGCCTGGTTGTGTCACATGGCAAGGTAGTCTTTTCATCTATTTCTTCACTCAACTCAGGTGAATTCTGGTATCTAGCATTGGTTAGGGACATCCTCTCCAATGGGACGTAAAGCAGGAGGCCCCATGTTTGAGGAAAGCCACACCACAACACGTTAAAAGAACCCACCACACTTAAGAGTAGGGACCCATCCTGGTGTGAATGGATCAAACCGGTCTTTACGTATACGCAGCTTACTTACTGCACAAAACTGGACAGGTGTGTTATGCCTAAAGGTAGTTTACAGGTTATGTGAAAAAAAAAATGTCCCAAAATTGTTTTGGGCTGTGATTATTATTGGCTAGTGAAATACAGGTAACTGTGGGCATGCAAAAATAACTTTTTAAGTGTGAATTAAAAAGAAAAGACCTACCAGTGTTTTAGTCATGTCTTTCCTGACGTCTTGTACGATTTTTGCTCCGTCGCTTCCCGCGAGTAGGGCGTCCAACGAGAAGCGTTTGATACCCTCCTGTAGTCGGGCGGGGTGACCTAGGCGGATGGCGTGGATACCGTACCCCGCCAGTCGTTCTACCAGGTTGTCGACGGCAACGTTGGACGGAGCAGTGGCAAGAACCTAAACCAATCAAACAGGACAATACTGTAAATCAAATTAAGTTAATTAAGTAAAATTTGAACTATTTGGACAGTCAGTATTTGATTGGAGGGACAAATTCAACATTAAAAACCGGTAAGACAATGAAGGTAATAAAAAAGAGGTAAAGTATTTTCAATATTTATCAGAAAAAGAAAAATGCATTGCTTATGATAGACATTTCAATTTTTTACCTTGAGTTTTTGCTTGACAGCTTGGGTTATGATTTCTACCACGGCGGTCGTTTTACCGGTACCGGGGGGTCCGTGGATCACTGACACTTCGCGCTGGCGTAACGCAAACTGTACCGCCTCTCGCTGTGACTCGTTTAGCGACGTGTTGCACCAATCAATCGCATCTGCTGAACAGATACAGAAAGATGAAAGACATGTGTCTGGCTATTTTGAAGTCCTTCAAAACATGTGTAAATGCATCTGTGAATACAGTTCGGATGAGGTGTAGCCATAAATTGATTTGACAACAAATTTTGAATATCTGATAATAAATATTACGAATCAAAGTCAGGACAATCATATTCTGCTAAGATACGCACAGATCGAGGAGTGAACTGGAGCTAGAAGAGGATGGATTCCAGGCTACTCCCAACCCAAAGCGGATCTATGTTGGAAAGTGGTTGGAAGCAAAGTCGTGGGAGGCTGATGACAAAATTATCTGAATGTCTCTCTCAGACATCATTGAAATCATAGACCAAGAGTCACGCAATGCCCACAGAAAGATCAAAGAGGCAGTCCACATCCAGTTGGAACATGCTGGGATGAACTGTACTGAAGGTTGGGAGCTGCCCAAGTCCTACTTACCCCTGCTCCCCAAGGAGGCGGGGGTGGGCCCAGGAAGATCTACACAAGTCTCGTCCTATAGTCTTGTGTTCTCGCGAGACCAGATCACTCAGTGGGAAGAGGTATGAGAGTTTTTTTACTCTACCCAACTTCTTCATAATAAGTTCCGGGGACAGTTCTTACCTAACGTGGCGCCTGGAAAGGTGAGTTGAGTGAGAGGTGTGCTGAGCTCCACCTCCCCAAACAACACCTGCACCAGGTGGGAGGAGCAGGTGTGCTCGTACGTCTCCAGGTCCTTCAGGGCTCTGACGGAAAAAAACAACAACAATCACTTATCAGTATCTGTTAAAAAAGTTAAAGTTAAAGTACCAGACCAGATGGTGCATAGGGTAAGGCGCCCGTCTCCGTTTCAGTAGCCCTTGGGCCACACAACTTTGTGCAATCACTACAGCAGGGGGCTAGTCTACTGTTAGTGGTGTGTGTTTAACTGCCATACTCTTTCCCAAATGCTGAGTGCTAAGCGGAGAAAGCAGTATGTACCATTTGTACTTGAACGTAGAGTCTTTGGTATGATGACCCTGTCGGAGATCAAAGTCACAACCTACCTTTGCAAGGCGAACACTCTACTCCCTAGGCCATTGCTCCAATGTCCTAGTTTTAAACTAGTTTTAATGTGACAAACCTTTTTAACCGCTTGTACGTGACATCATTGGCTAGTTTCACGATGTTGTAGAGAGCATCGCCATCCAATGACAGGACGTCTATGGATTCGTCAAACGCCACGCTGATGGCCGCGGTCGTGACATACGACACAACTCCTGACACCTGGGTCGCTCCCGGTCGTGTTTCTGACGAGGGGGTCAAACCCACAATATCACCTGGGTTGGGGCACAGAAGTTGATTCTGTTAGATTTCAAATATTTAAAAATGCCAACGGTCACAGTTAACTGTTCCAGCTTAATTTCAAATGTTTGAAAATGCCAAGCGACAGTTAACTGTTACAGTTGAATTTCAAGTGTTTGAAAATGACAACTAATTAGTAATAACAGTTGTATTTCAAATGTTTGAAAATACTAACAGAAGTTACAGTTAACTGTCACTGTTGAATTTCAAATGTTATCAGACGTCTGATCTTGCATGTTTGTATTCTTTTTACAAAAGTATAATGCATACTGGAGTATTTTACTTGTTCTAAACAGCTCTCCTATGGCTATAATAACATGAACAACTGTACAAAACACTTAGCATGTAATGTTTGCAATCTTTGAGGTTGTTTTCCCATGTATGCAAACCAGCTGCAGTAGTGAATGTGTGGGAATGTTTTCCCATTGTATTAATTATGCAAATAAACCTACCAGGAGTGAATGTATGGGAGGGCAGTTCTTTTGCCCCGCCTGCGTGCCCCGGCCGTAGTGTCAGCAGAGACCTCCCGTACAGACCGACGCTCTGTTCTGTCACGCCCAGTTTCAGCAGACACACGCCGCGCCTCTGAAGCTCCTTGGGTGACACTTGGTCCTGGAGAAGTCTGGGAATTTTCAATGATTATGCAGATTAAGTACTTTTTGAATATAGAATACAACACGGTGTATTAGTATATCACATATCGCCCGAGGTACTGGCCTGACCGCGGGTTGTACAACCCGCGGGAGGGCCAGAACCGAGGGTTATACGAAATACGCCAGAAGTTCAGAGAGTTTTGAATCCTCGTACAAAAAAATTGTAACAACATTGATTCCAACCTCTGAATCCAGTATTCTAATCTTCGACAGAGGCTCAACTGGAAATTCATTCTAAATATTCTATGAAAGCCTGTGTGATAAAAGTAGAACCTGGTGTGATAACAAAGGTTATCGCCTGGTCCGGAAAACCCGTATGGAACGTTTTTGTTGCCCAGATATGGCATAAATCAATTCACAGTATACTACTAGTACATGTACAGTACACGTACCTCGTTTCTTCTATCTCTGCCTGCCTCTCCAACTCCAGCAGTCTCACAGTTTTCTTGACAAACTTCTGAACAGCCATGATGTCCACAAGACTCGTACTGTGAGAATCTAGACAAGATTAATTGATGGGTAAGAACTTAAAGAGTAATCAAGTTGCTAGACAGCTATCGTTGCCTACCTTTCAACATTATAAATCTAAAATTGATAAGATATTGGCGAAATTGGCAAGAACATATTATGATAGAAATGTCGAGGCTATTGACAGGATGATCCTGACAACTATTTTGCACTATCAGCAAGATCATTGAAGATGTTCTTGTCAATAATGAATAGCCACATCATAATAAGTAATATAAATGACACGGCATCCTTATGAAATATAAATTTATTCAATTTTTGACTGTAGAATTCTAAAGCCTATTTATAACATATCCGCCCCCCTCCCCACCCGGTGGTGAGCTTTCAAGTTTCTATCCAATAAAAAGACATCTTCCCAAACAATTTCAGACTATTTTCTTACCTCAATACGTTGTTACAGCGCAGAAAGCCTTCTTCTTTTAGTTTACATCTTTAGAGAGGCTTCAAGAGTCTTAAAACTCTCAAAGAAACGTGCTTGCAACATGCAACATTCTTTATTGGTCACAATCCTCAATATCCTCATCTGCAGTTTCTTTATATTTCGCAAGGTTGCGCTATATGATGGAATAGATTAGTCTACTATGATAATAGGGGACAATGTTTTGCGAGGGGTTTAATTAATCTATGAAAATAGCTATAATTCGCCTTTTTAAAGACAAAAAGCAATAGAATATATTTTTTAGATAATATTGTGAGATACCAAATCATATATATAGCTTTGAGTAGAATTTCTGGAGATGTTATGTATGTTGCTAATGTTACGCAAGCAAATTTCCCTATTTTCCGTACGTGGTATCTTCCTTACGTAAGGTCACAGCGAAGATATAAAGAAGTGGGAGAGGCGCAGTGGAAGGACGAAGGGAAAGTGCTAAAATCTGACGTTTTTCCAACACTTATCTTAAATTAAGACCATGGCCTCTCTCTGCAAGGTTCAGGCGGTGGCGTGCAGGGCTCGGCTAGGTGAGTTCATCGTCTGAAAGTCTACTGATTTTCGTAGACGTACTTGTGGGGAGGGGGGCGGTATCGCATTGTTTTTGTGTGGACCAGAAGCAAAATCTTTCTGTTATTTTACCTTTCTTCATTAGAGTAGAGTAATCTGAAATTTACTTGAATAATCTAGAGGAAAAGGATAAATTTTGCCTTGGAAAAACTGTGTTGTTTTTGTATGAATTATTTGTCTGACTGACTTGGTCTGGTTTGATAACTGTTACATCACACAGTCTTTTAGATTCAACCTGTTGGAAAATATACATTTTATGTCATCAACTTGTTTTACCCTTCATTTTCTGTCTACCACACTATTTATAGATGATTTCTATTTTGTAAAACACAATATTTTATTTTCCTAGCTTGTATTTACGTAATTTGCAGCACCGTGAGTTAAAATAACCTCCTTGATTCAAAGCAGTGTTTTTATTTTAGATCATTTGTTCAAAACTCACTGGCCAAGAAAACCACTCAGAAGACCAATAAAATCTGGTCTATGTGGACAGGTGGTCCTTATAGACAGGATTCTTAATATGCTACAGCCTCAAAAAGGCTATACAAGACTAGCTTTACCTTACCTTTTACCTACTTGTTTAATTTCCAGGTGGCCTTATGTCCAAACAAGCTGCAGCATCTTCTGTCAGTATCAGGAACAACTCCACTGAACAGGCACCTGCTAAGGTAGGTTATCAATAAATCATTTAACTAACTAGCCAAGTAATCAATTAACCAACCAGTCAGTCAATCGGTTATCATTATTCCAGGCTAACCTGATTAGATCGAGTGATTTTTACATAAATCAAACTGGCTCTTACATCAATTGAAGGTTAATGTTTTTACAGTATACTGTAGCTGTTGGTTGTTGCTGTAATTCTACACTTTTTTTTCAACCTCTTTTTAACCTTGAAAGTTTTTCAAGAGTTCAAGGGAGGAGGTCAGGGGTACATTGTAGTTGGTAGAAAAATTGTCAATCTGTCTGTTTCGATGACCATAGCACAATGGATCATCTTATAATATTTTGTTGTACATGTTTTTCTCTCATCTTATACACACAGGCGTATGGCCCCTTGAGCGATGAGGATCGCATCTTCACGAACCTGTATGGTCGTCATGACTGGAAACTCAAAGGAGCGATGGCAAGGGTAGGTTATTAACTTGTATATATATTGGTTCCGTCTCTGAGGCATTGCCAAAAAATATAATGTAGCTATACTTTTTGTTTGTTTGTTTGTTTGAACCTTTGTTTATTCATGATTAGCTCAAATCGGCACGCAGGCCGCTTTTCATTGAGGTCATGAGGGAAGAGGTAAGGGTCAGATACAATATAACAGAGATACACAGTCATTTCAGTCCTAATAACTCTATCAACATAAATCATTACTTTTAAGCAATACAGTTGCACTAATATGTATATGTGTAGCTACTTTTGGGCAAGACCACAGTAGTGAAGTTCTCAAGGCTGTCGGGTGCATACTTGTAGCTACTCTTTCAAACTAGATTTTTTTTTCATTTCCAGCTAGGGAAGTTAATAGTGCATTTAAGGGAAAAGCCAGGGCAGCTACATGTAGTACTCCTGAATTCATCTAAAGATTAAACAATTAACACACAAAAAGTCATGTATTTTGACTATTTGTTGTAAAACCTTTGGCTACTCTTTATTCAAATCATGTAGAAGGGTAGTTTTACATCCAATTTATGCAAATGAATTCATGAATCATGACAATGACATTACCTGTAATTCTGTTGCCCCAGGGTGATTATTACAAGACGAAGGAGATCATCCTTAAGGGTCATGACTGGATCTTAAAGGAGATTGTGAAGTCCGGCCTGCGTGGTCGCGGCGGCGCCGGGTTCCCCACGGGAATGAAGTGGGGTTTCATGAACAAACCCAGCGACGGCAGGTCAGTTTTAGTGTCATTAACGTCGCAGGGCTCAAAATTCACTTAAGGGAACTGGTGCACTGGTAATCTTCAAATTTAGGTTCACAGAAAGTACATTGTAGTAGGAGCTGTGCCGTATTTCAGGATGAATGTAAAATGGGGGCACTGTGTTCGAGGATGTACCTCGAGCATGTTACATGTACAACAGCCTCATTACTCAGATGGGTACCTACTGGCTGTAATGATACAGCATGGTGAATGTGTAAACAATTACATGTTGGTAGTAAACTTGTGGTTCCTTCTTGACCGTGTCACTGTTTTTTATGTTAGACCGAAGCCTAGCCCTATGAACCATTTGGTAGTAATGTATAAGCACTTGTGGCTCCTTCTTGACTGTGCGACTGTTTTTTGCGTGCAGACCGAAGTACCTGGTCGTTAACGCTGACGAAGGCGAGCCTGGAACGTGCAAGGACCGCGAGATCATGCGCCACGACCCGCACAAACTAGTGGAGGGATGTCTGGTGGCTGGAGTGTCCATGGGGGCCAGAGCTGGTCAGTCTTTTAGTAGTTTTACTTCGTCATGGAAACTTCTTTAGGGTGGACATTGGACCATTATAAATTTGTTGCAGTCCCTATTGAAAACATAGGGGGGTATCTTTACTTTCAATTACTGTAAATCTTGAAAATTTTGCCATGGGAGTCAGGGCTGGTCAGTCATTCACGCATTGTTACAGACACTTTCTTAGTATGGACATTGGACCATTGTAAATGTTCACTGCACACACTGTTTGTTGCAGTCCCTAATCAAACCACAAGGGGGCATCTTATTTTTCACTCACTGTAAATCTTGAAAATTTGAAAGGTAAATTCTCAGCTAATTCTTTCCACTGTAAATTCATGGCAATGTGCATATGCATTTGTAATGTTACAGTATTACTACTGTACTGAAGAATTGTTTCAACTGCAAATTTCACTACTGCAAAAAAAACACATTTTCCCTCCTACCATGAACTAAAACCACTGCAAAAGTACATGAAGATGAATCTACTGTAACTGAGCTCTGTAAAAAAAAAACTGTCTAGTACTTTCAGTCATTAACATTCTGAGATATCTAACTAGTAATGGTTACATCTAGCTATCGGTCACAGTACATGAAACTTTGAAAGCAAGCACATATACTGACTGACACTTGTCTATTATATATATTTATCAATGTTGGTATTTATATACCCTACAGCATATATCTACATTCGTGGTGAGTTCTACAATGAAGGCACCAACCTGATGGTAGCTATTCAAGAGGTAAGCAATTTTGAATATACCATATTTTTATGTAAATGTCTTGATCACAAATATTTCATTGCAGTTTTGTTATGCATCAATAGGGGGCGTTCATGTACTGTGTATCTTTCCACAGGCTTACAAGGCAGGGTTGATCGGCAAAAATGCCTGTGGTTCTGGCTACGACTTCGACATCTACGTCCACCGTGGCGCCGGGGCCTACATCTGTGGAGAAGAAACAGTAAGGCAACAACACATCCACTCCTTTTTGGCGATGCCTTTGGGGCAGAGACAATTGTTTGAAAATTTGAAAGCCTTGTATGGTGTTAGAATGGTGTTCTCTTTACAATGGTGGAGTGCATATACAAGAACTCTTATTGACAATGTTTCTCGGTCTTTCTACTTTTCAGTCGCTGATTGAAAGCCTTGAAGGGAAGGCTGGGAAACCCCGTCTCAAGCCACCATTCCCTGCTGACATCGGTGAGTAGTTGATTACATCATTAGTAGTGTTTATGGGGGGGGGGGGGGTTCTCATTTACCAATCAGATGTGTAAAGGCCTCTTTAATCTTCATTCTTTTCTAAGCCTGATGCTGATTGGTTGTTGTTACAGGTGTGTTCGGCTGTCCAACAACCGTGGCTAATGTGGAAACTGTTGCTGTAGCGCCTGTAAGTGAAACATTACTCATTTACACAATGGACAAGTTTGATGAGAATGTACATGTATGGTATTACTATCAAATAGGCCATTAAAATAGCTTATCTAGAGTGCAGTTCACTTTTGTATTGCTAGGAGGAGGTGCTCCTGTCCATACATAAAAAATCACACAGCTGTACATGTATCTATGATACAGTGTTGCATTGCTACAGCTTTGGTCCTTGAATCTATGCTTTTGTTTTTTAGACCATATGCCGCCGCGGAGGTGACTGGTTTGTTGGTATGGGTCGCACAAGGAACTCTGGTACTAAGGTACGTCCCTGTACTTGTACACATCTATCAATGGAGTTAGCGAAAGATGGGTTCCTGGACTATCAATGCCATGAGATTTTAAAAATAATTTGATAGTCCTTGTTGTGATGTTTCTTGGTTCTCTTCCCCAGCTGTTTAACATCTCTGGCCAGGTGAACAACCCGTGTACTGTGGAGGAGGAGATGTCCATCTCCCTGAGGGAACTCATCGAACGCCACGCAGGGGGGGTGATCGGAGGCTGGGACAATCTGCTCGCTGTCATCCCAGGGGGGTCATCCACCCCCCTCATCCCAAGGAGGTGAGAAATCTTTCAAGTTTGTTGTTTTGTTTGTATAACATACCCGGTAAAACCGCCTCATGGCGTAACACACAAGGTTTGTACTGAAAACTGAAAAGAACAAGCTGCATATCCGGACACATCCATAGTACGTTTTACGCACAAATTAGTACCCTGACCAAGCAAGGAGCTATTGAATGTAGTAAACACAACCTCTTATTTTCTCTTCCACCATCCAGTGTCTGTGATGATGTCTTGATGGACTTCGACGCGCTGGTCCAGTCCCAGACTGCTCTCGGCACAGCGGCCGTCATCGTGTTCAACAAACAGGCGGACGTCGTCAAGGGGATCGCACGCCTCATGAAGTTCTACAAACACGAGAGCTGTGGCCAGTGCACGCCGTGTCGCGAGGGGACCGGCTGGATGGAGAAGATCATGTACAGATTTGGTAAGGCCACATTGTTACTTAATATAAAAAAACATTTAGTTTGTTACATATTAGATGTTTAGCCTTTCAATTTGTTCCTGAGATCTTTTTTCTCGGGAATACTGCAAAAGGAGAAATGTTTGCAGAGTTTTAAAGAATTTAAAATAGGGCACATTCTAAGGCTTTCCGAGGGGCAAAATTACTGTCAGACAGGTCACAGTTAAAGACTGTGGCCACATGTGACCTAGTAGCATCCCTGGTCAATCAGAGTTTAATGCTTGTCAGAGGATCTACTCCCCAGGGTAAGAGGGCAAATGGGTGTACAGCGACCCTGTATAGCTCAAACCCTGCGTCTGTGATCCTATTGACAGATATATATGGCTTCTAACTTCACCTTGTCTGTCCACACAGTTGATGGCAACGCCCGTCCTGAAGAGATTGACATGTTATATGAACTGAGTAAGCAGATTGAGGGACACACCATTTGTGCTCTGGGGGATGGAGCAGCCTGGCCTGTACAGGTACAAAACCCTTTTCATTTCGCAAGATACAAATGCATTTAGGTTTGCGGTGATTCAATTTCGCAGTAACAAGAGATTTGGATGTTCGCAGTAGTTTTGAATTAGCGAGTCACATAGCATCCAGTTTTCGGAACACTTTTCTTTTAAATTCGTTGTGATCGAGTTTTCACCATGAAAACTGTGAACATAAAATTACCACAAAAATTTCAAGAATCACAGTACCATCTTGTGTCTACTCAGAATTTTAGGAAAGAAAATCCTGTACGTCTTTTTTGTTCCTCATTCTATCATCTGTTTTTGTCTTCAACTTAAACTACTTCAACTTAAACTACCCCCAAGTAACCCCGCTAGGGGCAAAGTAGGGGGGGGAGGAGGTCCCAGGCTAAGGCGGGCAGGCCTCCAGCCTGGCGCGGAATGACTCAATGGTGGGAGCCGTAACAACCGCGCCAGGCAAGGCGTTCCACTCGGGTATGGTGCGGGGGAAGTATGAATATTTTTAAGAGTCTGTTCAGGCGTAAAGAGGTTGAAATTTGAGCGTGTGGCTTCCCCGGGTGCGCCCCTGAGCTGGTTTCAGTAGACTATCTGTATCAATATTGATGTGGTTATTAACTAGCTTATAGAAAAAGGTGAGGCGGGCGTTCCTCCTCCTTTCAGAGAGAAGGGTCCACTGCAGGTCATTGAGCATATCAGTCTTTATTGTTATATACTGATAATGTCTGATATGCAAATGCGCAAGTAAGGACTCTAAGATGTAAATATGGCCACCAAGATGGGGGCAGATCATTAATATGCTCTTTAAATGCACTTTTGTCCTGAGTAACCCAGAAATTGTTCATCCTTCCTCTTCCAGGGCCTGATTCGCCACTTCCGCCCAGAGCTGGAGGCACGAATGGAAGCGTTCCACAATAAGAAACAAGCTGCATCTTCTGCTTAACCTGACATTTACCATTTAGTCTACAAAAACTACTCAACAGTGCTGCATTGTCAGCATTAGATGTGAACATAAAGACTCAATTTGTCTAGAATCAAAACCTTTATTGTATTAAATGTTGCTTCTGTTTGACTCAAACTAGTCCTGGTCTGACTTTTGTGAACTGCCCCAAGATTACAAATCAATCTATGTATACATGTTGTTTACACAACATGTTTGAAGATACGCTGTACAGGAGTGAAGTATGAACTATACATGTAAGTCAACAGTCCACCTATTCATTTCAACACATATCCTGGTCAAGAATGTAAGCTATAAGAAAAACAAAAGTCTTGCTGAAAGACAGTCTTTTATGGAACAGACTTCATCTTAAATTTCCATTTTACTCCCTTTGTGCTGCAGAATTTGCAAGGTTACTGCACTTGTACTGTGTGAACATAAGTAAATAAAAGTATACACTACTCCCAAATGCTATCATGTGTTTGTTGTAGATTGTAATGTCAAACAATAGATTGACAACAGATGTACAATTAGTCAGAAATGAACACTTTATTAACCATTTGATTCTCAAACTTATCGCTCCACTTGTAGCTTCCTTTCAGTACATATTTCTACGAAAACACTGGTATATTATTATTTTTAAAAATGCACATATGAAGAACTATTGTAAGTTCTGTTCCATGATACATGTACCTCAAATAGTTAAAGGTCACTTTTTTATCAAAAGAAAAGGTTCTTAAATGGTCCTAAGATTTGTGCATATCTTTATTTCGGTAATACTCAGTGTCTGGCAGGATTTTTTCGTAAGGTGACCTTTCGGGCGCGGGAATTTCGCTGTAGGGTTGTCCTTTCGTTGGCTCCTCTGGAAGTTTGTGTTTGTTGGGGGGAAGGAGGGCGGTGCCTTCACAGCGCTGGCCTCTGATTGGGTCGTATATTCTCCCAACCTACAGAAAGAACAGATCATTATGATGGGATTTAGGGATTGTATATTCTCCCAACCTACAGAAAGACATGACAGATCATTATGATGGAATTGTATATTCTCCCAACCTACAGAAAGACATGACAGATCATTATGATGGAAGGGAACAGCATTGGGGCTTGCTACATTTGTAGGTTACGCTGTAGGGATTTGTACCCAGAACCTGAGGGATATATGTACGTCAACAACCCAAAACAAAAGACCACACTGCCACCTATAAGTGCAGCTTCTTTCAAAGGGCACATGAATAGGCCATTAGGCCTGTGTACCTAAATGCAGGTACAGGCACATGTACATTGCTGGTGAAGTTCGTACAGGCCAAACTTGGATCTAGAAACAAGCCATTGGTAAACTATCACTGATGTTCAGATATGTTTATGAAGGTTAGACATCCATATGACCTCCTTCGGTCAACATTGACCATGATAAAATCCTAATTCACAACAGCCCTACAGCATCAGCTATGGCTAAACAGTCCTATTCGAGAATAACAGTCTCTGCCACATAAGGCACATTTCTGGGTTAACAGTATTTAAAAAACAAGTCGATCTTTACAACTGGACATTTCGAGTGACATTCTTCAGCGTCACTAGAATGATAGAGACACTAAAGAATGTCACTCGAAATGTCCAGAAGTAATCTTTGAATCTTATTCAGTTGTAGAGATCCACTGGTTTTCTAATTGAAGTTCGGATGTTTTGAACCTGAACATGAACAATTTCCCATCTTTAATTCACTAGAGTGACATTATGAACCAGATTGTATTATTTCAGCCAGTAGGTACCCATGTGAGTAATGAGGCTGTTGTAACGCACTCGAGGCACCTCCTCGAACACGGGACCCCCATTTATCGTCTCTTCCAAAAGACAGCTCCGACAAGGATACCCTTCCCGGGATTCGATCCGAGGTATCCCGGATCCAACTAATTGGAAACAGGAGGCTCAACTGCGAAGCCGCTACCAATTGAGCTACAGGGACATCATTATGAACCAACCTGATGGACAAATTCGCTAATTTCGTGTGTGGAAGGGTGAGGTGTCGTTGGCGCGGGTTCTGGTAGAGCCTTCAGAAGGACGACATCTCCCATAGTGCACTTCTTCTCAGGGTCGTGCGCGTAGAATGTTCTGGGTTTTCCAAAATACTGCAGGAAGAAATTCAAATGTAATTGTCATTTAGAAAATAAGGTGAAATAACTTGCAAGAATCTTAAGTTTACAGCAAGGACATTATTTGGGATGTAATACCCTTGCAATTGGTTACAGTGATATTACGAAAAAATCAGAAGGTTTACGATTCCAAGTATGCATGCACTGCGAATTACAGTATACTTGTAAGGGTAAGTTGTCAAAGGTCAAGGTCCTTAGTAATTTGTAAACAATTTGCATAACAATGTCCAGATGTTTTTTATTTACGTCCCAGGGGCCTTTTAAACTTTGACATACATGTATCACCCACAGTGTATTTCGCTGCAATTGCATACATCAAGGATTAAACCTCCTTGCATACATAGAATCGTGAACCTCATAATTCGCAAGAAACAGAGGTTTATATCTTATTTTGAAGCTTACAAATATGACTACTGGGTATGTCAAAAGAATATCATCTCATCTCCAAAAATTTTCATTGGCAAATAACCTATAACCTTCTTGGTAAATGCACAAACGTTTAATATTTTCAAGGAACAATTTAATCTCCAAGCAGATGTACGGGTTTTCCTGGTATTTTACCTCTTTCTGTTGTCGAGCGTATTTCTCTCTTCACTTCCACAAAAATCTAGAAATCCGTACAAAACAACAAACCTTACATCTACTTGGGGCAAATCATAACACTGTAAACAGTGTAAAATTATACAACGGGTAACGTTACCGTGACAATGTACGGGTCCAGAACCATCTTCACACATTTGACCTTGGCGACTTGCTCCTGCCTGACCCCTATGACCCTCCCGATCACCCACTGGGGGTTCCAGGCCTTCAGCAGCTTCGGCCAGTTCCGTCCGACCGGCATCGTGGCGTTGAAAAATGGGAGAATCGGTAATAATTGGAATAAAAGACGTGCAGAATCTGTGTTTCGGTTCAAAACTCCTCAGACGGCCATCTTGGAAGTCAGGGAAAGCTAGCAGACTATCCGACTTATCTAAGAATCTAAAGTTGTATGTTGCAATAGAGGGACAAAATCTTTCAAATTTCCCATCAAAATTTTACAATAGATAAAATGCTGAGAAATAGAAAGTGTATTGTTAAAAAGTAACGTTTATATATATTTTTTAAATTTTATACGTCGTATGACTAGTGAGCAAATAAAGTACCTTATTTACGTAGAGTGAATATAGGTCAGGGGTGAAAGGTTGTGACCTTATTTATGGCGCGCTTTGCAGGCTCGGGCAAGTTTCTTGACAAGTAATTTTGGCGGTTTTGCAAGAAAATACGGATGGAAAACTGAAACCTCAACACAATGGTGAGTAAAACATCATCTCTGAGTTATTTTGGACAAGCTGACATGACTGTTTCGTTGTTTAGTAGTTAGATATTTAGTTTACGGATTTGGCGGCAACTGTAGGAAGACATCCCCCTCCCCAATTTCGTAGAGGTTACTAGGTACAGTAATTAGAAAGCATAGGGGATGTCAGTAAAAAAATGAAAACAAAATTCCTTTGCTTACTTTACGTCCTTTTCTACCAACTTGTCTTGTGCAAGTTTCATAGCAATCTTTTCTTCTTTTGGGGGAGGGGGTAGTTATACCAGTAGATTAATTAAATCATTTCATGGACCATCCCTTAGGTATTTTTTGTTGTTGATGAATAATCCATCAATCCAAATTATGTGCAATACAGACATATTTGTTTTGTGGACCTCCAACGCACAACTAATTTTCTCTTAAAGTTATAATGGTGAATTGGTAGCAGCCTCACAGTTGAGCTTCTGGTTCCAATTAAAAGGGAGACCCCGGTTCAAATCCGGGTAAGGGCATCCTGGTTGGAGCTGCATTCATCTTTCGGAAGGGACATGTGGGGCGCTCGTGAGCGAGGAGGTGCCTCGAGCACATAATAAAGTCACTACAACAGCATCATGACTAAGATGGGGGCCTATTGGCTGTACTGATCAGAGGGCTATTTTTTTTATAACTAGAATTTCAGACAGCATGTTATTTTCTTCCCAAGGATATTCGGCGCTTTTTTGGAGCAGCGCCCGGTGCAGCGAAGACCAAACCTGCACAGAAGACGTCATCTTCAGCTAAGGTATTGTCAGTCAGTCAAACCTGCGTATTATTGGCCAGAAATGCCTCACTTGCTTAATACCATGCCACGTGCCTGCAAAGCTGGTATGTTCACTGAAGAGCAATTATACCGGCTATATACAGATACAGAAGCTGTTGTGTACACCAAAGGGTGGTTGTACCAACTATACAGATATAGATATTTCCAACAAGATGATATCAGAAATTGCAAGACTTCTGCCTTTTTCTAAAGCTCACTACACTAAGGTGCCCTCTGGCAGAACATAAAGAAACTGCAGTAAACAAACAAACAAACAAACACACACACACACTTGCATGCACACGTACACACTCACATGCACACACACTCACATGCAGGCACACACGCACACACACACACACACACACACACGCTGGCGCACGCACGCACGCACGCACAAAAGCTTCACTCTCTTAACAAGAGTCTTGGGTTGAAGTCAAAATGACAGTTTACAGCATTTGTTCCCAAAGTTCCATGCGCATGTTTGTTTCATCTTTTACTGTAGAAAACATATTCTGTCAATTTGTAAAGAATTGAAGATGGTACTACATGACATGTATCTCTGTGTGACAATACAGGACAAAGGTGGTGTGAAGAAGAGTAGTCAAACCAAACGGAAAGCAGCGGTGATTTATGACTCAGGTAATGCACCATCTTCTAGTTTTATTTGTAAACAGGTGTCTGTTTCTGATATGTACATGTACAGTATGAAAACTCATATATATAGTGATAGCATTTATGTAAGTGCAGTGACGTATATATGTGTCTTGCCCTGCCATCTAACTGCTAGAAAAATTGGGTGCATATAATATATGCACTTTTGTGCACCCAGAACTGAATCTATGTACCTAATTTTTGATTGTGGGAGCACCGGTGCATCTGCTTGTGTAGAGTTACTTACCTCAAGTTAGTAATGATATATATGCTAGCATACAGCATATTCTTGACATTAAAGTGCCCAAAAATAGTAAAACCTTTGTTGTGTTACCTGAATGTTTAAAACTTTGAAGTCAGCCATAGAATTTTATATTCAAGCTCCGAAGAGAGGCAGTAAGGTACTGTATGTAAATTTGTTTTTGCTGACCCTTATATGTTGTGCATCCAAAATTCTTTCTGTGCTCCTAAATTTCTAGGTTAGATGCACCAGTGTACCTATTCCTCAAAATGAATTTTGAGCTCTCAGGGTGCGAAATACTTTTTTGAGCCAGGTTGCCCATGTTGCAACCTAGGGCAAATGCTAGGTTGCACATCCAAATTTCAGGTTGCTCAAGCAACATTCACCGATTTCTTCAAATTAAGCTTGTATGTAGCGTATGATACTACTAATATTTCAAAATATAAATTAGATAGTATTTTGTTCCTATTGACCTAACAACATCTTGTTTAGCCGAGGGCAGTGTGTTTTCGTCTTTTTCAGCTCAAATTCCACGATCTATGAAGGGTTTTGGATGGTTTAAAACGAAAAATTGTTGATTTCTTTATTTCAATTGAAGATTTACCAAATTTTATGAGAGTGACACTGTGTTTTTGTGAGCTTCCAGGGCTCCGATTGAGATCTTTGGCTCAAAATATAAGGTTGCACACTGCGCTACCTGGGTTTGGAATTAATTTGCACCAACCGAAATCTTGTTGCACTGTGCAACGTGCAACCAGGTATTTCGCACCCTGGCTCTGCACACCATCATAGATAAAGCTTTTCTTGAATGATATTTCATATACATGTTTGTCTTGCCAGATTCAGACGTTGAAGAAGTGCCACCTGTCAAACAACAGAAAACTGCCGCTGCGAAATCAGCCAAACCCAGCAAGACAGGTAATGTACTGCATGTGTTGTATGAAACTTTTGTCCCTGTTTCAGCACTCAAGAGTAATCCATAGACATTTGTACTTAGTTAATGCGTCCATACATTTTAAAACAATTATTCCTATGTGCAAGTTTATGTTTCTAATTTCCTATAGTAATCACTTATTTTTACAGATAATTTCAATGAATGATTGTTGGTTTGTAAAAAAATGATTTTTTTCTCTCGTGTTTTTGACTTAACAACAACGTTCAGAAATTCAGTAAAACAGAACCTTTGTTGCTTTCTAGAAGCGAAGTCCCCTCCCAGTAGAAAGAAGTCGGACCCACAGCCAGTGTTAAAACCGACATCAGCTGCAGACTTCTTTGGCGCGGCGTCACCGACTCACCGCGTCAGCAGGACAACCGCGGTGGCCAAAAAGAAAACCGTGAGTGACCATCTTTCTTTTTGTGATGGTCAGTAACTGTAACGTAGATTAGGGTAAATTTTCGAAATTTATGCAGTGGTTTTATTTTCTACGGTTTTAGCAGTGACTTCTCCATTGCAATTCATGATGATGATTTTATTTGATAAGAAACTTGTGGGCAACACAACCCGAATTTGGCTATATCACAAATGCGTTTCAACATACTTTCAACATAAACTTGTTACAATTCCACCAATCACAATATGAATTATGATTAATCAAAACATTTCAAAACTCTTTACGCAGTTAAAATCCATACTTGTTTTACATCCGGTTAGCCATGTTGAGTCATTATCACGTATGACATTACGTAAAGAGAGTGATCACTCTCTTTACGTAACATATAATACAATAACAAAAATCATGACGTATGGATGACATCCCAGGACTTGAAATACTGGGTGCATGTTTGTGCACCCAAAATTGGAGCTGTGCACCTAATTTTTGACACTGAGTGCACTGGTGCACCTAGATATTTTTGTACTCTATAGAGTAACGGTTCTCTTGTACACAAACATACAGAATATTCTTGAAATTTAAGTATCAGAAAAAGCAATATAACCTTTTGTTGTACTTTATTTGATGTATTGCTAGGTTAAAATTTGAAATCTGGATAAAATTACAGATTGAAGTTAAGAGGCAGTAGCGTCAAACTTATGATTAAATGCTGACATTCAACTTTATTTTATGAGGTGCACCTAATTTTTGGGCTGGGTACACCAGTGCACCAATTTCCAAAAAAGAATTTCGAGCTCTGCAGCCTCTGAAGACCTCCCACTGATGAGAGTGTGCGAAACAGTTTGGCAAAAATTAGGGTTGCCTTCATTATGAAATCTACGTTATCAGGATGAATGAACAAAAACAAACACAGAGTATGGTATACCGAAATATAGGTTTTTCATTTTGTTCTTGCAAAACTTTTCCATGACTTTGGAATTGACTTGATTTGAATTGCATTCTACAACTGTTACATTAGAATCCATTTTCGAAACATTTCTTTTTGCAACTTACAGCATGTATTTTGTCATTTTGCAGCTGCTTTGTATGATTTACAGTATAGCTGAAAACTTTTATTTTATTTTTTATAAACAGATTGATGCACTCGTGGATGTCATAAATTGATAAATATAATCAAATCAACATGGCCTATGTGACAACTTTACGTATTAGTTGTTAGATTTTACAATTCTATATGTTTGTATTTACAGGGAGTCAATGCAAGCAAGGGGAACAATGCAGACTTAGATACTAACAAGGTTAGAGAAGTTATACTTTGCATGTAGCTTTAAATTTGATTTACTTAATTTTGACTTCAGTTTGTCGTCTATTAAGAATTCCTCGTGGTGTAAGAGATAATGCAACCCGCTGCTTGGCCATCTGGATCAAATTCCATGCATCCGTGGGCTGGAGTTTTATCCATGTTGTAATCATGGCATTCGTCATTTTGGTTGGTGACGTAAGCCTCAAGCGTCAAACTTCTGCACCTAAAAGAACCCAACGCACTTATCGAGAAGAGTAGGGGTATCCCTGTGTGCTTGGCTAAATACGTGCGCCGTAGCGAAGCTGCATTGCACTACTAGCTAATGAAAAACACCATGCTTTGTCCTCGGTCTGACGTTCGGCCGTTTTACCTTACCTTTGAAAATTTATAAGACAATGTTTCATGTGCTATACTTATTGATTATGCCACTTCTGTTTGGTAGGAGCTTCACGATGACGAAGGTTTTATGGAAACACTGGCAGAACTTGACAAGAGTCGGAAGAAAGCAACAACTATGTCAATTTCACCTGGTATGTTATTTACATGACTTGTCTACAATCATCATTTGTACTATGATTATGTGGGGTCGTGTGGCACAATGGCAGAGAATTTGGCTCTGAACCAAGTGGTCCCGGGTTCGAATCCTACCATGTCACCAATCTTGTGCCCTTAGGAAAGGTACTTTACACGACCTTCCTCACTTCACTCAGGTGTAAATGAGTACCTAGCTTAGGTTAGGGACGTCCCTCGGATAGGACGTTAAATGGAGGTCCCAATCAATCAATCAATATTAATTGATTGATTGGTTGGTTGGTTGGTTGGTTGGTTGGTTGGTTGGTTGGTTGGTTGGTTGGTTGGTTGGTTGGATGGTTGGTTGGTTGGTTGGTTGGTTGGTTGGTTGGTTGGTTGGTTGGTTGGTTGGTTGGTTGGTTGGTTGGTTGGTTGGTTGGTTGGTTGGTTGGTTGGTTGGTTGGTTGGTCGGTTGGTTGGTTGTGGTAAGTGACAAATTTTAGGTGGCTTAACATTATGATATTGTACTATTTGTTGTATCTAACCTTCTTCAGACAACAAGAAGAAAGAAAATGGCTCAAAGGTAGATACAACCAGTCCCAGGAAGACAAGAGAAAAATCTCCAAGTTCTAGCAGAAGCCCCGAGAAAGCCAGTCCACAGAAGAGCAAATACTTTGACAAGACGGAGGGGCTTAAAATTAAGAAAAAGATCAAACTGGAGTCACAGGTATTTTAACTTTATGATGTAGCACCTGAAAATCAATCTTATAGTATAGTGCACCCACAGAGCCAGAGACAGGAGAAAGTGGAGGAGGCTGATACTGGAGGCTACCATGGTCCCCGACCCTCAGGCATGAGGATGGGACTAGGTAAAGGTAAAGGTAAAGTATAGCTCTATTCACATAACTATAAACTGACAATGAAACAAGCTACTAAGTTAGTAGTTTGTTTCATTGTCAATTTCTAGTCTGTGAACAGATGCTTTTAGGATTCTATGCTTTGAAATTTGATATTAAGGAATGTCTTTTTTACGAGTGTATATTTTGTATGCATTTTGTACATGTGTTGTTGATGAAATTCTGTGCATTTGTGTATTTTGAAATTTGTATACATCAGTAGACAACCATATCAAATTTGATTATTTTGCAACTTTTTCTGTTTTTAAAACAGAGGCCCACACACTGGAATGGGACAGAAGCATTTAATCAATATTGCATTTAGCCCATAAGATAAATGTGTCTAATGGGAAACTTTCTCCTAACAAAAGGACAGGGATGAAACCAAACCAGATCAACCTAAAAAAGCAAAGAAAATGTCACCAGAGAAGGCCAAGGCTGAGAAGACACCTTCGCCGAAGAAGTCACCAGCAAAGGACTCCAACCAAGATGCTGAGAAGAAACCTTCAAGAGCAGGGTACCGCGCTTACTTAAACCGTGAGGGCCCGAGGGCGCTGGGGACTAAAGAAATCCCACAGGGACAAGAAAACTGCCTGGGAGGTCAGAAACTTTCTTTTTAACCCTGGTCCCATATTTACCTTCGCCAAGAAGGTTATGTTTTGGGGAGCATGTGTGTGTGTGTGTGTGTGTGAGGTATGATGGGGATTTCATTCTTGCAGTTTGGAAGTTAAGTAAAGGTCAATCAAAACCTTATTTGCATAAATAATGATTCAAGACATACATGTACGGAAACTCTAGATATCTTACAGAGACGACTGAGATCTTTAAACTTTTGCTGTTTCAGGTTTGACGTTTGTCCTGACGGGAATTCTGGAGTCGATGGAACGTCACGAGGCCAAAGAGCTTGTGGAGAGGTATGGGGGGAAGGTGACGGGATCGGTCAGCAAGAAGACCAGTTACGTGGTGGTGGGGAGGGACGCTGGACAGAGCAAACTGGACAAGGTGGGTTTTATGACGGTATTAGGCCACACCAATTTAATTTCTTGGTTAACGGATTTTTATTTTCCCCAAAAAAAAATTTAGAAAAAGAAAATCATGAAAACTGAAGGCTGGGCCAGCCTTCTGTTTTCATGATCTGGATTTTTTTTGTAAAATTTTTTTTTTGTAAAATAAAAATCTGTTAACCAAGAAATTGAATTGTTGTGGCCTTAGTAGCGTTTGTTACAAGAAGTACATGTAAGATAGCTGTCAGCACCCCCTCCAGTGATGTAACTTAGTATAGTCCATCAGAAAGACAACCTGAAGTACAGTTGTAATACGACCTCTTCTCTGCCTGACCTGGAGTCGAGCACACGTCAATGTATCTTACTAACACAAGCCTAAAATACAAGGTTATAGCAAGATTACAGTCTCTGCCTGAGTCACTAAGGGTAAAGCAACTTACAGCGTTCTAGAGAGAGATGCAGGCGAGCATGCCACTCTAGGATAGGACTGTTCAGCCACCAGAGGGTCTGCTCAACCCCTTCCCACTTATCCTCGACAATAGAGAATGAGCCAGCGTTAGTAATGTTCTATCTATTGCTTATGATAGATGCACGTCCACTCGCAGTCGTTTCTTGGCTGAAACTCATCTAGGAACACGTGGGTCCCCGTTCTTTATTGTGTTGTAATTCGTAACACGTCCTACTCACTATGTGGTCTACTGAGAACACAGCTTCTATCTCCCACACTCCTATGGGCTCCAGAACATGGACATGCATGTCTATAGGTCGACCATGCACTGCCCAGTACATTCATCAACTGTGTCAGGATGCGAACTGTGCTTTGGAGGACCTGCCCAGTCCGATGGAGAATAGGGAGGGATGGAGGAGAAGGGCCATGAACACCCGTGAAACCGTCAGGACCAGATGATGATGATTAGCTAGGGGGGTGTCCAGGCGTCCACCAGACGCCTACACTGAAAAAATTTTAAAAAAATTAGATGCCCTCTTTTGCCATTATATAGAACACTGCCTGCCTGCCTGCCTACGTGCTCAGGCCAGAAACTGGCCCCTTGCTTTCCAGGCAGTCCTGTCCCTTGCCCTAGCCTCTGCTTCCCGACTGTTTAAGCCCGTGTCCTTCACAATTTGGTCTTTCCATCCCTTTGGTGGTCTTCCCCGGGGTCTGGAGGAAGCGAACTCCTGGCTGTAGGCTTTGCACACTAGTGTTTGTGGGGGTCGTTTTATGACACTGTTACCCTCAGGCTGGTAATTGCATACACATGTGTTTACCACACACACTGTCAGTGCAGTTGTTGTTTTCTTCCTCATACACAGGACCCCTGGTGGTTCAAGATTACTTTCACTTCCACTAAAGAATATCGTTACGTTAGCAAACATCACATTGTAAGTCAAGCACCTCCTATTAGGACTTACCATGTTAATTAGTCTGATTTCACCTTAAGTTTGTTGTACTGAAAACTTTGATGTATTTTTTTTACATTCTGTTATTTTCTTACAGGTTTCCCAGCTCGGTGTCCAAACCTTAGATGAAGACGGGTTGTTGGAATTAGTGAAGTCCTTACCTGGGAAACCGTATGACCTACCTCCTGAGGTACCTCCTGTGGTGTACTTGTACAGTCTGTGAATTATCTGCTAACTTCTAGCAGGATAGATTCACAGCAGTGTGAATTATCTGCTACCGGTAACTTCAGATATAATAGATTCACAGCCAGGTGAATTATCAGCTAACTTCTGCCAGGATAGATTCACAGCCATGTGAATTATCTGCTAACTTCTAGCAGGATAGATTCACAGCCATGTGAATTATCTGCTAACTTCAGACATAATAGATTCACAGCCATGTGAATTATCTGCTAACTTCTGACAGGATAGATTCACAGCCATGTGAATTATCTGCTAACTTCTGACAGGATAGATTCACAGCCATTTGACTCATCTGCTAACTTTATGATAGATTCACTAAGCTGAGTTTGCAGAATTCTTGCATGCATTAAAAGCTCAAAGTTTGTTGTTTGAAATATTAAATGTCATGGCGTGTTGACTTTTAGGCTAATTACATTTTTGAAGATGGTACCTATACTGTAATTCTTGTTTCTTTCACTGTAACTTTATGTTCACTGTTTTCACGGTCACTTCTGTACCGTAAAACTATTGTTATCATTTATGATTCCTTGACACATCCTTTCTGTAAATCACTTACCGCCACCGTTAAGTTCAGTGAAAATGTTCCTTTTCCTTACACTGTAAAATTTTGCTACTGTGAAGATTAAGTGAATAACAGTGCCACAGGATCCCTCATTTATTCTTTCCGTCATGTCAGGCAACAAGCAAGAGCAAAAAATCTCCACCTAAGAAAAGTCCAAACAAACCAGGTAAGAGGACTATTTTTTAACAATTTAGGGCAAAACTGAATAAAAGTTTATTCTCAATCATGATTTACCCTGAATCAAATGTATTCCTCAATACTTACAGTTTATAGTCTGCAATATAGTTAAGCTTGTTGCTATCTGTTGATTTAATGAATCTTGAATCTTTATTCTTTGCTTTTGGACACTCATTTGTCCTTAGCAATAAAATATAAGATACACACAATAACAACAATACAACAACAATGAATAAAAGACAGCTAGTACAATGAAACAAGGTACAACCACAAGACAGACGCTACTACATACAGTCAGAGATTCGAGTTAATCGTAGTGAGGACTTAAGTTATGCGATTAATGTCCTTCCTATACTTATCTCTCATATCTAACGCTCTTATGAAATATTTTCCGAAATGTCTGATAAGAGGGACTGATGGTCCGGACATAAGTTCCCTGATTTTGTGTGGGTCTGGCCTCTTTACATTAAAATAATACCCTGTGGTCACTTAGAAATTCTTAAAGCATAACCAAAATATAAAATGAAGTTTGCAGAAAATAAAATACAATTCAGTGTATCAACATTAAACATTTGATAACCCTCACCACCAGAGCCTGCAGCCACATCCAGGAAACCAGCGGCTTCTAGTAGCCATGTCAGGAGCCCCAAGAAGCCTGCTGGAAGTCTAGATCTCACAGCAGGTAGCCCGGAACCCAGCCTCCTGTGGGTGGACAAGTACAAGCCTCAGAACATCAAGGGCATCATTGGCCAGCAGGGGGACCGAAGTAACGTGAAGAAATTGCTGAAGTGGCTGCAGACGTGGCCGAAGCATCATTCAGGTCAGCCTTGTCTTGTCTTCAAATAAACCTAAAGACGTTTTCAGGGTCTGGTGCAGTGTTCTAGCCAACATTCGTCATTCCGTCATTTGATGCATTTTTGTCGCTCATGACGGACACAAATTTTGCCCAACCCGTCATTTTTGACGGACAAAAATGGATGGATGGATGGATGGATGGGCGGGTGGACGGATAGACGGATGGATGGCTGGATGGATGGATGGAGGCACGAATAAAAGGAACATATTAAACACGTCATGTATTACTACATGAATATAGATGAATAATACTTTCACCCCAAAATCCTGAACAAAAGCTTTTCTTTCACAGGAAGGCAAGCTAAGGAGGATGGTTCTGGTTTCCGAGCGGCACTGCTGTCAGGGCCCCCAGGGGTGGGGAAAACGACAGCGGCAACCCTGTGCTGTCAGGTTTGTGTACATTACGGAATCATTAACCAACAGTTATCATGCTGACACTGGGAGTGGGTGTCTACTGCATGTGTAATGTTTTAAAAATATGATAGGCACATTTTTGCTAGATTGTATTTATAGACTTCAACCTTATTTAAGAAGGGAATAAGGTCTGACCATGCATACACTGACAATTCAGTTTTTGTGAAGGCTTAACTTTGTGGTAGAAGAGGAAACTGGTTTTTGCTGTGTTTCAAGTTAGCGGTTGAAACAGCTTTGTAGTACAGTTACAGTTACTGTAGTAATACAATGGAAATGCATAGTCATTGTGTTATGAATTCATAATGGAGAGGTCACAGCTGAAATAAAAATGTTTACAGTACCAGAAAAGTAAAGGAATTTGAAGTATTATCATAATGTATAAATTGAAAACGTCACAATTAATTATAATTGTGACGTTTTCTTACCTTGTAGGAGCTGGGGTTTACCTACATTGAGCTGAATGCCAGCGACACGCGCAGCAAACGCAGCCTACAGGAGGAGGTGTCTGAGGCTCTCACCACCCGCAGCATCGTGGGATTCCAGAAACAAGGTAGGAACCTTTGCATACCAGCTCAGCAGGGCAATGTAGACTTTTCTTTCATATGACCTTCATTCCTTCCTTCCTTCTTTCCTGATTTTGACCAACTGATATTCCAGACGGCGCCATGCGTCAGGCGGTAATAATGGACGAGGTGGACGGCATGGCGGGAAACGAGGACCGTGGGGGGATCGCCGAGCTCATCAACCTGATCAAACAAACCAAAGTGCCAATCATCTGCATGTGCAACGACAGGGCCCACCAGAAGATGCGCTCGCTCGTCAACCACTGCTTCGACCTGCGGTTCCAGAGGCCGCGTGTGGAACAGATAAGGGTGAGAGTTCAAAGTTCAAATCCTTCCCACATCCCTCAGTATATCGTTTACCACTTAGAATAATTATGGAACTCTTGTATTAGTTATGCAAATTAGGAATTTATTTGCATAATTTGTATAGGGTGGTGTCCATACAGTTGTTCAATCACTATAAGGGGCTAGTCCACTGGTAGTGGTGTGTGTTCAACTTAGTACTCTTTCTTCATAATAAGGGCTTGTCCATTGGTAGCGGTGTGTGTTGGACACCTGTACTGTTTCTGAAGCCCTATGGCTACACTGCATCGTGCATATTGGGAATTAATCGCACACTTACACATACGATCATGGTATTTTTTCTGATGTCCACAGGCTGCTATGATGAGTATGGCCTTCAAGGAAGGCTTAAAGATCCCTCCTCTGGCTCTTAATCAGATTATTGAGGCAACCAATCACGATGTCCGGCAGGTTATACACCCTCACTCTGAACTTGCATTCACAGACATACAATGGTATTTTTTCTAATGTCCACAGGCTTCTATGATGAGTATGGCCTTCAAGGAAGGCTTGAAGATCCCTCCTCTGGCTCTTAATCAGATTATTGAGGCAACCAATGTTCGACAGGTTATACACCCTCACTCTGGACTTGCATTCACAGACATACAATGGTATTTTTTCTAATGTCCGCAGGCTTCTATGATGAGTATGGCCTTCAAGGAAGGCTTGAAGATCCCGCCTCCGGCTCTTAATCAGATTATCGAGGCGACCAATCACGACGTCCGACAGGTCATCCACCAGCTGTACATGTGGAGCGTCCAGGACAAGGCTCTGACCTTTGACCAGGCCAAGGAGGCTTCCAAACAGGCAACGAAAGATATCAAACAGGTCAGGACTACAGTAACTGTAAATGCATTTAAGTTTGCGAGAATTTTATTCTGCAGAGAATCTAGGGAGAAAATGAAATGATACTATAGTATGTAGTGCTACAGTTAAATACAATGGAAACACCTTTACGGACAGCCAGTCGGAAACCAAGCTACATGTGTATAGTGCACAGTGCCTTACACCTACTATAGCTATTGACTGGGCAAGGGTGCTACAGATGACAGATTAGTTGCTTTTGACAGCAGATTCTGGGCCACCTAGTGTGCGAGACCTTATCACTGCAACAGAACTGCCAGTTTCTGTATTGTTTGTCGTGGACATGCTAATGGTCTTGATTTTTTGGTGGCAGCTTTTAATGTAAGGAAAAAGCCGTTTAGGTTCCCTAGCAGTTTGTTCTAGAACTGCAGGGATGTTTTTGTTAAAATTGATGATGATGGTTATGAATATTTCTGCAGGGTCCATTTGAAGTGACCAGGAAGGTGTTTAGTTCTAATGAGGAAACGGCTAGGATGACCATCATGGACAAGAGCGACCTGTTCTTCCACGACTACAGCATGGTGCCGCTGTTTGTGCAGGAGAACTACCCTCACGTCCAGCCACATGCAGCCAGGTGGGACAGGTTCTTATATCGTCTGTGTTGGTGTTAACTTTGATATAAACTTTATACTGTAAAGCAGGATCAGGAAATAGTTGCAGTGGTTTCGGTGTTTCGGGTGGCGTCGGTGTGGCGCAACGGTTAGAACGATAGGTCCGGGTGCTCACCATGCCCCGACGTTGTGACCTTCCCTGGCGGTGAAGTGATGCCCACCGAGCCTCTTCGGCTAATCTGTCTAAAAGTGTGCGTTTTTCGAGGGGCTTTCACCTCAAACTCATCACACAGTGAACATGGCAGTTAGTATTATGCTCGTCTTAACACTGTTATTTACAGTACTATAATTGTGAATTTTAACTCGGAACCTAACCTTCTCCCAGCTGCCTAACACCGTAACCAAGACAAATTTTATGCCAATCGGCTTGTAACCTTAGCCGGTTGAAGGTTAAAACACTGCAAATGTCACATTTCTCCTCCTACTATGAAATTAGGACCTAAACTGCACCGTATGACATACCATACTCATAGGAGTGACCGTCCAGCACTATGAAATTACATGTAAGTCCCTTCCAACTTAAGACAATTTACTGTAGTAAGGAAATTTAACCAGTAAACTGTTACAACTTTCAAAAAGTGAACTGATGTTTTTATTTTTCCAGAGGCAATGTTAAGAAGCACCTGTCTCTACTCAGTCAAACCGCCGACAGCATCTGTGACGGAGACCTTGTAGACAAACTCATCCGCAGCCGGCAGTCATGGGGACTCCTGCCAACTCAGGTCAGTACTGCAGTTGGTTATGATTGTGAAGGGCCAAGATTTTGACATCCAAAGTGTGTGTTTTACTATTAGAACCATCCTTCATTAAGAGCTCAAGTTTCACCAAATGTAGACTTAGAGTTACACTACAGTTTGCAGTATACCCATCATTTTTAGTGTCATTTTCCATCCATGATTATAGCTTGAAGATTTCTTAAGTGCTTAATATCCTTTTAAACTGTTTTTTTCTGTCACATTTTGTAAGGAAATCAGTCAGCAAATAGATGGAGGATTCCCACCTTGATATACTCCTTTTGATAGAATACAAATTGATGCATTTTGTAAACTTTTCGGTGGTACAATATGAGAAGGTTTGTTGTCCATTCAAATTTGATAGATACATTCTGTGCTCTCCTGAAAGAAGAAAAAAACGTTTAAGACAAAAAATGTATTTTAGAGGGCTGGCATAGAAAGGTCAAAGGCTGGTGTTTTTGAACCTGAACTTTAAACTTTAACCTTTGCCCCCTGCAGGCCATCTATGCCTCTGTCCTGCCGGGTGAGTACATGCGAGGTCACATGAGCGGGATGATCAACTTTCCGGGCTGGCTGGGACAGTTCTCCAAACAGAACAAACTGAAGAGAATTCTACAGGAGCTGCACACGCACATGCACCTCAGGTAGGATCCACCTGTCTAATGAAAAATACTCTAAATCTTGAAACATTTGGTTTTATTTTCACAATTTCGCGATGACCATTCCACCGCAGATGCAGGAATATGTGTTTTCCAATGTATGTATACTCCAATTCAGCATTGTTTCAACAATGAATTTGAAACTCCCTCAACCTCTCTACCATGAAAGTCCCTGCAAAGAGAAATGAATTTACAGCACTTCTTAATCAGCTTTCTTCATGTATAGACCCGATACACACTGGGAAAATGTCTGGACGTACCACAACAGCCCAGACCTCCCACTGGGCAGTCGTACGTTCACTCTGGAGGTGGCGTACGGGCAATAAAAATGCCTGACGTACTTCGCTCAAGCCGGTTTACACCCAGGGAAAAAGGCACATTATTGTTGTACTTTATTGTCATATGTCCAGAAATTTTAGTGTTGATCGGGTGTAGTGACCCTTATTGTTTGTCCATCGTTTCTATCTCAGAACATCTTGTACCAAGAAAAGCCTGCAGGAAGACTACCTAGACCCGCTTCGGAGGAGAATCTTAAACCTCCTGGTCACACAGGAGACAGAAGGGGTGCCTGAGGCAGTGGAGGTGACTTTTTTGTTCTTTTTTAACCTAAGGTGACTCTTGAAATTAGGCTTTTGCCTCCGTGTAAGGCTCAGGTTTTGTTTTGGGTGTATCTGGATGTTTGTGTTCTTGTGTGTCTGTCAGTGAGTGTCATGAAGTGAGTGGGAAGATGGCGTCTCTGCAAAGATCAGACTTACTGGAGTGAAAGGAAGTAGGGTTCAGAGGTGGTAGAACTAGTCATTTCTCAAACATGACAGACATTCAAGGTCATGGGGTCAATGGAATTCATGGAGAGGTATTGTTTTTGATCTTTGAAGATGTTGGCAGACGGATCCAGGTATTAGCACCTTAGCTATACAAGACTTTGCATGTACCGTTATTGACGGGACAAAAACATTGTTTTTTATTCCAGCTCCTGTCAGACTATGACCTGTTGAAGGAAGACTACGATGGTATGCTGGAGCTGACAGAGTTCAAAGGTCGCCCTAACCTGGCTGAGAAAGTCAATAGCAAGGTGAGGAACTATGGATGGGCTCTGTTAGTTTACTAAATTTGCATTCAAATCCACAGGGAGAAAGTGGTCTTGAACCAGTTTAATGCTCTCATTTGAAGACAAGTCTTACATTTTGGTTTGACAGGCCGTTGTTCGGTATATACAGTTTTTATTGTACCGGGAAGATTCCTCTATCTTTTTGGGACATGTATGATGGACATCTTGTTCTAATGGCCCTGTCATACAGTCAACAAGCTTCAGCCGAAGTTGTTGATCGCCAGAAGGTCAACGAATTTCAAAATCGGCAGAGAGTCAAGCTTATTTTTCAAGCTTATCAAAAACCGCGAACACTATTTACAGTAATGTCATTTGAGCTCGCAGACTCGTTGGACGAACATTTTACTGTCTGTAACAGAGATTTAAGGAGTACACAAGTCAGATGGCGACAGTAGCCAGGATTCGAACTTCCGACTTTCAGGTCTTAAGGTTCCGACTTTCAGGTCTTAAGGCAGGGTCGCTAACCATCATGCTTTATCTTTTTCCTCTACCACTAGGTGAAGTCAGCCTTTACACGTGCCTATAACAAGGAGGTCCACATGCAGCCATACTCCACAACTGCCGCCCCCAAGAAGAAGAGAGGAGGGGCAGCAGCTAGCATGGACATGGAGGAAGGCGGGGAGGGGGGCGCTCTGGAAGAGAGTGATGAAGAGAAAGAAGATCCCAAACTAGATCCTATGATCAAGGTAAGGTGTATATGTCTGAATTTTGTTTCAGATTCTGTTTTGATTCAAAGAATGTGTTTAGTAGGTACTGTGAATCTTGAAATGTTTGCTGTAGTTTCCACCACAAACTTCAAACTCCGTAAAAACATTAATTTTCCTACTGCAAAATGGAATCACATGGAAAGTAAGTGCATTTACAGCATATTCTAAAAAACAGGTCCTTTTAGAAATTCCATGTTTCTTTATACGGCTTAGAAATGGCAGTTTCAAATTATAGATCCAACCATACAAAGACTGCATGTTTCTTAATTATCCTTTTGATGTTGATAACAACAAAAGCACTAATTTTTTTCACCATCTCTTTCTTTGTTTAGGCGAAGAAGCCTTCTGCAGCTAAGGGGAAGAGTGAGAGTGGTAAAGGGAAGGGTCGAGGCAAGGGGAGAGGGAAGAAATCTACATGAGTCTCACTCTCACATGTACATCATGTACAAACTATAGACTGAGTAAAGAGCTTATATTAGTACATAAGTGTAGCATCAAGTGCAAGTACAGGTACCGGTACAGAGGTTTAGGTACAGATTCAGACCTTTACCTGTACCTGAACAATATAACAAAGTATTAACGTTACCCGGTGTCTTCAAAGATTTAAAAAACATGAATTATCAAACAGAATGTTGACAGGTATCACAGGACTGGTATCTTATAGTTATGGAAAAAAAAATGTGCTCATGATCAAAGATGGTGCTGATTTCAATGCCCATACAACATTTTTCCAGTGCTAAATTTTCATCTTTGTGGAAGGAATAACACTTTTGTAGTTAAAAAAATAAGTCAACAAGTTATATACTTGAGTGAAGTGAATTCAGGCACCACATGGATACATTGATGTTCTGGTGTTCTGGTCCTGTACCTAAATGATTTCTGTATGTGGCACTGTACAGATATGAACTGTGTTTTCAGGTAGATAGTCTTCAGGAGAATGCAAACCATTCTCAAGGCAGAATAGTTCTCCTGTTGTGGCACTCTTGCTCTACTATAAGATTCTCATGCTTGCAGTCTGCACTACAGAAGGAAGCTGCTTGGGGGGTCAGCATTGTTGACTGCAGAATCTGGGAAATAAATGAAGACTTGTCATTATGTTATCATGTCACACTGTCATTTGAACTTTCAACCCAGGGTACGCTGAGATGGCCACATTAAAGAAATTGTGTTAGCGAGGCCTTTTCAAGAATGTCTTAACTGAACACCTGGATATCTGAAGTGTGCTAACTGCAGGGGTTGCTGATGCTGCAGTAGTAGATCTTAAATACACCTTTTTTTCATGTAACTGGCAGAATAGTGAGAGTTGATGTACAGTTAGAGCTGTGTACTGGTACACTGTACCGATACAGTACCGGGTACAGTCAACTAGGTACAGGTCCAAAATACCTGAACCCTGCTGGACGGTACTGGACCTGTACTAATCAGGTCAAGCCTGACTCAGGGGATGGTCACTTTGACAGATAAAATTACTATGAAATTACAGTGGCAGTGCTCTAAAGCCACATCTATACTATACTCCTGCACATAAAACACATTTGCAAGGCTAGAGTCAAGTTTTCATCTCTGTTTTCATAAAAATAATACCTAGCACAATTAGATATTATGTTGTTACCAGTTCAAACATGCTTTTGTCCTTATTGAAAATCATCTACCATTTTCCAAACTAGTAGTTTAGGTACAGGTTCAGGTCCGGACCTGTACCTATAGCTGGTACCTGTACCTAAAATTTGTTTAGGTACACAGCTCTTTGTACAGCCGAAACTGGCCTAAAAGACCACTTAGAGGACCAAGAACATTTGGTGGGCAGGTGGGCACATTAATAACAATTGTAAGCACTGAAATGTTATCTATGATCAAGGCAGAAATCGTCCACCCAGGATTCTTAATACTTTTGTCAATGGGAAAATCATCTTTGGTACCACCAAAGAGTGGTCACATTGGCCAGGTGGTCCTTACCCAGAGGTGGTCACTTGTAAAGGTTTGATTGTATACTGTTCACATCCCTGAATCTAAAGAACATTAAAGTACACACATTATCACGTTAGCAACATTCTGGACTCCCATATTGTCTTCATTAAGAATCGTAACAAGACAATACACAGTGGAAGGCCAGGCAGACAAGCTGATGTTGCGTGTGAAAATACAGACGAACATACAACTTAATATATACATAACCTACAATAAATGGAGTAACAAATCATTACAATATACATTAGAATACAATACATAATACTCCCATATTAATACAGTACGAAATAATCATTAACAACTTTGCAGATATATCAATTATACATCGTCATAGTAAAATGTTGAGGGAAACGACCAAGTATGATCTACAGTATAGTGGTGGAGTAGATGGAAGATTGATCGGAGGTTATAAGTAAGCTTAAGATCAGGACAAGAGGCGGATTTTGCATGGAGGCAGCCTCCTTAAAGAGTGTGGGAGAGTCGGTAACGTTTCTGGGTAGGCTGTTCCAGAGCCGTGACGTGTAAGGAATAAAACTGTTCTCGTAGATGTTGGATCTGCATCGGGGTATGTAACTGATTCCAGATCGTTTTTTCTTTCATTTTGTTACAATTATTACAACGAAGTCTCCATCTGAATAGCTTCCGGGGGAAGCAGTAGACGTCGCAGTTGCAGCAGTCTCTTTTCTATGCCCTCTGGAGTCGGCCTTGTAGCTGGAACGTCGCGCCAACACGCCCTCATCAGTCGGTACAGGTTCTCTGGACATTCTGGCGGCCTCTTCATCCGTATTCCTTGTCTCAGGATCCCTACCATCTGAAGAAAGCTCAGCTGAGTCCTGCCATCGTAGCACGGGTCTTTTCCCAGCGTGGCGATCTCCCACAGCAGCACGCCGAAGGACCAGACGTCACTCTCACAGGTGTACTCGCCGATCTCGATGGACTCCAGCGCCATCCACTTCAGCGGAAGGAGTTCGTCAACGCCTGGTTGGTTGCATCGGACATACTGAGTGGTGACGTAAACATCTCTGGCCAGTCCAAAGTCAGCCAACTTGGCCACGTCATCGGCAGTGATGAGGACGTTGCGAGCGGCCACGTCACGATGGACGATTCTCAAGCGTTCCAGCTCTTTTAGAGCTTGTGCTATGTGGACTGCGTATCCAAGAAGGTTCCTCAGTAGATATTCCTCATTCTTGTTCCTTATACCCCGTAGGAAGCCTAAGAGATCGCCTTTGGGGGCATATTCTAGAAGAATGTACTTCTCCGTAGACTTGGTGATGAGCCCAACAAGTCGAACGATGTTGGACTTGCGATCATTGTCCTGTTCGTGGTGCACAGCTACCAGTATGGCTGCCTCTCTGTAGAAGTCTCGGTAGGACTGGGAGTCCTCGACACGAACTGTCTTTGCAGCAACGGCTCGCTCTCCCTTGGGTGTGCGCAGTTGTGCCCTTCTGACTTGCCCAAACATCCCTTCTCCTATCAGGGGACCAGGAGTAAGATGGCGAATCTTCTTCTCCCAACGTCCCAGCCAGCCCGGCTGTAGGCTCTGCGCTAGATCCTGCTCCATTCTTTTCAGTTCGAAAAGTATCTTGTCTTCCTCGCCTGTGCCGGGAGTGGAGCAAGCCAGAATTCCTGTTTTGAACAGTATGGCCATCACTATGGCAACAAGCATGACTAAGGAGCCTACTGCAACTAGGACTTCGAGCACCGGTTCATCTCTAGCTCTGCTTGTCTGCAATTGGTCACAGTTCCGTCCCGTCCATGGCGTCACGCATGCGCAGCTACCGTCCACGTTATCACAAGGAGCATTGTTCTTACACTCACAAACCTGCTGACATTTCCAACCGAACCGACCGTTTGGACACGGTTTGTGACAATCCGTTCCGTGCCACCCGCCAGTGCAGTTACACCTGCCGCTGCTGGGGTGACAGCTTGCCCCATTGTGGCAGCCACAGTGTCTTGAACAGTCTTTACCGTATGTGCCACGTGGACACTTTGCCTGACACCTGGTTCCCGTCCATCCCGGCGGACAGACACAGCCGGTCCAGCGGTCACAGCTGGCACCTTGGTAGCAGTCGCACAACTCATTACAACCGAGACCTCTACGGTTCGGTGGGCAATTCACATCAAGATCAATTGTTGCATTTATACTGTGTCGACCTCTGTCAAAAGCTATACAAGTGTAATATCCACTGTCTTCTTGTTGTATGTTTGCGATAGTTACAGTCATATTGTTTTCACCATCAGCCTGTTTCTCAGACCCATTTGGAAATCGCAGAGACATGACTTTGGCATCAAGGTTGTATGACCTGCAGTGAAAAGTCACATCGCTAGAAGTGTAGATATGCCTAGGGTCGCTAGGAGTCGTCGTTATCGAGATGCCTACCTTGGGGATGTCACAAGCCACGCCTTTCCAGCCGGGGGGACATTTGCAGGCACCGTTAAACCCATGGCAACGGGCGCCGTTCTTACAGATACATTTCATGTTACAGAGCAAGCCGTATTTTCCTGCAGGGCAGCCTAAAGGACGTATTTCTATGTCAAGATATTCAATGCTTGCTATTCTTAAATGCCCGCCCGGCAACTCGGCCCTGACGTTGATCGGGTGTAGAAATGGTGGAACTTTGCAGGAATATAACTTCGCTTCCTTCGCCGCAAAAACGACCCTGAACAACATGATAAAGTTGTGTTTCGGGTCATCCACGACAGAGTTAGGGACAAACTGTCTTAATGCCTGTAGCATTGATTCGTCTCTATGTCTTAAATTAAATATATCAAATAAAAAGCCAGGGTGTTCAGGTCCAACACTACACGTCAGCTGGCGTTTTTCGTTCTCCCACATATCCAGCAACGCTACGAGATCATTCCAATAAGTCGTGGAGACAGCTAGACGGGCAGTGCAGTCACTGTTGTTTGTGTTCGTGTTCCAAGGAGCACTCAATTGTGGTCTGGAGACTTCTTTCCATGTCATTCTCACGAACAGAACATCACCGGTTGCCGTCAGACCTTCACCACTTGCCGTAAAATCAAAGAGTACCGATTGAACGTCAGGATTGATAGGGGTTTCACACGTGTCGTTATACACAGGAGGATAGCCCACAACGTCAGTCAACTTCACATCGACACTGATATTGCTCAATCCCCTGCGAATCTTCAGCAGATATGCCGACTGTATGGACCAGTCCAAAGGGTTGGCGGCCAGAATGGTGCAGTTCTTCGTTAGGTTAAAGCGGAAATACGGATCCCCGTCCATTTTGTCACACGGAAGTTCCGCTTTTTCTCCAGCTTGAGTCCCTGGTAGGTTGAATATGGTCTCTCCAACAGGGAGGTTTTCTGGTACGGAGACCTGGAACTCTTCTGTTGCAGACAGCTCGATCGGGAGAGTTAATATCAGGTAACTAATCATCATGACTAGGGTCGTCTGTAAGTTTACCGCCATGATTATATCGTGAACAAAACACAGACGAAGAAAAATTGTCCTCTGACCCTTAATTAGCAACCGGTTTTTCCATTTTGGCTACATGTGTGAACGACTGCTTGACTAATTAGATTTTTGCCCTTAAGGTAGACATTTTTTGTATCAATCGATAGTTTGTACACCAAAAATAAACAACATCGAAAAAAGATAACTAATAAAGGCACGAATGGATTTTACGCAGCTCAAGTTTAGATTAGAATAATAAAACTCAATCATGCAAATCAAGACCTAACTCACATGTTCGAAAAGGAATGTTTCTAATAATGACCCGCCTCGAAGTATTGGCTGCTGACTGGTCAATATACATCGGCGCTCATAATAAAGATGAACAGTTAACGTCCAGCCCCGTGGTTTGTTAGCCGCTAGCTGTTGGTTGGCCAATAGTATTGCGGCCTCATAATCAATATCAAATACAGGCTCCTGATTGGTCAATCCCTTCTGGCTCTAAAAGGTAAAAGTAGTCTCATAGCCTTTTGGAGGACATAGCGGCTGGGGTTTGCTATCCACTGTCTAGGACACGGTATCGGAAAGCGGAGCCCAACCCTCTCCTTCCACCACTTTTTCCCTCCCCATTTCTACACCTGGGTGGAGTGAGGAAAGTCATATAAGTGTGCGCCTGTCCCAATGACACAAATAATCGGTTGCATGTCAGGGGATTTGAACCCAGGACCTCTGGTTTGCTATCCACTGTGTCTTGGATATAACGGAAGGCGGAGCCCAACCCTCTCCTTCCACCACTTTTTCCCTCCGCATATCCACATATCTACATGTATACCCAAGTCCTTGGTATACCTAAGTGGAATGAGGAAAATCGGTTGCTTGTCAGGGGATTTGAGCCCAGGACCTCTGGGTTCTGTGTCAATCCCTCTAACCGTTGCGCCAACTCGACGATCCATTTGATTGACACCATCGTTCTTTAGGCGTGGTTTGGGCAAACTCTAACGGCACGTTTAGTGGTGCCTGGCTGTACCTTTTACGTCACTAGTGGTGAAAGCTAGCGTGAAGGTAAACACGATCCTGCATAGCTATATAAACCAACCCCTAAATCGGAATCTACCACAGAAAGGACGGAACGAGCTTGAGCATCAGTGTGCACCATTCTGCGGTCTTTCAGGTACATCTCTAGATACTAGAGTGACGTTACACTTTTGAATATTTTTCGACGCTGAATTCTAGTTGGGGGTAAACTATTAGCAAAGAAACATAATCTGTCATTTATCAGTTGAGGTACATTTGGATCAAAGATTATTTTTGAAATCGATATCTTAGCTGTTAAGGAATATATACCAGTATGGTGAGGGAAAGTATGATTTTCTAGAATTTCACAACTGCATATCGAGATATACTCATCTTCAATCTGCGGCTAGATTTGTTTCTTTCCTTCGTCACCTCTTCTCCCATCTATACATGCGAATTCCTTGTAGCGTATGCATTCGGATTTTGCATGTAAATTTATAGATTATCTTGGAATTATTCACAAAATAATGAGAAGGTAGCAAATGTAATTGTAAAAAAATGTAAAAAGCGATTTGTTTATTTCGCACTACCACGAACGTACTCTCCAAGCAGAAGTGTTTTTGTCCCAATTTCTTTATGCCCACCGGCCAAACGAAATAAAACTGGACAATATAGAAAACCCGACAAAAACGCATTGCAACACAATATATGAACAGCCGGAGACGAACTTCTGCTTGGAAAGTATACCAAGAACGCCGTAAATTTGCAAATCGGACTCCTTGTCATTGTTTTCAGACGGCAACATGAAGGTAGCGGTTCTGCTGATGACGTTTCTAGCGGCCACACAGGCGCGGGAGGACCTGGTACACCAGCTAACAGCCAGGGCAAAGAACCATCTGTCAGGTAGACATATCCTTACAGCGTCATGTCATAGAGACCACCAAGGTCACGTTTGTCGTAAGATCGTCGTATGATGGATAACTAAAGGCATTTTTGTAGATAGCCGTGCTTGATTTTTACAAAATGTATCTGTATTGTTACGGATACGGTTGTCTTTTCGGCGGTTAGAAACTGTCACAGGCCTTAATGGACTTGATACGTTTTCCCCCTTCAAGCTTGTCTCTAGTCTACATGAATTCATTTATATGATAAGTTTAAAAAAATCAAATCTATGACAGCCTTTCCGTCACAAGACGCAGCTAAATTTTGTACGACATACGCAAGACGGTCTCATAAATGTCTTCAATTTGTCGTAATCCTATCGTGCCAGGACCTTTTGCGGACAAACATGGACCATACATCCACATAACACGAAGTCCTTTAAGCATGCCAAAGTAAATGTGAAGATACGGGTTAAAGCACAACTAGGCCGCGACATGTTTACAAAGGACAGACGAGAAGCACTTCGACCCATCCCTCCATCTCTTTGTCTAAGCATGTGTTCTTTAATTAACTGATTACACCGACCACTGTCAGTGACCGTTAAGTATTATCTCTAAGACAACTGGAGAAAACAGGTCATCACACATAAGGCAGCTGCAAAGATTATTCGAATAGAAAGCGCAAGTCATCAATGTCTGGATCAGTGGTCTGAATATACGAAGAACGTTCTAGCCCCTACCAGGCTCCACCGGTTGCTGGAAAAATAGTACAAATTGGCAAAATAGACAGATATAACATAACAAAGAAGTTAGCGGGTTCCAAACTATATTTTCAACCAGCTAACTTCTTTATCATTCTATATCTGTCTATCTGGCCACTTTGGCCAATTTCTACAATTTTCTAAGCCTGGTAGAGGCTAGAACGTAACCCACTGAAACCGAAAAAACAGCAAATTGCTTGAAAGTGAAGCAGACACTCATAAAACATTCGGGTAATAGAACATAGAATAACTGAATATAACATAAAGCAGTTCTGATACAACTCGTACAAATTGATACTTCATTGCACCAAGTCCTCATTGTCTTTACAGATTTCAGGACGTGTCTTTATCATGATTCTTAATTTCAGTCTAGTTTTTTTAATTACTCTTTTGCTTGACGATCCGTGGTGATCTCGTGGCCTACTTGAAATTCATGGACGTATTTTATGTAGCTACCTATCTATCTGTCTGTCTGTCTGTCTATCTAGATAATCTATCTATCTATCTATCAGTCTACTAATCTATTTTCCATCCTTCTAGATATTCATCCGTTCACGTATCCAGCAATCCACCTTGTGACCTGATTTATATTCACACTGTGAATATAAATTACTATCGCAGTAACATGAGCATCTTGTGTCATCTATCTATCCATCCAGCCATCTATCCATCCATCTATCCATCTATCTATCTATCTATCTATTCATCTATTTTCCTTCTTTCTAGACATACATCGCGTATCCATAAATTCACTCGTCTATCTATCTATTCATTTATCTATCCATCTGTCTATCTGTCTATCAACAACAACAATGAACCCAAACACTGTTAACAGAAAATAATTCATATTTTTTTATAGCCCGAACTACAAAGGTCGATGCTGCTAACGCGGAGGTTCTGGAGGACAACACCATCGAAGATATCTCCGACTTGACGGAGCAGATCAACGAGATCGGCCTGCTGCTGACGAATAACGACGGGGACAGAGATGGCTCCGGCGACGATGAAGCCAATTTCCTGCCCGACAAACCCGGAAAGCCGATAAAACCTTCCAAGAAACCAGGCAAAGGAAAGAAACCAGGCAAAGGTGGCAAGAAATCAGGCAAGGGTGGCAAGAAGACAGAGTTCAGCGAAGATTCATCTGACAGTTTCATCTCAGCTTCTGAGGACTCCGCACCCCAACACGAAGAGCAGCCAGAGCTGGGCCCGGCGGATCTGGAGGCCATCCCCATGTCCCTGCGCCGGTACATCCAGGCTCTGGAGGACCGTGAGCTGATGCGCAAGCGGGAGGAGCGCGAGAAAGATGCCGCAACCGCTGAGCTCCGCAGCCTGCTTCTCGACCTGACCCGCAAGCGTCAGCACTAATAATTAGAAAGTTGAATGCGCCGGTTACTAGCCTGATGTAAATCTGTCCGTATTTACATAATCAATGAACCCGTTCCAAAGCATTTTTCCAAACGGCCTGTACCGTACTGGTAAAGTGGTAACGAAGAGGGTTACTGGTTAGTCAACCACTGTACTGGATGGGGCAAGGGTTACTAGATGTAGAACTCGTTCTGGATAGGACAACGCCAACGTGTTCTCGATATGGCAATGGGTTCTGGATAGGGCCACGGTCCAGTGAATAGGGCAACGGTTTCTAGATAGGGCAACGTGTACTAAGTAAATATCAGTACATAAAGCACTGATATTTACGACATAAAACACTGATCTCTACGACATAAAGCACTGGTCTTTATAATCTAAAGCACGGATCTCTGCGACATAAAGAACTGAAATCTACGACATAAAGCACCGATCTCTTCGACACAACGCGCTGATCTCTATGATTATATATTCATCTTCGACCTATACGTTAGGCCTTTCTATTCAAATTAAGTTGCCTAAATATGTGGTAACATAACTCTGTATGTCTTGTAACCTTGGGTTAGTAGATGGCAACAGCATTCATTAAAGCATCTAGAAAGATGTGAAACATTCTCCTTCTTCTTTCTTGACCTGGCGTGGTTGTGTGGGTGCTGGTATGTATGCCTGCAGCTACCTGGAAGTGGTTGAATAAGTTATAGGGTATGCAATATGTGACAGCCAAAAGATTAGGGTCAGAGTAAAAAAAAAGGTCAATGGTCGGGGGAGGGGGGTGGTGGTTAGAGGCACTGTCATCATTGTGTGAGGGTCTGTATTGGTGGTCCCAACAACGCTTTGGCTGAATTTAAAAGAAGGCCCTACGTATTACGCTATAATATATAGGAATTGCGCAAGACGGCTTTCCCTACGAATAACGGTAAATCAAAATAGCCTGACAATACTTCGATCGCGGGAAAGACCCTCCTGTGTCTAGGGCGCGGTATTAGGGTCAGAGTACCCTCATCCCAGAGTTAAACCTAGCTGTGCTTGACCCATCGCTATGAAGTTCTGCATCAACTTAGTTGTCATCTTGTATGTCAAGAAAGCATGTTGCCTGTGCATGTTAGGAACCCATTTCGTCAGCTTATCAGCAGTACAAGTACTTGTAAATACTACTAGTATACTGGCTCATCTCAATTGTGGAAAGCAAAGCAAGCTTTAGATACCGGCCTTCTAATTTTCAGTACCATTTTGACCCGTGCGAGGCCCACGAATGGTGGTTAAACTTTCATATACTCGTGCTAAAGGTGTAAATAATAATGCGGGTAAAACTAGAAAGGTAGCATATTCGGAAGCAAATTTTTATGCGTAATGTACACCTTCACTTGGTCTTGCCTAACAAAATACTGTTTATTCTCGCTCAGACAGTCATTCATATATATGGTCACCAAGCCATCCACTTTCACGTTATGTAATCTAACACCACAGGGTGTCTGCTACTTTACTAGTAACCGTCCTACCCAGGTCATTGACCTCATTTGTTTGGAGAAGGAAAAGAAGGAAAAACGAAGCAAAACCAATATGTTTCCCTTCCAAGAAAGTAGATATAATCAGTGGTGTTAGTAACGCACGTAACGTTATACACGGGAAATCTTAATTGACACAACAAAAGTACAGCGACTTTCACCTACTATGTCTTTACACACAAACTGTCAAGTGGCTATGCAAATGAGTTAACGTTATAACCTATATGAATAGATATGAGTAAATTAACATGTTGAGTCCAACGTATCATTTATACAATTGATCCAGACATTCTTTGATATATCCCATAAAAGGTCTCATTCATATCATTAGATAAGCTTTAAGCATCGTGAAAATGTGCACCCTTTATAACCACATATGCTGTAAAAGAACAGTTTCTATGGAGACGTTCTGCTTTCTATTTCAAGCACATATAAGCAAGGAGGTTGATATATGATATTCAATCCATCAAATGCTATCTCCCGCATCTATTCTATGAAACGATATCAATGGCATTTATAACTACACTTAGCATGCCCGTAGCCAGGATTTTGAGTGGGGGGCCGGGGGTTCTTTTTAATATTCGAGGGACCAGCGAGCGCCGCAGGCGCGAGCTTCCTAGGGGGGTCCGGGGGTATGCCCCCCCGGAAAATTTTAAAAATTGAACCTTCTGATATGGCATTTCCCGTGTTTTTGAGAGGATTTCGAAGAAAGAAATCAGAGATAAAGTCAGCAGTTTTTCTAAGATTCCAGCTCCCCTGGTGATACAAATCCGCCTTGAAAATAAACCCTTGGACTTGGACCCTCAAGCGTTTCAAATTCTGAGAATTGAACCTTCTGAAAGGGCATTTCCTTTGTTTTTGAGAGAATTTCAGAGGAAAATCAGAGACAAAGTTTTTTGTAGGATTCTAGCCTCTGTGGCATTGCTGGTGATACAAAAAGTCCGCCCTGAAAAAAATCTTGAACATTAAAAAGTGGACCTTCAAGCCTGTGAAAGTGGACCTTCAAGCCTGTGGGGGGGCTTCCGAACCCCCCGAACCCCCCCTGGCTACGGGCATGCTTAGCCACTTTCGTATCAAATGCTTTTCAAATATGAGCCAAATATATCAGGCGGGATCGATGAAAGAGAATCTTATGATCGACTTAAAATATTTTTTTGGAGGTACAATTATTTTTTTACCCCGGGCTTTTTTTTAGAACAACACAAGTCAAGAGACATGATGAATCTTATGATCGACCTAAAAATTGTTTGGGTACAATTATTCTTTTTAGCCCGGGTTCTTTAAGAACGACAACACAAGTGAAGAGGCATTGTGAGGGTGGCTCAATACAGAACCCTTTCCACGTTCTATTTGCTCTTAAAATAGGTTACAGGTTCAGCGGTTATACTGTGTACTGCCTCAACTCAGTATCATCAGGTTCTAAAGGTCAAAGGTCGACAAGATGGCTGTTCAAGGATGGGTGTAAAAGATTTTTGAGCTGCATTCTCTCTTTTCCTTGGATGTTTTCACCCCAGATTTTCTCAAGAAGGAGTCAAACTGTCCGTATAGAAAGGAAGAGGACGTAGCATTTTTCTTCAGGACTCGAAGGGCTGCCAGTCGTTCCAGGCATTCCAGGTACGCATAAATTTGCAACATAATTTGATCGTGCAACGTGTGAAATCAACCTTGTTGACTTTTCTTTAAATACAGTATCATAATTGCAGCCAAAGCTGTAACGTGTACTTTCCTAGCGTTCCCGGCATCTATAATTAAAGTGAGAGCGCTTTATGGAAAAGATATAGACAGTGGTACTGAATGGGGGAGGGGGGCAATTGTGTACTAGTAACAATTTCATCTAACAGCATATTAATGTATAACGTTATTATCATCAGTAATACCCCCTGTCTGACAGTAGTTTTGCCCGTCAGGAAGCCTTAGAATGCCCCATTTTAACTTAAGATTTTCTCAAACTCCACACTGTATGTAGACCCCCCCCCCTGCTTGGTTGCTCCGCTCCCTCGGAATGCCCCCTTTTGCAATTTTTTCCTAGAAAAAACCCCTGATTATCAGTTTTATCATCTCCTTCAGATGGCTGAAGTCCTCACCATGGCAACCGATCGTGTGAGCGAGTACCCCGCCCTGCCGACGCGGTTACAACAACACCTGGACCTGCAGAGGAGGGCGGGGCAGTTCTGCGATGTCACACTTTCTGTACAGGACGCCAAGTTCAACCTGCACAGGTACAGCATTTTATCAGTTTTTTTGGTGACGCCTCAGGGGCGTTTTTCTAAATAGGATCTAGAGGCACCCCTGTAGTCATACTTTCGGCATATGCCTTCCTACCCTTTGGAGCATATTCTGAAAATTCTGATTGACCACAACTAACCACACCAGTTCACAAGTGGCTAGAGTCTTCAACTGTGACTTGAATGACCGTAATTTCACCACAAGGAAGAATGCCCCATTGTTGAGGAGGTACCTGGAGCACCTTAAAGGGGGAAGAACTAGCAATCCCTGTACAAATATACTCTGCTGCAGAAACAGCAAGAAAAATTGCTCCCTCATGCGCCACTACAAGGTGAACAACAGTTTTCACACCAAATTCTCTAAAACTCCACACTATCCTGCTCAATAATGCTGTGCTTTCTTGCATTGCCCTATCACCCTGGACATATAATTATTATCATCATGCATATGGATATACATGTTGTATCATGTGTTTCTAGTACATGTGCTATAATTGTGTATGAGTGCTAGTACTACTACTAGTAGTATGCATGCCGGCCATAACATTTCTTTGCTTTTATGGAATAAAGGAACTGGTATGACTTAAGTACAGTGTAGAGATTGTCTAATAGAAGTGTTGTGTTCCCAGATGTGTGCTGTCTGCTTTCTCCCCTCATCTGACGGGGATGCTGAACTCAGCTGGTCCTCAAGGGGGAGCTGCTAGGACTAACAATGTCAATGGGTAAGCTGCAGTAATATGATATACTAGTAGCTATGTTTGATAGCAAATAAAGATATCAGTGTTTATGATGACTATCTGATGGAGGTTTCGTTTTCAGTGTGTTTGTTTGTTTTCTCCATGAAAAATGGAGATATTATTTTGGGTGTGTCTGTCTGTTTGTCTGTTTGTGTTTCCGCACCACTCCAGTCAGCATAACTCAAGAGCCTCTTGATGGATTACGATGATATTTGGTATGTGGCCGGGTGTTGTGAAGCCGAAATTCAAGGTCAATTTTGGGCCCCCTGGTATGTGACCCTGGTACTGCAGCAGAACTTCAATTTTTGTATCTTTTGACCTGGTTTTGTTATGTGTCCGAAGTTATTTGAATACAGTCAGTAGAGTGGCAGGAAGTCTTGCCAGAGTGGCAGGAAATACAGCTCAGAGATGATAGAACCAGTGTAGATTGCCATTTTGTAAAAGGCTTATTTTGAGAAGGATCAGAACAATTATAAGTACACAACTGGACAGAGCTTCTCAATTTCTAGTCTAATATTTGCATTGCCCTCCCTCTTTTCAAGTGGTACAGCCCAGGCTACCCAGCTTGACCTTCCCGAGCTGACCAGGGAGGGAGTGACCCCTGTCGTCAACTTCATGTACACGTCAAAACTCGTCCTGACCAGGGACAACATCTTTGCTGTTTCATTGGCCGCTGGCTACTTCCAGATTCGTGAGCTAATCCAAGAATGTCAGCAGTACTTCCAGGAGATGCAGCAAGGTCAAGGTCAAAGTCCTCAAGGTCATTCTTATCCAGGAGGCAGGATACATGCTACTCCAGGAACAAGAGCGCTGCCAGGGCAATTTCAAACTGTCTCTGGAACAAGGATGCTACAAGAGCAGCACCAGACAGCCCTGGGAACAAGAATGCAATCACTGCAGCAGCATCACACTACCCCAGGAACAAGGGAGCCATCAGAGCAGCATCAAACTGCCCTGGGGACAAGAATGCTATCACTGCAGCAACATACTGCCCTGGGAACGAGGATGCCTCATGAGCAGCACCACACTGCCCTGGGAACAAGGATGTCATCAGAGCAGCTGCAGACTACCCTGGGAACAAGAGGGTCTTCTGGTAGCATGGACGTGTTGTCTGTGGACTCGTCCCCAGGTCTGCAGTCCCCCACTTCTACATCACAGCATATTTACTCCCCAGAAACAGGGAGGAATGATCATCTAGGAACAACAACAGGGCACAGGTCTGAAAGCACTCATGCTAATGAAGAGACCACAACGAACCCTGCAAACTTTCCTCCTTCTGATTTCAGAGTAGAAAGCAGTGATGAGTTTTCCAGCGAAGGGAACATTGATCAGTCAAACTCAGAGGCAGTTGTTGTGAAGCAAGAACCTTCGCAAAATTGGATGGACTTTTCAGAAGGGGTAACAAGCAACCAGCAGGAAATGAACAGTTATATGTTTAGCGGAGAGCACCCTGTATCAGATGATTCAGACAAACCGTTCCAGTGTATGCTCTGTCCCAAACGTGTCCGTTCAAAGTCGTTACTCGCGAATCACATCCGACGGCACACGGGAGAGCGACCGCACGCCTGCCCGCTGTGCTTCACCAAGTTCCACGAGAAGTGGTCGTTGACGAAACACATGCGCGTCCACACGGGGGAGAAGCCGTACAAGTGCACTCAGTGTCCTGCTACATTCGCGGACGCCTCCAATCGCAACAAGCACCGGAAACGGATGCACGGCACACGAGGGTTAAACAGTAGCGCTGCAAACAGCACTCCTGAGAGAGAGGGTTATCCTGTAAACCACACTGAACACATTGGCATGCGAGCAAACCAATTGTTCAGTGTGCCTAACACCAATGAAAGTACAGACTTAGACACACAAGGGACTTGCGTAGAATAAACATGATATTTAAGTCCTTCTTTAAGGGTAATGTACCGTAAATTGTGAAAGATTAGCAGTGGTATTATGTACATGTTTTTAACGTGAGTTCTCGCTGCAAATTCATCATGCAGCAAAAAAATTGTTGTGTCTCTTGTACATCACATTTATTTGCGACGGTTGTTTTATCTGCAAACGTAAAACATCACAAATGTCTCTTTTCCCCACCTACTGCAAATTTAATTTCTGGCAAACTTAAGTTGAATTACTGTTGTAGTATTAGGAACAACTGTGACAGTAAGATATACTTAGTAATATTATGCACAATCGTAGCATTGAAGGAAAACATTATTGGGTAAATATTGCAATAGATTTCTAAATGATGGTGGCTTTATATATACACATGTATGTATGTGGACCAACTTGTTAAAACTTAGATCCTTAAACCTCTCCCTGCTGCCAAACACTGTACTAGTAACCAATAGGGAATTGGCTGCCAATCGGCTACTTCAGTGTGCTATTTAAAAGGTTAACTGAAACTGTCAACTTGGCTTCTCAACAAAAACATTTGCTCAAGAGATAGAGCAATATTAAAATTGAAGACATCAAGATACAAAGTAAACTTGAACTTAAATTTCGTTCAGAAATCAAATTCCACATGTACATGTAAATATATTAATGTCAAATATAACTCAAAACACATTTTTTGTCTCTCCTCTAAGTGTGGCGTGGTGCATCAGCATGAATTCTTGCCTCTGGCCAACCACAGAGCTCTTCACAGTCCCCCCCGGAAGTGAAAATGAACCGTCCCACTTCCGGATCCTCCCAGAATTCAGTCGTTTTCGAAGCTTAAGCCGAAATAGCCACGCTATTTCATAGCTCTTCAAGTTTTTTGTTTTTCGTCCCCTTTTAACATGAGTGAACGTAGTGATAAAAAGAGACACAAGTCTCATAAGTCCTCGCATAGTTCGTCTAGTAAGTCCCGTTCTCGTGAGTCCCATAAGAGTGACAAACGGCCGCGCCAGGAGGATCTTCCACCGCGGTTCAAGTCTCAGTCACTCCCGCCTCATGGCGGCGACGCGGCACTCTCTCGCGCACGTGGAACCCCCCTCCCCACGGAGGTTCGGGGCGTTCGCGATATTTCCGGGATTCCAGCGGCTCTGGGAAAGGCCGGTTCACCAGAACCGGTTTCCCCGCGACAACAACACCACCATGACGGTGGGAGTTCCCCGGTTATTCCGGGGGTCCAGGAATTCCCCGTGGATCTAGGAGAGTTACGAGATACGCTCGGTGTTAACGTTCTACAACAGGAGCAAAACAACCTACGCGTCGCAGTCGGAGTTATGGCGGAAGAGTTCAAAGGAATGAAAGATATTCTGCATTCTATCGCCGGTTCGGTCGGTGCAAAAAGGCGGACTAGTGCCGCTCCGTCAGAGGCTGAAACGGGCCGTTCAAAGAGGCCGCGTTTGGACGTCAGTAGTGGCGACGAGTCTTCGGCTTCGGCGGCAAGTTCAGACACGTTCGTCCCACGGCAGCGAGAACCCGCCGACCCGGAGAAAATGTGGACCGCACGCTCGTCCGTTGCGGGGTACGCAGACGAGTACTTCTCCCCGCAGAAGCGGAAACCTGAGGACGTAACTTTCTGGAGGAAAAAGTATCTGTTACCCACGAACGCGCCGAAGAGTTTGACAGCGCCAAGTTTGGATTCCGCTACGTCGGACATCTTGAAGTCGGTAAACTTCTCGAGAGGTAAGGCTCGCATCAAAGCGGATAGGCCTCTCTATAAGTTGCAGGAGAGTCTAGTTCATGTGGCAGCACCGGTGTTAAACCTTTGGCACATGGTAGGAGAATATGAAAGCCAGATATCGGCGTCTGATCTTCATATTATGAAGGATAGTGCAGCTACGGCTGTTTGGCTGTTAGGAGCAGCTAATGATCAGTTATCGAATATGCGTCGCTTATCACTAGCAGAAGTTTCGTTTGAAGAATCCGCCAAGTCTTTGTTTACTTTGATTCCTGATGATCCGACACAGCTAGTCAGGTCAGATTTAGCGGCTAAGGCCAAAGATATAGTGGCTGGTAGGAAGGCCTTAGTGGAGTCGTTGAAACCTAAGTTTAACCAGTCTTCCCGAGGGGGGCGGGGGAGTTATAGCACACCCAGTCAGCGGGGCCGTGGTAATTTTCGCGGCCCCCAGAATTCCCGAGGCCGGCAGTTCGGATCAAAGAAAAACTTCAACTGGCCGGGGGGTGCGCAATACTCCCGCTCCTACTCTGGAGACAACAAGAAATTCAAGTACTAGTTTTTTGTTAGATTCGCCAGAAATGTACCAGCGTCTGCTTGAGCCTCATCCTGTACCTCGCCCTTTGTCAAAACCCTTCCCTCATGGAGGGCGCTTGAAGCATTTTCTGCCAGTTTGGCGTACCTTGACCTCAGATTCTGTCATTCTCGACATGATAAGCCCGGGGTACAGGCTGACATTCAAGCAGACGTTGCCCGTTCAGGATAGCATCCCATGGACACGAGCCATGTCTCCGGAGCAGGAGCTGGCACTAGATACTGAAGTTGCAACTATGTTAGATAAGGGTGCTATTCAAGAAGTCTCCTTTAGTCCGGATATGTTTATTTCTAGACTTTTCACGGTTCCTAAGAAATCCGGTGGACTTAGGCCGGTCATTAATTTGCGTCCTTTGAACAAATGTTTAAACATACCCAAGTTCAAAATGGAAAATTTATGTTTGGTTAAGGAGCTAGTTCGCCCAGGAGACTATTTTTGCAAAATAGATTTGACCGATGCGTATTTTACGGTTGCAATACACCCTAGTCATCACAAATACCTTTCTTTTGCGTGGAAGAATAAGTTCTACTCCTTTGTTTGTTTACCCTTCGGGGTTTCCACGGCACCCAGGGTGTTCACTAAGATATTGAAAGTAATTGTTTCCCATTTGAGGCGTAAAGGTATAAGATTGATTGTATATTTGGATGATATGTTAGTTATGGCAGGTGACAGTGCACGCTGTAGACAAGATGCCTTGACAACGAGAGACTTCTTAGTCCATGTAGGCTTTATTCCTAACGCAGGGAAATCAATTCTTGTTCCTACGCAAAGAATTATATTTTTGGGTTCAGGACTGGACTCAGTGTATATGTATCTGTTCTTACCAGACGATAAGTTACAAGTTTTGACTCAATTAGCAGAGTTAGTACTGCAGGCAGACCGTTTGACAGCTAGGGAGCTAGCGAGTGTTATCGGGAAGTTTCAAGCCGCTTCCATATCAGTACTCCTGGGACCGTTGCATTTCCGTGGCCTTCAAAGGCTCCTGATTGCGTCCTTGCAGCAAACGAGCAGAAGCTGGCAGGCGCAAGTGGTGTTGACGGACGATGCTCGCCGCGACCTACGCTGGTGGAGAGACAACCTTCCACACTTCAATCATCGTCCAATTCATTGTCCGGAGACCGATGTGGTGGTAGAGAGCGACGCCTCGCTGCGGGGCTGGGGCGCTTTCTCAAACGGTTCCAGCACGGGCGGAGAGTGGTCCTCGCTGGAAGGACATCGTCACATCAACCAACTCGAGATGTTGGCGGCCACGTTAGCGGTAAAGTCCTTTTGCAAGGACAAAACCAACGTTTCAGTCCGGATAAAATCCGACAATTCGACGGTAGTGTCGTATATCAACCGCCGGGGCGGCACGAGGTCTCCAGCCCTGTCGACCCTTGCTCTCGAGCTGTGGAGCTACTGCGTGGAGAGAAGTCTCCTTTTGTCCGCCGAGTTTGTACCGGGTCTCGACAACGCGAGAGCGGACCACAGATCGAGGAACTTCGCTCGATCGACGGAATGGCAGCTGTCCCACGAGGTCTTTCAGGCCATTCTCATGAGGTACCCAGGTCTCCGTTCGGCGGGTGTAGTGGACCTCTTTGCGTCACGGCTGAACAAGAAGTTCCCGAGTTACGTCTCATGGGAGCCCGACCCAGGGTCGGTGGGGACAGACGCATTCGCCCAGGATTGGAAGCAGTGGAAAGTGTTGTACGCGTTTCCTCCTTTCAACTTGATCGGCCGAGTATTATTGAAAGTCCAAATGGACAAAGTCAGAGTGCATCTGATTGCACCAGTTTGGGACACGGCCACGTGGTACCCTATGTTGCTCGAGATGTGCATGCAAGCACCGCTGCGGTTGCCGAGACATCAGAACCTTCTCACACAGCCAACGGACGGATCGCCGCATCCTCTGGGCAGCACGCTCAGGCTAGCCGTGTGGACTGTCTCCGGCGTCAATATCGACAGTACAAGTTTTCGGAGGAGGTTACGAAGGTCTTACTTGCCTCCTGGAGGCCTAAGACCACCAGTCTCTACGCGTCCGTATGGCGAAGATGGGCACGCTGGTGCGGTGCAAGGAGATTGGATCCCATTTCTGCACCTTTAGGCAAGGTACTGCAGTTTCTAAAGCACATGTTCAACAAGGGGTTACAGTACCGTACACTGAATGTTTACCGTTCGGCTATCTCCTCAGCCCACGTTACAGTAGAGGGCAGTCCCTTGGGGGCACACCCGTTAGTGACTCGTTTTATGAAGGGCATTTTTGAGTTACGACCTCCGGTACCAAAGCATACTTTTATTTGGGATGTGTCAGTAGTGTTAAAGCTCCTTAAGAGATTGTCACCGGCTAAATGCCTTAGTTCGAAGCAATTGACACTCAAGGTAGTGATGCTGGTGGCTTTGACATCAGCAGGACGGGAGCAGTCTTTGGCGCTAATGGACACCGCCCACATGGAGTCCGTCAAGGATGGTTTGTCGTTCGGGATTTACAAAGTCACGAAGACGTCCCGACCGGGTCTACCTTCACATTGTTTGTTTTTAGCCAAATTCGAGCAAAAGGAAATTTGCCCTGTGTTCTATATGCGGGCTTACTTGTCGAGAACAGCCCAGTTTCGTTCGGATTCGGACACACGTGTATTCCGCGCACTGGTCAAACCTCATCACGCCGTAGGATCGGCCACAGTGGCGCGGTGGTTAAAGATGGTCCTTGCGGATGCTGGTGTAAACACCAAGGAGTTCTCGGGGCATTCGGTCAGGAGTGCAGCGACGTCAACGGCCTACAAAGCCGGGGTGTCAGCAAAGGAGATTATGAAAGCAGCAAATTGGTCTAATTTCTCTACATTCGAGAAATTCTATAACAAGCCATCTCAGCGTTCAGGGTTTGGTAGTGCAGTACTAGCCTCAGCTTCAAAATCATGCTGATGCACCACGCCACACTTAGAGGAGAGACAACTTAAAATTAGGACAAACCTTCGTGCAGGACACTTGTAGTTGTCTCTCCTAGTGTGCCGTGGGGGATCCCACCCTTGGATTACTGCAGCAGATTCTACTTCAAGTGTTCCCGCCCTATGGATTATTCGGCCAGTACTGGTCGAAAACGACTGAATTCTGGGAGGATCCGGAAGTGGGACGGTTCATTTTCACTTCCGGGGGGGACTGTGAAGAGCTCTGTGGTTGGCCAGAGGCAAGAATTCATGCTGATGCACCACGGCACACTAGGAGAGACAACTACAAGTGTCCTGCACGAAGGTTTGTCCTAATTTTAAGTTGGTTGAAACATTTTTATTCCACAATAATTGCATGGAACAATTGTTCTTTTGAGGTGCCTCCTTCAAGCTGAATCTATCAGCCCCCGTTTCTAGCCAGACGAAATCACACTTCAAGCAGCCCTTCCACTAGTCAGGCCCAATCAGCCCCTGACAGCGAGAGAATGTATTACACAGGCTACCATATCACATACATCATACAATTATATATATCTAGGTTTTCATAGATCCTTGCATTACCAATGCTGAGATGTCTATGTCAAAAAAATTGTACAATATATGTGAGCACACCTTCCTAATCCTAGTACATGAAAATAATAGTCCTACTAGATCTTGCACCAATGTCTCAGTCTCCAAACTCAATACATATTCAAATATAAGTGCAGGAACAAACCCCACTAGAGCTTTCCCCCTCCATGAATGGTTTGTTCCACTAGAACAGTACAACATTGGGCTTAGGCGAAAGATACCATCTGGGACTACTGGGGGTAACCTTAAAAGTCGTTCAAATTTTTTGTGCTAAAGGGAAAAGGAGAACAATTACTATATGTTTGTGCCTCGTAACCAAATTTGGTCATGTCTGCTTAAATTGTGCATCTAAATCATACGTAATGTAAAGGCTATCCATTCTCATCAATTTCGTAAAAAAATTGTTTTTCCTTAAAGTTAAACCACAACACTGTTCCTTTTGATACACTAACACTGTCTTGTATCTGATATTTTGATTGATATAAACCCAACTTCAGAAACATTGACCACCCTTACAAAAATGCATCTGAGAATACCCTTTTCTATGCCACCACCAAAAGCTTTCGATCAATCCTCAACCAGTTTAATACAATATCAAAAATCACTTTGCTACCAACACAATCTGTTGACCCCTTCAGGTTTTTCAATTGGAATACACACAAGGAAGTGAAATCTACCAAAATAGTTGTCTTTTGATGAGTTAGGGTAACTCGAAATTTAACTATACCCAGTCAGGACTGGTCATATGCGCTTAAATTACAATCATTGTAGTGAATGTCAATACATGATAAACATACTGCATTTCAGTAGATTTCACCCTTGTTTTTGTGTATTCAAAATATTTCAGAAATAGTCGGACCCCTTCAGAAACCTCTTAACAATATCACAAACATTGTGAGCTCACAACAAAGGCATATTTCGGACCAACCAGCAATCCTCTATTAAAACAACTAATTCTACAGAATAGTAGATCAATATATCATTATACATATGTAGTGAGCCTACATGTAACATATATGTAACATACAGTGGATATATTGCAAAAAAGGAACAAACATAATGTACCATCTGTACATCATAAATTTCATATCAAATGCCCTTATACATGAAGACATCTTTTTTTATTTATTTTTACCAAGTCATATTTCATATTGATGTTATGACTATATTTTTTTGACAAAATGAAAATTCTTTCTTGTAACAATAACCGGATAGAGAATTGCAATAGGATTACAATATACTTAATACACCTGATACTAGTGTAAGTACCCAGAAAGCAGCCTCCAAATCCTAAATTGCCACATTTCCCTACACCCGACTCCCCCTTCACTTTGCATTGGTAAGTGCATTCAAAATCATTACATTATCGAAAATACAGAACATATTATCCACCTAAAACGTCATACCAATAAGGACAGGCACTTTATGTAGCGTGCTAAGTTTTCAAATGTCACTTCCAGAAAGATGCATTGTAACAAGCTGTAACTGCAATTATGATCATGTATTTGTGCACCATGCATTGTGCGCCATGCGTGTGTTTCATGGATTTTCTGTTTTGCATTATAGCTTGATAGTGAAGGTAGCATGTATTTTGGTACAATGTAGAAAAATGTACTACCCCTTCAAAGCAATTCAAGCAAAAGTGCTTATGAATAAAAACTTCTGCTAAACGATGATTTTGCCATGAGTGGTCATACACAAAGTACACCCTCAGCTGGTATATGTAGAAGTACAAAATTTTCAGAAATTAAGCATTACAATTTTCTGATTGTGCTTTGACAGCATGTATACAAGTGTAACTTGATTTAAAGGCACATGGACAAAGAAAAGAACCTAACAGCATTCTACACTGGCATTATATATTTCAAATTTCTTTGACACCCAATAAATATTAAGTCAAAATTTTCTATCATTGGCAGCTAGCATTTCTAATTAAGAATCAATGATCCGGTTTTGGAATGGCTTCCAAGTATGGTCATGTTTTTTACGGTCACCTTACATTAGCCTCTACCAGGCCCGGTGGATGGCTGGGATAATACATGTAGTAGAAATTGGCCAAATTGAGTGAATAGTATGCAGAGGGAGTCGGCTACGGAGAGAGGGTCCAATATGCCCTGCGAATGAAACCCTCAATGGCCAAACTCCCCTGGCAAATATTCTCCCTATAGCCGACACGGTTAGTCTGGTAGAGATTAACTTTACATTAGGAATGTGGCGCCCATAACTCAAGGAACATGTCTGCTAGCAAGTTGCGTTGCTATTTCTTTACAACCAAGATCATCCTGTGACCTTTGGTGGCCATCTTTTTTATTTTCTCTCATTCTCTTTCTCAAAATGTGCCTATTTTGCTATTCTCCAACGCAGAGCCTCGCTTGCAGCCTAGATAATAGACCTTAGGGAGGCTCTGCTAAACTGGGCTGAGGTTTCCACTAATTTGTGCCTAGCCTCTAGCCAGCTGTCAGCCAAACAGAGAATCGCCCTAAATGTTTTCTGATTGGATGACAGCTGGTTGGAGGCCACACTCACAAAAGTGGAAACCTCAGCCCAGTTTAGCAGAGCCTCTCCAAGGTAAACTGTTCAGGCCGCAGGCAAGGCTCTTCAGAGGAGAGGTGTAAGCAGCCTATTTTCATTTCCCGTAATTCGTAGGGAAAGCCATCTCAGTCACGTAATTTGTAGTGAGGCAACCAAATTTTGAGTAATCACCTTCCTTGATTTTAGCGTAATACGTATGGGACTGTTCTGAATTCAGCGTAAAGCGTTGTCAGGACCCCCCATGCAGACCCTCATGTAGTAGCAGTATTTTGCAGTTTATAAAATGGTAGCAGCACGACCGACGGGTTGTATCTGGTTATTCAGGAATCTGGCGTAAGGGTCGCTGCCGCGACGTTCCAAATGCGGGTGCACGATTTCCAGTACACCCTGGCTGCGGAGCTGTCTCTGAAATCTCCGCCGCTTTTTCTGCGCCTGCACAGCCTTGTACTTCTTGATGAGACGGTAGCCGCCGTAGACAGGAAGTACGAACGTGCCGACTCCGACCAATAGGCTCCCAGCACCCACCGCTAGACCCGCCAGCACCGGCGCAGCGACAAGTTGTCCACCTGTTTAGGGGCAAACATAAAACAAGTTATGGCTAGGAGAATTATGTGCGCCATCTTCCAGAATTAATCAGTATTGCAAGCTCTCAGACCGTAGACCCACCACCACCTGTTGCTCTGGTAATATAATGCATGATCTGATACAAGAATGAGCTCCACCTTGTAGAATTGTCTAGCACTACAAGCAAAACGAAAACAGGTATCATATCTTCGAAAATTTGGAAGCAGCTACAATCCATTCACCAGTGGCAGTATATGGAAATGATAAGACTATCATCATGATAGCAGTACATGTGCTCCCCCTTGCAGAATTTTTGGTACTGCAGAAAGAAGTCTTTCTGATGGCAACACTTGATGTAAAGATGTGAAAAGTTAAAGTTGAACACTTAAGACTTACCGAGCACTGCTCCGCGGATCATCTTACGCTGAACAGGCTTCTCCGCCTTGTACAGATACTTGCAGCCGAATACGCTCAGCTTCGTGTAGTGGTTCCCCATGAAGCGAATGTCCCGGAATCGGTCTCCGCAACGGTAGCAGAACTCCGTCTTACACCGGGTGCAGGTCATGTGATCACAGCCTGATGTCCTCTGGATGTAAATCTAGAGAAAAATGATAACAAAGAGTCGTAATTACTTCATAATACATTAGAGAAGTGTAGAGAAAATTTTACACTACATAATTGCGTGTTGCTTAAACTTTTTCCAAAATAAAAATACTTTTTGTACCTATAGTTTGTACACAACTAAGTTCAACTTTTTCCATATTGTTCAACTTTGGTAATAGGAATTACGCTACGAACAGTTCTTTTCTCCATTCTTACACTTTCAAAGATGGCGGCACCTATACAATAAGTATAAAACAGAACAGTTCTTTTGTGTTTCCTTACCTTACATTTGGGACATCTTTGTGCATTGACCTGACCCTGACACTCCTCCTTGGCCCAAACTTTCAGCAGTTTGTCCCCCTTTTGGTACAGCCTGCAGTTCACCCCCTCATGCCAGGGGGCGTGGCAGGGGAAGCACCACACCATGTTGCACTCGCTACACTCCACCTAGGGTCAAAAGGACAAAGAATTTCATAGCACACACATTTTCTCCTGGGCATTAGCTTTTGCACTATTCTTTACAAATATCATGCAGAATTGTCATAGGAATGTAAAAGATTAATTCTCAAAAGTAATTAGGCCATGTTGATTTTATCATATGGATGACATCTGCATACACATCAATTTTCGTCTTTTAAAAAGTATTGAAAATAAACATGGCTTTACTTAAAGAAAAATATATCAGTAGTGTACCCTAATCAAAACCTGAGCCCACTTGCATCAAAAATACCCAGTTCCACAACCATAGCCTAAAGAATACACACATTCCCCCTATCATAGCCTCCAGTATAAATAGTTCCCCCTACCATAGCCTCCTCTGGTGGCCAATCCTTCTTCTTAGTGGCCAGGTGTTTGTCAACAGTCATTGGTTCGCTGCAGCGCGGGCACGTTTTCACATGGGGCTCCCCTAAACATGGCGGAAAACAAAATACAGTGTTAAAAGTGAATATTTACGCACACCTTTCTCAGCATGCAAAAGATTTATCTGTTGGTTTATAAAAAGAGGTAGAGGTTTGACCCTTGAGACTTATGCCTAAATTTCCCTCATACATGGGGCCACCGGCTTTACATCACCATCCGAAATGACGAATGCAATCCCTTACAACATGTCTGAGCTGGAGCCGACCCTAGGAATCTAACTCCAGCCAAAGGATCCACGGAATTTGATCCAGAAGCCCAAGCAGCGGCCATACTAGCATATCAAGAACAGAAGATACAAAAAAACCTAATACTTACTGTTGGCTTCCAGTAGATATCGTTGGAACTTCAGTCGAGCATCTTCGTCGAGCCTAAAGGTAATTTCTTCCCGCGAAACGGTGCTCTGACACTCGCTGCTGCAACAGTACAGCTTCACGATAGCCTGGAGGACCTAATCAAACACAACAGGAGAAATACAATTGTAAACAAAAATCTATAGTCAGAACTATATAATGCAGAAATTTTCGCGGTGGTCTTATATTATGTTCAGGGTTTTTGCGGTGAACTCTTTACCGTGATCTTAAAACCATCACGAAAAGCCGTTCCATTGTGAGACTGTAGCACCACTATTGTTTCAAACGCGAACTCAAAACCGCCCCATTTTCTCCCTACTGTGAAATTAAATCCCTGCGAACATTTCTGCCTTTACAGTTACTAATGTGCTTCAGAATAAAGACTGTACTGTAGAAAAGAATTTCATGTCCTTTTCTAATACAGCTTTGAATTCTAAAGATGAAATGATGGATGTTATAAGGAATACTAATATCCATATCTATAAAAGTTTGACACCCATTTATGGAATTGGCTGGGCAAAACTAGATATTTCTAAAAGCAATTATAACATGACGCATGCACACAATTATATCTCTGAGGCGACCGGACTGATTACTTGATGATGTTTGCAGAACTATATGATGACTCATTCTAGTATTCAAATTCTCCATCTGAATTCTGATGGAAGAAAATCGCACAGCTCTTTATTGCTTTGTTAGGATAGTGGTAATAAATTCTAGTAACATTTGTGGCAATTCTATGCAATAAATTTTTTCCAGTTCCTCTTTCAGAATTCTACAGCGCTAAATTTTAAGATGAAGACAAAAAATTTTTTCAGGCAGTTTCACAACATTTTCCATTTTGTGCTTCTTGTGGCCAGTCTAACTAAGAACTGCTTTTCCCGAAACACTTCTATTTTAAAGGACAATTGATGAATTTATCTGCTTTTTCAAAAGCTTTTGATCTCAAGTGATCCCTTCAAAACCACATGTAGCCTTTGTTAAAGCTCTTTTTGTCCTCACTATTAACCTTCTCCCTGTAAGCAATAGAGAATGGGGTGCCACACGGCTACTTCAGTGTGCCAAAGGTGAAAGCAAGAGTCATAGGACCAGTATCTATTCCCATATGGGCCCATGTGAGGAAACAGAAAACAAAGCAATGCAAATATAAATGTTGACCCAGAAAGTCACCTGAAATAGGAAGACAATTGATACATGAATTTTCACAATTTGGTCTAAAATTTGGACCTAAACTGGGTCTTTTCCTGTGGAACTCAGCTTTTAAAGGATCAAATCTATAAAGTTTACAATAATTTCACTGGTGTAGTATTTGGAAAGCCTCAAGCGTCCAAATTCTACCAGTTAAAGAGTGCATTTATCAAGAGGAGTAGAAGTGACCTGGTGTGCTTCGCTGAAAAAAGTGAGCCTCATTTTCCCTGCAATTTGCAAAGCCACATTGCCCTTTTGAACCCTTAAAAAAGTGTAATGCTTTGCCTCATAATCAGAGGATGACTACTGGTTTACTACTAGGTCTGTTTAACATCCCAGGAACAATAGAACTGTGGACCACCCAAATTACAATTCCCAAGGGACCAACAGTTACAGGTGGTTTTAGAAGCAACATGGTCACCATCCCCAAAACACTTCATTAGGGGTTGTCTAATTGATTACATTGTTTACTAACATAGGGTGGCCTGATGCAATGTTAGTCCTAGATTCTTTTAATCATGATGAAGAAAATTTGCCACGAGATTTGATACACCAAAGAGGTTAGAAAATAGATCATAACCTCCTTGATAACAAATTGATCAAAGTATGCAAATTTAGGTTCACCTAAGTACATAAAGAATGCCTATAATAACTAGTTTGCATGAAAGAAATCTTTGTATGATGACTTAAGTACAGATCTGAAATAGATCAGAGCTTCTACTTAATATAGCAGCTTTCTGAATTAGAGGCTGTCATCATGATACAGTTGGTGGTAGCCTAAAATTAGAAATCTATATCTACTTCAAAGGGGAAATGAAACCAAATGAATACAGAAGAATTTCATGTCAACCAAAAAAAGTAAGGGACATTGTTATTGACGAAGGATAGGGGAATGAAAAATTTCTGTCATCTACATTTTGGAATGTGTGTGTGTGTGTGTGTGTGTGTGTGTGTGTGTGTGTGTGTATGTTTGTTAGTGTGTGTGTGTGTGTCACAGTGTGTGTGCATGCTTGTGGGTTAACGTGTGTGCATGGCACTGTCAACATGTGCATGTGTGCATACGTGTGCATGTGTGTGTGTGTGCCTGCGTGTGTGCATGCCTGCATTCCTGCATATGTGCATTCATGTGTGACTGTGTCTGTGTATATTTGCATTCCTGTGAGCATACACATGAAGAACAAACTATCAAATCAAGCTAAATATGAAGGGACAATACAAGGAAGGTAAAAATGACAATATTTTCATAGGAGGAAAAACATGCAAATTTCTAACACAGCTGTATCTACACAGGGTAACAATAAGATGATCAACTTCTTAAATATGCAACTTAAGGAGCTCAAAATTCTATAGAACCTTACTGCTGTTTGTACCAAATTCATTCCTTGTAACATATCTGTTGTTACCCTCAGGGTTATATTTAGAGTGTAACATCATCAGGTGGTAAACATTGGTGATGTAGCCTGTGTGACATACACATAGTGACAGTGAGTCATCACTTATCGGGTGGCTGCTTATGTTTACCTACGGCCAGGTGAGTCTAGACAATAGAGCTTCTACATCCTGGGAACAAACCATTGTATATTCAGGGGTGGTTTTCAATTAAGTAAACACAAAGCTCCCAGAAAAAGATTTTTTTGAAGTAGCAAATTTTTATTATGATTTCTGTAAGAAAAAAAGCAATGTGAATTTTTTCTCTCTTTTGCACACTCTATCCCCCCATGTGTTGATGGTTTACCCCTACACTGCTTGGAAGTGTGTCTGACTGTACCATATTATAAGGAAGATCCCATTTTGATTTAGAGGCCAACTTTAGATGTAAAAGAAAAACTAAACAAAAGTTGAGAGTTTTGCATGAAATCTCTAAATTAAAATACCTATAGAGAATTTTAGCTTTAAACATGGAACTTATAGATAAAATACAACAGCATAAAAGCCGGAAATAGTGATGACAGTCCTTATGAAAGAAATGCACTTTTGCAAATTTAACTGTGAGCTACATTTCCAATGTAAACGGTTACACACAATAGTAAGTATATTCTTGACAGATAGTATTCAATAATTGATTACTGACATAATTCATAACATCACTTCTTTCATGCCCCCCTCCCCCTCGCAACACTTTGCGTGAAAACTTAGGTGTGTCACTCTTCAATGTCATGACCTCAATTGTCTGAAATGCCATGGTGCTTAATTCCGCTGTCACAAGAGGTGAACTATATAAACAAACCCCAGGCTCTTTTCAAAGAAGAAAAGAAGAACTACTCCAAACAATAGCTGCATTGTAAAAAAGGGAACTAGACATTCGTTTCACATTTGTAGAGTATAAAAGCTAAATAGTGTTGTAAATCAAAGATGCAATTTGTAAATTTAACCTGTTTTTTTCCAGAGTACAACAGTTACTGTAAATATCAGTTTAGTCATTGTCCAATGAATGTTCAGTATTTCAATTCTTTTAGTTTACATAGTTGAGTCATTGACCAATGAATGTTTAGTATCTTATTTCTTTCAGTTTACATAGCTGATGCAATGTACCTGTTGCATATATTATCATAACATTATTAATCAACCCCAAGGCAACTTTTATGCCAAAGAAAAATAGATAAGGAAACCAAAACGAAACAACAGCTTGGGTTTTTGAGTTTAACTACTAGTATCAATGTTTTGTTTAGTCACACAGTGAAGGTAATCAACTTTTTTTCAGTTTCTTTTTTAAATTTTATTTCAAGCCTTCCAAAATTATCAGGGACCAAAACAGAAGAATGTTAATGAGGGGGAGGCAAAATACCAGTAATAATAATAATAGGTTAGAAACTAAAAGAAAGATATGAACGAACTAAAAAACAAATGCACTAGACTGTACATTACCTGTGTTGTAAAGTATTGTTTCAAGCAGGCGTCACAGACGGGGAAGTTACAGCATGGCCGCCGGTGTAGAGCCTGCGTTTCGAGGCACACGCCGCACTCAGTCACGGTAAACTCCCCCACAAGGGACGCAGAGAGCCTCGGTGTGGACTGATTTTCGAAATCGTCTCGATCCAGCTCGATGAAATTCAAAAACTCGGGGTCGTCTACGATCTCAGCAAACTGTTGTATTTGCTCTTCGTCTAATTCTTCTTCTAGAGTCTCGTTCGAGGCCGTTTCGTCAGGATCGAGCGCTGAGTTAGCCTCGAAATTCGGCCCGTTCCGAGCTCGACGTCTCCGGAGTAAGTTTTCGAGCATAAGTCTGTGCTCGGGTGTTAGTTGTATTTTGCCGTCCCTTGGCGGTGGTCTGTTTACCGAGGCGTCTGGTTGATCGTCGTCGGCAAAAAGATCGAGCCTTCCCCAGGAGATGCCGTCGTCGTCCAGCGAGTCACTCGAGCCGGACACGCACCGGGGCATGGCAGACTCTCCATCGGCAAGGTCGGCCACTGAGGCCCGCCGGGGTTCCTGCAGCGTACCCGTTAAATCTTCTGTATCCTTGGTCGTACCCAACTCTACGTCCATGTCGAAAAGATCGACAGCGATTGCGAAAATAAAATCTTCATCGTCCTCGTTCCCGTTTTGTTGTTGTCCTTCTGACGTGTGGGGTTCCCCTTGGCCAGCAAGAGAAGATTCAGCCATGTTGAAAACCTTTTCGTCCGGCATATTTTTCTGAGCCGGGGTTCGATCCCCAGGTCTTTTTTCTGCTCTGTTTAGTCGGTCGGTGGCCCGAGAATGTCGCGAATGCTTGCTCGGAGAGCTAAGTCAACAAAAGAGCGCTGCCAGGGAGTTGAGCTTGTCCCAAACTGCCAGCAGTCGGGAGTATTTAAACCACGGCCTCCCTGACTCAAGAATCAAAATAGAAACATGACCCTTGGTTACTTCGCACTTCTTTATATACCGGGACCTATTTCCGGGTTTTACGTCATCAACGTGTCCGAACAGCCCCCTTGCGAGCGTGCTGATTGGCGACTTGGGAAAGGTGAAAGGTTAAGAATTGGCGCGAAATTGGCAAACCGGAAAGCGAGGTAAACAGACTTACGTTGCGCATAATTTTAGCTTGCCAGGTCATGAGATTTCGCCACACCCTTTGAAATCAAGACGTAAACACTTTTGAATCATAGTCAGTTGAAGAATGATGTGAGACTGATAACGCGTTTGTTGGAAAACACCTACAAATGTACAAAAGTCTTGTACTAACGCTATAAGACCATACTGGATGAGTCCTGGATCATAAGTGCAGTACAAAACTGATGCAAGCGAGCAAAAAACTCAAAGTTGGAACAAAAGAGGTGCCTCTCGTAGGAAACCTAAGCGATCAGTAATATTTTACAAATGACTGAACTTACAGAACATGGTAAAATTAGACAAAACTGGAAGTTCTTGTGGTTGCAACTGGAAAAGGTTGTGCATGCAAGAAGTAAGTTTGCGACAAAATCAATACGGTTGTACGATCGAAAGGAAAAGAGACATTTTATGTTATTAGTATCTGCTTTCCGATTTCTTTTTGTTTTGCAATTCACGGCATGTATTTGCTCATTTTGTAGCTCCCTTGGGCGATTTTAATTGTGTTTTTTTTTGTGGAAATGGCCGATACTGATTGGCGCGCGCGGATATCATCCATATAATCAAAATACATGTAGCGTGGCCTAAACCAAAGAAAGTTTGTAAGTTCTGTTATTCGTTTTTCTGCGTGAAATACTTAATTCCTTAGTCTTGACATCTTTCCTGCGAAGGTTTCGTTTTTATTGACGTTTGTGGAAACAGGATGTAGTCTGATGAAATAGCGCTCCTGGTGGCCTTCACATGAATTTCAGGACGAGAGCACCTCGGAGCTCAAAGGATCTAGCTGTTGATTCAAATTCTTAGAGTAGATGATTTTCTGTTTTACGCAATTACTTTATTTCATTACCAATTGGGGGAGAAAACGCCAATAGACTATTACACTAAGATTATACAATATCTATTGTATCACTGGTTTGTGAGTTTTACGCAAATTATTGATTAATCTGTTAATCTCAAATAAATCTACATTTTACAATTTTTCATTTACATTATTTACAAAATTCATCATTAGGATTCCTATACTATAACTGACTTACAGCAAATTGCATATGGATGTAACACACTTCTCTCTCAAACTATGGCTGACATACAATATTACTAAATTATTTGTCTTCTCGAAAACTAGATCGCTGTAGGAATGTAAAATGACTCATAGGACGGATATGAAAATAGTAATTTTAAAGCATTTTACATATTTTCCACAATTTTTCGTATTCATATCCTTAACTTCTTCGTTAGATTTCTTTAAACAGCAACTAGATGCAGATACAATTGTAGTTGTCATCAAATACGATAGGGGTCGTTTCATTTGACACAGTAGTTCACTAGATAAATCGCTAAATCACAAATAAACGTTGGTAATTTTAAGCAGACTACGACTCCACCGGGGCTAAGAAAATAGTTAGGGGACACTTTTACCAATTCATTCATTCATTCATTCATTCTTTCATTCATTCATTCATTCATTCATTCATTCATTCATTCATTCATTCATTCATTCATTCATTCATTGTCCAATTTACTCATTCATTCGTGGTCGTATGACTCATTTGACAAATTATTCATCTTAAGGGTCCCGGTAGAGACTATCAAAGATTTAAGTCCTAGGTCTGTAGAGGTCACATTTAGCACTCCTCCACTTCTGAAGCTTCTTCAACCTCATCATCTTCATCTTCCTCTACTTCATCTTCTTCGGTGACTTGTTCTTGGTTAGAATAAGACATGGCGGAAAATTCGTCTTCGCAGGCTAGAAGGGTGTCCGTCCATTGGATGCACGCCTCGTCCAATGGGGTGCCAGTTCCGCCATACTCCGGCGGCAAAGCATCACGGTCCACATACTGCAGAAGCGTCTCTGTCTTGGGTCCGTGAAGGTGTATCTGGGAATGAGGTAAAATTACGTTGATGTGTCTGTCAATCTTTAGTGTATAAATCTATCATAGAAAACTATATACTGGTACAAAAAAATCTCATTCTGATATGAATAAAATGCTAAATATGATTTGTTCCTCCTCTGGAGTATGCGTGTCTTTTTTCACGAACTTTTATATTTTCCGCATCAAACTTTACAGGTTCATTCTAAATCATAGCTTTTACCTAGAAGAAAAAGGCCCAAAATATACAAAATTCCACATAGCTCATTTCATGTCAGTTTGAACTATATCATTTCATTCAATCAATTTTATCAATTTTCATTCAATTCAGTGAGGCTGCCATGAAATTGATTTCCAACTTCCAAACGAAAGTCCTGAATTTGTCAAGCTTAAGAGAATTTGTCACATTTGAGTTCTCACCCGATTTCTCATTTTCTCGGACATGAATGGCTTGATGATGGCAAAGATTGCATTGAACAACATCGGTTCATTCAGCAGGTGAATCTCCTTTACCCGGATGGGAAAGGCGTCCTGTCAACAGACAAAAAAACAAACAAACAAATAAACAAAAACAACTGAAACCAATCACAACAGGCACGAATGTCTTTAAAAAATTTAAGAATTGCAAAGAAATTTAAAAAAGACTTGTGGCAAAAGCTCTAACATTGCAAAAACGATCATAGATCCTCATTAGTATCCTTAGTACCGCTAGATGACAATTACTCAAGCAACTGGATGAAATCTTGAAACAGTCAGACGTTTCAGACAACACCCGCTATCAGTTTCGTCAGTGACTAAAGGGAAGAACTGGAGAACCAGGTTTTATACCAAATCCCTGGATTGATATGTTAAAAGAGGATGGTTCATCAGTAGAATTTAAATCGACAAGGTTGTTGCTTGAGTACTTGTTATTTGGCGTATATATCTTGTCACCTGGATGTCTAACGTTCACCGACATATCCTTACCGTTGTTATTGACCCGATTTGTTGGGCGACTCGCGGTCCGATTTGCCAGGCGTGGGATAATGAGAGACCGGTCAGGTCCGCAATCATAACGATCCCATGAACCTGTGTGAGAAGAAACAGGTGTCATATTCCGGATAACGGAATTATGGGTAACTTCTAAAACGGATGTCATATTTCGGATAACGGAATCATGGGTTACTTCTGAAATGGATGTCTTGTTCCGGACAACGTAATTATGGGTTACTTCTGAAAGAGGTGTCATGTGCCGGATAACGGAATTATGGGTAACGCAGGGGGCAAGCGATGAATCACCATGGCAACGCATGTGAGGCGCATGTGCGTTGTGTCCGCGCCGTCTCTATGTTGCCATGATAATGATTTCGCTTTAACACCTGCATTACCGAGATTTCTCCATTTTTCTCATCATGCGAAGATTCATGATATGGTGGCCTATGGAGGAGAATGCGTTAACTTAATTCGATCGCAAGATTACCATATTCTAATCGACAGATTATCTAACCTGAGTATCCTCCTCTTGGATGATCTTCTCCGAGCTGATTAGACTCAATCGAAAAACCTCGTACGCAGAAAATTGGGAGGGATCCCATTTTCCTGTGGAAAAAATTATATGGTATATATAGGAAATATCAGCAATTGCACACAAAGCACTAGTATATCTGTCGTTATTTTATACTCGCATGTTTATTTCGTGTCTTGCTGTTTTTTCCCCTTTGTTCGATTTCGACTTCTTTTCTGTGTGATTTTGGTGCTAAAAAAAAAATAGAATTTTGTATTGATTATGTTTTGCCTATTACCACAGAGTATATGCGTTATCGGCTTTCACTGAACGAGGATTCAAAATACTGGACTTGAATCAAACATTGTGAAACATCTAACTAGTTTTACACTTGCAAACGCCAGAGGAATGTCCTTACCTATTCTGTAAAACATGACCTTCCTGCCATCTTGGTCTCTACCCGGCAGCGCGGCATGGTAGCCCGCCTCTAGTAGTCCCCGCACACTGGAGGGGCGCATGTTACTGCAGATTTCTGGACTGTGAGTTCGCCATACGTGATATTTCTCCAACAACTGTATATGTACAAACATAATTTGTATGTTAATTATCTAAGAATCATAACTCTTTGCTAGCAATGTGCGGTGGTTATCAAAAACATGATTACACATCAAAACGGCTAGATATCATAAAACTTAGATCTTAGAGAAGCCGACGAAGTTTTTATCTTCTCGTGAGACTCACGCACTCTCGCGAGAGATCATATCATAAAATCTTGCGAGTCTATGTCAGAGTCTCGTGTGAAGTTGATTTGCCAGTATGCAAAATTGCATGGTTGGATGCGCTGTAAAAAACAATAAACATTCTGATCATTTTTTGTCATACTCAAATACTTATACTCTACCTTGAATGCTTGTTCAACGTCGAAATATCTCGCTCGAAGGAACCTGAGAAGGATATGGTCATCGTCTTGGACACAGAGATCGGGTCTTTGCTGAATTCTTTCCCTGAGAGCTTCCACCATAGCCAGTCTAGTGGTTGGATCCTCGTTCAGTTCTTCTCGCGCCTTCTTCAGAGCCTCTGCGCTGAGGTTACACACGTAACCGCTAGGGGGCGATGCCGTCTGCTCCATTGCTGACATAGAGTGTGTAAAATTAATTTGTTAAAACAATTGTCAGACATATGAACCAAAGTAGCTGCTAATAACAGTCAACATTCATGATGTAGTTGTGAAATTTCATACTCAGGATGCCTAGAGATCTATGGAAAAGAGAAAAAAAATAAACACAGTGAGGTTGAACTTTGTCCTCTTAGAGTACAATGCAACGTGTCCCGAAAAGACTCCCGATATTCAGGCGACGTTTATATAGCAATTATTTACAGCTAGCTACTATGTGGGCATTTGTCGTTAACTGGGACCAACAGCACAATACCGGACGAATGTAACCAAACAGTGATATACTTCTTTTACAGTATGATGTGGATGTAGCTAGGAATCACATTAAGATTTAGTTGTTGCATTATAATGAAGATGGGTACTGAATTTAGTAATATAAACTGCGGTGTACTTAAGAGATCTTATTTCACGGCTAGCTACGGTGTTATTTTAGAACACCATTTGTATGTTATCAAATAATAATATACTTCTTTTACAGTATGATATATGTGTAGCTAGGAAGCATATTTATTTAGCTGTTGCATTATATGTGAAGGTGGGTACTGAATTAGTAACCACTGTGTATTCAAGAGAAAACATCACTTCGTGGCTAGCTACAATGTTATTTGAGCATAATCTTTTGTACATTGGCCTCAAGCACAACACACGAGGACAACAGATGAGATCCCGACCTTTGTGCCTAGCTACATTAGCTGTGCAAACACGTACCTTTGAATACGTGAGAAATCGGGACATTACGTAACTCCCAGTGCGTGCAAACATTAACTAATAAATAAAGCAACATGATGTGTGTTGTTAAAATTTGCCAAATCAGAGTGCTAAGATACTCTTACAACTTTGACCTACATACATTAAAAAAGAAAGTTTAAGCCGGCGTGGGAGTGGTTTATGTACAAGGATAGAAAACACTATGAGAAATGATTTCAGGAAACGACTTGGTAGATTTAAAAATCTAAAATGTTTGGACGATGACACGGCAACATTACGAACTTGCCGACTACCCTCATTCAAATGTGCAGGTAAAATGAGAGGGGTATCAAACAATACCAAACAACACCGCGAGGTGAGAATCACGATTAAATGACACATTTGGGCCATCTGTTTTCGTAATTGCACCCCTTGTATGTAGTAAATTTACGGTAAAGCACGTTTATTGCTTGAAAACCTTTCAAAATATTTTATGATATGTATATCAGAACGGGAACAACAGTAGAACATAGTCCAAACGTCACGAGTAGAGCCCAGGGCAAATGACACAAATCTTGCCTGTTAAGGTCGAGGGCGTGGGGCCAACTATTAAAGGGGTTTACTCTCTTTAGGGAGAAAGTTATTCTAAACGACAACCCAGATTCGCGACCCCCCAAGTATAAAAGTCACTGAATGACAAGACGACATGCACCTTGTTCAAAATGACCGCAACATTTGCAAGTTCTTTAAAAACAACGTATACCACTAACTATAACATATGTAGGGCCCTTAGTACAATTACAAACATTCTTACACAAAGCTATCTCAAAGAATAACTAAGTGGAAACCAAACTTTAGACTTAGTCTGGTAGTCTTACCTTTGAAACGATGGCTTCTTCCAGGCTTGAACGTTAAGACGTATCCGTAGCTTGTTGTGTTGTTACGTAAGTCAGCTGATTTCTTGGCGATAAGAATAAGAAGTACTGTAAAATAGGTCACAACCTTAAAGAAAACTGTACAATTATTTCCGCTTGTGTTGGTGCGGCGTCTTCCCCGAATGCGTAGTCATGGATCTGGCAACATTTTAAGGTATGTAAAATAAAGTCTTACAAGTATATCAATGTTTTCAGGATGTGACTAACATTGCTACTTCGAAGAGAGGAGTAACTTCCGCAGTGCATACGTAACAGCACGCGGCAAGACACATGAACCGTGACCCCGTTTGACCTGAACACGCTACTTCCAAATATGGTGAAGGGGCGTGGCGTTAAAAAGTACACACGTACGCCACCACCTGTTGCGTGATGCGGTCCAATTCTACCCGGTTTTGAAGGACCAAATGAACGATTTAGAAGGATCTAGGGAGTAGTTGGTCGAATTACTCGAATATGAAAACCAGAATTTTAGCAGAGAGTTTTCGGAACAAAATTTGACAAGAAATTTTATTGAAAAAAAAAGAAATGCAGATTAAAAGTTTGACCCCTCCCTCAAGTAGGAAAAAACATTCTCCGTTCTAGATTTTCCCGGCCGTAAACAACATTTTCACTTCTTTTGTCTGAATATTATGCTTCATTTTCATTGCTTTTGATGGAAGAATAGTGTGATAATTTTATCTGTAATTTAAAATGAGCACGTCACAGAAACGTTAGCGTATAAGACCGTGTTGGCGTATATAGGTTCATAAAGTTGTGTACAAATTATATTGTATACGACGGCCGGTACTATGATGCAACGATTACGTTTTTGGTATATGTAATGTAATGCTTTTTTTATGGATGAGACTTAGCCTCCATTGCAGGCTTTCTGGGCGGTGCCTGCGTTTATTTTTTTGGGAGCGCTGATTCGAGATTTTCAACATATCGGAGCCAGGTTCTTATGCTGGAGAAATCGTATCTGCGGCCCGCTGATTTCCCCAGCAAAACAAACTGCCCCGATATTTTGAAAATCGCGAATCAGAGCTGCCCCCAAAAAATAAACGCAGGCGCCGCCCAGAAAGCCTGCAAAAGAGGCTAGATTAAATTGCTAGCACTTCGATACCTACCTCGCATCAAAATACATCAACAAATAAAACCAGTTACGATTGGGGAAAAAAAATATTTCAAGCCCCCTTATACGTTACATTGAAAAAAGACCTCACAATTGCAAGAAAACGAACCTTTCAGTATATGGTGCACTGGAGTTCGATGAGTTGTCTGTTACGGGCTTTTCGAATACAGTATTTTTGTAGCGTAGTATTGTGACGTCAACTAATTTACATAATGATTGTACTACTTCATATATGGGCGTGCGTTAATTATATCATATCCCCGGAGAGATTAAATGGTTCAAGATAAAAACTTAACTTCCTAAATGTTTCCAAATGACTAATTTCTACCTTGACGTCACCAATACCTGCATGCTGCTAGCTATAATTCCAAGAACGATGATGTCAAAACATTCGTAACTTTCATGACGTCATGCCTACGTCAAGCTATTAACATTATCTACAGCTATTAGTCGAGATTGTTTTGACACCAATGCGTCGTTAATTATCATCATCATCATCATTAATTACAATTACTAGTGATTACTACAATTACTAATCATAGCAAGGAAGTGCTACATTCGATTATATAATAGGCATTCACTAGTTTGTTAGCTTCGTTGGTCAAAAAAATTGACAAAATATCCAAAATTTATGTTAGATTTCCTTTTCATTAGATAAGTATAGCTCTGTGTTATTTTGCTACCATCCCTATACCTCGGACATTGAATCAATGCAAACTACAAATTTGCAATTAGCAATTAATGTTTAATCACAAGACACAGTCACTGTACAGGTTTTCTTTTTGTTTTCAATCTAAATAAAAGACCCGGTCATACGATTTATTGATTTATATGAAAATGTACAAACATTACATACACATTACATAAACGTTGATTCGTGTGAAACCAGAGGTGTATGGATCGGTAGTGACACAATAGAACTACGTGATTGAACATTGCAGATTGTAAGGCCTCCATTGCATCAATTAATATTATCAAGATACAGTAGAATCCGCTTATTTGCACAACTGATTTGTGTAACATTTATTCCAACATTATGTAAAAAAAGATCTTAGATTTCTCACATCACAATTCGTTTCTGTCTGGATTTTGTTCTGGTAGATTTTCTTTGACATACTGAATACCATCAGAGAGGTGCTGAGTAATATTGTGGGCAATGAATTTCAGTTTTGTTCCAGCAGAAGCGAACAAAGTCTTCATCATGCCATCCTGTTCTTTAGACAATTGACTCATATCAGGCAATCTCGCGGGACCCCCTACCAGTAGGTCACCTATCCACCTAGCGACTTCTAGAAAAATGTCAGGTAAGGATTCAGGTTTCCATTGACTTAGATCAGGAAATTTGGCGCTCAAACTTTGCATTAAGCCAGGGAGGCCATTCTTAACCTGTGCTAGTAAATTGTGTAATTCTGATTCTAATCGCTTTACATCTATGGTTGCAGATTTAACGTCAGGAAAGTTGTCCACAGCTTGTCTCACCAAAACGGGAATGTGAACCCGAATCATTTTACCGGTCACGGTGAGATTGCTCAGATCTGGAAACTTTTCTTGGAACGTCGTCAACGCTTGGAAAGCACCCGTAACTATTTCCCTCGACGCTTCTGGCACATGTTTCTCAAAGTCTTTCAAATGGCTAGCGATATCTGTTGTATCGTAGGCGGCGAGACTGGGCAGTTTTTCATCAAGAGTGGTCAGAAGAGAGTATATGATTTGTCTGACTTGTTTTTCATCTGGAAGATGCTTCAGCAAACTTCTATAATCAGTGCTTAGTGTCTTAGGCAGTTTCTTTTGGATACTTTTCCAAAGTTTGGGAACATCCTTCTGGATTTTGTTGAGAGCTTCCGGTACATCTGTCTGAAGGTTGACATCTTGGAATTGTGGGAGTTTACCCCGGATGTTGGACATCTCGTTTTTAAGTCTCGCGAGATCTGACATCCCTCTGAGTACCTTCATGACGTCTCCTTTCACTTCTTCCGATAAATTGTTCAGGACGAATGTCCAAGTTTCCATCAATCCGAATCCAATCATCTTCAACATTTCAGCCGGGTTTTGCAAATAGGAGTCTTTTGACTTCAGAAGATTCTCGAAGAGTTTGGGTAACTGGAAAACGAGCTTGGTCGCCGGAAGTTGCAAATCTCGCGGGAGTTTGCGAATGATCTTGTGCACCTGCCCGATAATCTTTGTCCACTTGACGTCATCATTTTTAGCCGATCCTTTGTTAACCTTGACGACGTCCTTGGACAAGGTTGTGGCCAGCAGACCAAACAACAGCACGAAAGTCAACCTCCTCATTGTGACCTGAAATTCAAATAAAACATGTCAGTTTCAATAAGAAAAGTTACTGATACATTTATTCATTTTTCTATTTGATCATGTACATGCCAGGGTTGCCCAACTAGCCGCGCCGGAGGATCTTACTAAGGGCGAACCCATGTGCGGCCATAGGACTGTAGGTTTTGAACCACTCACACCGGGAAGGACGCGCTACTTTTTTCGATAAGTGCAGTGGGTTCTTTAACGTGCTCGAGGTGTGGCTCTCCTCAAACACGGGACCTCCATACTAATACATGTTTCTTTTTTTTTACATATGGAGTCAGTCACAACCGGTTTAACAGGACCACAGACAAAGTAAATAATCTTAAGAGCTTAGGCGCTAATCTCAATTCGACTATTGTCTGATCTCGCGCATGTGCAGCTTATGCGACCTAACCATATATAGTATGGAAATCTCGAAGGCGTGACGTCATTGACACAAACACTCTCAGCGATGAGGTTCATGTTACAGGGAATGGTAGTCAAGCTTGCAATTTTCCTTGTAAGAAGAAAGACTAGGATGAATACTAGGATATTACTAGAATAAATACTTCTACTTGGGGATTAGAATGTGGTCGATAAAGACCACAATCTTATGACCCATTGTTAACAAACGGATTTTCTTTGCAAATCCTGACATATAATTCAGACCTACACATTATTTTGGCATGTCTTAAATGCTGACAATCAGGTTGGTTTGTGGTTACAAGGGCGGTAAAGTAAGAGCGTGACACAGCAAAGCTTTTCTTTGTACGGTGAGTCAATAAGCTCTTAAGATAGGCGTTGTGCTTTAGAGACAAAGGCACATTGACAAGTGCAAAGAAGGATCAAACGCCTTCCACCCACTAAACCTTCAAGTAAGCAAACATTACCCCCTCCCTCTTAGTATCGGCTTATTACACGTGCCTGATTCGATACAACATTATGATAACAATCAAGATGGTTTGAATAGAATGCACGGCGTAAAGGTGTCAGGTATTGTTTACGTCAAACGCTTTCGTAAAATGTATTTCAAATACTAGTACATGGCAAAAATAGTGTTTGAAGCTTTGCCCTTCCAACTCTGTACGCAGTCCTACATAGTCCAATGTAACACAAGAATCTGTTAGTCAAACGACGTAAAAAAACAGTAACGATACAGGTGTCTGTCATAAATTGCCCCTGACACGCTTTACTGAATACACTGACCTATTTACATCACAATGCTTGTAGGGGAAATGACAGATTTTCGACACATGTACAAAAGAGTGTCAGGGCTACAGACATACAAATGTACATGAATGTTCCTTCAAACCCTGCCTTACTGTGTGTACGTCATGGAGTCAGGACATGTTTTTCTGTACAACCAAGGACCGTTCGGAAAGGTTCTTGGCATAACCAGTTCTCTATCCACTTACGGTATTTCAAGTAAAACGCTTCAAGCTTGCGTTTACCGTTCAAAGAAAATGGCAGGTTACGTATATTTCAGACAAACTAGATGTGAAGCCAACCTACAAATGGTCAAAGAAGAACTCACCTGCGTTGAAGAATGTCTCGGCGTTTTGGGTGAAGGTGCACGGACAGGTATGGCCGCTACTATAGGTGAACTGTAGGTCGAGCCGTCCCGTCTGGGCCACGGGTCATTGGGTGCCACGCCCTGCAGGGCGTGACGCGTCCCGATTTGCATACGGTTTGGCGGGTTTGAGTAATCATACTAGTATTTGGATAAGGCAGGGTGTTGACATACTAAGGGTAAACCAACTTGTCCGAAGAAGGGGTGGGGCGATCCGCGTAGGATAAATGGGCTAAAGGTGTATAGATTAAAATAGAGAAGATGATAGCAAATTCATCAAGTTAAGAATCCTCTAAACAAAATGAAACATAATGTAATAGTTTTGGATACAATTTCATACACGAATGTTATTACAGCGAATACAAATAGGATGGAATATTAAACATGCCATGTTTTCATTTAAGACCATTTCTATTTCTTTATAAGAATATTGGTGAGGATTCCAGAGCAATCTAAAGAAAAGCATTCTACTACACAACTTACAAGCACAAGGACTGAAGCATTTCCCTCGATCAGAATACCTTTAAAATTGCCCCCCCCCCCCTCCACCCCCCCCCCCCCCCCCCCCAGGCCCAACATCTCCAAAAGTTTACATACAGCTGAATTTGAGATAATGCGATATTCATTGGTAACGTTATTTGTCCCACAGAATTCTGGGGGTAATGATGTAGACCAATTAACTGATTTCGCCTGGCCACCCCGTAATTCTAATCGTCCTAGAGGTCGTAGAAAAGACTTCTACACATCGCGTGCTGGTCATCTATTGTGTCCATTGTTCAGCAAGCGTGTGAGGGTGAATCATCGCTCTGAGCGATCCGGGTATAGTAGAGAAGCTCCACATCGAGGAATATGCTCTCAACCAGACTACGAACGCTGGCTGAAAAAAAAAATTAGCCGAATAGGTATAATTTGCCAGGGGAGTATAGCTATCATGAGGTTTTATTTGCCGTGTATTTGCCGAATTCTACCATCCATGACCCATTAGAGGGTTTATGGGGATGGAATAGAGTAACGTTTTCTTAATCTCCAAAGAGATGCTGAGACTTAGAACCGTAATTTTGTTACTAGATGGCTGGTAGCTAAGGTATTTCAACAACCATACATCTGCTTGGAAATTTGACTTTTTATATCAAACACTTCTCATGATGAAGCCTTTGGAACATAATATCGAACGGTGTAGTTCGGGTCTTTGACCTCTCGTATAAAGATTTGACTTTTCTAACAGCCGGGCATCTCTTGCGGTGGGTGGGGTTGAGAGTAGCAAGGCAGTCAGAAAATGTTACAATCTTCAACTCAACATCTGCTTGGAGATTCGTAACGTTTTCTTAATCTCCAATGAGATGATGAGATTGAAAATCGCCACGTATTCTAGTCGGCTGGCTGGAATGATATATTCCATCAGCCCAACATCTGCTTGGAGATTTGACTTTTTAAATCAAACACTCCTCAAACCATTGGCCTCAAACAGTTGGAGTGGAAAATAACGACTTCTGATTGGCTGTCAGAAGAAATTAGCAGCATCCATCTTCTACCCCACATCTGTTTGGTGATTAGCGCCAAACCATCATTCTACCTACCATATGACCGCAATCAAGCATTATTTTGGGTTCAAAACATTCCTGACTCTTACAATCAACATGTTAAGTGGTCCAAATAGTATCTTAGGGTTAGGGTTATCTTATATATAGACACGATGGGTTTTGTACATGTAAATTACCACAGGGCATGTTTAAACTACGCACACACTCATATGCCCAATAGAATTCAAAGTAAAAGTTACAGATCAGAATATACTAGTAATTCAGAAACTACTGTTTAAATTCTAGCAACAATACGTTATTTCATATCAGTGGCTTTCACATACTTCATACAAAATGAGGTGCTAAAATTGTTGGTTGTTAAGAAAAAAATTAGGACATTAGAATTATAACAATAAATCCATGAAATAGTCATTTTTAATAAAAGTTAGCTACATGACTAGTACATATCCTTCAATGGCTTATCACATTGTGTTATGAAGTGCCAACCTACAAAACCATGCCACGCTATAGGGTCATTGACCGATCGTACAAATATGTCGGCCAAGGGTCACGTTACAGCCGACAAGTTCAGTATGTAAACAACACACCCATCAAGACCACGAAAATTTTACATTCAAACATATCCTTTTTTCAGATCAATATTTGGTACACTTATAAATTCATTGATATAAATATGAGTCTCAAAAGTTTGCAATTTTTATCGTCTAATCCAATCCGTCAAAAATAAGGGCAAGGACGTAATAAGGTACAGTCAGCAATTGTTTGCATAACCTTAAGGTTGACCAGGTGCTATATAACGTACGCGGTCATAGATTCAATGTCCAGTCACGATGGCGGGTGTTCTGTGGTTGGTGTTCTTGTCGGTCGTGTTGCCGATCTCCCGAGCGGACGATCGGCCCAACTTCGTCTTCCTCGTCGCCGACGACTTGGGGATCGGAGACGTTGGCTGCTTCGGAAACGACACGATTCGGTAAGGGTTGCAGTTTCGGCTCAAATTATTAAGACTTTTGTCAAGTTGTTGGAATTTTCCACGCAATTACAACAATCTAACCGCGTCTTCGTATAATTTGCAACTTTCCTTGCAGAGAGAGGAAAGAAACTATGTTTTGTTTCGCTAAATTAAACGAATTGACAGTTATCAGCGAAAAATATGTACAGAACGGAGCACAGACGACAACTTTGCATCGTTCTGGGGTCAATGACCGCTCGTACAAGTACGTTTGTACGCCGTTACGTGACAGTACAGTCAGGACAGAGGAACTGGGGCCTTTGACGCCCTCTCTCTTCGCTTTACCACGAAAATGATACTTGTTAATTTGTGGAGGAAAACGTGCGTAGCCTATAAGTCGAAGAGAAAACAAACATGGAAGTTGGAAGCAGTTCTTTGTCAATATCATGATAATGTAAAAAAAGTATAAAGCTTAGAAGTTGGCAGAAACAACAAAAAGATATAAAAATGTATATTTTTGAAATCTAGTTTATTTCTTTCCATTTGGGTGTCCAGTCTAAATCTTTGTAGTACACGTATATAAAGGAACTGAAACAATGCGTAATTTAATGGTATCGTATTACTATCCAAATTTTACGTGCACGGCTTGTGATAGTAACCACATTTTGTCGTTACTGCAATGCCGAGCAAATGATCGGCCGACCTTCTTGTGTTCTTCGTGTTTTCTCGTCGCCGGCGACTTGGGATCGGGAATTGTCGGTTGCTCCCGACAGACCTTTGTTGAATTTTCGACCGTTGGGGTCATTGACCGCTCGTACGAATCAAGCCATCCACGAACCTTTGTAACTGCCACAGTTAGAGTCACTTTGACCGTTCGTACAGAGTGAGCACTCCTCAAACCTTTCATAGTCGTCGGGGTCATTGACCTCTCGTACAAATACGCGGAAACGTAGTTTTCGTGGCGGCCGACAAATCATGTACTGACACTGCTGCAACTGTCTAACCTTCATCGACGATACTGCTGCAAATGCGCTATCGCTTCTCTTCAATGTTCGACGCACATATCTTTCGCCTTTTAGTAAAGATTTCCATGAAGGGGAATAACTAATGAATCTATGACGCAATAGTTTTCTTCGTCCTGTCTTGCACAGTGCTCCTAACAAACCAAAGAAGTTACCATTCAGAAACGCGCAAACGTTTACCAAATGTACAATGAGTTGGCTGTGTATCCCATTGGACTTAAACATTAATGAGTTTAGTATCCTTTATTTTTGACATATCATTTCCTTGAATTTGCAACATACTATAGGACTCCGCATATCGACAGTATCGCAGCTAAGGGAGCCAAGTTGACCCAACACCTGGCCGCCGCCGCCGTCTGCACACCCAGTAGATCAGCCTTCCTGACTGGACGCCTTCCCGTCAGATTTGGTAATCACTCTAGTCTTGTATCTTGTATACGTATCTTGTGTACGACTTTATGTGTACTTTGTAGTCGTATTTTAGTCGTTAACTTCTCAATGTGCTTTGTGAAAGTTTGTATTGAATTTTGTATGTTGTCCAGTTACCAGGGCTAACCCTTTGCGCGCTATAGCCTAATCGGCTAGTTAGGCAGCCCTGGCAGTACTTTTGTTATAGCCAAATGAATACTAGTAAATCAAATCAAATCAGCTCATTGCTTGTCGTTCCACCAGAACTTGCTGGTCCTGTATGACGTAGGCACGTCATTGGTTGTGCATTTCACAAATAGAACCAGCGACCTCTGTCGGAGATCGATGTGTGTCTTTCATGCAAAAGTAGTTGGTAGATCATGGAATACTAGTAGCTTTTTCTTGTACGTACACACACCCATGAAATGTTTCTTGCCTACCAGCAGAAAATGTGTACCTTTCATATATTACATACAAATATATCACATTATGATGATAAATTCAATATCTCACTTTATAATCATGACAAAGGAATGGCGGGAACGGATCAACCTTTGGCCTACGTATGGCTGGCTGCTCCATCCGGGCTACCAAGGTCAGAGGTCACTTTCCCTCAGATGGCAAAGGATCATGGGTACCAGACAGCACTGATAGGTGAGATGTTATTATTTGTTTTGTTGTTTCTTGTTTTTAATTAATAAGATAATCATTACAGATGTAATGATCTCCAGGCAAGCTAAATTGAGTATTTGGGACGTTTCTTTTTTGTAGGAAAATGGCATCTTGGTCTAAACTGCAAATGGGTAGGAGACCACTGCCACCACCCCAACAAATTCGGGTTCGACTACTTCTATGGGTTTCCTGGTTCAAACGCGCCCGAGTGCGATCCGGACGATGTGAGCGAGGGGGGGACGGGAGCCACGGCGAAGTTTGCCACTAATAGATTCTATACCCGACTCTACATATGGGAGATAGCAGTCAGCGTTTTCCTTGTCCTTTTGACACTCAAGTATTTCCAGTACATTCAGTGGAAAACTGTCATTGTGCTGTCTGTCGTCGGCTGGTCAGCTGTGATACTTCCATATGTCTATTGGATGAATGGCAGAGTGATCAACTGCGTCATGATGAGAGATGATGACGTCATAGAGCAGCCATATGATGTTTCTACCCTCACTCCCAGGATGACCCTTGAAGCCGTCAGATTCCTTAAAGAAAGGAAAGAAAAGAAGGAACCCTTCTTGCTGGAAGTCTCTTACTGGAACGCACACACCGCCCTTTTACCTTATAAGGAATTCCGCGGGAAAAGCCGACACGGTCTCTATGGCGACGCCGTGGAGGAGATGGACTGGAGCATCGGGGTTGTCATGGCAACATTAGACAGGCTGGGTTTGACAAACAACACCTTTGTGTACTTCACGTCTGACAACGGCGCCCATATGGAAATAGGAGATGCCGGAGGGTGGAACGGCATATATAAAGGTAAGATCTGATGAATTGATTTAAAAAAAAAGGGAATTCTCAATCACGTGACTTTGACCTGCCATAGTGTCCGCCATTTTGGTGGTTTGAACCCACGTGCCTAGTCGAGGCAAATGCTCAGTCCAACTATTCGTTTTGTCATTCTATAAGTCGTGACGTCACAGTCAAACGTCACATAGGCATAAAAAGTTTTAAAGTCTTACTGGTTTGACACGTCGTCAAAACAATTCTTAAGTTTCTTACAATCATTTTGATAGGTTCTAAAACTAAAACCACATTATTTACATGTGGATGCATATATTCTTTTTCGCAAATGCAAATATTAGAAATATTCACAAGTACCTTGTATCCGCTCTTACAGGCAGTAAAGGACAAGGAGGGTCTGAAGGAGGAATCCGCATGCCTACACTTGTGCAGTGGCCAAGGTAGATCTGTTGCTTCCAATCGCTTCAACTCTCGCACATTCTCGTCAGACTATGCTCTCGCGTGAGCAGATTCCAAAATGGCGAAAATAGGCCTATTGTTGCACTTTTGCATTGAGCACTGTTTAGTCGTAGGAGATGCCTGCATGCGATTTTTTCACAAGCATGTCTTACTAAGTAGAATTCTTCATTTACTACTCCGTAAGGCATCTGTCTTATGCTTTTCTTCGTACGTTTCACAGAAAAATCAAGGCCGGTACTGTAGTCACGGAGCCCACGAGTCAGATGGACATTTTCCCCACGGTAGCTGACATCCTCCAGGCCCCGCTTCCCCAGGACAGGGTGATGGACGGGCGGAACATCCTGCCGTTGCTAGGCAGGGCCAATCAACCGTCTCCACACGACTTCATGTTTCACTACTGTGGAAATATCCTGCATGCTGTAAGGTACAGACCTAAGAAAGGTGAGTTATGCTAATGAAGTTTGAACAATGCATTTATGTATTTTGGATCTTAAGCAAAGCATTCTTTAATAAACAATAGATTTTGGGCTGGGTTATCGCCTTTTTATCTGGAGCCTGGTTCTGGGGTTCTAGGTGGAACCCGGCAATTTCGAGGTTTAACGATCCAGTATGGCGTACAATACTTACGTCATAATCACGTGAGTGCAAAGTTCAAACACTCTATTCACTAATTTCACACTTCCCACAGTTCCCGGTGACCTTTGACATTTCGGTCCCAGAATGCATCGTCTGGGCCAGGAAATTACGTAGTACAGTTTCTATCCAGGCGCCAAGAGTTTCTCTCAGGCGTGCGAAAAAAAAGGAGGAAACAGCTACTAAAACCTTGAGAAGAAATTGTTCTGCACATGTCGTTCTACTTTGATGCAGATGGTCTTTTCTATATTTATGATTACGATGTGTCATTGCTTCTTTGTTTGTTTTCTCAAAGGAAATGTGACGTGGAAAGCTCACTTCGCTTCCTACCCCTGGGCTCCCGGTACAACCCACTGCGGTGACCAACAAATTGCCTGCTTCTGCGATGTTCAATGGGGAGTCACCTTCAACGATCCGCCATTGCTGTATGACGTCACTAACGACCCTACAGAAGACCGACCAATCAGCGCCGACTCCTACCCGAAATACCGAGAAGTTCTTGACGTCATCCAGAAGGCTGTTGAGGAACACAAGCAAAGCCTGACTCCAGTGGACAACCAGTTCACAATGCCGCTATTCTTTCCTCGTCCTTGGATGCAACCATGTTGCAACTTTCCTTCTTGCAATTGCCGGGAAGATGTTGATTTTTCTTCCCTTAAAATCAGAGTCTGATGAAAAAAATTGATTAAATGCTAATGGAAGGATATTTCGTTGCTTGCTGTATTCCAAAATGTGCAAATGTGCACAGGCTTTAGACAGTACGGTGAGCTTTCTGATTTCATTTCTTAAAGTGCCAATTTAAAAAAAAGAATTCTAAATGTCTAAGAAGCATGCCTCGATCTGGCATAAGGTATAAGGATCATGGTTAACTCCGCTCTCCTTTAAAATCACAAAATACTTTGGAAACTTTATTTTCCGTTCCTTTCTTAAGCTAGACGATACTGAACAGCTTTCGCACTACTTTTGTCATGAGACTTATCAACGGTCACCCATCATAATAGTAAGTAGCTTATCATCAGGCACATTGATTGTGACGAAGAAAACTTGTATCACTCCGCGATATAGAGCATGGAACAAGTACATGGCATGTGTACAATTAAAGATCTGGAATCAGCTCAGAAGGATTACTTTTTTGCATTGTGTACTGGCCAAGAACAACTATCATGATACAATATAGAGCACTACAACAACTCACAGCAAATCCTTATCATATTGATGTTTGCGTGACAATACCTGAAGGTTGCATGGAACTTTCGTATATGCAAACAACACAAAACAGAGTCATGTAACGCTTTTAAGCTTATTGATAGCTACTAAGACATCTTCAAGACATATATTGTCTAGCCAGTCACCGTATTTCAAGAAAACGACGTGACTGTGATGTTTCCTGCTTTATCAAAGAAAATTAGTAGGTCACGTATATAAAAGAATCGATGCTATAGATCGATTTAAATAGATCTTTAGATGCAACAACTCCCACAATGCAAAAATAGGTAAATACATAAAATACTGCTTTATCATTAGAAAAAAATACCTAAACTCATAATCAGCCCCATTCGATTGTAATACTATATCAAAGAGTTATGCTAACCCTTGTTGTTTTAGTGATTAGGATATTGTATTCTATACTTCTATTTTGTACTATGTTTGAGAGATATAGATGTTGCCATACATTGTACCGTGTACGAATGTCGTGCTATAAAGTTATTTTTCTATATAATGGACTGACTAGATGTAAAGACGAGTCAAGTGAATCCACTTGTCGTCAAAAAGAACTCACCTGCTTTGAATGATCTCGCGGGGTTGTCGTGAGGATGCACGGACAGGTGTGGCCGCCACTATAGGTGAACTGTTAGACGTGCAAAGGTTAGGTGTGACGGGTCGTTCAGTGCTGCTGCCTGCGAAGAGGTTGTGTTACACCGAAGGGCAATGTGGATACAGTTACAGATGACTTGTTATATGGTGGATGTACCAAATACTAAGTACAATGTATCGTATAAAGGAGGTTAAATATATTCAATCTCCTTGATCGTATCTAATACCAGCTGATAAAAGATTTGTACCAAGGGAACCGGTCTTGGTAAGGGGTCATCAGATGTGATGCCACGCCCTGCCATGCATGATGTGTTCTGATTTGCAAACGGTTTGTTTTGTTTGGTGGTTTGAGTAATCATCCAGAGATAACACTGGGTGTTGAGTATATGGCAAACTGTTCAAATCAAAGTAGGTGGCGGTTCTGCGTAGGATGAATAGAGAATAAAGGGTATTAATTGAACCAGAGAGAGAGAAAGGTAGCAAGTCTATCAATTGTTGAAAATATTTCAAACAAATGTTTTTTCCAGTCATGATAGACAGGAATGCGATTACTCTACAGATACCCAGCAATCCCCAAATACCCGATTTTGGTTTTAACCCTGATGATGAATTAATCATTCCAAATTGTAATTGGTAGCAATCTAGTAATTTGCAAATATTATGCCTTTACTATCTGATAATTTGTTGACTTAATTATATTCAGTTATAATTAGTTCTCTGATCTGACCTCTGACCCCAGTCTGTACCTATATGTAAATACGTACTTATGTGTATATCTGGTGTATTTTCATTTTGTTGTATTGTGTAGTAAGCTCTGGGAAATTAACACCCTAAAGGGGCTAAAGGACATCTTAATAATCCAATAAACCAACAACCAATCGTTTACTTAAGCTAGAGGTCAGCCAGGTCAATTAGGTAAGCGGTCACAGATTCAGCGTCCATTCACGATGGCGGGTGTTCTGTGGTTGGTGTTCTTGTCGGTCGTGTTGCCGATCTCCCGATCGGACGATCGGCCCAACTTCGTGTTCCTCGTCGCCGACGACTTGGGGATCGGAGACGTCGGCTGCTTCGGGAACGACACGATTCGGTAAGGGTGGCAGTTCCTGATACCAAGGATGCTGATACCAACTAAGATTTTTGTAACCTGTTGTTTATTTGATATTTGCATTTCTCGCCTTGGCAGAAATATAATGATGGCATCTTCGTGCAATTGGTAACTTTTCTTGTGGCAATAGCAGATAGAACCTTGCGTCGTATTTTGTACCAATTCTAGTTTAATAGTGGAGAGCTATCATCGGAGAAAAGAGGAGATCCTATACCAGTTTACATAACATTCAGAACAGACTCATTAAAGCACCGTTGGGGTCATTGACCTTACGGGCAGAAACTTTCACGTCATCGTGTGACAGAACGGTCAGCAGTGTAGCCTTTTTTTGACGTCGTTTGCTTAAAATACAATTATTGTAACGTCAATGAAAAGCCTATTTTAGTACTTTTGACGCCCATTTTCTTCATTTCACTACGAAAATCATCGAAATGGTACGTGTTTGTAAAGTAAACCAACCTGCTTGAGTAATCATAAAGCGGGTGCAACGAAACATAATCTGCGATGAAATAAAAGAACATGGAAGTTGTAAGTAGTTTTTACAAACTTATAACCTCCATGTACTTCCAATATTTTTCCAATCTTTTCCAGTAATATGAAAAGTGCAACTCTTAATTGTTGCCTTCCTGACCAACCAAATTTACAATTCACAAATGGGCAGGAATATCACTACGAGCTGGCTACATCTATTTATCACCTTCAACATTAGAACAAATGACCACATTATACTTCAGTTTGTTATCCTTGTCAATCATTGCATGTCAGGACTCCGCATATCGACAGTATCGCTGCTAAAGGTGCCAAGTTGACCCAACACCTGGCCGCCGCCGCCGTCTGCACCCCCAGTAGATCAGCCTTCCTGACTGGACGCCTTCCCGTGAGATTTGGTAAGAACTCTAGTCTTGTATACGTATCTTGTGTACGACTTTATGTGTACTTCGGTCGTAGTTTAGTCGTAAACTTCTCAATATGCTTTGTGAAAGTTTGTTTTGGATTATGTTGTCCACTAACCAGTTACCCTTTACTATAGCCTTCGGCTAGTTGGTTAGCCCTGGCTTTGTTATAGCCAAATGAATAAATCAAATCAAACCAACTCTTGTCGTTGTTTGCCTTTCCACCAGAAGTTGCTGGTGCTGTATGACGTCGGTACAACAAGGCACGTTATTGGTTGCGCATTACTTAAACAGAAATAGCGACCTCTGGCGCAGATGGTGTGTCTTTCATGCAAAATGATTTCGAGATACTCGCGATCTTTTTTTGGGTTGCACGTACACAACCATGAAATATTTCTTACTTTTAATAGCCGGAAACTATATACATATATCTAAGACAAATATTTCTTTCTAATCATAAAGGTATGGCGGGAACGGATCGACCTTTGGCCTTCGCATTTCTGGCTGCTGCATCCGGGCTACCGAGGTCAGAGGCCACTTTTCCTCAGATGGCAAAGGATCGCGGGTACCAGACAGCACTGATAGGTGAGATAAAATTTATTGTTTTGTTGTTTGTTGTTATTGATGAATATAATAATCATTACAGATATAATGATCTCCAGGCAAGCTAACTTGAGTATTTGGGCGTCTCTTTTTTGTAGGAAAATGGCATCTTGGTTTAAATTGCAAATGGGTAGGAGACCACTGCCACCACCCCAACAAATTCGGGTTCGACTACTTCTATGGGTTTCCTGGTACAAACGCGCCCGAGTGCGATCCGGACGATGTGAGCGAGGGGGGTACGGGAGCCACGGCGAAGTTTATCGCCAATACAGTGTATACCGACTTCTACGTATGGGAGATGGCAGTAAGCCTTTTCCTTTGCCTTTTGGCATTCAAGTTTTTCCAGTACATTCAGTGGAAAACTGTCATTGTGCTGTCTGTCATCGGCTGGTCAGCTGTGATATGTACATATGTCTATTGGGCCAATGGCAGAGTTTTCAACTGCGTCATGATGAGAGATGATGACGTCATAGAGCAGCCATGCGACGTTTCTACCCTCACTCCCAGGATGACACTTGACGCCGTCAAATTCCTTGAAGAAAGGAAAGAAAAGAAGGAGCCCTTCTTAGTTGAAGTCTCTTACTGGAATCCACACACCGCCCTTTTACCTTATAAAAAATTCCGCGGGAAAAGCCGACACGGTCTCTATGGCGACGCTGTGGAGGAGATGGATTGGAGCATCGGGGTCGTCATGGCAACGTTAGACAGGCTGGGTTTGACAAACAACACCTTTGTGTACTTCACGTCTGACAACGGCGCTCATATGGAAATAGGAGATGCCGGAGGGTGGAACGGCATGTACAAAGGTAAGGCCGTAAGGGTGTTTGTAGTCCCGTGACTTTGAAGTGCCTTCTATTAGAGTCCGCCATATTGGTGGCTTGAAACCAAGTGTCTAGTCGACGCAAATGCTCAGTCCAATTATTTATTTTCTAGGTCTACAAAATGTACTTGGTTGCCTGATCTTTTCGAATAGATAGGACAGCACACCAGATAAATGACTTTGTTGTTAGAATCAGGAAATTCCGTCCCGATCCATCGGGCGCCATCTTGGATTAATCCACTTCCATATTCGCGGCGGAGTTTTTATTTATTTTAAAAGTCGTGACGTCACATGCAAAAGTCACATAGGAATATCGAATAAAATGCTTTAAAGCATCTTACTTGTGTGACACGTCATCAAAGCGATTCTTAAGTTTCTTACAAGCATTTTGATAGAATCTAAAACTAAAACCACATTATTCATATGTGGATGCATATATTCATTTCCATTAATGCAAATATTAGAAATAATTACATTCTAAGTACCCTGCACCCGATCTTACAGGTAGTAAAGGCCAAGGAGGCTCTGAAGGAGGAATCCGCATGCCTACACTTGTGCAGTGGCCAAGGTAGATCGGTTGCTTCCAATCATTTCAACTCTCGCACATTCTCGTCAGACTATGCTCTCGCGTGAGCAGATTCCAAAATGGCGAAAACAGGTCTATTGTTGCACTTTTGCATTGAGCACTGTTTAGTCGTAGGAGATGTATGCATGCGATTTTTTCCATAAGCATGTCTTACTAAGTAGACTTCTTCATTTACTACTTCGTAATGCATCTATCTTATGCTTTTCTTCGTACGTTTCACAGAAAAATCAAGGCCGGTACTGTAGTCACGGAGCCCACGAGTCAGATGGACATTTTCCCCACGGTAGCAGACATCCTCCAGGCCCCGCTTCCCCAGGACAGGGTGATGGACGGGCGGAACATCCTGCCGTTGCTAGGCGGGGCCAAGCAACCGTCTCCACACGACTTCATGTTCCACTACTGTGGTAATGTCCTGCATGCTGTGCGGTACAGACCTAAGAAAGGTGAGTTATGCTAGATGAAGTTGAACAAGGCATTAAAAGGAAATATCTTAGGTCTAAGGCAAGCAATTCTTTGATAAACAATAGATTTTGGCTGGGTTATTTTATCGCCTTTTTATCTGGAGCCTGGTCCTGGGGTACTAGGTAGAACCCAGCAATTTCGAGGTTTAACGATCCAGTTTGGCGTACAATACTTACGTCATAATCACGTGAGTTCAAACACTCTATGGTTAGAAATTGTTCTGCACATATCGTTCTATTTTGATGCAGATGTTCTTTTTTATATCTATAATTACGCTGTGTGTTTTTTTGTTTTCTCAAAGGAAATGTGACGTGGAAAGCTCATCTCGCTTCCTACCCCTGGGCTTCCGGTACAACCCACTGCGGTGACCAACGACTAGCCTGCTTCTGTGATGTTCAATTTGGGGTCACCTTCAACGATCCGCCATTGCTGTATGACGTCACTAACGACCCTACAGAAGACCGACAAATCACCGCCTACTCCTTCCCGAAATACCGAGAAGTTCTTGACGTCATCAAGAAGGCTGTTGAGGAACACAAGCAAAGCCTGACTCAAGTGGACAACCAGTTCACTCCACCGCTATTCTTTCCTCGTCCTTGGATGCAACCATGTTGCAACTTTCCTTCTTGCAATTGTCGGGAAGAGGTCGATTTGTCCTCCCTTGAGATACAGATGTAATTGTCGAAGAAAGAAAGTAATATTTGGGGAAAGGCTTTTAGCATTCCACAACGTTAACGTGTAAAACGCACATGATGGAATGCTGTCTAGATAATGTAAAAAGCTTCCTGATTTCCATTGTTAGTGCCAGCTAAAAAAATGTAGATGTCCAAAAGGCTTGTCTCTTGTTGTCTGGAAACACGGTATAAGGAATCATGACAAGCTCCACTCTCCTTTTGAAATCATGAAATACATTTTGTTTGAAACTGTATATTTCCAATTCATTAGAAATTCTTAATGGTCCACTAAATTAATAACTCAATTCTAACCGTATTATGGCTGCTATGGTATTGAATGTTATCTTATTATCTCCATGAAAAAAGGCTTTTTCATGGAGATACTGTTTTGCTTGCGTTTGGTGTTTGTGTGTATGTATGTGTCACCGGACGCTTAAAGTCACCATAACTGTAGAACCTGTACATGGATTGTAATTATTTTTGGTATGTGGGTGGGTGTTAGGAGGAGGAAGGTCAAGGTCGATTTTGGGCCCCCTGGCATGTGTGACTGGAACTGGAATGGCGTACTTGTTAAAATCGTCAATGTAGAAGAACTGAAGAGTGGATCGACAGATCGTCATGTTCTTTGGTACACAGGTAGGTTAGACCAAGTTGTACACACTTAAGTGCAAACTATGCAAATTAGACCGAATTTGCATAAGTAAGGAGGTAAATCGTTTGCATGGGTGTCGTCGGATGCTTAAAGTCAGCATAACTGTAGAACGTGTAGATGGATTGTAATGATATTTGGTATGTGGGTATGCGCTGGGAGGAGAATGGTCAAGGTCGATTTTGGGCCCCCTGGTTTGTGTCCCTGGAACTGCAATGGCCTATTTGTAAAAATGTTCTAAAGGGGTATAACTGAAGAGAGGAACAACATATTTTCATGTTATTTGGTACGCAGGTAGGTTGGACAGAGATGTACACACTGAAGTGCAAATCATGCGAAGTTAGTGTGTTTGCGTGTGTGTGCGCGTGTGTGTATGTTTGTGTCACCGTGTGTGTATGTATGTGTCACCGGACGCTTAAAATCAGCATAACTGAAGAACGTGTGGATGGATTGAAATGATATTTGGTATGTGGGTAGGTGCTGGGAGGAGAAAGGTCAAGGTCGATTTTGGGCCCCCTGGTATATGTCACTGGAACTGCAATGGCGTGTTTGTAAATATTTTGCAAGGAGAATAACTGAAGAAAGGAGCGACAGATTTTCATGTTATTTGATATGCAGGTAGGTTGGACAGAGATGTACAAACTGAAGTGCTAATTATGCAAATTCATACTGAATTTGCATAAGTAATGAGGAATATCTACTCTATTGTGGGCTTTGAGGTCGCACAATCTGTTGGTCTCTTATCTAGGTCAGTAGCTATTTATAGCCACTTCTCCCCTTGCCCGGCCAGTGTGGGTCATACCATTGAGTGATATAGAATGGGGGGAACTGGTTTAATAAAAAAACAAAGTTTCGTGGAGATTTTGGGTCCTAAGACTCTTGTTAAGATTATATTTATTTGATCTATTAACATTGAATTTGCCTAAAGAAATAATATCAACGTTTATGAAAAACACACGCAAATACAGAAGTGTTGAAGTTGGTAATGAATACTGTATGACATTACGCCATTTTTCATATGGAAAATAGATAATGTTTTGCAATAGACTTTGACTGTTTGAAAGCTTATGAACAGTGGTATGCATTGAATCAAACTTCATGAAGTCGGTGTTTGTAGAGGATTGTTGGGTAAAAATTTATAAATTTATAAAATAAAGAGATCCATGTGCAAGCCTCAGCCTGACAAACATTAAATGTCTTTTATTTCCTGTTACATGTATTCCGTTTGATGTACGGCATACTCGTATGTTCATGCTCTGATAAAAAATCTTTTTATTTTCTAAAAGCAACGTATTCGATTAAAGACGATGAAAAAGCCAATGAATGTTACACGTAGGAGAATTTCAGATGGAAAAAGGGTATTTATATCCTCGCGGTTATTCTGATTAGCTTAAAATATGTTGTGGCGTCCGATTGGTTAGGCGACTATGACGTCACGAGAACTATTAGATACGCTAGCTTCAGCTGGCTAGCACATGTGACGTGTCGGTCAGATACGGACCAGTAAAATTGCGTGTCAACAAGGCTTTGTGTGAAAGGTTGTAACTCATCACATGCACAGGTATATATGTAATGTGCTTCACTTTTTATTCATGCAACATTCTTACAATACTATGTATGTCATTAAAGATGTGTTATATGCTATGGGGTAGTATACGTATAAACTACTGTCTATTTCAACATTGTTGTCCTATATAACCTATGAAGCTACTACAATAATTCCTACATACATGCATTATAAAGCAAATCGTTAGACTTTATATGATAGACTTCACTACGATTCGCCAGTATTATAACACTTCATATTTGTTATAAAAGCAATACATACGAGTGTGTATCTAACTGTTGTGCTATTGTTCAGATTAGCCATAAGCTTGGGATTCGTAACTTAAAAGTATCCGGTTTCTCGTATGATTAAGAGTCGCTGGCATAGATCACTAGTAAGTAACATTTCACCTTGTTGTTTTAAGAAACTGAAAGCATAGCAGACGTAGTAGTGATTTTTTGATACAAATGTTTTGTAGTGTCCAGAGCATTCTCGAAAGGCCTTCTTTAATCATTCACACGCAAAAGACCGGTTTGTCCGCAATTCAGTTTTAAAAGGACCATCATTACAAGGTATCCAATGCTTTTTTTTCATCCTTATATATGTCCGATGTTTTAACCGTTTACTGCGTCTAGCAAACTTAAGAAATATCACAATCCGTACAAAGTAGGTAACATTCAACGATTTATAGTTTGAAGATATCTACAGTATAACGTAGTCGAAAATAGACACAGATTAATTCGATTACGGGTTGACAACAAAAGGTGTGCTTGAGATACGCATCGCTGGAGCTAGCGCTTTGCAAAGACGATCACACACGCATCTGTTGAACAATATACTCTAATATATAACCTCATATGAAAATCATGTACACAGCGATCATCAAGGTTAAGACATGTGCACAAGGTCTCAAATTAGGAAAACTGAGCAACTGTGTGCTTTAAGTTGTTGGGTAATGTTACATTACATATACAAGAACTCCGACCACGCCGGCACAGTGAGTAGCCTCGTCCTAACAGACTACTCAAAAGCATTCGACCGCGTCGACCGTACTGTCTATTACAGTGACAAGACTGTTAGACCTTGGATGCAGACCAGCACTCGTACCGTGCGTGGTTGTGCGACTTCCTGTCCGGGAAAAGACAACGTGTGCTTTACCAAGACGGGATGGGAACAGCTGTGCCTCCGCTTTGGGAGAAAACTGCTGAACAACAAGTCCTTGAGAGGTCTGCTCCCTCAATCCAGAGGACAGATCAGTAACCGCCGCTCAAGAAATTGTAACGAACTTGACACAGTCAGAACTAGGACTAAAAGATTTAGAAACAAAAATATACCGCACGTCGTAGGACTGCTGAATAAGGACAACAAACCATAACGTACTGTAAAAACCTACCTGCTGCCACAGCTTAGTTCGACCCGCTACGAATGTGAGAAACTTTTAATTCGAGAATTTAATGTAAGTAACCTTTTTAATTGAACAATTTACGTGACGGTAACTGTGTGTAATTAATGTAGTTTTAACTATGATATTTTAAATGTGTAAAGCGGCAGATCAATTCAGGGTTCCTACACGGGACCCTGCCACCCTGTCACTCTTTTATATGAGAATAAAAAAAAACATTATTATTATATATTGGTCATTCATAGACACAATTAGCTCTTTACAAGACAGTACCATCTGCTGGAAAACGTAGAGCCAGCTGTGACGAATACATGGTCCACATTGCTTATTTTCAGGATCATCCTCCATTTTGTTTCGGAAGACTGAAACATGGAGCCCAACCTTCGTGTCTGCTTCGTTCTTTCGGCTTTTCTCGGTGGCATTGTCTTCGTGTCTTCGGCAAGAGTCGGGCGTGACTCCCATAACTATCGATACGGTGTCATCTTCGATGCTGGTAGTAGTTCGACTAAACTTCACGTCTATAGGTGGGACCGGAATAGACTTCCGACAAAGAAGGCAGATTTAACAGAACTGAAACTGTCCGGAACCAGAAAGGTCAGAGTGCATAAATTGTTTCATATTTTGAACGGCACATGTTCGTGCTAGGTTTGAACCGTTCTTGTCTAGACCATCATGCTTAATACATGTCCATACGTGATTTTTTTATGTCCCAGGGCCATTCACCTTTGACATATTTCCCACAATGCATCACACTCCGCATGCGCAGTTGGAGCCATGAGCCCGCCTAGACAGTGTGAATGGGTGTTGTATATACATGTATAAGGTTTAACATATGCCTGGTCTAAGGACTAGAAAGTAATCAGTTAAATTTCATAACGTTTCAACTTTATGGATTGCAAATTCTATTCTATGACGGTCGAAGATAAAACACATGAACGTATCTATCACTAGTACCACGAATAGGCTCAGTGCCACCTTGCAGAATTTCCGATTTTGGTATCTCATGTTCTTGTTCAAACAATGATCATGGTTTTTTGATGATCAGGTACCTAGCTAATGGAATCGCGGACAAGTGGTATTGTTTTGAGCCCTCTAACAGATTCTCGTGGAGCAACAGGTGTGTTTTTGTTGGAAACTTTCTTGAAATGCAATTATAACTCTCCATTTTCCATTCAGGTGCGGCCAGGTATCAGCTCGTACGTGGCCAGCCCGCAGTTCGTGAAGACTGCGCTCATCCTGCTGTTGTACAGCGCCAAAGCGGCGGTGCCAAAGGAACTGCACAGCAGCACGCCGGTTTACTTAAAAGCTACGGCAGGTAGGATGATTACGTCCTTGCCATACCGCATTATTTAATTTCAACCTTATAAACATTGATGTGCAGATAAACGAACTGGAATGTACATTACCAAACAAAATTGATAGGAGCAGACCCGGATACTTTTTCGAAAACATGTTTAAAGTAAACAAAACAAAACAAAATATGAAAGAAGAAATTATAATATCAACTCTTATTTGGAATAGGTTATTGAAAAAATCATAAGCTGGTCATAAGATAAGAGTTTGTCTTATAGATAAAGAGGACTGAGCAATGATATAAAAGAGACGGAACTATTTGTGAAACAGGGATGCGACTGTTAAAGCCGGCTGACGCCGACGCCATCTTCGATCAAATCAACGAGCTCTTCCAGAACCCGACCTTTAACCCCTTCAAGTTCGAGCGTGGCTGGGCCAAGGTCATCTCTGGAGAAGAGGAAGGAGTTTACGGCTGGATCACGGTCAACTTCTTGAAGGGCGTCTTCGACTCTAAAACGTAAGTCGTGGACACACCGTTTTATACTGGGCAACGTCAAGATATTGGAAAGTGATTCATGTCCTTTTGTGATTATAGTAAAAATATGCAATCTACGTCAGGGCCAAACAATCACCATTTAACTCTAAAAGATAAGTAGCAGAAAGCAGTAACGAGAAATGTATATAACAAGACATTCGAATATGATGGAACAGGGCCAAGCTATTAAACTTTCCCACCCTGCCAGTCTCCAGTTACGCAATCTTCCGCCTCACTTCCTGTCGGTCTACAATATCAACATAACTACGAACACACACCAAGACAAACAAACACACCAACCCAAAACACTACCTCCGTTTCAACGGAGCTAATGCTAAAGGAATTTTGTTCTCCTGCCTGGGAACTTCCGGTTTTAACCGTCCAACATGGCGGACAGAACTACGTCATAATCACGTGAATGCAAGCACCTTGTTTGAACTGAGATTTTAGATGATTTCAACCTGTAAGTGATGTATTGCAGCGACATGAAGACATTTGGTGCCCTGGACATGGGAGGAGGGTCGACCCAGATCACCTTCCTCCCTACTGGCCAGTTCTATGCCAACCTGTTCCCGCTGTACATCGCTGGGAAGCGGTACGACCTCTACACCAACAGCTTCCTGAAGTTCGGACTGGACCAGTTCAGGTTGCAGATGTACCAATACCTCTACCAGCAGGCGACTGACAAAAACGGTCAGTGTCAAAATCCTCATTCAATTTTTTTTCAATATTACATGTAACCATTGTCTATTAATATATGGGGGATTTGAACTGTTTAAGAAATGGACTCATCAGGAATTTTGACTGAATCCGCACTTTTCGGCTACGTGACTCAAACGCCTGGACATGTGACTTGATAGATAATGCACATGTGGGGTCGTGTGGCGCAACGACAGAGTGTTCGACTCAGAAACAAGAGGTCCCGAGTTCGAATCCTGTAATGTCACCGATCTTGTGCCCTTGTGAAAGGCACTTTACACGACTTTCCTCACTCCACCCAAGTGTAAATGGGTACCTGACTTCGGTTGGGGAAGGTCGTATTGAGGTCACCTGGTGGCGCCGAATGGCAGTTTCACAAACATGCAAGTGTGGATAAGATATTATATATGTTGTGTATTGTGTGAAACCTGTAATACCCTGCACCAATTCAGCGCTAATAGGCTGCCATTGCGGATAATTCCTGACCAATAAAAGAAAAAAAACATTATCATTATTATTATTACATGTGACCTTCTCTCAACCTGGACGGGAGGCGATATCGACTTCCAACAACAGCTGATCCATTTCTTACGTAACACGTGCATAAAGTCACGTGTCCGAAGGGATTGGTTCAAGTACCTGAAGGGGATTGAGTGATTCAGTCGAAAATTAGTGTGTGATAAAATTTGTTTAGTTGGAGAACAGCTGAACATTTTCATGCATAATATAATTTATCAACTCAGTCTCAGATAAACTTTCATGCTAACCGTTGCCTATGTTACAGTCAACTCTCTATTCAATAATATTATGTGGCTGACCTTAAACCTCTTTTGTTACAGCCACCATCGACAACCCGTGTGACCTCCAGGGCTACAACAGCGCTGTAGACATTGGAGACAGTAAGGTGGCAAAGATAAAGGGTAAGTTCCGTCAGAACTTCTACTGTGTGTTTGCACGTGTAAGTTGGCTGAGCATTATAGGTCCAGAGGCCGAGTTGCTCGGCCCTAGACCACGCACGTTACGTATTATCCAGGTTTAACCATGCATCATGGAGGAAGATACGTACGTCAGAGTCACGTGGGTGAAAAAAATAGGGATGTAAACCTTAAAACTACGAAAAAAACTCGTTTAGGTTAAGGTTTTAGACAGCAAATTGGTGTCAATCTTGAGACAGTCGTGGTTGTGTCTTTAAAAAACTTCAGCTGTCTGTGGGTGTGTCTTTAAGAAATATGTCGTAGACACTTGTCGACGATTGGTTCTGTCTCAGTCTCGCTAAAAAGTTGAATCGTGCGACGAATTCGATGTCAATTGCAGCTTGTTCAGAAACGATGGATTAAATAACTGACGGTAGCTGTATGATGTTTTAATACTCATTTAACGTGTAGTTCTCCTTCATCGTTGTCATTATGCCGAGATACATTGAAGTTACTTACAAATAGACTACGTTGAAGAAGGTTGGACATCCAGGTAATAAGATTCGCTACTCAAATAAATGGATACCCTGGAATCCAGAGCAATTGTACCGAACTTCCCCGGACCTACCCTGACCTGCGCCCGGAGCTTCCTCGGATCTACCCTCCCGCTGGCCCGACAACGTACCCGCCCCACTTCTCGCTAGCCAAACAAGCCCCGCTCTACACTTTGTACGGCTACGGAGATTGGGTGGCTAGCGGATAGTGGGGCGGGGTAGATCTTCGGGGGGAGCGGAGGGGTAGGCCCGGGTAACTCGGAGCGCGGGCCGGTACATGCTCTGGATTCCAGGGTAATAAATGGATAGAATTTTGAAACAGTTACTAATAGGCTGTTGTCCTTTGTAGGTACCGGGAATCCTAACCGTCAGTGCCGAGCGCTGGTCAGGCTGCTGCTGGGCCTGAACGACACGTGTTACACCGAGCCGTGCAGCATCATCGGCGAGTACCAGCCTCCCGTGAGGGACTCCGTGTTCTATGCCACTGCAGCTTACTACTACGTCTCTCAAGTAGGCGGTGGCATCGGTGCGGTTAACAAAAACGGTAAGCACTTTTTAAACAACGCTTTTGTTTTTCGGTGTACAGAATATCTGTTACCTCCATGAAAAGTGGGGGTATAGTTTTTTGCGTGTCTGTGTGTCTCAGCGTAACCCACGGACCTCTGGATGGATTACGATAATATTTGGTATGTGGGTAGGTCTAGGCAAGGAGGTTATGTATATATAATCTCCTTGGTCTAGGGAAGACGAAGGTCAAGGTCGATTTTGGGCACCCTGGTGTGTGATATTGGTATTGCAGCAGAACCTTCGATTTTTGTATGTTTTGTCCTGGAAATTCTATGGTCTTGATAGCAGATAGCTTTGGATGTAAGGAAAAAGTGGTGTAGGCTTGGGCTTCCTAGCAGCCTGCTCTGGTTTTCGATGTTTGTGTTTGTCTTCTTGGTGTGTGTCCGTAGATATTTGAATGTGTGACAGGAGCTCAAGCTGATAGACCTCTTTCCAGTTACGGCGGCCATTTCGAATTCCCAGGGGTCAGCTCGGGGTCATGCACCAAAACGAGGCAGTACCTGACTCAGATCCTACTATAACCATGTAATGACCCCGAGCTGACCCCTGGGAATTCAAAATGGCCACCGTAACTGGAAAAAGGTCTATTGCAGCCACTGAATAGCTTACTACTTACCTCTATGCCATTCAGGCGGGTTCACGAGCGTAAACAACATCCAAGGAAAGACGGACGACTTCTGCGCACTCTCCTATGCGCAGGCGACCAACCAATCAGGAGAGTACGGTTACACCAGGTGCGCAGCCGGAAACTACGTCGCCGCGTTGCTAAGCGACGGTTACAAGATTAATAGAAGTGCAACAGATAAAGTCTACATCACCGAGGAAATTAACGGCGTGGAGATAGGTGACCCTTTATGTTCATTTCGACTCCCTACATCTATTTAGTGATCTAATTTCTATCCGTCTATCTTTCTATCTGATATTTCCATCCGTATATCTACAATATACGGATAGATAAATCCGTATATCTTCAAATATCACAAATAAATCTACTTTTGTATCTGTAAGGAGGATACAGCATAATGTATTTTGTGCCCTGTATTATACATGATTTCTCTCTGTTGATCTTTTTTTGTGTCACAAAGTATGAAAACCTAACTAGAAAATGCATATTTTGATCGGTAGAGTGATTGATTGGTTGATTGATTGATTGATTGATTGATTGATCGGTTGATTCTTCAGGCTGGGCTCTAGGATCTATGCTGTACGAGCTGTATCTACTGAACATCCAGTTCGCTGCCGGATCTGCTAGTCACGTGACTGCTACGTCATTCGATTTAATTTTGGCCATCTTGTCTCTGATGTGGACCTCTTAGAAAGCCAATTTAAGATATGACTGTCGTATTGCTTTTAGCTAACCGCAAAACTGTTTCGCATTATTAACGTTCAATTTTACAAGGTCATGATTGTTCTTTGTGTTTTACATTTTCGTATATTTTCCTCTACACTGGTCATGAGATATTCTTTTAATACGCATTTGGTGTAATGCTGTGTTTTGTCAAATAAAAGGGTGATCGAATAATCATTCGTACAATGGACTTGCTATCTTTTTTATACGATGATCATATAGTGAAACTATGGATTCAGTAGCAACGCACACGCACACATATATATATATATTATATACATATATACGTACAGAAACAAACGCACACACAAACGCACGCACGCACGCACACATGAAGACACAGATACTACCACACACACCACATACACACACAAGAGCAGTCGGTTTTATTCAATCTCAAAGCTGATCTTTCTGGCGACAAAACAGTACCCATAGGTTCAGACCCATGGGAACTGCCTTACCAACCAGAGTGTCTGCTTGGAAATTATGTTTTATTGATTATCACGACATCACTATCAACTGCTTTATCGAGTATATGTCACAACATCGCAGCTGTTGATCCTTCAGGTTGCCCAGTTTATCCCATGAGAGGAATCTTGGCGTCGATCTGTGCTGGCCCTTGACCGGACGGCAGGTGGACTTGCTGGACCCAGCTGGGCCACACCGACCCCTTGAAACCAACCATCGCAAAATTCTCTGCAGAGGAATCGAGAACGTGAGCATTACCGCCGAGAAAACGAGACAAGTGTAAGAGTTTAGGATGTGAAAAATGCATCTTGGACAAAACTCTCACCCTGACATTGCGTTAGCAGCCTGGGTTAGCCTGAGTGTCATCCTGTTTCAGTTCCAGGCTCTACCTGTTTGGCGAAGACAGGATAACACTCAGCTAAGACAGGAAGTGTTTAACTAACCATGATGGAAAGGTTTCGTTTGTTTGTATTTGTATTGCATATAACGTGGTAACCCGTCTCATGGCATAACGGCCAGGTTTTTACTTAACAGTACAGGCTGCATATCTGGACATATCTATTTGATCCACTCACACCGGAAGGTCCCCTACTCTTTTTCGATAAGTGTGGTGAGTTCTCTTTAGGCGTGGCTTTCCTCAAACACGGGACCTAGATTTAACGTCCTATCCGAGGGACGTTCCTAACCGAAGCTAGGTACTCATTTTCCTCTAAGTGCAGTGAGGAAATCCGTGTCAAGTGTCTTTCCCAAACTGATAATTTGACTTTGACTACAGTGCGCAATACCTTTCTGGCGCCACCGCGACGCCAGAAAGGTATTGAACACTGCAAGGCTGTGCATTACGATCAAAGTCAAATTATCATAAGATTATATTTTCGGACAAAGGCAGACATACTATTGCTACGCCGACAGTAGTCGGGTAATGAAGAGGTTACTATACCTTTGTCTTCAATCTCAACCGGCCCTGTTGCACCTAACTCCTTCAGTGCTGCCGGACCCTCCTCGGCGAACTTACTGGCCCGGGTGCGCACTGTCACCACTACGACGGAACTGTCAAACAGAAATCGTATATTTTAAAAGACTTATAAAAGATGCTGCTACATCATTCGTTGAAATAGTGCTCAAAGTTTTCACTGCATACTCCGGATCCGGGCCTCTTCTCCAACTAGTGTTTTGGAAACGCTGCGCAAGCAGCGAGGACTATAAAATAGTATAAGTCATTATCTAAAAAAAATTGTTTTAAGATAGTAACCCGTTTTCAGGTGATTATGAAAATAATGACCAGACCATTGCATAATCTCTCTCATGCGTTTCCGTAGCTTTTTACGCGTGTACTTCGTGTTAACCATCGGCCCAATGACTGGTCTGTAAACTTTGAGTCTATATTATCGATGAAACTAAGGTTACTGAATTACAACTAGCCATGCACCTTATGAGGAATAAACTTAAGTGTTCTCCAACTCGAAACAATTTCACTCACCGGAATTTTCGACCGAATAACGCGGTCTTCATTTTCATATCAGCTATCTGACTCAAGTGCTGTAGACACGTGGTTTCGCACGTGTGACGTCAGCACTGGACCGAAGGTCGTGGGAAGTTCGTACCGTCCCCCGTCCCTAATCTCCAAGCAGATCTAACGGTAGGATACGGTCTTTGTAACCGTTAGATCTGCTTGGAGATTACCCCGTCCCGGTGAGTGAAAGTTGTTGAGTTTATTTCTCATTATGTATTTTACTAATCTGCAAGCAGATCTAACTCCTTTTGCCAGTTGGATACGGTCTTTGCAACCGTTAGATCTGCTTGGAGATTAAGATAATGCATCCTATTCCTTAACGTGTTTTTACTTTTGGGGAAGCTCGTTGCGTATGAAGCTGGCCATGGCGAGGTCGTCTTCTGCGCTACCATGTGTGTCGAACGTGGCCTGGTCGATAACAGACCCGGTCACCGCGTCAATGCCGAGAATCAGGTACCCTCTGCTACGGTGTTTGTAGCGGACACCATTTATCTGCGGTAAAAGAGAAAGGACATTCAGAAGAGACCTAAAACCTTTATAAACTGTGGAGGAATCAATTTAAGTTTCGAAAATCAAATGCTAGGGTCACATTTACAAACCGACACGCGGCCAGACAGCAAAACACACAAATTGTATAGAAATTGGTCTTGAGCATAAATTGTGTATATTTCTTGATGAACGCTTTTTTTTTGCTTCCACAAAGAGACCGGCCGGGCCCCGGTTTGGAACTGTGACCCTAGCATAAGTGGGCTCCTGCCACTTGAAGCAATAAAGCAAATATTGGTGGGAACATGTATATTGATGGAATAGATATACTTTTAACTAAAGCCATTTAATGTCATAGTGACCAAATTTAATTTTTGTTTTGCTTTCATTAATTTTTGCAGTATCAACTGTCACTGTACCTCAACAAATGATTTGTGGCCTTGCTGCGTCTCCTCCAAACCAGCTGACGCCACGGTCACTTCCAGGAACCGCAGATTAGGGTCAAAGACGATGGGCTCCTGCGAGATTACAAATGCGGAAAACATCAGAATTGAGTAGAAGAATGGTCACATTCTTCGTAATCACAACGTAGTCATTGTTATTTGCTAGTTGTTTTGATTCATGAAAGATGTAAAACAGTTTCCAAGAAAGAAATGATCGTCCAGTTCCTGCTATAGGGCCAAGATACTTGATATCATATCATCTTACCCCAAATAATCAGGACCATAGTATGTCCAGAACGGAAGAAATAAAAACTGTAGAAAGTCACTAGGGGACCAATGATTGACCCTGCCCCTAGTGTTGCTAACATCTACCAACAAACTAAATATCAGGTCAACTGAAAACTAGTCGAGTAAATGCATTTATGTACACTTTGAAATTTCGCAGAATTTTTAGGATATTTTAAAACCGAACCTGATACTACACTCTAGGCTCCACCCTGAGGCGTCGCCAAAAACTTACCTGGGCACCGCAGTCTATGCAGTCGCTGAGAGCGCCGCTGAAGCTCGGCATGAGGACGGGTTGTGTCGGAGTCAGGCTGTACCTAGGGTAGGCTGAGGCTCTGCAGTCGCTAACCTGGTTACCTGTAATAATCATATGTCTTTTAAAAATTTCATTTACCTATTTGTCATAGCTAGCGCTGGTTTTGTGTACAATGTTGTATCGCTTCTGTAATGTTACTTTCAAGTATTGTTTTGTATGATTATGATTTTGTGATTTCAACTTAATTTTGATCTTGGTTGTGACAATTGTTGGTGGTGAATAAAGCTGTGAGAAAAAACCGGTTACCTTTCATGGTGGCAGTGATCACGATCCGCTCACAGCCCACATCCGAGCAGTAGTCATCCCCACTACGGACTTCGTTAGCCTGTAGCTTCAGGAACAGTAGTCTGGAACAATGAAAACAAGATCAAACCTTTAGAATATCTTAAAAGCTCTAAACAACAAGACACAACGGACTTCCACTTAAGGTTGCAGATCTCTATGACGATCTGTCGGTGTGCCACCTACCGATACCTACCAGCCGCAAAATGCTCCTCAGGTTTGAATGGTTTATTTGATCATTTTGATCGCATATGAAAAGTGTAGAGTAAAGATGTATATTTGTGAAGAATGCATATGTGTGCAAACTGTAGCCTGTTCAGTTGTCAATGAATCCAAAAATTTAATTCTCGAGTCATTGCATTCGTGTACTCTTTGAAATTTCGTGGAATATTCAGGATATGTTAAAACCGAATCCGATACTACACGCTTGGCTCTACCCCGCGGCGTTGCCAAAAACTGGCCGGAATATTCTTCAGCTACACAAGAAATTAAAATCACCCAAACGTACACTTCCTTTCTTAACGTAAGTTTCAGCTTACCCCGTGCTTTCTTCAAAATAAAAGAGTTTGCCGCTGCCGTCCTCTACGTCGGTGAGAGTGGACACGGACGACATGTCCTCCTCATGCGTCACCCTCTTCTTGACTCGCCCCTGTAGCTGGTACTTGATTTGGAACGTGGTTTCTGGAGGGTAACATAGCCCCAGTCGGACCCACTCTCCGCTAAATAAAACATGGAATGACATACATGTACATTCATTCATCACCATTATCATCTTCGCCGCATGTCATTACTTAGCACTGAGGTGGATTGTCATTGTCTTCCTATTCAAAGTCAAAGTCAAAGTACTTGACACTGAATTGAACAGGATATTTCGTGAGAGGACTACACCATTTACATCAGGGCCAAACAGAGACGGAGGGAGGTATGAACTTCTTGTCTCTTTTGAGCAATTGCTGACGTCATATGTCTGTAACATTATGTGACGTCACCTGCTTTAAGGTCATGTGTCCTAGATGACTATGTACTGGTCACTTGAATTCCGAGGAAGACTGCAATAGAACAGTCGCAAATGTGATGCACTACTATTTCCTGTGTGTATTGGAGCACAATTTTCACCCTGTACTATGATGTACAATCAAGAACCCAAACAATAATGCCTCCAGCCCTGAGACGTCGCCAAAAAAGTGGAGTGAATGGGCTACCTGTCAAAGTTAAACAGATAAATGCTGACCTCTTCTGGAGCTCGTTTGTCCCAGTGGATGGTGTATAATTGTTGTCATCAATCTTAAGAAAATAAAAAGAATCCAAAAACAATGCCTCAAACACTGAGACGGCGCCAAAAAAAGTGAAGTGAGTGGGTTACCTGTCAAAGTTAAACAGATAAATGGTGACCTCTTCTGGAGCTCGTTTGTCCCAGTGGATGGTGTATAATTGTTGTCATCAATCTTAAGAAAATATAAAGAATCCAAAAAACAATGCCTCAAACACTGAGGCGTCGACAAAAAAGTGAAGTGAGTGGGTTACCTGTCAAAGTTTAAGATATAAATGGTGACCTCTTCCGGAGGTCGTTTGTCCCAGTGGATCGTATATGATTGTCGCAGCGCCACCACGGGCTGGTAGAACTTCGTGGGGAGACTTGTCGCACCTCCCATGGTCATGGGGTGATCCGGGTACTCGTCGCGGACTATCGTCATGGTACGGGGCAACGGGGGCTGGGCCGAAAAAAGTACCTGTATACAAATTAAAGGAGCACAACAAGAATATTTCAATGATAAGTCTCAATAAGGTTTTACATTTAGTATAATAATGTATGTGCATCGCCATACTTGTACTGATATTGTTACAGGTATATATGGCAATGCAATCTACATTCGAGTTTTGATGTGATGTTATTTCCCCTGGATCTGATCATATCACTTATTGTGAATGCAATGTGATGTGTTAATTTATCCAGAAAAAGAAAGCATTTTTCATAGACATGTAGTTGATAGTTGATTCCCAAATGAGACAATCCTTCTTTCTCTCCGGTCTTACAGTGTAGTGAAATCTCTTGATCGATTCTGATGGGACATACATGTACAATCAACAGAAAATCTACTCGAGTCATGAACCATGATGAATGTGTCATACAAGATTAGTTGCGTTCGGGGCCGCATTCTTCACAATGCACTACACCACATAGCGATAGGAAGAAGAACCAGTTAATATTGCTCTGAGGAAAGACAGCTGAAAACGCAGCCAGATAGATATCTGGCAGATATAGACCGGAAACAAGATGGCGACCGGAAGGTGTCAGAATGCCAAGATGGTGGCACCCGTCGATGTGGACTAGTTTAAAATAGCTTTCGCAACCGAGAACCTGTTATAAGTGATAGAATTAATCCTTGCCTGAGCAAACTCTCCGCTGCAGATACTTGCTCGCCATTCCGGTTTGTCCACACAACCGGGGTTCCTGACCAGGTGGTTGTTCTGTCTGACCACGTACGTGTCAGGATAGCCTGTAACGGTCCCGTCCAAGTCGTGAAATATCTGGTTCTTGTCGCCATCTTTGTCTGTCGACATGAAGGGCACATCTTCGCCGGTGGTGAAGACGCGGGTTTTAACCTAAGAAATGATCGGAAGAAATAAATCACTCAATGTAATGCTTTAGTCCCAATTGGAAAGTTCACGGTCTGTTTTTTGTACTTTCGAGCATGACCCCTACCAAGCCCCGAGGGACACCTTGTGGCTGCCGGGCTATTTTTGGGACAGCAAATCACTCAAGGTAACAATGACATCATTTCAGTAGCCTCCAGTAACATCTGTGCCTATAGCAACATGTACAAGCCAGAAGGGTCGTGACGTCATGTATCTATCAACGAGGAACGTCAACTGCCTTCCGTTGTTTTGTCGTTTTTGATAGATAGATCAAACAGATATGAACCGACTAATGCTATGGTCACATTTCCACCTACCCTGGGAGTCCAGACACCGTAATCGGCGCGCCACCGAGCACCGCACGCGCTCCCAAGCTAGCGGAGCTTGGGTTTACAGCGGAGAGTGGGGCGGGGTCGGTCTTCGGGGGGCAGCGGGAGGGTAGGCCGGGAAAGCTTGGGAGCGCGTGCGGTGCTCGGTGGCGCGCCGATTACGGTGTTTGGACTCCCAGGGTAATTTCCACCGTGACATTTACAAGCCGGGGCCCGACCGGGCTGTTTGAGAAAACAAGGAATAAAAGATGTATATCAAGAATATACATAACGTATGGTAAGGAATGATCTTTTAAAAGTTTTGTGTGTTTTGTTGTCTTTTACATCATAGTTTTCGTTCCCACAAGCTGCCCGGCCGGGCCCCGGGTTGGAAATGTGACCCAAGCATTAGGCAGGTCTTCATTGGGTAGATCTACGTTAGAATTAGCTCGAGAAAACTTAGGATCCTACAATTTTTAAGATCCTTTCCCTGGATAGCCAGAACGTTAATGCAATACTCATGACTTGATACTTTTTGGGCTATTGCAGTATTACGGAAAATAATTCTACTTACATTTTCAAACTTCAGGTCTGTGACGTTGTTTTTCGGAGTCATGTGCCAGTCGTTTGTGAGCCGCCAGCCGATAGCGCTACTGTACCGGTCGTGCTCCGGCGCCAATGCGTACTTCTTAAACGTGCAGCTTTTGGCTATGGTAGGACCGTCGTAGATGTCAAGACCTCGCATTGGAAATTTTCTGGAAAAAAAAACACAGAATGTTTTAAAATAAAAGAAGGTATCGGGTGGGTTTCAGAGTAAAGCCATGGCCTTGTGTCTCTCCAAGAATAAAGAGGAAAAGAAAGTAAGGAAACTTTCTTTATCAAAATCTAAATTAATCCACTACTTCCGTTACATGAGTTGATTAACAAGCAGTGGACCAGATGTGGCAAACAGCTTGTAACATCCTCCGTCTCGGCTCACTATCCAGGAATGGGTGAACGGCCTCAATGTCTTCCTCATTTACTACCTCTTACAGAATGTGATGTTCTGTGGTGTAGATTCTAACTTTGTTCAGGGAAAAAGAACATCCGGGTAATCCTACTTCTTCAAGCGTGTCTGATTAGAGATGGGAGGGCGCCACAGGCTTTCTTCCAGATTTATTTCGTATGCAACGAATTCTAACCTAAGACAGGAAGATTTCCATGATAACGTTATAAGCACTTTACTTACGTCTGTCCCGGGAAACTTCTCTCCACGGCCTCGACACCTCCCACTCCCCACGCCGTTGCTCCCGTGTCCGTGCCGACGTTCGCGCTCTCACCGACGAAAATGCTGTTCCACACCTGCTGAGTCCCGCCAACGTCTCTTGGGAAAAATCCCGAACTTTGTAACACAAAGAAATACATGTCTTAGACCAAGGAGGTTGCAGTCATGCACACATAAAAACACAGGCACACCTACACACGCGCACACACACACAGACACACACACAGACACAGACACACACAGACACACACACACACACACACACACACACACACACACACACACACACATGCACACACACATGCACAAACACGCGCGCGCCTCAACTACGTAATTAATGAGCCGAAGAATACAGTACCTAATATGAAGATGTCTTACCTTCATCGCCGTAACTAAACTCAACACGAAAAGGTCCGTAAACTTGATTACGGTCAAACATAGTCGGCAGATCGGTTACTCACCTTGCCATTGTTATGCCAATTCCATTGTCCACAAAGCTGTAACAAACATGTGATAAATGTAAATTAAGAAAATGAAGAAAAACCGAAACTCTACTGACATAAAAGGAAAAAGTTATACTGTTCGTTCTTACACAAATAAGCTTGATATGATTTTTGTGGAAATGTCAACAGATATCAATAAGGAGCCGAATCCCTTACACCTCCGTGAAATACTTTTTGTAAATTTCTTGACAAAATTTAACACAGCCATGTTCATTTCACACATTACATACTTTACTTTTTGGTTCCTGACGTTCGGACATGTGACAAATTCTATTTTCTGTCAGTCTGTACTAGGCATTCTGACGCATGCGCAGGCTATGCCAGCTCAACCTTGCCGGTCTCCACTTACAACTCGGCCTAGGAACAAACTTGGACCCGGGCTAGCGGGAATAAACCTGAATACACCCCAAAGACAGACAAACAAACAACTACGCTCTACGCTTAATTCAGAAAAGCCTCCCTACGCTCTACGCTAAATTATGGATTGGTCGGCAACGCTCTACGTAAAATAAAACGGCCGATTATGCTCTACGTAAAAGGGGCATGCAGGCCCTCTTCTATTTTTGCCTTTGTACAGAGAAGGACAATGTGGCACTGCACTCTAGGTTTTCAACATTGCCACATACAGACAACAACAAGCCCATTCTTAATATCTTACACCTGGGTGGGGAGAGGGAAGTCGTGTAAAGTTGCGTCAGGGGATTCGAAACCGGGACCACTAGGTTCTGGTCCGAACACTCTGCCACAAAAGACCCCACATCAGCAGGTTACACTTTACTTACGCGCATTTATCGTGCCAGATGTCACCACCTCTTATCCAGGCACCGGCCTGGTTCTTGTAGGCGATCAGCCCTTCTATCATGGCGGGTACACGCGGCTGCTCAAGGTCAGCGTTATGGTGGGGGTAGTACCTAAAGGCAGAGTACTGGTACCAGTTAATGAGGAAATTAGGAAACAAATTCGTATTAACAAGATAATAAGATGCTGTTTCCTCGGAGATACTGTTGTGAACATGAATAAAGAGTGCTATCTGAGGAATAAAAGGAAATTTCAGACAATCATTGATCAGCTGTTTTCCAGCATCATAAGAGACTATATTTTCACGGATATTTAGAACATAAACTGTACTGCTCTGGTCGTCGTAATCCTATGGTATATTATTCAACCTATTCGGTCAGCTTCTTCTATTTTTGAAGCAGCCTGTGGAATATGGTAGAGAGTAACAGGGCCCTTAATTCTAACTAATCAAATTGAGAAGCACAAACGGTAGACGGTAACGGTTACCCTTGTCCTTGTCCCAAAGACAGATACTCCTGTGGAGCCTTTGCCGACGGCGGTGTGGTCTTCACACGATCGTCGATCATCAACCCACGCTGTGATAAGAAATGACAATGAAAATGATAAAACAGTCCGTGGAACGATATCATATAGATATCTATGTACAGTACCATTATTAGATCAAAGCTTGCATGTGCAATTGCTTCAAAGATTAATGTGGCAACGTTTTGGCAACACCTCAGGACCCAAGTCTCCTAATTACCACTAGCTACGGTTTGGAAATATTCTATATGGGAAAGTTGTTGAATGTGTTCCCAAGGAAATTGCATGACTTTTTGGCTACACCTTACGGAGTATCCTGGCACATAGTAGTTAAGAACTTCACAGCTTCGAGTAAAAGTACGTATATGGCTATTTTTAGCAGAATTACATGGTGCTTACTTGTGGGTTGGAGTGTACCCTGTTATTGTAGAACCGTCCTAACGGTGTCCGTTCGGCTTGTTTGAAGGGCAGGGACCCTTCGGACGGCCCAGTCGGTGTGTCGTGGAAGATGTACCAGATGCCAACCTCCTGTGGATTCAAAAACAATACAATACGTTTTATAATGTATCACGCGCGGGAGGGCTGGGACCGAGGGTGACATGATGCGGAATACATCGTGTTGTATTTTATTTATGTTATACCCATCCGAAAAAACACACATTTTAATGCTAAATGCTCAGCATGTTTTCGCGTTTGACAGACGTACACTATAATCCAACATTACACAGAAGACTGTTTGCAGCCCATAATGGGATTGCGAACTTGGCATTTTGTACAACAGGCAAATTTCTTACGGCTGAGCCGGCAGCGGAGTTGTTCGTCAGCACGTTGTTCGGATGAGAGATCCAGAAGGTGGACACGCCTCTGTGTAAACAGATTAGTTGACGACATCATCATCATCATCATCATCATCATCATCATCATCATCATCATCATCATCATCATCATCATCATCATCATCATCATCATCATCATCACCATCGTCATCATCATCACCATCATCACCATCATAACCATCATCATCGTCATCGTCATCGTCATCATCATCATCGTCATCGTCAACATCGTCATCATCAACATCATCATCATCAGTCGACGTGCTTACGCAACATTTTACGGTTTTACGGGGTGACATACCCTTTTGTTGGTTGATACAAGACGGGGATGCGCCCGGTCTCCAGTCAAATTTCTTGATAGACATTTATAGGCTTTGTTAAGTCTGATATCCGTATCTATTACAGAATAATTATTCAGTGACAGAACAGATCTTCGACAAGAATTTACGCGAACCTTTTTCCTCAAAGGACTACTAACATGCAATTCAAACTCGGCTACTAGGTAAATTACATTATTTCCGGACATTTCGAGTGACATCCATCACTCTTCTTCAGCGTCACTAGAATGAACTAGCAGAACAAACAGTACTTATTTACAATAACTAGAAAAAACGGTTTTACATGGCAAAATCACAGTCATGCATAAGCGGCATTGAAATGTAAAAGTTAGGATAGTTCCTATGGCAAGACAACACCATAGGAACAGCTGCACAAGACTACTTAATTCTTACTACACGTCTACGACTGTGACTATTAAGAACGTCCCCAAAATTTGCTGTCGTGTGCATGTCGTACGACATGCGCGACAGTGGTCTTACTTGCACTCCTTTTTCGCTACCGGCACGTAGTCTCCGTACACGGCATCAGTCATGCGGAGGCACATGTTTTCATCCCGATCAGAAGGCAGTAATGTGCCTGGGCGCGTCACCAGACCCAGGTTATGGTCCAGAACGTTCCGCTGCTCGTTGCCATCCTCTAGGAAGTAGCAGTGGCCGAGCGTGTCGTATCCAACAGTGTCCTGGACCTGTCAATTACGATAATCATCAAACACCTGCATCAAATTCAGTCCCGTAGCTCTCTTAGAATATCACTTACAGCATGCCAACACGTGCATACATACATACATACATACATACATACATACAACAGCAGTCTGTGCAACACAATCTCCCGCTGCCCGGGGCTTTTATGGCCCCTCCCTTCCTCCGGGTGGGCGCTGTCGGGCTGGCCACTGAAGCGCGATTCAATCAGACTACAGCAGCATAATTTGCGATACACTATTCCACTGTTCCGAGTGCGCATACGTTGTGATCTAGGTCGAAAGCTATGACCTTTTGCTCGCCATAGTCACAAAGCGTTTCAATGTATCCACGTGGATGTTAGTTTAATCCTGAGGGGCCGAACTTACCCACAATCCGTTGAGGCGCTGGAATTCAAACTGTGAGATGGCTTATAAGCTAATTCACGGTTCGAAGTGCGCATGTGCACATTTTGTGGGATATTTATAAATCTGAAGGCTCCTAGCTCTATATATTGCCAGGGGCCTTCAACTTTGACATCTTACCGACAATGCATTGCGCTGCACATGTACACCTCAAACCGAGAACTAGTTTATCTTTATAACAACGATAATACTTATAATAACTTTATTACAGATTTTTGTCCAAAGGTAAATTGCAAGTATACACGGAAAGGAGATGATAATAACAATAAGGTATAAATTGTATACAATAATGAAGTAAACATAAAGTAAAATGAAAGTAATCAATAATATCAATAACTGACCAAGAGCCCGTGTGTGCCGTGTATGGTGACACATCGGGAGAAGCAGTGGTGAATGGACAGGTCACGGACGTAGGTGGGCCGACTGTAGCCTCCAGCCTCGTCTACGTCTCCGGCCAGATGGAAGTGGACAGGGTATGTTCCCAGGACCTGCCGGCCCATGCGCGTGAACTCTGCCCCTGACAGATGCACATTCTTGAAACCCGCCAGAACCTAGAAAATAGGTTGTTATACATACGCACTTAAAAAGATACTGTACTGGAAAAAAAGTGCTGGAAAAAAGTATCAGAAAAAAATTACTGGAAAAACTACTAAAAAATACTAGAACAAAGAGCTAGAAAAAAGTACTAGAAAAGGTACTTGAGAAAGTACAAGAAGAAGTACTAGAAAAAGTACTAGGAAAAAAGTACTAGCAAAGTACTAAAAAAAAGTGCGAGAAAAAAAGTACTAAAAAAGCACTAAAAAGCACTAGAAAAAAGGACTAGAAAAAGGACTAGAAAAAAGGACTAAAAAGGACTAGAAAAAAGGACGAGAAAAACGGACTGGAAAAGGGTACTAAAAAGGACTAGAAAGGGGTATTAGAAAAAAGTACTAGAAAAGCGTACTAGAAAAAAGGACGAAAAGGGTACTAGAAAAAATGACTAGAAAAGGGTACTAGAAAAATTACTAGAAAAGGGTACTAGAAAAAAGGACTAGAAAAGGGTACTAGAAAAAAAGTAAAAGAAAATAGTAGCTACTGCGGCAAAAAAAGGATGAGCACACTTCATTTGCTACAGGTCGTGGGTTTGGAACAGTGTCGTGAAACCATAAGGTTTGAGTAGATGGAAGGGTAAAACGTAGCAAAGGTACGATACTTTCTATCAAGATTTACCGCAGAAAAAAATAATGCCGAAGATGATTGGAAAACTATGCAGAAGAAAATTTGAGAGGATTTTACCCGAATTTTTCGATTAAAAAATTAACTCTTACCTTTAGATGTCCTCCGTAGGTGTCGTAATCAAAGAACTGACAGAAGTTGTCTCCATAGCAACCGTCTTCCATCTCGCTCAGGAACTTCACGTTTCTGGTCAGCAAGCCCACCTCCCCACGTAGATCGACATCATCTGCCACCTCACCAAAATGTGTGTACTTGGCTTGTCCTGTTGAAGAGACAACAAAATCAGTGACGAGGAACAGGGGAACACACACCGTTCGGTAGCTTTGAGAGATAACAATGGTAACTGAAAACTGTTTCAGCTAGACAACATCACCAACTACACAGATGTTTCATGCACAGGAGAACAGACCAATGATGTCTGTACTTCGTCTAGCTCTCCGTACTCTCTGTTCACCTTCATAATTTCTGCAATAGTGCCTTTTTCTCTTGGTGCGCCTCAGTCTATTTTATGTTGCCCCTTAATTTTCAACATAATCAGTCATATCGTGAACGGGAGCCGCCAGAATACGGTAACAATTGTAAAATTTGGCACGTATTTAGCAAAACAAAGTAATATCCAAACGCCGCGTAAGTAAAGCCTTGAATGTAGCCTAATGGCTGTATTATCTATACAGGCATCTTTTTCCAAAACAAAGACCCATCAGCCTTCCTTGAACCGGGACGGGGCCCACTACTGACTACCAACAACCTTTCACTCGTTGCCTAAGTCACCCCCGTAGGGACGGTGGCGTATTCTGAGTAATCGAGTCCTCAGTTACTAGTATCCTGAAAACCAGCGAAAAATTCCAAAGTCCAATCTTTAAGTTGGAAAATAGTTAATTCTTTTTTACGACAAGACAATTGTTTTTGTAAACCCTACCGTTGATCTTGACCTGTCGAATTGAGCACTCCTCACACGGCAGAAGTTCAAACTCCTCCGCTTGCTCCATGTCGTAGTCCGTGCTGGCCAGCACGATATGGTCACCGGGCCGCCACGAGCTGACGTCATCTTTCAGATTGATGACTAACTCGTTGCCATTGCCGTCCACAGTGAACGTGCATTTGGGGTTTCCTAGGAAGGGAGGAGCAGGCGCTGGTATGTATGTTAAGATAAAACGCGTAATCACAGAGAATTCCATTTGAAATCGTTGTGTACCGCTACAAGGTGTTTGCGCTGACGTAGCTATGACGTAGGCAATTTCCGCCATTTTGGATGGTTAGCCATAGAAGCTGCCATGTAGTTCAATTCAATTCGTTTATTCAACTACAGTCACATAATCATGACAAGGAGAAAGACCGATAGGTTAAGATAAGTACATGACTTGCTGTAGAAATGCTATGTCTAATATACATATCATTCAAGATTTGCAGATGTACCCAGTAGGCTTGTCTAAGTGCCCAAGACTGGTGTAGCAGACAAAACCCAACACCCTTGACTATTTATTTTTTATCTTTATTTATTGGTTTGGCATGTTGGCAGGGTTACCCAACCAGCCAGAGGCTATTACTAATAAGGGCGAACCCATGTGCGACCGACTGTAGGTTTTTGGACCATCGCACACCGGGGCATGCCCCTACTCTTTTTCGAAAGGTGTGATGGGTTCTAACACGTGCGCGGGGTGTGGCTCTCCCCAAATACGGGATCTCCATTTAACGTCCTATCCGAGGGACGTCCCTAACCCTAGATGAGCTAGGTACTCATTTACACGTGAGTGAAGTGAGGAAAGTCGTGTTAAGTGCCTTTCCCAAGGGCACAACGTCGGGGCGCAAGTTCGGACATGTCTCTGGGCACAACCCGGGATTAGTTCCCGTGTCCCATTGTTTGACAGCCGTGCGCCACAGGACTATGACTCACCTCCTAGCCATTCACTTGTCGCTGTGACTCGGAAAGAACCAAAGAAGGACTGAAGAGTGACCGCAGCAGTAGCCGTTCCCGTCGTTTGCGCATCTGTAGAAACATGGGGTGAAATACATCATATGTATCAGTATATACTAGTCATTACTTAAAACAGACGGGGGGGGCAAACGTCATGTGCTCATAAGGTAACGTGTTTTAAGTGATTGGTACCCGAGGATTGCTGTAGTAGATACATATACAAATTCTGTGATTTTTTTCTGAGTGCTAAAATGCAGTTCAAGTATCGATAACATAGCTGACAACCATCTTGTCTATGACCATAAGGGATCCGTCCTTACCCACATATGGGAGTCTTTGTTCCACAGCAACGCTAGTGTTGCCTTTAACACCGACCATCGCCCAGGGTTCTCTGCAAAATTTAAACGACGCGGGGTCAGTACTAGTATCTAATCTGTATATCTTTCATTGGCAAGAACGAAAAAAACCCATCCACACAGCTCATTCACACTCTACCCGACTTTACCAATTGGCGGACGGCATAGACTTCCATGACCATCGACCCACTCGTGACGTCACGATTATGGAACGTTATGTACGACGCCAGTGGTTATGAATATGTACAATATACACCACAGTAACGTTTAGTAAACGTTATATCTTCAATAACGTCACCTCCTATTTAGTGAGTCCACCTCGACACTTCCCAGTTCCCTAATCTTCTGTTTGGCCGTGTCTTCCAGTCTGCGATCTGCGGTGTTCACCACCGCCAGTGCCACGACTTTTCCGGTGGGGAGCTGGTCGATGAAAGCCGCCAAGCGCAAGCTTTCGGTCGCGCTGATCTGAGTGTCAAACCTGTCCGTACTGACGTGAGTCCCGGAGATCTCGTCGAAGACTCGCACGTGAATGCCGCGTGGCCACTCTGGAGAAGAGTCCCAGAAGTAGGCACCCTATAGTTCAACGGACAAAAACACAAGACCATTGCTGTAAAACAAAACCCGGCTCTGCGTTGCTGCCTAGGAAAGTTACAAAGAGGCCCAAAATCATCACAATCATATCAATCATGATTGAAGACCGTTATTGTATGTTCGTGCCACGAGGGGCTAGATACAGGTCGTTTAACACAAACCTAACTAACATCTAAGTGACATATACAGTGAAATATGTACAGTACATTGTGAAAACATACATGGTAGAAGAAAGGGATAAGCTAAGCTAATCTAGTAAAGTCAACTTCTTCTCGCTTCTTTGTACATGTGTAGATGTATGAACAGATCATGTTTCTTATACAAGGGTTATCTAGACGCAACAAAAATATGAATTTATCCGATTTCTCTCTATCATCATTGTGAATTTCGGATGAGAATGTTTGGGTGTAAATATCTTTCAAACGTCTGGAGCTAAAGTATGCTGGCTGGAGTATGAGGAACTACAGACAAATGCAGAGACACTAACAACTAGGGGACCCAAACCTACACCACTAACTCTCTACCCAAAGACCTATCTACTACTCAGAAATCACGGCCGTAGCATGTCCCGAGCCGTGATATTAATACGGGAAGTTCCGTTGCAGTGTCGTAGAAAAGCGCTAGAGGGCCCATGATCTTGATGGGTACCTCTTAGGTTATTATGGTGATTACTTACTATTTTGAAAAATCATTTGAGCGAGTGTGAAGCTTTAGACAGATACACATAATCTTACATCATGAAACAATTTTTTTACTTGTTTGTTTGTTTTGTTTATTCTATTGAGATCTCCATTAGTGTGACAGCTTGTAGACCGTATGAAATCTGCACAAAGACATTAAAGATGTTTGTTGTATGTTTTGAAATGATTCAAAAAGCACTGTCGCCACCCTACTGTAGTTCTACAGATCGTTATGTTCAGCATTCACGGAGTCTTCCGAAGCAATTTTCAGACATGGGTTCTGCTACAGTACCAAGAAAAGCCGACAAGAGGCCCCAAATCGACCTCTTTCCAAGAACTACCCACATACCGAATATCATTATAATCCATATACAGAGGTTCTCAACTTACACTGACCACAGATATGCAGCAACACAAACACACACGCGCGCTCGCGCACGCACACCTTAAACAATGCCTCCGTTTTTCACGTAGGTGATAAGAGATTTAGTGTAGAAAAGCGTTTAAATTTGTGCCCAACCTTAGGCAGCCCTCCAGCAGGTACAGTCTGGGTCAGCTGTGTCCAGCCCAGCTTACGTTTCCCGTGGACCTCCAGCGTGCCGCCTTCCAGGACCATGAACTGTTTGTTGTTGTTCTTGTCGTCTGAGCGTCCGTACAGCGACACCGTGGCCTTCCCCTGGTACGGACACGTCTCGCTGCCGATGTGGAACTCTCCGTCGGTACTGACGGTGATCTCGCGTGATCTCAGGGCGATTTCCGTCTCACTGGACGACCCGAGATCAGCAAACACCACCCGGCCTAGAACATCAAAGGATATTTTGCATTATTCCACGGCTTGCGATCGCGTAGCGATGGAAGATTCCTGTTCTGTTTCCCGTTAGACATGGGCGCAGCCATTCTGGTTGGTGACGTCATAATTCGGCCATCTTGTTTCAATTACACATTCATATGAATTTTATTGAGACCCATCTAAACCGTAGGCAAAAATTGCTGACTATGTAAATTTTTGATCACAAACAACATGCCATATTTACTATTCAATTATTTCTAAGCAGGAAACATGGAAAAACGAGCGACCAAAATAGTTGGTTATTGAGATAATTAAATGATCATTGGAAGGCTATAGAGATCGCTGAGCGCTCATTAAAAATCTTTGAGAGATTTGTCTCGTATCCGTATACTCCCCACTGAAGTTAGCGTTATTCTCAAGACTATTAAACAGTAATTAGTCTAAGAGTGAAAGTTCATCTACGACGGTGACTACGTAACTGACATCAGAAAGATCAATTAAGACGGGGGCCGTTACCAACTGCCAGGTATATTTTACCATTTGCTGGCGAACCTCCGTTCAGGTCACGTGACAAAGGCTTTGGGTCAAAGATCAAAGGGCTGATCAAAAGCTTGTTGGTAAGCGATTTGCTTTAAGAAAAGATCGCCATAGCGTATAAAATAGTTATCAATCTACAGTTAGAACATACGTACCTCCATTTTTGATTTCCAGTGAGTGGAATGAAGCTGATGACTGCAGCAGGAAATGTTGTCCCTGTCCCACAACAACTTGCGCCGTCTCGTCATGGCCGGGGTTCCACGGGGTCAAGGTCGGGTCAACATCCGGGCAATCTATAGCTGTTAGGGACGACATGAGGACAACTTTTGATGAAAAACTTGGACTAGATTTTTAATCTAAGCGCGACAAAAAGGTTATAATCAAGAGAGCCATCGCTGGAAGAACGAGAATCCTTGATGTTTTCATTAAAACCGTCAAACTAGAGTTTAGAATATCAAAGATGTGGTCGATCAATGGGCCTAAATACGAAAGTTATTTGGTGAGTAATGTCTTCTCAATGTCAAAGTGTTACGCTTTACCATGCAGAACTATCGATGGTATATCTTTTATATGGTGGTATACGTACACCCCCCCCCCCCAACACATACATACTCTCCGTATACGTCACTACATAAGAAGATCTGAGGTTAGATTTCAAACTAGTTCCTACCACGTGTCTCTTGAAGAGTTCTGCTATCTTGAGCGTTCTCGCTTGTCTCCAGCTCCTTCAGAACCTACAATCACACAAAAAGAAAGAGTAATTCTCTTGTAAAGTCTCAAATACAATCGCCCCTTGTAATTTTGAAAAAGCTGCTAGGGGGCCCACGCCGTTTAAGACTTAGGCCTCCGTCCCAAGGGCTTAGAATCTACCACTAAAAAGGCACGGCCATAGCGTGGCCAAAAAACACGAGATGTACAAAAACAGGAAGTTCTGCTGCAGTACCGTAGAAAGCCGCTAGGAGGCTTTCGAACTTGACCTAGCTTGGTTTTCCCGACTCCTAAAGAATCCATTCACAATTTCTAGAGTTATGCTGTCTACACCCCCCCGCACCCCCCCCCCCCCAACACACACACACACGTCACCAAAAACATATCAACCTTAAGCTTCTTAGCGAATGGTATCAAAGGATGGCTTTCTCTAGATTGTACAGATAAGCCACATATGCTGGTGACACTCTGCCGTGGTTTCATCGCAGGCTCAACATTGTTTCCTTCATTGTGTTTCACCAGGCAGCCGTAACTACGGGAAGGAAACCCGCTTTGCTGTAACATTTGTGTTTGTGCCGCTACAATACCTGTCACTGTATCGTACTACCAGAAGCATACCAAACATTACTAGGGGTCCCTCCGTATTTATACGAATATGTTCCACCAAATGTCTCAACTGGTGGTCCCGTGGTCTGCTAGGGACCTTACTCCTGGACCAGAAGAGCAGGGTTCGAGTCCCGACCTACACTGTTGCTGACCCAACTTGAACATTCTTGGAAATAGCTACAGTTCAAGCACAACATGAACGCTGTTACTGCGTTAGCACGTAAATGCCGCTAAACAGGGAAAAATGACTCAAATGTTTTCATTAGAAATCTTCACTGTAAACCTCACTAATTTTGTCACATATTCTCTACAGTTTCAATTATTTATCAACACTTAAGGTGGTCCCTTCAGTTAACTTTGTAACTGATTTCCAAGGGAGCACTTACAAAACCATAACAAATCATACTGGATGATGATGTTATTAATTTTTGGGAACTATTTAAAAAAATTATTTAAAAAGTTTGGACCCAAATCTATCAACGGATTTAGGGGAGGTGCACCGTTCGGAATCAAAAATGTGTACAAGAGCATCTTTGGTGATCCGTGAAGATCGATTGAATATTATTTTCAGACACGATGGCAGATACACCTCCCCCCTGTTAAGCCCCTGCCACACTTATGCGTATATACATGTCCGCATGGGTTGCGTATTAACATGTTTTTGGTTTATGTTAAGTTTGTAGCCGAATAAGTGATTTCTTAGGTTCGATCACTAGGTTGCACAACTGTGCGTCAAAGAAGAAAACAACTTTCCCCCCGCAAACTTTACTTAAACCAAAAAAAATGTTAATGCGCAACTCACGCGCACTTGAATATACGCACAAATTCACAGCTGTGCGTATATTCAAGTGCGTATGAGTTGCGTATGAACATTTTTGTTAGAAATAACTACACAACATAAGAGACACTAGTACTTTAAAATCATTACAATAGTTTTCAAAAGTTGACTTAGACCAGGCGCACCTTCATCACTACGTTCTCCACAATGTCTTCTGACCATTCTTGGTTCCAAACGGAACTTTCCGCGACTGTCTCTTCTTCTTCTTTCTTCTTCTTTGCCGCTTCTTCCTCCAGCATTATTACTTCTATAGGCTTGTCAAGCTTCTTTTCGGTGGTCAGAACCACCGATGGCTCGTCAGTCGGGGCGGCGGGGCTGAGGGAGAGCAGCGCCGCCAGGACGAGAGACCGCGCCACGGTAGTCATCATGCGTCTTTTCGCGTAAAAACCACTGCTAGTAACGCGTCGTTTTCTGCAGTTATATTTAAAGGGTGGGTTTTGCTTGGTTGGGTATGGAAATTGGGGATCAACTTACAGGTAAGGGTATGTCTCCAAGCGGCACGGAAACTTGCGTCAGAGGAGAATACCGTACATCTTCAAACTTTTGCGGTGGTTTTATTCTCGCAGTGACCTCCCTATCGCGAATAATATGTCTCCCATGTGCGACTAATGTACTACAGAATTATTTCAACTGAGAATTGAAGACATACCGAAAGCCTCCTTTTCCCTTCTACCGTATATACCTCGAATTATAACCACCGCGAAAGTAACCGAATTTCCAGTTGATGCCACAACAAGAGGAGACAACGGGGCCTCGTCACTCTGACGCGCTTGAAGGCTACGCCAACAAAGAGTTGACTTTTAAAAGAACTACTTTGGCTTCAAAGTGGGCGTGTTACTGTTTATGTTTGTGTTGTTGCTGTAGTTTTCTTATACATAATTCATAAGTATTAAGCCTCTAAGATAACACACATGCCATTGTGGTAACGAACCTTAAATGTCACTGGTCAAGAAAATGTCACTGGACAAAAAGGATGGGCTTCTAATCTTTCAATAGGGTATTGTCAGTGTCCCCCGAATACACGAATTGTCTTAACCTTGACAACAATAGGTGGAGGGTCACCGTTTTTCTTCACATACAGGTATTCCGATTATCACTAGTTTCCGTGGAGGTCCCGTGTTTGAGGAGAGCCACACCTCAAACACGTTAAAGAACCCATCACATTTATTAATAAGAGTAGGTGTCCTTCCCGGTATGAGTGCGTGACTCAGACATTACAGTCTGGTCTTACGCAGCTTGTACTTAACTATCAAGCTGGCCAGTGTTACGCCGGTTTACCCGCTATGCCAACAAAGAACAAACAAAGAAAGGAACGTCGTTCTCAGACTTTTCTAGAATTGGTTCGTCTTTTCAGCTTTGTAAAACTTGAAGAAACAAAGCCGACATCACAACTTTAACTTGAGACAGAAAACGTATGCAACGTGTGCAACGTATTAGGAAGAAAAGACTAGTATTTGTAAAGAAAAAAAAACCTGAAGTGAAAATTAGATATCAAAATCACTCAGAAACCCCCTATTTACAGTCTTTACCTAACTTACACTGTAGATTGACCTACAGGTCGAACCGCAGCACTGTCTGGAGGACGGCCATTTAAGAAGACTATTGTGGTATAAACACCACAAGAACGGACAAAAGGGAGGGGCGCTTATCTCATGTTTATTTGTGAACGGCAGCAGAGCGAGAAATCACGTAGGACACAAATGTCAGAAATCCCATTTTTGTCGAGGAGTATCAAATTTTCAAAGAGGTTTACGTCCATATTCATAAGAAAGAGAAAAAGAAAGAAAGAGGGGGAAAGGAGGAAAAGGCAAAAGAAAACAGAAGAAGAAACTAGAAGACATGGTCATGCCACCGCTCTAACTTCAAGCGATGCTGGTACCTGTCGCAGCGCTTATCCCCTCGGTCCTTAAGACCACGGCTTTGTACAACTAACCATATCCGGTGTTATAATAGTTACCTTAAACCACGACCCTCAAGACAACATTAGTGGGGATATAGTCGTATTGAGCCATTCCTTTTATGCAAGCGGGACATGGTATTTCTGCGGCTTATAGTGCATTTCAGACTTGTAGAAGGCTTAGTCAAGTAGATTCATTTATAATAATATCAGGTGTATTTGCAGCCAGTGCCACAGGCAGGTACCCAATGTGTAGGGTAATGAGGCTGTTTAACGTGTTCGAGGCACCTCCTCGAGCACGGGACCCCCGTTTTACGTCCCTCCCGGAAGACGATTTCGTGGAAAGCTTCGTGAGGCTACAGCAATCCGGACGTCCTTGGTTGGTCCCCCATCCAAGCACTGTCCGGACCGCGCGTTGCTTAACTTCCCAGATCGAGGGATCGGGTGTATCCAACGCGCCACGCGTATGTATTTTCTTTGTTTACTTATCTACACAATCTAGCAAGTATAGAGAGATACAAGAGGCAATAGTTTACATGAAATCGGATGAGTGATTAGGTGAAAGAGGACACTGCATGTGATGGATATCGTAAATTTACGCTCGAAGTTAGGGACCCCTCCATTAATTTCTAATACAATCTTGTTCCGTTGGAAAAAGCACTTTACGCAACTCCTCACTCGACTCAGGTGAAAATGAGTACTTTGCTTCAGTTAGGGACGTGATCTCGGATGGGACGTAAAGCCGGTGGTCCCGTGTTTGTGGAGAGCCACACCTTTAAGGACCCCACGACACTTATCGATAAAAGTAGGTGTCCTTCCCGGTACGTATACCTGTGAATGGATCAAACCCACCACTCTGGTCTTAGCAGCTTGTATAGTATACGTACTTAACTATAGAATGGTCTGTGTTGCGCCTTAAGGCGGTTTATGCGAACAAAGGAAGAAGCGTCGTTCACAGACTTTTCAAGAGCTGGTTTGTTTGTAGTTCTTTCCGGTGGACGATCGGTGAGAAAGACGGGTATCTCGTCCTTGTGTGGGGTTAGAGGTGGGTTGGAGTTGTCACAACAGGATCGGAATACCTACTTGCAGTGGGTACGTCTTCTGGTGTTACCTCGACTGGAACGCATGACGCAAGCAATTTTTCTGCTGGTGTCAGTTAAGCCTGTTTCAGAAACGCCGCACGACAGGTTTACGAGTCGGCAAACTGGGCGCAGTCGTGGAAGAGCCGTACAGAATTCAACTGTTGTGACGGAAAATGTTTCAGCCATATTGTCTTTTGCATCTTAACGCTCTTTAGAAAATGATATTTCTTTGAACTTTTGTTTATTCATGAGAAGATAAAGTCAAAAATCGCCATTCTCCTTATGTAAAGTACCCGCACATCCTGATCTATATTCTAAGGCGCAGTCACGTTTGTCGTACGATGTCTTAGTTTTAGTACTACTACGTCATACAGAACCAGCGCGCCCTGTCGGCGAGGATGGTGCACTACTCCATACAAAACCTGCGACTCCTGGCGGAAAGAAGAGGAAAGACAAGAGTTCTTATCAAATCTGACGGGAAGGCGTCCTGTCAGGAAGGCTGATCTACTGGGTGTGCAGACGGCAGCGGCGGCCAGGTGTTGGGTCAACTTGGCACCTTTAGCAGCGCTACTGTCCATATGCGGAGTCCTGAAATACATCGAAATTATGAAATTTCCTAACTTGACGTGCCTAGTGAAATGATAGCCCTTCGGCTGAGCTAGTCTGAGTGCCTCAGATTGAAACGCCCAGCACATGGCCGGGAGTATGCTAGCCGCGGCGACAGTCGGAGGGCTGCTTACTAGCTCTTATACGTTAGGGCTAATGTATAAGACTGCAAGTAAGAGAAGCCCTCCAACAGTCGCCGCGGCTAGGAGTATGCATGGTAGAAAAACAGCCAGCAGGACAAGTGTTGAAAATAACTTCGACTGCGCTGAACGTCTATTTCTAGTTCTCGTGTTCATCACAAAACTAGTAATGTTTTGTACGGTGCAACATTTGTATCATTAATCTTATTAGAAACTACTGTATATAACTGATTCTCAATTCAAATCTGCGACAGATCTTCTGACAACAAGGTTCACCGGAAGATATGTTAATCGGGTGTGCCATTGTGTCAAAGGTGAACTCAGGGGTCAGGGATAGTCTGAAATAGTCTGAAATGACTCGGTCGCCACATGGTAACGAGAGGTCGATTTGTACAAACGGCCAATGACCAAAAACTGTTTTCCGAAGTTTATATTAGTGTGTCCTCCTAAAGTACTTCTATTTATTTTATTCGCAGATAGCAGACCACTTGATTGAACTCACACAACATGTGGGCCGTGCGATATGCCCTCGATATGTTGTCTTAACCGTTGTCTTAACTTAGCGATAGCATCTTCGCTGGATAGCTTTTAAGAACGCTTGCATCTAGATGTGTAAAAGTTAGGTGTGACAGGTCGTTCGGTGTAATGTAACCGGCTGTTGGTATGTTACGCCGAAGGGCGGTTGTACCACCTATACAGATACAGAACCGGCGCTACCGGTTTGGGCCCTATGCGCAGTAACTTTTCAGTATTGACGTCTTCTGAGTCGGTCAGTAGTGGTGAAGGCCGAATCTTAACATCAAAGAATCCAATTTGTTCATTGTGTTAGGTAAAATCTACATCTTTAGAAACCGTCATTCTGTACTTAGATTATCTTCCTTTATCTCCTTTGTTGCCGATGTCTGTAAGTTAGAATACATAATAGCAAAGAGAGGAGGGAATACACAGAAACATATAGGAAAATGGGGTAAATTTTATCTTGGAAACTTTGCATAGTTAGTTTTAAGATTGTCAAACAGCCACCAAGTTATCATGTTTTTTTTCCTTTGTTGTGATCCTTTATTTGTTATGAGTTTTCTTAGGAAATATTTGATTTGATTAAGGATCAATGTTATCTTTATTTGATTGAGTCTGTTACCACAAGCAATGTTATTTTGAAGGTAACTTGTTACCTCTTTCTTTCTTGTTTGATTCAAAAGCTTTGTTAAGCTAAATATTTATGTATTTCTTGTTGATTTGCTCTATAAGGTTTTCATACAGATTATGATGTTAATTTTGCGATGGTTTATTTGACTATGTGCCATACATGTGTGTGTGTGTGTGTTTTCTGTTGTTTTTCTGTTTTTGTTATTGGAAAATCAATAAAAACAATTTGAAAAAAAAAAAAAAAACATCAAAGAAATCTGTAGTTAAGAACAATAAAAACTCCCACTGCAAAGATAACATTATAGAATTTGTCGAATTCTTCTCAGATCTAGACCAATTGTGTATTCTATTGACAAACAAACAATGGTGACTACCTCGTAATCCACGACCCATGAGATAGATCACAGCTAGCACTACATATAATGGAAAAAATCTAACTAATAAACAATAAATTGTTGTTGAAAGTGCGCTAAGAATCTGGAAAATACACATTGTCATAGTTTTAATACTTGGCTGATATCTTAGTAGGCCAAACAGCAAAAATGCACTCAATGTTTACACAGACACATGGTATACCCTTGTCAAACAATGACAGTCTCGATAGACATTCGACACCATAATTGTCATGCTATGACTTTTTGCACACTTTCTTAGCCCTAACAAAAGCCGTATACACAGCATAAACTTCTTTTCCTACTTCATTTTGGTACGGTAATAACGCCACCTTGCGACTTGGCAATGAGTCAGCACATTCCTTAATCGTAAGTTGTCACTAAAATGAGTTCTCGGGACTCAGATTAAACGGGACTTGCTTCATTGCATATGATCGTTAAGACATCAAAAAGATAGTACGTAACCCAAAACATACATACTTTGGTAAATCGCCACTTTTAAACGTAAGCAAGAAAATGAATCTGTCGTTTCGTTGATTGTCACTAGATTGAGCTTCTAGTAAATAACAGCATTTTGTAATTGTTTTTCAATCAGTTCATTTAACTGTAAAGAGAAGTAGGCCATTACCCTAAGGGTCAGGCGTAGTCGAGGCCGCCATCTTCCAGTGGTGGCTCGCAGGGGACTATTTTCCCCACCCTAAACCACCTGCTTTCCCATCCTAATCAGGTTTTTTGTACTACAAGTGTAGTACAATAGGCCTTGGTAGGATATAGTCCAACGCGGGCGCGTTTAAAGTGTGGTGTCTGACTTGAATCGTTGTGAAAAGAGTCTGCAAAGTTTCGAGAGAGAACTCTAGCAGTGTGAGGTCGATTCACCACACCTCAATGGCTTCTCCGTAAGTACAACAAATTTTCTTCAGATAAACTCTTAGAGATTAGCAACTGTTAGAGATGTTTTGGCAGCTTAGACCTAATTATCATGTACTAGACGATGTCTTAAGAAAATAGTAGCTATTAAGCATAAGCTCAAGTATTGGGTCGATAAGTTCTCAAGTGACGTAATGGAGAATTTCGCAATCTCAATTTGACACACCTGTTGCAGGTAGTTGCTTTGATAGAAGTGCACAGGTGTTCATTTGAACATTTTGCTTCTTAAGGGCCTGGTCACGTACGTCGTACGATCGTCGTACGATCACAAACTGATGTAATTCTAGGGATAGTGGTGCGTGTGTCCTACAATTTCTGCTGTCTTTTCACGAAAAAAAATGCCGTCTTATAATCAAATCCTAGTCGGCTGTTGTTCTATCACAGCCTGCTTGGAAATCTAGGACATTGAAATCGTACGACGACCTACGGTGAATTTATAGCGCTATAAAGCATCGTTCGTTGAAAATTTATGTGCTACACTTTTTATGCTGATCAGTAGATACTTTACCTGGCGTTCGCACGTGTGTATATTTCTAGTCATGCAAATGGTTCCTTAAACAAATACAAACCATTACTAATATCACGAGTTGTAATAATGATAAAACGTATGAATTATGACTAAATATTTTGATATGTATAGGATTTTGACGAAAAAATTAGCAAATGCGAGATATGTTGAGATGGCCTGTTCCCAGCTTACATTACTTAAGAATTTAGGTCAGGAGGACATGTGCTACCACCCCCCTCCCACAAATTGCTGACTTTGTACTTTTTTGTGTATCAATATCGTCTTCAATTCATTCTCTATTTAGAAACTATAGGAAATTCAACAGTCTTACTATACCTTTTCTTTTTCTACGTTTGATCGCGGTGTATAGTGTTCTAATTCGGCAGCTTACTGTACATTTGATTCCTTCTTTAAATCTCAAAGGTAACGGCTGTGAAAACATAATCTTTTATGACGTTTCTTGTATGAAGGCATAATTAATAAACAAGGAAAATTATTTTGAGACGACCATGACAAAATATTAGCACAAACTGATAACAAGCGAAGTGAGTGAAGACAAAATGTCAAACATAAGCGAAACGAAAACAGCGAACCAACAACTGATTTAAAAGGGGAACATTTTCACCAAATTTTGCGCCCAGATATCATCCTTGATTTGAAACTAACAAGGGTCTAACAAGTGTGAATTTTTTGGGTACTTTTAGCAGAATCTTTGATTGCGGGCCCGATATTGTTGTCTAATAATTGCATAGTATTTAACGACTGTCATTTAGACATTCAAATGTGTGAAACACATTACGATATGTAGATTGTCTAACAAATTATCATCGATTCGTTCTCTACCCAGTTGTCACCAATGCACTACAACATGAAGAATAAATTCCAAAGTCATATTTTTTGTCATATTCTGCTACCATATTTTTGAGGGTTCATCAGTGGAGATCAAATCTTGGGATGGAAAATGTTGGCTAGGTATAAAAATTACAAAAATTTCGCGAAATATCATACAGGCATTATGTTCTTCTCAATATCTATTTTTCTATAGACGTACACTGTACATGTTCAATATGAAGGTCTCTAGCTATAGGTTGAATGAAATATTGTTAAAAAACTTAGAACCAAAATCGAACCGCTGAACTCTAGTGATACTGTATGTCATCTTCCTTTGAATCTACGTCGATTATTGTCCACGTTTCGACACACCCAAAAAAACACCATATATTTCTCGAAAGGACTAGGGGTAGGGTACGCCCTAGTGTGAGCGGATAATGAACCTATAGTTTCCTGCCTGTCCATTGTTTATCTTTATGACCTTCTTTAGAACTCTATGATAGTCGTCCCAGATACCTTCCTTTCTGTCCATTCAAATGTATAAGCTTTTGGAATTTCCCTCCGGCGGTAGAGAAAATTACAGTACAGTACAGTAGAGTAGAATGGGTCGAGTGTTGCTGTCCGAGAGGTCACATTTGCAGTGACTGGAGGTCGTGGATCGGGGTATTTCATTTGTTCCACTACACCTGTCATCATAGCCACAGGGTACTGACCAAAAACTGACTCAGCTGCAAAAGCATGCCAGGGTCGTGTGTTATTGTTCAGGGGACAGCCCTATGTTTCCACGCCCCTGTATGTTACGACACGCGCCTACTTTTCGACGCCCACATGTTACGACACTCCTACGTTGTGATACTGGGCCATATGTTCGAACGCCCCTGGCCCTATGTTACGACACGCGCCGACGTTTCGACGCCCATATGTTACGGCACTCCTACGTTGTGACACCGGCCCTTATGTTCCGACATCCCCTGTGCTCCGACAGGCGCCTACTTTTCGACGCCCTTATGTTACGACACCCCTACGTTGTGACACCGGCCCCTATGTTCCGACTCCCCTGTGTTCCGACACGCGCCTACTTTTCGACCCCCTTATGTTACGACAATCCTACGTTGTGGCACTGGCATGGGCCATATGTTCGGACGCCCCTATGTTACGACACGCGCCGATGTTTCGAAATTCGACGCCCATATGTTTCGACGCTCCTACGTTATGACACTGGGCCCTATGTTCGGACACCCTTACGTTACGACGCCCCTATATTACGGACAGAATTAAGGTGTGTTGGGACATAGGGGTGTCGGAACACAGGGATGTCACAACATAGGGATGTCTCAACACAAAGGGGTGTCGCAAAATGGGGATGTCAGAACATAGGGGTTTCAGAACATAGGGGTTTCAGAACATAGGGGTGTCGTAACAAAGGGGTGCAAGTTCGAATCCGTGTATCCGTCTTTGTCCAACTTTGTTCCCCTCCCCACCATGAAGTATCAAATCTAAATTTGGTATCGAGAAAGGAAGGAAACAGATTAATCATGATTATCCAAGACTACTTCTTCGGTGGTGACAGACCCCTTGGGCATTTTTTAACAAAACGCCCCCAGAAAACAAACTACATGTACCAAAGAGTTGTACAAAAATTGTTAGCATTTGGCTGACTGACTTACTTACATTGATCAAGCAGTTAAAAATCCAAGCAATTGGGCAAAAGTTGCGAAACACCCAGATACTCCACTGAGAATAAATCATGCCATTAAGTCACAGAAGTTTGCCCTGAGGGGGAGGGGGGGTGGGTATTTTCAAAGTGTGAAGACTACTCGTTCTCACCCGCGAGGATATTTATGTGTGCATGTATTTGACAGGACGGGGAATCAATGAAGAATATGTACTCATTACTATCAATAAACAAACTTTGTAATCAGATACCCATGAGAGTTAAACAAATTAAACGTATCCATGCATGTTGCTACTACCATCCACATAGCGTTCTAGACCTCCATATATGCTGTGGAAAGTGGCTTATATTTTTTGTAAGGTAAATAAGTCTCATAGAATGGTTGTTGTTATGTAGGAGACGACGTCAAACGCTGTACCTTATGCGCTTGGTATGCAGTATATTTTATTCATAATCTCCTCAAAAGTCATCCAAGATTCTGACGCCCCTGTAAAAAGTGTAGATAAAAATAGAATTGAAACAATGATATTTCAGCGACAAAGTCTTTCAAATTAGAGGCGATGAGTTTCAATGCCTGCATATGTGACGCAACTTAAAACGTTTTATTTGCCGTTCCGTTCTCAGGCGCCTGGGGGCGCTGGTGGCCTTGGTGCTCTGTCTGGTGTGGACAGGTGGAACGTTTGCAGCGGGCCATGGCGGAAACACTACCAGCAATTCAAGTAAGAGTTTAATTATCTTATCTGACAAATAAACAAACAAACAAACAAACGAACAAACAAAAGATAATTACAGTAAAACACAAACTTTCTAAGACCATGTGTAACCAAAACTTTCAACTTTCAAGGAATGTTGGTGTTCCAGTGCAGTGTTGATGATTTATTTTTACTTCTTACCTTTTGACAGCATGTCGGGATACAAACGTGGATCTGGTCTTCTTACTGGACGGTTCCGGGAGCGTCACAGAGACCAACTTCCAGCGAATCAAGGACTTCGCCAAAGATCTCATACAGGAGTTCAACATCAACAGCCAGAACGGCACCCGGGTGGGGGCAGTCCAGTACAGCTCCAAAATCCGCGAAGAATTCAAGCTGAACCGATACAACACGTCGGCTGAAGTCATGAGCGCCATTGACGGAATCAGGTACATGAGAGGTGGTACGTACACGGGCGCCGCCTTGCGATATCTGCCAGATAACATCTTCACGGCGGCGGCAGGGGATCGCCCCGACAGGGCGAACATCGTGGTTTTGGTGACGGATGGGAAGTCGTATGACTCCGTGGTGACGCCGGCGACGACCCTGAGGAACAAACGTGTCCAGTTGTACGCTGTCGGCGTGGGGAGGGCCGAGTACGCTACCCTGATGGCCATCGCTGGAGACTCCGAGTACGTCTACCAAGTCGGCAGCTTCGCCAACATAACCAATCTGACATCGTCAGTACAAGAGGACCTTTGCGGTAAGTGGATTAAATCATATAACCATTACCTTTGCCAACGTTAAATTGACAAGTTATTAAGCCCATTAACTTCTATCTATATTCAAAACCGACCTGCAATTGATTTCTTTTCATGTTTTAAAAATTCAATTCAAATTCAAAAAAATTCAAGGCTCATCAAAAGTTGCCGCAGCGTAATAGCCCCTGAAGCTAAAAAGTAAACACCCACTTGTCGGCCATTGCGATCCATACACTAACCTCCTCCCTATGTGTTATCAGGGGACAAGTCTTGTCTGGAAAAACCATGCCACAACGGTGGGACGTGTGAGAGTCAAGGGCAGGATTTCTTCTGCAGGTGTCCTTCTGGATTCACTGGCCAATACTGCGAAATCTGTAAGTCCATCCACGATCTGTGTTACCCTATAGTGATACTAAAGTAGATATGACGCACGTCATATCATAATTACTGATATTGTCTTAAGGAATGATAATTATAGAATACATTTGATGCAACAGATTAATTTCTACATGATGCATGATGCCGAATCCCATAAACACTAACATTATGTCAGATGTAGAGTGGGCCGATCACTCTACCTTGTAGAGCCCCACCAAACGTTTTCCTTTGTTATCCGCGCCAAGTAACTTCTCACATACGTTTTCCAGGACGTTTGTGTGACACTATATACAGGATAACACATTGTCAAGAAGCTGTGAATGGATATCCGGATTTCAGCGATTCCGGTGTTGTTGTTTTAACAGGCAATTCCGTCAGTGCGGGTTGGGGACAGTGTTCTCTCTACGGTGATCCTCACTACAGAACCTTCGACGGCAAAAACTCGGACTTCCTGGGGACTTGTACCTATATCTTCGTCAGAGACAAGACGACCGCAGGGACCCCGCTCTTTAATGTTGAAGTGGACACGGAGTACGAAGCCGGTAGCACCAAGACGTCATATGCACGAACGGTTCATGTAGATGTGTATGGACACCGCGTATCACTGCTCAATGGATCATCTGTGACAGTAAGTTAACATACATATTTCTGCGTAACACAAAATCCTGATATCCTGATATACTTTTTCTTAGGGGCGGGGCGGGGGTATTAGTTGGTTGGCCTCTTTACGTACAGTTGGATTAGACTACAGAAACTGCTACGTTTATGAAGGTTAGACATCCAGGTATCAATATGCAATACATAAAGACGATTCAAACTCTACAATACTCTCTTGTAGAGTTTGAATTGTCTCCATATACAGAAAATGTGATGTACAGGGAAGAAATAAGGTTAGTACTTACTCATCTTCACGAACAATCGGCATGCTGCTTTCCTTCTCCTAAAATGGCACATTAAAGCATAAGGGGTTAAAATGATAACATGAATAACATCTTTACTGTCATCTAACCTAAAACCAAAAGTGGGTCAATTACTCACTCTATCGGCACCCCAACTTAATTCAACCGAAACCGTCTCTTGCTAGGTTGATGACACCCCCGTCACTCTACCAACTCAACTCGGTCCCTCCAAGCAAGTCCTGGTTGAATATCTCGGATCATCCATGGTCGTGCGTACAGTATTCGGGCTACAAGTTGGGTACGACGGCAAAGATGAAGTTTGGGTCCGCCTCACGAAGTGCTTCAAGTCCAAGGTTGAGGGACTCTGTGGAAACTTCAATGACGATTCGAATGACGATGCTATGACGTCATCTGGTACCCAGGCCGCTACCACCACTGCCTTGTTGACGAGCTGGAAAGTTGCTACCAATGACAGGTACTGTCTCAAAATATGTTTGGACGGAATTTAAATCTAGTATTGCACTGTGGAATTTTTACTGTATCTACACTTAGGAATTGTGCGGGAAAAGCAGTGGCAATGCGTTTGCGATAGTGTGTGTGTGTGTGTGTGTGTGTGTGTGTGTGTGTGTGTGTGTGTGTGTGTGTGTGTGTGTGCGTGTGTGTGTGTATGTGTGTGTGTGTGTGTGTGTGTGTGTGTGTGTGTGTGTGCGTGCGTGCGTGTGCGTGCGTGTGTGTGTACAGTTATTATAAATGGGGAATAATTCAAAAGAACACTAGAAAACATTTCCAATGTTATGAAACACCGCTCATCATAAAAAAACAAGAACGGAACGGAACTTAAATCGAAATCAATTTCGGCATCTTTTTCTCTCGACCCACTGACAGACATTGATCAGACATTGATCATGGCATATGGGGTACCATTATGAAGGGTTATAAAGTATTTCGAAAGCTTCAAAATGATAAACATGTACATGCACATGTACATGTATGGCACAATGCATTCAGTAAAGACCCAGTGGAATATCATGATAGGAATGAATTTTGTTCGGTTTATACTGGTAGCGTTATACCATGGCACAGCCCTCAACGGCAACCACACGTCGCCAAAGTGTTTTTTTAACACCTAGTTTTCTTTACAGCTGTTCAATGGTTTACACGTCCATATATGATACAATGCAATCAATACAATAATAATTAAAATATGATAGACTGAAATCAATTCTTTAGGTTTATACGTAAAGCTTTATACATTTGCAAGGCCCTCAACAGCAACCACACGTCGCCAAAGTGCATTTTTACAACGTACCCTTGTTTACAGCTGTTCGGTGGGAGGTGACGCGACTCCATCCGTCTGTTCGTTCATCAACTTCGCAGTCAGTCAGCAAGCCTTCCGCTGCTCGCTTCTCGGCAACCAGGCGTTTAACCCTTGTCACGCCACCGTCCCCTTCAACGGGTACTACCTGGACTGCGTGAGTGATGTGTGTACGGCAAACACTGGGAGCGTGACGGAGTTGTGCAACAGTTTCGAGGCATACGGCCGACGGTGTGGACGGGCAAACGTCACGCTGCCGACCGATTGGAGGACCGCCATGACTTCGCAACAAATAGACTGTCGTAAGTGGAGAAATTATTCACGGAAAATTGAAGTAAATTATCTGTCAGAAGTAGTGTAGATTGACCCAACCTGCCATCTTTCTCAGGGTAGTTGTTGCAGTTACTGTAATGCTCTGCTTCGTACTACCGCTAGGTGTCGCTGCTACAGCGTGAAGAATGCGGTCCCAAACGTGACTCATCTACAATTGAGTCATGAACCTGGATGAGGGGAGATACAAGATGTGTCACGTTTGGAACCGCATTCTTCAATTCTCAGTGATTTATCAACCTGATAAAACTATTCACAGAAAATTCAAGGGTAACCAGTCAATCTTTCTAACCAAAGGTAGCTGTTGACTTCTAGACGAAGTGAATTAAACTTTCGAGTCTCCTAGCAACAATCTTTGGAACTGCAGCTGTGTATTTCTTGGTGTTATTGTAATCCAGGAATATTTGTCACAGAAACGTGTTCTCCCCTGCGAGCAGTACACAATATCATTCACCAGGTTGTATTATTTCAGCCAGTATGTATCCATGTGAGTAATGAGGCTGTTGTAATGCGCTCGAGGCACCTCCTCGAACACAGGACCCACTTTTTTCGTCTCTTTCGAAAGACGGTGCAGCTCCGACAAGGATACCCTTTCTGGGATTCAATCCGGGGTCTCCCGGATCAAACTAATTGGAAACAGGAGGCTCAACTGCGAACTGCTACCAATTGAGCTACAGGGACATCCTGATAGATGTTATTTGGGACAGTCGGATTTAAGGTATCTAGATGTCCCAAAATACAATGAAGTTAACCTATGATTCTGCACTGAAATGCATCTGCCTCCATGTTGTTTTCTCTGTGATGTCATGCGAAAACGCTTTTTTCCTACTATCTTTCAGGCGTAACGTGTGCATCGGCAAGGAACTTCACCTACTCCCAATGTGTGAAGGACTGTGAGCCAACCTGTATACTGCCCAACGGACCGCCGGGGTGTGACAACACCGTGTGTCTGTCAGATGGGTGTGTGTGCGAGAGTGGACTACTCCGCAGTGGAGATAGCTGCGTCCCCCCTGAGAAATGTGGTTGCGCCCGGGATGGAGAGTATCACATGGTAAGGACAGACCAAAATGATCATGAGGGGTATGCAATTTATTATCATATACTTTAGGTACAGATGTCGTCGACCAATCAGAAGGCTCCATTTACGGGTCTGTAATCTTCATACGCACCAGCAAAAGCGGGTCTGTGAACTTCGAATGGACCCGCTTTTGAGTTCGAATGTTCGACAGCGGCGCAACCGGAACACTCGATATGCATTCTAAACATTCTATAGAACCCCGTGTAATGCGGAACACCCGTTGCGAACGTTTTTGCGGCCCAGGTATGACACAAAATCAAATACATGTACTGCACGCGACGTCGGTACTTTCGGTGTTTATAGGAGCGACCATGCCTTATCACACCATATAGACCTCAGGGCGGGTCATTAACCCTATATTCAGGTCAAAAATCATGGTGCTTGATTACAGTAAGAATTAACATACCCGATTACATTGTATGCATCTACATCTTTCACTTAGATATTGAACATCTGACAGTGTTTATATCATTAGCATGGTCCCAATGTGTTCTAAACGCTTGTTGGTTTTTGGACACCCCCATTTGGTACCTGGATGATGTAGGGTATTCCAAGCATGTCACTTTTGTGACTTTTGTTACTTTTCACCCAAACTGGTTTTCAGCAGTACTCAGCATACATGTAGTTGACGCAAACATTGTTTCTTAAGTACTCTAGATCTGCATGGCAAGAAATTGCTCAGCAGTATCACATTAGAGTGCGACAGTTTCATGTGGCTTGTGACAAGATTACAGGTGATTGCTCACGTCAGGTGGTTGCCCGTCCAGAATTGACTGTGTTCCTCTGTTTTGTAGGTTGATACCAACTGGGGTAAGCAGGACCAGATCCTGTGCCGTTGTTATAGTAACAACATCGTGCGCTGCTACAGTGTGGTCTGTGCCCCCAACTTCTACTGGGGCGAGGGGGTCAGCACGTACAAATGTCTGTGCCAACCCGGACGTCAGGAGCAGTGCAAAGCTCAAGGTAAATCATTGTCACATTGTTTTTAACTGGTTATTGGTGATTGCCTCATTCAGGTCATTGCCTCATTGGTCATTGCCTCATTGGCCATTGCCTCATTGGTCATTGCCTCATTGGTCATTGCCTCATTGGTCATTGCCTCATTGGTCATTGCCTCATTGGTCATTGCCTCATTGGTCATTGCCTCATTGGTCATTGCCTCATTGGCCATTGCCTCATTGGTCATTGCCTCATTGGTCATTGCCTCATTGGTCATTGCCTCATTGGTCATTGCCTCATTGGTCATTGCCTCATTGGCCATTGCCTCATTGGTCATTGCCTCATTGGTCATTGACTCATTGGTCATTGACTCATTGGTCTTTGACTCATTGGTCGTTGCCTCATTGGTCGTTGCCTCATTGGTCGTTGCCTCATTGGCCATTGCCTCATTGGTCATTGACTCATTGGTCATTGACTCATTGGTCATTGACTCATTGGTCTTTGACTCATTGGTCATTGACTTGGTGATGGGAGAGAAGGTATGAGAGTATGCAATTTTTCAAGAAGAGTATTCAGACAGGTAGGAATTGTAGGAAATGAGCCTGTAATGCCCCCAGGAACTTGTGCCAAGATCACAGGGCCACCCCTATAGTATAGTGACTAATAGTAATTACTCTTCTTGATAAGTGTGTTGGGTTCTTTAATATGAAGGGATTTGATGGCTGAGGCTCCCCATACACAAGGCCATGAGCGTAATGCCATTATTGGTCCTTTATTTGTAGTATCGTGCATAGTCCAGTGGATACTAGGAGTTAACCTGCCTCTCGATCAATAGGTTGTGACTAGTGCTGCGTACTGTACTGTGTACCGATACTGTACCGTAAAAATTGATTAGGTACAGGTCCAAAACACCGGATCATGAAGTACCGGTACTGTACCAATATAAATTTACACCAAGTATGTACTTATTTTGTGACTGGTTTCCTGACCTCATGGCCTCATACAACACCAAACATGACCAAAGTGACACCTTGGAACAGCGTAACTAATATGCAACAGATCATTCAGTAAACCTCTGTACCGGTACCTGTACCTGATGTTTCGTTTAGGTAAGCAGCACTTGTGAGTGTCTTTTTCCTGTCTTGACCAGGAAATAGTTTTTGAACATTGTCTTACGGTAGAATTTTTCCCCATACAGTGGAGTGCTTCAACAAGAATGGAACAGACTACAGTGGCAAGATGTCTACCACAAGAAGTGGGCGAACGTGTCAGCGTTGGGACACCCAGCTCCCCCACAAACATAGTAACACCCTGCTCACACACAACTACTGCAGGAACCCCGGTGGAAGCAAGGACAGGCCGTGGTGCTACACCATGGACCCTAGCATCCGCTGGGAGTACTGCAACATCTCACAGTGTGGCAAGCGTGAGTACTTCAGTCACGTCTTTTTCTTATACAAGCCTAGTCATACCCAAGTGTCAAACAGTTGACATTACTAGCTTCTGCTGTGTTTGTTAATTGCCAGAAGGTTGTGCAATTTTAGCATTGAAAAGAGTTTTGCCGGAAAATCTACTCTATCATTCAATGGGGCTCGGAAATCATCTGATAGGAACCACAAAAAAAGTGGCCAAAATGGCCAGGCCAGCGCAGTTCTTTTGTAGAGGTGGTCACTAGACTACATCTTTTTACACACTCGGTTGTTGTTTCAGGCATCACATTTTTGTTTATTTAATTATTTCTTTTTAAGTAGATCTTAATCAACTTTCCTGCCAAAAATAGCCAAGGCTCTGTTAAATGAGTTTCTAAGATTGAAAGTGTTTGTTGTGATTCTTATCATGCTGTGAGAGGTCCTACAGTTCACAATTTTAGGCAGGATACTGTCTCTTTAACTTTTCCTTTGTTGTCTTTGGCAGTTTACTGTGAGCAAAACCCCTGTAAAAACAATGGAACGTGCCTGGAGTTTGGTAACGCCTACACATGTCAGTGTCCTGAAGGGTACGAGGGAGACCACTGTGAAAAACGTAAGTATAACGTTACTTGTATACCCTTTATCTTTGTGTGGTTACTAACATCATGATATGATAACAATAACCAATCAATGAACACAAAAATTCAGAGCACTTTGATTTCCTATTGTTAGTAATTTATATATTGATGACAATTTGCATGTAACTATCACATGATATTGTATGCAGTAGTCTTAATTGCCAGCATCTTTTTTGTGCTCAACACTTAGCAGAGGGAAAATAGTAAAATATTCTCATTCCTAGTCTCTTGATCTTCTAATAGGCTTTAACCATGCATATCCAGCGTAGCAGGCAAGAATATTGTCCCCAGTGGCCAGAATATACCCGGGAATGATCTGACCATGGGTGCATTCTGGCCTGCTACACCTGCTTCTAATACAAAATAACAAAATAATATACGCCAAAAATAGTTAATCATCAACGTAACAAAATAAGACATGTAGGAATCCAGCATCAAACACATGCAGCAATTACAATTGTAATTTATCATTAATTTTACAATTACAGTTCTGATATGATTTATAAAGTTGACAGTTGAAATTCGATTTGTTCTTTTGTCACCCGGTAGTGACAGCCTGCGTACGGACTTCAGCTGGACTTGACCTTGTCTTCCTATTGGACGGATCTGGCAGTGTGACCGAACCCAACTTCAAGGTCATAAAGGACTTTGCCAAGGGCATTGCACAGAACTTCGTCATCCAACCCGATACAACGCACATCGCAGTGGTGCAGTACAGTAATGTCGTGCGTAAAGAATTTGCGCTCAATGCGTACAGCAAGACAGCCGATGTCGTTGATGCCATTGGAAGGATCCATTACATGAAGGGGGGGACAAACACGGGTGCGGCACTGACTTACGTAGGACAGTCCGTCTTCACGCCGAGTGCAGGCGACCGGCCGCGCAATCCGAATGTTCTTGTCGTTGTTACGGATGGTAAGTCATACGACGACGTGGCCGAACCTGCAAAGGAGCTCCGCTCAAGAGGTGTCGCCGTGTACGCTATCGGAGTCGGCCATGGTGTGGACCGGTCCACCTTGCAGGCCATCGCAGGGGGGATGGGAAACAAGACTGTGATGATGATTGACAACTTTGACAAACTACAGGGGTTGAGTGGAAGTTTGAAGCAATCCCTGTGCACGGGTAGGTTTTTATACTTCATCATTAGGCCCCCATTCCACTAGACAACGCTGCGCTGTGCTCTCGTTGTGAGCTAACTCGAATTTGTGTAACCCTTGACTTCAGAACTGGAATATTATGAAAAATCTACAAGTATAACTGAACAGACTAAGCGTGAAAATATTCGTTTTTCATCTGTAAAGTTCATTCAGCGCTCCGTCAAATTCTATGTCGCAGCAAGGTCGTTGCCCAAGTGGAATGGGTGTGTTACTTAGAGTCTTTGTAGATTAGATCAGCTGCTTACTACAAATGTAAATGATGCACTTTCTGAACAACAAGTGTGTGTTGAGTGGAAGCCTGGAACAATCATGATCCCTGTGTAAGAACTTTTCTGACTCACTTTTTGCAAAAAGTCTTTGATTCAATGTTTAGTTGATTCATTTTCAGGGATTTCATTTGCAATTTTGGAAGAAAAGTTATGTTAAAAAGCAATAGACGATTGGTGTGTCATGAGAAAATAGTATCATGCTTGATGTATTTGATTAGACCAACCCAGTATATATGAATCACTGAAAGCATCTCATAAGTTCAATGTTGTTTGTCTGCTGTTTATCAACATTTATTAAGCATAATGGATTGACAAATCAAAAGTGACTCAATTGGTGAATTTATTACTTTGTGCATTAATTGTTGTGTCATAACAATCTTGTCAACTGCAGGACAAGATGAGTGCAAGCCCACCAACCCCTGTATGAACGGTGCCACCTGCCGTGACGGGGAATACAGCTACAGCTGCAGCTGTCCAACAGGGTACACCGGCAACAGGTGCCAGACATGTGAGTAACTGATCCATCCATCCATCCATCCATCCATCCATCCATCCATCCATCCATCCATCCATCCATCCATCCATCCATTCATCCATCCATCCATCCATCCATCCATCCATCCTTCCATCCATCCATCTATTTGTTTGTAAGCGACAAATAAACAGATCTTATGTTATGACTTACAACAGAAAAGTACTGGAAAAGTGAAGAACAACATATTCCAGATTGTCTGTATTATACAAGATATGACTGGCAAGGTTGTTTAGATATGCCAACTAGAAAAATTCTTAAAGTTTATACTGTGATATGATGCCAGCTTAGAATGCCAGGACTGACAATCCACTTCCGAGAATATATTTGCTAAATGACACCTTTTTTCAGGCACCTCAGCAAAGACACCGGCCACCTGTGTTGCTTGGGGAGACCCCCATTACCTGACCTTCGACGGGAGCCATGTGGACCTCATGGGCACCTGTCGTTACACGCTGACTCGTGACGCCGCGACCAACGGGACGCTTTTCAATGTCGAGGTGGAAAACGAGAACCGTGGCGTAACAGGAGTGTCGTACACCAAGGCAGTACACGTGTATGTGCACGGGCGCAAGATATCCTTGTACAAGGGCCATCGTGTGTTGGTGAGTTGAACTTGTATTGCATTGTTTCATGTCCTCCGCATTATACATCATACTCACCATGTACCTTTTTTCCAAGCATCTTGCATTCTGATTTGCAAGCACCTTGTTGCTCATGCTAAATACTTTTTTTTTGCCAATAGATATCCCAAAGTACGTAAGTCAAATGATCCCACACACCCTATAGGCAGCAGTGTTAATTGCAGTAGATTTTGAAATGTTCTCAATGGTTTTATTTTGCTATGACCTCTCCAAGGCGAAATCTGTGAATATGTGTCTCCATTGTATTTAACTACTAACAGTAACTGTACTCCACACTTGTTTCAACCGCACTCTTAATCAAAACACTGCAAAAAACTCCTTCCCCCTCCTTCTGTGAAATTAGGTTGTTGCAAAAATAAATGAATTTACAGACACTGTATCTAATTTTACTTTACAGGTGGATGGACTAGAGTTTACACTGCCTGTCTCCCTACCCATCATGCCCCTGACTCCCACCCTGCCAACGGGAGTGGACGTGGCTAAAAACGGAGCACAGACTGTCGTCAAGTCTGACTTTGGCCTTGAAGTGTCGTACGATGGGTCACATGAGGTCAGCCGTCTCAATTCTTATAAAACTATATCAACTATATCTCAATCATTGCATTTAATCAAATCACTTGTACTGACCATCTTTCAATTATTTTTCCAGGTCCGAGTCACCCTCCCAGCATGTTTCATGAACAAGACTGAAGGGATCTGCGGAAACTACAATGGTGGCCCTGGTGATGACCTCTTGACCCCAGCAGGAACCACAGCTTCCACTGCCACAGCGCTAGGCAACAGCTGGCAGGTGATGTCATCAAGTAACAGGTAAACTACTTGAGTTTTACATGTTATCGAGTATTACATGGAATGCATTAATTCTGAATTTCTGACAATGCATAGTATTACACTCTTTGCTTCCACCAGAGGTTTTACTGGATCTTAAAATGCAGTTCAGATGGTAGATGTTAGAGGTCCTCAACCTGAACAAATTAGTCAAAGCAAGTCTTTGTTAAAAGATTGAAAAGATGGTTAACTTCACCCCTCATTAATACTACTTTGCAACCCAACAACAGACAACACAGCAGCACTGAGGATCTATTCAAAAGCATTCTTCTCTTTTTAAAGGCAAAAAGTCTTCAGATTTTCTCTGTCAGTATATTTCAGAAATTGTAAATTTTGTAATGGCTGAATGAAACATGATGGTAATGGCTTACTATGTCCATTGATCTTTCCACAAGGTGTCTTCCTGCTGGTAAACTAAACGATACCGACTGCGGCGCCCTGCGAGCGACCGTTTCTGCGACCAACAAGTGCGGCATGCTCAACGACACGTCGGGCCTGTTCCGCACCTGCCACGCCAAAGTCAACCCGGGAGATTTCTTCTCCGGTTGCGTGTTTGACATGTGTGCGTATGGCGGAAACGACACGCAGCTCTGCCAGAGTTTGGAGGCGTACGCGCGAGCGTGTCAGCGGGCCGGGGTGCAGTTATCGTGGAGGTCTTCAAGTCTCTGCTGTAAGTCTTTATGTTAATATCTTTATTGTTAAGGGGGCATTATACATGCACCAAATCTTACTCTGATTGCTGCATACATTTAGCAGGTTGTATAGTTTAACTGTTTTGTTTTTGGTGTGTCTGGATGTTTATGTTCTGGTGTGTCAGTACTATATATATTATAAGTATATGTTACAAGTTACTTGAATCTAGAGTAGAGTAGAGTTGAGTCTTCGGTCAGGTAGGGTGTAGATGTACTTCTAGTAGAAGGACAGGATGAGAGGGAGAAGATGGTGTAACCAGAGACTGGCAGGGAGTGATCAAAACTTATTTGTATAATTGATGGGCGATAATTAGATAAGACAAAACGAGAAATTCTAGAAACATGCACAGGGGCCTGAGATCTTCAAGCTCTTCTTTGCAACTTAACTAACTCCTTTTTTCTTCCCTCCACTTCCTAGCCATGTCTTGCCCTGCCCACAGCACCTACAAGACATGTGTGAAGAACATGAACTGTGTGAGAGGTGTCGGCCCTATCCTGTCCTGTGCGGAAGGGTGTCAGTGTGACCATGGTTACGTTCTGAGCGGCCGTGAATGTGTGAAGCAGGAAGACTGTGGTTGCACTGATGACAACCACTATCATAAGGTACCTTTAGTTCCAGATATAGGGTAAGAGATTTCCTCAACATCCGCCAGTCAATCATTTGAAAGAATCTTGTTCCTAAACAGAGATAAAAGTATATGAATAAAGATTTTACACGCTATTTTCATACACAAAGTGAAGCACTTTCCAAGGAGCTTTTGACCAGTCCTCTGGTCTTGCTCAAAACTGAGATTAGGGCCGTTACCGACTGTCATTGTGGACATTACACTTCCGTTCAGGTCACATGACATAGGCTTCGGGTCACTTCAACTTGAGAGAAGGATCAGAGGACTGATCAAAAAGCTTGTAGGGAAGCTCTTTACTCTGTGTACTGAAATAGTGTGTAAAATCTTAAAGTTTATACTACCCATTACCATCGCAGTCATAACCTTGACAGACTTAATTGCAATGCACTCAATGACATCTAATATGGCTAAGATTAGAAGTATGTCAAATCACACAAGGAAGTGAGTGAGTGTGGGTTTACTGATTCCTTACACATTTTATGTATTCTGCAGCTGAACAGCACCTGGGGGCGGAAGGATGGAATGCGCTGCACCTGTCACCTTGGTAACCAGATCACCTGTAAGCCGGCTCGGTGCGGAGCCAACTTCTACTGGGCCCTGCAGGAGGGCAGGTACAGCTGTCACTGTCGCCCCGGACGGGACTGCAAAGGTGGGCTCTCATTTTTATTGTTTAAGTCACGTTAAAGTGCTATTTCCTACAGCAACTCAATGACAGCACCTTATGTTCTTTACTGCTATGAGGGTACTTTCACATTTACAAAACTGTAACATCTTGGAAAAAAAATTCACACTTTCATTCACTGTACACTCAGGTAGATTCTCTTACTTTCGTAATTAATATAGATAACCAACTTGTCTTGTTTACATTCACTTTTTTTAATCCATTTTGCATTTAATATGTAATGTTGCCATTGTGCTTTTACCCTTTGTTTAATTCTCACAAAATATATGTGAATAAGAAAAATGAAATAAATCAAGAAATAAAAATAAAAAATAAGAAAATAATGTGATTCTGTACATTTGTACAAAATATACACCCTTCTGTTGTTATTGAAAATTGGATATTAAAAATTCTTCCAGTTCTTGATTCCTGCCTCCAGGTAATCAAGTTAGATTCCTTTGATAACGTCAGAGTGAACACGGCAGCTGGTTTGGAACCTGGCACTGCGGTTTCCAAAATATCTTATTAGAGGCAAATAGCGCATAATCATCTTCATTTCATCCCGCTGAAAGATAATTTAATGTTTGCTTCTCAGAAGAATGTTTATTCCCCAGCCGTCGTCTCAGGTTTTGAACCTCCTTCCATATTCACTGTGACGTCACCAAAGGGATGTTAGAAAAAAAGATCAGGATACAATCTCTAAAAATGTTTTGGTTATTCCTTCCCAGACTTCTGCTACAGAGGCACTGGTCTTACATATCGCGGGAAGGTCTCCATGACGGAGTGCGGACGACCGTGTCAGAGCTGGGGTGCACAGCTGCCACACTCTCACAGCGCGTATAGAGCGAACTTCAGCCTTGCTGGGCTACAGGAGAACTTCTGTAGGAACCCTGGTGGGGAGGTCTCACCCTGGTGTTTCACTGTAGACCCACTGTTGAGGAAAGAAGTCTGCAAAATACCTCAATGTGGGCAAGGTGAGAAAAATTGATATCAATAATTTCTATGGTGTGCCATATGGTATATGCAAGATATGGAAACATGTTATAGCACCAGTTGCAATATGTAAAAGTATGAATTGTAGAAGAAATATCTTTCATCATGGTTACTGCAACACAAAAAAAGTATGACCAACTGAAATGGTGAAGTTATCAACCTGAAAGCATTTCAGTATCATGGAAAGACATTAAACCATTGCATTGCTACATATTCTTTGATAAATTACACTTTTGATTCATTACAAATTGAAAATGAAAGCATTTCAGTACCATGGAAAGAAACTAAACCATTGCATTGCTGCATATGCTTGTGCTGAATCATACATTTAGTTATAAATTGAAAATGAAAGCATTTCAGTACCATGGAAAGAAACTAAACCATTGCACTGCTGTATATACTTGTGATTAATTTTTTGTATTATACTTTTAGTTATAAATTGAAAAGGAAAGCATTTTTAGAGCCACGAAAAGAGACTAAACCATACACTAAGTATTGTTGTTGTGTGTGGCTGTGTGTGTGATTGTATAAGTTCCAGATGGATGCATATCAGTACATGTAGTTAAGATATGCTTACCTCTCCATGCAGCATACTGTGCCAGTAATCCATGTATGAACAACGCCACCTGTCAGGAGGACCTGGGATCGTACCACTGCACCTGTCCTCCAGGGTACCAGGGGGACCAATGCCAGATATGTAAGTTTGTTTGTTTATGAATGTTAAACATCCAGGTAAGCAAATAGAGTGGTACAATTTAAACATTACTACTGGACAAAATACGATAAAAGTCAGACGTTTTGGGCGTCCATTCGACTGCACCTTTTCAACGAGAAGAATGAAATCAACATATAGAACATTGTTGTGTTAAGGGAACATATACCACATGTTTTAGTTGAAAAAGGGCAGTCGAATGGACACCCGAAACGTCCGATTTTTATCATATTTTGTCCAGCAGTAATGTTTAAATTGTACCACTCTATAAGTTTGTATTGTTTATTACCTCTGTGAAAAATGGAGGTTATATTTTAGGCAGCGTTTGTGTGTGTATCTGTTGGTGAACAAGATAGCTCAACAACGGCTGAATGGATTGATTTCATATTTGGTGTATTGGCAGGTTGTGACAAAAACTGGAAATGATAAGATTTTGGGCCCCCTGGTTGCTTTTCTAGATACTGCAGCGGAACCTCTGGTTTTGACATCTCGTATTTTGGACAACCTATGTTCACGATTTTTGGATGGTAGATATATCTTGTGCTCGGAAAGAAGTGACATATATGTTTGGGCCACCTAGCTTTTCTTTCATTACGTGCATGTATTGTTTTTGTTTGTTCATTTATGTTTGTATTCGTGTGTGTAAAAGTTTGCTCTCACTGGCCCTGGTTCGAAGATGGCAGAATGTGAGGTGGAAAATGATGTAACTGGGGACTTCCAGGATGGGAAGGCTAGTTAAACAGTAGTAGTTTGTTCGAAGTCCAAAATAAGTGCCACAGACTTGGACTGCGTTCCACTGGGCGGGAGGGAAATTCATAGACAGAATTAGCAAGGAAGTCAGAATGATGAAAAATGCCAGAAATTTACGAAAGAATTCTGTATATTTCACGGAGGTATGAAAACTCTGACTTAGTCTTTTTTCTTTATTTTCCTCCCTCTGCCATCTGTTTTAAAAGTACTATGTAAACTATCTAGTATTCAAACTAAGGTACCACATTTTCACTCCGCAATCCTTTTATTCATTGATTTTTGCATTATTGATTTTTTCAAGTTTGAGGAAAGTTGAATTGTTTACTTTTTTGCAGACACTGGCTGTCACACTAGTACTGTTGGGATCGATCTCATGTTCGTTCTCGATGGTTCGGGGAGCGTTACGAAACCAAACTTTGACCTCATTAAGCAATTCGTCAAGAATGTCGTTCAGAACTTTGACATCCAACCGGGGACCACCCACGTGGGTGTGCTGCAATACAGCACAACGGTCAAGGAACATTTCGCGCTTAACACCTACGACCGCTCAACAAACGTTTTGTCCGCAATTGACCAGATTCAGTACATGCAAGGTGGAACCTACACTGGCGCAGTGCTACAATATCTCGCTCACAATAGTTTTACGGCAGCCAAGGGCGGCCATCCCAATCATCAAAACGTGGCAATTGTCGTCACCGATGGAAAGTCGTACGACTCTGTCAGGCAGCCGGCCAATGAGCTGAGGAAGATGGGTGTCACGGTGTACGCGGTCGGGGTGGGTCCACAGGTCGACAACGGGACTCTTGCAGTGATCGCAAGTGACTCCAGCAAGGTGTACCAAACAGACAGCTTTGAAGGACTGAACTCCGTGGGAAAGATGGTGCAAGAGAAGGTTTGCCGAGGTATGTTTTACCCTTTTACCATCTTATCAAAGGGTGAGATGTCATGCAAATCCAGTATGATGTTGATGATTTGGCAAGAGTTTTGCTTGAATGTTTAGACCAGGAAATGTCTTTGATTTGGTTGTCTTCTGATCTTTATGCCTTGCCCTTAGGAAGAAGCTTGACTGAATGTTGAATTCATCCCTCTATAGTAGCTTTCTTTTTAACTGTTAGTTTTGCTCACTAAATGTACTCTGCCCACATAGGTGAGAATGAGTGTCATCCGAACCCGTGCTTCAACAATGGCACCTGTGTAGATGGGGATCGCTCTTACACCTGTACCTGTCCTGGAAACTACAAGGGTCACAGGTGTCAACTGTGTAAGTAATCATATGTCATTTCTTGAAAGACACTGTTTCGGTAGTTTGAGTTCAGTTCAAGTTCTTTTGGTCAACTCTTTCCATACAATCATGTACATTTATTTCGATAGGTCACCTACTTTGGGGCTGGTCACAATTATTGTATTCTTAAGATAACTATGCATGTGTCACACAAAATTCAGCTGTTTTGTTACAGAAAAGGTTGTCTTATATTAGGTTCTTGTTGGCTGTTGGTTCTGTCACCAAAATTCTATGACATCAAAATCGTACAATGACCCATCTACGACAAATGTGACTGTGTTGTTACTTGTTTTTCAATTATGAGAAATGATTTTCATAAAGGAATCAAGGATGCAAGCGAATTTACAGTTATGCCAAAACACACACACAATCACATAATCACACAATCACACACACATACTCAAACACACACACACACACACACACATGCACACACACACACACACACACACACACACACACACACACACACACACACACACACACACACACACACACACACAGTGATAACATTAATCTTAATGTTGATTACCCATAGGCAATGACAAGTCAGTGAGCACCTGTATGACATGGGGAGACCTCCACTACCTCAGCTTCGACGGAAACCAGCTGGACTTTGACGGGAACTGCTCCTACACTCTCGTGCAAGACACCAACGACAGACCGATGTTTAACGTCCAGCTGCAGCGTGGTTACGTGAAGGACGACATGTCGCTCAGTCCCAGTGCAATACCAAATCGAGGAAACATGTCTTCGAGTTCGAATGCTTCCAATACACCGAGCACCAGAGTGCATGTGAATGTGTATGGGCGCAGGATTACGCTCATGAAGGGGCGTCGGCTGATGGTATGTTGCTATGGTTTCTACTGTCAATCATTCTGTTGATCAAGTAGTTTAGTCTTAACAGTTTCACAAGCCAATCAAAATGTTCAATTTTGTTTGACCCTCAAATTGGGAATTTGAAGACTTTTAGGACGGAATTCTGTACTTAGAAAAAATTCATTAACCCTTTAAACTAAATGTTTGAAATACTTAAAGGTTAAAAACACTTAAAAGATAATAATCAACTACTATTAACAAAAAATCTTAAGATTACAGTATGTTTTTTGCAAATAATGTAAATAAAGTGAGTGGCACATGGAAGAATCTCATTGTTTAAAAAAATATGTTGCAAGTTTTTCAAACTCTTTTTAAGTTTAATATATTTCTGCTGTTTCAGCTGAATCAGGTGCAGATGATCACACCTCTTGTGGTGGGACGGTACATCCATGTCAATCAAAGTGGCGACCACATCGTCCTCACCACGGACTTTGGGCTGAGGGTCAGCTACGATGGCGAGCAAGAGGTCATGGTATCCCTCCCAGGGTGCTTTGCAAACAGGACGTCCGGGCTCTGTGGGAACTACAATGGTGATGCGGGTGACGATAACCGTACAGCCGACGGCATGACGGCTTCGTCAGATGCCGCGTTTGTTAACAGCTTGCAGCTTAAGAATGACAGGTGGGTGTCTTCAGCAAAAGTTTCAAGTCTTGTCTCAAATTTTAAAAGAGATACCTAGCCTTATAAAGATCTGAACTGAATTGAATTTTTTCTCTTTTTATGGTAAAAAATCAAACAATGTACATTGTACCTGTTAAGTGCATGGAAGGGGGCTAAATTCAAAATTGAAAAAAGCATAGTGTGACTATTATGCTAAATACACCCCAATGTCAAGTTCTCACTTGTTTAACACACCTCCATCATAGTTCAGAGCTCTCCCACCATTTGCAACTCACAACCTTCAACTATGTACATGTACCTACATTCAGAAATGTGTTTCTTTTCAACAGTTGTCCACCGTTGGCAGAGTTTTCCTTCCCGATGTGTCAGAACATGTCTGCCTACCTTCCCAACAACACTACAAACACTACAAACTTCAACATGACTGCCATGCCCTGCCATTTCTTCATGTCGGAGGTCAACAAGTGTTCCAAGGTCGTGTCTCCTCGGTTGTTCTTCCACGCCTGCGTACAGGAGCACTGTGCGCTGAAGCGCGGTCAGGATCGGATCTGTCAGACGTACGAGGCTTACAGTCACGAGTGCGCAAGACGGGGAGTCATTCTGAACTGGAGAAATGAGAACTTCTGTCGTGAGTACTTAATCATATGTCCAATATTGAATAGGAAAGAATGATATCTTATGTTCACTGAATAGAAAGTTAATCGCTCCTTTTACTAAACAAATGTTGAATTGATATAAAGGGAATTAACCTTAAGCAGGGCCTGGGTCTTCATCGTGGGTCACTGCATATGACTGAAGCTGTGACCCTGGGTCTTCATCATGGGTCACGGAATATGGCTGAAGCTGTGACCATGGTTCTTCATCATGGGTCACTGAATATGGCTGAAGCTGTGGCCCTGGGTCTTCATCATAGGTCACGGAATATGGCTGAAGCTGTGGCCCTGGGTCTTCATCGTGGGTCACGGAATATGGCTGAAGCTGTGGCCCCGGGTCTGCATCATAGGTCACGGAATATGGCTGAAGCTGTGGCCCTGGATCTTCATCATAGGTCACGGAATATGGCTGAAGCTGTGGCCCTGGGTCTTCATCATAGGTCACGGAATGTGGCTGAAGCTGTGGCCCTGGATCTTCATCATAGGTCACGGAATATGGCTGAAGCTGTGGCCCTGGATCTTCATCATAGGTCACGGAATATGGCTGAAGCTGTGGCCCTGGGTCTTCATCGTAGGTCACTGAATATGGCTGAAGCTGTGGCCCCGGGTCTTCATCGTAGGTCACTGCATATGGCTGAAGCTGTGGCCCTTGGTCTTGATTGATGGATGTCACTGCATATGGGGCAAACTTGCCATTTTCCCCTTTCCCTGACACATCAGCATAAGTCACTGCATATGGCTGGTTGTCGTCGTTGTGTTCTGATGCCTGGATGTGAGCAAACGAAGTCTTTGCGTACGGCTCCAGCTTGCCGTTTTTCCCTTTCCCTGCCACATCGACGTAGGCCACAGCGTACGGCTCAATGTCATCAGTGTCCTCTAGATCTGATGCCTGGATGTGAGCAAAGGAAGTCGTTGCGTACGGTGCAAGTTTGCCGTTTTTTCCTTTCCCTGGCACATCCATGAATGACACAGCGTACGGCTCAATGTCATCATTGTCCTCTGATGTCTGGTCCTGAACAGGGGTTGGCCGTCTCCCTGTGGCTGTGTCTCTGTCTGATGTTCCTAGTCCGGCCAAGTTTGAGTGGACAACAGCGTACGGCTCAATCTTATCGCTTCCATCTGTTTCAGCAGGTGCGTTGTGACAGGCCAAACCTGTGCCACGACAGCGGTTGTACAAACAGATGACAACTACCGATGCCAACACAATCAGGAGGGGCACAACAGCAGCAGTGATGATGGTTTTGACATGGCGACTGTCATCATCCTCAGTGATGATTGGGCGGCCGAGGAGAACAATAAAGTCGATCTCAGTCGTATACTCAGAGCCTGGCATGTTGTTTGTGTACGGCATCTCTGTGGGAATGGCGTTGTTGTACAGGCTCGTGTTGATGGTACAAGGAGCTGTTGTGATGGACGTGATCCCCTGTTGTGACCTCTCTGTGACGGTCTGACAGACATCCTTCCTCATGGTGGTAAGGAGAATTCCACTCAGGTCAGCAGGTAATGCGCACCTCAGGATGTTCCGACCAGAAATGTGGTCCATGTCTGGTAGGTTGCAGATGAACCACGTTAGATTCCCGTCACAGTTCATCTTGTTGCCCGTTATCACGAGACTTAAGTTCTGGTTTTGACTTAGACGCAGAACTTGGCTGTCGATTATTGTGATGTGGTTTGTTTCCAGGTTTGCAATCTTCAGTGCTTTAGGTGGCAGGAGTGCATCAACAGGCACGGAATGCAGGCGGTTCTGGGCCAACCGCAACCAGGCAAGGCAAGGCAGGCCACGGAATGCATGCTGGGATATGGCAGAAATGGCATTCTTTTGAAGGTTCAAGTAAACTACCTGCTCAAGCCCCTTGAAGATATCAGGTTCTGAGGATGAAGAAAAAAGAACATTAAAAAAACTTTATCATCACAGTCCAGGCCTCGAAATAGTGGGTGCATGTTGGAGTCTGGTCTGTGCACCTAATTCTTGACTGTGGGTGCACCAGTGCAGCCAAACATTTTTGTATGCAATAGGGTAAAGGTACTATTGTGCACTAATATACAGAATATTCTTGATATGTAAGTGTCAGAAAAAGCACTATAACCTTTTGTTGTACTTCAGCTGATGTACTACTTGTTTGAAATTAGCTAGGTTTAGAATGACAGATTGAAGTTCTCAAGAGCTTTAGATTTAAGTATGTTTTGCTGACATTCAACTTTATCTTATGTGGTGGACCTAAAATTCTTTCTGTGCACCTAATTTATTGGGCTGGGTGCACCAGTGCACCTTTTTCTTGAAATGAATTTCGAGCCCTGCAGTCAGAAGAAATTGCCAAACCATTCATATGTACTTTTCACCATGTTAGTGGTGGGACTTTTAGAAAATACTGAAACTTTAACAAAGTGGGTTAACATCATAGATTGATTTGACTCACAAATAGGGAAATTTGCACCAAATTTGTTTGAACACACCTATGGTGCATTCATTTGCATCTACTTTGCATGTTTACACTTCTTGCGGAATGTATGAAACATCAAAATGCACCAAAAAGCATGTTAAGCCCCCCTTTTAAGGTAATACATACATGTAAATTGGTGTGAAAATCCTAAATCACAGTGTGTCATCACTACGTACATAAAATGCAGTCATGTAATAACATTTTAAAGTGAGTACACATGTATTGAAATCACTGATTTTAACGTACCAAGACTGGAGATACGGCTGTCAGCAAGGGTGACGGCGCGCACCAATGGGAGGCCTTGGAAAGCCCCCGGCTGTACCATGGAAACATTTGACTCTCGGATGTAAAGGAACTTCACTTCTTTGCTGTTGGGGAAAGACCGCTCCGGAATCGTAGAAGAACGGAGATGCTTGATGTAGATTGTTTGTGTGGCTTTGTCGAAGCCGGTAGGTATGGCGTCGAGACATACGGGGAAGCTGTACGTTCCTCCGTGTCCAACCCAGCTGCAGGCGGACCCCGCCCAATTTGCATCTGGACAATGACAGACGAGTCGCTTTTGACCCGCCCTGTTCTTTCCAACTACGCCGGGACCACAGCTGTCTGGACACCGAAGATCTTCATGTACATGCGCTGTTGCCGACATAAGCAGCAGGAGTAACCACCAAAGCAGTGCCTTGTTTTCTGCCATCTTGTCTACTGATATGTGTGTTGAAATAAATTGCCTGGTTGTAATAAAATTCATACATTCGATTTGTCCCTTTAGTTACGTAATTGGATCCATATGTTTTCAATTTCCCCAGTAGTTTGAATTACAAATTTCTAACATATGTTTAATTGATTTTTCAATCTCAGAACCTGTGAGACTCATTTTCTCTATAGTTTTGCATATGAAGAAAATTGCAATCATGCCTGATAAGATTTTATTTCTATGAACACTGCCAATTCATTAAAACTAAAAGAAAAAAACAACCAGTAGCCCTAAGAATAGAATGTAAACCCATCTGCAGCAAGACAGCAGGCTAAATACTACTAGAAAATAGCAATGATTTTAAGGGCCACATTTGCAGCCCATGTAAAAATGGACTATCTCAAACTAGCTTTTTTCAGAAATATTCATTCAATGCATAAATAAAAAGATCAATCTCTTAAGAAAAGACCCCACACACACACACGTTTAACAGTCTCCAAGTCCATAAACAATTATAGAGATATGGACATTTCCATGTTTGCAGTTCTCTCTCTTCCTGACAGGTTGCAATGCAGGTGAACAAACAGTTGCAATGATAGTTTCACAATGCCTTTGTTTGTTTGTATATCATATCTGCCTTATATGTGAGAAAATGGGTTGAAGAAAATGAACAGCCCTTTTAATTATATTGCTCTGAATTTCTCATCTTGTGTTAATATTTCACAATGTAGCAAAAACATGTCCAGCCAATAGTAACTACACAGCATGCATGTCGGCCTGCCCTGCTACATGTGGCAACCCTGACGCACAGAAACAGTGTTTCGTCAACACTGGTCAGCAGTTCTGCGTGGAAGGATGTCGCTGTAAGGAGGGCTACGTCTTGAGTGGAAGCGAATGCATCTTGAAGGAGCAATGTGGCTGCACCAAAGATGGGATCTACCACAAGGTAATTTTTTGCGATGCCTCAGTAGTGGAGGTGCAGCATACTACTATTGGGTTGAAAGCAATGAAAAATTGTAGCTGTGCATTCCCACCATGTTTTTCTAGGACATCATAACTCAATAAGGTACATTGCACGTAGTGCTACATGAATGGGTCTCTATGCTGTTTGGTATGTGGGTGTGTGTTGGTAATATGAAGTATGAATTTGAACTTACTGATTGGTATGTCAAAAATATTGTCATTTTGTACATCATGGCATAATTTTCGTGTTTCTTCTTCTCATTTCACTCTGATAACAAGGTAATGTAAACTAACATGAGCTAACGTATATTTGCTATTTGCATGTTAGAGAAACTCGACATGGACAGATGCACACCACCAACAATGCACCTGCTCTGGTAACAACACAGTCAGCTGCAAGTACGTCAGCTGTAGTCATGGTCTCATGTGGGGCCTAGAGAAAGGCGTCTACAAATGTCTCATGCCAAGCAAGAACTGTAAGTACCAACAAAAGGAGATATAATTTACATTAAGCATGACAAGTACAATTGGAATGTTATCATGATGTACAGTGTTGTTTTTAACCCTAGCATAATCTCCAAGCAGATGTTGGGATGGAAGATCCTGACATTTTCTTATGGCCAGAGAAGTTGTCAGAAAACGATACGATCTTCCAACCCAGCATCTGGGTGGCAATTAAATCAGATGGTATAACTGAGATATACATGGTCTTTTTTGTCAAAATTATAAATGTAACACCTTTCAAATTGGTCAACTTACAGATGTGACACATTGTAGAGAAACATAGTAGACTTTCTATGCACCAAATTTCCTTTTCTTGCAGTTTTCTCAGGAAAGGATTTCGGAAACAAGACTTACCATTCGGCCTGCGACAACAAGCCCTGCAAGAACAACGGCAGCTGTACACTCGGGGTGGACAAGTGGTCGTACTACTGCGACTGCTCTGATGGTTTTGAGGGACCGCAGTGTCAGACATGTAGGGAGGAGATAGTGATATTGGTTGTTCTAGGGGTGCTGACAGTGATGGAAATAGCCGTGGTTGTGGTTACGCTCCTACTTTTTTCTGCTTGGTGATATTGAGTACTTGAAGTACATTAAGGTACAAGGTGCAAGGACCAAGGTGGGAGTCTTAAGATAACAACAGGAGCATAGTGTGAACTGAACTAATGGTGGCAGTCCTGAATTGATAAAGGTGGAGATGGCGGATTTGGAGATAGCAGTATTGGTGGCATTGGTGACAGGGGTCTACACACATCAAGCATTGTGGAGGGACTACGGTTGGTAATTATCTTCTAATTATATCATTTTTACTGATTCAAGGCCTGTAGCAGGCATTTAGAGCTGGTGAAGGAGGACCTGTAACTGTATCTTTGAAGGGAAAATGTAAAATTGTAGAGGTGCTGAATATGGTGCTGAAAGTAGTGTTGTTGTTTTAAACAAACCTTCCAGTGATGGTACTGTTATGTTTAAACTGCCAATACTTGTCTTAAACCCATAGATATGCCTACCATATATACAAAGAAAGGTTTTAAATATCTTACCCTTTTTGATAAGTAAAAATACTATTTATCCCGATTCGTATTGATATATTCAAAACATTTAATCACTTCATATTCAACTTCCCTCAGTTACCGGCTGTGCAAGATTTCGATTTGACCTTGTCTTTGTCCTTGAGAGCTCCAACAAGGTCACAATGCCAAACTTCAGACTCATGAAGGACTTTGTCAAGAAATATGTCCAAGCTTTCGACATCCAGCCAGGTACAAACCGAATCGGGGTGGTACAATACGGAGCTACAGTTCAGGAAGCGCTGTCATTGGCTGCGAACAACACTCTGTCTGATGTTCTCTCAACCATCGACAACTTGAGACATCTGGGAGGCGGTACCTTCACACAAGCTGCATTACAACATCTTAAAGACACAAGCTTCACACAGAAGAGTGGAGATCGGATGGGTTATCCCAACGTAGCCGTTCTTGTGACGGTCGGGAAACCGTTTGACTCTCCCGCTGCTGTTGCGAAGGAACTTCGTGACACGGGAGTGCACTTGTTTGCGGTCGGCGTAGGAAGCGGACTCGGAAATACCACACTGGAAGACATAACAGGGTATCAGCCATTTGCTTTTCAGTTGAACAACTTCACAGACCTGGAGAACGATGCACAGCGTCTACAGGTGATACAAGCTGTCTGCCGTGGTGAGTCAATGAAAAACAAAGTCTATAGTCAGGTGCAATTGGTCACAGTAACAGTTATGTTGTATTCTATGGGTACTTTCCTACAGTCATTAGTCTGCCAAGTTTACCCCTCTTATGCTGAGGTCCCAGTTACAAAAAGGGGCCCAGTCGGGTAGTTCACAGGCTGTTTTTGGCACTTTCGGGCGTGACCCCTACGTGGCCCCGTGTGACACATTGTGTGGCTGCCGGGCTATTTTTTGGCTCGGCTGGGACCTCGAGTCATTTTAGGCCGGACTTAAAATCAACACCGGAGCCTGTAACAAAACGACGCCGTGTCCTAATCGTGCAAACACCAGGAGGTAACCCTCCAAGCTGCCTCCCCTTACCCGGAAATGCACCAGGATAAATTTGTGGCTTCGTGCCGGGCCAGGACTACACCCCATATGGGCACCGGTGCAAATGGGATTGTAGCGTTGGACAAAGATTACTAAAGTGTAATACCCAGTGGCACCAGTAAAGTTCTAAGTAAGAACCATGTACATATCTCTCCTTTTGAAGATTACATTTTCAGGAATTCAATCTGAAGGAATCGTTGATAATGACAATCTGTTTTTCAAAAGCTGCTATACTTCATTTGTTAGTGTCTTTTTGATTGTGTATAGCTGTCATTGAACTTAGTAAAAGAAGGCCCTCTCTAAGAGTCTTAAGTTATGGTTACAACTTACATACGACTGTTGTATTATTAGGTCGTGATGAATGTGCGTCCAGCCCATGTCAGAACGGAGGAGCATGTGTCGATGGAGACTACTCTTACCAGTGTGTTTGCCAAAAAGACTTCGTCGGTTCCAACTGCGAGCGCTGTGGTTTGCCCACAACAGGTTAGGTTGAAAAACTTTGACCATAAAATCATATCCTCTTTTAGACAATTATCAATCCCTCTGGACAAAATGCTTTTTTTAAAGATATTTCCTTTGTACCTACATCTATAGAATGAATGAATTGAATTCACAGGACTACTAAAATAAACGGTAAATGATACAATGTTGTGTAGTTACAAGTGCCGCACATTGAAGTTTTCTATAAACTTTTCGACATCTTTTTTAGGTGTAAACCAAATGGAACGCACATGTACAGTATGGAACGGCCGCCAAATATTGACCTTTGACCACGCCGCCATTGACCTCACTGGCAGTTGTCGATACACCTTGGTCCGTGACAAAGTCACCTACGGCAATGCCACTCATCGCAACACCACTCAGACAAACTTCAACATTGAGCTGGAATGGACCTACATGTCCATGGATGGAAACAGTGCTCCAATGATGGCAGTTGGCTCCGGTAGTTCAAATCCTGAAGACACGCTTGTCAAAATAGATGCGGGATCTCTGAATCTGCCAGCAGAGTATGGAAACTTCAGCCACCTCCGCACAAGGGTCCATGTAGATGTGTTCGGCCAAAGAGTGACACTCATGGAAGGACCCAAAGCTTTGGTAAGCACTTGATTTTAATGTGTATGAAAACTTTTTCTGTCATGTGCGTACTGGATTGTAAATGATAGTCAATTAAGCCTCTGACTGCAAGGTACAGAAGAAACCATTTTAAGGCTTCTTAGAGTTATTGCAATATGAATATGTTGATGATAGTGACATTCATGTAAGCTTAACCTTCCAGTTGTCATTTGAAAAAAATAATTTTCCCAGATATTGTATCCCATTCCCCTGAAAGTTTAAGGTAAGATTACCATCTATGATCATTTTTTTTAGCTCTACTGACACAATAGAAAATCCAGATAAGTGGGTATTTGATGTATTCTGCCTCATCTTATGTAACGCTTACTTGTAGGCCTAGGATACTTGATTAGCGATAAGTGTGCTGTATCTTTGATTGATTCTTTGTCCCTAGCAGAAGCTAGGTACTCATTTTCACCTGAGTGAAGTGTGAGGGCTAGGGACCTGGTGTAAAGTGCCTTTCTAAAAGGCACAATGTAGGGGTCAGTCAGGGATTTGAAACCAAAAACCTCTTAAATGATGAACAGAATTGACAAGATAAAGAAGCAAGCTGCATGCTCATATCTTCAATGACAAATACTATGTAGTATTCTCAGCTGACAGTATTATCCTCTCCCACCAGTACAACAACTTGACGGTGACCCCTCCCTTTACGACAAAAGACATCCAAATCAACTACACCGGCAGCCTGGTGCAGCTTACCACGACCTCTGACCTAGTGGTCACGTACGACGGCAGACAGGAGGTCCGCGTGAGGGTTCCCAGCTGCTATGAGGGGAAGACTGTCGGGCTGTGTGGGAACTTCAATGGAAACTCCAGTGATGATATGGCTTTGAAAGATGGGAGAATGTCAGCTTCTGTGTCTGACTTTGGGGACGGCTGGAAGGTTGGAAACAACAGGTAGAATGGCTAACTGGTTTGAATTTGGACAGTTTTATTTCAAAAGGTTTAAAAGCAAAATTAGGAAGCCATATTTTTCAACTTGTTAATGGATGTACATATATACAATACAATAATTGTTGAGTTAGTATGCTTTTTTTTGCCTGTCAATTTCTGTCATATTAAGTGAGTTTTTCCGTATACATTGTGTATAGTATAATTGGAAGACAAAATTATTCTGAATTCGTTTGGGTAAAAAGAGCAATGATAATTACTGACGCTTATTTCATCAATGAATCATTATGGTTTATAAACTACTGACACCGTTTGTCACTTTTGTCACTTCGTTACTGTTCATGATGTTATAGACCAAACTGTCATCTTCGAAGGTCTGCCACGAGAGAGAAAAGAGACCTAATTGTTGTGTTTTCTTTCTACAGTTGTCCAGCGACAGTTGATGTGTCCAAACTAAACTGTAGCACTGCAAAGAACCAAACAGGGACAAACGACACCTGTGGGCTCATCCTGTCTTCAACTGGCCCCTTCTCTCGCTGCCATGCAGTACTGCCCCCTAGGGAGTACTACGAGAGCTGCATCTTTGACACATGTCAACGTAGTAATGGGTCAATGAAGAGCAACATGAACAACTCTACCAAGGGTTTGAATGCCACCGGCAGTGACAAAGAGGAGAAGAAGATGTGCTCCAGTATGGAGACATATGCAAGGCTGTGCCGCAATGCAGGCGTGCTGGTTGGTGATTGGAGGAAGCACAACACCTGCAGTGAGTTTTCTTGAACAAATATAAGTAAAAAATCACACACAAAATATCATGATGACAAGAGTTAAGTAGATGAATAAAGAAGTTTTCGGATTTCAGTGATCTTTTGCATGCTTTGCATGTAGTATCCTACTGTTTTGTAGCTTGTAATTCAGTGTTGGGGGTGTGAGAAGCCCTTAAAAAAAACAGTCTATAAGGCTAAGACATGGTTATACATTTTTTCATCATATTTTCTTCTCCAGAGATGAAATGCCCAGCCAATAGCAACTACTCAGCCTGCATGCCATTTAGACAACCGACTTGCCTGCATCAGAATGTAACGAGGGAGTGCATTCGTCAGGACTTCATGTCGCTGTTGCCGTCGTTTACCGCAATACGCGAGACTTGTATCGAAGGCTGCCAATGCCAGAGTGGGTACCTGCAAAGTGGTCTGGAGTGTGTGCTCCCAGAGGATTGTGGGTGCACCTACAAGGACGTCTATTGGCCGGTGAGTATTATGGGCTAGACCAGTGATAACACGAATGCCGAGAGAATGATTCGGGCTTGATTTGTCTGATGAAAGAGGTTATAGAATAGACCTCCTTGGTGGTGATTTTTTTTCTACTGGTTAAAAAAACCTGATATAATTAGACTTATCATGTTTTAACATTGTGTTGATGCAGAAAGGAGCGATGTTTGGAGTGAAGGACAAGCGTCAGTGTGAATGTAAAGGCAACAACACGGTTGTCTGCCAGCCGGTGGTGTGTGCACAGTGGGAGCTGGTGGATGGAAGCTACAGGTGCACATGTGTGGGACAGGCCACATGTTTAGGTATGTGTAATAACTCGCTACAGTATCTGTAAATTCATCCAATGCATTCAAGTTGGTAGTAGAAGAAAATGGAAGCATTTGCTGTTTTTTTAAGTTCATGATTGAAACGACCATTTGTATTGTAATGCAATGTATTTACAATAAGAACAATGATCTCCTTGGCAAGACCTAACATATGTTTGCAGTGTAACGAGTTTTGTGTGAGAACCCTCATGACAACCACAGACACAGAAGTGGCATTGGAGCTTACACGACTTTTCTACTTTATTTTCCATTCTCCAGCGGTTGCCAGTTTCACTGTAAACTTCACCTTGGCAACTAGCAGGCCGTTCACCCCAGTTCTTCTGAACTCCACCTCCATGGAGTACCAGAAACTGCAGGCTGAGGTTCAGACACAGGTAAATTCCTTATTTCTGCATGGTGATCCGTAAATAGTTTCATCAGGTTGATAAATCAATTCAACGTAATGATATTTTTCTATGGTACACAACAGTGTTTTCTTTCTCTACAAACATTACATTATTCTGCTGCTCTTGGATGTGAAAACTTCTCATTGATGCTTAATGACGAAGTAGCAAGGATGTGGTCCAGAACGTGGCTGATTCTATCCCCCTAAGTCTTTTCATGCCTGATGTGGATCCAAAAATAACCTGCTTTGAAGTGTTATACATTTTTCTTTTGTACGTGTCTGGACGGTTTGAATGTACATGTATATCTGACTTTCAAATGAGAACTGTGCAGGGATTTTTATTAATTCCATCAATTTTGTTTCTGCTTTATGTTCTCCAGTCTGCCGCTTTACTTGGAAGTGCTGCAGGGTTTCAAAGTGTCAAGGTTCTCCGGTTTTCCAGGTAACGGCCTGATCACATCCATTGAACAATTGTCAAAATGATTGAAAACTAAGGGTATCCTTGGGATAGTCGTACAAAGTAGCTGTCTCGTAAAAAGGGAAAAGGCTGTCTTTGATCGTTGTCAGTATATGGTTCTGTCACAGTCCGCTTGAAAATTCTACAACACCAAAATTGTACGTTGGCCTACAACGAAACGTAACCATGCCTTTAGGCACGCCACAAGTTGCGAATTGTACAGGTGTACAATGTGTGTATAAATAATCTGATCTTGTGATTTTCTCATTACAATATAAGTGCTAAAGCATTGATCAAATGTTGTTTCCCTTTCACAAAATTCTTGATTTATGATAATTGTAAGTGCTGAAGACTGCATCGGTAACATCATTCTGGAGAAAAGCTGGCTTTCTTTTTAGTTTTATTTACTTATAGATTTTGTTCTCTCTCTTTTCCAGAGCCAATAACAGTGCCATCATTGCAACCTTGCGCCTTCTGTTGGCTGAGACGACCAGCCAGAAGATTCTAGTGCTCATTCGCACTGCTGTGAACCAGGGCAAAGTGTTCGAGTTGTCGGTCCTGCAAAACTCCTTTGTCTACAGACGTGACTGTAAGTTTTCCGTCTCTTATATTTCTGTTAGGAACTGTTTGTAATCTATCATAATCATTGAAAAACTCAACAGTTGGGAGGTTTTGCACTGCCTAAATGTTTGATATGTCTGCACCAGTATAGAACAGACTATCACCATACATGATTGTATAACCTTTCTGAACATTTTGTTTGGTGCAAAGTTGCCTAATTTTCAAATGATTTGGACAGCTTCAGCAATATGCACTCACTTGTATAAATCAACATTTTGCTTCAGCACCTTTGTCTTAAGAATTTTACTATCAGATAATGTGATATCTCAATGCTTCTGAGTTGTTTTGTTTGTCTTTCTTCAGTGAGTATGTCAGCAACATCCCAGGTTGTCATTATTCAGACATGGTCTCCCCAACTGCTGAATGTCAACTCTGTGCAGTACAAACAATTGGTCTATAACATACAGATCATGGTAAGGTTTGGATTGATTCCTTGATTCATTCATTCATTCATCATTTTGCAAATTCTATATCGAGAAATTACAAATTGAGAATCTGAAAGGATTACAAAGAAAAGTTTTAATCTGTAAAATATTGGTTCACATATTTAAATGAAGGTGAAAGCTTTCTTTATAATTGTTAATACCTAATATAATATGTGTAGGTCTTTTGATTGACATGTCGAATCGTTTTGATTGACAGTTCCAGCAGATGTTCGTGACTGTCCCTGGCTTGCAGAAGGTGGAAGTAGCAGGATTCAGTCGGGGGTTAGTAGTTCCAATCTATTGTAATTTTTTCCTTGAACAGTCTGGCAGATGTACTCAGCCTAAAGATATAATTAGTGTATTTTGGCTGAATTTTAAGAGCCGTTTTATTCCCTGAACTTTCCTAAGACCTTTCATTGCGATCATGTCTTTATGATTCACGAACTTGAAAACACAAACCCTCATCTTCTTTCTGTTTAAGTTAAACAATGCATCATCATGGCCTTCGCATCTCTGAACCACCTAGGAATGAGCCTCAAATTTGACGAATATGTAAATAAACTTAACATTTCAAATGTACTAATATGTACAGATTATTTTACAACAGGGAAAACAACTTAGTTGTGGCAAAGATACGAGTCATCGCAACCTATTACGCGATCAGTATGGCACAGACCAGGTTTATCCAACTAGTGACCACGGGCAAAGTGGGACAACTGACTTTCAACTCCAGCAATGTGATCATCAAACGTGATGGTGAGGAGATTTGGTTGCTTTTAACCTCTGTGAAGGAGGTATTGTTTTTTGGTGGCAGTGTTTGTGTGTTTATGTACAAAAATGTATTTGTGTGTTTATGTGTGGACAAAACTTCAGCCTAAAATGTAGTTGCCAGGGTTTGATTGTGACTATGTATAATATGTGGGCAGGCCTTGCAATGATGCTCATTGTCAAATTCCTAGCAATTTTCCCTCATACTGCAGCAGACTGTTTACTCCTTGTATCTTCTGTTCTGGACCTAAAATGTCTTTCATTCATTGATTGGTTTTCTTCAACATCAACAGTTGTTTTGTCATCTACAACGTCCATGACCATCGGTTCTTATACCTGGGTGCAGAATCTGTCTGTCAGGACATCCCTCCAGTACATACAGTTAAAGCAGCAAATAGAGGAACAGGTAAGGCATTATGCACGGTTTTGTAGAGATTGGTGAATGATTGGGATATGATTCTCACTAGCATCCATCATTTGATGGAACCTCATGTTACAAAATCATACCATCATCTTGACCGTCAAAATTGGCATGTCTAATATGAACAATATGGTCAGCAAGATGAATGGATGGTCTCTTTTAAAAACATTCGTGCATTGTAGAGAAGTGTAAAATATGAGCTAATCATGTTTGTCTGATTGTTGATAGATTTACATAGTTTGATTTTCCCTTACAGCTTACCACACAACTGGTAACAGTCACAGGTTTCCAGACACTACAAGTCGTTGACATCAAGCAAGGGTAAAACAGCCTTCTATTTGTATTGTACATTTTGTATTTATATATTCTCCAAGCAGAGGTTTCGGTTGGGTGTCTGCTAGTGGCCGCGATTTTTTACGGCTGGTACTCTTAAGTAAGAAATTGCGGCCACTTTTAGCCCCTCCTTACCAAAACCTCTTCTCGAATAGTAGTATTTATAGAGCTGCATGTGTTTCGAAAATCGCCGTACTTCTGTCTTGTTGATAAAGTACATGTACCTTTCCTTTGTTCCAAAATCCAGTGTAAACAACACCGTAGTGGTAGTTGTAGCCGTGTACGGAGCTGGTTACGCTACCAACCAGCTGCAGTCGGCATTCCAGACTGCCGTCCAGTCTGGTCAACTTGGCACCATCAGGGTGGTCAAGCAATCTGCAATGGTCAAGACTGATGGTGAGAAACATAACTGAATTATTTGAATAATCGTACGTCTTGCAAGATTCAGCTGTCTTTTTACGGATAATGCATCCTTGTTTTACGTCCTTGTCGGCGGTTGGTTCTGTCACAGCCTGCTTGAAATTCTACAACATCAAAATCATACGACGTCCTAAGTGCGTCTTATTGTAGGTACATCGTATTTCATGCTGTATAGCAAAAAAAAAAATTGATGTATGCCAAAATCAATACAGAATTTTCCTTCAGAATTTATGTGACTTCTTTTTTCTACTTAGAAACAGTCATAACTTAATGTCACAATTTTGCTTCTCTACTGTACACGTTGTGATGCCATCAACTCAGTTGTTTTAATCAATGACTTCCAACCTCAACTGAGTTGCTGTTTCTCTCTCCACAGTCGTTGTGTCCTCCACTGTGCCGGTGACTCTGACACAGTCATGGAATAATGCCTACGCCAACTCAACAACCCAGGCCTTTGGTACCCTCAGGAAGACGGTTACTCAACAGGTAAAACATCTCGTGGTTTAAATTTGTCTTGACAAGAAATTGCGTTTGGTTAATTATTAGGCATTAGACTTGACATTTACTAATAGGAACGTTGGACTTATGAACAAGTGTATCTTTGATAAAAAGGACATTTCATTTCTTAATCAGTTCACAGAACAACTTGGAGGAACTCAAGGGTTTCAGCAGGTTGCAGTGTCAAGCTTTGAGAAGTCGTAAGTCAAAACCGAAGTCGAAATCTTTAACTTGTTATTATGCAGATTAGAAAATAGAAGGAAGAATTATAGATTTAAGAATAAGATTCAAGTAAGCAACATACACAACATGACATTGTTTTAATTCGATGTTTGAAGAAAATTCGATACGGATGTGTTCAAAGGTAAATTGTCACGTCTGTTGAATGTTCGCAGTAGCTGCATTGAGTTTTACCTGAGTTTGACAACATGTGATATTTCCTTGTTGTATCTAGGGGTAACACTGTACGCGTGGTCATACGCTTACTGTCCACGAGTTATCGCGCCTCGTCTGAAGTTCAAACGTCCCTGCTCAGTGCAGTTAACCAGGGAAAGATTGGCTCCATCAGTGTTAATCAGACTGTAGCTGTCGCTGTCAAACAGAATGGTAAGTCTGCAATAGCAGCACTGGTAATGCTGTTGAAAACATAGAGCCTTGTGGCTGCACCTGATCAATTACTTTTGTATTGACGTCAAATGAGATACAATGTAGCAGATGGAATTACGGACCTCTGCACTGTAAACACATCAATTTTAGGCTCTGTGATGTTCTCAAGGCTTGGCTCTCTCTTGTCATCGTTAGGACTGAAGATTTCTTGCAAACATTTTTTTAATCTTCTGTAATTCATAATTAAATAAGTTTAAATTGCCATAATTCAAGATGAATTGTAATCGTTGTGTGATTGAGTTTGATGTGATGAATTGGGAAAGTTTCTGAACTATTTCTTTTTTACATCAACGCAGTTGCTCAGTCATTGACCTCTAGCATGACCTTGACCCGACCCTGGACCCCTGACCTGCTCAACGCTAACTCAATGACCTACAAAACCCTGAAGATACAGATAGAACAATCAGTAAGTTTTGCCATTGTGCTAACTCAATTGTTCATTTCTGTTTAGATTATGCATTTTAAAATCATGAAAATCCTGTAAAAAGTATGTCTACTAGCAGCAACTAAAATGTAACCATCGTCATCAAACTGTTAAGTATATAAAGTGATACTTGTGTGAGTCTCACCGTTGAATTGTGTCAAAATGTCTAACTCAACATATCTTTATTCTGCACTGCACAGATAAGAGAATCCCTCTTTCAAACGGTGGGATTTCAGGCTGTCAATGTGGCCAGGTTCAAACAAACGTAAGTTTATCCGGCAGTTAGTGTTAGTAGTTAGTTTCAAGTCAGTTTTACTCTGACTCAGTCAAAAATGATTGATATATGATGCTATGATGCATTAATTTTATTTATTGGTTCTCGTATTTAAAAAAAAAATAGTACGGAACTGGAATATCATTGAAAATAAAAACGGAGACTGGGGGAAAAGTCCGCACCATGGTACACATAGTTTCAAGATGTGATTACAGATAAACACAAGTTTTCTTCCCTCCCTTATTTGCTTTAATCTTGATTGCTTGCTGAATTTGGCCAAAACAATCTCGGAGAACCAGAAAAATGGATTGGTGTGACCTTAATGATAGAAATACAAAATAAGGTTTTGTTATATACTGAATGTTAGAAATAGAATATAACTTCCAATCACATCTAAAGTACAGCCCACAAATTTCCAAGTTACCTGAAACGTTACCTCATATGAATGCCATAGGTCTGACCAAAAGATCCAGGTGATCCTGCGCATCATGGCCGTGGAGTATGCTGTAAATCAGGCACAGCAGACTGTACAGGCTGTGGTACAAACCGGGCAGATCGGAAACATTGTTGTCGATGCCAACTCAGCGACTGTAACCCAAGATGGTTAGTCTGAAATGGTTCTGGAGAAAAATTTTGAGTACTGGAACTGGTATCTAATTGTCCAAGTAAATGTATGTGGTACCTGATATTAGGATAGAAGAATATTGAACATTCATTTTTTATCTATAAGGGATACATACAAAGCGTAAAGTGAAAAGTGTAATGGTGAAAAATGTTGAGGGAGCTCCAAACGGTTTTCCTGGAGCAAAAGTGAACTTTCATGTTCAATGAAATATAAAAATGTGTACTACTAACATTGCTATTCAAACCACAGTGACAGTGTCCAACACTGCCCAGATGACCTTGACCCAGGCTTGGTCAGCCAACTTGACCAGTACCTCATCAGCAGCGTACGTCAGCCTTAAGAACCAAGTGGAGACAACAGTAAGTCGATTTATAACTTATTTTTTCGCCCTCAGCCAGCTTTTGTTTATTCATCTCTTAAAGAACAAACTATTTTATTTGTGATTCCACTTCAGATCTGTTTTCTGTTTGAGTTTTATAATATATATAGCATTCGTCAAACTCTTCTCCCTTCCACAGGTTTCCCAACAGTTTGCAAAAATGGTAGGATTCCAGCGAGTTGTGGTATCCAACTTTGTTCAGCAGTAAGTACTAAATTGCAAAGCACTACCTTCATAATCTCTCACGATTTACATGAGTTATGCAAGGAATAAGGAAGCCATGTATCACTCAAAACCTTCACTATTTGAATAGAAATTAAGTTAGAACAATGTTGAGTTCGTGTCAACATGTACAGCTAAGCAGGGGTTGATATGTATTGTTCCACAGGGGTGGCCGTGTTGCCGTGGTGGTACGAATCGTCATGGCGGACTACTCTTCCACGGAAATCCAGCAGGCGTTCACAGCGGCTGTCAGTAGTGGACAGATGGGAACGCTGGCTGTTAACAGCACATCAGCTGTCGTCAGAAAGGATGGTAGGTAGACCAGCTGTAGTAAGAAATACTAACTAAACATGGTTGTAAGCCCACATCAGATTCTATTCAATTTTTTGGTTTCCAGATTTTTGAAAAATATGCATATAATGATAATGAGAGCAAAGCTTGAGATCCTGGATCAGGTTGCACTCGGTTGTATGGAGTGAAGACAGTCATATTCAAGTTTTCCTTTCTTCCCTTTGCTTTTAATATTTCCGCTTGCTACATATTCACCTTAAAATGTCTGAGAATCAATGAAATAAATTGGCGTGGCCCCTTGAAAAAGGTGTGCAAGAATTCTACTTTATCCACTGAGATGAATGAACAGAAAATTCTATACATTTATGTACGTGTTGTTACAATTTGGTGCTGGATCATTTGTTGTATTTAACTAGATAAGTGTTAGAATGCCTGAAATATGAGAAACTCAAGAAACTCCTTTTCTCCAGTGACTGTGACTCGATCAGCCTCAATGACCATCACCAAACCCTGGTCAGCAGAGTACCTCAACGTGACCTCCATGGTGTACAAGACTTTCCGGACACAAGTGGAGCAACAGGTAGATATCATTGATGGAACAGGAAAATAAGGAAGCAAGATGGAGACCGAAAAAAAAATATTTCTAAAGACAGTTTCAGAGTTATTCTGTAGTCGCCAACTTGCCCTCTATTGCATTGTAGTTTATCTTGTACATTTTCTACTTCATAACATTGTTGGTCTTTCAGCTGCTGACTGTACTGCTGTCAGTTGTTGGGGTTCAGGGTGTGAGAGTAGCGTCGTTCAAGGAAAGGTGTGACATTTTCTGTTTACATTATACATGTCTTGTGTCTTGACTGCAATGACTTAGATCATGGATGTTTTCTTTACCATTGACTTGATTGGATGTTAAAATATTTGTTATTTTGATCTCTTTTCCTTCCAGTTCTGGCAATATTGAAGTTCTTGTCAGACTGGTTCTTGCTGACTATGCCTCAAAAGGAGCACAGATGTCCTTTCAGACTGTTGTGTCTTCTGGGAAGATCGGAAGTCTTACTGTGGACCCGGCGTCTGCTGTGGTTAAGAAAGACGGTGAGTTCTGTCTTAAATAGTTCTGTTTGATATCAATTATATCTAATACATTGTATCATTTGTTAGCCGTCTATTGTTTTGATATAACAGATATTACTTATATTAACGTTGTAGTTTAATTTTGTCTCCACTTTTATGTATGAGCTTTTTTGCAACCCTTGGCTCATGTTTGTATTAGTACTTTTTTCTGTTTGTATTATTTATCATTTTGTATTATTTTGTGAAATGCAAAAAAAAAAAGGAAAGTCGGCCTGCTTGCATACTCGAGAGTCTTATACATTTGACAACTAATGTGTATAGAGCTTATACCTAAAGTACTAATAATGAAATAAATGTGGACAGGATACAAAAGACAGTACATGTATATATGTTTAGTTTTTTGACTTAGTTTGAAAAAAAAATTGAAACCTAAACCTTCATGCAACATTCTATGCTCAGGCTACTATGATTCTATTAATGTAATTGGTCATTCTCACAGGAAGGTTGAATATAGTTGCTTCGAATTCGTCCATGTCGGTCAGCTCAGCGTTTATGGTTGAGGGAAAGAAATCTTATATTCATGACAGTACTTTACAGAATAGTTTTCTTTGTCATGCAAATCTTAATACTATCTATAATCACTATGGATGGATGGTATACATATATAAAATTGTTTGCCAAATTTAAAATGTTTAAGCCTGATGATATTTCATTTGTCTTTGATCCTCTTACACTTCAGTGAGCATCACCTCAACTGCATCCATGACCTTGACCCAACCTTGGTCAGCTGACCTGATGAATCCTTCTGCACCACAGTATGTCACCTTGAAAAAACAAGTGGAACAAGCGGTAGGTCATTTTCTTAACCCTGCTAAATCAACAGCGTTGTTACCTGTAATGTTAGATATAAAAAATATTCTTGCATGGAAATCACCGTTTATTTACCCTCAATAAGCTAAAAAGTTATCAAAACAAGATTTGAACATCGTCACTTACATGTGCAAATGCATAGATTTTTGAAACAGCTATTTCAGACAGTATCATTTGTCTTTCATCAGCGACTGACAAAAGATAGTGCATTGTGATGTGGGTGATGAAAGAAACGTAAGAAACTATTGAAGGGCAGAACGAAATTTCTGAAAAATTCTAAATACGAGCTTTTTATGTGTCAGTATGCTTAACATTGATTGATTATGCTTAACACAGAGTCTAACACCTGGTGTGTTTTCTCTTTTATGCAGTTTTCAGAATCCCTGATTGTCGTCCTTGGGTTTCAACGGGTTGCGCTACACAAGTTCGTCCGCACGTGAGTCATAGTGTCCGCTTTAGATAGTATTATGTACTCTGGCGAGCAGAACCTTTGCATTTGATAAAAGCCTTTAACCTCATTTAACAATTACAAAACTCTTCAACTTTTCAGGTGGCAGCTTTTTGTTCGTCTTTTGCAGGCATTCATACAGTGAACGTAATTCTGTGGAAACACACCCTAAGGAACATCATTAAGCTTTCTGCATTTGTTGCAAAGTTTCCACTAAGTCTAACCAATCATCTCCTGTTGGCCTTCCGCACTTTACTATCTGTTGAAAAGGACTTCAGTTGAGTCTAACTTGAGTCTGACTCTTTTAAAGAACGGAAACTACTCCATCAGTCTCCAACATCACTTTGCATTTGTTTGGTTAGGCTGGGTTCAATCAGCAATTTCAGGCACTTCTATGTGGTTGTACTCGTACTGTATCACATTGGGTTCATTCTTTTGCTTTTCACCTGAAATGGCTTACATGATTGTCGCTTAACAGGTGACTAAGCTTTACACTGATATGTCTAAACAGCGTCTTAACCCTGCTTCGTCGTTGTCAGACGTCTTACCATTCAAGCAATCCATTTCATTTCTTTTATCATCACTCTGCCATTTGGTGATGTATTCTTGCTTGTGTGCTCAGCTCGGCTTAAGGAATCTGGACCACAAGAAGTGGCAGCAGACATTTTGCTTCATGCTTGGTTTATTCACATTATGGAAGCACTCTGAAGATTTGGAGTACTTGTTTTGTACAAATGGCGTTGCTGCTAGTTTTTTTTTGCTCTAAAGACTGAACCTAGCTTTCGTGATGTCATCAGTTATGGTTGATCTTCGTCACCTGTGGCGTACAGCTTAACCTAAGCAAAGATCATCGCTTGGTGGGCAAACTGCTATTCCATGCAGTTCTTGCTGCACTTTCCCACTGTCTAACTTACGCTTAATTTAGCAATGTGGCAATTTGTCGTATTACAGTTGTTTGGATAAATTCTTTTTCTCAGTGAAAGTAACCAAACCCAAGTAGTGTTGCGGATCATAACAGCAGACTACTCTGCGGCGGACATCAGCAGACGGTTTGAAGTCATTGCACAAGAGGGAGAGGTTGGACCAAGGGCTTTCACTGTTAGAAACGCTACCACTACCAACTTTAAACGAGATGGTGAGCATTTTGACAATTGTTTTGCAATGCACTTGTCAATACCTTTGTCCAATGAGTGTTTTCATGATACACTTACTTAGACCCCATTTATACCTGGATTTGTGAATAGGGATTGACCCAGCCACGGAATTTATCCTGATTCGATTCACCGAATCAATCGCTCATACCAAGCTTCGCGGATCAAGGTCAATTCCTTGCCTGGGTACATTCTGATTCGCAAATCCTGATGTATATGTAGGGTATATATATGTATTTATATAGGGTATATTGCATGATTCATTTCAATGAGTACGAACAAAGCCCACGTGATGTCTTTTTTTTAGCAATATTGTTTCTCATACATAATGTATGTGCAATAATATCGTGAAGGAAATTACAATTGATTGAAATAATAGTTTTACTGTATGATTATTGATGCCGGGACTCAGTTTTGTTTTCATTCTGCTCTTTTGTATTCAGCAAGCATCTCGTCCACAACCACCACTGTTCTTACCCAGTCCTGGTCTGTTCAACTGACCAACAAAACATCACAGGAATACAGGAGCCTGACCCAGCAAATAGAGGACGAGGTTTGTATCATCTTAACATTTCACGTTGTTAGAGATAGTTTTAACTTTAACATTTTTTTATTATTTCTAAACTAGTATTCCTCAAAAATGTTGATACTGAGTCAGTGTCAGTAGTTTCGTTTTTAAGGACAATGCAGGAAATACTGTCTGCCAAATTGTTACAACCACCAGTTTAGCTGGAGATTATTCAACAACAAATTATAACAACTGGACAGACTTTATTTAACTTCCCTTTGTTTGTTAGTGTACAAATGCATGCACTTATATTTGTAGACTATTAGGTTGCAGCATAATTTAGCAGGGATGGTTATATGAGGCTAGCTACAGAAGAGAACTCATGTAAGTAACCAATGGATGTCAACGTAATAATAGCCAATCTTTCAGCACCATGGAGATGACCCTCCTGTAGCAAATAGCCATTGGTTCTGATTCTAATTGCACGTATATTGATGATTTTGCTTCTTTCAGATATCCATCATACTTGTTCAGAATGCTGGCTTTAAGAGAGTCAATGTCAAGGAGTACAAACAAAGGTAAGACTGTTTGAAATCATTAGTCCTGAACTGTGTCCTGCCTTGTCAGATTTTAAATGCGTCCTTAATATGATTCTGTGTATTCCATAAATTCTATACATTTTGTTTCATTCAAGTGGAGCATCACACACCTACAATTCTTTGAATTGCAGAGCATCGATATGAAGGGAGAAACAAACAAAAAGTAGTAGATTTTAAAAATGTATTCATTTACTATGAATTTTTTTCTCATAGTTCTGATGGCAAGGTGGAAGTGACAACCAGGGTGACCATCGCTCCATATGCATTGTTGGAAACACAGTCATCCTTTTTGGAGGCTACGAAAACAGGACAGTTGGGGACAGTTCAAGTTGTGAACACATCAGCCACCATTATTGAAGATGGTAGGATGAAATGACATTTCCTTTCGTTTTCCATTTGCTGTTTGGCAATTGTCTTTACTTATACTCTCGTATAGATCGTTAAAATTGTTTACAAATATTGTGACTGAAAGAAAACTTAAAGCCTAGAAAAAAACGTCTAATCTTACCTACCGTTTTTGTTTCAGAATATTACCTCTTTCGCTGAGCCATATTGAATCTTATTCTCTCTCAATATGATCATGTCAAAATATGATAGGCTGGCTTTTGAAACTTCATTTAAATCCTTACTGAGAAGAAAAGCTTCCACTGCAACCAATAAGAATGATGATTTTGGTTGCATTAAACACTAAATTTTGTAATGTTTATGATATTTCTTTAGTGAGCCCTTCTGCCACTTCCTCCATGGTTGTGACTGAGGAATGGAACCCACAACTTCAGAACACAGACTCAGTGGTCTACAAGGAACTCAAGAATAAGATAGAGCAAACAGTGAGTTATACATAGATTTGAACACTAGCTTGGACCGGAAACTGATCATTTCCTGTCAACAATATTATTGAAATGAAGCTGCCAGGAAACGATTGAAATTTTTACATTAAGAGACTATTTCTTTGTACCCACAGCTACTTGTCAGCCTGTTACAGACTCCTGGATTCCAAAATGTGGAGGTTGCCAATTTCATGAAGACGTAAGTATATTATCTTTCTTATGAGTATTGTGAGAACTTCTTCAACAACATCGCACGTCAGATTGTTTTATACTGTTAAGAAAGGTTCATAATCGTAAAATAAGCCTATTTCAGTAGGCTAGCTTTATCTAAGACTGAGTAATGACAGTATCTAGTTCCTCACACTGAGTATGATTTTATCAGCTCCTGATTTTGTTACTCTGACATTGTTTTGATTTTCAGAGAATCCAACCAGACACAAGTTGTGGTGAGGATAATATCCACTGCCGACACACTGAAAGAAACACAGCAAAACTTTGTTAGTCTGGTGGAGAAAAACCAACTCAAGGGCGTCACTGTCAGCACAACTTCAGCTACAACCAGGAGAGATGGTAAAATGAGCTTCCTCTCTATCAGCCTTTTAATATGTATTTCTATATCAGACACACACAAGATGTTCCTTGGTAGAGCTACAGTTTAAATTAAACATGATTTTGAATTTATTTGACCGTTTCATAAAGTTTTACATAAAGCGATCAGTAAATAGAGTAATGTGATTCAACATACTTGTTTTTGCACCTGTCACATAACATACTTTACTTTTGATAGCTAAACTTAAGACAGTAATCCGTACTACTAACCAGTAAAAACGTATTATGTAATTACAGAAGCTTGCCTTTTTAGTTCTTAACTGTTGTGTATAACTAAATATTATCAAATTCCATTCAGTTGCGTCATCAACGTCAGCTTTCCTGACACTGTCAGAACAGATGTGGACCACAGATCTCCTTAACAGCTCATCATCTGTGTTTGTCACCCTTAAAGAGAGGGTAGAGGATGGAGTAAGTAACAGCTTTTATAGAACATTTTGCCAAGAAGTTCCTTTGGCACATAATTTGTAGTTGACGCTTTGCACTCATGGAAACTACATGTATTGACATGTACTTAATGGGTGAGGAAATGTGTACAAGTAACGAATTTCATGTGAGCAGTTTCAAAGATTTGTAGTGATGTCAGATGTATCCTCAATGTAACGTGATACATGTCCTTTACTTGTAGCTGACAGAACAGATAGCCAACACTCTGGGTGTGCAGCGCATTGCTGTAACGGGTTTCCATGAAGAGTGAGTTGATTTGGAATTCCTTTTTACTTTCATTAGTGTATAGACATGATTAATTGCTGCAATAGTTAGTTATAGCACATGGCACATACTTAGTTTTTGATCAAGAGGTCCTTAGTATTAGTCAGTTTCCAATTTGCACACAAAATATGGTTTTAAGAAATAGGACCTTTGTTCAAGTTACAACAGCCTACTAGAAATCTAGGATAGCTCGCAAAGTCGCAAAGCCAGTTTCAAGCTCTAAACTATCACCACGTTTTGTCATATTTCAATAAGCAGTATGCTCCTATTGAAATGTGATATCTTATCATTTGACCATACATTGTTATTCAAAAAGCATTGGTTTTTGCCTTCTACAGAAAAGGAAAAACTGTTGTTGATGTGAAGATCATCAAAGCTGACTATGCCACTGAGGAGGTCAGGCAGGCCTTCACCGCAGTCGTTCAAAGTGGCAGCATTCTTGGTCTTGCTGTCAACAAGACAACAGCCATGATAGAAAATGATGGTAATTTTCCAAGAGTTTTTATCTATTTTTTTTCTGAATTGACACTCGTATACATATATAGTGTGCATCTCATTTCAAGAGAAGACATCAGTCTTCTAAAATTGTGTTTGTCAGATGTACGTATCACTGTTTGCTTTGAGTTAAGCTGATTCTGTAAGAGTGTTGAATTTTGCACATTTGATTTGTATACTTCGGCTGAAGCCTGTGTAACCCTTGCAAAACAGAAAATGAACCTCAGTGAGTGAGTGAGTGAGTGGAACGTTTTTTTTCCTCTTGTAGTCATCACTAGTTCTACAGCCTCATTGGTTCTTAAGACTGAGAAGTGGACCGCCAACTTGACCAATGAGAAGTCTCCACAGTTTGTTGCCCTAGCAAGCAAGGTTGAAGAACAGGTAAGATTGATGTGCCTTCTTTTGTCTTATAGTCATGCTCCGTCCTCATTCTAGGGTAGGCTGCTTTATCTTTACCTAGTAGCCTCAAAGTCGTAAAGGTAACAGACAGCCAGACAAATAGACACTTAGTAAAGCAAGTTTCCTTGATGTTTTTGTTGTTGTTGTTGTTGTAAGACTTGGAGATCTATTGAGAGGAGTTCTCATCAACCAGCTGAATAATGTGTTTTGGTTTTGGCATGTTGTTTAACATACTCACAATGCTCCTAACAATTGCAAACACAGAATGGATGGATGAACGTCCGGCGATCGATCCCTTTGGGTATGTTTGTTAGATGGAAACAAGGATGTCTGCACGTTATCAGTTCTTTTTTCTCTCTTTTCTTACAGATCAGAACTGTGTTGGTACCCACTGTTGGATTCCTGGAGGCAAACATCGTACAATTCAGACAAAGGTGAGTAAATAGATAATTAAATCATGTGGTATATTCTTGTAATCCTGTCAATGAGACTCTGCAAACCTTTTGCAGCACAATTTTTGTAACTGGCAAAATTTCAGTTTTGTATAGTGTACATTTTAGCTTCAGTGTCTGTGATGATTTGTGTCCAATTTGAATAATGAGAAATTCATCTTTAGACTAAGCGTTGATTAACTTAAATATGTTTTTCTTGATATACAGCGATACAAATGTGAAGGCAATTGTAGCCATCCTGAAGTCTGACTACGCTACAAACGAAGTGAGAACCGCTTTTACTACAGCAGTGTCTGATGGAACGGTGGGGTCACTCCAGGTCAACAGCAGTACAGTGGGGTACAAAACAGACGGTAAGCCTGGGTAATACGTCCAGGTAATAAGATACGCCGAATGACAGTTACTCTGACTAGCAACCAGATAAAGTTTGGAAATGGTCAGACGTTTCAGACTTCATCTGCTGTCTTTCGGCAGTGACTATAAAGGGAATAAGTTGTCCAGGAGTGATCGGGTTTTAACCCAAACTTTGAATTGATATGTAAATGAGGTCAAGGCATCATGAGATGGTAAGCTTATTACAATTAGTTGATATTCCGGACTCAAATCAAAGCACTTACCAACAAGCTTTCGATCAGTCCTCTGATCCCTCTCAAGTTGAAATGACCCAAAGCCTATGTCACATGACCTGAACGTTGAACGGAAGCGTGACGGCAGCAACAGGTCCCTAGCAGTCGGGTATTGCCCCTATTCACGGTTGAGGGGTGGTTCATGGACTCCGATGTACATGTATGTGACAAATTGAGTCTTATTAATCTTAACTTTTATTAGGGATGTAGACTTGGGTATGTCTCCTATAGAGAAGCAATTACAAGAAGTCACAGTAACATAAATGGGAAATGAGACATCAGTTATTTTTTTAATCAAAATAATATATGTCCAGTTGTATCGTTATGCGATAGAAACTGATTTCTCCAGTTCTACCTGTGTTGAAATAGGTAAAATAGATGATGAAAATACGGTCTGTTCTTTTACAGTTGGTATCACATCTACAGTCTCACTGGTTGTGAAACAGGAATGGAACGAAGATCTGACAAACGTCTCCAGCGTTGCGTACCAAAACCTGGAAAAGCGAGTAGAGAAAGGGGTACGTAAAACAGCGTCTGATTCAACATCCTATTTTTTTTACATCATAAGGATTATATTTGATATTCTTTTCTTAACATTCACCTTTCATTTGTTGACAAGATAGAAATATGCTGGAATGTATAGTATATGATGATGATGATGATATGTATAGTTATCGTATTTGAAATCATGTATATGGCACACTTACTTGAATTTGCGTTCTTTTCTCCACAGTTTTTCCAGGCTCTCATCACAACTGTTGGGTTCCAGAGAGTCGAGGTTTCTCGATTTGAACGGTACATGGTTGTTTATGATTAATTTATCTTGACGTGTATAGAAACATCTTTCGTGATCCACATTCCTAGCATGTTCCTACTAACAAATTGAATTCCAAGCTACTGTTCGTCATTCTATCACGTATAGTTTTTTGACTCACAAATTGGCAATCTAAAACAAAAAGGATTTGATCCTGATCAAACTACACCAATATGCATAACGGAAGGAAGAAATATAGCTGGCAAGAATCATGACTTTAAAATCAATGCCTATAACTTTTACATTTACTTGTACTAAGTGTAATATATTATGATTTTACATTGTACAATGCCATAATTTGGGATTCAGCTTTATTACTGATTGGCATAGCATGTGCAAATTCTATTAAAAAAAAATGTACATGCACCAACAGTTACACAAACTCGCTTAACATTGATACATGATTAATAATTCATGAACATTGAGGTATGGTTACTTTGACAGGGAAATGAACCAGACACGAGCAAAAATCCGTGTTCTGTCCGCTGACTACGCCACAGCGAAGGTCCAGGCCACTGTTCTGGAGGTCGCCAGCACTGGACAGGTCGGAACACTTCCTGTCGATCCAGCATCAGTGGAGATCAAACGGGATGGTAAGCTTGACACATCCTTTTTCTGTCGTTTTTCCTTTGTCTTAGTAACCTTGAAAAGTTATGTTACAAAAAAAAAAAAATCAAAATAGTTAAATGAGCACTTGTCTGTCTTGTCTTGTCTAGTCTAGTCTTTCTTTGATTTTGTTATACCCCAATTAAAAACGGCTAAGAAATGCCAATAGAATTGCATTGAAATTTTACTAATTCAATTTCTAACAATTTCTAACAATCAGTAGTCTGGAAAAGTTGCTAACCTAGTATTTTTTTAAATGATTCATCTTGTGCTTGTTTCTTTGGTGTAAAACCAATAAATATGATTTTGTCTCTCTTCGAGGAGCAAAATAGAAATCAAAATGTTAATCATGATTTTTCGGCCATACAAATGTAGGTTTTACACTGAGCGTGTCAACGTTTTCTTTTTACAGTGAGCACAACGACAACCGCCAGCTTTGTTCTCAGTCAGAACTTCAACCCTAAACTTACCAACAAGACAACGGAGTATCAGGTTCTGAAGAAGAAAGTGGAGCTTGAGGTAAGAGTTGAAACAATTGTTTCTGTAATGTCACTTTCCGTTTTGAATGTTATGACGTTGTGATTTAATACAATATTGGTTATGGTTGTGAGCATTAATGGTTGTGAATCAAGTTGTGAAAATAATTAAAACGAAGGTGTTTTTGAGGGATTGTCTGGTTACTTAACAGCACGTTTCAATGACACCTCAAAAACCTTACTTTTAGTTCTGTTTTTCTGCGTGAATGTGGTTTCATAAGTATGTGACCACATTGTCCTTTTCCATGTTGTCAAGCTGGCATTCCAATTATGTTTTTCAGCTGTTGGAGGTCTTGGTTGACCAGGATATTGGGTTCAAGCAGGCGGATGTGTCAGAGATCAAACAAAGGTTAGTTTTATCTAACTGGGCTGAAAGTTAAATAAAGAAAACTGTAGTCATATTATTCCTGCAAGAATTATCTTTCTCTCATTGACTTGTACAACTGACTTTTTAAAATTGAATTTGAATGATACTCAAGACAATAGTGTCTTTTTTTACCCAGTGTGGCAGGCAAGACAGAAGTTGTACTTCGCATCATGGTAGCTCCCTATGCCCTGTCTACCATCGAGACGTCCTTCATTAATGCAATCTCTTCTGGACAACTTGTGACTCTTGCAGTGGAAAAATCCTCTGCTACCTTTACCAAAGATGGTAAGAAGAATTATGATATATCTTTGTTATTGATATTGTTTGAACATTTTGCTCACCTTTATAAACCATACAATGTATTTTACTGCTTATATCTTCGTTTTTTCATGAATGATATTTTTATGAAAATGAGTACAGATTTTTTTGCTAATATCGCACTGTTAACTTTATCATTGGCATTATTATAGCATTTCTAATTTTCTTGGTTAACGGGTATATCTTAGGTTTTATTTCATTCATCAAGTCTCTGCCAATGATCGTATTATTTTGATACCCACTTGTCATGCAAGCTTTCGGCTTGAAGTTTTGTTTAGAATATTATTGCGTCTTGTTATTGTACATGTCTTTTTACATCACAATTAATCACAAAGAGGATAATTCTTTTTGTCCTTTCAGTTAGTGTGTCATCAACTGCCACTATGACCATTACCCAGTCATGGTCCAATGATCTACAAGACCGGACATCAAAAGCTTACAAAGACCTACAAATACGTGTAGAACAAGAGGTACCATTCCACTATTATGTTCAAAGTTATCATTGCGCAGTAATGCTACTATGTGCTAATTGCAAATCTGTGACTTGGACTACTTCTAGAAACTTGATTCCTTTGCATGTGTTTTGTAGAAAGAAAAATGATTGATTTTTTTATCCATGAAAGGTGTCTTGCATTTAAGGTCACTACAAACTTGCAAAATGCGCATTTTGTAGGTTTTTAAAGTAAAGTAAGGATTAGAAATAATGAATTCAAAGCATTTTGCTGTTACTCAGTTAACGTTGCGTTGTTCATTTTTCTTTCTTTTAACAAATTTGTAGATGACAGAAAAGTTAGTACAAACTGTTGGGTTCCACACGATCAGAGTGGTCAACTTTAAGAAAACGTAAGTAACTTCTGATTTATTATACTGAATCTTCTTGCACAACGTTCTGCATAGAAAGACATATCATTTGATTAGTCATTGAACTACTAAGTGCCTACAAAAATCACAATGGACACTCTTTGTCCGCAAAAGAAGGTAAAAGAACTCAATAGAGAGTTATTATGCTTACGGTGCCATGTTCTTTTTCTGCAGGGAAGCTAATCAAGTACAGGTAATAGTCAGGATCGTTGCGGCGGGATATTCCTTGGCACAGGCTCAACAAGCCTTTGTGAGAGTGGTGCAGACAGGAAGGGTGGTCACCATCCCTGTCATATCGACATCTGCGACTGTTAGGAAGGACGGTAAGTGATACCAAAATCATGATTCTTAAGCATTTCGTAAAACATCTTTCTCAAAAGTAATAAAAAGCCCATCTCTTTTCACGCTGGTATTTCTCATATCTGATCGACTACATCATCAGTTGCTGTAATGAAATTGAAGTTAAATTCAATCATTGGTATTTAAATGCAATATTAAAGATAATCTTATTTGCAGTAACAAAGTCACGGACAGCCCAGATGACCTTAACCAAGCAGTGGTCAGCTGAGCTAACAAACATGTCATCTGGTGTCTCAATGACTCTGAGCAAAGAAGTGGAAGAAGCAGTAAGTGCTGAATGTATTTCTTAGCAGCCAATATATAAGTAATATCCTTTTGGTGCTCTCCCAAAGTGGGGTGTTACCTTGTCTTCTTGGAGCGTTTAAAATCAAGCAAAAGCCTATTTCTAGGACGAAATAGTGGTTTTGAAAGCTATACGATTTATAGTAATTGATCTTTATGTAATATGATCTTATCGCAACGTAGAGTAAATTACGTTCAAGCTTGTAAAAGCTTTAAAGATAACATTACGGGACTTACATGTATCATGTCTTTTTCAGCTGAGAGTAGAGCTATCTGAGACACCAGGGTTTCAGCGTGTTGTCATTGTTTACTTCAAAAATAGGTAAATTCCTTGAACCATATTACAATCTTACCCAGAAATCCTATTTCAGTCATCTGTAAGGTGTTTCTTTTGAACCGCATACTTCTGTATCGTCACATCTTTAGTAAGTGATTATAAAACAATGATGGCATTATTCTCTACAGAAACCCAAATAGAATGCCTATAGTACATGATGTTACATTCATGTAGGTCACATTCAAATTTGCTTTAATCAAATACCTTCGGTAAAAATGAAGCTATACTAATGCATCGCTTAAAACGCTGTTGCAAAGGAGTCTTCTTGAAATAATGGATAACGATGTGAATTTTCTTTTCGACAGTTCTACGTCCACAGTAGTTGTGACAACTCGGTTGATGGCTGCATCCTATTCTGTGAAGAATATTCAGAATGTTTTTGTATCAAGAGTTTCGTCTGGACAGATTGGGACAGTCACAGTACAGCCGCAGACTGCTATTGTAACTGAAGATGGTAAGGAATTACATGTCAAGCATATAATACAGTCTCCAGTTTAATTTAGGACTACCTCCCACATTTCAGCCATCTTAAGCCAAATTTCTTAATATCACATCTGATAGGTAAAAATAAAGTTATGTAGCAGCCATTGATGGCCCCCTGGGGATTAGACCAATTCTGCAGAATTCTGAGAAATGGAGACAGAATCCTGAAGAATCCTTGAAATGGAGTCAGAATTCTGAAGATTTCTGGAGCTAAATTGCTGCAGAATTCTGGGAACTGGAGCAAGTAACACAGTATTAACATTACCTGGCATTACAAAATGCAGCACAAGATGCATGTTGATTAACATCAACCTACTTGTGGTAACTGCTTTTGAAAAATAACTACATGACATACGCCTTCTTATATAATTCAGTACATATACTGCCTCGTTTTAATGGCTATGCATGATATGAAAACACAACGAGACTTGCACTAAGCTTCCTTTGAAGTATTTTGTTCTCCATGGAGGATTTTCTTCATACTTCATTCTACATGTATGTTTTTTTTTTTAGTCAGTACATCGGCCACTGTGTCGATGTCCGTACCTGTGACCTGGTCTGTCGACTTCCAGAACAAATCATCGCAAGCGTACCAGGATCTTAAGGTCAAAATAGAGCAAAATGTAAGTTTTCTTTACAAAATATCTCAGTTGCAACATCGAAAGAAAGTTTATAAAGCTGTTGCATAATTGTCGTTCGTCACAGCCTTATTTGCTACATTAGATTATTTGATTTTGCCATTCTTCTAATTTTCAGCCATGATTTTCATTTTTCTCAATTATGAAAGTTAACATGATGCCTGTCTGTGGTGCTGAATTACAGGTGAATGAAAAGTTGCTGACAACAGCTGGTCTCAGTGGAATAGAAGTCACTCAGCTGAAGCGAACGTAAGTAATTACTATTAGTACTTTTTTGTAAGAAACTTAACATGTGTAATTTTTTTTTTTTTTTTTTTTTATTAAACAACAGAAGAATATACAGGACACAGAGGTGATGTACTCTAGCTGAAGCTAATATTAAACATCACCTCTGGAAAAAAAAATACAAGTTACATAGACAAGTACAATAGCAATGAGAAACAGCAATTGGGTCGTCCAATACAAACAAGCTAACAAACAAACAATGAATATATAAATATACCTGAACTAAGTTTTAAAACGTCTGCTTGTCAAAATATAGTGCTGAGTCAAGCCTAAAATGTTACAGTTGAAATCATACGAAACAAAGGATGAACCTCTTAATAATAAATAAATGAAGGCTTGATCAGACAAAGTATCAATATCAAGAATAGGGGCTAAAAGGTTCCGTAGGTTGCCCAGAAGGTTGAGTCTTTGTTGATTGTATATAGGGCAGTACAAAAGATAATGAGCAACGCTTTCGCTTCGACATCCGCAAGTGCAGGCTGGACTTGTTGCTAAGTTGTGTTTACATGTGTAATTACCAATCAGACATAATAGTTCTAGGACAACAATCCAGCTACCACAAACGAAATATTTCATGCTTACTGTTACGTTTAACAGTTAGTCTATATGTCACTGTAAATAGCGTCAGTCTTCTCTGTCCCAACTAGCGGAAGAATAGCTCTGGTTTGAGATCACTTTTTTCTTCAAATCTAGCTGTTTTGTTTTCAATAGACCTAATTTATACCGTTGTTGTTGTTTTATTCTAATTTCAGACAACCAGGACAAGTTGAAGTTATCCTGAGGGTTGTTGCTGCCCAGTATGCCTTGACTCAAGTCCAGCAGAACTTTGTGACACGGGTGCAAACGGGCAGGATTGGAACTCTGGATGTCATTTCCTCCTCTGCCATCATAAAGAAAGATGGTGAGTGCTCAAACAAACCAACAATCAGTCAGCTGAGTAAGATGTGTGGACAAACAAGCCTCATTGCATGTGTCCCCATCAAAGTATTCATAGTAGATTTGGCACAAGTATCTATTACAGTCACTGCATTTGAGAATATTTTCCTGCAAAACTGAACGTTACGTTTCACATTTTTAACCTACTGGTTGAACACTACATGTCTACAGCACAAACTCACTGTCACCTGATCGTATTTACATTGGCTGTCCACAGTTTTCTCCTGCCGAGCGTTTAAATGATACAATTTGAATGTTTGCAGTCTTTCAAGAAAACAAAGACATGTCTACAACCCTAAAGTCAATCACATATAATCGATGTAGTCTAGATAAAAGATTACATATTTCATAATTTTTCAGTGACCCTTTCCAAGACCGCTGAGATGACCGTTAGCCAGGTCTGGTCAGCCGAACTAACCAACAGCAGCAGCAAGGCCTTCACCATGCTGAAAACTCAAGTGCAGGAGGCTGTGAGTGTAGACTGTTTCATATGTGAATAGTTCCATCAGGCTGATAGATAGTATGATATTTGATACGATATTTCTAGCTACCAAAACTCCGACAGGAACGAAGAACTTGGATGCGTGCTAGGAAACTTCGATATATATCCTTCATTCTATATCTTCATCAAGGATATTTTCGATGTACTGTACTCATGTGCAGCTCCTTATATCTTATATCCTATATAGGTCAAGTTCCTTGTACTTAAGTCCAAAAGCGACACCAAATCATCCATACATTATGATGATGTAACTTATATACTGTTGTCGATGAAAATGTGTAGTTGTAGGATAGACCAGCCTGGTAGTATCGATGCTATACATTGCGCCATGTACAATTTTTAAGCTATTGAAGTTTTTTCTTATCTTCTTTGTAATTGGCATTTACATGGTTTTAATACCTTCATTCAGAACCTTTTTGACTATCTAAGAGCATGCAATGAAAATACTTGTTTGTTTATTATACAGGTGACGTCGGAGCTGGTAGACACCATTGGTTTCCAACGTGTAGATGTGACAACATTCAAGCAGGGGTGAGTTGTGTGTACACACTTGTGATAAGGCAACGCTTGGAATTAAAGTGCCAGTAAAATCAACTTTTCTCTAACATTCACATGAAAACATCTAATAATGTAATCTTTAAATCAGTTGGCAACTGTGTGCTGTTTAATGGGCTAAATTAGCAACGGTCATGACGTCACAGAATCTTCCAATAGTTATTATGACTGTACTAGGAGTCATTTCTGTGACGTCCCGACCCGTTGCTAATCTGCCCCACCAAAGAGCACACAGTAAAAGATTGAATTAAAGATAACATATTATTAGGTGTTTAAGAGAAAGACGATTTTTACATCCATGATAGAGAACATTTGATTTCAATGGGACTCTTTTTTGTATAATGTATCTTATATATATCTATGTTTTTATTTTCTGACAAGTTTTATGCCATTTTCTTTGTGTATATCAATGCCTAACCTGTTTACTTGTGGCACAGAACCAGCAATACCACTGTTGCAGTGATGCGGATGATTGTTGCCGCCTACGCAAGCAAAGCTGTCGAGACGTCATTCCAACACGTCGTCTCAACAGGACAAGTTGGGACCCTACGTCTGAACTCCACATCAGCTACGATAATCACAGATGGTACGTATTCAGAACATTTACAACGGCTTTGATTTTTCGACCTATTCCTAAATTCTGCATAAGCAAGAAAAAATGTCTGTACATCCTTAATTAAATCTTTTGTCTCAAGGCTGATTGTATCATCATGTCGGGTTGCTTTCCTAAGTGTCTTTCTCTGTCGTGATGAAAGGTTTAGTACCCAACAATCAAGCATGTTTATAGTACCAAAATACAGCATTTTCTGCTTGAATTGAACAAACTTAAAGTAGTGTAATGTAATTGACATACACGTTCACGAAAGAAATGACGCAAGCGTAGGGACGGAATTTCTAACAATTCTGCAGGTCTAATAGATACTATGGCTGTGTTTTAACCAACTTATGGCTGTAGCAAAGCAGAGACTTTTACGGATTTTTGTCCTTGTCGGTGTAGTGAGCGTATCATCTACGATGACGATGTCTGTGGCACAGAACTGGACAATGGACCTGGTGAACAGAACAACAGAGGCCTACACAGTACTTGTTCGGAAGATAGAACAGGAGGTATATAATTTTTTCTTCCTTCTTTCATCCATTCATTGTCTCCCTTTTAAAGATCCAGTGACTCTGTGAATAGAACATACAAGTTATTAGATATGGACCATAATCCCTGTTAGTCCTAGGAACATGTATGGATATATTTATTAAGATTTTAAACGTGATTACTGTAATACATGTCAAAGGAATTTTTTTGATACTTGTTCAAATACTTTTTACAATATTTTCAGATGACCCCAAAACTTCTTGTGAATGTGGGCTTCCAAGGGCTTGAAGTGACCCAGTTTAAACGAACGTAAGTAAGGCAGACAGCTATATTTATTTCTTCATTTTGATTGAATTTCTGTGTAATTCGTCTCACTAGCATCATTTCATTTCTGCCTTCAACGTCACAAGTGGTAACAATGTTAGTATTAGGTTTATGACGTTGGTTTGCTATTCCAAGTCGGTGTGTTGCATTGAAGTGCAGTTTTTTCGGCTACACGGTGCAGAATACAGATTTAAGGAAATCTTTATTGACACGACAAAAGTACAGCTACTTTCGTAAGGTACTCTACAACTATACATGCAAACAACAAATAATGGTATACAAAATGACTAACCTAAGTACAAGTATATGAATACTTTAACGCTACTAGGTCTAAGATCTAAAAATTCTTTGATATATTTACCTATTTGTACACAGTAAGGGTATGTAAGCTGCGTTTTCTTTTTACACTACAGGGAGTCCAATCAGATCCTTGTCATTGTGAGGATTGTAACAGCTGTGTACGCCCAGACATCGACACAACAGACCTTCATCACCACAGTGCAGTCTGGCCGTGTAGGAAGCCTGTCTGTAGTCCGCACATCAGCGGCCATCAAAACAGACGGTTTGTACACTTCAAACTTTGAAATGTAGATTTTTTATTTACTTCATTTCACAAAACATGGCTCATTGTGAACCACTCAAATGTTTAGGGATACATTTACATTGTTGTGATGACCGATGCATGTTCTCTTTAACTGGTGGCAAATGTGTGTTCACATTAGTCTTGACAAAATTAGGTTATACCCATCAGGGGAGCAATCACGATAAAACTTGTTCCATAAATACTAAAGGCTTCAGACACTGCCGTGTTGAAGGGCCTTCATGGAAATCTCTATAGACGTTTAAAGATTCCGGTTTCTTCTGGTTGAATACATTTTTCCAACTGCTTGTTTTCTTTTGACTTGTCATCTTGTTAATACTAGAAAAGTATCCTAAAATTATGTTTTCTAAAACATTAATGCTGTGATCATTTGCAGTGACGACCTCCCAGACTGCCCAGATGACCTTGACGCAAACATGGTCTGCTGACCTTCAAAACAGCACCAGTCAGGCCTATGTGACCTTGCAAAAACAAGTGGTCAATGCGGTATGTATTTCTAGCTGTCAATCATGGCCATAACAGCTGCTATATTTCAGTACCAGGGACATGGCCCTTATCTTAAGTGCACTGATACAGAACATTTAGAAAACGTATGCCGAAATGATGGCTAAATTTTACGGCAGCCGTACTTTCAGCACCAAGGTCATGTCCCTAGGCTAAACTTTTTCGTGTTGTTGTTTCCACTTTTCTCTGGCTTAAGAGATGGTGGGATCACAGTACTACCTGCCGACCTAGTCTCTGATGATCTAGCCTGTTCTACGAGAGGCAAATTCGGCTCAACTTTGGGCAAATGAATTCAATTGTGTATTTTGACGAAGTAGTTAACCCTTGGGCTTTAGACTGCCCCTACCTTTGTGCATCTCCGCTTGTACTCTGTAGCATTTCGTCAGTTTTTATAACATGGTAAAAAGTTGTATCCTACATCCACAGATGAACATAGAGCTGGGAAATACTGTTGGATTCCAACGAGTCGTCGTAACAAAGTTTACCAAAAGGTAGGCCATTTCCCAAAGTTCTTGACAATGATGGTTGTTGTTTTTTCTAGCAAGGTAGCCAAACATAATGAAAATGAAGACAACAACGTTTATAAAAATGTTGAATTCATCTGCTTTGTTTTGTCCATGGTCTTCCAATCAAAATATTTCAAATAAAAATTGATCTGTTTCATCCCATGTTTTTGTTACAGTTCCAACAACACCGTTGTTACCGAAGTACGTATGATAACGGCGGCTTATGCAGTCAACGCTGTAGAAAACGTTTTTGTACAAGCAGTTTCAACCGGACAGGTGCAAGGAATCGCCGTAGATAAGGCATCTGCAAACATTGTCCGCGACGGTAAGATATGCGTGGAGTTTCAAGATCGCTTTATAATCATAGTCTCACTACTGTAGCTTCTTTTGTGTTACTTTCAAATCAGCCGTTTTAGCATTCTTTTTCCATGATTTTTATCAACATAGTCGAAGCCGAGCTTGTGATCTTGTGGGACCAAGGAAATCCAAATGAAGTCGAAGAATGTTGAAAGCATTACATACCGTTGTCTACCTGTGATTGCAACATACGTATTACACCAGTATTACTGCAATTCACAATAACATGCACTTTGTGTATTTGTTTACTTGCTATTTTCAGTGAGCGTATCTTCCCAAGTTACCATGACAATGAACCAGACATGGTCTCAGGAATACCTGAACACAACAACCGCCGTATACAAGAAACTCAAGACCAAGATAGAAGAGACGGTAGACTTTCAATGCTGTCATTGATACTTGGGGTTTATAAAATCACTTTTGTACATTTTTATTTTTATTATGAATGTATTGCACCTTCCCTTCTTTCGCGTCTAAATGCTTCTCAAGTCCAGACTATGCATTGGCGTAACTACTAATGGGGGAATAATTAAGAATACCTGGAATGGTGCGACACATGAAATGGTCTATAAACGCTTTCCTCGCATAAATGTTTAATTTCTTGTATAATTTTTCAGATGACGAAGACGCTTCTCACAACAGTTGGTTTCCAAGGTCTGCAAGTGGTTGAGTTTAAACGGACGTAAGTACTTTTACTTATCATTGACAGAACGATGCTTTTCAAATACATTGTATTAGCTGTGGGTTTCAAAACCTCTCATGGTTATAACTTTCATTTGATTTCTTCCAGGGAGTCCAACAACATTCAGGTGGTAGTGAACATGGTGACTGCACAATACGCACAGACTGTATCCCAGCAGGCCTTTGTGAACGTCGTGACTACGGGTCAAATCGCTGATCTAGCTGTTGTTAAAACATCAGCTGCCATCCAGAAAGTTGGTGAGTTATTCCCAAAAACTATCATGGTAATAGTGAGCTTATTCGTCTTAAAATCCATGTACAATACTATTAAGCATGTCTACTTTTTAAACAATTTTTAATATGTTTGACACAGTGACAACTTCACAGACAGCTCAAGTGATTGTGAACCAACCATGGTCATCTGAACTGATGAATAAAACAACTAATACCTTCATTACTCTGCAAAAGCAAGTGGAGACTGGGGTGAGTATATAGTTTGGGAAACCCAGTCATACTTAAGACCTCGTACATTCTTTTGTTGCTTAAGTAGAGGGATACGATCATACATACGCTACAAGTCGGGGCACAGGTCGGGGTACGGACCTTTCACACTACTTTGGCTGATTTGGAAATGACCATTCAAACGTTAAACGTCTGGGTGCATATGCTACAGGTCGGGGTACGGATCTTTCACACTACTTTGGCTGATTTGGGAATGACCATTCAAACGTTAAAAGTCGGGGTACATATGCTACAGGTCGGGGTACGGACCTTTCAATCTACTTTGGCTGCGTTGGAAATGACCATTCAAACGTTAAAAGTCTGGGTGCATATGCTACAGGTCGGGGTACATACGCTACAAGTCGGGGTACATACGCTACAAGTCGGGGTACATACCCTACAAGTCGGGGTACATACGATACAAGTCAGGGTACATACGCTACAAGTCGGGGTACATACGCTACAAGTCAGGGTACATACGCTTCAGGTCGGGGTACATACGCTACAGGTCGGGGTACATACGCTACAGGTCGGGTTACATACACTACAGGTCGGGGTACATACGCTACAAGTCGGGGTACGTACGCTACAGGTCGGGGTTAATACGCTACAAGTCGGGGTACATACGATACAAGTCGGGGTACATACGCTACAAGTCGGGGTACATACGCTTCAGGTCGGGGTACATACGCTACAGGTCGGGGTACATACGCTACAGGTCGGGTTACATACGCTTCAGGTCGGGGTACATACGCTACAGGTCTGGGTACATACGCTACAAGTCGGGGTACGTACGCTACAGGTCGGGGTACATACGCTATAGGTCTGGGTACATACGCTACAGGTCGGGGTACACACGCTACAGGTCGGGGTACATACGCTACAGGTCGGGGTACATACGCTACAAGTCGGGGTACCTACGCTACAAGTCGGGGTACATATGCTACAAGTTGGGGGTACATACGCTACAAGTCGGGGTACATACGCTACAGGTCGGGGTACATACGCTACAGGTCTGGGTACACACGCTACAAGTCGGGGTTCATACGCTACAAGTTGGGGTACATACGCTACAGGTCGGGGTACAGGTCAAAGTAATCCATAATGTCACTGTCCTTACATTGTTCTTCTTACAAATACTTTTAAGACAATATACATGTAGATATCTTATGAAATTCCGTTTTTGGTTTTGAAATTTTGAGCTAATTGCTTACTTTTAATGTTCACAGATTAGCGTGGAGCTTGGGAACACCATTGGATTCCAGCGTGCGATGGTTGTGAATTTCAAACAAAGGTTGGACGTAACTCATAATTTTGCTGCCAATATCACATACCGTACTTCCGTATCTATTTGTGGTCGGTAATACCATGGTAATATGATTCAGACTAGCTAGCTATAACTATCAATAATAGGACACTAACTGTCAAGTCCAAATGTGAATACTTCAATATTTCACAATTGCAAATCGTGTACACCAGTCTTGCTTTAGGATACACTTAAATTTTGGTCTCTCTTCATTAACTTTAAGAACTTTACTGTTACCTTGTTGAACCCATACACCTAGTAAGGTATCCATTACTGTAGGAAATTGTTAAGTTCGTATGCTAACCCGTACACCTATGAATATATTTTTTTCATAATGTAATAATGAAAGTACTAGTTTCTTAGAAATGTATCTTTTATTTCCCAACAGCTCGAGCAACACTATCATAGTGACCACACGTCTGATCGCCGCCAGTTACGCGACCGGCTCCGTCCAGTCTGCGTTTGTGAGCACGGTGACCAACGGCCAGATCAACCAGATCGTGGTGGACAAGGCATCTGCTAAGATCGTTAAAGACGGTAAAGAAAATCAAATTATGGAATACTTCGGTATCTTTTGAAAAAGTAATACACTGTACAATTTGTGAAGAGTTAATCAGCAACTATTGAAAGTTTTTGTTTTATACCGGCACTTTCTTTCACTGACAAAGAGCAAAATTTGATACTTTGGTAGAATACGTACAAACACACAATCGTATATTCATGTCTAGTATTGTCTACAGATGTTTATTTAGATTTTATTTCCTACTTAAAATGCTGTTTGTTGTGTAGAAAACCATGGTGATCCATGACTGTTAACATGAACTATTTTGTTGAGTTAGGTTCCGTCTTTTTTTATACTTTTAGTGAGCACTTCGTCATCAGTGACAATGACATTGAACCAGTCGTGGTCAGCAAACTTCACAAACGTGAAGTCGATTACCTACCAACAACTTAAAGCAAAGATAGAGGAATCTGTAAGTAACGAACAAGATGGTGCAATTTACATCTATAGTCACCATAAGGTACATGTGATAGCTTTCAAAGTTGTGATCATTGGAAACACCTTAGATAGACATCAGTCGTTTTTATTACCGATCTAGTGTGCATATTATTTTTCTAACTTTCATAGAGGTATTCATTCATAGTACTCATTTTACTAATGTTAGTTTTATGATTCAAATCTATAGACTCTAAGTTGCTTTTTAGTTACAGAAACCTGGGAGATTTATGAGAAAAAAATCTCAACCCAGTAACGTATACCATGTCATCTTTTTACAGATAACAACAAAAATGTTGACAACATTTGGTGTCCAGGGTGTTCAGGTTGCAGGATTCAAGCAAACGTAGGTTCCACTTATCTACTGATGAATAATGTGTTCATTTTCAACTTGAAATAAACTTACTTGTTTGGATTTGTGGTTTAGTCATCGCAGTGTTGCCACTGAATTAAAAACAACTATACAATGATTAAAATTCAGCAAAAAGAGATGTGCAGTGATTGCGTCGTTTTGTGTCATTTTGCGCCATTTTGACCATTACCATTTTCAGCCACAAATTGCCGACAATCGGTGTCATTTGGCGCTATCTATTTTGCGACTGTTTTTAAAACGTGGTAAAATGCAGCACAGTTCAGTGCTTGAAGGACACACTTCTACTACAATATAACAACATGTACATGATTTCATTGCAAATTGCAATAAATTAGATTTCTGTTTGACCTCTTGTACAGGGTGTCATCGCAGATACAGGTGATCCTGAGGATTGTAGCTGCCCAGTACGCCCAGTCTGCAGCACAGCAGATGTTTGTAACTGTTGTACAGACTGGACAAATAGCTGGAATTTCTGTTATAACAACATCAGCTGTTGTCCAAAAAGATGGTGGGTGTTTACACTTTCAATTTTCAGCTGTCTTACATATTTTTTTGCCATTTCAATTACCTTAACCACAAAATGATCATGGGATGCTGTTGATTATGAGAGTATTCATATTCTACATAATGTTATTTTTTATGTCTAATATATGTTTTAACCATGGTTGGTTTCTTTTACAGTGACGGTTTCTCAGACTGCTCAGATGACCTTGACCAAGACTTGGTCAGCTGACCTTGTGAACATGACCTCGGCTAGTTCTGTAGAACTGAAAACACAACTTCAAGAATCGGTAAAGAGAACAAAATGCATCTTCATTACAATACTTACATTAAGATAATGTATCACCGGTTATTTCATACTCTGTAGTGGTCAGTGAATTATATTTTGCATATTAGTATTGTTTTGCTCAGTTCTAGAGAAGACTAAATGACACCATCCTTTTCTTTGTATTACAGCTGAGTGTGGTGTTCGGAAACACTGTTGGCTTCCAACGTGTCAGCGTTGTTGAATTCAAACAAAGGTGAGAACGACCATATACTAAGTACCTCACACAACTTTTGTTAAAAGGGTATGTTCCTTCTATTTGGATATCCTTTTAGCTGTATTTATGCTTTTGTGCAGTATGTTAATTGGTAGAATCAAGTATTGCAAACTTGTGTGCGTCACCTCTGTCTTATTGTGATTCTTTGTTCTTTATTTTAAACAAATATGCCTTACAGTTGATAAAAATACGTTAAATTAAAGAATTCTGTTGAACATGTGTGGACTATTGCGGTGTGGGAAATGAGAATTCTAATCACCAATTTTACATTCTTCAGGAATATTGTTTGTTATTATTGATTTGTTTTTCAGTTCCAGCAACACAGTTGTTGTCATCACCAAAATTGTGGTGGCTTCCTATGCTACAACACCTGTACAGACGATCTTCGTTACAACAGTCAAAAGTGGACGCATTGGAGCCATTAGTGTGAACACAGCATCAGCAGTTGTTAAACAGGATGGTAAATGTCATTGACATTTGATTATGCATTGTACTCTCCACAGTGTTTTTTTTTCTCTTCTGTGAGAAATGTCTTGTTCTTAAGTGGACGCCTTATGCATTACATTTGACAACTGAATTTTTGGGTATATCTTCAGTTAAAATTGTTTACTCTTTTTTGAAAATTCTACTATTAAACTGACGTAGCCTACATATTATTTGTCTAGTAAATTTGCCTTCCAGTGCCTCAAGAGAAGAAGTCAAACTCAACAAAACTAGCTTGATGTATATTTGTGTCTTATTTTCTTTGCCTTTTTTTCTAGTGAGCACATCAAGCACTGTGACCATGACAGTAAAACAAACCTGGTCAACGGACCTCATGAATGTGACCACCACTTCCTACCAGACACTGAAGACTAAGGTTGAGGAGGTGGTAAGTGTCCTACTCTGGGAAAGGTACTAGGCAGTGATTAAGGAATAAAACTGGGGGAACATATAAAACGTAGACTAAGTCAAGAAAAGAGGTAAAAGAAGGATCGCTAGATTAAAATACTATGCTACGCACTTGTCCTAAATAAAAGCTTACATTCAACCTCAATCATTTCCTTTCAGATGACAGAAAAGTTGTTGATGACAGTTGGATTCCAAGGCCTTGAAGTTTCTGAATTTAGGAGAACGTAAGTTATATGTAATCAATGTCTCTGATCTTTAAGATATTTCATTAAAAAATAGTTCTTATGGCTGAACAAGTTCAGCTAGTTTACAATCATAACCATATTTTCATGTTCCATTTCAGTCTCTAAAATTAAAAATTCATTTATGTGATCATTATATTATGTTATTACAGGGAATCCAACACTACTCAGGTCATAGTGAGAATTGTTACTGCACAGTATGCTGCAACTGCTACCCAGAATGCATTTGTTACCGTGGTGACAACGAATCAGGTGACCGGTCTTGCCATAGACAACACTTCAGCTGCAATTCAGAACGATGGTAAGCACCCTCTGGCAGAACGCAGAGAAACTGCAGTGCAGACACACAAATGGACTATTTCACTCTCTTGTGGCTTAATTTATAATGAACCATTGGCAGTAAATTTTCGATATTCCATAAATCTGCAATAAATAATAAAAAAGACTGACTGTAGGAATTGTTCTTCTTGTTTACAGTGACGGTTTCTCAGACTGCTCAGATGACCTTGACCCAACAGTGGTCAGCTGACCTTGTGAATAAAACATCTGTGACCTTCACCACCCTTCAAACACAGCTGCAAGAAGCAGTAAGTAGCCAAAATTCTGAAATGTTTGGATGCTAATAAATTTTGATAACTGGATGAATGTTATGTACATTGCACATTGTATGCTCAATGTGTATTGAACCAATATGGTCTAATGTATTTGTGTATAGTGTACATATCTATACTTTCTAACTTATAGTTTATTCCGTGATAGCTAACACTTTATTAATCATTACCTTTTTTTTTTACTCTCTTCATTTTTGTCTTCTGTAGCTGAGTGTGGAGTTCGGAACTGTAGTCGGCTTCCAAAGAGCCGATGTGGTCCAGTTTTCCCAAAGGTAAATCAAAATCAGTATTTTGACATTCATCTTGTACCTTCGATATCCATGATTTAGTAAATACACGCATGCAGATCTTTCAAAAGGCATCAATTTTACATTTATCTTCTTGTCAACGTTTTCTTTCAGCTCTACCAACACGACTGTTGTCGTAGTCCGCATGATAGTGACCTCCTATGCGGCTCCTGCGGTCCAGACAAACTTTGTAACGACAGTCTCGTCTGGACAACTGGGTGGAATCTCTGTGACTGCAAACTCTGCAACGGTCAAGAAAGATGGTACCCACCGTTCGTTATGGAAATCAAAAATATATGATCATCGTAATTTTCTGTGATATCATAAGTTTGTCAAGCTTTTGATGTCAAAACCGACTTTCATCTTTGGAGGGTTTGATTTGTAATCTTAAACGCGCAACACATAATGGTTGAAGATCTAAAATGTATTTCTGCATGAGCAACTAAGTTTCAATGTATATACAACATGTCAGATCTTTAACTAGTAGTAACATGAAGTGTTTCCAATATAATGGTTCCTCAGTTCCTACTCAATTGTTTCTCTTTCTTTTTTTACCTGCTAGTGAGCGTTTCCTCGTCGTTGTCCTTGGCGGTCACCCAAGCCTGGTCAGCTGACCTGCAGGACACGACAAGTGTGGCTTACAAACAACTAAAGACGCAAGTAGAGGAAACGGTGAGAGAAAAAAGACTATCAAATACAACAGCACTGATATTAACTGTTTTCTTAAGATTCAATGATATGATGCATTGTTCATGTTTTGACAAATTATGGCTCTTACAGATGACCCTACAGCTGCTTGAGACAGTGGGGTTCCAGGGTTTGCAAGTGGCGGAGTTCAGGCGAACGTAAGTACCTACTTGTACAGATTTAAGAATTTCTCTTTTCATGCTGCCATTGTAACAACCACAATGCTAAAAACTAACACAAAAGATGCACAGTAAAAACTAGCACACAATAACCGGAGGTTCTGCTGCAGTACCACGGTCAGCTGTCAGGAAGCCTATAATGGACCATGCCCTTTGTCTTCCCATGACCTACACACATACCAAATATCCTCACAGTCCATTCAAGTAATGGGTTTTAAGTAATGCTGATTACAATTATCAGGAAACACGAACAAGCACACAAACAGAACACACACACACACACACACACACACACACACACACACACATGCACACACACAGAAAGATAAAAAACAATACCTTCATGGAGGTACTTATCAAATGTATATCAGTGTATTCTTACTCAATGAATATGGAAACATTACAGACGACTACAAACCCTTTTTCTTTTGAAATTCTATTTGTACAACAGAGAGTCCAACACCCTCCAAGTGGTTGTGAGGATTGTGACGGCACAATACGCAGCAATGGCTACCCAGAATGCCTTTGTTACCGTGATAACCAAGGGTCAGGTCGTAGGACTTGCTGTCGACAACACATCTGCCGTTGTTCAGAAGGATGGTGAGATGTTCATATTTATTGAAACATGAAGTACAAAAGTAGATATAGCTGTTCTCAGTAAGATTTCTTAATCTATCTCATGCATGGTTACTATAATAGTATTTCAACAATGTTAAGAAAAGTACATACTAACATCATGTATAAATCATGTCTTTAACACTTTCAGTGAGTTATTGATTGTTTGGCTGAATGTTTAAACACTCTTTTACCATACAGTGACCGTATCTCAGACTGCACAGATGACCTTGACCCAACAGTTTTCAGCTGACCTTGTGAATAAAACATCCAAGGCCTACATCACTTTGCAAACTAAAATGCAGGAGGCTGTGAGTATGGAACCTTTCCTCCTTAAGCCTTGTGGACATTTTACGGATGGCTCTGCATTTTGTTATGTTGCATTTTGATTTCCTTTCGTGAGTGAGTGTTTCTATTAGGAGTAGTTGCAAGCAATGGGCTACAGGTTTATCAATGTTATCGCCGTAAGGTAGTAAAATCTGATATGTTTGTTTTCTCTCCAAAGCTGAGCATACAATTTGGAACCACTGTAGGATTCCAGCGAGCCATCGTGGTCGGCTTTACTAAGAGGTAGGCATTCATACATCACTTTTAATTTTTTGTCATGGATTTGTGCTTATTCATTGTGTTGACATTAATTCATAATATAAGTTTAGTTTCGATATCTAAGTTGAAGATGTGTGTCCATGCAATCGATGTCTTGACATGCCATGGGCCTTTCTAAGGGCATAATACCGGGTCCAGTTAGAATTCAGAAGCCTAATCAGCTATAACCTCAATGACACCTTTATCTCTTAACTTGTAGCATCTCATATCCTCTTTAGATTTGATTTTTAAAAATCACACATTTTTTTTCAGCTCCACCAACACAGTTGTTGTGACGATCCGTATAATAATGGCCTCCTACGCTGCAAAACCAGTCCAGACAACTGTTACAAGGACTGTTCAATCTGGCCAACTCGGAGGGATCTCTGTGAACTCAGCTGTACCAGTAACTGTCAAACAAGATGGTAAAGATACGTCAGCTATACATTTAATTGGTGCTGTTCTTACCTGTTCCATTCGCTATCTCTAGTTACAACATTTTGTCTGACTTGTTTGACCTTTGCAGCCTCAATGACAATGTCATGTTATTTTCTACGGGTAAAGTTCCTATATTTGCGAGTAACTATAACGTTACTTCCAAAAAGACATTTTTTTATTCATTTCAAGTTCATCACAAAACAAGACTCATAAGAGCCATTCACATGTTTTAGGTTACTGTACTGTATTGTATTGTTCTGACAGATGTTTGACCTTTGACATGAAAAGTTTTGGGGTGGATACTCATTTCAGCACTAAGGACATGAATGGGATGGGTAGAGTAATAAATATTCTTTGATCAGTTTGTTAGATGCTGATATCGATTCACATAATGTTTTTTATCAATCTTAAAGAGGGGCTTTCTAACATTAAATGCCTTACAACAGTAGTTGACCATTAAAGGACTGTTATGATAATATTCAAGGAATCTTAAGAATCAGCAAGAGTATGTAGTTATTAGAAAACATTGCATCAAGCTGTTCAGACTAAGCAGTAATGACAATTGCTATAGCAACCAGTCTATTTTGGCGTTATACTTCTTTGTTAAATTTACTTCTTTAGTCTGCTATTTGAAGAAAAAAATCTGACATCGTCATTCAATTTGTTTCTCCATTTTCTAGTGAGTGTATCATCATCCTTGTCCTTGGCTGTGAAGAACACCTGGTCAGCTGACCTACAGACCACAACATCTGTAGCTTACAAACAGCTCAAGACACAAGTAGAGGAATCGGTAAGACCTTTGTAGTAGAGATCGACCTTCCGTGGCAATGAATCTTTGATCTTTCCCAAGCCTTCTGTATTTGACATTCTTCTTACAAATATCATGCATACAGGCCACTAAGTCATTGGAAACGAAACGATAACGAGACATGCAAGGGTCTTTTTAACCAAAAGATCATACTTTTGATTGACACATGCTTTTCAAACACAGACAACAAGTTACTGACATGTACTTTTTTTTTTACACAGATGACCCTGCAGCTGCTTGAAATAGTCGGCTTTCAGGGTTTGCAGGTAGCAGAGTTTAGGCGAACGTATGTAAATTCACTTCTACTTTGTATCTATTGACAAATTTATCAGATATTATATGTAATATGTTTATCAGAATTTACCTAGTTATGCTTCAGCGTAGATATCATTCAATAAGCAAACCAAGGAAATATATAATGGAGGTGTTCATTGTTAGATTTATTGCGAAATATTTTCCTTCTGTAGTTCTGCATTTATCTGTGAGGGCTAGTGTGCAAAATATTTATTTTTTCTAGATTGAAACTTTTGGCTCAATTTTCCTTTGCTGGTTTGTCCTGTCGACATGTCTACTTTTACCACAATCTGCTACGTTGTTATATAACAACTCTTGTAATTTTTATTGTAAGGGCACAAATTTCAAAGCCGAAATACCCAAACTAGTTGAAACTTTTCATTGCAGTTCTGTAGTCATGGAGATGCATTTATAACATAGCTGTTGTCTGTATTGTGGCAGGGAGTCCAACACCATCCAAGTGATCGTGAGGATAGTGACAGCACAGTACGCTGCAACAGCTACCCAGCAGGCCTTCGTTACCATGGTGACGTCAGGTCAGGTCACTGGCCTCAAGGTCGACAACACGTCAGCAGTGGTCCAAAAGGATGGTGAGAATGTTGCTGTATAAACTATTTTAGTTCGTAAGAATGGGGATAATTTAACAAGACTTCTCTGCACCTTGTCTCTAATAGAAAATTCTGATGCTTTTTTCTTTGATGTTGACGTATCAGTGTGTTTTTTTTTCTTCACTCCAGTGACGGTTTCTCAGACTGCACAGATGACCTTGACCCAGACGTTTTCAGCTGACCTTGTGAACAAAACATCTGTGACGTTCATCAATCTGCAAACTCAAATGCAAGAAGCAGTGAGTAATACAGTTTACTCACAAAACAATTAAGAAATGTTTCAGATTAAGACTGTTTCCACTGTCTTGGAGCAGAGTACATGATATATGTGAACAAAACAGTACACTAGAGTGTAGTAATTCTGAAATGTCTTTCTTACCCTTTAGCTGACTGTGCAGTTTGGAAATACTGTTGGTTTCCAGAGAGTCAACGTAGTGGAGTTCACAAAAAGGTTCGTTTTTGGTCCTTATTATTGTAATCAATATTTTTGGCTTAAGTCATATACATGCGTGTCTCAGAAGTTGCAAAAAGATTACGAATGAATATTTGGAAATATTACCTTTGGTCTTAGCTCTTGACCCTTCTGATTTGATTTTCAGTTTACAATAAAAATATTGGCATTATTTGAGGCGCAGACTATGAACACATGTACTAACCAATTGCTGACTACTCCTTCCAGTTCCACCAACACAGTTGTTGTGGTAGTGCGTATGGTGATGGCCTCCTACGCTGCCGGCCCTGTCCAGACAACCCTTGTGCAGACTGTCGCATCTGGACAAATAGGAACAATTTCTGTCAATTCAAACGTGACTGCAACTGTCAAGAAAGATGGTAAACAAATCATTGCATACCTACATGTACATATTGATGAATGTTTCTTAACCCTAACTTTTTGGTATTGACAAAGGTTTTTGTGAAGTTGATTGTCAAGTCTTTAATGTATATGAAATCTCGATATTCATATGAATGAGCAATATTTCTTCTTTTTGTCTCTAGTGAGTGTTTCCTCATCGTTGTCCTTGGCGGTCACCCAGGCCTGGTCAGCTGACTTACAGGACACTACAAGTGTGGCCTACAAACAGCTCAAGACACAAGTAGAGGAATCGGTGGGTATCAAAACAATTTTTTGCTGTATTTTTCTAAAGGTTGCGATGTTTTAGTATGCCTTTAAACTCTTTATGGACGTTCCTGCAGCTTGCTGAAATCTATTAATTTTGATATATCACAGATGACCCTTCAGCTGCTAGAGACAGCTGGGTTCCAAGGGTTGCAGGTCGCTGAGTTTAAACGGACGTAAGTTCCAATTTCATTTTTTGCAAAAAGTCTCAAGTAGTGCTATCTTCTCAAACCCATGTTGAGTTAAATGGCACGTTATATGAAAAATTTCTTACTTCACGATTTTTTTATCCCCAACTTGTTTATCTGTTTGAATGCGAAGGTCCATGTAATCTTCTTTGGTTGAATGAGTGTTAGAGCCTTACCCTTCACATCAAGATGTAAAGCAGTAACCATGGCCTTGTCTAGTACACAAGTTTCACAATCATCTTGGTCAAAGTCTTCACACTTGAAGAACGAATGTCTCAGACTTAACTTCTCAACACCGTAACATTACAAGGGTTCGTAAGTGCTGAAAGAGTTATCAGTTGTTAACTGTACTTTTTATCCTTACAGGGAGACCAACACTATCCAAGTGATCGTGAGGATAGTGACAGCACAGTACGCTGCAACAGCTACCCAGCAGGCCTTTGTTACCGTGGTGACGTCAGGTCAGGTCACTGGCCTCTCGGTCGACAACACGTCTGCTGTCGTCCAAAACGATGGTGAGATAGTTTTACTTGATTCAAATTTAAACTAAATTTGAAGTCTAACGATGACTGCCATGTTAACAAGGTTTCTTGGTTGTCAATGTTATTTTTTTTAAGCTGACATGTCAGTGTTTTCTCCTTCCCTTTTACTCCAGTGACGGTTTCTCAGACTGCACAGATGACCTTGACCCAAGAGTTTTCGGCTGACCTTGTAAACCAAACATCCAAGACATTTATAACTTTGCAGACGCAGCTGCAAGAAGCGGTAAGTATGATACTGTAATTTCATTGTGTCTGTGTATTCAGTAGTAACGTTACATTTATTCTGGTTTGCCACTGAAAACGAACAGTTTCGAAATTCAATAATGGCAAGCCGCTAACATCAACGTTGTTCATGACCAGGCATTGTTTGGGGGACTGCTGTATATTTTAGAATCAGTATCATGGAAGTCATACGCATCTTTTTGTTAAATTTAATGATTATCTAATTAATGCTTGTCGGTATTAAAACAGAACAATAATATCAATTTATTTCAGCGACATAAGTTATCCTTTGCTGTTCCATGTTTGCACTTTAGTTGACTGTACAGTTCGGAACGACAGTTGGTTTCCAGAGAGTCAACATTGTGGAGTTCACAAAAAGGTTTGATTCTGTTCTTTACTATATGATAATTATGATATAGTTATAAAATTCACTTCTGACATTCAACACTGAGTTTCTTTTCCTTTCTGTTTACACTGATTTCCCATGCAGATTATCTAATTGAGTCACAGTTCAGCCGTCTACAACGTTAACTGATCACGACGTCACGTCACAACGTTAACTGATAAGCTCAATATGAACGTTCATGCTTACTGTAAGAGTAACTTTTCGTACCCCATTCCAGTTCCACCAACACAGTTGTTGTGGTAGTGCGTATGGTGATGGCCTCCTACGCTGCCGGCCCTGTCCAGACAACCCTTGTGCAGACTGTCAAATCAGGACAAATAGGAACAATCTCTGTCAACTCAAACGTGACTGCAACTGTCAAGAAAGATGGTACGCAAATAATTTCATGGCCAAAAAAGTTTAATGATGAATCATTTGGAAAAAGAGACTATCTAACAGTGACAATTATCATTTCTGTAGAACAGATGAATTGATCATTACAATCAACACACTAAATGACTTCAAACCTTTTTCGATACACGTTACAAAATACATATGGTTAGCACGTGTAAAAAGTCAGTAATTCATCTTGAACCATTTTGTGTATGTAAAATGTTTCACAATCCGTATCTTTGTGCCCAGTGAGCGTTTCCTCGTCGTTGTCCTTGGCGGTTACCCAAGCCTGGTCAGCTGACCTTCAGGACTCTACAAGTGTGGCTTATAAACAACTAAAGACACAAGTAGAGGAATCGGTGGGTATCAAATATGATTTTGATTATTGCAACATCTGTTAAGCGTCTTAATGTCGCATCTATCTATTTATAATAATCACAAAAACACCAAGAAGACCATTCTACATTGATTGAGTGCGAAAGTTAGTGCATACAACAATGCTATCCATAATTGTAGTTGAAAGAGAATCGGTAATTGAAAATTACCAGTTAAGTAACCAGGTGATGTGGATTGTAGTGCAGATGGTAAATACGGTACAAAACGGTCATCATTGTTGTCATCGACCAGAATAATTATTTATCATGTATGTACATACGTAGCTTGGTCCCTGGATATCCTTAGCTAATTAGAAATCTGTCAACATTATCAATGTCATTCCTTGCATTGCAGATGACCCTTCAGCTACTGGAGACTGCTGGTTTCCAAGGCTTGCAGGTAGCAGAGTTTAAAAGAACGTAAGTACCGATTCCTCTTCACATGCAGATGTCAATCAGTGATCTCGTCTATTACAAGTTTCACAGTTAGCCTACTCACCAAATGTGTTTTATTCTACACTAAACACCCCAATACCTTGATATATCAACAGTACTTTTGTCTGTAAATGCTGAAAGAGGAATCATTGAATATAATTTTTTTTCTCTAACAGGGAGACCAACACCATCCAAGTGATCGTGAGGATAGTGACAGCACAGTACGCTGCAGCAGCTACCCAGCAGGCCTTTGTTACCGTGGTGACGTCAGGTCAGGTCACTGGCCTCTCGGTCGACAACACGTCTGCTGTCGTCCAAAACGATGGTGAGAATCTTTGTCCTCTGATATGTTGCTACAACTGGATGATAACAAAGGACTTCCAGATGTTTTTTTCTCCTTGTGATGTACCAATGGCCCCATTGTGATTATCATTGATTTACTGGATCTAATGTCCTGTTTTCTTGATACCGTTCTATTTTTTTATCAATATGCGTATATGCTTATTTCTGTAGATTATGGCACGTTATCAATCAATATTTTCATTTTTGTACCCTAGTGACGGTTTCTCAAACGGCGCAAATGACCTTGACTCAACAATTTTCCGCTGACCTTGTGAATAAAACATCAGTGACCTTCATTACTTTGCAGAAGCAGATGCAAGAAGCAGTAAGTTCCTGCTTTGAATATTCTGAATACACGAGTCCCTCGTGTATTGCAAGTCCATCATTTATTATATGACGTTCAATGTACTAGAAACCTTTTTAATTGTTAAGAAATGCATATGGAAGTACAGCCCAGTTGCATACATGTACACATCACATTGCAATAATTCATAAATAAAGTGTTAGGAATAAATGTGTCCTTGATTCAGCAGCTCTAACACTGTATATAATTCTTTAAGTTTCCTTGCTTCGTTTCTTTGTGTGTCAATATTGCCTTATTTCAATCCTCAGCTGACTATTCAGTTTGGAAACACAGTAGGATTCCAAAGGGTCACCGTTGTGGAGTTTATGAAGAGGTGAGTTTTTCAATTTTCATGATTTTAGGCTGATAAGAATTTCCATTTTGCAGCACTTGTATCATTGTGTTGATCCTCAACAATTGGGACAAGTTAAATGATAAAGTAAATCATATGTGAGCATGTTAGATTGATACAAAAATATGCATGAAGCATCATGCTTCACCTCAACTGAGGATGACTGCTTTACCTTCTTTTATGCATCATTGACAACAGTGTCTGTTGACTTCCAGTTCCACCAACACAGTTGTTGTGGTAGTGCGTATGGTGATGGCCTCCTACGCTGCCGGCCCTGTCCAGACAACCCTTGTGCAGACTGTCGCATCTGGACAAATAGGAACAATCTCTGTCAACTCAAACGTGACTGCAACTGTCAAGAAAGATGGTAAACAAATAATTATCTTCGCCGAGTACTTGTTGTCTCTAATCTTACTAGTGCAATCACAGCAGAAATACAAGCGTTACGACTGTGACAGTTATTGCTTAGCGTCGTTAAGACATAGCTTATGCCTGGAACAAAACCTATTAATGCAGTAAATGGAACAAATCTAAAAAGTGATGCTAGTGATTAAGTCTTGAAAGTCCTCAATGAATCCAAAAGCTTGCGACTTTCCGTCTAGAATCTAAAAGCTATGTGCTCTTGCTTCCAGTGAGCGTCTCCTCGTCGTTGTCCTTGGCGGTCACCCAATCCTGGTCAGCTGACCTACAGGACACTACAAGTGTGGCCTACAAAAAACTCAAGACCCAAGTAGAGGAATCGGTGGGTACCATAAATGACTTTCCTATTTGAAGTATCTACTAACATTGTGCATATTACGTTTTCGAAATGTCTACACAATTTGGACCATTTACATCGAACACCTTCTTAAGGGGCCAGAATAGAATAAAATAGAATAGAATGATACAAATACAATCAATGGCAGAGAAGGGCAATATTCAACATTCACCAAAAATGTCATAATTGACAAAAATAGTTTTCAAATAAAAATCAAGCTTCAATAGTAAATCTGCGCTAAGCCTTCTTTTTGTAGTTGCAATACGATTGCACTAGTAATGGAAAGTTTGATATCATAGCTCTGATAACTTTGCTGGATATAGCTAGGCTGCTGAAGTGTAACAGATATCTAACAATGTATTGCAGATGACAGTACAGCTTTTGAATACAGTTGGTTTCCAAGGTTTGCAGGTAGCAGAGTTCAGACGAACGTGAGTTCTAATTTCTTTCTATGACTATCAAGATGTGTTAAGTAGTGAAAGTAGTGAGATCTTCTCCTATCCATTTTTATTGCAATGCCACGTGATTTTGAAAATTTCTTACTTGATTATCATATTCTCTAACCTCTATAAACTCTGTGTCAAGTCTTTAGATGTGAAGGCACATGAACATGTAACCTTGTTTGAAAGAGTCCGCATTAGATTCTTTAATTTGAAGAAAGGGGAAGGACATTATCAAGAAAGTTTGAATTGGCAGATTCACAATTATCCTTCAAATGAATTTCGATACTGTACCGTCAAATAGTATATAACAAGGATTAAAGAACAATCACTGTACGTTTTCTAACAGGAAGACCAACACCATCCAAGTGATTGTAAGGATAGTGACAGCACAGTACGCTGCAACAGCTACCCAGCAGGCCTTTGTTACCGTGGTGACGTCAGGTCAGGTCACTGGCCTCTCGGTCGACAACACGTCTGCTGTCGTCCAAAACGATGGTGAGACTTAGAATGACTAGCATTTGATGCAGATTTGATTTCTTACAAATTGAATGAGGACAGTCTGCTGGGTGATAGCAAGAAAACCCGAATTGTAGTATTTTTTCCTTCGTGATGACATATTGATATTATGTTCTTTCTTTATTCTCTTCAGTCACGGTATCCCAGACGGCCCAGATGACTTTGACACAGAATTTTACAGCCGACCTTGCAAATAAAACATCTAAGGCATTCGTTACTCTACAGACACAACTACAGGAATCAGTAAGTGTTTAGTTTGTAATCTGTGACAAAATTAGTCTTCAGATTCTAGAGTTGAATATTTTACAATACATTCAAATAGATACATAAAGGCAGATATATAGCAGTTGTAATGCATAATCTGTTTTATATTGGAATTCTTCACTGTACTGACAACTTTGCCTATCTTCAATCCACAGTTGAGTATACAGTTTGGAAACACAGTTGGATTCCAAAGAGTCGCAGTGGTAGAATTTACTAAGAGGTGAGTTTTTCAATGTACACTACATGTAGGCTAAATTTGGCGTATTAGATTGCTTATTTACAATTGAAGAAAATCGCATGATAAATCATATCTAACCATGTCAAATGGAATTCGTGAATACACTGGTCTGTTGGTATTTTCCTCCAGTTCCACCAACACAGTTGTTGTGGTCGTCCGTGTGGTGGTGGCCTCCTACGCTGCCAGCGCTGTCCAGAACACATTTGTACAGACTGTTACATCTGGGCAGCTTGGGGGCATTTCTATCAACTCCAACGTGACTGCTACTGTCAAGAAGGATGGTAAATATCCTGCGTGTTTCAAATCTAATACGCAGGAACAATAATTGGCAAGCTCTTTTGGGGATTTACAGTACAAAGATTATGTACAGTACATGTGTGACAGATTTGACATATTCTGTGTTAACATTTTATAATTTCAGTGACCTTGTCGTCCTCGGCTGTGATGACCTTGACCCAATCCTGGTCAGCTGACCTGAAGGACAAAACTTCTGTAGCTTACCGTCAGCTCCAGACCAAGATTGAGGAATCTGTAAGTAGTTGTATGTGAATGTCTTTGCTTTTACAATAACTGATGGCAATATTCTGAGATATTACAAAAACTTGTGAAAGTATCATGCATCAGCTAGTATGACCGGTGTATTTTTCACTTCCAGCTGTCCCTCCAGCTACTACAGACTGTTGGTTTCCAGGGTCTGCAGGTGACACAGTTCAAGCAGACGTAAGTAATAACTGCCTTATGTCTTGGGAGGTTGCCATACAGATCCGTATTCCTTATATGGTCCTCCCACCACACATTCACAGCTCTTCTGAGCATTCCAGCATCTTCTCGCCCTGCACAGTCCAATATTTCATCGTCATTATGTCGGGCGGATTGCCCGGACTAAGGCTACTCTCTCCGTATAGGTCCTCCATTAGGTTCTCTACGTTCCCAGAAAGTTGTTCAATGTAGGTCCGTCGGGGTCGCCCGATACTGGAGTGTCCATGCGTTGGTGTACAGAGCAAGAGTGCAGTACAAGCTCATCTTTGTTTCTGTAGCAACCTGCCCTGCAAACCTAGCCATTCTCTCTCATATGGTTTATGATACAGTCGGTCCCATATCTATTGCCCATCATTAATTTTATTACGTTCACTGTCACAATGTATTTTCATCAGCTGAATCATAATAACTGCTGTTGTTCATTTGTTTTCATTTCAGCCAATCTAATCGTGTTGAAGTGGTGATTGTAATAGCAGCTGCTGAGTATGCAGTGAAACAGACCCAGCAATCCTTCGTCACAATGGTTCGGTCTGGAAATGTTGGGAGCTTGTCTGTGGATGCTTCCTCTGTTGTAGTGAAGAATGACAGTGAGTATCTTGAAACTTATAGGATACTGATAGAAACATAGTATTTAGTTAATCAATCCTATAAAGTTACATGTTTGATTACATACAAAAAATTGCAAGGAATTGTTAAAAGTTTATATTAGACAGTCAAATACTATTCCGCCATATCATATAAAGAACACTGTAGTTGCAAATTTCAAAAAGCTGTATATAATGTCACGTACACACTTTGCTGCCCGGGATATCTTTGAAAAGATAAATACTGACTTAAATCCGCAATTTTCCACAGTTGTCGTGTCACAGACAGCTCAGATGACCTTGAGCCAGCCATTTACGTCTGCTCTTGTAAACAAGGAATCAGCAGTTTTCATCGCTCTTCAGACCAAACTACAAGATGCAGTAAGTCTTCATATATATATATATAATATTGCTCTTACATGTGTACCTTTGGTGGAAGTCCACAAAACAGTTGACACATTGAATGAATCAATTTTCAACAATTAGATTTCTCACCGATGTTAGAGAAAAAAATCAGTTTTGGTGAAACCATTTAGTTGCATATGACTTTGGATGTGGTAACATCACAAATTGATATGTGTATGTTGAGAAAATCTCATGAGCCTTGTTTGAATCTGAAATTTGCAGATCAGTGTTCAAATGGGGAACACACTGGGCTTCCAGAGGGTGGTGGTTGTTGAGTTCCAGAACAGGTAAATGTTTTTCTATGAATTATTTATTTCATATAATTGAAAGAGACACAGTTCTCACAGATTCTACATTGATGTCCACCACGAAGGATAAAAGTACTGGATAAACCTTATTGAGTGACTTCACCGGAGTACAAAATCTGGAAGCAAGATGATGATGATAGAGAAAATCATGATTATAATATTCCCGGAAGATCTGCTGTAATATGATATTCGGGCAACATGTATCAAGAACGTCATGCGCACACATATAGCCTGGTATCCAAACATATTGTAACTGTCGTCTACCTTGGTCAACATTGTTCAGTTGACGCGTTCATTGGGGCTTATTGATATTCATCTTAAAGTAAAATATTAGTTATTTCATATTATCAATATTGATGACTAAAACTTGAAACCATTGTTTTTGCAGTACTTCCAACTCAGTTGTTGTGGTTATGCGTATGGTCATGGCCTCCTATGCAGCCAAGCCAGTCCAGACATTGTATCAAGCGTCAGTTTCAGCTGGACAGATCGGAGGAATTTCTGTTGTTCCAGGATCTTCAACTGTCACGAAAGATGGTACAAAGTCTTGCTTACACTATTGGGAGGTGACTTCTTCAATCTACAATTCAGTTTATGTAGCGCAAAATCAAATATTCAATCTTCTAACTCATCATCTTAGAACTAGTGTTTTTCACGTCTAACAGGTTGAAGCTTATTACAAACGCAAACATACCATGATAGTGCAACAAGGGAAAAATAAAGATTTAAACTCTTGTCCTGTAAGACCACAGGCACGGTTGCTAACTGGCACGTAACTGATAGTGACTAAAATGATTCAAATTCAAACTTGATCTCTTCTCAGTGGTTGCATCTGCCTCGGTTTCCATGACGATGGCCCAGTCCTGGTCAGCTGACCTGCTGAACGTGACGTCTCAAACCTACCAACAACTGACGGTCCAGATTGAAGAAGTTGTAAGTAAAGATGACAAACTGATTTTTTTTCTTCTAGCAATGGATGTTTCTTTGAAATCCGTAATAGATTTATCAAATTAAACAAAAATAATGAAGAAATTGCCGCTAGAATATCTTATATAAAGTTGCTTCATAGGTTTGGTCTGGAAGTTTCTATGATTTGTTTGCCCCTCTGCTACAGATTTCACAGATTCTGGTGAAGACACTTGGGGCCCAGGCAGCCAAAGTAGGCCAATTTAAGCGAACGTAAGTACATGATTGTATAAAGTCACACAGAAATAAACTAATTTTTGCAACAATTTGCATTGCATTTTTACACATTAGTAAGTTCGTAACTTGAGAGCTTGTTTAGTCTTGTATGAATTTTATGAAAATTTATGTGGGGCACACTTATTCGTGATGGTTATCATAGTTTAGGCTAGATTCAAGGCAGATGAATTCTTACTTGTCCAATATACATGCTACTATCATAGGAAGTCTGGCCAGGTTGAAGTTGTTCTGAGACTTGCTGCTACTGATTATGCAATAAAGACAGCCCAGCAGTCGGTGATCACCCAGGTCCGAACTGGGAATCTTGGTGGACTGGCTGTCGTCAACACCTCAGCAGTCATCAAAAAGGATGGTAGGAGAAGCAAATTTTCTCATAAATTCAAGGGAGGGATACTTGTCATTAGATTATATAATTATTTGATGATGCACTAGTTAAAGGTGTCAAACTTGACAAATTTGATTTTTAATAAAGCAGGTATCGATAGATGAAAGAATGCAATACTGTATATGACTTAATAGATTAGTGCTACACGAAATAACATAAGTTACAGAAAAGACGTGTATAAAATATGCTTACAGTAAAGCCGAGAAATGTTGTTCATTTGGTGTTGTCATTTATTCTCGATCCTCAAGAAGAAGGGGAAATAATTGCCTTTTTTTCAGTGACCGTATCTCAGACTGCTCAAATGACCTTGACCCAGGCTTGGTCAGCTAGCCTGCAGAATACGTCATCACAGGCCTACATCACACTCGTGCAAACAGTACAGGAGTCAGTAAGTATACATATCTTAGTTACCCTAACAGATGGATTAGACATATTTCTTTTGCAACACTCGAGTTTCTGTTTTCAGTCGGCGTATGTGGGTTGGTGTGTAGGAAGATGATGGCAAAGTTTAGACTTGCCGTAGTGTCAGGAAGTACTGTTCAAAGGTGGTGGAACTAGTAGTTAACCAGATATGACATGCTAATTTATGTTTTGTGTTCACTCTATACAGTTGAGTGTGCAGTTAGGAAACACCCTTGGATTCCAGCGAGTTGTTGTGGTGGAGTTTAAACAAAGGTCAGTTCGAACACTTCCATTACTGTATATAGAATAACTATATGGAAAAACCACCACATTGCTAAAACTGATTTGTGTGGTAGGCCGAATATAAAGTTCCTATGTTGCCCTGGCTGTCTTAAACTTAACGTCAGAAAAAGACGGTACCTTCAATTAGTTTGTTAATTCGCTACTGATGAAGAATGTCTTTATCTTTTGCAGTTCCACCAACACAGTTGTCGTGGTCACTCGTCTGGTTGTTGCATCCTATGCAGCATCAAATGTCCAAGCATCTTTTGCACAAGCAGTCTCATCTGGAGAAATTTCAGGACTTGCCGTTAATTCAACGTCTGCTGTGGTCACCAAAGATGGTACAATACTAAACACTTGACAATATACGATTCCTTTTAAACAATGCTTCAATGTTTTATGTATTAGTCCAATAAGATATTGCCATACATTATGTGGACTTTTCAATGAGTCACAACCCAATGCTGTCATAATGATGACCGTACCTCACTGCCTTCGCGTTTTCATATGTTAATTATCTTTAATGATGTTTTTTTTACGTTATAGGTCGTAGCATTTGCTAAGTTCCTCCGAAGTCGATTAAAGAATCCTCGAATGCTCATAACATTGCAGTTTAATCCTTCTGACCACTTTAAAAAATTTTGGTATCATTTATTTTCTCATCCAGTGAGTGTATCATCGTCTGTAACCATGACCGTGGCGCAGGCGTGGTCGGCTCAGCTTCAGGACCAGTCATCTCAAAACTTCACCACCTTAAAAACTAAGCTGGAGGAGGAGGTATGCATGAAATGTCTCATTTCATTGAAATATTTGACGGCATTCAGCGAAACATTCACTTGTATTGGGTATCTACCATATACCAAAGAAAGAAATGAACTGTATAAGCTTGTAGAAAACCTATTTGCCTACTTCACACATTTAAGTACTGCACAAAAAGTCATATTCCTAATGCGACTAGACAAACCTCCCATTAAAAAAAACATGTCTGTTCTTTTATATCTACTATAACCGAAAAGCGAGAAGTAGAATTTATCTAAAAATAGTCATATTCTTTTTTTTATCCGTTAACTTTACTTGTTATTTTGTTTTGTTGTGACCTGTACTTAGCCAAGTGTGGCAAAAATGTGCAATAAAGGTCTCTATTCATTCATTGAAATATGATCTTTAAGCTACTTTCACCATCCATCTACACACGAATAATAATAATGTAGCAATGGTAAGGGAAATATTATTATGATGAAATTATTACAAGGATATGTGCAAATTGTTGTACATAATGTATATGCTGATAAATGTCTTTTATGAGGGGTATGGTCCGAGGAACTTATTAGTAATCATGCTAATCGGGATAACATAACAGACCAATAAGCGAAAGCTATCAATTCAATGTAAATATTGTGCACCTGAATAGTCCTAAAAACATTAATGTAAACTGTGAATTGATGATGTAGAATCTTGACTGTGGCATACAAATGTGTGATGTTAAATGACAATACTGTTGTATACTATTTTGCCTAAAGTTGACTAGCAAGATGGTGGCCATCACAGGCTTTCAAGGCGTCCAAGTCGCTCAGTTTAAAAGAAGGTAAGGGTACCATCATGATGATAGAATAATAAATCCCTTCTAAATGCGGTGGCTTTGGCACATTTCTGATTAACGAATCAATCATGCATCTTATTTCTTAATAATGTTAAGGAAACTATCTCAACTTGAAGTTATGAATATCTTACGATGTTTTTTTTGCTTGCACCAGTGAGTCCGGTCAGGTTCAGGCGATAGTAAGGGTGGCAGCTGCTGAACACGCCATCGCACAAGCACAACAGACTTTTGTCACCGCGGTGCAGAGTGGGAGCATTGCAGGGGTTTCTGTAGATGCTTCCTCAGCCAACATTCAGAAAACAGGTTAGTTCATTCATTCGAGAATCAAATACAGGTTTTGAAACTAGTTCAGTCTACCATTTAATCAAGCATGCATTTTACCACATTCAACATAGTTGAAAATATATTGAATGCAGTGATAATGATAAAGAGGTAGTGACAAAAACCAAAGAATAGGACTAGTGTGACTCAACCCTGTTACCAAGGGACTACAGTAATACTTTAGCATAAGGTATAATAATGACTTTAAATGAAGATTGGCGATGCACCATTTTACTTACCAGAACTTTGTTACAGTGACGACCTCCCAGACTGCCCAGATGACCTTGACTCAGGCCTGGTCGGCCGACCTTCAGAACACGACTTCTGTGGCATTTACTACTCTTCAAACAAAGCTACAGGAATCGGTAAGTTTTCACATTCTAACACGCATGTAACCGGGAGTCCTGAATTTCACAAGGAATTAATTACGTCTCAAGATGATACTGTCTTGGGTCAGTTTGAATGTAAAAGAACTCAACTTGATAAAAAAGGAGCAGAGGACTATATTGAGGGTTTTTACGACTTTTGAAAATGCTCAAGACAATGGTTTCTAAGAATTTGGTAGAGGAAGATCATTAGAGATGTACAAGAAAAGATGTGAAGGAGTTACATTGAAAGCGCAGAGACTTCACTGAGCGAACACAGTGACCGAGATGTTGATTTTTTATTCTTGTTGGGTTATTCTGATTTCAGTTGAGCGTGGAGTTAGGAAACACACTCGGGTTCCAACGTGTTGTTGTGACTGAGTTTAAAAAGAGGTAAGGAACGCTCCATATATGACCGTGTATTATAATGATAATCATTACATTCATATGTACCCTCGTAAGATCTTTTCATGATAATTCGCAAGCTCATGTTTTGACGTTTGAAATAAAACTGCCACAATAACTGTCACAATCCCATCTTGCTATAGCTAGCTAATAAGAGTTGCAAACTCGTTGCATTTTGTAAACCCCGGGAAAACTGACTAAATGCGTTTTTTTTTTTTAATCAGTTCCAGTAATACGGTCATTGTCGTGATGCGTCTTGTGGTGGCGACGTACGCTTCCAGTGCTGTCCAGAACACGTTCACTGAAGCAGTTTCCATCGGCCAGATCGGCACCATCACTGTAGACTCTACTTCAGCAGCTGTTACAAAAGATGGTGATTCATAAATATTTGCTGTTGTTTCCATTTATTTATTTATTTCGATTTACCACATTGTACCATTACATTGTACTGTGTTTTTTATCAAGACATGTATACCAGCTACCATACTTAACATTAACATTGAACAGTGAACCTAACTTAACAGTATTGCCCAAGATGACATATTCAAGTTTCAAAAACATTCATTCTACTTTTTGTTTGGCAAATCAGATGAAGCTGACCCTACCATTCTGTAGGGTAAGAATTGTGAAGAAGTTGCCCAAAACTTCGTACCACAGACCTGCATAGAATCAAACAATCAAAAAACAAATTGATCACATGTGTACCACATATGGAAAATTTGCTCTAACTTGACCTGTTTCTGTGTCTTATTGCAGTGAGCACGTCATCGTCTGTGTCCATGACTGTAAACCAAGCCTGGTCAGCCCAACTCCTGAACACATCGTCTACAGAGTACGTCACCTTCAAGACACGGACAGAACAAGCTGTGAGTAGACTACATGTAAAGTAGATCTTAGAGGTCAAGGGATAGGTGAGGTGAGGTGAGGTGAGAGTAAATCTCACACTACAACTCTCCTCACATCAACTGCACTTTGATTGCACGAACCTCTGATCATACTTGAATACATTCAGTTCTGTTTATACATTTTTGTTCAGGGTTGAAGATACATATTTTTGGTAAAAACGATTGATGTAGAATTTAATTTTCTGTATTTTTTTTCTACAGTTGACCAAAAGTATGCTGAATGTTGTTGGGTTCTCTGGACTAGAGGTTGGACAGCTGAAGCAGTCGTAAGTACATGATATTGGATAAGGATAAAGTTTTATAAAGTATTGATGAGTATACAGTAGTACATATGCTATTTGATGACCCCATGGACTAAAATATTCAAACTTTATGTGATGAATTTGACTACTTTAAACCACCTGTGACATATATGTAGAAATCACAGCAGTTTTGTGTATATCAAAGCATCTAGTAGACATTAACATCACTGGAATGCATTAAACTTTGGACTCGTTACATATTCTGTTACTAAAATGTTTTTCCTAATGCTGAACAAAATGTTTGAAAATGAATTTGATTTTTCAATGTCCTTTTTTTATAGTTCCTCGGGACAAGTGCTGGTGAAGCTGAGGATAGTTGCTGCCGAGTACGCCTTAGCGCAGGCGCAACAGTCGTTTGTTACCGTGGTGCAGTCTGGGAATGTTGAAGGCATCTCAGTCGATACTGCGTCAGCTGTTATTCAGAAGGATGGTAAGAAAAAAAGAAAACACCATTTGGTTCGTTTAGAAATATTAATAATGTTCGAAATGAAAATATTCAAGTTGCTTTTTCTTTCAAAGCTTCCAAATGAGGTCCTTAAGAAAATTGCCTTTAACTATCCTTCAGTCAAAGAGAATAAAGTTGTTGGGTATGAATGTAAAGGGGTGTATAACGTCACACTTACAGCTTCTTATTACAGATGGCGCTGTTAAATCTAAGTCGCAGATATACTTCATATAGCTCCTTATTTTCCAGAGTTTTTCATACAGTCTTGGACATTCGCATCTTATTTTGAAGTCCAAAGCTCATAATGTGTACTGGTGCATAGTACATTAGGTACTTCCGATACTGATGATTTTAGTGATTGTTTCCTGATTCTTTTACTAGTGACTACTTCCCAGACTGCTGAGGTGACCTTGACCCAAGCCTATTCAGCTGACCTTCAGAACACGACTTCCGTGGCCTTCACCACCTTACAACAAAAGGTCCAGGATGATGTAAGTTGTTCATATTCTTTCTCTTTTAAAGATTTGTACTTTGAAGTCTCTTGTTCTTTTTAACTTTCAGTGAAAAAGGCATCCTACATTACATTGTATAGTGTTGGAAACTCTGATATTCATATCACATAGAAAGTCATAATCTAGACCAGAATGCATAGCAGAACGCATATGAAAAGAACCTTTTTTCGTGCAGTAACATTAGTGAATAAATGAATAAATGAATTAATGATTTGTCGATTAAGCTATACATTTACATTCTTCTAAGCACTGGCAGCTTGATACATTTGACAAAATGTGTTTTTTTGACAGAAAGATATATTGCATCAGCTTTTCAAAAAGCGTTTTTCATTAAAACCCAACAGCTAAGTGTGGAGTTAGGGAACACCGTCGGATTCCGGCGTGCAGTGGTGGTGGAGTTCAAGCAAAGGTTGGTACAGATCCGCCAGGAACATATACTTATTGTTTACGTTCATCCATGAATAGTTTAATCAGGTTTTTGAGGTCACTGAATAAACAGAATGTACAGAACCAAGTGTTTTGTACAACCGACGTTTGGGACCGCATTATAAATAACGCATTAACTATCTATTCATTTTTGGCACCGCATCTACAAGCAGCGACATCTATAGCTGCATTGCAAAGTGAACAATCAGAATTGCACTAATTGCACAATATTGCATATATTATGACAGACGGTGAGTGAATAAAACACTTGGTTGTGTGCAAAGATTCTTTTATTCTGTTTACGTTAATTTCATTAGTGTATATTGCTTTAAACAAAACGTTTCACATCCTCCCTCATTCCCTTTCTGCAGTTCCACCAACACAGTTGTTGCGGTGACTCGTCTGGTTGTGGCCACCTATGCAGCCAGCGCTGCCCAGTCTGCGTTTGTGAAGACGGTATCATCCGGACAGATCGGGACAATCGCAGTTAATGCAACCTCAGCAACTGTCAGCAAAGATGGTACCTATCAGAAAAGGACATTCACGATTTTTATATTACAAGTTTCACCCAAGTCCTTTTGCTCCTGAGGCTGTGTTTTGTTCTTCGTGAAAATTACACGTTAATGATACATTAGTTTACAATATACACTGACCATCTGATAAGACTATAACTAAAATACATATATTTTAAGTCAGGTATACCCAAATGTAACTAACACCTGACCTGTGTAATATTTATGTACAGTGAGTGCATCTTCCACGATGTCTATGACGGTCACTCAGCCCTTCTCAGCTGATCTGCTGAACAGCTCTTCTACAGCCTACCAAGCCCTGGTGGTCAAGATAGAGAAAAGCGTATGTCCGGCATTTGATTATTCATGAAAAAGATTACATTTTTGGTTTTCTTGTTTTGTCAGTCATTTCGAGTAGATTTTGTATTAACAATGTGTGGCACAAGTACAGGCAACGCGTCTTGTTCATGATTTGTTTACTCTTTATTTACTTTTCTTTATGCTGTTCTTCTTTACTTAGTAATAAGCCTAACATGGTGACTATATATTTTGTGAACAATTTTAGATGACTTCTACACTGCTGACTACAGTTGGCTTCCAAGCATTTGAGGTGGCTCGTTTCAAGAAAACGTATGTTATGAAAGATTTCTGCTTTGTATTTCTTGTTATGAATATCGAAAATGAATTATGGCATCATTTTAATACAGAGCACAAACGTTTAGATTACAATGACTGACAGACTAAAACTACAGATATGCATTGTTTTTAGCATTGAGTGAATGGTAAATGGTTTGGTTTTTGGAAATCTATACAGAAAGACGAATTATACAGAAAAAGGTATACATATAATTGGCATATACTGTAACTGCAATCATCTGTATGAATTTAAAAACCTGGGTGTACTGATTAACAGATGTAATCAGTCTTAGAAGTATCTAACTTGTAAGGAATCATTTCCAGATCTTCGGGTCAGGTAGAAGTCGTGGTGAGAGTGGTTGCGGCCGAGTATGCTCTTGTTGCAGCTCAGCAATCATTTGTTACTGTGGTAAAGACTGGAAGTGTAGCTGGTCTCTCATTGGATACAACATCAGCTGTTGTCAAAAAGACTGGTAAGCCCTTTTATTTCTGCTGGGCGTAAAATGTTTGTAATGAGAAGATCATGTGCTTTGCATCATTTGCGTTGTTCTAGCATGATTGTAAGGTATAGATAGACTTAACTAATTTTCATTTAGGGAAAGGTCAGTATTTAGCTGTTTGAAGTGGCGTATTTCTAAGACTAAGTGTAGTTCATGTTGCATAATTGTACTTCAGAAAAAATACTTGGAAAATGTATGCTGCCCTTGAAAAAGTCCTCAGTGATATCAAACGGTGCCGTTAATTTCCTGTATATAATCTATAAAGATCTATTTGTGGTGTATTTACACCTGCGAGCATCATGATGTAAAGGGAAATAATTAGTCTGCTTTTGTTGTTGTTATTTTGTAGTCACTGCTTCCCAGACCGCCCAGATGACCTTGACCCAGCCTTGGTCTGCTGACCTTCAGCAGACGTCATCAGCGACCTTCACAGCGCTGCAAACTACAGTGCAAGAAGCCGTGAGTCACATCTTTATCACAGTGTTTTATGTCACCTGTTAGTCAAGTAAAGGAGGAAATTAAGACGTTTTGAAAGAAACAGTTTACTTGTTATTGAAATAGTTTTTGAAGCGTTACCACTCCTACCAAATTCAGCTTGAAATAAGTTATAAAAGGTACATTAACCTGCCGTTATTATGATAACTATCAAGTGTCAAATCAAGTAACAAAGTAAATATTATGATAAATGGGATATTGATGGTAGACGGTATTAAGTTGATATGAATGTTAAGAATAATCTGAATTGTATCCTTTCCTTCATCCTGTAGTTGACTGTCGAACTTGGAAACACTGTTGGATTTCAGAGTGTCAATGTTGTGTCTTTTAAAGAAAGGTATGTGATACTTCAACTGATGTAACTTAATCATCTGTTCCCTTCATTGAAAGACATTAGCTGTTGCTTTTGCTCCTTTTGAATTTTTTATTTCATGATTGATATTGTCTCTATACCAACATTCTTAAACACACTATCTAACCCATAATTGTCTGTACGAACAAGCTGACGTATTTAGCACTATCATACAGGGTTATGTTTATTGTACCTTCCTGTGCAGTTCTACATCGACAGTGACAGCAGTAGTCAGAATGATCGTGGTGTCCTATGCTACAACAAGTGTGCAGAACTCATTCGCACAGGTGGTCAGTTCCGGACAAGTAGGAACAATAACGGTCAACAAAACATCAGCGGTGGTCAAGAAAGATGGTAAGGAACTCATGTGGCCTCTTTATAGTATTGTAAGGCCAGTTCACAGGTTAAGATGCGCATGCACATAGTCAAATGGTGTGTTTTTTGGTGTGTTTTTTTTCTCAGATCAGTGGCCTTCAACTTAATTTGACATACTACCCAAAATACACAATACTGCACATGCGCAGTTTAACTATGAAGCAGCCTGTGGCTTTTAGATGACTGACTTATAGGATTAAGTTGTGCTACTCATGCAATGGATGGTCTGATAGTATGCTGATAATTCAGCACCAAGGAGAGCACCATCATCCGAAGGGTAGGGAAAATGTGATAAAAAGAACACTAAAAGGAACTGGCAGGCATGTATGTAATGAATTTGTGTATCCTGTATAAAGCTACATTGGAATGTTTAATGACGTTCAAACAAACGTGTTCCAGTGGGGTTGTCGACCACGGTTTCCATGACGGTGACCCAAGCCTGGTCAGCTGACCTACAGAACACCACATCACAGGCCTTCATCACTCTGCAGACAAACATACAACAGGCTGTAAGTACAAATGCACATGCGGTCATCATGCTTTTTTGTGATGCCTAGGGGGTTGGAACCCATTTATATGCCAGTGCAGAGATTTCAATCTGACAGTGCATGTGGTTACACAGTAAGGTCGCATGGACATGGTTAAAAGGTTTCAATTTGGATTCATGCCACTTGATGGATAGATTGACTTGAAACTAAAGATTTATAAATGAGAGATCACCCTAACACATTCCTAGCGACCTGATCGCAATCTCTGTCGACAGAATCAGCATTTATACCAGGTATCCACCCTGACATATACATTTTCACCGGTGCCATATTTTGAAATTGCCTTAAAATTCTACCTGTGTATTCCCACGGGAAGTTTCTTTGTCTACTTCTACACGAGAAGGATATTAAAGAGTTGTAATGATCTTTACAGATGACTAAGAGTCTTCAGGCCACAACAGGCTTCCAGGCTGTACAGGTCTCACAGTTCAAACAAACGTAAGTAACCCGAGAACTGTCTCTTTTCTGCACAGCTGCATCTAAAGTTCTAATTTCTTTTAGCTGTACTGTATCAATGGCACTTTTTTCTAATTTCGTCCCAAATAATGATTATTTTAAAGAAATTTTGCTTGTCAAATTTTTGCTTTCCTCAGGCAATCAGGTAAAGTCCAAGTCATCCTGCGGATAGTGGCAGCTGAGTACGCCTTAACAACAGCACAGGAGAGCTTCACAACAGTCGTGCAGACGGGGAGTGTTGCTGGTGTATCTGTGGATGCTTCCTCTGCCGTGGTGCAAAAAGACGGTAAGACTTATCCAACATTTATTGATCAAATGCTTAGTTTGGCATGTATTCAGTCATATAGGTGTATAATAGACATGAATACATGTAATAATTGCACACATTTATATTTTCCTCAGTCACGGTGTCACGTACACTACAAATGACGATCAAAAAAGCCTTCACAGCGGCTCTACAGGACACGTCATCAGAAGCATTCGTCACCTTGAAAACTGAAGTTCAAGATGCTGTAAGTAACACTGAATGTGAGATAGTAATAAGATGCTATTATTTAACACTGGTGTGATTTTTCAAAAGAGTTTAACGTGTGCAGATCTGCATGCGATACAGCATTCAGTTAGTTTAGGTGAAATATATTCCATTTACAGGAATTCATAAAGTCTGATTTAACTTTGCTGAGGAAGAGTCTTTCTGATAAATCTTATATAATTGTTTTCCATGCCAGGTAACTGAGGAGATGTCAGCTACTGTTGGCTTCCAGCGTGCTGTGGTGGCTGAGTTCAAGCAAGAGTAAGTTTCTTTCCTTTTCCGATCTCTTCATTTCTTTTCCCAAGTTTAGCTAAGATGCACTCAACAGCATTTTAAATACTACGAAATAAATCATGTAATAATCATTCTACAACTCTGAATATAAGGCATTGATGTCTTAGAGACGCATGAATATATTCCATAACGTTTTGCTATTTTTTTTCTGCGTGCAGTTCTAGTAGCACAGTTGCAGTGATCAGGACTGTTATGGCTTCCTATGCCTCCAATGAGGTGCAAAACGCCTTTGTTACTGTGGTAAAGAGTGGACAAGTGGGAAACCTGGTTGTCGATGCCAACTCTGCGACCATCAAACAAGACGGTAAGTCATGAAGTGACGTTTTTGTACCCAGCCATGTAAATCAAACACTCTTTAAGACATTCAAACCAAAATTGGGTTAATCTTGCATCAGTTGGCGAGCACCCATGCATCCGTTCACTTCTCAAGTAGTTTTAAAGGGAGAACAAGTAGAGTGAGATGATGAAGTCTTTGGTAAGTTTGCCCCTGAATCACAAGAAATCATGCAAGGTTCACTTGCTCAACTTCTTGTTTAAATAAAAAAGACATTTCTTATGTAGCAAAGTGGAAAACAGAGTTCTTTGTCCACAAGTATTTTTTTACCGAGCTGATACTCCAATGAGCTGATACTCCATTGACTTTCTGCAACTTTCCTCATGGCAATACCAACTGGTTCTTCTTGGAATGCAGCTAGTTGGTGTTGCTGCTGCACTTAATTACATTACAAGCCATTGTTTTCCTTTACAGTGACGGTAACTCGCACTGCATCAGTGACCTTGAACCAAGCCTGGTCAGCCACCCTACTGAATAAATCATCGACAGAGTTCAAGACACTACAGACACAAACAGAAACACAAGTAAGATGAGAGAGCCTTACGCAGTTTGAAGCTACTACCAATGTATTTATCTTTTTAGTTGTCATTGCAACATATATATGGTCTCTAACTGATGTTGTCCCTCTCTCAACAGATGACGTCTGTGCTGCTTGTTATTGTTGGTATCCAGGGAGTCACAGTCTCTGAATTTAAAGACAGGTAATTCCACATTAAACTTATCTAGTCAGCATGAAAGTTCCTCTGTTTAATTTACAATAAAAAGCGCCCTGCATGTTCAAACAAACAAATAAAACAACACTTGAAAGAATATGGACTTCCCAAAATTTCGGCTGACTTCATCAGCCTTGTTTACAAAATGGACCCGTCTACTGCTATTTCATGGACATGACATTAGAGACACATGACTGCAGTAAGGAGTATTTAAGTGCGAGATAACCTGTGTTGCCCTCTGTCTTTGCTCAATCAAGAATATGTCAAGCCAGAAATTAGAGACACAATGTTTCTTGCTATAATGATTTATTTACATATTCCTTAGTGCTCCATGATTTGCTTTAGGGAAGTTCTATAAATTATAGTTACAAGAATATTCATCAATCAGTGACTTAGAAAAGGTAACGAGATACGCACCTCCAAACTTTCAATGTCTACTGTACATCTTGATCACGGAGTGACCTAGTCTCGCGAGAACGCGAGACTAGGACGAGACTTGTGAATATCGTTCTGCCTCCCCCGCCTCCTTGTGGAGGGAGCATGCAGGGGTAAGTAGGACTTGGGCAGCTCCAAAACCTTCGGTACGGTTCGTCCCACCACAAAGTGCTTTTCTAAGTCACTGATTGATGAATATTCTTGTAACTGTTACTGATGAATCTCTTCTATAAATCATGTTTTCAGCTCTTCCAAGGTCGAGGCTGTTGTGCGACTGGTGGTGGCAGATTATGCCTCCAAGTCTTCCCAGACGTCATTTGCGAATGTCGTGACAACTGGCACGATTGGAACCATAAGCGTGGACCCTACATCAGCAGTTATTAAAAAAGATGGTAAGTTTTAAAAATATTTGTATGCAAAGATTGAAATAATATGTTGCTTTGTTGTTTGTCGGTTGCGTATTGTGCCAGCCCCTGTTACACAGTCCATGGATGAGCGTCGGCCGTATATGTTGATATTGCCAGATTGTTGCCCGATTTCAAAATCGACAGGGGACGCGTTTTTTCCCTTTGAAGGTCTACCTTATCTAACGTGGCTCAGCTACCTGCAAACATTGGCTGATACCTAAAAATTGCACAATGATTTAGAGAACATCCAGTGTATTCTTGTTGAGCTCGCATGCACATTAACCGATCAATTCTGTGCTGTGCGACGAGGTCTTTACCACTTGTGGCATATAACTAGTTCATGTAGTTGAACATGTCGATGCAGACAGCCATTACGATTAGTATGTAGCAAATCAACTCAATCATTTGCCAACAGTGAGCATCACATCCACGACCTCCATGACCTTGACCCAGCCCTTCACTGCTGACCTCACCAACACCACAAGTGCAGCATTCATTGCCCTCAAGACCAAAGTGGAACAGTCTGTAAGTACAAATTTGTATTGTCCTAATTCACGAATGACAAGCAATGCATAGTTTAAAAAATTCATCTGCCATGGCGAAGACACTGGAAATTCAGTAACTTTTTTGGGGGGGATACAATATATAAACTTATGATTATAAGTGAGTTTTTCGCTTTTCTTTAAGTTCGCCTTTGAAATAATTTGCTGTACAGTAGCAATACATTACGCACATCCACTCTGTCATAATTTTCGCAGTAAAGAGGTCAAAAGCCATTAAAATGAAACCACGGCGAATATTTCAAGATTTACAGTATTTTGGGAAGTCAACAGACACGATTGATATTGTTATTTTGTAGAATCATATGTAAACAATGGTCAATGACTATTGAATGTCTATGCATATAGCTTTGTGTGAGTCTATTAGATATCATTTGTTTAACACATGATTTATTTTGCTTTATAGATATCGGAAACCCTGATTCAGACCGTTGGTTTTCAACGAGTAGAAATTGTAGAGTTTGTACGATCGTGAGTATGCATTCTAAGTCTTGTCGTGGAGAATAAAACAACAGACCCGCACTCTTTTAGTGGTGTGCAGCTGTTTGTGGGACTGACAAATCTTTTTAGTTGACTCTTTCACGTCCTTTTGTAAAGTCATGTAATCATTAATGAACATCACACAGCCATACATTCTTGTATACCTTCCTTTTGCAATGCTCATGACTACATTCATATAAATATTCTGATAGTCTTACGGCTTTAACTGATGCAATGTTTTGACTGAATAATTTCAAGGTTGTCGACAGCTTCTGCATTTGTACTACATTTGTACTACTTTTAAAGACCATCGCTGGGTACTAATCTGTTGCTGCGTGGTTTTCTGCAACTCTGCAAGATATGATTGATCCAGATGCTGTCTTCCTACTGTTTCGATATTGAAATGCTTCTCTCCTGTATTACAATCTAACATGCTTCTCCAAAGGTTCTGCTATGCCAAGTTGTGTAAAGGTCATGTTCGTCTGTCCTGTTCCATTTATCTGAGAGTCTGGAGGAAAAGCAAGCATTTCTTGAGCAATTTTGACTCAAACAGAACATGGCTCTTTGTTATATATGGGCCTTTTACGATATCATCAAGAAGTGAAGGAATCATATTTTTGTATCTTTTAACTTGTACGTTAGATTTCCAATCCAAACTCAGCAAATGGAATAGCACTTTTTCATGTTACTAAAAGCTATATGTGCTTTAAAGACCTGTTTTAAACAGTACCGTACACGTGTAGTTTGACTACAGTTCTCTTAGAGGAAATCCATATTGTGACATTTTTATATTTACTGGTCCAGGATTAATTCACAGAAAATAATTCTGTGCTCCTCTTTACCTTCTCTCTAGCCTTTTGGCATCAAATTTGCCTTGGTTACGTGGTTAAGTACCAATGAGATGGTTAAAAACCTAGCGTTGTATTCTTCCCACAGTGAAAGTGGACAGGTCCAGGCGAAGGTGAGGATAGTGGTGGCCGATTTTGCAACGAACACTGTACAGACGGCTTTTACTACAGCTGTCAAAACTGGAAGTGTGGGAGCTCTAACCGTGGATCCCACCTCTGTGGTTGTTGAAAAGGATGGTAATGGGAAATTGCTCTTGGTTTTATCAAGATTTTCAGACGTCTTTGTCACTTATATCATGAACAGTTGATGCACATTTCTCTCTCTCTCTCTATATATATATATATAAACATTATATGATTATCGCTGGATTAGAAATTAGGAATGAAAAATGCTGATTAAACACAATTTAATGGTTTAGAATCAAGAATGCATGTAAATAACCGGCATTGTTTAGAATGTGGAAAAAGTCATAATATGACAAATGATTGTATATTTGTTTAGTGAGTACAACATCCACCATATCCATGAAGATGACGAGTGTAACATGGAATGCAGCCTTATTGAACACTTCATCCACGGCATTCAGCAGTCTTAAACTCGATGTGGAAGAATCGGTAAGAATATTTCAATATCCAAGTTTATTACACAGTCATTTCAGCACCAAGGAGAGGCCATACACATAGATTTTTTTTTGCGCTTTTACCGTCACTGTGCATAAAACGTGACCGCATAGTAATAGGATTAAGGTTTCCGGATACCACCGTGGCCATCAAGTACAAGTTTTTAACCTCTGCTTTAGCTGCGCGACACCCCTGCTTTAGCAGCAAGATCTCAAATTCTCACGGACTGGCTTTTTGAATGGTTTTCTGGAATGGTTAGGGCCATGTAGAGCGATATAAAATTGAAACAATGATAGCATTACACCTTTCAGACAATGCGTTAACCCAAGAACCTAACTCTTGGGAGAACGAAATATTTCGGAAATATTGTTCATAAAACAGTAATTTCAGCTCCAAGGAAAGATTATATAATGTATTATCAATTTCTTCTTTTCACTTTGCAGCTGCTGCTTGTGATGGTTTCAGTGGTGGGATTCCAGCGTGTTGAAGTAGCTGAGTTTAAACAGTATGTATTACACATGATTGGCAATGCGACCACCTGGCATGAGGTGAACTATTCTGATGATACCTAGTATTCACTCCAGGAAACCTCACGTACCCCTACCAAACAGGCTTATACTCGCAAACAAAAATTACAGATGATTTACATTTTCAGAAGTTTGAACGCACTTAGATTACAGAATGATTTGACAGAAGCAAAAGATTCTATTGTAGACTCAAAGCATGCTGTAATGCAGCCTCACTTGGACATGGCATATCCAACACGGAAGCAGATACGTGTATATAGATAGTAGCTAGGACCACTTGATTATTTTGACCTGGAATAAGTAAGTTATGGATCTTTCTATCCCACTAGGTCCAGTGGAAATGTGGAGGTAGTTTTGCGTATGATGGTGACCAGTTATGCCTCGGCGGGCGTGAGCACATCTTTCACCCAAGTCGTGGCGACAGGGACCATCGGGACCATCACCGTAGACCCAACGTCTGCTGTGGTATCAAAAGACGGTATTTCAAGTTTTCTGTCACTGATTATTTTGTTGAACCATTTGATTTGTACCAAAGTCCAGAAAACTCTAGTATTTTCTATATGATTATATGATGTTTAAAATATTGTACATGCATAATGCTCATCTTCGTTTTCCTTCGAAGTTTAGATAAACCCACTCTCGCAAATCTAGACTGCTTTTTTTGTGTTTTCTTATCAAATATGATAGGACATGCGTTTTATGATATCTATAGCTTGTATTTTTGTCATACTTTTAGGGTCATAAAATATCGGATTAATGACTTCTTAGATACACCTTATTAACTGTTCATAGTTTTGAAAGCAGCGTATATCATTTACTTTTATCATGCACTATCTCTCCCCCAGTGAATGTGGCAACGAAAGTAGCCATGACAGTCACCCAAACCTGGAACCAACAGCTGACCAACACATCATCTACTGTGTACACTCAGTTAAAGACTCAACTGGAAACTTCGGTAGGTTTGATTTTGAAATCTTTATCAAATAGAAAGTTGTATTATATGTGAAGGATGTCATATGTATATGGACAGGTCATACCTCCACGAAAGAAGTTATTCTTACTGGCATTAGGTTCGTGAGTCAAAGTTGTCAGGGAAAAAAATCTGTTTTCAACAAAACGTTTTTCGATTTCTTAGAACATTCCTTTGAAAACTACAACATGTGCAATTCCACATAAGGTTAGCTAAAAGCAGAAATTTCCTTGCTATTCCAGCTGACAAACGTTTCCTTGCAACAAATATCTAACCCCCTTCTCTTTGTTCAACAGTTACAACAAACATTCCTGACCATTGTGGGCTTCCAGAGAGTGGAAATACAGGAGTTCAAGAAAGTGTGAGTATCGCTATTATTGTAAAGAAACATATTTGACAAATTTGATATGAAACATATCGCTCACATACATGTATCCAAGTACTAGCTGAAATCTGTGAATTGTGTATTCTGCAGTGGAAGCAACATCCAGGTCATCATAATCCTGGTGGTTGCGCAGTACGCCACCACGTCGGTCTCCACGTCCTTCAGCTCTGTCGTGTCGTCTGGAACCATCGGGACCATCACTTTGGATGTCAACTCTGCAACTGAGGAGAAAGTTGGTAAGTAAAATGTTTTGTAATACCGTAATTGTTTTCCTGGCAAGGTATGTGTATGGTCCGATAGTCAGTATTTCTTCTATCCGAACAGATGCAATACCGGGATGGTTCTATGAAATGTTACCAAGCCTTGATATATACGAAGTCAATGTCTTACGCCTGTAGGTAGCCCATTGTTCTTCTTTTAGCTATAGTCCATAGGAGTGTGATGACATCTTAATTGTGACCGTTGATTTGATTCTCGTTGACAAAAGTAAAAATTCATTTTTATTGTCGATTGTCCTGACGTTTTGGCGATACAGTGCTTATTTACACAATAATCATTTGCAAGGATAATAGGATATGTCATGAGAAAGTTCTCGGTCAGTTATGCTGAGGAAGACTGTAAAATGAACTATGATAATTATCGGTGCTAACAAATGGCGTACCATTTTCTTTAGTTCCCGTTACACGCAGTACAACAGTGTCGCTGACAGAGACATGGAACGCTGCTTTACTTGACACTTCTTCTACTCAGTACAAAACACTCCAGACCAAAGTGGAGAATTCCGTAAGCTCATGCTTCTTATTATTTCATATTTTGCACACACAAAAAATAACAAAATTTCTAAAATACAATCTGCAGTAAAGAGTGCCTGACGTTTTGATCAGAGAAGACTTCTTGTACGGATAACACTTTGTGTAATAAATTCAAGTGTTGTATTTTGTAAATAGTACTAGTGCTTATAATAAAGTAATGCCAGTATGTGTTGAATACTGCAAATGAGCACAATGCATTCTGTGACTTAGATTCTATACTTAACATTTTGTTTTTCAGTTCTTTGAGGTGTTTGTAGTTATAACTGGATTCCAGAGGGTCACTGTTGTTGAGTTCAAGGAAAGGTGAGGAGAGACAGAGTTTCGACCAAGTCCTTTAATAATTTCAAATATTTATGATTACATGTAGACCTAACTGTTTATTGATTAATTTGAGACAATGTGTTTTCTCATGCAAGATGTTGTCCACTGATTTACGACATATTTTTATCCAGCTCTGGTGTTGTGTCGGTGGTTCTGCGGATTTCCTTGTCGATCTCAGCTTCCTCGTCCTTCATCACCACAATCAAGACCGCTGTCTCCTCCGGCAAAATAGCAGCAGTGTCTGTCAACCCTGCCTCCCTGCAACTGGCAGTAGACAGTAAGTATTTCAAGCCCATGAATAGCTCCGTGAGGTTGGTAGGCCATTGAGAAATAACATACAATCTGTATAGACCATATTTATATATATATGCATGCCATGATGAACACTTGCCAAAGCAACAGTAGGTAAGAACAGTTGTGTTAAAAAAACAGTAGGTAAGGACAGTTGCTTTCTGAAAGAGAGAATAGTCTATTTTAAGCAAGTGCTCAAGAAGAATTTGTTGTAAATGAAATGTTGTATGAAAACCATTTAAGCGTAGAAAACCAACCATGTAGCCTTGTTTTCCAACACAATGTTATATTCCCATTGCAGAACGTGTTGTACAGCAGGCCACCTTTAAACTGACTCAGCCCTGGTCGGCCAATCTGCTGGTAGTCACTTCAACAGAGTTTATAACACTCAAGAAGACAGTAGAAACCCAGGTATATCGGTTTTACATTGTATGATTACAACTTGCTGCCATATACTTTGTTTACTGCATCTTGCAAAGATCCAAAGTGTGGAGTTTAGCACCATAGCACATTGTTCACGGACTTAACACATTTCTATCTTTCTTTGCAGTTCTTCCAGACCTTTGTGAACATTAATGGCTTCCAGTCAGTGACCATCAAGGAATTCCAAGAGTCGTATGTATAATTATACAAACCATTGTGACATAGAAATGGCAAATTTTTAAAGTATTATAATGGGAAATTTTCTTTTTCTTTAAGTTTAAGAATGGCACATTTTGTCAAGTTACAAAGAGTGCTGCCGAGTGTTCGATTTCAACTGTATTTATCTTTATGCCCGAGGTTCCGAAAAATGGTAGGCAATTGCAGCAAGCTGTGCAGCCAACATAATTCTCTTAGCTTGATTGCTTTGTTAAATGTATGGGGCTTTTTTCAGGAGCGGAACTGTAACAGTAATATTCTACATTATCGTGGCGGAGTTTGCAACTACCACTGTTTCAACAACGTTCACAACAGCTGTACAGTCTGGAACAGTGGGAACCCTGGCTGTAGTCACAACCTCCGCCGCGGTCACTGTCCCAGGTGCTGATTATGTTGTTATTGTGCCTTCCTTTATTCAACTTTGGAAAAATCAGTCAACTAATGATTTTTTTGGGTATAATTTTGTTGTCTCAGATTTCAGTCCCTTCTCTCTACATTGTACATGAATTTCATGTTTATCGTATGTTTTAGTCCATAACCTAATTATTTGTTACTTTGTCTATTCTGACCTTCATTCTTTGTGTCATTTACGTAACTTGAAAGTTTGGTTTGTCATGTAAGCCCATGTGGGCTGGGCAATTATTTTGTATGACATAATAGAAAAGTAATTCCTTTTTTTAGTCTAGTAATGACACTAATATGTATGCTATATCGACAGATATCAAAATACGCTAAAAAATCTATAGATAAGACTTTTTCTCATTTTCTAATCATTTCTTTGTCGAAATACGTGTACACATTAAAGATTTACACAGCAAGTTGCTGAAAGAATCAATTACGATATGTAAAAATATCACTGGGAAGACATAGTCATACATATTTTCTGTCGTATTGTATCATCCATACAGTGGAAAGAACCATCTACGGTAACATTGTGGTGTCCAACTCATATGACTGTAACCTTGCGGACATGACAAGTTCCAACTACACTGCGTTTGTCAGCCAGTTTACAAGAAATGTAAGTCACTGTGATTAAAGAGAGACTTTCACACTTTATATATCACCGTCTTTCATGATTCTAAATGGGGCATTCCTTTGATAATCAGTCTTATCGTCGTAACTGACTGGGGCTTTAATTATACAAAGATTACTTAGATAGATTTAAATGTTCTTTTTTGTCTTTGTAGATAGAATTCAATGTAATTTCAGGATGGAGCAATGTCAAGAATGACACAATAGAAACTGTAGTTGTTTTACCTGCCAACCTTCATATCAGGTCTGATTAACTCTGCCAGTACTAGTATTTGTTTGGTTTCACTCAAAACATTTTACTTAGCCCTCTAACTATTGTCTCCTACCCTAGGCACCCCAGGCTCTCCCTCTTATCCCAGGGTTCAAGAGTTTTGAGGCGCTTTGGCTGGGAACATGGTAAGATTTATCTAGGACCTAGACTAGATTTTTCAGTCAACAGTAGGCTTATTCAACAATTTCTATTAATACTTTTGATGGTTATAATTATGATATGATATTGCACCATTAAACTTTGTACAATCATAACATAACTTTATTGTACAACAATTATACAAGGTACAAATCATATAAACAAAATGAGACCTGTGACCTTCAATTGTTCCCTACCACTGTAAGTTGAATGTATACCCTATGAAGCCCATTCTCTACCATATCTGGACTTGTCTTTCGTCCTTTCTCACGTGTCCCATTCATACATGTAGGAGAGACGGCGGCATTCTTGTAAACATGAAGCTCAACGTAAGCGAGGCTACAACAAAAGACGATGTCCAGCAATGGCTGAAGACCATTTCTGAAGGAGGCGACTTCGGTGACCTGAAGCTGAAGGTTGCGTACGGGGCAGCAGCCTCAGAGGCGGAACTTCCACAACCGGCACAGGCAGATTTCCAACTCCTGAACCTCACGTTATCAACGGCGTCGCCAAAACAAATCCATCCAGCAGGCGTCGTTAAAACTAAGTTCGACTTTTTCATCAAGAATTTGGGGAACGTAGATGTTGGGGTGACGCCGAATGGATTTGCTACGTTCAAAGCATATTTGACGAATAACGCAGAGTTGGAATCTGTAACGGTGAAGTCCAATGCTACAGACGTCAGCGTTCCTGTGAGCTCGGAGGCGTTGCTGCATGTGGGAGTCCAGAAAAAGGGAACCGAGCAGGTGGGTTCATGTTGTGTACACATATATTGTCAACTTGTATCACAAAGTGACAGTAACACATGCTTTGAAGACTAATGGCAGTTGCCAATTATATTACATGGAATGCCATGCATAGCTAATCATAAGCTTTGTTAACAACTGAACAAGTATTTGAATAGATATTTATATCGTTAGTACATAATTATACAACAAATTCTGAAAATTCGACTTTTTCTGCAAAGTTATCTTACAATAAAGAAGAAGTATCTCTACCAATGATATGACAGGAAAATAGGACTGTACATTGTTGTCATGCAATCAAAATCAATATATCTAATGTTATGTTTGATTATGATTTTGATATGGTCTTGAGATCCAAGGTTTGGTTCACAGATGACTCCTAGTTGTCATGATAACTTTCTGACTAGTACTCATGTTCTATAAAATTGGTATTTGATCTATTTTCTTATCCCCCTCCCACTCACAGATAGGAATGATGAATGTGGTGGCACCGCTTGAAGTCCCAGCGTCAAACTGTGCCGCCTTCACCCATGTCTGCATCAACGCTATCACAGCCGACGTGCCTGCGTTCTTCGACTACCAGCCGTGTAACAACGACGTGTGTTATGAGCTGAAGGCTGTCGGATCGGGGGGTGGACTGGAGAAGAACTGTCCACGCGGTGAGTAATACCCAAATATGGTATTTTCATTTCCTGCATTGAAAATGGAGGCATTGTTTTTGGGCGTGTAATTGTACGTGTGTGTGCTTGCTTGCGTGTTTTCCTGCCTGTATGTATATGTTTCAGGAGATTTGTAGTCAGCATTACTTAAGAACCACTGTTTTAGTAACGTTGAATTCTGGGGTCCTGAAATTATGTAGAAAATTATTTTCTTATAATTGTCATGCCTTTGATTATCGTTGCAAGGTACATATTGGAAAGAAAATAATGTGATTGTTTGAATGGCGATCTCTAAAGACACATAATTGCACAAACTAAAGAAAAGTAATTTTGATTCTTGAACAATACACATAATATGTAGGAGAATAAAGCATATTTGTCGATATTATGGAACAGTTAAAACATAAATTTTGCATATGATTTTTGGCATAACACCAAGATGACGACACTTTTTGATTGTACCATTTGTAGTAACGGGGGTGTGCAGCCCTGCTTGCGACACTCACGCCACCTGCCATCGTGAATCGGGTTCACCGACATGTGAATGTGATCACGGCTATTCAGGGAACGGACAGACATGTACAGGTAATCCATCTGCACAATTCTTCATGTTTGTCAAGATAAAGATACTTAACACAGTCATGAACAATATATTTGTCTTAGATGTTGGTCAGAAATTTCACATAGTTTTTCTATGTTTACAGTGAGTGCCATGTTAGTAGCTTCATTTAGAGTCTAGTTGCTATAATCATCAATTTTAATAAATGATATTGTCTCTTTATATTTCAGATATAAATGAATGCAGTACTAATCCATGTGATGCCTCCGCGAACCAAGTGTGTAAAAATCTGGAGGGAAGTTTTGAGTGTACCTGCAACCCTGGGTATAAACTCAAAGATGGAGCATGTGTGGGTAAGTCATGATAAAAAAATTTCTTACTGAGTACCTTACTGTAATCTTCTCATGCTATACATGTAGGTCAGATAAGGTGACAGTTTTATGATTGATTTATTTGTAAATAAATGAGTGAGTGAGTGAGTGTAAATACATACCCGAAGGCTAATTGCAAATACATGTAATGAAGAATAAAGATAGGTACAGTAATACTATTAGATGGTACCTATAGTAAGATACTGATAAAGTGAAGCAGTAAGATCTGGATCTACGTCTGTTGGGGTTTGACCTCTTCGCTAGAGGCAGTGGAAGACAAAAATACCCACTTCTTCAATAAGATATGGGATCCTTAATCTGCATTTGAGGGCAATATGTGTTAAAATGTTTTCTGTCAGGGAAGATCATGAAGTACTTGTGTAAGGGAAAAACAGGAAACAATTAAAATTAGGTAGTATTGAAGCAAAATTACCTTCAATGGTTGAAACGAATGCATCGCAGCAGGAAACAGCAGGAAAATTACATCTATGAGTAACAATTTTTGGCGTATTTTGAACTTGACTTTTCTGTTCTCGATTAGCTACCTCCCAGTTCCGCTCCAACGTGAGGTTCACCGCTCTGACGTACACCGCTGACCTGGCCAACCCAACGTCAACAGTGTACATCAACACTGTCCGTACTGTCGTCATCACGGTAAGTATGATTTAACAAATCAGATTTTTCTTCTGTTTCAAATTTGTTAGACATAAACGTATAGTGGCAGTGATTGAGTCATTTTCGAGTTGTGGTATTTACACACAGACACAAACATATCCTGACCCAAAAACAAACCTTTCTTGGCGAAGATGATAACAATTTGATAAATTAACTTTTCCTTTGATAGGTTACAAAAGTCTTCAAGCTCAGCACTGTCAGATCGTCGTTTGTTGGAGTGACGGTTCTCGGGTTCAGCCCTGGAAGCGTGAAGGCTGACGTATCCCTTGACGTAGCCAGTGACGCAAACCTGACCCCCAGTGACATGTCAGGAGCCTTCCAGAACGGCTCAGCTGCTCTGAACGACTCCAGTCTGGGATTAGACACATCATCAACTGTTACAGGTGAGCTGACACTATGAAGTTATTACTTCATATTATGCTTTGATTTATTATGATAAGTTGATGATGTCTTTCAAGTTGCAGATGTTAATCTTTGTGGTTTAATCCTGTTCCTGCATTTCAGCACATAGGGCATATGCATTGCTGTTTCTGTCGAATAGAATTGTAGGAATAAAGATTTGGCTTACTAGCTAGTCTACAATTTTAAATCGGATCACGTATTGAATTCAGAATGTTCATAGTTTTAAAGTTATAATTTCTAGTAGTGATAGTCATGCTTTTGATCAAGATTTGTTGTATTTTCTGCTAGCCACAGTTTATGTTACCCACGGTGTCGTTTTTTTATTGATCAATCTAACTAATATCTGATTTCTTCTCATTTTGCTTTGTAGATTACAATGAGTGTGCCAATGGAACAGACAACGACTGCTCTCCATATGCAAAATGCAACAACACAGTTGGAGGTTTCAGCTGCAGCTGTCTTGGTGGCTTCTTGGACAACTCAACCGACAGCACCCGACCTGGGAGAGTCTGTGTTAACATAAGTAAGTGTGTGGGACTTTTCTTTTTCTCTAGTAGAATGTGCTGTTGTGTTTGTTCGCGTTTTTCATTACTTGTTAAACGAAAAAAAAAAAAATTGACCAAATGTTACAGGTGACTGACAGTATAGTTGATTTGAATCTATACACATATATATGGTCTTCCAATGAATGTAAATGGTTGTGTTCTCCTAGGTCACAGATTTTACAAGACTGTTAGAACATTGTTAATTTTGTCATTGATGAGCCGACGGAGTTATTCTGACTGTTGAGGCAGGTTTGAATTTTCTTCTGTTTTTGTTTCCGAAACAGCAAAACCATCGGCCGCACCACCAACAACAGCATTTACAGGTGAGCTAAAGCTGGTGTAATATATCATATAGCTAAAACAACATTAGAGAATGTACAACAATTTTATTCGACATTGTTGTGCTGAATTGAGCAAGAACATGATCAAGAATTTGAATCTCGGAATAATTCTATGTTCTGCCAATCGTTCTGAATACACAGTGCCTCCGACAGCGAGTATGAGACCACCGACTGCCACTGTCCCACCTACTGCAGCCCCCACCGCCAATATGTCGGCTCCGAGTATACCGGCATCACTACTCCGCGGGCCCTCCACCGGTCTACCCACTATACGGCCTACAACAGCAGGTTGGTGCATTGCAATGGACTTTTGATGAACGTAATATTAATGGATAATAGTTATAACTGTACATTGATGAAGGTTAGACATCCAGGTAGTAAGATACGCCAAAAATAGTTACTCAAGCAACTGGATAAAAATGTTGAATTTTTCTTCAGTTTCAAAATGTTTATCCAGTTGCTTGAGTAACTATTTTTGTTTATTACTGTGGATAATACTTAGTGTGTACGAAGAAACAGGAGTGCTTTCTTAAATCTTTGTATGGTTCATTTCATTGTACTTAATGGTGCTGCACGTGCTGAGGAGAATGTCTTGAACGTTTTTCTAGGGACACAACAAGCCACTGCAGTACAGCCATCGCTGTCTGTAAGCCCAGGTATCAAACCTACTGCACCACTTACTGCAGCACCGACTGTGGCCCCGACTGGCAGTTTGGGACTGCAGCCGTCAACTGCCGCAGTTGCACCAACAGCAGCAAGTCCAGGGGCAGGACAAACAACTGCACCTGGAGTACAACCAACTGCAAGTGTGCAGCCTACCGTTCCAGTGGTTAAACCATCTGGAAGTATACAGCCCAGTGCCCCAGTAGTACAGCCAACAGCAAGTGTGCAACCCACTGCTCCTGTGGTGCAACCAACTGCAAGTGTGCAGCCTACCGTTCCGGTAGTACAACCAACTGCAAGTGTGCAACCCACCGCCCCAGTGGTAAAACCAACTGGAAGTATACAACCCAGTGCCCCAGCAGTACAGCCAACTGCAAGTGTGCAACCCACTGCTCCTGTGGTGCAACCAACTGCAAGTGTGCAGCCCACTGCTGTAGTAGCACAGCCAACGGCAAGTGTGCAACCAACGGCTCCAGTAGTAAAACCAACTGCAAGTCCGGAACTGCAACCATCACCGAGTGCAGGAGCACCAGGAGCAACTCAGAGCCCTGCGCCTGTGGCACCATCAGCATCTGCAGGACAACAGGCAACGGCAGATCCATCTGCAGGTCTGCAGGAGACAGCAGTACCATCGGCATCTGCAGGTACATGCAGGTTTAGATTTGTACTAACTTTGCTTTTGGGGATGATTCTGGAAGGATCAGAGAAGGAAGTTCGTGAATGAAAGGTAGATGAGAAAAAACAAGATGAATTTTGCACACTGTTTAAGTTGAATCATCTTCATGAAATCTCTTAACAACATTTTTATACTTTCTGATGCGCATTTCCAGTCCGTGTCATTATCGAGGCAATAATGGTAATGTTGAAAATCATTTTAGCTGAATGCTGCAACCAGGTGGTGTAAATCAATGGATTTCTGATTCTATGAGATGTTAATTGGTTGTTGAAGTTAGATTCTTATTATTATGGATTGTAGTGCTTGATTACAATACATACTTTGTTCTAATGAATATTGACCCACTAATACAAACTCATAGAAAGGAACTGACTTTTACTATTCTGTGTGTATCTAACATCTAATAACTGGGATGGAATGGTGTGTACATATTCAGAACTAAAACCAAGTGTGCAACCAACTGCGCCAGACGCACAACTAACACCAACTGTGCAACCAACGGCACCAGTTGTACAACCAAGTGCATCAATAGTGCAACCAACTGCACCAGATGCACAACTAACACCAACTGTGCAACCAACAGCAACGGATTCACAACAAACTGGTAGGGTGCAACCAACTGCAGGTACAGAAAGAATATATCTTTACCAAATTATCAAATTGGGAAAACTTATTAGGATAAACCTGGCTGTGTTGAACGGAACAAATAAATGTACAGTGCAGAAATGACTTTGTACTCAACGTCGATAAAGGTTAGACATCTAGGTAATAAGATAGACGTTCATGATAACAGCTACTCAAGCAACTGGAAAGATTTTCAAAGTCCATTCTGGTGCTTGAGTATCTGTTATCTTGGGAACCCCTACTCTCTTATTATATAGTAAAATCATCTTAAAGAAATTTCTATGAAATGTCTTGATAAATGTCTTGACCAGATGCACATTACTGGTCTGTATCTTTGTCATGGTAATATTAATAGCCGTTGCCTTATTAACTGAATGCTTCAACCTGGTAGCGTAAATCATTGTATAGATTTTAAGTTATCACTTACTACCTAACAGTTGCGTTCGGCTATTAAATGAATATTAACTCGTCATTGACCCACTGATACAAACTCATTTACAATTCTGTGTGTATCTAACATCTAATAACTTGGGTGGAATGGTGTGTACATGTGTTGTACATAATACAGAACTAAAACCAAGTGTGCGACCAACGGCGTCAGGTGCACAACTAACACCAACTGTGCAACCAACAGCGTCAAAATTGCAACCAACTACACCGGGTGCACAACTAACAACAAGTGTGAAACTAACAACTGCTACAAGGGATGCACAACTAACACCAAGTGTTCAACCCACAACAACGGATGTGCAACTAACACCAACTCCAAAACCGACGGCAACAGTTGCACAACTAACACCAACTGTGAAATCAACAACGGTTACAATGGATGCACAACTAACTCCAAGTGTGCAACCCACATCAACGAATGTGCAACTAACACCAACTGTAAAACCTTCAGCAACAGTGGCACAACTAACACCAAGTTTAAAGCCAACATTAGTGGATGCACAACTAACACCAACAACTATAAAACCAACAGGAACGGCAGCACAACTAACACCAACTATAAAACCAACAGGAACAGATGCACAACTAACACCAAGTGTGAAACCAACAGGAACGGATGCACAACTAACACCAAGTGTGAAACCAACAGCACCAGTGGTACAACCAAGTGCATCAGAAGTGCAACCAACTGCACCAGATGCACAGCTAACACCAACTGTGAAACCAACAGCAACGGATGCACAACTAACACCAACTGTAAAAGCAACGGATGCACAACTAACAGATAGTGTGCAACCAACAGCACCAGTGGTACAACCAAGTGCATCAGAAGTGCAACCAACTGCAACAGATGCACAACTAACACCAACTGTAAAACCAACGGATGCACAAGTAACAGATAGTATACAACCAACAGCACCTGCAGTACAACCAACTGCATCAGTGGCCCCCAGTGTTGCAGCATCACCAGCACCAGCACCTACAACAGCCGGGCCAACCGGAACATTACCACCGGGAACAGCGGGTAAGGATACCACGAAAAGACCTTTAGCTTCATTTGTGTTGTCTCTTCATTTCTGCTGTCGACATTTCTCAACTCTTCTATGATAGCACCTAAGTTAGAGAGAGGTACAGTGTACACCTTTTAATCTGCTTGTACAAAGTGATGAATTTCTACAATATGGGAATGGGATTTGGTAATAGAAGATGACTTTGAACTGAATGGTAATTTAAAGTCTTTAATGATTGCTCTTAAGTATAGCCTAACATCTTCACAAGCACGTACGTGTACATCAGGTTATGATATGTCAAATGACTTGTACCATGAACACCCTGCATCCATAAATATTAATCTTAAAAGAAATGTTCAAAATCCCTGGTACTATAGTTGATGATAACAAGTTCAAAGTTTAAGAATATTTCAAGCATAATAGCAAGTGTTTCAAGTTCTGTTCTGTTTTTTTTTTTTAACCTTGACTCCCTGCTGCCTAACCCCGTAACCAATAGTGAATTGCTGCTTCAGCGTGCTAAAGGTTAACCTTGTCTCCCACAGTGGTGGAGGCCGGTACAGTAAAGGTTAACTCACGCAGCCCCAACACCTTCAGCCCTGCCGAAAGTGTCACCATGCAGTTCGACTACACTTTTGAGAACAAGGGGAACACTGACATCCCTGCCAGTAACACTACCAATGCTGTTTTGAAGGTACCTATTTAGTAAAGTATTTTATCATATATTTAAGTCTGTCTTTAAGTTTACTAACGATTGATAAACTTTCATAAGACTAAAATCATAAGACTACTAAAACGTATCATATTCTTGTGCCAAGAAGCTATATTTGATTTATTATGAAAAAAGACAATACGTCAAACCTTGTTCTGATACTTTTGTTACAGAATCCAAGCCAGGGTCAACACTTATCATTCTAATTGTGAGGATTTCTAAAGCTAAATGCATGCTAGCCACTTATTGCAAAGGACCAATATGCCTTTAAAACTCACACATAGAAGACCAGTATCAAGATCCATACAACATGCATGTACTATCATGCCTTTTTGAGTGGTCTAATGTCAACTCACTATAATCCCTAAATGTATTACATACCATTTACTACAGTTTTGTTTGTTGGGACTTGGCCTATGAACTTTTAAGTTGAGTGTCACGTTTAGATTTTAAAGAACTCAAACCCAGCATTACTAAATAAGTACATGCACTAACTACGCAAAAAATACAAATGACATTCAATTCGCTCTTCTTACAGGTTTACTTGACCAACAACGCACAGTTTGAGTCGGCCACCATCAAGTCCCCTCCGTCTCCTGTCACGCTATCAGCCTTTGACAGTGCTCTGACAAGACAGGGCATCAAACAGGGAGCTTCCTTCCGGGCACTCGATGCTACGGCAACCGTTTCTGTCCCAGAAGCTAACTGTGCCTCCTTCACGCATCTCTGTACGGTTGTGACGTACGCAGGCTTGAGCAGCGCTTATGCAGATAAGGCTGACACCTGTCTTCCCCTGGGATCGGGGTCCAACCAAGCTGGAGCACTGGACTGCAATAAAGGTATTATGGGTTGTTGTTTACATTGTATGTGATGTTACGCAGAAGGCGGTAGGCAGAAGGCAGAAGGCGTGCGGCCGTGGGTGTGTCCCCGGCGAGCTTAATCTAGTGCTTAGGTCACAATTGCCCTGGTGCCCGTAGTGGGTTTATTCCCAAAGCCACCAATAGTGGACTGCCGGTGCCTTCCTTCACACGATTAGCTCGCGGCATGTATTTGTTACCGTGTTAATTTTAAGTACTTGTTAAAAACTTCCAGGGTCCCAGCCGTGCCTACAAATATACCGGTAGCCATAGGGCGCTGCCAAAAACATAGCCTTCTTGGCGAAGATGATAACATCTATCATTTTGAGTCTCATAGTGGACTTGATTGAAATTTCTAATATTGTGTTTTACAGTGACACAGACGACCTGTTCCGGTTGTGCTTCCAACGCGGTGTGTGCGTCTGTGTCAGGCACGGCCAAATGCGTCTGTAAAGGAGGGTTCACTGGAGATGGTACCACATGTACAGGTGCGTATCAGCAGATCGCTATGCTACAAATTTAGCCCAACTTAACTGAGTATTGATGGGTCATTAGACTGAAAGAAGCTTGTAGTACACTCAATAAATGGTTTAGTCAAAATCCTTTGTCCAGGGTAGATGAAAGGTTACGATTTAATTGATGTTTATGTTGAATTTAATTGTTACCATTCCTTAACCTAAAGGTGTTCTTGAATAACTTTACAGTTACTGTTACCTTTAAATCTGTATAAGTTCTATGGATGGTTTTGATTGTTTTCCATACAGGTTTAAATGTGAAGTAGTGACAGTCATTGTAGTACTTTTTTGGTCTAAAAAATTACATTCTGTGTGTACGACCCTTGGTAAGATATGTGCAGTTGTTACCACATTGGCGAGCCAAATCTGTGTGTGTGTGTGTGTGTGTGTGTGTGTGTGTGTGTGTGTGTGTGTGTGTGTGTGTGTGTGTGTGTGTGTGTGTGTGTTTGGTACAATTTTGACGGATTAGCCGAACAGGCTCGGTGGGCTTCACTCCACTGTCATGATATCGTGTAAAGTGCCTTTCGCAAGGGCGACATACCGTTCTGAGCCAAACGCTACAACCTTTACGCCACACCAACGCTCTTTAGTCTTATAGCTGTATGTGAAATATTAATGATTGTTTTTTAACATAGATGTGAACGAGTGTACATCAGGCAGCCCCTGTAGCAGCCTGGCCAACTCCAGATGTGTCAACACAGTTGGCTCGTACGAGTGCCAGTGCGTCCCCCGCTATTTCAAAAATCGACGGGAGTGTAAGGCTACGGAGACGTATCAAGTGGAAGTGACGTTCACAGCTTACAACTACACTTCTGGGCTCGCCAACAGTGAATCCACGGAGTACAAGCAGCTAGAGTACACATACTCCGAGGAGGTAATGTTGTGACCCCTGCCAAAAAGGCGTTCAAAGTATTTCAAAGGATCGGTTGGTATTATTGGTTGGGGTTAAATGCTTGCATGAAAAAGGGGATTCGATTATAGAAAAGTTAGATACATGTATAAATCCAAATCAGTAGATTTCTAATTTAGAAATGATTCTTTGTCATCACAACATGCAGCAGTGTATGTTCAACCTTTACTACTTTAGCACTCTGAAGTAGCTGTTTGGCACCCAATTCCCTACTGGTTACAGAGTTAGGCAGCAGGGGGAAGGTTAAACAACATTGACTACAAGGGACATAGGATAGAAATCATAATGTCGTCTCATATACTGCAATTAGTAAATGGCTGCTACGGTATGAAAAACCATGCAAAGACGTGTGTACTATCTGAATGTTGTCTATTTATTCCCAGTTTGTTCACCATATATCATTATCAAAGTCGTATTTTCGTCATTTTAGATGTCTAACGTCTACCTGACGAGTACGCTGAAGGATTCCTTCCACGGTCTGCGTGTGTTGAACTTCCGATCCGGCAGTGTTATTGGCACTCATGCGGCCAACCTGGCAAGCAACAGTGGACAGAGTACGAGCAGCATAAAGAACGCCGTGAACTCGGCTATAGGCTCAACAGCGGGAACCCCTCTGAACATGCAAGCAAGTGTCAAAGTTGCAGGTAAGAAAGGCATCTGGTTCAGGTTCCCTATTCTATTCAGAAATTTGAAATATGTTTAGAAAAACCACTTACCACTGTCACTGTCTGCAGCCATTTTGACTTATGGTTCACATTTTGGGACCTGCTTGGTGTTGCCCAAAAGGTTGCAAGTTTAGTCACCCATTGTGTTCCTCAATGGTACGTAAAGGAAACAATTTGAAACATACTTATCATTGATAGTAGGGGTGACCCTGTGTGCTTAGCTACAAACGCGAGCAGTGGTGAAGCCGCATTGCACTACTACTATCTACAAGAAAAAGCCACATGCTTCACCTCAATTGATGATGACTGTTTTTATCTTTATACTATCCCTGAGCCGTCGTCTGCTGAAGGAAAAGCAGAGACCAATGGCAGTAAGTAGCTGTACTGTTTTGAGATATCATGGGTGCATTTTAATTCTAAATTGTTTTCCCAATTACAGACTACAATGAGTGTGCTAAAGCCAGTGACCATGACTGTCATGAAAAGGCAGACTGTGTCAACACAATGGGCTCCTTCACCTGCAAGTGTAAGACTGGTTACGAAGACAGGAACCCGTCTACACCAGGAAAGGACTGTTACGGTAAGTTCATTCGCCTGAATGATTTGAATGCTATAATCATTATGAATAATCAAATATCGCAAATATTGCGTTCTGTCTTGCGTTGCATTACCGCGGTTGTTTGGACAGCAAACCTAAACGACTTCAAATACCGATGTGGTTGCACTAATTTCATTTTTCCTTATTTTTTTCATTTCATTTGAATTATGTGTCATTTACATGACTTTGTATAAGAGTTATTGCTGCAAATGTTAAAACCATGTAATCCATGTTGTTTCAGATGCTGCCAGACTCGCCATCATCATCGGCGGAGTGATTGGAGGACTGTTGGCTCTGCTGCTTCTAGCTTGCCTCTTTCACCAGTGTATCAAGAACAGGAGGGGCAAGGTCAATACATTGACTATTCGACTAACTAATATAAACTACATTTGCTAAGTTAAACTAAAGTAAATAGACGCATTATTTGAAAGCAACATATGGAAATAAAAGATACAGTTGCTGTTACGGTTACAGTAGCAGAAAAAGAACTAAGTAACCAAATGAAATAGGAGCAACATGATAGTAATGTAGCAATAAGGACGTTCACGATTTTAAATACGCATGAGTAAGGTCAAAGGTAAAGGCCCCTGACAGTTTTCGTCTCGACCATGCTCCGTCGGCGATTTGTATACACATTTTTTGGACTTGTTTTCTTTTTGTCTCAGGGGACTTAACCTTTGACCTTTCAGCATACGAACTTAGAATCGTGAACGTCCTTATTGTCTTTAAAGCTGTTTCGCAATATTTGAGGTTTGAATTGCCAGGTTTGCAAAATTTCTGCAGAAGACAAGAAAATATTCGAAATATCACAGAAGACCAAAAGTATATTAATCAAATCTTTACCGGCGGTTTAAGAAGATTTTGGCTATACACCTCAGCATTTTGGATACACGGCATTAAGAAAAAGATTCCCTGCAGAAATGGACGAATTCTTTAAGATGTTTCTTCCCTTTGTCTTTGATTGAAACAGAAGAAGTCTGTGGACCTGAAGTCTGTGGACAGCGGTGCGGGCAGTCTGGTGTGGGCCCGGCAGGACCCACGCACGTTCTGGTGGCCCGGGGAGGTGGTCCCTGGGAAGGACGGAGACAACAGTCTGTGGGTCAAATGGCTCGGCATCAACACCTTCTCTCCTGTAAACACCTCTCATCGTTTTCTTTAAAAGATATCAACAGATTTGTATTGAATTACTTAGCTTGAAAGATATATGGGTTGGTACATAAAGCATTCTGAAGCAAATTTGAGCTGTAAATTCTAAGAAAAATTGGACCAATGTTTGACTTATTGTGCAACCCCAGTCTTTGTCAAGGAATGAGCAATCCATCGCTTCTGTGACATTATGTAGTTGTTATAGGCTAAGTTGCTTGGCACCAAATTTGTATTGGTTGTAAAGGCAGCAAGGATAAGTTTACATTTTATGTTCTGGATATGTAATGGATTTAAAGTTTGAACAATCATGTACTTTAAAACCTTTTACATCCTCATTAATACACATTTTGAGCCTCCTACCCCAGCCAACATTGGAAGTAGAATCTGTCCTATATTCTAACCAGTTGAAAGGTGCATAGAGATTGGTCCTGCAACCAATCTAGATACAGTCAAGCCTTTCTATATATAGTGACCAGTCATGGGACTTGAAAAAAAAGGTAAACAGGTGGCCACTATTGATAGGTGGGTGACACAGGATTCTTAATGTTACGATCAGTTGGCAAAATAGCATATTAGGGACCATCAAATAGGGGCAAGAATGGCAAGTTGGTCCTTGTATTGTTATAGTAGACAGGTGGTCATTACAGAGATGATTCTTACAGCTTGAGTCAATGGGCAAAATAATATAATGGACAATCGAAAAGTGGCAACAATAGTCAGGTGGTCTTTTGCATCTAGACTTGACTATTCTGTATGTTTTTACAGGTGGACTCGGTAGAGGTTGATAAGTTCCAGTCCCTTAATCAACATTTCAGCGCTAAGGCCCACTCCAGTCTCAGGTCGTACCGTGCTGGCATCGACGAAGTCAAGAGGGTAATAGACTGAGCACTACCTCTAACACAGTAACTGTAAACTTTAAACTAGCCAAAGACGTATATGATAATGTTATCATCCCTTTCCAATATTGTAGATCTACAGCAACATAGTACACTATGCTCTTTACATATACTTCGAGAAAAAAAACACTTTTTTTCAAATTTCCCCCCAAAATACTGATCGTCTAAATTCCAATTATACAATGACTGCGATCCGAACGAAATCGCCAGAATTTGCTGGACATGAAGAAGCAATGACATGGATTATTGAGATTCTGAGCACATTGGTGAGAAGGTAGCAATTCAGTTGCTGATTTTTTTGTTATTTCTTTCCGCAGAAGTCCATGCCGTCTTTGGATCCAGAACAGGTAGGCCGATTTGAAAGACAAATTGGTTACAAAAAGCTTAAATTTCACTGAGACAACCAGTGCGAGAAAAAAGGGAGGATATTGTTAGCCTCAGGACCAGCATATTTCTTTATACGTGAGAAGCTCAAATTTAGGCTTAAATTAAAGGCCTTTTAGTGAGGTAATAAGTGAGAAGATCATAAGTGAGGATGTCACAAATTTAGCATCTAAAATTTAAGGATAAATGATCCGTAAACGTGGTGCATTTGTGACAATTGTATGCAGGTAGTGCTACATGCAGCTACAACATGTACAGTACAATGTATATTGCATAATATGCTTGTTGCATTTATGTTGCTATCTGTGATAAAGATCCAAGCCGTCATCTCCAAACGCTTTCTACATACTAGTAGTAACAGAACTTTTCTATGGATACCGCGGTGTTTATTCTGCATTGCTTACTTCTTGTTCTGCTGTATGTTGTATCAGGCTCCGCCCTACAATGGTCACTATCCCGAGGCTCAGCCGGAGAAACCAGCACTTTCGCCGCAGTACAAGAGTCTGATTGTGCCGTATTACCAGGATCTTCAGGTAACTAATTTTGGGGGGCTACACTACTAGCACTACGCAGGGGTACATGTACGTTAGGGGCGTTGTTGGAAAATATTCAACCTGCTCTGGACTTTAAAAGATTGCACAGCGAAGTTGCAACAAAGGCAGGAAACATTGATATGAAATCAAAATTGTATTGAGTTCAGCAAGGTCGCGGGGAAGACTGCCCGTTTTAGATACGTAATGCTATTTCATCTGTAGAATCTATTTCAAACAACTGAAAACAAACATGGAAACCTGGGCATGAATGGTGACCGCTTACGGTTCTGTCAATCACCATGATTGGCGGCACCAGGCGTAATCCCCATGCAGATTTGCCTGGGGCAATGACAGAATCCAAAGGGCGAAAACAGTACAAATTGGCCACCGGTGGCCAATTGGATACTGCTTTATGTTTGCCGTTTGGGTGCTGCTTCGAGATTAAACGGATGGACTCAATATATTCAATTCTTGTCTCCAGCATAACACATGTGGGATAAGACCTAAATGGGACAGAACAGGCACACAATTTTGACATAGGTCCAATTCCATCTCAATTACATGTTAACATGAAAGAACTTTATTTTTTTTAGCCTCAGTACGCCCAGCAGCAGGAAGTGTCTCAGGTCCTGGCTCGGCCGCCCCGCCCCTCGGTAAAGGAACCACCGAAGTACTCCTCCGGCTTTAAAGGCAAGGACGAGTACCAGGAGATCTCCTTCAAACTGAAGTAACAAGACGGCTGAAGACCAACCAACCAACCAATAAACTACGGCTGGAAACCAACCAACCAATAAACTACTATAGGATTGGTTGATGTTTACGCAGCTCGCATGTATTAGTTTCAACAATTTTTGTCTTAGCTTTTATTATCTATCGTAAGGAACTTTATCCATTGTAAATGTTGCCCTGACTTTTATGCAGCTGGCATCTAAATTACATGTAGTTTCAACAATTTATATTATCTATGATTATTATGGTAATAACATTTAACCTAGTTATAACGATAAGTGGTGATATTTTACAAATTTAAACTAATCTGATTTAGCTCTTTCATTATTACAAAAAAAATCACTTTTGAGATTACATAATTATATCTTGATTAATGAGGTTGTTTATTGGTGATAAAATTAGACGACATATGGATGTTGCATTGAAGATTGTTGGATCTTTTTAGTCCTGCATCACTTTTATATCAAGTACGAATGTGAGGCAAACACTACTAGCAAAAAAGATACCAAATGTTGGTATTCTAACTATTATATTCTAAGCGTCAGTGACGTAGTTGATTTGGTCACTTGAATAATTGAGGTGTAAGTCATTCCATAATCAAGTATGTTAACAAAATATACTAGGACAATTCAATCTCAATGGACAGTCAAATTGGTATGGAGATTACTTCTCGGCGTTTCGAATGACATTCATCACTCTTCTTAATCATCACTAGAATGAACACATTCAAGATGTAACAGGAAAAATGGTTTGAACATGATAAAGTCACCAACACGTAATCGTTGTATGTAACTGATATGCATACCATGTAATCAAATATATGATGTTTCTGAATCATTAATTCTCTGTCACTTCTATATACACTCAATATAATGATATTCTTAAAATTTTCTTCAATTACTTAACGAATAGGTGATTAGTAGAAATGATTTAGATTTAGATTAAGTGTACCGCATGTTGAATAAAATAGGATTTGGGGAATTGTACCGGTTTAGATAGGTTTCTTCTGAGTTATTTCCTAGGCCTCTGTCGTTGAGTATATTTTATAATAAGCCTTTGTACAAGGAAGACTATAGTTTTACTCTCCGCAAAACAAAGATCTTGCAGAAAACGTATGATTATCTTCACACACACACACACACATATAAACGCTACTGAAAATACATTGTGGATAAAGGTAATAATTAGGCTCAATCATCCTTTTGCTACTAATCCTCACGTCCCCTGTGGGTTTTTTTTAAACCACTCTTGTTACCATTGTAGTCCAGCAAGCCATGGTAGCTGAATTACGTTTTAAGTGTCCTCTCACCACTACCAACTAAACACTACTGGGAACAAGAGTTCGTAGACCTCAGTTCTCCATGAACTATTATGTTTATACAAATGACTTACACATTTATATAATATATGCTTGGTCATAAACACCTTTAACAAACTTACACATGTCGCAATATTGACAGTCCTATTATTTACCACTTAAACGAATCATGGCACTTTGGCATCAATTATGAATTTATTTGCATAATTGGTATCTGTTGATGCTCCACTTGCCATAACCTACACATGTTACATGTATTTGAGTCTTATGGTTAGAAACACTGCAAATATAGATTTTCCTCATTAGTTATGCAAATTAAGTCTCAATTAGCATAATTTACACTTCATTATGTACATCTAGTATTGTCGTAAACAATCCTTGTATTGAAGACTTTCAGGCATCCAGAAGAAATAATCTATCAATATGGGAAATAGAAAGTACAAAAAGTTTATCGGCACGAGCAAAAGTTGCAATGTTTATTTCTTCAATCTGCATGGAAATTAACATTTTTCATACAGCACTTGGAGTTCTTGCACACAAATTCCAAGTTTGCGTAATAAACATAATTCTGTGGACGTAACAATTAAAACACTTGGCCCCAAGATAGGATATTGTGATAAAATAACACTTTTTCATGATAAAAAATAACATCTTATACATGTGCAATGATTAGTTGGACTGATCGCTGAACAAATTAAAAGTTCAAGTAGAGGTTAAAAAACATGCAACCAAAGAATTTAGCAGCAAAACATGCGAATCGATATACATGTAATTACAATCATAATACTCCAGTGCTGTGTACCTACATCTGAAGATCTCTGCTTTTAAACTTTTATCTAAATAAATGCGCTCTGTTTCTATCTTCATATGTGCTGCATAGGTCTAATAATCTGACTGGCATAGTTTCCGTGACAAGACGTGGTACGACACAAATCTACCTCTTACAAGTCACTCTAATCCTATGTGCTTTCTTCAGTGCTAGCCATTGAAAACTGCCTATATCGACAATTGAAAACTACATCGTACTCTATATTTGTATGGTTAACTTTGGAGGACCTGCGACATGTTACATGTCATACACAATGTCAAAGAACCAACTGCGAGAAGACATTTGTAGAGAAGACTATTTCAAGAGAACAATGTACACACTGCTACCTTGTATGAACACACCTCGTTTTCTCTTCCAGAAACAAGTATATATACAGCACAATTTGATCAATGACTTCAGTTGTACTACCAAGTGTTTGAGGATGTGGCAATGGGAGGAAAGAGGGCATCCTTATGTAAATTACAGCTGTATCGGGGCAAGTGGTACTGTAAATGCATTTAAGTTCGCGTAGTTTTTATTTCATGATAGGGAGAAAATGGAGTGTTCACAGTGGTTTTAAGTTCGCGTTTGAAACAATAGTAGTGCTACATTCATTGGTGGGCAAAATGTTTTGCGGTGGTTTCAAGTTCGCATTGCAAGTTGACCTCGAAAACCGCGGAAAAAAAAACACCGTGAACATTTCTGCATTTACAGTAGTTTACAGGTTTGCATATCAAGTAAAAGAACAATTACATGTATGTGGGTGTGTCTGTTTGAAAGGGCCTTGGGGCAAGCCAGTTTTCACATTGGTCAGTTACAATAATTTCGATCAGTGACATTTTGATTATCCTTACGCCATCTTCCACAATCCCTTCTTCATATTGACTCATTATACATTCTGCTTGTGGGGCACTTCTCCTTGTCTGCACCATTCCCAAAACAATATCATTTCTTTTACAATACTAAACCTTTACACAACACTTTCTGCATAATCCCTTTTGGATGATTCATAAAGTCTGCATCATTCCCAATAAACATCAGTTTCTCTTTCATAAACCTTTCTTCAAGCACAAATCTTTCCTAGATTTCTGCACTCTCTGCCATTCAATGTAATCTTAATTCTCAGATCATATGGTTGTAAAATGTAAGGTAAGAGGCCAAATTTTAAAGTCTGGGCTTCCTTTCCCCTTGTATTATGGTGATCCAGGATTTTAACAAAATACAGACCTGGTATCATATTTCTTGTTAAAATTTTGATAGATGCTGTTGAAAAGGATGTATGGACCTATTTTTTACATGACCAGTGCACAGTACAGTACATCCTTCTACTAGATCTGAGAGGCACAATCAGACTATTGCGTAGCCTCAAACCTGTAACAGGAAAAACACCTCCTCCTTTACCGTGGTACATTCCTGGTACATAACACCATCCATCATTTGTCTTCCATTTTGGAACATTTCACTTCTCATACAGGGGTGTCATTTCAATTCTATATAATGAGTCACATTGTATGCTATACAAATAATGAAACCATACCTCAAACATTTTCACAACTCCACATACTAAAATCCACTTCAATGGCAGTAAAGTACAATTTGCTCCACCCCTGGGGCTTTGCCAAAAACAGCACTCTGGTGTCTCTAACACTTATTAGGAACATCAACATGTCTGCAACAAGACTTCTGTAGTGATCTAGTCTTCATTCTACTAATGATATCCTAGTAATGATATCTGACAATATGCCAGAGTCTTGTAATGAGGAACTTCATTGACTGTTTTTTTTACATCAAACAGCAACTTAATAATTACAGTCATGTAGAACTTTGCAACTTCTACAAAACAACAGTAATGTACATTAAACTGTATACATTTATCTGTCATTTAGTCACAAGTCATATAGTCAGAAAAATCTTTCTTTGATAGCATTTGAATGTGACAAGTTGTCCAATTGAATTAAAGAATTGTTACCTTGTAAACTGGACCTGTTTGGGTTGCATTTCTGTCTGCATAATTTCTAGCTCTCGGATACGAAGAACTTTAATCTAAAACGTACACGTATCTTTCACACCCATGCAGTTCCTATTAGGAACAAATAATATGACCATTATAATCAGTATATACAGTTGTATCTTATCAGGGGGCCATTCTAAACCTCTCAAGTTTGTACAAAGTAAAATCAATAAATTGTATGCAAAATTGTATAAGTACCTGGGCGATCTGCACATTTTGACAAGACTTTATAACTTTTTAGTTGGGCCATAGCAGTACTAGTAAAGACTGCATGACAAAATTGGCAAGCAAACTGGTTTGGAAGCTCTGCTGAGGCTGGGATAGGGGTTTCGAAGAAACTGGATATCAAATTTGTTGAAACGAAAGATACCTGACTCCCAGAACCCCCATCAGAGCCTTGCTGTTCAAATGCTTACATCTGATCTACAGTATACAAATGTACACATTTATCCAGTTTTATAGTGCAACAAGTTTAGAACGAGTGCGCTGTGAAGACAGGAGATATGCCTGCGGCGAAGGGAGGATATGAACTCTGGTACGGGCCGTATGGGTGTCATCTGAGGGTTACCATGACGGCGTAGTGTTCGAGGAAGTGATGGTAGGCGTCGACGACGTAGCCCCAGTTTCTCCACAGCAGCACGGTCACCAGAAGGGCTAGGAGGGAGCTCGCTACCCGGCTTCTGTAAACAAGAACGTCAACACAAACATCAACAAGAGTTTGAAGATCTCATGCCTCCGTTTCTTGTATGTCTTGTTAAATTGATTTACATTACATATGGCCAGTGGGGTCGTGTGGCGTAACGGCAGGATTTCCGACTCAGAACCAAGGGGTTCCGGGTTCGAATCCCCTGCTGCCACCGATCTTGTGCCTTTGGGGAAAAAGGTACTTAACACTATTTTCCCCACTCCACCCAAGTGTAAAATCGGGTACATTATGTGTGTGGGTCACGACATCAGCAATAGCTGCCTGTGTCCCACGTGTTTTGCATTGTTGCAATTCCATGAAATCCAAATATGGCCAATGATCACTCTACGGTGAACATGACTAACATATTGAAAATATATACCTGCAAAAACACTGACAAACAGACACACAAAAAATACCTCCCTGTGAATTAGTACGCTCTTCCTTTGACCCCATGACCTGGAATGTCTGTAAATGACTTCCTACAGGAAAACCATTTTAACCAGTCGCCCTTCACATCCTGCCAGTCACCTGTTACATCATCTTCCACTTCACATTCTGTCACTCTACTGTATGCAAACAATTAAGGATGAATTAAGCTGGAGAAAGCCCTGATCTAGACACACTGAAAACAAAACCTCGAATGTACACAACAGCAGTAACAGCGTTACCGTGTTTTGAGCATGGGAGTGACCATCCCCGCTAGTGTGGAGACCAGGACGAGGATGACCGCGATGACGGCCAGCAAGACGTTGATGAGTTTGGAGATGAGGGCGCGGGCGTTGGCACTGTCCAGTCCCTCCATGGACACCAGCTGCTGCTGCTGCTGGGCTAGCTCCATCTTAGATATCTGTGGACAGCAAGGTTTGGAACTTTATCTTACAGAATGGAAAAAAGGTAGCGTGCGTAGTCCAGTGGTTAGCGATCTTGCCTCTGGAACTAGAAGTCTTGGGTTCGATCCCGGCTGTGTCACTCACCCGACATGGACGCTACCAGAAAAGGTCGCAGTCCTTTAAGGATAGGACGTTAAGCCGTGGTCCACTGTTCATTGTGCTTGTCGAAAAGAGCTAGGGAATTTCCCCGGTACAATGAACCTGTAAATACTGTATATAGCGTCTGTCTTCCTGTCACGACCAGTGGAAGATTAGCTCATCTGTTCATGGAGTTTATTTGAGCTAAACTGGTTCGAAATCACTTTCCTTTGCTTTTACTTGAAAATTGGAGGTGACACTCAAATCTATTGCAAGAGAGCAAAGTTTTCAAAGACAAATGCAGGGATCTCCCTAGAAATATAGAGCAGAATGGGGGGCGGGTGCCAGGCACAGGATACATGTGGCGAGGGGGGAGGTCTGGAGGGAGCGCACACCTCTCAAAAGGAGAGCGGCTGTTGCATTTTGTCTTTTTCAGACATAACGGAAGTCATTTCCTACAACTTGAGCCAAGTATACAACTGAAATTACCAGTTTTGAGCAAATTTACAGGCTTTGCTGGGTAGAAATTGGAAAAAAAATACCCTAACTTTGTAAATCAACAGGATGGAGCTGAGATTAGAACAGGATGGAGGAGCGCCACTGTTCCACTCTTTAGGGAGATCCCTGAATATGTCTATACAATAGTATACAATACTAGTAGTATGTTTAGGTGATTCACAATCATTTTCTGATGACAGTTACGACTGATTCATTTTCTAAGAAACTTACTCTCAGACTGTACAAATTGAAGTTTACAATGTCATGACATGAAAAGGACAGGTCATAAAGTATAGAGCTGTGGACTTTTCTAACTTTAATCACATCAAACTTAACATCAAAGAAATCTCAAATTGGTAGTGTCTTTTCAGTGTTTTTCTAAATGTTGGGTGACAGAAATAATGCGCTTAATACATTTGTACAATGTCATTTAATTACTTTTATCATCTGAATGAAGTATGTGTATTTCTCGCTTACGATCAAAGAAGTTTCAATAAAACATGGACAAATCATGAGATGATGACATCTTTCAACTACTGGTACAAAATCTAAAGCATTTTTACTCTGTTACGTAACTTATTAAACACTCTGAACGTGCCACATTTTCATGTTTTTCAGCCCTGTAACCCGTTTTAGCTGGCGTTCGATACTCTTATCAAACGAAAACAGGACAGAAAATGAGACTCACTCTGGTCTGGCAGGACTCGAGCGCCTCCTGAATGTCCCGTGCTCGCTCGTCGGACTGGTACGCAACCTTCTCCTCCATCGAGGCCAGCTCCTGCTTCAGGTTACTCATCTCGTTCTGATGCAGCTCTGTCAGGTCGTTTAACTGTTCCTCTAGTCTCTGTGGGGGGAACGTGTGTAGGAGACGGTTGGCAATGAGGAAGTGGTGGGGTCGTGTGGCGTAACGGCAGGATTTCCGACTCAGAACTAAGAGGTTCCGGGTTCGAATCCCCTGCTGCCACTGATCTTGTGCCTTTGGGAAAAAAGGCACTTAACACGATTTTCCCCACTCCACCCAAGTGTAAAAATCGGGTACATTATGTGTGTGGGTCACGACATCAGCAATAGCTGCCTGTGTCCCACGTATATTGCACTGTTCAGGTTACTCATCTCGTTCTGATGCAGCTCAGTCAGGTCCAATAAATCCAAATCCAAATCCCCTATCCGCGGCACGATGGCGTCACTACGTCTTAAAGTGGATTTGTGTTACCCTTGACTTTATATGGGACTATCATAAAAAACATACAAGTAAGACAACAAAGACAACACACGAAGCTCGAAAAGATTTGGTTTTTGTTAACGAAATTCGTTGAGCGCTCTTGTCAAATCGCCCAGTCACAGCAAGGTTGACAACGTGCCGCAGGTCCAGATAGTGGTTAGGATTGTTGACTTAGAATCTCAAGATCCTGGGTTCAAATCCCTAGCAGCCCCAAAGTTGTGCCCTTGGGAAGGCACTTCACAGGTCACTCACCCCACCCCACTCCAAACCATTTGGAGGCTGTCCGAAAGTAAGGGGGGGTTTGAACAGTTTTGTCAAAATGTCACACATACTCAACAAACTGTCCTGTCCTGTCTTACATTTCATGATATTTACAAGACTAGTACAACATATAGAATAGCAGCACAGCACATCGAAAACACATGGTACAGCTTTGACGCTATTCTATACCATTCAGTTACTGAGTACGACAATCTTTGTTAATCACACAAAACTTCTAGCGACTACGCGGCCACAAACAAAAACCTCGAAACCTACACCCAGTCTTCGCATGCGATATTGCTGGAAGTCTCCACTTTGAAGCTTTTGGATCTGTAACTGGAAAAATATTTCCTTTTTTAAAAATGGTAGAGTCCAAGCCAAACAGGACAGGTGCCACTTGGCAGAAGTGACAGGCGAGACCAAAGGACAAGTAGAGGCTCCACACCAAAGGTGTCACCAAAATATAGGAAATGGAAGCATTTTAGTGACACACAAATGTTTTATCCGAAGGAGACACTTTTCGGTAGAGCAACTAGCAGAAGGGTTAGTGGGGAAAACTTGACATTGGACAGGGATCGAAACCTTGAATTTCGACTTTGGAGGCACATAATATTACAGATAACTGTAATATTAGACGACTAACTACATGACTGTATATTAACAGATTTTGAAGAGCAGGTATAAGGAAAGGGGAAATTCTAATGTTGGACATTAAAGGACAGGGAGGACCATGATTAATCATACTGAGTTAACTGTAATTTCAGTTGTTGAACACACATTAGACAAGTATTCAACATTAGGTACAACTTGTACTTTACAAAAGTAAACAATTTGTTCACAGCATAGATGATAGAATAAAATTATAGCTAAATCAAAAACCGACAAATTTTGAACTTGAAAGATTATTCCTGTAGGACCTTACATGACTGTATAATGTTATTATCTACATAAAGTTTCAAACTTTCAAAATGATACATTTACTTTGAGCAACTGTAGATTTCTTTCTAGGTATACCTCATATCTGTATCTCTCCTCTTGCAGAGCAGTTGTAAAGAAGGTATACTCCTGTTGCATCTGATTCTGAAAAAAAAATTAAAAACCATTAGTCATGTTCATCTGTAAATGTACACAATTAAGGCCCCACCTCCATGGCATTGCCAAAAATATTCTTCAGAAACAAAAGCTCAAGGGCGGCTAAGATGCAGCCACATGTGATGCCTGACTAGATATCATATAAGTCGATAAAGGTTAGACATCCAGAACTTGCTAGACTTCGTCAGTGAAAGACATGATTGTACAGTTCATGCTACATGAAACATCTGACCGTTTCCAAAGGCTATACACGCCGGTTGATGAGTAACTGTTACATGTACATGTACTTAAGTGCATAGATATTACATACCTTCAGCTCGGCCATGGAATTCTGGAAGAGTGCCTGGTTGTTTTCTTTGTTGATGAGTGACTGTTACATGTGCCTAGGTGCGTACTAGATATTACATACCTTCAGCTCGGCCATGGAATTCTGGAAGAGTGCCTGGTTGTTTTCTTTGTTGATGAGTAACTGTTACATGTGCCTAAGTGAGTAGATATTACATACCTTCAGCTCTACCATGGAATTCTGGAAGAGCGCCTGGTTGTTTTCTTTGTTGATGAGTAACTGTTACATGTGCCTAAGTGCGTAGACATTACATACCTTCAGCTCGGCCATGGAATTCTGGAAGAGCCCCTGGTTGTTTTCTTTGTTGATGAGTAACTGTTACATGTGCCTAAGTGCGTAGATATTACATACCTTCAGCTCGGCCATGGAATTCTGGAAGAGTGCCTGGTTGTTTTCTTTGTTGATGAGTAACTGTTACATGTGCCTAAGTGCGTAGATATTACATACCTTCAGCTCGGCCATGGAATTCTGGAAGAGTGCCTGGTTGTTTCTCATCTCCTGCAGCTCCTCTAGGATGGGCTGCAGCACCTGCGCTGGAATGGACTGGGAGGATGTCCCAGGCTGGATCTCGGGGCTGTGCATCACCATGTGACCTCCCGACCCCGAGGTCATGCTGGAGCACTCGTCTTCGCTCCCGTAACCATGGTGACTTGCGGGTTGACTGGTTGGGTGGCTAGAATAAACGGCAAGTTGACGGCAATGCTAGGTCTGGTTTAAAGAATATTCTAAGTCACAATGAGTGTCATGGTCTGTTCATCCAAGAGCTGATGCCATTGGCCAGATCTAAGAGCTGATGCCAGATTTATAAGGTGATGCCATTGGCTAAATAAAGAAACTGGTGTCATTGGTCAGATCTAAGAGCTGATGCCATTGGTCAGATTCATGAGCTACATTGTACTTCCATTTGCAAGATCCAAGAGTTGATGCCATTGGTCAGATTCAGATGCTGATGCCATTGGTAAGATCCAGGGGCTACAACCATTGGTCAGATCCAGGGACTACAGCCATTGGTCAGATCCAGGGGCTACAGCCATTGGTCAGATCCAGGGGCTACAACCATTGGTCAGATCCAGGGGCTACAGCCATTGGTCAGATCTATAAGCTTAAGCTAAAGCTATTTTTGGACAGGTCGAGAAACTGATGTGTTACCTTGCACTTGAGATTGTTGAGATATTAGAGGGTGTGAGAAACTGTCTGCTGAGGTCTTCTCTCTCATCTAAACTGTCTTCTGGGGCGAAGAGATGAAAACAACAGAAAACAAGTACCTTAAAAGCAGCATATACATACATGTATATTATACAGGCCTACCTTCTACATATACATGTACTTTAAATTTCAGGTGACAAATCACACAAAACTTCAAATAATGCACATACAAATACAAATACAGTTACTGTACAAGCTTAAGGCATTACTGAGAAAGTTTTCATTACAAGCTGCTAATTAGTTACTGGCTAATTAGAATAATACTAAGTACCTAAAACATGAACTGTTACAGACATCTTTCCAAATTGATAATCATGCTTATGGTCAAAAATGAAAATTCATGGATACTTACTCAGACTACTGATATTGTCTGCACTGCCAAACTTGTTCTTGATAAGGTGAGCAAACTCTTTAGGCTTATTCACCACTGCCCTGTAGGGAAAAAGAACCATTTTAATTCAGATGAAGTACAAACTTGACGACTTCGTTTCCTTTCTAACCCAAGCAGGCAAGCATGGAGGAGTATGGGTTGCAGGGAACGGGGGTCCTCAATGTGGAATAAAAAAGACCACCAAGCAAAATTCCAAAATCGTTGGAATTCAACGCAAGGAACTAAACATATAGTCAGCATCCAAGATTTGAACCATGCACTAATAAAAAGATTATGAAGTTCACTAAGTCTTCGTTAGGAATGGGCAAGCGTGTACTCAAAATTTACGTATTGAAGAGGGTTTATAAGACTAAGGAATATCTTGATTTTACAAATTGGGACTGAAGCATACCAATGTTATAACTCAGATATTGAAAATATCTCTTTTGGTATGCATGCATGTAAGGGTCTCTGTGTTTGTTGCTTCATGTATATTTAGATGTTACAATATATTCATAAGTTGCTTTTTAATTTTATGCTCTATTACAACCTGGACTTCTATCTACGTTAATTTACAAGCAATCAAATCCAACAACAGGTCCCATCCAAAATATAAGTGAAAACACCAGCAAGATGCCCATAAACAAATGGAAGGCAAACTACAGACAAATGAGACTAAAACGCACCGCAAAACCAATGCCCCTAGCAAGCTTGATGTTGCAAGCAAATCCCCATTCAAAAACTTTACCCGTTAGCTTTTCTACTGCTAAATGTAGGCAAAAAGTCAGTCTTAGTTTAGTGAAAAGTGTAAGAATTTTTTCTGGTTGGTCGCTGGGCTGAGTAGATGTGAAGGACCTTGCTAGAGACTTTTTTCTCTCAGAAGGTGTAACTGGTTTGTAAGACTCCTCAACGTTTGAATCTGCCCGCTTCAACACTGGCTTCCTGCAAAGTACCGGCAAATTAAACCATCTTTTATTATATTGATAAGGACGACTATTAGTATTACACATCTTAACATTGTATAGCAGTCATTTATCTTAAATTCTCAAGGGTTAATTGTAGAGATCTAAAGAAACTTGTAAAAGATACAATTTTTAGGTTTTGTGGACAGTTTTCCTTCTTCAGCCTCAAGCTTTAATTTTCGTGAAGCTACTTGAAAAAAAAACATGGCGGCACCCACGGACCGGAGCAAAACCAATACAGGTTTGCTGCGGTTGGTTTGCTGAAATTTCTCATTGCTTAGTTTGTCAATTGGATTTAACAACTGGATGAGCCTTGGACTTAGACAAGATTGGCCAGATAGTCCATATAGCTTCCTGGCAGCTTTCTTTTAAACTGCAAATTACTAACAATGTTAATGTAAACATTAATTTTTTTAAATAACAATGAGAAAGTTTGTTGTCAACTTTCTCTGGCATTACATGTACAAAGAGTGTTTTAGTTGAAGGATCATACCAAGTCTTCTGATATATTTTTTGAGGATACAAACTAAGGTTATATTACATATAAGTACAGTCTATAGCTGTCCCTATCCACAAATTGCAAACTGTGCTGTAAAAAAGATCTAGACTAAGTGTAACTGTAGATCAAAATATTTTTCAAGCAAAAAAAAACAAAATTTACCATAAACGTCAAGTTAATACCATAGTACAATGAATAAGATGTGATGGACAAGAATACACAAAAAGATATTAAATGGGTACAAAAATATACCCGGCAAACTCTTATCATGCATATCTTCTTCTTCATGCAGATAGTAAATTTACATAATAGGTGAGCTCTCATATGAGACAAAGGCATTTGACTATATACCTTGATGAAGGTTAGACATCCAGGTAATAAGATACGCCAAAAAAGTTACTCAAACAACTGGATAAAATTTTGAAACAGTCAGACGTTTCAGACAGCATCCGCTGCCTTTCGTCAGTGACTAAGGATTCAAAATTTTGGTATAAATCTGGTTTCCCAGTCCTATCCTTAGTCACTGACGAAAGACAGCGGATGCTGTCTGAAACGTCTGACTGTTTCAAAATTTTATCCAGTTGCTTGAGAACTATTTTTGGCGAATTTGACTATATGATTTAAATATTGGAAGAACTGAGGTGTCAATCATTCTACAGGCCACTCCCATATCACCTTAGCAGCCAATCATGAAGCACTCTATACCATTACATAATTTCATTCAGCTTTGTCAAATCTTAGGCCAGGAAGTTAAAGAAGAATGATAAATTGTAGTTGTTGTTGTAACAGTTGTTGTTATTACACACTCAGCTAAATCTAGCCCATCTAAATGACGGGAACTTAGCATAATTATGACCTCATTGTTTGCACATAGGAACACATTTTAGGGTTTGAGAGGAGAGAATTCAAATCGTTAAACTAGAGATGTGTATAAGGAATAGTGTCCACAAACCCCAATTCAATGACATGCACAATACAAACGTGATCATGCCAAGGGTGGTAACTATATTTCATTTCAGCGTTGAAAGAATTGCTAAAACATGCAGTCATATTGTCCAGCCATATCATTACAGAAATAATATCATGTTAATATTTGGCAACTGATGATTAAAAAAGGCAGTGTGCAAACAATGACGCCAGTGAAAGTGTCCATATTTTATGACTATGAACTATGTACAAAATAATCCATGCAGTAAAACTTTCGCCCAAATGAAAAAGATGTTACAATTCATAATCATATTATCTTATTAGCCTTGATACATTCTAAGACATTCTCTCCTACAAAATGAAAATCTTTGCAAGAAATTGATTATGGCAAAATTCAGAACAAAACCTATTGTCAAGGAAACAGGTGAATGAACACAAAATGAGAGAGGGTCTTAATTTACTGAGTGATACAACATCTTATTAGCCTCAGAATCTCAAGAAAAAGGGACAGACCAGCATTTTCAGTGAGTGCAAATTGAGATTAATGCAACCAAGACACCACTAAACCAAAGAGCAGATGAATATGAAACACCAACAAAATGGGCAAAGATCATGTCTATACAGTACATATGTTATAAGAACTCTTAGTAATACTCAAAATCTGAGGAAACAAAATACTTTTCATGGCAAACAAAGCTGAAAGTGACATTCTCTTAAAGTGCCAAATAACTGTTGCATGCCAAGACACCACTTATTGCAGGATGACGAACTTTCACCTTTAAAAAAAGATGCACCAACTGTCTGTAGCAAACCAAGACCATGAAAAACAGCAGAAAAATAAAACCAGGAGAAACTGCACCAAAACCAAATATCTTACACAGCAAAATAACTTCCACCTGCAAACCAAGAGAGCCAGTTCGACCAAAGAAAATCAAAGCCCCAGATTATCAAAGAGAGAAACTTTGATTTCCAACCCCAAGGATATGATATAGAAGACGGTAGAAACCTTTTCAATAATCCAGCCTTAACCGGAAGGGAAACCTGTCGGCTAACAGTCTCTTTTGCCTCATCTCCACTTCCCTTCCGTGCGGTCTTCCTGCAAGGCAAAACATTACTTCCAACCTTAAAAGGGACTTAACAGATTCTGAAGTATTAAATGTACAAATGTAGCATTGTCTACCATGGATAGTATGTTTAAGGGACAAGTTGTCAGGGACTGATACAAGAAGCAGAGAGGGGGAGGGGGGCAGAGTGAAGAAAGCAGGACATGCAATATCAAGGAGTCAATGGATGAAGATACATGTAGATCCTTATGAAAAAGTCACAGTGAAAAAAATCACTGTGTGCGATGTACAAGATGTATACTGCACGCAAAAATGATCAATGATTACCCAGCTTAATTATACGCTTTTATGATGCTACTAAAAATTAATTTCACACAATCTAACTATGCGATCAAGGATGCAAATCTACAGTGCATTACATACATGTACATAAGACCAAAGTTTTATCCATCCTTGAAAATTCATGTCTTTCAACTTGACCTACATGTACTTGCAATAATCTAAATTCTTTTCCATTTTTAACAGCATATTATACTAAATTGAAATCTTTCAAGAAAAAAATCTTCAAAATGCACTTGAAAATCCACTTTAGAGAAGACCGTACAAACAATAGACAGAAAGAGCTGTCTGCCCATTAAATTAGTAGTTTATATTTTGATCTAAGTGTTAGGTTAATGGGTTCAGGCTATTCAAATGTGGAGTTTGTTAAATTTTAAAATTTCCATCATTGTCAAAACTGTGCTTTGATATATTCAGTTGTTTCCACTACATTTCCAATGTCTAATTCTTTAAAATAAAATAAAAAATATTCTAACTATTCTCTGAAAGGTGTTGCTATTAGTGCCTTGTCACTTGGTAACAATATTTCAAGGATAACAAAGTACAAAAAGTACAAAACAAATGGGTTAAGTCTCCCCAAGCTAGAGGTAAGTGCTTACTGATAATCCATAGATTGGGAAAACAATTGAATACTAATAAGCCCTTCTATTTGTTATAGCTGACAGCATTCCTTATTGTTATAAACGCTACCAATACTATAAGCACAATACAATGTAGCTGTTTGGCAAGACTGTCTTTAAAAAGATTAACAATCCATAACAAACTGAGTGTGTACAATGCAGAAACATTCTTAGACTAGTACTAATCATTTCTAAATGTTCAAGTTGCGTGGTAGACAAACATAGAAAATTAAATCTGAAAAAGGGAAAAGGATTTTGGAGTAGAAGGAGGGCTGTCAAAAAATAAGCAAAACTTTTTCTATCCAAAGACATTGTCTTCCTATACAACTATACACAAACAATACATGGTAACATTTGACTTCTAGCACACCACAACTTCAACTACCAAGGTTTACTACTACTACTACTTCTACCAAGGTTTCCCATGCTCCAATAACCTTTTTGAGAATCAATAACAACTCATGCTCAAACTATTCAAGAACAACCTTGTACATGAAATATACTACATACATGTATATATATATGCTACATAGTGTAAGAAACATTCAAACACATTCATTTAACACCACTTGGAATTTTGACTCGTACCTAATGACCTTTAAATTCTAACAAAAGCTAATTGAAACTTTAAGATACTATAGGCCCCCAACATGTTAGTGAGTAACTGAAATCTTAAAAAAATAAGTTGACAAGTGATAGTTTTATGAGTCAGTAAGTATTTGACAACAAACTCACCCTGAGAAGCCAGTAATTCCATCTCGTATATTAGCACCAACATCTCTGTTAGGGTAAAAGAGAATGTGGATGTAAACAGTTAATTCGTCTAAATTTACTCCACATAAATTTTGAAGCATTGTTAAAATCAAAAGTGCACGGCTAAAACAAAGTTTGTATTTGCACACGGGTGATTTTGGAACAGTTCATGGGGAGGGAGATGGAGTGAAATATGCTGCAGTTGCTTGCAGATGTTGCCTTTCTTATCTATTTCTACATATCCTCACCTAAGCCCCTGTCCCATGTCTCTTAACATTTCCTTCGGTTGTCTGTGCGCGACCACACCGTTTTCCTGCGCCTCTTTCAGTCGTCGCTGGTAGTTCTCCAGCTTTCGCTGCAGCTGTTGTATGTTCGTGGCCGACTTCTGGTTCTTTTTCTCGAACACGCTCTTGATGCGAGCAGCCTGCTGACGGTCCGCGTTCGCCGCCAGCTTCAGGTATTCAGAAACATGCTCTGAACAAACAAAGGTAATGAGTGATAAATAAAAGAAGGCAATGAGAGGCGTTGGCTTAAATAAAGTTCTGAACAGGAACTATGCAGCTACAGGGTCTTTTCTGAGGATGTGGCGTGTGTACGGTTGGCTTGAGGTTGTCCACTATTTGCCTAAGGCATTAAGAGATGGCAGACTTCACCCCTAACCCTCCCGGCTTTGCAACCTTACAGTTTTACACAGTTAGGAAAAAATAGCAGCATATCTTTCAATTACTTTTCACATAAAATGACATGTATTTGGAGTAGGAAAATCAATTTTGTATTTCAAATTACGATCCTGAAATAATCAGGGTCAGCAAGTATTCTCCCTTCTTTTTTCTGTAGTTCTGTAAGTGTTCTGTAAGAAATTTCTGCACTGATATCATCACTCAGATGTCAGATTAAAATTTTTAGGTCCTTTGTCAATGGGTGACCCCAAAAATAGATTAGGGTCAGAAACACAACATTTCTTTTCCTAGCTCTTATAAAATTCATAGAAGATTATACTATTTAGGTAGAACTATAAGAAAGGTTGATCACTATGTATGGACTGTACCATCTCTAGCTTTCTGTTCCTGTTTAATCTGTTCCGTTGTCCTCTCAATCTTGTGTTGTAAATTTTCGATGGCTGCCTTGACCCGCTGTGGGTCGGTACTCGTTGCCCCATCGATGTCGTCTCCCGCAAGCGAATCCGCTCCCTGGGAACCCTGGGAAGACATGGTCGCCGTGGAATACTCCGCGGTGGCAAGTTTTTCTCCACCCTGAAATGTTTAGGTAAAACATTTCAAATCGGATAAAAATAAGTAAACACTAATAATGTTGCAGTACAAATTTTCAATTTTGTATACAAATTATATGAGGGAACTACTCTAACACTTAGACTTTCAAAAGAAGTGTTAAACTTTCCAAGATAGACTGTTCAAATTTGGAAAATTCCTTTAAGTTTTTGACATCATGATAATTGATACATATAACAGTTACACATTGTATGTTTCTGACTTAGGGTAAAGAGATACAGTTTTACTTTTAGTCTTATTCATATAAATCATAACTTATTTCTATGATGACCCTAAGTGTAAAATGATTAAAACTACATCATAATATTTCATTTAGTATCAGAGTTCAGGTGAAATAGCATTTTATTGTTATAAATCTTATTGAATACTGATTTCAATGATAAAATGTTGCATTACTTCAGAAGGTATATTAACAGTAAAGGTAGCAGTAGAAAACCTACAATTCTATTAACCTAAGGTTGTACAGTATAGACTATGGCCAAGAAAAGGATCTGCTACACAACAAACAAACAAACAAACAAATGAATAACCGACCTCTACTTCTGGCAGCACTATAGGCTCATCGCTGAGGCTGGAGGTAGCGCTGACGGCGCGGGGTCGCGGCAACAGCTCCGCAACAGACGTACTCCCGTGGTCGGGTAGAACGGCCGGACTGCGCGACCGCGGCGGAGCGGCCACACTGTGACCCTCGCCACGTTGCCTTTAGAGGGGGGGATCAAATTGAACAATACATTGATGATCATTGATGATAACAGTACTGAAGCAGACATTAAGAATTACTGTAACCAGGAAGCCAATTCCATTGGGACAATATCCTCAAGGCTCGAGGGGACTCTCATTATAAGAAGAACTGAAAGTGTGTATACCCACATGTCGATACCCTGCCTGCCTCGTTGCTTTTGCACAATCTTCGGGGCCGGGCTGCGACTACGGGATCGGGCGCGCGGCTTGGAGACCGTTATCGTGTTGGTGGTCTCTCGGTGGGGCGACTCGGTACGGAGCATCAGATCCCGGCTGTTGGGATCGCTGCCACTCCGGGGACGGTTCTCACGTCTCCATGGTAACAAACCTCGTAAACCTAGCAGGAACAAAGGGGTGTTAAACATACATGTACATCTTCTATACTCTATACATAGCTATTGGCTTGTAACTCTAGTATCATCATAACTAGTAGAAACAAAGTGTCAGTGTCAAGGAGCATTATTTAGATAAACTACACATTACAAACTAAGTCTATTAAGGGCAGACCTGAAAGAAAGAGGACTAGGACCGTTGCGGTCAGAAAAAAAACTACAGGAGCTAAGGAAGTTTGGAGTATTATGATTTGTGTATTTAAAAGCAGCTACTGCTTTTCTCATTCATTCATTTATTCATCCATTCATTCTACCATTCATTCTTCTATCAATGTATGCATACCGGTATATCCATTCACTCATTTGTTCAGTGACTAATTCAATCATACATTCATTCATTCGTACATTCATTCAAAATGTCATTCACTCATTCAGCCATTCTTTCTTTCCTTCCTTCCTTCCTTCCTTCCTTCCTTCCTTCCTTCCTTCCTTCCTTCCTTCCTTCCTTCCTTCCTTCCTTCCTTCCTTCCTTCCTTCCTTCCTTCCTTCCTTCCTTCCTTCCTTAAGCTTCCTTCCTTCCTTCCTTTATTCATTCATTCAGCAATTCCTCCCTTCCCTCCCTCCCTACCAGATCTGTTTGCCGGCGATGAGGACCGCAGTACGGGCGAGGAGGACCGCAGTACGGGGGAGGACGACCGTCGCGACAGTCTGACGGCCGGCGGGATCAGCACCTCGGGGATCGGGGAAGAGCGGACCTTGGCGTTGGCTGAAGCGGCAGACAACGACGCATTTCCCGCCGCAGGCGTACCACCTGTAATGAAACCAACCGTCTCAAACTGCGTCCTCGACTTTTCCTATCCAATGGCATTCTGGGATAGCTTTCGGCCTAGTGTAGGCTGATTGCGTATTCAAGTTTGCAAAGGATCATGGGAAAAAACATTGACAATATTCAGCCTTTCGATAGTTGGAAAAATTGTCATATAATCTTTATGAAACAATTAATTGCAAATTATGAATATATATATATTTCTTTACACTCTTACTTACTAGCAGCAGTATGCTCTGAAATGACAAGACAGTAGTTTTGATTAGGCATGGCAATGTGTTATCAAAGAAAAGATTGTTATTAATATGTAATTGTAAAGCCCAACTGCAATGCTTTCACACATGTACAGTTAAATGCCATTCCAATGCCACAAACACATGAATGGGAAATACTCAAACTCAGTCACAGTGATATCATAATGGTTTAGTATGAAATTTGATGTCACTGACACTACAATATCAAATTACTATATATATATATGTACATGTATCAGAGTTCTAGAATTATATGAAATATGACAGTTTCTGAAAAAGGACAGAATTTGTAATCTATATGTCAACAGATATGATATGAAATGGCAGGGGCAGTTTGAAGTCAACTGCATGTAACTGTGTCATACCAACAAGTACAAAATGTACATGTGTGATACAATTGTGTATAGTAATAACACATAGTACTTTTGGCATAACATTGAGATATTCATACAATTCTTCAAGGATGAAATACAAAATCTCCAAGCAGATGTTTGGATGAAAATCATAAAGTTTTCCAATCAGCTGTTTTATCTGACAATAATTGTACTTTTCCCCCCAGTTGAGAATTGTCAAGAAAAGTTACAATTTTCAACCCAACATCTGCTTGGAAATTTGAATCACACCCTGGGAATAAAAGCAATGTACAGAAAAAAGCAAGTTGCATTTCAGGCATATATTTTGTGAGTGCATGGACGATATGCTGTGTACATTTTTATGTTAATAACAGCGACAGTCATATTAGACATTTGTGAAAACATGACAGCATTCAAAAAAGGAAAAGTTTTATTACTTTTAAAATAGAATTCTAATATTCACATCACTGATTAGAAGCAGCGAGACACAGTTGTTATTTGTTTATTTGTTTGTTTGTTTGTTTACCCTGGGTTTCCATGGTTTTCCTTCGCGGGTCTCACATACATGCATGAACTGGTGGGAAAGCCTGAACATGAAGAACAAAAAAACAAAAGAAAACAAAAAAATAAAGTAAAGACAGTAAAGAAAATTTTAGTCACAGTCCAGAAACAACTATATTTACTATATAGCTTTTATAATTATGAAGACAACTATGACATTAATATTACACATTAGGCCACACAAATATGATTTCTCTGTTTCTGGATTTTTAAGAAAATTAATAACAGTCAGAGCAGGTGGCCTAATGAATATAAAAAACAACAAAATGAAAATAAAAACAAGCATTCTGCTACATTTCAAAGCAGGAACTTGATGCTTGTTAATGCAGAACCAAATCTGTGAAACAAAATTCAAATACATTTGCATTAAAACAGTTTTAAAGATATTCAATAAAACTTCAACAATTAGGAAAATAATTACTTGTTCAACGGTTGTTACCAATATATGAGCATTTTTAGTTTAAAACGTGCCCATGGTGAGATGGTGAAAATATGATTTTTTTTTTTCAAATCGGAGAAATAAAAGGATGTGGGCAAATCCGAGTACCAAGAAATCAAACTGGTATGGCCCAATACTACACTACTTTAAATTTGTTGAGTACAAGAGTTGACAGATATACAACATGTACAAATAGCTGAACTACAAGCCATCTACACATAATTATCACTATGTTATGCAAATTGTTAATGTTTATAGTCATACATATACAGCATGCATGAAAACTACTTCTATCAGCAGGAATATACAATGTAGTTGCAGCCATTCAAACCAGTAAAAGTGATGGAGTCATGTGACCAAAGTCTTATATGGGTCACAATACATTCCTGAAGGCTTAGAAAACTGAAAAAGGTAGCCTTCTTTTATCGATGTGTTAGAACAAATATTTAGAACAATAATAAATTAAGATCTAGATCCGTAACTTTTGCAACAGCAATATGCTGAAAAAGAAACTTTGACAAGTCAATACACAATACATAGTTCTGAATATATAACATATTCATTTCTACACAATGCAAGATCCCCCCCTTGTGCAAACATTTATAATATTTACACTTGTACACTGGTGACTCACCATTAGCATCATATTATTAATAGGAAATTGGTTAATCATATAATTGTATGACATCACAGGATAGGGATTTCCACTTCACTGTAAATTGTACAATTTGCACGAGAAAAAACTAAAATTGTTGGCTGAGTATTTAGAATCCTGATTCTGTCAATACCATCTAGCAACTTCTTGTTCTAGTACATTGAGATTGCAACTTGATTAAAAGGGTCTGCATGGGGGGATCCTTAAAATACTTGATGGTAAATTTAGCAAGGCCAGCGACACAGTAAATTTGGGTGGACTGGCAAAAGTTAATGGTAAATTGAACTGTGTTATTACGAAAGGTTTTGGAAAGGATGTCTTTGTTAAAGTTTGTATTGCTCCACTGTATTCGTGGCGGTGTCTAACAAAACTAGTCTGCAAACGACGACACAACCAGATGCTATGTTTTTACTTTGGGGCAATCTTTCATCTTACTTCGTGACACGACTAATTTGTCAATAATGCATAATGATGAATTCAGGACAACAAATATCATGCATTTATGCAAAGTACAATTATAGCGACCAATTTATGCCTCACAAATGATTAACAGACAACGCTTAACGTTGAATTAGAGCAGGCTGACTACTAGTATACATGTACTACATATACTAGTATACTACGTATGCGATCAACGGTGAAATAGAAAGCTTGCTATGCCTAACAGAAAAAGCCCTATGCATACACTCACTTACATATGTTGACAATGAAACGGAAATGCTGTCCCCATTTCCAAAATAGTTTGAACTAAAAGCGCACAAAAGCTCCATTGTGAAGAGGCCTGAGTTAACAATGTTAGACTGTGCAACTAACACTGTAAAGTAGTCACAGCTCCAGGAAATACCATTAACATGTGGATCGTTACATAATCTCATCAATGCTGCTTGTCAGACTGACCTACGTACCATGGTACAAACTTGATTTCTTTACAGTAAATTACACCCTCTAAATTCCACTAGAGGTTGCAACTGCTGACCAACCAAACATTTAACAGATCTCTCAACAAATGTCATAGATAAAGAACACATTTTAATGCTTGTTTGTGTTCTGTTTTCTTTTAAATCATGCTTTTACTTTACTTTTTCTTGCATCATATTTCAATCATGAAATCTGAAGCATTTGAGGGTCACACACACAACCAGTTTTGGTCACTGTACGGTCACTCAATGACTGCTATCTAGTGGAACTCAAGGAGTTCCAATGTGAACTTTGAACCCCAATATTTATACACGGGGGACCAGGGTTTAGGACCAGATGTTATGACCTCTTCTTGTTTTTTGCCTTCCTGATCAACTTTAAATGAAGATTCTGTAGCCAAAGTTACTCACTTTCACCTGCGTGAAGCAAGGAAAGTTGTGTTTTGTGCCTTTCCCAAGAGTAAAACATCAGGGTTAGAACCCAGGACCTCTTGGTTCTGGGCCAAACGTTTTAACCACAAGATCACACTGTGCCACTATGGGTCTTCTGGGGGAACGGGTTTTCTGCGCGTGAAAAATTTGCGCGTGAAAATTTGCGCGTGAAGAATTTGCGCGTGAAAAAATAAATTTCTTTAAAATGTGTCAGAAAATGTGCATTTTAATTTTCTTAGGCAGGAAAATGTGATCCCATGATACAATTTTTCATCTGACACCTGAATTTATGGTTTGAAAACTTTTGATTTTTTAGTCCCTTGGGAATAGGTCCCTTGGGAATAGTTTAAACTTTTGGGGGCTTGAAACCTAAACATTTCAAAATCACTTAAATCTTTAAGAAATACATACAACTTACTTATATATGGTTTTGTATAGTAAAATGTAACTATTTGAAGCTTTTCTCCATTCTATTAGCCTAATTTCATCTTTTGTCAAGCAGATTCTTTCACGCGCAAATTTCAAACTTTTTTGCGCGTGAAAACTTAACATTTGAAAATCACTTAAAAATTACTTGAAGATTGAAAGAACAACATTTTGAACTGTAGAATGCAATAATAAGATACTTAATTTCATTGTGGGTCATCTTATTTCAAGTTTTAAGCTTAAAACCTCCAAAAAGGTTTTAAATCCCTTGGGAGTCAGCTTAGATATTCCCAAGGGACTTAAAATGCAAACCCAAAATTCAGGAAACAGATGCAAAATCATATCATGGGGTAACATTTTTCTGACTAAGAATTTTGTAGTGCACATTTTCTGACACATTTCTTGAACTTTATTTTTTCACGCGCAAATTTTTCACGCGCAAGTTTTTCACGCGCAAATTTCTCACGCGCACAAAACCCCAACCCTCTTCTGGCCTTCTGTCTGGGTTGCCACCCCGTGAGCACAAAGCAGAACCACTAACCGATCATGCCACAGGCACAAAAGTACATAACTGTATAAATCACTCTCTGCACAGACAATTGTACATACATAACATTTACTAGTAAGTTGATAAATCTTAGTAGTACAAGCTTTTTTTTGGGGGGGGGGGTATTTTGGTTTTCTAAATCATGTAAAAAGATTGCAAGACAGTTATTTTTTTCATATTTCAATTGCCTTAGTAATCCACTGCAACAAACAAATGAACAGACTGTTATGTAGATTTGAGTCCGGTTCAACGTTGAATTAAGGTTGTATCTGACTCATCATTTTCCCTACACAAATCGTATAATTATCATAAGGTTATAACAAAAATATGCCGGTGTACATGTACTTGATATTTATCACACTATGACCCCACCCTCTCATTTGACGCCCAAGTAGAATCTTTTTTAATCATTCTGCACAGCTTTGAGCATTGCTAGAAAAATATCAAAAGCCTTATAAGTTGTAACACATAAAACATAACGTAACAGACAACAGAGAAACATATCTGGGTCACCCCCCTCCCCCTTATGTTCGACGAATGTTTAGAAATACGGACGATTTTACGTTAGCTCACCTGTTAAAACGGCGGGGACACACTCCCAGACACCCAGCCAGACGGAAACTGGGGACACGAGCCACTCGGTGACTGGGCTTTTGTTTGTTCAGGAAATATTCTGTCATTCAGAACCGGGCGAGCTAAAGAAAAATGCCGGAAGCTTTGCGCGCAGAGCTGACAGGAGTAACATTAGCGCGTGGTTTGGGGACAGCTCATTCGGGAAATGACAGGTGTTTCCTATAACCACTGAGGCGGCACCTAGCGTTTGATATGATAAATACACCCTTTACTGATATATTTTGTATGATAATTGCAGCATCAATATTGGAGGTCATGTTTTCACCAGCATTTGTTTGTTTGTTCTTTTGATTGTAATGTAATGAATGAAATTGTATCGTTTTATCATACTTGTCAGAGGTGTTTGTGCAAGTTACATGTCCTTATTTGGTCTTCCTGACTTTTTGGTCAACAAGTGAGTCACCCTACGACCATTGCAAGGTGACATCGTCATCTAAATTTCGATGGCCGTCGTCATATATCGGGAAATGAAATCTTTCCTATACAAGTTGAAAGTACTATCACAATGCTTTAATCACGTACCCATATACTATACTCCCTAGGCCCTTCGAAAAAAACAGGTTGTTGCCATCTGCTGATTTTCTTGTATTGTTGTCAGGTTGGCCAGTGCTGTCCAGAAAACTGAAGATTTCCTGTGCCTGCTTGACAGGAAGATAAAGAACGCCAGCAAGCTTAAGAGTCCTAACAAGCCTTCGTGTCAGCAAGGCCAAGGCACGAGCAATGCAACGGTGCTGCAGGTGGTCATCGTTGTCGCCATACTTGCGGTAGTGTGGGGGTATCTCACCGGACATAAGTTACCGTAACACATACGTGCATGTCAAATATATCCGTCACTTTTCATGCATACTATCATTAAAAGTAGTACTAATCTTCGTCAGTTAACTAGTTAACTATTAGATTTGAGTCATACTAGGAAATTTCAAAGTACAGTTTGGTGAGGTTTACCACGCAAAATACTAAACAGGGCTTGGAATACAGCCACTCTTGTGGACTCAAAATGTGAGCTGTGTTGTGAGTCTAATTTTTGAATGTGATCATGAGTGCACCAGTGCACCTAATTGTGTAGTTTTAAATGTACAAAATATGCTACACAAGTGTGCAGCATATTCTGGACATGCAAGTGTCAAGAAATTGTCAAAATTGTCGAATTGTCAAGTGTCAACATTTAAAAACCTTCATTGTGTTACATCTATACAATCTTGGGGTATGCTAACTGTAAAATTTATTTAAGAGAGTCAGAAAGGTCTGTAATTTTTATTTGCCGACATGCTACTCTAGTTTATATTGTGCACCCAATTTCTATGCGTACCCAAGTGTTTAGGTTCGGCGCACACGTGCACTTATTCCCAAAAACGAATTTTGATCACTGTAATTCATGAGCATGTTTGACATGACGATATACGTAAATCTGTAACCTTTACTGCCCGTAGCCAGGGGGGGGGGGGGGGGGGGGTCGGAAAACCCCCTACACGCTGAAAGGTCCACTTTCTAATGTCCAACATTTTGTAAAGACTTATTTGTATGACATGTATAACCAGCGGGGCTGGAATCCTAGAAAAACTGCTCACTTTGTTTTCTATGTAACGTTATATGATATATATATAGTTCAGCGCGTGTTGCTTAAGCACAAATAAGGCATTTTGCCTACTTGATGATTACTGTAGTCTGTAGGAACACAACACCATATTGCTCAAAATTCTTTCGTGACTTTTCTGTTTGTCTTAATTGATCTTCAAACGTGATCAGTTGGTCTTTGACAGCGTCTGGCATGTGACACACGGGTGCGTATATTTTCCACCGTACCCTTTTCCGAAATGCACAATGCTATTGTCACTGTTATTGTACATTGAAACACTGTTATTACAATTGTAACGTTGGGTAACATAAATTCGCGGGGTACTTAAATTCGGGATTTTTCGAAAACGGGGTGTTTAGGGATATGTACTAGATGCAACATCAGTAATACCGCTAGAAATGCAAACTTGACAGACTAACGCATTCAGAACACTGTCTGAAAAGCTTCGATAACCATGCATTAGAAGTTGGCTACGTCAAAAACTCTCCGTCCCTTATTGTCACAGTCTGAGGGCTTCGTGGGAGAATTATATGTACATAGTTGTTCGCTGGTTTATAAGACAAATGTCACATCCGCTCAGTCCTGCTAAACACAATTATTTACAATACAACTTATTAGAATCTCTTCTGCTCACCTACAACTGGACTCTAAGTGTGATTAATCATCAAAACTCCTCTTTGTTGCTACAACCAATGGCTACGGCACTACGGTGAATTTTCCCGCCACCATATTCGTTACCCAGAATCCTGCTATTCGGCAGACGACAAACGTTTGCGAGGAACACTTTTTTGTCTAAATGTTGTGTGTGATAGTGGACTGATGGCGATATTTTCCTCAAAGTTTGCTCTTAGCACAAGCAGAAACACATGGACATAGTAGTATTACCATTTCTACGGCATCCAGCTAACGCCCCGATGAATAATGTACAGATTTCCATGACGGTGGGGGTGAACTTTGAGTGACGTTCTACCGACTCAACACACGGGTTGTTCCCGAAGGCCTGATGCGTGCGGTACGGCCGTTTTTTCGTGCATTCTTTTTACTTGGACACGTCTATATCCATAGCACTCTCCTCAAGCCAAGGATGGAACGAATAGCTGCTGTATAAAATGTGATTAGCGGTAAGATATTCAAGACGAATCTTCTCTCCCGAATTAATGTGCCCCCCTGTCCGACAGCACCGTCATTGTGCGTGCGGCGGACGGTAGTTTCAAGTTAAAATATTATGGTGTCAGCACGACTAGAGACAAAATCTACCATATACATGATTAGTGCAAAGATAGTACATGATACTGACAGAATAATAGAATAAAAGGATGGTTTATTGTTCTGCTAGATTGATTTCAGTCAACCATTATCGGAAAAATCCCGAATTTATGTTACCCAACGTTATCATCAAGAGAGGATCTGAATCAAAACGACGTCTAGCAATCCGTTGCAGTTTTGCAAGCACGGTTGTGCTTCATGTACATTGTTGCAGTTAGGCTATATGTAGCTTTGCATGTAAATCGCTAGATGTCGTCGTTCTGTAGAGATTCTTGTGTGTCCCTCAAAAAAAAAAAAAACGAAAAGAAGGAAATTACCGCCACAAAAACTGCATTATTAGCGTTACGAAGTCGAAAACTGCCGTACCGTCGTGGAACACAATTTGCGCAACAATGATCGGGTGCTTGTCCCCGAACCCAGAGGCACTGGGTTCGAATCGCATGCGACAGGCACTTGACACGACGTTCCTCACTCCATCCAGGTATAAAAATGGGTACCTGACTTCGTTTGGGGAGGTAACAGGCGGTGGACGGAGAGGGATGGGCTCCGCCTCCCAATACCGTGCCCTAGACACAGTGGCTAATGTTCAAACCACTGCCCCTGCGGCCTCAAAAAGGCTATGGGACTACAAAATTCATGCTCGGACTGCTAATTGCTAAGTGACAAACTGATATTGCACATATTAACAGACAGTGAACATACATTTGATGGAGATTCATCATAATAGTGACATAAGTATATCATATATGTCACATGAAAAGCTCCCTATGCATCCATATGCGAGATGTAAGTATATTATGATAGGGTAAAAGGACATGATGAGAGATTGAAGTGGCCGTATATCCGCTGTGCAGTTCTTTATATGCGGGTGACAAGTGCCACTTTGAAGCAAGGTCACAAAACCCCGATTTGGCGAGCGAGAGCGCATTAATTTCGGATCGAGCTCGTTTCACGAAAGAAAGGAGAGAACAGAAGAAGAGGAGAGAGAGAGGGGGGGACAGAAAGAGTGGAACGGTGGAAGAGAGGAGGAAAATGTGAAAGAGTGAAAGTGCAAAATACGTTTTTACACTTTCATATCAAGTTTAGTAACTTTTAGAGGATGCCATCTATAATGATTGCGCGGGGCTAGATTATTTTCTACGCGTTTTTCTCCAACTAGTGACCTAGCCTGCAAAGAAAAGAAGAAAACATTTAGCGTTTATACATCTACTTTCTACCCAACTAAAGCATTCCATGTCCATTGAAGCCCAGGTTTTCCGTGTAGGATATTTCAGCCATATTTCTGAGAATGGTTCAGTATACAAAGTTAATTTTCCAAAGTTTAATCCAAAAGATCACCAAAGTCTGGACATTCTGAGTCGCAACCGTGACTTGCAACTGATAACTTAGTAATGTGCAGAGATTTTGGCACTAGAGTCTAATTTAGATCCAGAGGGTTTTTTCAAAGACAGCGTAAGTGTGTTAAGCTCGGAGATGATTTGTACGTGTAAGGCCGGTAGTGTAAAACGATCTAAAACGTGTGGCGTGGCAGTCGATAATTTATCTAGGGCAGCCTGGCCCTCAGAAATGTGAGGACACGACTTTGGCATGACGTCCATAGGTCGAGAACAAAACTGGCTGCAATAGAGGGAGAACAGGGTATTTGACCTTGAAACTAGGTATTCATAATCTTGTTATGGGGACATCAAATGATTATTCATTGATCAAACTATTTTATGATGTATTATTAATTTAAAGTACATTAACTTTTTGTTCTATACTTCTGAAATATCTAAAGATAAAGCTAAAAGTCAAGCTGAAGATAAATCTAACACCCCTAAGGTAGATAATAGACTATGCCATTGCGCAACCTCCCCAGGGAAGCGAAAAGCGAGACCTCCAGTGGTTGACCGCAGCAAGACTACCAAGTCATCTCACAAGATACACATATAAGATATACTGCAAGCCAATGTTTATACAAGAATAATTGATATCAAAAGTATATAACCACCTTTTTGAAAATTAATTTTCTAAAGCTGATTTTATTTTCACAAAGAGTTGTTGGGGACTTCGAATACGTTTGGTTGCGTTTGGGCGCGGTGGAGAAAAATGGCCGAAGAAGAAGGAGCGACCTGAGAGTTTGTTTCTCACCTGTTTACCACCGAAGGAACGCCCCTTTCCACACTTCCTCACACAAGGTAAGACTCTCGTCTCAATATATCTCCGTCTTTAGGTCCAGTTTTGATAATCTGAGGTAAAAATTGCGTTTATTCTGCAAATTAGCGCCGTTTTTGCAAGTGACCTACTTCTGGACCCTGTCGGAGAAATTTTTCAGACGACGACATGGTCACGGCCACTAGGAAACGAGACCAACACTTCACAATTTCGGTCAGAAAACCACCTTTAACTTCTACCAACCGGCTCAGAAAATGGTGTGGATATGATTTTCTTATGGTTAATCCAAAAGGATCGGTAGAATTTTGTACATGGTTGCAGACTAGCCCAGATTTTGTTTCTTCATTTTAGTGCTCGAGCCTCGCACATCGGTAACTTGTCTGTCAACAACCTACCATACTGCTTTCCACTAGCTGCCCTACTTAACGTTGGGTAACCTAAATTCGGGATTTTTCCGATAATGGTTGACTGAAATCAATCTAGCAGAACAATAAACCATCCTTTTTTTCTATAATTCTGTCAGTATCATGTACTATCTTTGCACTAATCATATATATGGTAGATTTTGTCTCTAGTCGTGCTGACACCATAATATTTCAACTTGAAACTACCGTCCGCCGCACGCACAATGACAGTGTTGTCGGACAGGGGGGCACATTAATTCGGGAGAGAAGATTCGTCTTGAATATCTTACCGCTAATCACATTTTATACAGCAGCTATTCGTTCCATCCTTGGCTTGAGGAGAGTGCTATGGATATAGACGTGTCCAAGTAAAAAAAATACACGAAAAAACGGCCGTACCGCACACATCAGGCCAGTTCGGGAACAACCCGTGTGTTGAGTCGGTAGAACTTCACTCAAAGTCGGCCCATCGTCATCATCGGGCAACGTGTAACGTTACATTATTCATGGTAAGTTAGCTGGATGCCGTAGCAATGGTAATACTACTATGTCCATGTGTTCCTTGTTGTGTTAGGAGCAAACTTTGAGGAAAATATCTTCCTCAGTCCACTATCACACGCAGCATTTAGACAAAAAAGTGTTCCTCACAAACCTTTGCCGTCTGCTTGACAACAGGATTCTGGTTAACAATATGGCGGCGGGAAAATACACGTGCCGTAGGTTGTAGCAACAGAGAGGAGTTTTGATGATTGATCACACTTAGAGTCCAGTTGTAGGTTAGCAAAAGAGATTCTAATTAGTTGTCTTGTAAATAATTGTGTTTAGCAGGCAGGAGATGTGACATTTGTCTCATAAACCAGCGAACAACCGTGCAGTGTGAGTCTCCCACGAAGCCCCCAGACTCTGTCAATAAGGGACGGAGAGGTTTTGACGTCGCCAACTTCTAATGCATGGTTATCGAAGCTTTTCAGACAGTTTTCTGAATGCGTTAGTCTGTCAAGTTTGCATTTCTAGCGGTATTACTGATGTTGCATCTAGCACATATCCCTAAATACCCCGTTTTCGAAAAATCCCGACTTTAAGTACCCCACGAATTTAGGTTACCCAACGTTACATGTTAAATAAGACTTTAAAGTCTTACGGGTTTTTTTGTGCCAAAAACCTACTGTGGGAAAAATAACAAACCTTTTCCCAATGCACTACAGTGGTTGTAACATTATCTCATTTAATATATTCAGCTCTGGAAACGAAAATTCTTTCCTTTCTGGAAGCTCGGTGTTGTTGTTGTTGTAACTTGTTGGTTGTTGTTTAAAACTATACGTAAACAGAGCTGTCTAGAGGGTAGATGTTGTTATTTTTGCCATGGTTAATCTGTAGGTGAAGGGAATAGAAGACTGTTTGAACATGGGGTGTTGGGTAAACAGTAGCTGTGGTGGAGGTGGTTGTTTGGAGACTGGTGACCTTGGGCCAGTGGTGGGGTGTGCCAGCGGAAAACATACGGAGCGTTTAGCGGTTTAAGAAACACAAACCGCAGTAAATTTCCCCTCCTTCAACCACAATGACAACCTGCTACCGTTTTAGCACACATACGTGACAGTTTTGTGACAGAATCTTTGTGAAATACATATAGAAGTTAGGAAACGTAAAGGGCCCCATAGGGTTGATGTTTACCACAAAATTATCTTCTTCTTAATCTGTTGGTTTAATCTTGCCTTGATTCGCTAAGAACCTTAAGCTGGATTAGTTACTCTTTGATAATCGCTGGCGTGGTTATTGAGACCCAATTACTTTTGAAACCGGTGCTTTATTCAATGCTACTGTAGAAAAGACTGAAGAAGATGGGGAGGGCAGTTGAATTTTTGAAAGCAGCGAAGAAGCAAACACCGTACTAGTAATAATACTATTATAAATCTTGAAACTTTTTGAGTGGTTTTGACAGTTTTATTTTCGCAGTGACCACTCTGATGTGAATTCACTGAATTGGGAATATGCATTTCCAATATATTTCTACTAATGTACAGAATTTTTTCTACCACGAATTAGGAATAAGTTGCAAAAACCTCCTTTTTGGTTTCCCTCTTTTAGTCTTGCCACGAAATAGACCCACTGTGAAAGTTAATGCATTTACAGTAGGCCCAATCTTTTGGTGTTTGGCAGCTATGTGAAATTTATGTTTTGAAATTGCGCTGAATCATTTTTCTATTGCCATCTTTCATTTTATCCCTATTCAGTATTTTCTGTCACAGTAAGTTAGTGTTATACTCTCGTTGAGGTAACTCAATATGGCACAGGCTGACTTGAAGTGTAACAATGGAATATCATATGTACTGTCAACTGATGCATCTCATGCCTATCTGTTACGAAAATATGTATACAGTACACCAGTAGTAGAAAATTATCCTAGAAGTTGTTAAGAGTATAACTTACATGGACCAGTGGTTTGGGTAAACTTTAATTGCCAAGCAGGTCGATAGTTGGAATTTGGGCTTTTTTCGCTCGCCTGAGTTGTATGTCATGAGAAAAATCCCAGAAATCAATCTCCAAGCAGATGTAGACAGGCAAAATGGTGATATTTCACAGTCTCCCGGTTCCCAGAGCTGCAGGACTTTTGGGAGAAATTGCGAAACGTTAGGATTGTCTTCATCTGTTTAGAGATTACCCAGACTTGTGCTGCAGCCAGGGCCAGACACTGTGAGACCATTGGGAAAAGTCAGTGGCAGAAAGTGGAAAAGTAGGGCATTAAACTGTGACCCTTTGTTCATTGTTTTGGGTATCTGTCAAGAATTAAAGCCCAGTGGCACAAGTTTCCCTGCTGTTTCCAGGTACCTTTTCCAACATGGGACACCCAGGCATTTTACGTCCCCTCTGGAAAACGGCTGCAGTCCCAACCAAGATGTCCTGACTCAGGATTGAACCAGGACTCACAGACAGACCCTGCCATTAGTTTATGTTATAACCTGTTTCTGTATGCTACAACTGGAGTAAAAATATTTCCATATTTGCCAGAGCTTTGAGGTTTTCAGTTTAGAGTAGGCTATCCATGATTGAAAGTTATGGCAAATGAAATAAAAATGAAAGTTTATCTTTGATTGGAAAGAGGGTTGAATTTCTGATTGTTTACTAGTACATCAGGGCTGGAAAAACTGGGTACATACATGTATACAATTTTTTGCGCCCAAAATTTGAGCTGTGCACCTAGATATTCATGTAGGGGTACATACTGAGTTGAGCAAAAGGTTATCTATTACACCGAACTCGCTATCGTCTTTGTCATAAAATACCATTTTTCTAGTCCTCTATTCATTGCTATGATTACTTTTTCCCCCAATCAATTCCATAACTCAGATGAATTTAAATGCAAATCTTTCTGATGAAGCAATTTCACACCAGATTTACATGACAGGGACAAATATGATGAATAAAGTAGGCGTGTTCCCTGAAAATTGCTCGGGGAGGGCTGGGAGGGAACCTTTATTAATTTTCGGTTGACGCAGAGGTCAAACTCGTATGAATAATGAAGATACATTAAGTAGAAGATGGTAGGGAGATATTTTGAGAAAAAGATGTATTATAGGGATTATAAGCTGTAGTTGAGAAATGACCAGTGCTGGTTTTGGACCTTTGATTGTTTGATGGCTTTGGATGTTAGTCAAAACAGATGGTGGTTGGGTCAGTTGCGGTATTTTTGAAAGACCTTTCTAATTACTTTTCAGGGGTAGGTCCTGTGCTTTTCCTATAAAATGCCTGGTAGCTAAGCCTGAAGGTCAAGAGGTAAGCGAAATTTTGTACCATATTTTTCAGTTTAATTTCTTGTCTTATAATTTAGATATAGGACAGTCTTTTTACATGTATTTCGCGGAGTTAAATGAATTATCTTAGTTACATGGTTATTTTTTTTTCATTTATATATTGTATGACACCTTGTAGTCCAGTGGTTTGCGACCCTGCCTCTGTATTGCCTCTGGATTGTAGTTTAGGAGTTTGAATCCGGGCTATATTGCTCTGTGACCCAACATGCATGATATTGATAGTGGAAAGGGTTGCAGTCCTTAGCTTAGGATTGAACGGTTTTGTCGTGGTCGACTACTGCTCATTGTGCTTGTTGAAAAAAGCTAGGGGAATGTAAGCACATGTACATATATACGGTAGCGCCTGTTTTCTCTGTGAGTCTGACACGAACAGTGAAAGATTGGATCTTCAGCGAGCTAAACTGGATGGAGAGCACATTGACTTTTATTGAATTGCCTGTATAGCGCCCTCACACTTTCATTTTATTATAATATTATTTAGGTCCTCCCTATATCCCTCTGAACTCTGATATGGAACCACCCCCATTCATGATTGAATTACTTGCATCACAATTTTTCCAGGAAGAATTGCTAACAAAATAGTGCACATGCTGGTGTATAAACAGTTGCTTTATGAGTATTCAGCCATGTAAATTGTGTCACGTTGTGAGAATAAGAGAGTGCTTCAAAGAGGTTTGGTTTGATGAATCCTTATTTGGTCATTTAGTGATTAAATGCCCTTAACTTACGGTTTAAAACTGGCTGTCATGCCCCTCCCTGGTCAATTTGCTGGGAAAATATTGTTTTATTTGGAAAGCATAATGTGATTTATGTGTACAATTTGATATATGTTATATATAGTTAATTTCTTATGAAGAATGTAGCCATTTTATCACGAAGACCATTACCTCATGGACATATTTTTTACATAATGTGCCTTTGATTGAAACTTGCACAGTATTTTACTGTCTGATCATACGAATAGATTTATAACATGTATGATTTTTTAAACCAAGTTTCCTGGTGAATATTTGGTATTTCATAACAATTATGAAAATCTTGGCACTGAGACAAGTTGCCTATACGTACAGCGGCCTGCGTGCCGATTTGAGCTTAGCATGAATAAACAAAGGTTCAAACAAACAATCATGTACCTCAGTTTGGAAATCAATTTTATGCACGTTTTCTTACTAGGCCTTGTCTTTCTAGGTCACAAAACACAGCAATTTTAATCACATCAATTTCTTAAAGACAGTTGACCAAAAACTTTAAAGTCACAGGGTGTGTGTTACATCAGAATACATCTAATCTGACTTTCTGACCTAGTCATGCCCAGGAGAGATTGACAAGTATTTACAAGTGTTGGGAAACCTGTTTTGTTACAGGTCATGTGATATGGCATCAGGGATGCTATTGGTCATTGTGGAAAAACGACGGCCTAACAACAACAATGCCCATCAACAATGACACCTTTAGAAATAAGATCCATTCTTTGTTAGTTGGCTACCTTCTTAAGCACTGTTATGTTATGAGTAGACAATATGAATTTGATTAAAACATTCATGATTGAACAAATTTTGATCCGCGCATGTCTGAGACAATGGTTTGCATTGACCCTGTTTCTGGACTAGATTTAGGGTTCGAGAGTTCAAATCTTGGTCTGTTGTTGCTCACTGATTGCACACTTCTGGAAAGGGCAAAAAATACATTGTTATTCTAATTGGTCTTGTCAGCCTTGGCCTTTAAGAAAAGATTGCGCATTGGATTTCGAAACGCAGATGTTAAATCTGTTTATACCGATCTGACAGTTCATATAGTTAATATAAGTACTAGTATATTGAAACATGTTAGTCATTAAAGAATATTCCTATGAATTATAGCATCTATATGTATAAATGATATTGATATGTAATATCTATATACTGTATATCCAAGGAGTATGACCGAGCAATATGTCCTTGTACAAAGGTACATTAACATATGTATGTTTAGAAAAATGGATAACGTTGTTAGACGCTTGGTAGTTCTCTGAGTTTTTGAGTGCAGTGCTCCAGCAATGTCAAGATGGTCGATATGCATGCAAAGTGTCATACTAGAGAGCTTAGTATCCGCTGTGACATTTCCTATGATGTATCAGTTAATCAAGATTCATAATTATTCCAGGTTCAAAATACCACCTGAATATGGAGGTTAGTGTAGAATTTGAGTTGTGCGCATGCTACTGTATTTTTGAAAAATATTCTACCTGCACCTAATAACATACAAGTACACTGGTCCATTATAAAATCAGCCCAGTCAGCTCTAGGGTGCCGATGGTTCTGGTATGGACAGCAGTTGCCTAAAAATGCCCTACATAATACATTCTTTATTACATCATCTTAGGAAAATATTTCAAGACATTGTTTGTGTTGTACTTGTCCATGGGCTGACAGGCCAAGAAAATCGGTGATGCATGTAAAATTTGCGCTGGTATGAGGAAACGAGTATTTCGTGCCCTGTAATACTAACAGCATTAGGAAGTAGCTACTTTATCTAGTGAGGGGGCAAAGTGCTCTTCAAACACGTCACGACTGATGCAGCTAAGGTAGGCATTAGAGATTTGTCCTTGGTTAGAATTCATATTGGTTTCCGAATGTTAAGAATTGAGTTTTCAGATCTCACACAGACCACGCACACTGTTGGATTCTTCAATGGGGTTCGAAGAAAGGCGTTCTTTCTCAGAAAATTGCCCCGCGTTTGCGTTGCTAACCCCTCCCGTGTATAATGACCTTTCTTTGAATGGCTTTAGAGACGTAGGCGTTATGTAAGTTGTTTACATCCATGACTGGTCTTGGCTGGAAATTGCCGGATCAGGTAGGCGATGTACATTTTGTATCTCATGGTTTCAATGTAACACAAGAAGTATGAGTAAAATGATTTTTCCTTGGATTTGTCGGTACTGAATGAATCCTTATATATATATGAGTTTTAGAAGCACACTAAATGTACCCAGGTTTTGGGTCCAGCTACATCCAATTAGTCATTGCTTCAAAGGCTTGCTTATGTCAAGACCTTCCAGTCACGAGTCGAGATGGCAGCCCAAGTCTTCAAAGGAATGGACTTTAAACCCACCTTTAAACAATGACGTCACTGATATGAAACTATGGCCAAATGATACATGTGTGTATGATTATGAATACCTACATATGGCGACCTTGTTGTATTCAAAGTTATGTTGTACTCCCACGTTTGTTGTAACTTTTATGATGAATATAAAGTGTTGGTGTAGACTGCAATGTGATCATGCGATCACTATGAAAAATAGCCATTTGTCTAGCATCCAAAATGAAGACAAAGTTTATCACATATGTTGGGTTATTTGCACAACTGATTCTGATGTATTTCACTGCCGTTAACTAAACAATCATTAGTAATTATATTGTAAACCTTAAATCCTTGTAAGTGGTAAACCTTAAATCCTTGAATATTCAGTTTGCTAAATTAAGTTTGCTTCTAAAACCGGTTCCATTGTCAGTGATGTCAGTATGATTTGAATCTAGACCTAGAAAAGCTTTTTGGAAGTGACACCCCAAAAGATCCTGATAGTAGAGTTTTATTTTTACGGATTTGTTACGGAAGCTACATGTGTAGAACTAGTAGTAGAAGTTGACAGCTGTGTGAATTATGTTGCTACCAGACCTTTTCTAATCCTCGAACAAAGCCACTTATAATACATGTAGTCAGTGCCCATAGGCAAGGCCAGGCTTCTTTTTAACTAGCACCTGTCTTTATACATTTGCCAGTAGTTTGTTCTCAGATAAAGTATTAATAAAATGATATTTCCAGGAGTAAGTTCAGCGTGCTTGATGAGTTATGGCTTATAGATTATGTTGACAAGTAAAATGCCAAAGTTGAGAACATATGTCTTGCTTACCTTTCAATTTTGACTCTGGAATAACCTGATATGTGACCTAATTTGAGGATTTAGTCCCATCAGTCATTCTAAGGCTTTACAACCTTAATTAGGTGTTTCTCAGTACATAAATCAATAAAGAATGACAATTCAAAAACTCGCCTGTACTGATTTGTTATTGTACAAAAACATCTTCAACTTTTAGAGCCTTCAACCAATTTTTTTTTCTTGAAAAATGTTTTTCAGCTGTTTTAAAAAAAATAACTCTTGAATTCTTAATGTGAGTTAATTTCTTTGTAGGAGCAGGTTCTGATGTGAAAGCTCTCCCTCTTTGCACATGGTCTTAGATAGCCTACTGAATATTATGTTGCTGAAGTGGACTTTAACAAGTGTTACGTTGATTGTGGAATGTCAATCAAAAGGTTATCGGTATATGAAAATTTCTATGTCAACTTTGATGTGGCCTTCCTGATTATGATATATGTTAGATTCTTTTTTTTCTGTAAATGTAATCTTAACAACAGAGTAGTAGTGCCCTATTTCTTTTTCATTTTTTTCATTTTTCTGAACTCTCAGCGAGGACAAATTTTTGTTGTTTCCTCTAAGTCAAGATTCATAATTGGAAAAGCTGATTTTTTTCAGTCAAGTTTGTGCGTTGTATGATCTAAAAAAGAATGAATGTTGAAATTCTGATTGGAAATAAAGTGATATTCCTAGTGGTTACAAGTGTCTGTTAAATGTTCACTACTCATGCATGTTGAATTGAGAATGACAGCTGCGTGAGTTAATTATGATTCCAGTCTTTAAAATTGATAGCCATACAAATTCACTTTTCAGTTTAACTTTAAGTTATATACTGGAAGTTTGTAGGAAAGTAAAAATATAGAATATATCTGTTCAGATAGCTATAGCTTGATCATCTTAATCTACTGTTTCTCTGTAAAGTCTTTGCGTGCAAAATTAAGGTTGTTGTTGAATTTGTTGTGGCTTGTTGTGCTTATCGTTTGATCTTTATTGTTCAGATGCAGCGACTGTGAACACTGAATTCAAAGACAACAACTCTGTAACCATAAGCTACCATCAAAAATTTTACCCTTGCAAGAAGCCAACTCACCAGTGGTCCTTTAGGCTAAGGGTTGCATGTGGTGGTAGTTTTCAAACCTCAAGAATGTACAAAATGTAAACAAAGAGAGAGGACTCTGCTAGCCCTGGGAGTTGGCCCAGGGAAGGTATTGTCTGTCTTGGGCCGGCATGTTAGGAATGGTCTCTGATGTGAACAATGAACCACATTTGCCTGAAGGGACTGCTACTGGCTTGATTAGGCTTTGAGCGCGCGTTTGTTCAAGACAACACTAAAAGTCTTCCTTTACAACCAATCAACCCGCCATCCACTTGGAGTGTAAGTAGATTATGTCTTTTGTTCTGTATCCCTTTAAGTTTAAATTTTGATTTTAATGTATGGTAAATTGTCAAACATGTAGAAGTAACCACCTCTACAGTAGGACCACCTGACCAATCTGACGACTATTTTTACTGGTCCCTTAGAGTTAAAAACCACCTGTCTACATAGACCAGATCTTATTGGTCCCCAGAGTGGTCTTCTTGGGTAGGTTTGTCTGTAATTTTAACTAATCCAAGTTTTCTTAGTTGAGGATTTTTTTGCTGTTGTTATACAGTGTACTTTGTCTGCTTTTGTTCGTAAATATATGTTTTACCGTGAAATCTAACTTCACTGTAATTTCATTAACGACATTGTACTTCCTCATTGGCACGTATAGCTAAGTCGATTGCAATTTGCCAGATCAAACTCTGTTTTGAAATGAATGAACTCTGAAGTTCTCCTTCTATATCTTGAGGTTGTGAGAAAAGATTTATGGCCAACTGGTCCCATAAAAAGGATTACCTTAATCCAGACAGTCAGAACAGGAAATCCGAAAAACCACAACCATGATCCCAATACAAAACCGCTGTGCCAAAAAGTCATAAATACATGACTATTGTAGTTTGTATGGGCACGGAAGGGTAATATGATACTATGTACATGTAATAAACTTGTCAAGATGATATACTCGCATACAAACTAAAGTGACAAGCAACATGTTTCTTATCGTAATACCTATGTTGGCACCAGAATTTGATACCTTTAGTATCATCATGTAATTTGCACTTGTCAAGTAAGTCTTTGTTGTTTTTAACCTTTAGGCTTTAGCACACTGAAGTAGCTGTTTGGCACCCCATTCTCTATTAGTAAGGAGTTAGGTATTTTGGAATAGCTATGCAGCCTTTAAAATTATTAGGTGCATAGAAAAAATTTTGTGTGCACAACAATGTCATAGAATAAAGTTGAATGGAAGCAAAGTCTTCATTACACAAACCTTACTGCCTCTTTTCAGAGCTTGAATTAAGAATTCTACACACTAGCTTCAAAATTCAAGAAGTGTTTTAGTATTTTTTCTGACAAGAATATGCTACATGTACGTACATTTAAGTTAGTATACAATACGCGTATATCTATGTAACCCTACCCAAATAACACAGTCAAAACTTAGGAATGAAGCTCTAATTTTGGGTGCAAAAAAATGCACCCAGAATTTCGAGCCCTGACACAGTTATGACCATTTTGAGCTTTGTGTGGACATGTTTAGCCTCCATAGCAGGCTCTGAACCGGCCTTTTTGGGGGCGAAATAATACACCTTTTGCAGCCAGCCCGTAACCATCAGCCACCCCCGTAACCATTTTGCCGGTAGAGCCTGCATTATAACGGCGGGTCAAAGCGAAATTAAAATCACGTTAGGAGCAATTCGCATGTCCGCGAAGAGCAGTTAACACGTTAACAACTCGGCCCGCACGCGCGACTGCTCATTTACATACAGCATGTTGTTTACCAACACGCGCCGACTGGTACATCTGGTAACTCGTTTTTGCATGCATCGTAAAGTTTGTGGCAAAAAAGTTTGCTATTTCAACTTCAACTGTTCCTAAAGACAAACATGAACATGGGCTAAGGCAAACGCTAGACAAACGCAAGTTTTTATGTGCCTAGGATTGCATGATGACAGTGAGGGAGGGGGGCATCTACCATAGCGAAATAAGATGGAAACAAACTTAGCCACGTCTTATCTGGTCTACAACAAGGGTCTGGGTGGGTGAAATGGCGACCACATCATATTCGCTCATCGGCAATGGATGCAAAATTGATTTGCCATGGCCTGTAGCTAGGCCGACGAAGCTATCGTTGCCTTGTGTCACGGCTCGGATGGCCCGAGAGTGTCTTTCCGATTGGGAAACCGCCATGCGTCGCGCGATCCACCCTCCGTCCTGGCAAGGGTGTCAGACATGCCGAAATAATGTCGAACAAGTAATCTTAAACTTCTTTATCTAAAAAAAAAAGAGAATTTTGAGAATTTGTACCGTTAGAAAATTGTCGGGTTAGTGCACACGGGGGCGTGAAAGCGCACTGTCTGGAGGAGGTGCGTGTACTGCTATTGTGCGGTCTACCATAGGCAGGAAATTCGCACCTCTGCGTTTATTCCCCTAACGTGATTTTAATTTCGCTTTGACCCGCCGTTATAATGCAGGCTCTACCGGCAAAATGGTTACGGGGGTGGCTGATGGTTACGGGCTGGCTGCAAAAGGTGTATTATTTAGCCCCCAAAAAGGCCGGTTCAGAGCCTGCTATGGAGGCTAGGACATGTTATGGTTACCAAAGATGTATCCCTTTGTTCCTTTTGAATGAAATGCCTCACTAGCAAGAGCATGGATTTCATAATATTGATCTGTATGGGGAGGTACAGAATAGACGGATGTAAAAGATTGACCTACACTTTTCAGATGAAAAAAATACTTCAGCTACTGGGTTTGAAAGCTGTATGGTAATTTTGCAGGCCGAAAGATCTGAAGTGTTGTGTTTTGAAGTACATGTACTGCCATTCGTAAAGCAGAATTTCAGGATGCTGTTGTTGGTGTTTATGTGTATTTGCATTATGTTAATTCTAACAATTACAGCATCAATGTATTAATTTCTTATTATGTCCAAAAACATTAACCCTGTCCAATATATTGCATACAACTCCCAGATTTATCCATTTCAGTGTAACCTTGCTGAATTTTGTCCTACCAGATAAAAATGCTTGCATCCTACAATTGTACAAATGACAAGGAACCTATAGCTTTCGCATATATCACATTGCAGCCTTTTTAGAGGAGCCACAGGCCACTAATTTTTAAAACTGCCGTGCGCATTCACAGTTGAAAACGTAATCCGCCTTTTGAGGGTGCAGAAGTATGGCCACTTGGCTCTTGACTTTGGGTAAACCCTCATCAGGATTACAGCTTTGGTACATGTATGCCATATGAATTGTTTCAAGTGGTAGCTGGGATCCGGATGATTTGATTGCAATTATGTGATGCAATCCACCATATTTGTGTTTTTTTAAAAGTTAAGTAATAGTTAACCACAAAGAGTAGTTATTCATTTATTCGGTGAGAACACCAGGGTACATATTCTTACCGTAACCAATTAAGAATATGAGGGTTATGTTTTGGTGCTATTTGCATGTCTGTTGCCAACATACATGTAGCTCAAGAAGCTGTTGATGGATCCTTGTGATATTTGGTAGGTAGGTAGTAGTCGTGGAAAAGAAGGTCAAGTTTGATGTTGAGCCCCAGACCAGCTTTCTAGCTAGGGTACTGCAGCAGAACTTTCGAATTTGATATCTTGTGTTCTGGACTTGCCATGGTGTCATGATTTTTGAGTGGTAGATAGCTAAGATAGTGAGTGAGTGAGTAAGTGTTATAATAATGTATTTGAAACAGTGCTCCAAAATGACTACCTAGGCTGAGATATCGATTAAAACCTTTATTTTCCTTCTAGGCTATTGAATGATATGTAATAATATGAAAGGTTGTCTACTGAGGGATTGCTTGTCAGAAGACTAGAAATACCAGTTTCCTCTCCCAACAAATCAATTACTGTAATTTACATTTTTTTATACGTGCGAAAACCTTTTTCATGATCAGTGTCTTCAGGTCAAATTGACGATTACTGTACGCGTGTTTGAATATATTGTATATGACAGTCAACACCTTTCAGATTTTTTCTATTTGGTGTACATTTGATCTTTTATGTATGAATTTGTGTCCAGAATCATGTAAATTTTGATATGATTGAAGGGTTTTAGACGTTCAGGTAACAAGTTTGACAACACCCCAATTAAGTGAAACCCTGAAGCACTGTGTCATGTGAATGTGGGTCGACAGCCTTTGTTCTCTGACCTTAGTATTCAACATTTGAACACACACACATTTTGAACAGGTGTCAGATGTCCTGTACAATCGTTCTTTGTGGTAAGGAAGATTGATCACTAGTTGTCCTTTTTTTATCCCTTTTTCCTTCACCTGCCTGTATTAAATGGTAGCACTGAACAGTAGTATTTTGCCTATGAGGATTTACATGCTTAAACTAAAGACGTCAATCTGCATGACATTGCCACATTGAAAATTATAGCAGGGTGCACTAGAGAGGTACACAAAACAAATATGTTTGGGTTTGGAGTAAACAAACGACAAAATGATTGAAAAGGAAAAATTGTGGTTTTATCAGCAGTGACCTGAAGCCCAGTTTTACAATCAAATCCAACTGAACTAGCAATGTGACACAAATGCTCAATGACCTGCAGTGGCCCCTTCTCTCTGAAAGTCATTTCGTGCCAGGCTGGAGGCCTGCCCGCCTTAGCCTGGGACCTCTCCCCCCCCCCCCACTCCCTACTTTGCCCCTCGCGGGGTCATCTGGGGGAACACCATGATGCTGCTGATGATGATGCTGCTGATGATGATGATGCTGCTGCTGATGATGAACTGCAGCTGACTCATCCTAACCAGCAGTTGATTTATTCAGATTTTATGGATACAGTGTGCTTTGACCTCATTGGTACATTGACAGTTACATTGTATATAGGCTAATGTAACAAGCTAAAGTAATTTCATTGTTAAATGACTCTCTATAAAGAAGGGTTTCACCAGTTAAACTGATCCTGAGTTTGAACACGCTGCAGTGGCAGGATTCCCAAACCACCTACAAATCGTAAGTAAATACAACAACAGTCTAGTTTCCATAACTATTGAAAATCTTACTTCAAAGACTGTATAAGAATAGAGAGCACCGTAACAGCATTCTGTTTATGTAGCCAATATAACCAACCTTCAGCGTAACACATGTACACCAGCTTCGCAATCGCAGGCACAGCAGCAGCTGGTTATATTACACACTGAACGGCCTGTGTCACACATAACCTTTAATTTGCACATCTAACTTAAGCATTGTTTAAAGTAAGATACAGTATCTAGTAATATTAGGATGCTCCTACAGTCCTTGGTGATTTTTTTTTAGGACAGTCTTTGTTCTATGACCTTACTAGACAAGTATTATAACTTCCAACATTTTGGGCATGCCTTTTGAATAGGACACTGTCCTCACATGTCATCTCAATCGTCTTAATTTGTTCTATGACCTTACTAGTGTTATAACTTCCAACATTTTGGGCACGCCTTTTGGATAGGACGCTGCTGTACTCACATGTCCTCTTAATCGTCTTGTCGTAAAAATATGTCCTTTGTCCTTTTTACTGCTTTCCTTGCCTTCACCCTCATGCAGTGACTCTTTGGGTATTACATGTGCAAAAACCACAAAGTGATCACTGATATCAACTCATATTAAGTAATAGTCGGTTTACAAATATGTCTGGGTTTAGGGTACGACAAAATGATCGAAAACAACAAAAAGCAAGTTATTTTATCAGCTTCTGAGTCGATCTAGTGGGGGTCACCTGAACTGCAGCCAACTCACCCTGATAGGTTAAGTTGTGCCCATGGGGCAAACTTCACAATTCAATCAGAAAGGCAGCCCATTTGTCTACTAAACATGGGAGTTCCTGCCTCACTGGCTTTTGGTTTTACGTGAAATTTTCTACGCAGTATTCAAGATATTTTTCACACTTAGTCTAGTTCATCCCCAAACGTCATCAACTCTGATGGACAGATACCATGCATATGTTCTGTCGCCTTATTGGTCCACTGCCAGTTAGCTTTATTGAGAAATTGACTGTTAAATGACTATCCATAAAGAAGTGTTTTAAACCGTGTTTTGAACACTGGTGGCAGGAGTTCAAGCTGAATCGTAAGTAAACAAAATAGTTTCCATATCTATCGGATAATCGGAAACTGTAGACTGTATAAAAGATTATATAAGAATTGAGATTACTGTAATTCGGGTCGCTTGTATTTACAAACTGGTTGCATGGATGTCAAACTGAAGTTGCATAATGAGACTTGGCAATCCCATTTGCAACATTTTCTAGATAGACAGACTGATTTCTGTGATGATCCACATACTGATGATTTCTGTGATCCCACATTCCGGTAGCTACATTTTGTATATTGTGTGTCTTTAGCTACTTTGGCTCTTTTCTTCTTGGCAGAAGGACTGTACATATATAGCATTCCCCTGTCTTGCTGCTTATGTCAGTCACTCACTCTGTGAAGTTCTGGCTGGGCAGTGCCATCTATAGTGTTCTAAATGCCCAGCTTATCAGAGAGACTTGGCATCCGTCCATGGACTGCAGCTCTGTTTGAATTATGGAACCACAGATGTGCAACATGTGAAATTCAAGCCAGCCACAGACCTCAGTACAAATTGAAAATGTAAGGAAATACCAAGACTAATAATTCCATTTCTGCTTGCTGGTTGGATATTGTTGTGCTGTTCTTGGCTCTAACTCTAAGTTCATGCAGATATTTTCCATATTATTACCGTATACAAGCAACATTTATTGCTGCTCCAATTAAAGGAAAATGCCAATCATTATCTACATTTTTATTGAGTACAAATTTTACAGTCCAATTTTTATCTGTGAAGTGTTTTCTATGGTTTCATTTCCTTACAGATAGTTTTCATGCATAATTCGATTTTCAGTGCATTGGGTTTAAGCAGAAGGTTCACATGCAATGAAACCCCCTTTGGTAGCCTCCTTGTATGGCGAAACACTAGACAGGCTTCTGTAATGATCCTAGGATGTATGCAGCAGGTCAAGGTCTGTGTCCCCACATGGGGAACAGCAGTTAATGATTAATGGCTTTTTCAGGGTGCCAAGGACAAGTTTAAGAATGCAGCTTCTGGCCAACCCTGCCAATTTTTGGTTGGTAGGTTACAAAATTTGGTGCACAAATCATCTGTGTAGAAGGTATTCATACATGACTGTTGATAATCAAGACATGTAAGGGTGGAAAAGGGTCTTATCAAGTTTAATCAGTCACCCAAATAACTTTTAGGAGGAAGGACTTGTTTTGGATTTCAAACAAGTCCTTAAGGTCAGGGTTATATAAATACATCACTACTAAATGTAAAGCTCTGGAGCTACTTATACAATGTAGGTTGTCTAGGGACAATCTAAAGGCTTTTAAGGACTGTTTCTGAGATGGAAAAGGGATTGCCTAGTTATATTTTGTTAACAATATCTGTGACTTGCATATGACATCTTCTGCATTGATGCATGTGTAGACATGATTTTAATATGTATGACATTGCTCCAGAGCCCCGAAATCTTATTTCATACCTGCTGGATTGATAGAATATTCTGCGATAGTGGGTCCTCTTTACTTCAGGGACATGATAAGTAAGAAATCTTTCATTTTATGGTACACACTTACATTGTAGCTTCTAATCCTTAGTTAAGTTTTCAAAGTACACACTGAAGACCTGCTGTTTTATATGTTACCCTTTAGCAACAGTGTCAAACTGCAATTTATAACAATCTGCAACTAGCAAGTATCAAAGTCCTGTGGCAGAATTTTTAGTTGAAACTTGAATAGGAACTTGTTTGACATAGGAAAACAAGACTTAGTTTTTTTTTTGGTGTAAATGATTACAGTTACAAAAGTTTCTTATATTTGCACTGTAATAATTTTCATATTTTACTGTAACTGTATTTGCTAGGCAGACCAACTGTTCTAGATGATTCGCCAGACAAAATATGTTTTGCTTTTGTTGTGGATACACCATTGTGACAATCATAATACTTGTCGGATAATCATGATAATCATTGTGCAAAAAATGTGCCAACGCCTTCAAGTTGACGCCTCTGGTATTGGCGCATTGCCATGGCCATTGTACATGTAGGTACAGCCTGTTTTTCCTAGCAGCAAAAGTCCAGCAAGTTATGTTAATTCCATTTTCCTCTTGGCGCCACGACTAGACTTGGCGGTGAAAATGGGCGGGTTATGCTTTCAGATCTGCATTTCCCGGGTCAGTACAGAAAGTTGAAATAGTGAACAGTGACACCTTCATGGACTTAAACTTGCTGATGACATTAAGGAGACCAGACAGTGTCAGCAAGCATGGCTAACTTCAGTTACGTAGCATTGTAGTCTTCTAAATAGAAGTCTGCAGACTGCTGATCACATTGCTGTTGTGAACACCTTAATGGTAGACATGCCCAAGGTAATTACATGTATTTCAAAGATGTGTACATTCCGCCCTATTAGAACCAGGCACCAGCCCCCCTCCCTTTTTACCATCTTGATTCTTGAACGCTGGTACTGGTAGCACAAAGTAAGTCTAGGCTACTACAAATAGTTAAATGCTACTTCTTCATACATGTACATGTATGTCAACATTACGTAAGTATATGAAATTTGTATCAAGTATATAACATACATGATTGTCACTATATGTACATGTACATGTATATAGCCCAAGTGCTTTTTTTTCCCTGAGCAAGATTTACTTTTGCATATTCAAGTTCCAACAAGTCAATTTGAACCACTCCACCCTACAGTAATGTTTACTTTTCCTAGTCGTTAACCGCTAATGGTAGTTACCAACATCAGACTAAAGATCTAGATCCCTCCTACAAACTCATAGGAAAAGGAATATAATTGAAAATCTTCGACAACTTTAATAGGATATTGTAATGAAAGACAATGTTTCTCCAGTTATGATGATCAAACATTTTCAGTCTTGTGGCAGTTTGTTGTACTACATGCTGTGTTGTTGATTAAAGACTTTGTACCCTCTTAGTGGCTTTTTTCTTAACCTTAATGGGTCTTTTTTTGTTGGAAACTTTCGAAGAGAAATACTAACTCAAGCAAAGATTGATGGATTTTCATTCATTAATTTTGTCTTTTTTTCAGATATTTTCCCGTCTCATAATCATTGTGTCAAGTACAATTGTACTCATTCAACTACATGTATAATGTGAAAAATAAAATAAAAAACAGAACAAAATTAAAGAGCAACTGTTACAATATGCTTTTCAATTTCATGCAAAGAAAATATTCCTGTCAGCATGCCCGTAGCCAGGATTTTGAATGGGGGGTTCTTTTTAATGTTTAAGGGACCAGCGAGAGACGAGCGCCGCAGGCGCGAGCTTCCTAGGGGGGTCCGGGGGTATGCCCCCCCGTGAAATTTTAAAATTTGAACCGTCTGATATGGCTTTTCCTGTGTTTTTGAGCGGATTTCAAAGGAAGAAATCAGAGACAAAGTTAGCAGTTTTTCTAGGATTTCAGCTCCGTTGGTGATACAAATAAAAACCCTTGGACGTTAAAAAGTGGACCCTCGAGCGATTCAAATTCTAAGAATTGAACCTTCTGAAAGGGCATTTCCTGTGTTTTTGAGAGAATTTCAGAAGAAAAATCAGAGACAAAGTTTTTTCTAGGATCCTAGCCTCTGTGGCATTGCTGGTGATACAAATAAGTCCACCTTGAAAAAAATCTAGATCTTGAACATCAAAAAGTGGACCTTCAAGCCTGTGAAAGTGGACCTTCAAGCCAATGGGGGGGTTCGTCCGAACCCCCCCTGGCTACGGGCATGCTGTCAGAAATCTGTTTTGATCTGCAGTCATGATGATTTTATAAACATTACATGAAGGACCTATAAACATTCTGGTAGTCATTAAATCGATTGGTTACAGTTCTGTGGTAGGTTTTGTATCAAACTTATCATATCTAGCAAAACTGTTAACAGAAGGATCCCCTACATCACAAGAAGGCATGGTGTCGGTAAGCTGAGGAATGAGTCCACTCTACTTTATACTGTTAACAGAATAATGATAGTTTTTTAGCCACAAATGAAGTAGAAATTCAACCCTGTGTTGTGGTGTATGTTTCAGAGTTGCCGCTGATGTGAGAAGCGAGACAAGATGAGCGGCCACGGCTCCGATACAGCGCCGCTGGTGCGAAAGCGGAAGCTCTCCGACTCCCAAGACAAGTAAGTTCCTTAGCTGACTTACTTAGAGTTAAACTTAAAAGCTTCCATATCGTGCAACGTATGAGGCAGTTAGAAAATTCCAACATGCTCTGTCTACAGCCAATTTCATCACAGTCATCCTTCCATCCCCTATATTCACTGTCTGGAGATCTCTATCAATCGTCTGCTGTAAATGAACTTGATATCCCCCTTCAACCTCCCTTATTTTTTCAAAGCATTGAAGTTTAACTTAGAATTCAATCTGAAACAGTGTAAGAAAATTCTGCATTCGTTATTGAGTTCGTAATTGCTGATATGTCTAACAAACTAATTATTAGTATTACAGGACACATCTGTTCAGTTATTGTTCAGTTTATGTGAATGTGTTTTTTTTTTGGTATGGCACAAAAAGGAGTTCAAGATGCTTCCCAAAAAGGTTACATGCTTTAAGATTAGACTCTAACGGATCTTATTTTGATGATTTTTTTGGTTTGAAATTGTGTATCCCTGCAACCGGTTGATTTTGTAATTTGTTACCAAATATTCTCTGCCTGCCTTTGGCCCCACACAGGTGCAATGTAGTTATCCATACGCAACTTACATGTGGAGCGGACATTGTCCTCAACTGACACGTTGAAATACAAACTAAATGTATTAGGTAAACCTGTATGAATTAAAGGCAGGGGTAGCAAGTTTCAATTTTTGGACATTTAAACCCCAAATCCAATTCAATTGGCAGAGAAATGGGTGATTGGATAGCATTATGGACTGGCAATCAGCTGCCTTCCTTGTAGAAATCCAGTCCAATTTCCTTTCCGTCCTAAATCAAGGCTCCATCTGTAGCCATAGTGTGCATCTAATGCTGTGTCCATCTACAGGTTTTAAGGTACTGGAATTCTGGTTGCCTACAAATTTACAGACTACAGAAAATGATGGATAGTTTACATCCTGGACAGGTGATATGTAAATATGATATGATATAAAGTAAAATATACATCCAATGTTGACGGTACAAATATTGCTAGTGACTTCTACACCGCCTTCCTACCTGTATCAAAAATCATTTATGCTTGGTTATGATATGATATGATATGATATGAAATAATATGATATGAAATATACTGTATACATTCAATATTGATGATACATTGCTAGTGAAGTCTACACCTCTATCCTACATGCAACATACCTCGTATATGCCCGGTTATATGCAAATATGATATCATATATATGTATACATTTAATATTGACGCCACCTTGCTAGTGACGTCTACACCTACGCCGTGTACGCCGTACGGACCTTTGTCCATCGGGTAAAGTCGTTGATTGACGTCATACCAGCAAATTGAGCTGCAGCCATCAATATTCATGGCAACTTGCATGAGCATCATTTACATCAATTTGTGTATGGTTGCATGTTCGTCATCCCACTCATGTTCTGTATATGACTATGTTTGTGCATGGATTGGTACATGTAGCTCCTAATGGATTCAAGTGTGTGAGGTTTCAGATTGTTTGTGCTAAATTGAAGTCCCTTCTCCAAAATTCAATTTTTAACCTGAGTTGGTGTTCTTTTCATGTTTCCTTGATACACACTTTTCTAAATTCATTGTACCCTTAAACTGAGGTTCACAGTATCAGTGTCAGTGTCCTTATATGCACTTAAGTGTCCCTAGAAGTACCTTGTCACATAGCCAATAAGATGTAGCTATGACAGTGACACCGAAAAGGCGAAAAACATTTTAGTTTAACTTGATGGATATGTTGTGTGATTGTTCACGTGCACGTTGTGTGTATTTGATATGTCGTTTAATTCCATGTCAGACAAATTGCGGTTATTATCTTCGCCAAGTACTAGTTTTATTATGACATGCTGTCAGAAAAACAGTTGTGCTCTGAAGCAGTACTCTTAAAGAAAAGTAGCTGAAACTAATTGAATATAGATGTCACCAACAACAATAATTGAATTCTCTTATTCTTAGAAGGTACGTGTAGACTGTTCTGTATTAAAAATTTTGTATCTTTTACGTAGGGCTTCCAAATGCTGCTACAGTAGAATTCAGGAAAAAAATAAAGTTAAAGCAAATCGCGATCGTCAACCTATATGAATTTTTTATGACATGTGATAAGTCTGAGTCTGAAACGATTTGGTGACCTATCAATCAGAGATGAAGGACCAAGGACTTTCTGTTTTTCTTGCAGTTGAAGCAATTATGTAGTAAAGTCCTACTGGATGTATTGATATTGCTTTGTACATCATTCAACAGGTTGCTGCTATATAAATCAATTAGTAGTCTTTCTTGTTCCTGCTGACAGTGATTGGCGAGCATCATGTCATGCATATCTAATTGCTAAGCAATACAATGTCATACAGATTGTATCTCGTTTATGGTATATGTTTGCTGCATAATTCTTACACCCCCCCCAACACTACAAAACCACCTTTAACCTAGTATATATAGGTACGATTTGCCCACTAATTTTTGAGATGTGATGTTTTTTAAGGAGGAAAAAATTATGTATTACTAGGCTTGTATAGTTATACATGTAAATCATTAAGATGCAAGAAGGCAGCAACGCAAAAAAGTGTTTTGAGCCCTGACAAGATTAAAGGTGACAAGAACTTGAAGAAGCAAGTAAAGCCTATTCAAAATTCTGATAAATTAAAGGCATTATGAATTAGGACATTATGAATAATATTTTGCATTGCAGAAAAATTACAGTGTATTACCCTGCCAAATATCACAATGTATATAGATGCCAAGTCACTTAGGTTTTGAAAATTTGTGTCATATAGTCTTGTACCAGTCGTTTCTGGTGTTTTTTAATTTTCTTGTCAACTTTGTGGTGGAAAATAGTTTCTTCCCATCCTTTTTCACCATAACAGGTGTCAGAAATCAGTTTTGCATCACTGTGTGCATAAGACTTCAGCAATAACTGCAATTAGGGGGAGTATCAGCTGCTGGTCAAAGTTGGGGTGCATATTTGGCATGGTCGGAGTTTCTGTCTCTTTGCCAAAAAAGCTGATCAAAGTCATCTGTTACAGTCATGCTACAAAAGTGAGCCTTTCCTTTTAGACTGTGTGTAATGCCTTGTAAACATCTACAGTGAGGAGGAGTTTTAAGTGAAAAGGGGACAACCATTCATGAAGGGGAAAATTATAGTCAGACAGTAGCTTACCACATGTGACCAAGTGACACCAGCAGTTAATCTGAATTTTATGCTTGTCACAAGGGTGCTCATGATAACAGTAGGGTAAGACTAAGAGGGCATATGGTGACAGCCTGCTATATACACATGTACACCCCTGTTTCCCTAGAAAGCCCCCTATTTCCTTAGAAAACCCCTGTGTGTGCTCATTTTTCACGTCAATTGTGACATATTGTCCACTTTAATTTGCAAAAACTTTCACGAAGTATGCACATATGCTAATGAGAATGACTTCTCATTGTTTGATATATAAGGCCACACCAATTTGATATCCTGGTTAACGGAATTTTAAAAAAATTGCTAGATTGGAAAATCAACATGAAAACAGAATCTCAGAGGAAAGTCTGTATATTGGTGCACACAGTTTCAGGGAGTGAACAGGGCCAGAGGGCAAGTTTTCACCCCAGCCTTCTAGGTTTTTCAGTTGCAGACTTTGAAACAGGATAAGTCAAGAAGGGATGAATGAATTGGTGAGTAACCTCAGTCTAATCCATTATTTTCCCCTGTCCAGTGCTGTGATGAGCAAATGTGTCCAGGAGAAGCGACGACGGGAGCAGGAAAAGATGTACATAGAAGAGCTGGCCGAGCTCATCTCCTCCAACATGGAAAACCTGATGACCATCAAGGCAGACAAGTGTGCCATTCTACAGGAGGCAGTCAAACAGATCAAGGCTCTGCGGCACCAAGGTATTTAACACTATTGCTTGGCCCTAAATGGTAGCCTTTATTTCACACCAGGGCTGTCTCCAGGACCTGTCCCTCGGAAATTTTACCGTCTGTCAAAAAAATTAGAGATCTAATACATGACACTGATAAAATTGTGTTTTCGTAAGCTTAAAATGACAGATTGCACAATGAAAATCAACTACATAGGCTCCCAAACAATGAGTGAGACGGAAAAGAAACTTACAGCTGGAGACAGCACTGCTTCAGATACTGTAATTGTCTGATCACTAATGGTCTCTTATCGCTTTTCAGGTGAGTAAACACGATAGCAATCAGAAAACGAAAATATAAAACTGCTAGGCGCGGTCTTCAACAGAGGCTATAAAAATGTTGGGGGATTTTGCACGCAATGTCAAGGAATGAATGACTGAATGTCTCAGACATGTTAGGCGTGGAAAGTTTTTATGGCAAACTGTTGAGTCTTGCTTGCCGTATACAGCAGTGCCATCTAGTGGTGAAGATTCATACTGCAGGATGTTTGTATTGCAGGTATGTTACAAAATGTAGAAAGTCCTATACAGCAGTGACATCTAGGGGTGAAGATGTGCACTGCAGGCTCTTGCTGCAAAGACTAGTCACCATATGGTCTACTATGTATCTTTACAGAATTAAGCATTTCAATGGTGTTGCAGAGGTTGATGCAAGAAGGTATCAAAAGTTGATTTTACGTCTGATCAAAAGTTGAAATATGTGACAAGATCTCTGTTTTTTTAATACAGTGTACAGTTTCAGAAAATTTGGAAAATGACTTTGAAAATTGAAAAGTGTTTGGTCATGTTTCTTGCAGAGGAGTCAGCAGCAAGAGAAGCCGTGCAGCAGTCTGATGTGTCATCAAGTGGCCAGTCTCTTCTGCCCAGTAATGTGCTGGGGAATTTACTCTTGGAGGTAAGACTATGTCCATGATGTTACCTTAACTACTGACAGTCAAGAATTTACTGAAATTAGATGCCAAGTTAAGGCCACACTAATGTACAGTGAAAACTGCACAAGAAGACCACTCAGTCTATGCATGTAGACAGGTGGTCACTATATAGACAGGATTCTAAATGTTTGTGTCAATGGGGAAAATCATGTAATGGACCAAAAACGGGTCACACTGGCCAGGCAGTCTTCATGTCAATGTGGTCATTTGTACAGGTTTGACCCTCCAGGTTTATATACAGACATTTGAAATTAAACTTTTGGCAAAAAGACAAGGTCAAAACAAATGGCATGGAGAAAAATGTATATAATTATGATTATGTTCTTATTCCTCTACACAGGCACTGAATGGGTTCCTGTTTGTAGTGAACAGCCAAGGGAAGTTGGAGTTCATCTCCAACAACGTACAGAACTACTTGAGCTACACACACGATGAACTGATGGGATCCAGCGTGTACAACATCATCCACGTGGGTGACCACACCCAATTTGTCAACTGTCTCCTCCCCATGTCCCTCGGTAAGGCTTCTTGTGATGATTGAACTTAGTTGCATCCTATTGTGCAGAGGTTTTGTTTTCAGTGTATCTACTAGTAGATGTTTGTGTTCTTGTCTGTCTGGGGTTGTTTGAGTGCACTGTGTCAGTAGAGTAGCAGGAAGTGAGTGGAAAGATGGTGTCAATAATGCAAAGGTCAGACTTGTAGGAGTGAAAGGAAGTCAAGTTCAGAGGTGGTAGAACTAGCTATAGTTGTTCATTAGACATGACAGACTTTCCAGGTCAATTGGTCAATGGAAGAGGTGACTAATTCACTGGGAGGTATTATTTTTGGTTTGGCTGTATTTGTGTGGGTATGTATTTCTCATATGCTAGTCACGTTTACTGTAGAGTGATGTTAATCAAAACCTTATTTTGCATAATTACAATTACAAAACTGCAATTATTTATTGAATGCCATACGAGAAACTCTAAATATTTCACGGAGGCGAGAGATTGTAGAACTCTTGGTTCGTGTTATAAAAAGTGTCTATATTTTTTGTCCTGAACACTTACACAGGATCAAATTCAAACTCATTGAATTTTGTATTCCTTTTGAAGGTAATGGTGTGGGCTGGGGAGCAGATGCCGCGGGAAAGAAGTGTCGTTCGTTCCAGTGCCGCATGATGGTCAAGCTGGAAGCGGAAGAAGACATGGAGAAGCACCGCACGCAGACGCCGCAGTACAAGACCATGCAGTGCTCTGCCGTCTACCACCCGCACCCCACCAAGGGGAAGACTGAGGATGGCAATGATGGTTAGTCACCTTCAATTAATAGTTGTTTTGCTTAAAGGGACGGAATGTGTGTGTGTGTGTATTGTGTGGTGGGGGGGGGGGGTGGAAATGGACAAAAATTGTACTGGAAGGTCTTTCGAAAGTGATTCTTCAAGGGAAAAAGTTTTGGCCTTAAGTTAAAAAAAATTATCGCTGACAGTACATGTATTTTATCTGTCAGTGAGTAACTATGACTTTTTTTGTATTGTTTCATTTGTAGATCTCTAGCTTTATATGTCCCATTATTCAGTTCTATGTAGTAGTTCAGTATTGTTAGAGCTAGCAATTTGTAGAACCCTACATGCATGTATAGGCTAGTTTGGCAGTTTTGCTTTTGTATCATGCTTAAGCCAAACAATTGAAATATGACAATTTCAATTTTTTTCTAGTTCCAGAAGCGTGTCTTGTATGCATTGCCAGTAAAGTGGCAGAAGCGAACGACGTCGAGACGGTCATGCCGCTCGAACAGTTCTCCACGCGACAGGACGTCAAGGGTAAAATCCTCGCCGTGGACACCAGCGGACTTAGCACGTCCGTTCCTCACGGGGAAATCGTGCGTCGCTGCCTCACCGAGCTGTACAAGGACTGCGAAGCCTGGGTCATGTCCAAACACCATAGAGAAGGTGGGCACTACTTTTTGTTTCTTTAACTCAACTCAAATGTTTGATCAGAAATTGCTTATTTTTCAAAGATGATAGTGTAATTTTATCTATGTGTAGGCTATCACTGGACAAGGGATCTGTAGCAGAAAAGGTGCATTTTCCTTCTTGCCTCAGACCATAACTGGATAGATATTTCATAGTTTCCAGTTAGACTGTGGCGATTTTCTAGCTTGCTAGAAAAAAATAAGTCTTTGCTTAGGCAATAAAGGTAATGCTATATTCAAAACCTTGATTTGGTGGTGTTTTAAAAGAAAAAAAAGTCAAGTTATACAGCGTTTGTTGTACAGGGCAGTGCCCATCTCCATTTCTAAAGCCCTAGGGCCACACATTTAATGTTAACAGGAGACTGAAACCTTTTGGTAAATCACTGTCATCTGCTTAACATGACATACTCTATCCTTACAGTAATGGCATGTGGCACGGCCACAAGTCAAATCTACAAGTTTCAACTGCCGGGAGGTAACTGGGTTCACGCCCAGACAAAGAGCAAGTTGTTTCGAAATGCCGAGAGCAAGGAGCCCCAATACATCATGTCTATGTATTCTCTCATCAGGTGAAGATCTAATTCATTAATTGATAAGAATACAGAGAATTTCTTATTTGGTCAGCTGCAGAGTTTAATTGACAAAGAATGATTATAAGTTGATAAAAGTACAACTTGAATAAAATGATATCCCTTTGTACACAGTAGAATCTTTAAGGTTGTAATTGAATGAAGCTGCCAGGAGTGTGATAACTATATGATAATTGAATAGCAAGGTTCTTTTATTCACAACTAAGCATTTTACAAGAGCCGACATTTTGACAGCTGTCAGCCATCTTCATCAGGGCAATACTGACTAGTTCACTGTGCACTGAAGCTAGGTGTTACTGCTGACAATGCAGTCCCAAACGTAAAGTGTTGTTTAATTAATAGATACTGTTAAGCAACAATGGTGAGATGATGCGGTTCCAAATGTAAAGTATTAATTACTGTCTCTTGTCACGTGATAGTCAGCATCATCAGGCACGTGACAAGAGAACTCCTAGACGAGATCTGACTTACCAGGTTGAAGAACAGACAGAGTACGTCTCGAAAGCTCCCCAAAAGTAGCTAACTTTTTTGTTGTGTTTAAGGGTTATTACTTTGTCAAGAATGATTGAATTTGTTCGTAGGATCAAGCGAATTGAGTTATGACATGATAAGTTGTTGATGTTTTAGGGTTTAACAAAAATTGAAGTTCGTCTAAGTTTAGAGCAAAAATGGACGAATTAGCAAATAAAACTTTTGAATATTTGTCTACAGAGACAGCAATGTTCCCAACGTGCCTGTACAAGGGACCATGACTGACTGCATCCTTCAATCCATCCTTGGGTCCTCCAGCTACATCCCTGGGCTGTCCTCCACATCCCAACCATCTGTTACCATGGCAACCAATACCACCAGCAGCCAAACCATCACCAACCTGCTCAGTGCCATGTCAGGTATGTATGGGGGAGTTTGCCCTATGTTAACATTATTTGTTCCAAGCTCAAGGAATTCATTTTTTTACCAGTATTTGCTGGCTGTTTTATTACATGTTAAAATTTAGTAGCTTAGGTTGAGTATTTTTGCATTAGTTTTGCTTTGGCCTAATAGAGTCTCAGTGATTTATAAGATTTATGAATCCAGGAGTTTTTCCTTGTTTCTCTGCAGTTATGGAATATTGGCTGTATTCTTTGTAACAAGTTTTAAAGCTGCATATTGCAAATAAAACCTTGACCTTTATAATTTTTGGTGGGGAGGCTATGGACTAGAAAAAACACAGAATTTCTAGGAAAGAAATAGATCCAAGAAGTGGTTTCAGATTTCTTTTACCTCTGCCAATAATCATGTAATTGTGCTGGTTAATGATTAAGTCAACCAAGCATTAAGTAGGCTAGAACAAGCTAGAACTAGTGTAAGGCTTTGTAATAAAGATTGAAATTGGATTGTGGACTATGTACATGACTGATTGTATTTCTACATTCGTCTTTTCAGGTAAGGCTATGAGTGAGGTTGTTGAAAGTGACAAGCCGCCCCAGTCCAAACTCATGCTGCAAATGCTGATGAACTCACCAAAGGCTCCCGAGCAGACCAAGCCAGCCGCATCCTCCGCAGATGACGTTGTTCCTATGGAGACGGTAGAACGTCCCAAACCCACCTGCACGGCATCCGTCGCTCCTTCATCCCCTCCTGTATTAGAAAAGGAGGAAGAGGAGCCAGCCCAAGAGGAGGAGAAAAAGGATGAGGGCGAACCGCCAAAGAGTGTTGAAGTGCCTACGTCAGGTCCTGAGAAGACAGCAACGACGACCGAGAGCAGCCCCCCGAAATCAACCCCCTCGGGGAGCTCCTTAACCGTGTGGAGTAACCTCTTCAAGGGCCACCTGCCGCTGTCCAGCCAGCAGGAGATGGTGGTGGGGGTGCTCCACCAGCTTCACTCGCGCATGCGGAACGTGGATAAACTCAAGCAGCAGCAGCAGGAATCTCTCGCGGCTATCTCCAGGAAGTCCCACGACATCTCGCGCCACCCCCGACTGCACAGACTGCTCACGCAGGAGCTCAGCAGACCGGGGTCGTGTGCCGACCTGTCGCTGTTTGAAAGCGAGACGGTGTCCAGCTCCTGTGGGGACATCCCAAACGAGGTTTTCACGAGGGAGGATAGCAGGGAGTCGGAGTCGAGCGACAGTCGTAGCGGGGACGCAACTCTACTTCACAAGCTGCTGGAAACCAGACCGTCGATGCAAAGCCAGGAGACAGAGATCCCGATGACATCCCTGGCCAGTGGCACGACTACAACCACCACGGTCACAACGCAGTCTGTGTCGAGTATCGCCAGCCCTGCGGCCACTATGCCCACCTGGAGCACAGCGCGGTCGGGACAGCAAGTTGCTGTCGTCCTTCCCGAACAGCGGCATCCGCAAATGGAAAAAGAACTCGGCAAACCTAGCTCGGAAAAGGCAGGCCCACACAAGCCCATGCTCCTTGGAAAGAAGTTGGTAACCTCCTTATCGGAGGAGCAGAAAATTTCTGCGGACAGCACAAGTTGTGACAGCCTCTCGAAAAATGTGTCGAAAACAGGGAAGGCAATAGCTGAACAGACTGTGAGCAAAAGGGTAGGACTGCAACCAACAGTACCGAACATTAGACAAAATATTGACATGTCGGTAGGTTTGAGGCAGTCCAACTGTCCAAACATGAGCCCAATAGGTTCTGGTCCATCCGCCAAGCGAATAGAGCCGATAGTTCCGGGCTTAAATCAAGGCAATACGACAACTCCAGGTGGTGATGAGGAATTGACAGATGCTGCATTAGAGACGCCATTGCTGCGACAGCTGCTTAGTACGGACAAGCGAGGTGAGAACGACACCGGACTGACCCCGGAAGAGAGAGAAAGACATCGTAAGGAAGTACTCCTTGAGAGGATGCTAAAAGACGACGACTCTCCAAAGACCGCCAGTGTCCTGCAGGGAGCCACGGTCAGGATGGCGGACAGCACAAGTACAAACGAAGAACTGGAGAAGAAGGAGAAACAGGAGCAAGTCAATAAAATCCTGCAGAACCTCCTAGCTGCTACCGGCAGTGCCCCACTCGACACCATGCCAAGCAATGTAGCTGATTGGGACGATGAAGCTCTCCTCGATCTCATCAAACAGGAGGGAGACAGCCTGCTGAACAGCATACAGGGTGGTGCCAGAGGTGGTGGTAGGGACGTGAGATCTACGCAAGACACCATGCAGTTCCACACGGCCGGTGGAAACGTCGGGCACGTGTCCATCATGCCGTCTTCGTTTCCCCAAGCGGCTCTCCCAATCACTGCCACCGCGGGGACAAACTTAAACCTCGGCATCCTCGGCGGCAACCCTACCCAAAGACTCAACTCCGATCCGTCGAGCCAAGGCTCGAAGGGCCTTGACAATGCGGCAGGTCCGCCGAGTCTGAGCGCGGGAAGTCTACAGAATAGCGAACAAGTGATCGCTGAGTTGGAAAGCCTTCTTGGACTCCAAGGAAACAGTAGCCTTCTTGGGACTCAGCAGAGTCCAGGAGTGAATCGCTTTAACCAGATGGGTGGTTCTGTGATGGGCTGGTCTGACCCGCCACAGGGAGGGGACCTAGTCGCCCAGCTAGAGAGTGTTCTAAAGAGTGACAGTTCCATTCTGTGCGAAATCGACCAACTGCTTGGGATTGCACCATCCGCCGGGAGTGTCCCGATGACGCCGGGAACAGAAGGCGGTGACTTCTCCATGTTGGATGGCGGAATGGATGGTTCGCAGGTGTTCGCTCAGATGGGTCCGGGTGGTGACCTGGGGGTTGGTCCGTCTGTCGTGGGTGCAGGGATGGTGGGGCAGGAGCAGGATCCCAGCCAGATCCCTTTGTCCCCAGTACGAGGCATGCCACCAAAGCAACTGCCAAACATGGGCATGGTGAGTTTTGTTTTTAGCAGCACAGTTTCTCTGTTTGATTGAACTCATTGTAACAGTCCCCTCTGCCATGAAATAAATGTTTTCTTAGCATTTGGTAATATGATTGGCAACCTCAAAGTCAACTGTAGTATGGAAAGGATGCTGGAGCTGTATGATTCCCATAAACAGATTTTATTTAAGCTCACACACTCAATTTGACCAAACTTTGAGATTTGCAAAGCTACTTACTAGAAGGGCACTATGCATCTGGCCTATAAAATTTTTTATCAAAAGTAAGAATTCATTGTACATGTACAACTTGTACCTGTGCTCATTTGAACCCAACCATTGAAGAAGCCACACCAGTAAAACTGTCAGCTTTGATAAAATCTCCATGGGAACCATGCAACTCAAGCGTCTTTCCTGAAGTTTTGGTTGGTTGACTTGTTGTTGCAAATGTACGTTTACCCAGGTTTTCTTAGCATGCATTTATGAGCAGAGCAGTTGAAGACGGTTTTGATGTTGCCTAAGATCTGCCTAAGTTCTGCATGATGTAGCATGATTTATGGGATTATACACCTTTGCTTTGCACAACAGCCAAACAGAAGCCTGACGCAGGGCCAGCCCAAGGTGCCCAGCAGTACCTCATTCCCTGCTGGTGCCAACCGACCCAGCATGCCACAGCAGCAAGCGATGGCGATGGCCAGGAACCAGGTAATGGTGAGAGACAAGACGATTATGTACAGTTTGTATTTTCACAAAAACAGTGCATTAAAAAATTTTTAAACGTCACATCACAGAGTGCAGTAAAATCTTCTGAATTTTTATACCAGCTTGTGGTATTTTTGTTTGTTTGAACCTTTCTTTATTCACTAGAAGCTCAAATCAGCCTGTATTGTAACATTATTCAAACAACAGTATGGCGGTCGTAATGATAGGTGCAATCTTTTTTTTTTTTTTCAGAGCAACAGCCGTCCCATGATGCCTCACACACAGCAGCAGCTGTACAACATGCTGCAGAGGCGTCAGTCGCAGCTGCTGCTGCAGCAGAGGCAGCTGCAGGCCCGGCTTGCCGCAGCAGGTTCGTTTGTTTGTTTGTTTGAACCTTTGTTTCTTCATGACAAGCATTCATTGAGGTCATGAGGGAAAAGTTAAGGGTCTGATGAAATATAACAGAGATACAGATCACATCATTTAAGTCCTAATACATGTAACTCTATCAACATATATCATTTACATATACATGGTACAAAACACATAGTAGAGCGAAAGCTGGTTCATGATCCGTGTCTGTTAGTTTTGGTAATTTCTGTTACTTCAAGAGTCTCTTGAAGGAAGTCAGATTTATTCAGATCTCAATTAGTGTTCAATTTTCACATGTTATGCTTCTTTCTGGAGTGCAAAATTAGATACAATTAAATCAAATACAAAGTGCAAAAATTATTAGACAGTAAATTAAACAAAATGAAATGTGATGAATTGATGCAGGAGGGGGGAACTACCGCCTCCCAAACCTCAGCAACGAGCAGCGACTCCAGCTACAGAGGATCCAACTGCAGAGGAGACAGGCACAGGCACAGGCCCTGGCACAAGTACAGGCTCAGGCACAGGCACAGGTCTGTAGAGAAAAGATGTGGTGCAGATTAACCTTCCCTTTGCTGCTTAACTTAAAGTTTGTAACATTGTATATTAAGTAGTGATGTGTAAATTGCCATGCCATGTATTCGTCTGTCCATAAGTGTTAACTCTCAAACATAAGCTGGGCTCCCTAGAGAGTCAGTGTAGTGTGCTGTGACATTTGAGAATAAATAAATAAACTCTGTAATCAATAGAGAATTGTGTGCCAAATGGCAACTTCTAGTAAGAGTGCTGAAGGTTAAGAACTGTTAACTTTAACCCGGTGGAAGGGAGTATGTGAAAATAGAAAATTAATAGAATTTATCAAATTCAGACAGGAAAAAATGCAGTTAGACAAAGAGGGAAAATGGATTAGCAAAAGAGAATCAAAAATGGTTCAGTTCAGCGAATGAAATTGTGGCAATTAGCGCTTTGACCAATGAGAGAGTGGCTGCATCTGTCACATATATGCATTTTTATGCTGAACTTCTCAATTTGCATTGATGTTTTAACAGAGATGGGTGGGGCTGTGGGAGCAGTCTTTTTATGACGATTCTCTCTTCATTTCCCAGGGAATGGCGTCCAATCCGTCAGCAGCATCCCACATGGCTGACCTACCCAACAACCCTCTGAACTTCCCCGCTGGTGGGGGTGGGGCAATCTTTCCCCAGGGGGGTGGGGCTGGCATGAACATGGCCCAGGCTGGCAATGCCATCAATGTGCAACAGGCAGGAGGTGCTAACCTCCCCCAGGGTGGGGGTATCAACCTCACCCAGGGTAGTGGACTCAACCGCCCCCAGGGTGGGGGTATCAATCGCCCCCAGGGTGGGGGTATCAACCGCCCCCAGGGTGGGGGTATCAATCGCCCCCAAGCCTCGACTTCTGGCATGAACTTTCCCCAGGGCGTTAATAGCAGCATGAACCATCCCCAGGGTGGTAATGGCGGTATCAACCATCCCCAGGGTGTAAACACAGGCATTACCCACCCCCAGGGTGTGAACAACGGCATCACCCACCCCCAGGGTGTGAACAACGGCATCACCCACCCCCAGGGTGTGAACAATGGCATCCCCCACCCCCAGGGTGTAAACAATGGCATCCCCCACCCCCAGGGTGGCCAAAGCAACATGAGCACCCAAGGCTCAGTTTTCCCATCACAGCAGGGCGGCAACATCAACCAAGGTGAGAATTGTTTTATACATGGAATCATGGATTCAAAGTTTTTATATTATTTCCAAGTTTCAGTGGCACCATATTGAAAGCTCTGATTATACTACTTTTCGAGTTAACATAAACCATAATTTTGTGCTTCTTTCTACAATTTTTACATATAGTATTCTGTCTTCTATTTTCAACTTAATACAATATGATTGTAGAGGTATTCAACTTTTAGAATTTGCTTAAATCAATCAAGAAAGATCCAAAAGTGCTTTAAAATTTATAGATTTACATCGACCCTTGCTTTCATGATAGATGAATGTTGTTGTTTCCTCCTTTTTGAGTTTTTGATGATTTTATGATTCTCTTTTCTGCAGGATTTCAGGCTAGATCTGCCATGCCAGGGCAGCCCTCGCAGCAGCTGCGCGCCCGGATGGTGCGGCCTGCAAACCTGTCAATCAACCAGCCGATGATGGGCGCCAACGCCAGGAACCAGAACGGAGGCATGATGTCGCCCAACGCTATGACGTCGCTCGTCAGCATGACCCCGGGCCCGATCGTTTCGCCCAATCAGGTGGCTCCGCCGAACCAAATCTCGCCGTCGGCTCAGCTGATGACATCCAAAGCCATGTCGATGCAATCAACCAATCAGATGCCGGGAAACCAAATGGGACCTCCGCTGATGTCACCCAATCAGATGATAGCCCCAAGGTCAAGGACACCATCCAGCCCAGGGATGACATCACCCAACTTGATGACATCACCAAACCAAATGGTGCCACCCAATCAGATGGCAGGAAATCCTGTGACATCACAGGGGGGGCTGGTCTCTCCTCTGACACCTCGGATGCCTTATCGACAGGTGCTTTGACTGGTTTCTCTACAGAGTAGTGATTTAGATCATCCATGATTTGATAAAAATGAGATTCTATAGAATTATAAAGGGTTGTTCCAGAAATAGCTGAGCATTAGAGGTAGCCTTCTGATTAATAACAGTGCTATGTCTGTCTCCCAGGCTCTTGTGTTCTCTTATACATGTACATTTTCATAAAGCTACCTTCTGACAAAGAACATTTGAAGGTGATCACAATAAAAATTTTAAAAAAAGGATGTCCATTATAGAGATTTCACAAGATTAAAGCCTGCAATTTGTTTCCTTTTTTAAAGCAGATGGGCCCCACTGGAAGTTCTATGATGCAACAGCGTCCTTCCAACATGCACAGCATCCAGCAAGGTGAGAGTAATCTGTCATGTCAGAGAGTGGGAACATGTATATCAAATTTACTGATTTCGCAATTGCATTTGATAACACTCAGTACTTTAATTGCATTTTTTGCACTGTCGTAAATGAACTACAAAGCAGTTATTACCATTATTTCCATACTGGAGAAGAGTAGTACTAAGTAGTACTAAGATTCTGAAAATAGGAGCTCCATTCATTAGACGGCATTAATTTAGAAGTAGGTAGTAAAATGTATTTTATCTTGACATTGTACCACAGGTGGGTTCTCAGGCCCGCATCAGTCCCAGATGGCTGGCCCTGCGTCCCAGAACTCCTTGCCCAGGATGCAGCAGCGTTCTCCGATGGGCCAGCCCCGACTGGGCCAGACGGCGTTACCTGGCATGGCCCAGCTGTCCCCGAGGCGGGCCCAGGGCGTGGCTTTCTCTGTACAAGACAGGAACCAGGACTTCCCAATGGTGAGGACAAACCAGAATAAATCATTTGGCAGGGAAAATGATAAATGATGTAATCAAGGACAATATGTTTCAGGATGAACACTTGAAACAGTGTTATTTGTGCACCTTTTCCTCTTTTTCCCCTCAAATTCCTAGTGAAAAGAATTATTTTAAAATGATTTCTCAAGTACATGACTTGTATATTGAACTTGCTTCTACCAACAAACATGGAGGTTGAGCAAGATTTCTAGCCTGGGTGCTATCCGATATAAGGTTCAAGATGTATTTCTTGAAATGTTGCAGTTGAATACTGTATACATTCAATTTACAAGCTTTTAAGGTTAAATTTACTATCAAGGCTTCTAATTCTATACTGAGTCTCGCTTCCCTAGGAGGGCACTCAGGCTACAAGATTCCAGCAAGTGACTGAAAGTCGTTTTCTTCTATTCCAGAACACTCAGATGAATCAGGGGAATGCAGGCCATGGTGGAATGCCACAGTCACCTTTCAGCCAGATCTTGTCCCCAACATCCCCTGGTCCTGGACAGCTCTTGTCCCCGACGTCCTCTGGTCAGCTCTTGTCCCCGGTATCCTCTGGTCAGCTCTTGTCCCCGGTATCCTCTGGTCAGCTCTTGTCCCCAGTATCCTCTGGTCAGCTCTTGTCCCCAGTGTCCTCTGTAGCCTCCAGACCCAACTTTATGCCATCAGCTGTTACATCGAGCAGCAGTCAAATGCAGTCATATGCTGGTAAGTGGTGACTTACAAATACTTAATATTTATCAGTTGTTGTGACCATGTAAAAACAACCTCTGTCAGTACGTGGCTGATGTTACGGTTGCATAAAGTGAAAAGCGCACACCTTTCGCTGTATAGGGCCGTGCCTGTCTTTGTTTTTATAGCCCAGGACACAGAGCCACTATATTAGGGAACTAGTCTTCTTAGTGATTATAAAACAAATAAACATATCTTATCTGTTCATTTATCTCTACCATAACTGACAATCAAGGAGAAGTTGAATTCATCTAAATTGATAGTTACTTTTATTTTGTATCTGTTAACTGTATCTGTTCAACAGGTTTTGTTTTGTTGTGACCTGTACTAAACCCAGTGTGGCAAAAATGTGCAATAAAGGTCTTCATTCGTTCAATAAATGAAGAATATAAACTCTTCTTTTCGCATTACCATTCAGGTGCCAGAGTGGGAATGTCTCTTCCGACTAGTGCGGGACTGATAAGTCCCCACGGGGGGCCTCCGAAGAGCCAGTTTGGGGCGGATGCCCTCAGGGATCCGAGCGGTCGGTTTGGCCCGACCTCTGATTCAGGTAGCTCTCTTGGTGAATCAGGATGCTCACAAAGTGACTTGAAGGTATGCATGTGGTGATCTGGACCATGATTCTCTAATCTCTCCCTCTCCGGATGCACCCCTTCGATGATGATACCAGAAATTGACACGTTGATAGATTTAAACGCTAAATCTGTACACAAAGCTAAGGCCACACCAATTTAATTTCTTGGTTAACAGATTTTTATTTTTAATTTTAGCAAAAACAAATCATTAAAACAGAAGGCTGGGGTGAAAACTTGCACCTGACCCTGTTCACTCCCTGAAACTGTGTGCACCAAAGTAAAAACATTCCTCTGAGATTCTGTTTTCATGTTGTTTTTCCAATCTAGCATTTAAACCAAAATGTTTTTTTATTCCGTCAACCAAGAAAATAAATTGGTGTGGCCTAAGTTCTTACCAACAAGGTTTTGACCAGTTCTCTGGTCCGTCTCAAGTTGATTTGACCTGAAGCCCATGTCACTTGACCTGATGAGCCGATGTGCGATGTCAGCAACGGTCAAAAGTCCCTGCAGTTGGTATCGGCCCCCATCTCTGTTGAGGGATGCTCGATGGGCCCATAAATTGATTTCAGTTTGCAGGGAATTAATTTTGTGGTAAGAGGCTTTGGTGTTGTTTTTAAAGAGAGGCTAAACTTAAAATTAGAAAGCCTACTACCGGTATACTAAATTGATAGACATACCCCAAAGTCCAGTTCTAACTTGTTTTTCATTAAGTCCTTCAAAGTTCTCCTGCCATTTGCAACTTTTGCCGTGCTATTGAAGAAAGCGATTTGCATGTAAATGATGTTCCTATCATCAAAGGGGTGCATTCTGGCCAACAGTCAGTCGTAGCTGTGATTTGCATGCGCGTCTTTGTCCCAGGCACCACTACCGCTGTCACGTCATGATGTCACGAGCGCTTGGCCGCAGTAGTGGTGTCTGGAGGTGTCCTAAAACAGTATCATTTAACTTTCTGTCTGTTGCATTTTGACTGTTGGGTTGCTGCCCCCCCGCATGATTTTCTGTGAATCATACTCTAATGATGGTGTACCTGTGGATATGAGTGAGGTATTTGCTTTCTCTGTTTCATTCTGTTTCTGTTGTGTTGTACCACTTCACTGTGTTAAATAATTATAAATGTAACATCACAGAGAGAGAAAAGATGAGGGGTCATGGAATCACTATTTACTTTAATATTATAGCACAAGAGAGCTATATATATTTAGTAACTTGGATTGCATTCCCTCATCAAAATATCACTCTCTGATGTCATGGATAACTTCTCCATGTTGTTACTGTGTCATGTTGGGAAATATTTTGGACCTATTGGATCATGAAGGTGACATACAAATGTACATGAAAGAATTGTTCCCATCAAACCAAAACGTTTTAACGTTTTCCTTATGGAAGTCCCTTGGGTCTGATGTGTTTCTGTCTCAAGTCAGAAGTGACATTGGCCTGTAGTGCTTAATATGAATTCTGGATTCATATGTGTACAGGAGGCAACAAGAAGCAGTAGTAGTGGAAACGGAGGCAAAGATGGGATGAAGGTATGGCATTTTTGATTACTTCACAGAAGACATTGTTCTTCCCTGTCAAAGAAGAAAAAGCGTACGATGTTTATGTTAATGTATATGTATGCATTGGAATGATGAAGACTGTGACAAATTAATGTAAATGTGCAATGTGACATTAGAGATGAAATACATTGTGGCTTTAACTGTGAGTCTGCTATAAAAAGGTTTTGTATATAAGGCAACATCAAAACAGCACAACAGTAGCTGGAGTATTGCATGCAGGTCAAATGTAAACTTAAGCCACAACAAAAATACAGGGGACTTCCATAGCCTCGTCTATAACTGTTATAGTATAGATCAAATCTATTTATGACAGCGTGTGACGTCCCCTGTTTCTGTTATGTGATGGTTGATGAGTCCGGATACAGTACATGTTAGTGAAGATTGCTATCTGGAAGAAGACCGGAGTCCCCGTTAACAGATACATTCAATTTGTATCTCAGATTTTGTCAGTAGAGATCCAAACCAAAGTCTGTCAAATTTAGTTTAAAGACATTCCCTTAAAAGACTGTGAGAACTTTTCAGCTTCGTTTTCTGTCTCTTTAGATCAATGCATTTGACTTGAAATTCAGGATTTGTGGGAGTGGGAGACCACCCTAACACATTCGTAGCATCCTGCATTCTCTGTCGACATATTCTGCCAGATCACAATTTTCTGCCTTTAAGTTAACATGTTGTCATGTTCAAATTAAGAGCAAAGGGTGTGTTTAAGTACATATTTCACATGTACAATCTTTTTTTCACAGCAACAAACCAGCTCATCAGATAGTGAGAAAGAGAATAGCTTACTGCTCAAGCTACTAATGGACTAGCTGTCTGACATATGGAACAGCAGCTGTCCTCTTCATGTGCATCTTATCAACACTATACCCTACGTAATGCGGAGAGTGCAAGTTTGCCCCAGTTGCAGATTAGCAATGACTTAGTTGAATAACGTTTACATAATGGTTGAATGTTGTAAAGTTGTAAAGAAGTGAAGTTATAAGTTGAAGATACATGTTCTAGCTCTTTGTGTAATTTCAGATTTAGTTTCTAATTTCTAGTGTCGTATATCAAAATGTAAAGATGCTGCATAAAGATACAAGAACTATCTACTAGGGTCTAACCCTATTGTATTATACAGGCTTGAGAAATACTGGTACTGAGCCTTGCACTTGAATGGGAATACAAAGAGGCCTAGAAAAATGAATGTTGTGTTTCTGATTACGGCCATGAAAAAAATGGGGTCAGTACATTTCCTTCTTTTGTTGCTTAGATTTCGTTTCAAGTGATCCAACAAATACAGTTTGAAACTGAAATGCATCAGGACGCCATCGCATTCGACATCGATTATATGATATATACTATTATGCAAGGTGTCAACATAAAGAGGACCTAGGTTTGGTGTATGTATGACTTTTTCTATTGCAACAGAAATAGCGAGAACATGTTGGAAAAAAATTCTACAAAATTTTCATCCTGTCAGATCGAAAAGTTTGTTTCACTTGCCTGTGGTCATTAAAAAAAGGCAACGTAGAGTTGGCAGGTATTTGCTGCAGTCTTTCGGGTAACAGGAAACACAACATTTCTCTCCTAGACTTTATAATAAGTGCTTCTTGCTAAATCATTCAGATTAGTAACAGCCTTAATGTTCGGCCCTTCTTGCTGAGCATGCATTCATGTAGAAGATACACATGTAACATGCTCAAGTAGGACTGACCTACAGGAAGTGATTATAAGTTTGACTTACAGGAAGTATAATGAACAAGACTGACCTATGGGAAGTAAAAAGGTTGACCTCCCGAAGTGAAAATGATTTCATTGGAATGAAATCATCAACTCTTCGATCGATAGGAAACTGACGGAAATATTGGCAAAAATGCTTTGGGAAATGCCTTGTACAAGAACACATTCACTATGTCATAACATAATGATACATTGTTGTAATGTCAACTTGACAAGTTAAGTATGAGCACAGTATACAGATATGATACAAGAGGCTTTTAAAGATGAAATTCAAATACATGACATCTTATAAAAATGTAGATTTCCATTTGTAGCAGGGTCCATGTTTGTTTTCAAATTGGATAATTATAATCTTCAAGATTTTAAAATCTTTAAAGTTTAGTGTACTCAAGATTGGATGTTAAGTCAACTGTCGTCTGATGCTGTTCAGAGTTGACAAAGGTCTTTCCTTTGTTTTTGTTACATTTTTCACCTTTCAATTTCAACAAAACAGGGAAGCAAGATAAGATGGCAGATGAATACCTTAAACTAGTGAGAGCACTTTAGAACGTCAAACTAACACTTTAGAACATGAAACTTTGAACCTTTTAATGCAGACTACTGGCCGTCATAACCTCGAATAACCAACTCTAGTAGGCTGTGGTCAACCTCTCATAATACTTCCTAAATGAAATGGTACCACATGTAGCCTATATATGGTATCTCTATTTTCATGATAATGTAAAGATCAGTCTAGTGTAAAACTCAAGGTCAAAACCGTAGGAGAAATCCCCCTTGGGCTATTCCATTTTAAAAGGTCAGGGGGGTTGACTGGTTCAACTATTTCCTTGTATGTTCAGTTGCACATGATCTACAATTTGTTTCCCCCTTAAACCGACTGAATGGATTAGTCCCCAGTGTATGTGCCTGTCACCAATAGTGATATTAATGGATGAAACGCCAAATGTGCATGTCATGTAAATTGTATGACTTTATACATTGTGTGGGTTGTTGCCGACGCTTATTAACAGACCCTGGGCTACATGGTGATACATGGACCTTTTGTTCTTTTAAACTGGATATAAACCAGTTAGTGCTTTCTATGTTGTTCTATTGTGTAGTCTTTAATTACCCAAGAATGGTGTAAAAAAAAAAAAAGAATACATACAGGCTCCACTCCTATGAAGTCGCTAAAATGGTGATAGTAATCATAAGGGGATCATTTCTGATCTGTTGACAGTATGTCTAACTTTTATAAACAAAAGCAACAACAATACTACAGTCTACATGAATAGTTTCATCAGGTCGTCTAGGTATTAGCGCATTAGCTGTTTAAAAACAAAAAAAGAACTTTTTTATTCACTATCACAGACTATTACAGGATGACAAATTTTCTACCTCCTTGCTTCTTTCTACAAACGCACACTACTGTAGCCTTCCCAGTGAAGTGCTAAGCACACGTTTTTTCTCATTAGCAAGGTTTCATCATGTCTGTACTATTTGTCATGCAATTGTTGTAATTATATCTTCAACGTTTGTCGTTCTCTCTCACTTGCATGTTTTCTTTCATTTGACATTTATTTCTTAAGTCAGAGAAAAGGAAAAGCTGTTTTTGCAACTTGTTGTGTTGTTAAGGCTTTTTGTATTAACATGTTCTTTATGGTGTTTGTTAAGGAAAACGTTTTCCTAAAAGATATGAAGAATGATTTGTTGCTAATGAGGAGATGTAATGTTTTGTTTTGTCCAAGTTGTTGTACATGTGAAAAAAACATATCCTTTACACTAGTTATTTCTGTACTAGAAATTCGAAATGGATGTTGTATGGTGATGATTTGTATAATATGTAAAACGCTTTGTAAATTTTCTTGTTACCTAGTATTCATAATGACAAGTCCATCTTTGACAATTGTGTGTAACTCATTTTGCTTCTCGCAGATACATGGTACAGTTTCTTGTTTGTATATATCTGTATGTATATCTCAGTAATTGTTTGGAAAGTGTGTGTGCACAAGATTTTGCGAGAAGGAATTTAGAAAAAGAAGGCCTTTAGCTTGTTTACTCTTAGAATTGGTTTTACAATTCAAAATGTCATTGTTTCCTGTTTGTACATGTAGAATTGCTAGTTATGTTGAATCTATCACATGTATTGTACAATGCACTTTAAAACTAGGCTCTTCTCATATCTATTTCAATGCCTGCATAGGAAATGATACTACTACATATCATTATGTGAGAAACTTTCATAATTTTATGCCTGATACTATCAATTGCTCCCCCATATATGCATTTTCAATGGAGGAGGGTCCATAGCTATACAGTTTTCAGGCCTTAATGTGAAAAGTTATGGTTGACAAATGGCAAAATTTTACCACCTTTGTGATGAAGTCTGGTCTTGCATGATTTACTACAAGTTTAAGACACTGCCAAGTCTATCTAGCAATGTTTGTAAAATCTGACAAGATGTGCAAAGTTTTAGTACATTTTGTTCTTGTGAGAATCACGACTTTGCATGCAGTTGATGCTTACTAAAAAAATATGCTGGTCCTGAGATGATTATGTATGAATTGTGTGTCGGTGTTAAAATGAAGCCTTACATACATGTTTTGTACATACATGTAATGTAGGACTGTTGTGCAAGGGCTATTCAAATGAAGCTGGATGATACTGTAGAAAAGGTTCACCATCCTTCTTTTGTTATGACAACCCACTCATCAGTGTATATATAAGGGTAGAGATCAGAATCTGGCAGAATCGGTGATTCTACCAGTAGAGATCGCGATCAGAGTCTCTGTCAGCAGATATTGTGATCAGGATCTCTTCCAGTACAGTTGGAGACAGCGACTCCGCTTGCTATATCTCTACTGGTAGAATTCTGCCAGATAACAACCTTAATATACAGACTGTATACATGTGAATGCCTCTTACCTTCGCTACAATGCTTACCTCTACATATACATCTTGTTCAATGTGTTCTGACGATTTGAAAATAACAAGACCATTACTCCCCAGAGATGGCATAACACAAGAGTAAACGAAGAGACAAATAACTTGTCGCAAGACTGGCCAATATGTAATGGTAGAAATATTCCTTTGTCGATTCTTCTTATCGCTTTGTATGGTCATGTATATGAGTTCTGTTTCTGTAGAACAGTTTTATTCACTTGTGTACAGACGTGGTTCAAGTATGCTGCCTTTGGGGACACAGGAAACCAATGTTTAGCACTTAGCAAAACCGTTTAATTATTTGGATCGAAGGCAATCCTGTTTTATATTGATTGCTAGGTATTATTTTTGATTAAAAGTGCAAAATTCGGACATGATATTATTCTGAAATAAACTTTGTAAAAGAAAGTATTACATAATATTCATAATTCCAGCTGCATCCTTGAATCACACAGATTTAAGAGAACGAAGTGTAATTAAAGATTGTGTAACATTTTTCGTTGTATAACAACTAACTGTACAGTGATATTCTTCTCAATGCTATTCAAAAACCTACGTTAAATGTATGCTTTGTATTATTCCTTTCTCCAAAATATAAACCAATGTAGGTTGACTTGGATCATTTAAACATGTATAAATTGTAAAAGATGGGAGACGAAATGACTACAGAACGGATTGTCAAAATGACTATTAAATGTTTGTGGGCAACAACATGTCGTATTTTGTCATGTGGTTTTCTTGTGATTACAGTCTACATTTGATTACGGTTGGTGGTGCCATGTTTATTTAGGAGGTTTAAACCGATTTTAAGTGTACATACATTTAGATGTACAGTAAACAACAGATAGAAATATTCCTACCCCTCATTTGGTCAATGGAAGAGACTACTAATTTCCGGGAAGGTTTTGTTTTTATGTTGAGCATGTCAATTCTTGAACGAGGGATATTTTCTAAATTATATTATGGACTGGGGTACTTATGCTAAATTCCATTTGTTTAAGTGGATGTGGTTTTGGACTGGTCCATATTGTGTGGAGGTGCCACTGGAATAGTCAATTCCTGCATGGAGGGACTAATTATTTTTAAACTCAATTTTGCACTGGGGTGATCCATTTTTTGAGTGGACGTATTTTAGAAAGGTCCCTTCTATATGGGGTTGCCTGTGGAAGAGTGTTTTTTTGCATAGGGGGTCAAATTGAGAAATCTCCATTTTTTACTGGGATGACTTTGCAATAGATCAGCCTTATTTGCATGATCAATGAACTACAACTAAAAAGGGCATAAACGAGAATCTAATATTTCATGGAGGCGTAAGATCTTCGAACTCTTGTTAAGGATTAGCTAAGAGGGGATTAGTGGAATTTGATAAGGTTTAACGTACCGCATATCTGTGCTCGTCTCGCTCTGACATTGCACTTAAGGCACCAGTTCCCTGTCAAGTACACTTCAGGGATTAGCCAGAAACCCACTGGAAGTAGTCTGAAGTGGTCGTTGCTTCAGTTCCTAAGGAAAACGGATATATCGTGTGTTCTTATACCACCGGTGCCCCTTTTTCTTGATCATAGAAATGTATGAAATAGGATCATTATGATAACCACAGTACAGCGGATGCACCAGTTATTGTGGACAAGACCCAATATTTCCAAGTGGGGTGAATAACCTACGTGTTCTACTAAAAAGTACAACGACATTCTGTCTCATTGGCATATATTTAATTTTCTTGCGATAAACGCTCACGTTGCGGAAAGAAAAACGAACCATGCAGTTTAAGTTTGTTTTATAGAAATGGAGTGCGAAGGGAATACAAGACTAGAAATTGAGAAAAGATCCGTCCTTTTAACATTAATTCGGTGCATTCGTTGAAATGATCTAGATCTTATGAGTGGCAAAGCAATCCTACTTTGATGTGCTTGAATCATACTTAAACGTGTGACAGTGCCAATGACATATATATGACATTCTATATTCTTTACATATCTTACAGTTCGATTTATACATTATTCTAGCGCTTGCCAAAGTGAAGATGCAGGAAAATATATTTTGACAAGCAAATGTGTAATTCCTGAGAAGTTGTGGTATTGTTAGTTTTTAATTATATGCCAACGTCTATCTTCTTCCAACAGTAACACATTTCCATCACCTAAAATGGTGATGAAAAACTTGAAGAGTCGGTAGTGCATTGCCACTGTAGATGTCAAGTCCATTCTCGTGCATGGCGGTCAAAGTTTTTTTTTTTTTTTTTATAATTTTTTTTTATTGCATTTCAAGTATAATACAGTACATGTAGTAGGAAAACAAAAGTTTACATAAAATGTAGACAGTGTAAAGACAAAAACCTAAATAATATTCCAGAACAGTTTGCAAAACGTGTTTCCTAATTCACAAGATAATTGTGTAATGTTCCCCATTTCCCAAGATGTTTTTTAACCTTTTGACATTTCTGTGCTATAATGAATTCTAACTTACAACAGGTTCTAACTAAATCAACAAATCCTTTTAAAGAAACTACTTTGGAGTCTCTACTTCGAAATATATACATTTTTGCAAGTAGTATAAGTGCATTTAGAATAGGTGGGCATTTTCCTAGGACACCAAATATAACATTTTGCAGGCTCAATCTGACCGGGAAGTTAACTTGTTGGCTAATCCAGCGTTCAGTATCATTCCAGAATTTTGCTAATTCAGAACATTGTCCAAAGAGATGAGTACTGGTCTCATCTTCATTTTCACAGTATGAGCATAGTTTGCTGTCTAGTATTTTCCAGTCAAACAATTTTTTATTGATGGCAAGAAAGTTGTGTAAAAGTTTAAATTGGAAAGACCTAGCATATGGATCAATGGTTGTTTTATAAATCAGGCTATAGACTGCATCCCAGTCTATAGGTCTATTAAATGTGTCTTCCCAGTACAGTTGAGCCTTACACTTAAATTCAACTAAATTCCTTTGAACTAGATAAAAGCGATAGATATCCTTATTAATCTTTTGTCCTTTTAACCACTTCACAATTCTTATTTCGGGCCGATTTACTAACGGCACCCTGGGTGTACCTTGGATCATTTTTTTCCACTTATGTGGAATACATGATAATAGTTGTATGTACGTGTATTCATTACAAATTTCGTCATATTTACCTATAAATGACTGGTATGTACACAATTCTCCATCATTCTCCATTAAATCATAAACAAAGAGGACTTTCTTTTGTATAAACCGTTCCCATATAAGTGGTACACCATCAATCAATATATTTGAATTGAACCACAACAATTGGTTCATTACATTTATTTTGCTGTCTGGTGGTTTCATTTGTACTTTTAACCAGGCCAACATGACTTGTTGCATAAATAAGTTTATCGCTGGACATTTTTGTTTGGAGACGATGTTGTGAAAGTGTGCTTCTGTAAGTTGTAGGAAAGGGAAGATGTGATATTTAAATATTACATATTGATTCAGTATTTTCCTGCAAAACCAGTTATCATTCAAATAAATTCTAGGTACCCAGGCAGCCTTTAGTGCCAAATTAAAGGACTCCAGGTTTACAAGTTTCAGCCCCCCGAATTCATACATGTTATACACAATTTTCCTTTTTATCCGTTCTGGCCTCCCAGACCAAAGAAAGGCAAAGATTTTTCTCTCATAATTTTGGAAGAAGTCAACATCTGGTGATGGCAGTGACATGAAAAGGTAGGTAAATTGCGAAACAACCAGCGTATTGATCAGTGTCACTTTACCGTACAAGGTAAGGGTCTTCCCCTTCCAAGGTTGAATTATCTTATCTACTTTTTGTAGCTTTTTATTGAAATTATCAGTTATCAATGTTGTCGAGTATTTTGGAACATGTATCCCTAAAAGATCTACTGGGCCATCTGACCACTTAACCGGAAAAGTGCAAGGAAGTAGAAAGTCTGTTTCTTTTAACGGGCCTAGTCTCACAATAACACATTTATCAAAATTTGGAACAAGACCGGAAATTGTGGAAAAATTTTTCAAATCTAAGCACAACGCTTCCAGTGTTCTAAGGAAGGGTTTCAGAAAAAAATTTGTATCATCAGCAAATTGTGACAATTTGGATGGTACTCCTTTACATACTATTCCCTCAACACTTTCATTTTTCCTTACCCTTAAGGCCAATATCTCTACTGAGAGGATAAACAAGTATGGTGACAATGGACAGCCTTGTCTCAACCCTCGGTGGAGCCTAAAGGGTTCTGACAAATATCCTTGATTAATTATTCTACTAGTAATATTTGTGTACAGAATATCTACCCATCGTAATAGAGATTTTCCAAAACCAAAAGCATTCAATGTCTCAAGCACAAAATCATGTCTTATTTTGTCAAACGCCTTTTCAAAGTCTGTAGTAAACATAAGTCCTTCCACATTTTCCCTTTCACAACTTTCAATTATTTCCAGTACTTTCCTTATATTATCACTTATAGATCTACCCGATAGAAAGCCGGTTTGATCCATATGTATCAACTCCGATATTACCTTTTTCATCCGGAGGGCAATACATTTTGATAAAATACGTGTATCACAGGGAAGTAAAGTAAGAGGTCTCCAATTGCCTAAGTGCACAGGGTTTTTGTCTTTTCCAGTGGGATCTTGTTTTAAAAGCAATGAAATCAGACCTTCTTTTTGAGTTTCTGATAATTGTCCTAGGTCATACACAGTATTAAAACAATCTAACATTGGCTGCCTTAACAAAGCAAAAAATGACTTGTAAACATCCACAGTAATTCCATCGACCCCTGGAGATTTCCCATTTTCAAAAGATGATATTGCTTCCCAGAGATCTTTACTATTTATGACGCCTTCACAAATTTGAGACTGTTTACTGGTTAGAGTCGGTATGTTTCCCTCGACAAAATAAGTGTCATACGCTTCTTCTTCCTTTAGACTCTTTGGATCATCCTCAAAGGAGTAGAGAGAAGAATAAAATTTAACCTCTTCCCGCAAGATGTCAGATGGATCGGTTAAAAAATCTCCATCCTGTAGCACAATCTTTGAAACATTCTTTTTTGTTTTGTTACGCTTTAATACATTAAAGAAATATTTGGTGGGTTTTTCACCTAATTTCATCCATCTAGCCCGAGAATGTAACATAATCTTTTCACTTTTTTCTTTGTATAGGGTTTCTAGTGCCATCTCCTTTTGTTTCAATTCCTCTATCATGCAACTAGGAGGAGAACTCAAGCTATCAATTTCAATTTGTAAGTTTTGAAGTTTTAGCTGTAATTCTTTTTCCTTCTGGAGCATTTTTTTCTTCTTGTAAGATGAATATTTTATGCAATGACCCCTGAAGGCACATTTGAATGTATCCCATACAATTCTTGGTTCGCAGGATCCTTTGTTAAATGAAAAAAATTCTTCAATAAATGTCTTTGTTTCTTTTAAGAAATCCTTATCATTCAAAAGATAAGGGTCAAACTTCCAGTATCCGGGTCCCTGTGGAAAATCACCCGTTACTACATTTAGGTGAATTAATCTATGATCAGACTTAAAAGGTTCTGTTATAGCCGTTGTAGCGACCTTTGGTAGTAACGAGAAAGAAATTAAGAAATAGTCTAATCGGCTAGCTTTTCGACCTCTCCTCCATGTATATCTAATCAAATCCGGATAATTCAGGCGCCATACATCTACTAAATCGAATGTAGCTAATAATTCCTCGATTGCTTGAGTCGCACGAGGATGGTAATTTACGGGGTGTTGTCCTGCTCTATCTTTTTCTACATCCAATACATTATTAAAATCTCCAGTTAATATCACATTATCGTTACAGTTTACCATTTCTAGAATATGTTTTTGTATTTCCTCAAAAAAGGACTCATCGTCCTCATTTGGCGCATAAATGTTCACAAGACAGCAACGAAAATTTCCACATTGTAGATCAAGTAATATGTATCTACCATCCTTGTCTGCTTTGCTTTCATGTATTGTATATGACAGATTATTTTTAAACATAATTAATACTCCGCAACTATTACTTTTCCCATGGCTAAAAACAATTTGGCTTCCCCATTCCTCTAACCATTGATGCTCCTTTTCGGCAGTAGAATGGGTTTCTTGTAGACAAATAATTGAATGTAGTTTATCTTTTAAGAATGTAAATGTTTCCCTTCTCTTTGAATTGTTTGCTAAACCATTGCAATTTAGACTGGCAAAGGAAAGTTCATTTCTAGACATCATGTGAATTTTGTTTTGAATCTAGCTGATTGGGCCACCTGTTTCGTATGCAAATTGTGCAGTACAAACAGAATTTCATACATGTTTTCTCAAGGAACAGTTGCAAATAACAACAAAGGTTAACAGAAAAGAGATATAACAAAACTAAATGGTTCACAGAACCAGGAAACATAACATTTAACAACGAGGTCAGGATCAGGTTAACCCCGAACATCGCGTGATCAGGCCGCACCCTAAACAGGTGTTCGGCTCCTGCATTCCATCATTAGTATTTTGTAAACACAACTCAGCAGAGCATTCTTCAACATACAAAAACAGACAAAATTATGAGAGATCATCAACAGATGGTTCTCGAATATGATATCAAGGGAATTAATAACAAATAATACAACATAGGAATAATCTATGAAATAATTTTTGCAGGGCCGTCCTTGTATGAAAATCAAATAGCGAAAATGAGTCAATTACCACATATGATCAAACAATAAGACCAAAAAACACACACAAAGAAGGTAAGCCCTGCAAATGCATATCAGTTAGAACACAAGAGTAGAGCAACATGGTGATATAATAATGAACTTAGGGAAATTGAGAAAAAAAAAAAACAACATTTCCCATCCATTCATTCGATCACTCACTACACTCCCTGAAAAAGTCAGTACAAAAAAAAACATTATGTACTGGGGGTAGTGACCACTTTATTCAAGACATCAATTGTTTCTACTACTTCTTAGCTCTACCCAAAACTCACTGGTTTTCCTTTGCTGTCTCGCCACAATCCGTTAAAGAAGCGGTACTTCAGCCCTTTCCCGTACGCTTCTCTGACGTTATCCCTCCATTTTCGTTTCTCCTGCAAGTCCGACATGGTCAAATCGTCCGTGAAATAATAACCTTCACCCTTGAGTTTCACACGCGCAACCTTCATGATACTGATCTTGTCCTGATAGCTATTGAGTTTGAACAAGATGTGCTGGGGTGTTCCGTCGCCGTCATTCTTGCTCCTCGGCCCGTCAGGATGCGCGCGTTCAATCTTAACTCGATCAAGACCAAACTTCTCGTGTAAGATCGTTCCCACCGTAGCCAGACAGTTTTCCCCCTTCGATACCTTTCGTCCGATGATTCTTATGTTGTTCCGTCTTGAAAACCGCTCCAACTTGTTACTCTTGAGTTGCAGTTCTTCCACGAGCCCTTCAGTCGCCTTCAGTTTCTGTGTAATGTGTTTAATCCGTTCGTCTGCGTCACGCTGGAAGTCGCCAAGCTTCGTTTCCAACCCCTCATTTTTCTTCTCTAGCTTCTCGAGACGACTCTCTAGCAAAAGAACATTTTTCTCTAGGTTTCCTTCAAGGGATTTTACCTCAGACTGAAGCTCTCTCTGCCCATCCAGGATCTTCTTGAACTGGTCCCGCACAAATAACTCGAAGTCCGACGCAGTGTGTCCCTTGCCGTCGCCATTTTCTTCTTCTCTGGTGTCGCCGGACGAGTCGTGTCTCTTTGCTGACGCCCCACGCGTCCTTCTGGCGCTCATTGGGTCCACTTTTAGCGTGTCCACCTCCAGAAATTATCCACAAACTTAGTTCAAACGCAAAAGTTGTACTTAGGCTCAAATTCGTCGAAAAACCCGACGTTTTAGCAGGAGCCCAAAGTTGTCAACAAAGTAGTTGACGTGTCAAAGCCAAAGGGTGATGATCGATTCGACACTCTAGCTTCTGAGTCATGTAATATTTACTGACCCAAACGGCAACGTTTACTGTACTGATCAGTTTAGGGCCTTAAGCTTTCTTCTTTGCCGGTCATTGATAGGGTCTAAAAGTTGTTTGAGAATTGGCAAAGTGGCGCAAACCGGCGCCAATTTGACGCCTGAAGTCGCAAATGTTTTTGTTTTTTAGAATCAAAAAAGAATCTTGGCAAAATAGCGCAATACGTGTGGCGTCGCGGTGGCGCAGTGGCAGGGTGCTTGGCCCTAGAACCCAGAGGTACTGAGTTCGAATCCGGGGTTCCCTGATTTGTCCCGTTGACGTTGCGCACTTAGGAAAGGCACTTTACACGACTTTCCTCACTTCACTCAGGTGTAAATGAGTACCTAGCTTCGGTTAGGGACGTCCCTCGGATAGGACGTTAAATGGAGGTCCTGTGTTTCAGGAGAGCCACACCTCGCGATCGAGCACGTTAAAGAACCCACCGCACTTATCGAAAAGAGTAGGGATTATCCAAAACACACAAAGCCAGTAGCCGGATTGTTTGCAGAGGATCAAGATTACAGGATTGTGGTTATAAGCTGGCATTTGGGTTCAATAATAGGATTAAGGGTTTAGGATTTTCCGTTCTGCATTGATCTCTTTTTATACACAGAAGATGGGTCCTACGCTCATGCAGGTCTCTGGTTTTTAAGATACCTGCAGCAAATGCACGAATTGCATTTACTACGTAGACATAAAGCACTCGGATTCCGTTTTGTATTTCTAATGAATCGCCAGACCACTTTTACTATATTCATCTAAATCAAGAATCATTAGCTTTGTCGATCACACGATTCTGTGTCAGGTACAGCTTGTCATCGGCATCTCTTTGTTTCAGTTTTAATTTCTAGCTTTGTCAGAAATTTCAAAGCGTCATATTGGCCCTCTTTTTCATGTTTTACATCGCCTTCGGGTAGATAGAAAAAGTGAACAAGGCAATAGGTCCATTCAAAGCAACAAACCAAAATAAAACTCGAGAATGCGTTTTTTTTTCAAAGTTGGTATACCCTGTATATATGATAAAAACTTTGTATTTCCAACACACGGTCCGTGGATGATGTGCTTTTAAATTTTTTAATGAAACTATATTTCAAATGTAAGTAATGTAAAAATTGTAGATTTCTCGAGCTGAGTCTGTATTCTGTAATGTCGCTTTCAGTGGCGCGCAGTTCAATATCTGTCTTAGGATGCCTGAAGTTGAGGCTTTATGTTGCTATATCCTGCAGCTTGGTCTTAAAAGAATTACGTGAAGTTTTGTCTAATTATGACTTATTTCCGTACGATGATGAGCCAAGAAAAAGCTGGAGACGCATCACGTTATTCACATATAATACATTTATTTCAATAATGTTTCATAATGCAATTCACATGGAAGCTTAGGGAGAATTGCTGGTTCGGGTACTACTGTACAACGACAATTACATAAACAGTACCTCATAATAGAATACAAATGACAAAGATAATGATATTTGAATGAAAGTTCATCTGTGTCGTTACTACACAGTTTTTATCTGTTATCCAATACAATACAAGCGAATGGGTTTCTGATAAAGACCAAAGGATACGGTCAAAGATTTCGTGAGTTATTCGTTTTTTTGTTGGATAACATATAAAACAAAAAAAAATAATGAAAGTATAAAAAGTCATGCCAGGGTGTGAAAAATATGAAGAAAAAAATATTATTATCAAAAACGTACAAAACATGTACAAAGCATCTGCTTGGAGATTATGCCCTAACCACCACTACTGGCGCTGCAACCCTCCTCTTAGAATACCACGCTCCACAGCCTTTGGAAGAGGAAACACGAGAGGCACCAACCTTTTCACGGGCAGCCACGAGAGCTGGATTCTTTTCACACCAACACGGATCTTGCCTCTTCACTCAAGTGACGCTGCGCGCAATCAAATAATATATTTTTTTCCACCGTATCAGACATTAGCAACAACTACAAGACTCCATAATCTTAATTATCCAACCGGAATAAGTACAAACAGCGCGGCTGGTTTTGAAGAAGACCAACGTCTTTGACCTTTTGTCAGCGTCTTGCGAGTTTTCACAGTTTTCTGGGTGAGGAAGCTGGTGAAAAAGTGGATTTGCGGTTGTTGGAATCGACCTCTGGACTTCTGGCATCCGCCATGGATGGTAAAGAGAAATACAAGATGGTGCGAAGATACTGTTCGGTCGGTTCCATCACGAAGATCTTGCTCTGTTTTACTTTCTTGGTGATTTCAAGAAGAGGTGAGTACCTTTTTTTCGCTATCTTACTGTAACAATGAATTGGGGAAGAGTTGCGTCATGTTAGGGCCGAGTCACATACGTCGTGCGATCATCGTACGATCGCAAACTGAGGACGTTCTTTGGTGTAAGTGTACATGTCCTGTAACATTTAGCTGTCTTGTTACGGAAAAGTTTGCCTTAGATACTTTTCGGTGGTTAGTTCTGTCACAGCCTGATTGAAAATTCTACAACATCAATATCGTACCTAAGATGAATATGACCATGACTCAACACGCATGAAATGTAGCATTATAAAGTATACTTTCATTTACTTTTGATTACGTGACTTATTCTTGTCTATGAAAAAAGACGAAGCAGGCATCGTAAACATATTTTCTGAAAACAAAGCCCCATGACAGTAGCAGTGCCAGGCAAACAGGACTTTTTTTTAAAGTTTGAAAGCCTTTTAGTGTTGTCGAAGGTAAGCGCATTCTTAAAACATTCCACTATTTGTATGTTTGAGTCGACATCGATTTGTATTCTTAGAATACAGAAAACTTCACGGATATCAGTTCACATTTCTAGATTCCCGTTGGCATGAAATTTGGCACGTCGTGGTATGGCATTTGACATAAAGACAGATTGGTTGTTGTTTGTACGGCGCTGACTTGAAATTTGGCACATATCGTGGTATGGTATTTGACATAAAGACAGATCGGTTGTTGTTTTTTGTCACAATGTGACAGAAATGGCAGCCACGTATTCAATGACACGTCACGAAATCGACATCAAGCATGCCAATCATATAGGACAAGTCCTTTGTATATTTTTCTTCTGACTTAATTAGGAGAATCTTCGTTAAGTCTTTTTAAGGTCTGTATAGTTAACTTATTTGATCACCTCGATTTTTTAAAATGGGTCAAATCTCCTTCCATCGGTTTAGACATATATTCGTTGTTCCTTTCATCAGAAGATTCCTAAGTAAACAAATGTATAAAGAAAACACAATAAGATACGCGCAAACATTGAAAGTTTTATTTGTATCTCGTACAACGAACGTATCCGAAACTCTTCCGCAAATCTATCCACGATCTCAACGGAAGATTCGATTGGACATCGGTGAACATGAAACGAATTCCGAGCGGTACACCAGCTTCGCTTGACACAAAGGATATAGAGCATGTGTGGTAGGGCGAAAGAATACAAAATGCAACCTTGAAATCATTGCATTAAAGACACAACTTGCGAGGTGTTCCAGGATTGTGATACTTGACCTTAAACTTAGGCATTGCGATGTTGCGCTAACCACCCCGTGCTCATGTGTTCCAAAACATCACACGTTTGTTATAAAAATGTCGCAACATATCTCGCTTCTCTTAAAACACAAAAATGATCATCACAACAAGAAATTAACTACGAATGTTTGCGTTGTGAAAGAACTGCTCCCAATGTACCCCATAGAACTCTAAGACTTATTTTTAGATGGTCAACTGTCCTATATATGATAACACATTGGTTGGCTATTGCCTGCTATGCTACTTGGAATTTGCTCCAAACACGTTCGACGTTTGCCGTTGTTTTTGGTTCCTCTCTCAATGATTCGTAATCTTTGAGGCATAACTACTTGAAATGATGACAAAGACCAGTAACACATTTGATTATATATAGAGGAAGACTGCTAGCTTGACCTAAAAAAGGTTCCAATCGTTTGGACGTCCTTGTACATAACAAATCACCGGCCTATGTTTTCAATTTTACTACATGGTGATTAACAAAATAAGATAATCAAGGATTTTTCGTTTTCTTTTACGGATAAGATAAGAAGACTTCAGTCAAAATGTAATCCCCTTCATTAAAAGGGAAGTGTCCTCATGTGTTTACAAATGACGCCATTTTGTTTACTGGAATGTGGACATCAAAGTACACAAGTGTCACAATAGTTCAAGCGGCACACGTGTCACCATTTTTGTCTGCGTTTCTAAGTAACAATGGCGTAGTTATATCATTAACAAAAGAATATTGGCTGTCTTTCTTCCTTTGACTTTTCAATACCAAATTAACACATGCAAATCATTTTGTTTTGTAAACATGTAGTTGCGACATTGTCGTCTCTGAAAGTTTGTTCCAACCATGATAACACGTTGGAAGTGATTTTTCCCTCCGTGAAAATTGAGCTATTGTTCTCGGTGTGTTTGATTGTTTTGGTGTTTTTTCCCGCTGGCCCGGGTCCAAGTTTGTTCCTGGGCTGAGTTGTAACGGCAGACTGGAAGGATGCAAAGGTTGAGCTGGCCTGCATCTAACTTTCTTCGGCAGGCTGGTAGGAAGCTAGGTGAATGTTGCCACATGGTAAAACGTCCGGAATCCGAGGATGACATGTTCTCGAGATTGGAGCATGTAATTTGTGAAATGGACATGATTGTGTTGTAGTGTACCAAGAAGTTTACAAAAAAATATTCTACGGAGGTATATCGTATGGATCTTCGATTTCTTGTTTCCATTTCTGGAGTGGTGTACAGAGCTCTTTTTTTACTGGTACTCTCTCTACCTCAATGGCTTTCATGACTCATCGACTGGTCCTCAGCCGGAATGTTGTTTATGTGTTACCATGACAACAGCACCGCGTTGTGCCCTTGGGGAGTCAGGTTAAGAGTGCTTCGTGTCATTTGTACTAATTTACAATTGTGATTAATGTTGGTGGTTTTGTGCATTTTCGTACGTACTTTCTCACGTATAGCTCTTTGCGGCAACATGAAAGGTTTCTCTTTTCCCTACTGGCCAGAACTTAACGCAGAATATTTGAGAAATGTTATAAAGCTTAAGGTAGATTCTTACATCCAGTTTTTTTTTATGTGTTTGTCAAGGGCTGACTTAGGTGAACATGGAAAGTTATTTTTCACCAGGTTTAAAGAAATTATGACTATTTTGTCTCTGATGATCGTCATGTACGTAAACCTATTGTTTTATCTAAAAACTTCATAAAATGCCAAAAGCCTCAAATATTCAAAATGATATTACCGAAACTAGTGCAGACAGGATGACAGGTCAAATAACAATGATTCTCTGGTAGCGGGAAATGTACTATCAAAGTTACAGTAATCGATAATGTATTTCATTGGCTTGTTAGACCTATGGCCCTCATCCTGACTTAGTTTTTCTTCTAGCAGCCCTCTCGCTGGAGAGGTCTCAGAGGGAGCTCCACGGTGCTCTTAACAGTGAGAGTTTGTGTAACACAGACTACCTCACACTTGGCCTTGACCTTACCAGGTCCTGTTCCAGCGCTGAACGCTGATACAATTGTTCGTCCGTTATTCCAGACCCTTGTAGACTCGATGATGATGATGAATGCCCAATGGCACATAGGGCAGCAAGTTTCCTTGCTGCTTCAGTAGCAGGGTATATCTTTACAGGGAGGGTTGCTGGCCTTTCCTTTCCGAAAGACGGGATGCAGCTCCAACCGAGATGTTCTGGCCCAGAATTGAACCTGGGTCTCCCATTTAGCAACTGATTGGAACCGGAAACCAAACTGTGAGGCTGCCACCAGTTGAGCTATCCCTCGCTTTAGTACGCAATAAAAGTAATATTTAGAAATACATACCTGACCCTTGCTCTCGATCCTCGCCCTCTCCAGACCCTGCCCAGGCACTGACCGTGGTGAACCAGAGCCCATTGATACAATATTGAATATTAGTTGGGTCTTTTTAAGTCTATGCTGACAAAAATCATCATGCTGACAAATGTTCAGTCATGTATAACAGAGATACCTAAAGTTAACAAAAGTGTTTATTTAGGAATAAATTACCTCGACCTTTGCTTTTGACCTTGCCCCCCCCCCCCCCCCGACCCTGTCCTGGCGCTGACCGTGGTGAACCAGAGCCCCCTGATACAATATTCAATATTAGTGTTTTTTTGATTCTTAAAATCATTATGCTGGCAAAAATAATCGTGCTGACAGAAGTCCAGTAATGTGCAACAGATATGTTTAATAACAGTGTTTATTTAAGAATAAATTACCTTGACCTTTGCTTTTGACCTTGCCCTCCCCAGACCCTGTCCTGGCGCTGACCGTGGTGAACCAGAGCCCCCTGATGGACCCCATCAACACGTCATACATCAAGTGCGTCACAGACGAACCGGGCGAGTTCGTCACCTTCTCTGCTGTGGACGAGTTCTTGTAAGTTTTCCTGATTTTTCTCCTTCCGTGTACGGAGGTTGTGATTGCTCTGTGTCTCTTTATTGTGTTCTTGTGTTTATGTAGTTTTTTTTATAATGATGATTTTATTTGCAAGTTCTTGCCCGAGAGATAATTGCAACATGAAACAATGCATAGCAAGGGTATACTGTACAGATAGTGCGAGTTAACAATGTTGACAAGTAGAACACATGGCTATTCTAAAAACTACACTACGTACACTGTGTGTCCGTAGTTATTTGGATACACTGTCAGTAGCGTGGCAGAAAGTGAGTGAGAACATAGTGTTTCACAGGGGCGTGAAATCTTTGAACTCTTGTTTAAAGTGTCGCTGAAACTTGCTATAGTGGTTACTAAGAACTTAGAAAAGCATTCTATGAGTTTCGGTTGTATTATTTTTCTGAATGCAAACCATGAAACTTAGTCTAAACCAAAAACATGTTCAAACGCAACTAACGCGGACTTGTACATACGCACAAATGCGAAGGGGGCTTTAATGATGGTTTCCTTTATGGCCTACGGTCATACCTGGGCCGCACAAACGTTCGATACGGGTGTTCGCGACCGGGCAATAACTTTCTGTATTATTACACGGGATTCTACTTTTATCACACGGGCTTCCATGATGATATTTAGAATGCATTTCGAGGTTGCCGGTTGTGCCGCTGTGAAAAAATTCGAATACTGGATTTGGAGGTTGGAATCGACGTTGTCACAATCTTTTTCTTCACCAGACTTCCCCAGAACGCCACGACAGGCGACATCACCCCTGAAGAGTGGCCGGGGAAGATGATGATCCTGCCGCCCCATCCCGCGGACGGGTTCAACCGGCTGGGCACGTACAACTGCGCCTCCTTCACGGCCAGCATCAACACCGTCAAGATGCCTGCCGACGGTGAGTTTAAAAAAGTTAATGTCCTTCCCGCACCGAAAGGTGCATAAGGCGTCGCCCATCTCCGGTTCCAAAGCCCTTGGGCCACACAGCTTTGTGCAAGTCACTACAGCAGGAGGCTAGTCCACTGGTAGTGGTGTGTGTTTCCTGCCATACTATTTCCCAAATGCTGAGTGCTAAGCAGAGAAAGTAGTATGTACCATTTTTAGAGTCTTTGGCGAACACTCTACCCACTCGGCCATGGCCGACGGTTCGTGCACATTCTTAAAGGTGCCCTAAGAGATTTCAGGCCGCGGTAAAACTGGAAATATTCTGGATAATGTAATCTGTATAAAATTGACATTTACTTCCCCATATTAGCATATTTCATCATTTGCGTTTAAAAAGAGCACCGACAGAAGCTGCAAAAGGAGTATTTCAATATATTGGAACCACCCAATAATCAGCCCAGAATCCAGCCGTAACCGTTTTCTGTCCACAGTTTTCGGTTATCTTCCGGTAGCGTGACGTCACAATGTCCGAGGACATTGAATCATGACCACGTGATTAATTGTCCGGAAGCATTCGGGACTCATCCGTCAGACTCGCGCACGTTCGGAAGATTTGAAATAATGGCTTGCATCAAAGCTGCTCAGATTTTCAATGAGTTCCCCCACACAACGACATCGTATCTTTGCTCCAAGATGGCCGATATGCAATGGGATAGTGTTATCTTAACTTACGGATAGAAATCACTAGAGAATTGATTATGAAAATATGACTTATAACGCCCAAAAAATGCCTTTTACAGCCACGGTGAGACCGGAAGTGTACACTAAGACGTTTAACGCTGGGGAGGAGATTGTGATCAAAATGAACGAGTTTTCTACCCCGTCAGGAGCATCGGTTAGTTATACAACCCCGTATTGACTTTCTTTATCAACATAAAAAACAAGGCATTTTGAACTAGAAATATGTTCTTGCTTAGTTACAAGTATGGTCGCGTTTAACTATACTTTATGCCGGAGAAAAACTATACATAAATTGACGTAATTTGCAGGAGTGAACGTTGTATGTTGTTTTTGAATACCATTTGTGTCAGGAATTTACGTTTGTTTGTTTGTTTTATTCAGATATCAATTAGTGTTCAATTATCAAAAATATTACACTATTCATCCTGGAGTCCATTCACATTAGATGCAAATAAATCAAATACAAGGAACAAAACTTATACAGTTGATGGACAGTAGATAAACAGAATCAAATGTGATGAAGTTAAAAATGAGCAGCAGAGGTCAGAGGTCAACTTGATATAACCGAAACATAAACTCGATATTGCATGCAAGGATTCCAAAATCACATAGCAATTAGCAAGAATGTAAACTTAATTGAACTGAGCATAAATGCATATAAAATATGTTTTTAATGACATTCTACAACTCGGTGGTATACGGAGGCGCCAACATGTAACCCATGATGGTACTCGGCAGCCTGCTATCATCTAGTCTTTATCTAGGAAGGAAACAAGATGGCAACGGGAAGGTGTCAGAATTCCAAGATGGCGGCGCCTGTCGATGCCAAAGAGTGTAAAACAGCTTTTTCTTTTCGCGAACCTGTACCAAAGGGACCATAACAAAATCGTACAGTAGTACTCTACGTATCAAAGAAAACATCTTGAACTTTTTTTCCTTCAGTTGTCTTGGGACTTTAACGGAGAACCGCTGGTAAACGGTTTCGCCAGCAGTGAAGTCAGTCTGCAATCGGCCACTGCGGCTGAGTCTGGAACCTACCACTGCTACCACGAGGGGTACAAGGAGAAGGGTGCGCTCACCCGAGTCATCGTAAGAGGTAAATGTTATTTTTGGCGACGCCTTAGGAGCGGTGGCATTCCGATATCAAATGGCAAGACTGCCAGTTCGATATGCTGTTTTGATACCCTAGAAAGCTTATCAATCTGACTTGTTTATCTTTAAAGATGTGTTTTCTAGATTATATATGAAATTTTGTACTTAGATTTCCTGACAAAAAATACGTAAAATGACCCAATTGCATGCTTATCGTTATTTCATCAGACTGCGCAGCAGGAAAGTGGTCTCGCGGATGTTTCATGGATTGTAACGAGTGTTATAACGGCGGCTGGTGTGACGACAAGACCGGTCAGTGCGTGTGCCCGCCCGGATTTTACGGGGAAACTTGTGACATCGGTAAGTTTTACCGTCATTCCATGCTTCTGCAGGTTTTTATCATAGGAAACTTTGAATAAGAAGGTCATCTGTTGGCGCATGGTAGATCTACTTTCCAGATCTGCTAACAGGGTGTTGAGTGACGGGTGGGCGATTCCACCTCCCCGTCCTCAGAGATTGCGTGGACGGATTACAAAAATTCCTGTGCAATTCCTGGAATTCCTGGCAATCGGCGGACGTATAAATACACCATTAAGCTCGCTCCTGAATCTTCACCAAGAAATGCAAGCACGATATCTTGCTTTCAAGTTGAGTGAATGTTACATATTCAATGCATAAGCCAATGGCATTCTTCAGGGTAGCTAACCCAATCACTCTGGGCACGTGAGTTTTGTAAAGGGTTAAAGGGCATAACTGCAAATATATTATGGTCATTTGAAAGCTTTTTTTAGGGTGCCTAACCAATAATGTCTGGGCACATGACATTTGTAAAAGGTCAAACGGCTGCTAACTGCAAATGTTTTCATTGTCTCTCGCTAGCCTGCGGACCGGGCAGGTTCGGTTACGAGTGTCGGAAGGCCTGTGACGACATCGCCGAAGACGTGTCAGCCTGCATGGGGAAACTGTTCTGTGTCCCAGACCCGTTCGGCTGTGCCTGCATTCCCGGGTTCACTGGAATCGGCTGCAACGAGCGTAAGTTTCACTCATGTTTAGTTTCATTCTCTGAATTGATATTTTCATTATGCAATATGTACCTCTTAATTTTCTTGATTTCATTAATACAGTAATCGTAGTTACCTGGGTGACCAACATATAAGCATGCAAGCTTTCGGCGACCCTTGCACATTTGTATTATGGTTTTATTATTGTTTTCACTTGTATCTTACATATGCTAAATATATGAAAATAAAAGATCTAGATGGAATAAAATAAGTCCTGTAGCTGCAGACGGACCTATGACGTAGAATATGTTTACCAACGTTGTTCGGTTGGTTCATTGGTTGATATATTGATTGATTAATTGAGTGACTGATTACTTGGATGATTGGTTGAAATGAAAAAAAATGCATTATGCCTTCTAAAATCTTATTATCTATTAGTTTGCTGATTGCCACCGTTTCTCTGCGAAATTGCAAATTACATCAGTGATAATATGAAGAGGGATTGATATGGATGTAACTAGAGATGTTGTTTCATCTAACGTAACATGACCTATTTACGTGCAGAACCTATTTACGTCCGGTTTGGCTCATGTCCACATGTCGCGGTGTATTATGCCAAAGCCTGTTCTCATGAGCAATAAAGAACATCATAAGAATGATCCTTAGCCATCTCTTTAATTTTTGCACAGCAAAACATAATGGCCATGCGTTTACCACGTGAACGCCACGTGCCGCGCATGTGGAGGGAATTTACAAATACACATTGTTTTTTTCCACCGCGTTAAGCAAGTGGCCGGACAGACATAGTGATTTTATAATCATTTGTCTGCAGACTACTTTAGACAGTTACTGTGCATTTTTTTCTTGTCTATGTTTTTCCAGCATAGCGCTAGAAGGGAAAAGACCGAGGTGGACGATAATGGGTTACCCTAGCACAATTCTTCATCATATACCTAAGTATAAATACATGCTCGCACGGCGTTAAATAGGCGGAGAAAAACTTACAGACCATGCATTTTCTTTTTAGAAGAGCTGATATTGCTGACCATGGGTGTAACATTTGGCTCTGTCCGTGCGGTTTTAAGATAGATACGTTTTGAATAAATCGGACGTGAATTGGTTATGTTACGTTACGTAACCAGAGATATATATTTGCCTTTAAAAAAAGGCTCCCTACATTTCTTTTGTACATGTGTTTTTTTTATAATCAAGTGTTGGCTACATTCCATCATGTTTAAGTTTATCGTTTTTTCAATGAAACGTTAGCCTGCCCGAGGGGTACCTACGGTGCGGGTTGTACCCAGACCTGCCGCTGTAGGCTGAACCTGCCCTGTGACGCCATCACTGGGGAATGTCCCAACGGATGCGCGGATGGATACATGGGGCCTTCGTGCCAGAAAGGTGACGACAACTTTTTGTACTCATTGACCGTACAGATACGTGCCATAAGCCACGAGGAAATGTCGCATTTTCTTTACGTTGAGAATGATGTGAACATTTTTTTAAACATTATCTACTAATAGCGTTTCAAATGTATGGCCATTCTTATTTATGATACACGGGTACTTATTGAAAAGAACAAATTTCGCAATTTTAGCCTGATCATATCTTATTTCCGGGCATGTTAAGACAAACATTTGTAAATCTACATTACCATTAACTCACTTTGACAGGGATGGAATCTCCTAAACAAAAAGGACAAGATTTAGCCTTCTTCAAAATGGCTGACCCATTTAGTATTGTCACGTGACCTTAGAGAACCAATGAAAAATGATGCATTTTTAAGTTGAAAATGGCGTGACCTCCGCCCTCCCCAGCCTGTATGGTGGACAATGGCGTGACGTATCAAGGACCGGTCTTCACCACTGAGAGCGGCTACACTTGTCAGAGGTGGGACTCCCAGAACCCCTGGCAGCATGGCTTTAATGTTGAACGGACCCCAATGCTTCAGGTAAGTTGCTTTTTGGCGAAGCCTCAGGGACGGAGCCATCCTTTAAATTTAGACTTCTTTACTTTCGTTTTAGTTTTGTTCTCGAGCTCCCAGAATCTTTGGCAGCATGGTTTCAATATCGAACGGACCCCAATGCTTCGGGCAAGTTTTTTTTTCGCGACATCTCAGGAACGGAGCCATCTTTTAAATGTAGATGTCATTAGTTTCGTTTTAGTTTTGTTTTCGAGCTTTATTCAAGTAAAGTCGGCCGCGTGCCGCGATAGATCGATGATTTGCACATGTTGAATTCAGTGCAGAAAGTAAATCTAATTAAAACAAAGGTTACGTAGAACCTAACTCGAATTGGCATGAAAAGAACATTATCTGTTTTATGTACTACTCGACATTTTTACCAAAATGAATGGGATGTTGTATAAAAAACAGAGACTTTAAGTAATAAGTTCTGGCGTATTTTTACATTATATAGGAAAACTACTGCCGTAACCCTGACAACGAGCCACGCCCTTGGTGCTACACGACCAGCTTCGCGAAGAGATGGGAGTACTGTAACATTGACCAATGTGGTAAGAGGTCCCAAAGCAGTCTGTATTACATTATTTTCTCTCCAAAAAATACCTTTTAGTTGCATGAAGTACACCACATAGATTCTAGTTGGAAGATTCAACTGTTATAACAAAGTTGAAGAGTAATTTCCTACACAAATGTAGACTTACTCCGATTTTCGATCGACTGTCCAAGTCAAACTCTATATCTTTATCAAGGAGTGAGCAATCCACCGCTGCTGTGACGACAAGTTTTGCTGGTAGAACACAGTTCACTTGACAGTAAAAACGTTTGGGTTATTTTTGTGTCGAAAATTACAGTTCACCTTTGTTTCAGGTCACTGATATGTATGCATAAGGAGTAGAACAACACTTGTTGCTGATGTTAGGTTATTTCTTCAAAGTTTTGCTTGTTCAAAGATTTTAATTTGAGTTTTTATCTTTTCATTTCTTCAGAGGAAGTTGATAACTGTAGCCCAGAAACCTGTCAGAATGGCGGCACCTGTCGTAACGGCTTCCAAACCTTCCTGTGTGTCTGTCCGAGGGGATACATTGGGGTGAACTGCGAGACAGGTCAGTATAACGTCACGGATGTGACGTCACAGTCGTGACACTTGACAACTAGTCTAGACTGAATTGCATTCGGTTTTGAATGTTGTTTTTTGACGTTAATAATCGTCTCAGTCTCTTCCAAGAACAGTCCGTTAGTAACAAGATCACATGGCTACTATCAACCAATTAGACAGATAGGTTCAACCCTGACGCCACATGATGTGAATTTGTCTGTGTTTATGTTTTGTTTAGAGATAGACGAATGCGAGTCGGACCCGTGTCAAAATGGCGGAACTTGTGTGGACGATGTGGGATTCTATGAATGCCAGTGCGCGGATGGATTCCATGGAGAAAACTGTGAAGAAGGTCAGTAAAAAGTCCAGATTTCTTGATATACAATATTCTCCACTTTGTCAATGTGCTTACATACACAGTGCTATGTAAGGCAAAAATAGTGATTTGGGATAAAATAGTTTTACACTTTGAAATAGAATCAGACTCAAACGATGCCCTTTTTTAGCCGACCGCCATCATGTCAATATATATTCCTTATTCTAAGTAAAGTATGTTACATATATATCAACGCAATGTGTGTTGAATATGAGAACATGTACAAAATGAATAGCTATACTACTCTAAGAAAGTCGTGAAAAAAACAGGAAGACACACACATGTAAGTCGGTTCTTAAAAACTTCTCGCCTTTTCGGTCCCCACAGAGACGAACGAATGCCTCTCAGAGCCGTGTGAGAATGGGGGCACGTGTCAGAACACAGACGGAGGACTGGAGTGCGCCTGCGTGGACGGTTTTACCGGAACCTTTTGCGAAACAGGTAAGCTGACTGGGGAATCAGAAGGATTCCAGCTAAAGTTTTAAGATGTCTATAATTTGTTTTACAATAATCTGAATCTCGGACCGAGAAACATTTGTCTCTCACGTTTATATGGCAAAACATGTAGACCTAACCGCATTTGATCTGGAATCGCAAAAATGCACAAATGAATTCAAAAGCAAACATGTTTGTAAGAAAATCTAATTTCGTGTCCTCTTATCTAGCTGATGAAAGATAAATTACAATTCATGATTGCAATATTGCGAAATCATGAAGAAGCCTACTAAGATTATAAAATATTTGGACCCCACTTATTAGTGTACGGGAAGATGCAAAGGAAACGCAGAATCTTTTATCTTGTGATTGATTACAAATTTAAGAACAATCAACTGCCTTACCTACAACCTACTACGACGAGCAAAATTGTTTTTTTACTCGCGTTAAAACATGTCCTGATGAGTACTTTCAATTTTCAATTCTTCCCTAAATCTTATCCAGAAATCGACGAATGTGAGTCCAACCCGTGCATGAACGGGGGAACGTGCTACGACTTCATGAACTACTACGTCTGTGACTGTAGGTTTGGATTCGCTGGAGAACACTGCGAGGACGAACTGGGTAAGAAAGGAGATTTTGATTTACATATCTAATTTGCATAAATGGGAAGCTTCATTGTACTTACTATTCTGACACTTCTCTTTTCGAAATATGTTTTGTCACGTGTGATGAAAAGGAATATGGAAAACAATATCAATACTTCTTTGTCAACATTTTCTTTGAATCAATTGATCGTTAGACTATGATAAATACCTTAGGCGTCGCCAAGAAAGATGTGTTAAACGTAATTTAAAAAAATTATTTTGCAGAAATAGACTACTGTCTGCAAAACCAGTGCCAGAATGCCGCCCGCTGTGTCAGTGGCAACAGGAGCTACATGTGTCTGTGTTCCATCGAGTATACTGGCGACTACTGTGAACAAAGTAAGTCTTCACAATAGAGTTTTCATATGTCTTACCGTCTAAATGCAGGCCATAAAGTATGCAAATAAGCTATAAGTTAGCATTCCATGTGGTCATTGAATACTTCCCGTCACTCTACGGTGAAGGTGACTGGCATATGGAAACCATTTAACAGCAAAGACACATTGTCAGCCAAAAACTCAAAGCCAATACCTCCTTGTGAATTAGCAGCCTCTTCCATAGACCCCATGACCGCAGATACTTCCTGTCATGCCCGCGAGTATGACCTTTGCGGTGACAACATCGATATTTCTTACTCACTACCTGTCACTCGACTGACAATGTATTAAAATAATACGGTCACATAATTTTCACAATACGTCTTAATGTTTTATCTATACTTACAAAGGACAAAGATAGGGAGATAGGGAGAGAGAGACAGAGGATGTCTTTTTGTATCATCTGACTTTACTTTAGTATCTATACTTTCATCTTATTTTATCTTTCATCACCTTGTTTTGCTTTATATATACATTGATCTACAACGTTCTTATTATATTGTTTCATTTTCTTTTTATTTTCAAGATTTGGCAGACCTTGAAAAAATCCCAACTGCCAACATAATCGCAGCTGCCATCGCGTCGGTAGTTGTGATCGCTGCGATCACGCTGGGGGCTTACCTGTACATCAAGTCGTACGAGGCACAACGCGTCATCCCCCTTAGGAAGAAAGAAACACTACTGGTGGAAGCAGAGGAAGGAAAAGAGGCGAAGAAGAAGGGTTCGAACCTCAGTGAGAGCACGGTGTGAGGAGGTCATTTGGACTAAAATAGATCTAAGTGTATCTAGGACGGACCGAAAAGGGTAGTGGTGTTTTCGGGTGAAAATAAAACTAAAGGCAGAAACAGAACTTTATAGAGAAACATGTCTACCGGTTCATTGATTGATTGATTTAAAAACAATATGCTATTAGGCTTGACCCTGAGGCGTTGCCAAAAATTCTCTGAAAGTTGTAACGTAAAAAGGGTATTAATTTGCAACAACAATTGATACAAATGTTGCACCTAAAATATCATTAAGCCAGTAGTAATGATCCTTCTTGGTGCCTCCGGAAGAGCCACGATAGTGCTAGTCTTGTTGACTCCACTTTTTTATCTGTCCGTTTAGAAGGACATATGAGTGTTGTTGACCGAAAAGAAACTATATCATTAAAACGGAAACTATCATTCTCTAGCTTTGTCACAATCACGACGAAGGCATGCATTTAGTTAAGTTTCGGTGTTTGCCAGATCGTATATATTTAAGAAAAAAAGAAAGAAACACAAAAAAAAAGATATAGATCTAGTTGACCCGTTTTTTCTCTTTTAATTCCTGTCCTAGGCCAAATGTATAAACATGGTAGAAATGTATAAGCTCTACGTCTGGGTTCTACAACAAAAATGTCTTAGAAATAAATACAGCGGCTTATTTCCATGCCAGATAAAGTCTAGTTGATTAGAGTCCACTCAAAGTCACCGCATTTCAAATGATATTTTTGATGATTTTGAATAATTTCACAATTAAATCACAATAGCTCTTAACATCTAAAGAAATTCAAAAATGAAAATTTGAATATCTTGGAATTAATCTACATGTCTTGGAAACATTTTGAAAGTGATTGCATAAAAATCTTTTTATTTAGAGCATTTATTAAACATCTACGTGCTATAGGTCACGACACCAGAAATATCTGTGTCCCACGTGTACTAATGATCAAATCAAATACGTGATTCTTTTACACATTATATTCAGAACTATTTGCAACATTTTCCAAATGGCAGATTTTGGTTATTACCCTACAGAAGCAGGCACTAATCCGGTCCTGCTGCATCTTCTTAGATTTCACTGCTGCCCACTTGCGGCTCTTTTGTGGTAAGCCATCTGACTGGAGGCCTGCCCGCCTTAGCCTGGGACCTCAACCCCCCCTACTTTGCCCCTGAAGGGGCTATTTGGGGTTAAAGAAATGTAGATGTAGATGTATATTTTGTATGTATGACGCCCAGTAAAACTTGCCTGTTCAGGATTGTTTGAATCGCGCTCTCATCCCAGCCCACTGACCCATTTACAAAATGCCACAACTAAATGTGAATACCATATTTCATATCATAAATATTTACAGTCTTACACAACCAGACAAATAATTGAGAAGAATTAAAAGCATTAATTTCGTAAAATAAATGTTGACAGCAAAATCCCTCGAGGTGACTTGGAATGGACTCTATTATAACTTTAAACAGTGCAAATATTAGTTATCTTAAAGTTTCTACATGAACTGCGTAGTACAAAAGAGGACAAAAAGTAGCATTTGCTGGCAAGTGTTTCGCAAAACACGGCTAAAAAACGACTCTTTAAAGTCTTGAATTTGTCTATGAGATACTGATAATTAAGTCATATTAGTGATTCTTTGTGTCTCTTGAGCAAGAAATGAATGCTGAAATATCATTTAATTTTGTCTCATCAGCCAATCCACCTACGACATAAAATCATTCACATAGTACACGGAAAGCCACAAAGAGTCCTATAATATGGAGGAAAATAGATTTTCACTGCATGTTATTCGTTCTTTAAACGCACCTTAAAGTATAAGTTTCTTTTTTTTCACTGGAGTAAAAAGATGGGGCTTCAGGCATGCTTTCAGGTATGCAAAAGGACGGTATTTTGTGAAGTGTATGTAACTTTGCAGTTTTATCATTATAGCTGATGGCTAGTCAAATATATACTAGTTATATAGTCTTTTCTATCAGTATGCTTAATATGTTTTGAAAAAGAACGATACTAATAGCTCAATGTGGGTAAACCTCAGTACATTTTTTCTTAATCAGATAGAACTTACCTTAACAGAAGTGAATTATATTTTCTTATATTCTTCCTCTGAATAGAGTAATGCTTGATAAAATGCCACTGAACTTTTCTTTAGACAATAATGACGTGCAAAGAAAAATAACTGTTAAGATTAGAAACTCATTTCACATTATTAAAATTCACTAGAAGTAAAGTCATGCAACGCTTAATTTTTAGATGAACAACTTGGAATTCGTATCGCTGAATGTCAGTTTTAAGCTCATCTTTTGCTTTGCACTGAAAACGAAACATTTGATTACATAAATTAGCGCTGTACTGGACAGCCGTATCCTCAGCACGATTATTACAGATTTTCAATGTAACCAATCACAGACAAACTTACATCATACGTCATGTCTGCGTTTGATTACTATTGGTGGCCGTACAATTGAGTTAATTTAGACATTGCAACTTGCATTCAGGTATATCTTTTCTCAAAATTGAATATTTTGGGAAGCTTTTTTTCCTTCTTTCCTTGAAACTAGTGCAGCTTGATATTATGTACAAAGCTAAGTTATGTTATCCAGTATCTGCTAATCACAACTACAATGGTTTTCTTTCAAAGTACAATGTATAGAAAACAACAACAACGATATTAAACACTGTCATCTACAATTATCATGATAGTCATCACTCTACGCAGGGTGTTTCAATAAAAGACTTATTGCATGTGCAGGGTTTCCAGACCACTGCGCAGTAGAACACACAGTGGGCTTCTAATACTACTTTATCAGCACCAACCTTCTTTCAACCGTGACGGGGGATGATATCGACTTCCAATATGACTTTGGCACATTGCTGACGTCATACGTGCTTAAAATCACGCGTGTAAAGCGATTGGATCAGATAGAGGAAGAGAACTGAGCTATTTAGTTGATATGTCCAGTGAGTCCAAATTTCTAGCTGACAAACAGTTTAGATTCTGAATAATCAAGTGTTAATCTTAGTAATCACCACATGACCAGGACCATCGTTGCCCCATTGTCACCCCGGCAGTTGGTGCCAGAGTTGTAGGATCCTCCCCCTCCGAAACCCCACAAATCCTGACATTATTATACCCCCCGTTCCCTCCTGAGTATCCAACCCCTCCACCTGCCCCCCGGCAAGCTCCCCCTCCGCCACCAAAGCCGCCATCTTCGCCACGACAGCACCCTTTTCCACCCTGTCCGCCATTAACAAAAGCATCTCCACCTTCTCCACACTTTTTTGCCTGTGCCCTCCCGACGCCTGTGCCACCAAGATACAATCCATTGCCACCATTGTTAAGGAGCCCCCTTCCATGTTTCCCGTCGTTGCATTTTAGTGCGACACGTACCCAAGCAGGATATACAATTCTTAGGTTGGAATCCAGCCTGGCCAGATGTACTAGTAGTGCTGGCACATCCCGCATGGTGGTTTAAACGTGCCGCCTCCACCCCCTGCAGCGTAGCCTATAAGTCCACGATTCACCGCTCCCTCCTGCCCAACAAGGATCTTCAGCACATCTGGATGACCCATTGCACGAGTTTACAAGGAAATCCGTCATTCACCTGATGACATGTCCGGTACATCATGTACGTTGACATTGATGTCTCTGTGATCAGTCCCCTCTTGGTCTGCGTTTTTCCCTGTTTTAGCTTGGCGCAGCCGAGCTCCCACTAAAAAGTGTCAGGAGCTTCCGTAGTTTCACCTCCTCGGCTTTTTTATACGGGTCTGTAGACGCTTCGAACTATGCCCAATTCTCATAGGCTTCGCGGTTCCGACTGCCGCTCGCACCACTCTGATGCCTGGAGGGGGTCTGGGGCTGCGGTCCCCCGGGTCTCTCGCCCCCGGGCCCCGCCGGAGAGATACGGACAGACCGCTCCTGCCGAGACATTTGTACTGTACTGACAGGCACTGGTTATACAGTCGATGATATTAAGAATAGGAGAATTACTCTGAATATGTAATGTAACTTTTGACATCATATGAAAGGCATGCAAGTACGTGAGAGGTTTTGTTTTTCTGCAAATGGTAGTCTAGTTATTCTGGGAGATTTTGCTGAGGTGGCAAGTTGTTCTTGCAGCTAGATTTGTTGACCGGTTCTGGGGGTTCAAATCTCTAGCAAGCCCCAGCCTTGAACCCTTGGGAAAGCTAGTCAACACGTATTTCGTCACTTGACTCAGGAGAAAATGAGTACCTAGCTTCGGTTAGGGACGTACTATCGGATGGAACGTCAAGCCGGAGACTCGGGGGCCCGTGCGCTTGTTTAAGGAAAGTCATACCTCGAGCACATGAAAGAACCCACCATACTTATCTTAAAAGTTGGGATCCATCCCAGTTTGAGTGGATCAATTATTACAATCAGGTCTTCAGGTTGAGATTTTGAAAAGGTAACATTCACCTGTTGCGTTAATCATATCACAAATGTGATAAATCTCAATGAATAGATAGATGAATAAATGAAAAATAGATCCGTACTGCTGGACACAATGGTTACACAGACGATGATGATATTCGTAAACAGCAGCAAAATTACTCAGAATATGTAATGTAGCTTTTGACATTATGTAAAAAGGACTAGAGTGGCATGATGAATGATAAGTGGTTTTTATTTTCGTCAAATGGTAGACTAATACTATTTGGGAGGGATGTCAATCTATATGTATGGTCTGATGTGATATGCACACGTCGACCAGCACTGTTATACAGCCGATTCGCAAACAACAACATAATTACGACGTCAGATATGACGTCACGGTGACCCTCCTTCGTGATTGGTCACTTGTAATGAAAATTCGAATCCTACAGAAAACATGTGATACTTTAAGGCTAAGGATAATGTATTTCTCTTATCTTTAAAACACGTCAACAATGCGATATGCATGTTTTTCTTCTGCTTTGTATAATTGTAACGATTTAGTTGTTTCCGGCCACTTTACAGTTTCTGCATGCCCTATAGGATACTGCCATTTTGCACTGCTTCGACCATGTCTCTTATTGGCGAACAAGCTTGACTTAAAATTTACCTACGTTATGATTCACAATGCTGATATAAAAGACGATAGAAATAACTATGAAATGAAGAATCTGGTACGTGCACGTGTGTACTTCACCAAATAGAAATGGTCGGCTATATGTTGGTGCTACTGTCCATGGTTGCAGCATCTATGGCGTTGTCGTTAGCCATGCTTTACTTTTCATTACTTTAACCGCGAAAAATCTACAATTCGCGTAGATATGTTTAAGTTACAGTTACATTGGGATCTTTTAGACCAGTTTTGCCATATTGGACTAAAAAGAAAATGATATGGTGAATGATGATGATGATCGTTATAATGATGGTGATGAAGATAGAGATAAATGATCATGATAGTAATGATAATGATTATAATGATGATACTGATGATGGTGCGTGATGCTGCTGCTGATGATGAAGATGATGATTATGATAGAAATGATGATAATGATGATGATGATAAAGATCATGATGGTGATAAAGATGATGATGATGACGCTGACGGCTAGTTGATGGCAAAAGGATGTTGTATGGGCTCAAGGTACTTAGGAGGACGGATAATCCTGGGGGCGTCATTCGGATAAGTGAGATCAGTCAGATGAGTGCCGTCCATATTAGGCGGTGGTCTTGGTCCTCGAAGTGGATTCAGCTCCTTGGGCGCCCTCAACTTCTTCTTCCTCTTCTTCTTACCTTTCTTCTTCTGCTTTCCCTCCTTCTCCGGTTCCTTCGGTTCGTCTAAACCTTTCTCAAGTTCGGGTAGTCGGTCGACCCTCTTGAATCCTTGGCCCGGTTTTTCCTTCATGTCCAAGACTTGTACGGGCGTGGACTTCTTCAGCTGGGCGTACTGGACGTATTTGTACACGGCGGCGAAGAGGATGGACATGGCGGCGAACCCTCCCACCGCTGCCCCGGCCAGGTAGATAGCAGAAGACGTGCCTGAACTCTCGTTACTGCCGTCTTCTTTGTTGATGATCGTTCCTGTAACGAGATTAGAAGACAACATCATCAATCGGAAGCATTTTTAGTTGATATATTGTACGTTTACAACTGCCTTCATTTTTTACCATTTCGTTCCATTTCGCACTTTCTGTAGTCCTTTTTTTTCCATTTCGTTCCATTTCGCACATTTTGTATTTCTATTTCGTTCCATTTCTTTCCATTTCACACTTTCTGTACACCCAATAGTACTACCGAAAGAAATATTCTAATTGAGCGGATACGTGTAAAGCCACAGTCACGCATTCGAGAAGCTTTGGTCGTATTTGTTGGTAGTTCGATTTGTTGAAATAGAATTCATACATCGTGCATAGGTGTATTATTACACAATGTTTGTACTTACTCTCGCAATGCCTGCCGTAGTGGTTCTCGGGACAGAAGCAGACGTAAGTCTCCGTGTTGCTCACACAGGTCCCGCCATTCTCACAAGGGTTGGTTGAGCAAAACTCTCTCATCGTCTCTTCAGTGTTCGACACGTCTGTGGTAAAGTATAATCGCCAAGGAATACTGATGTAAATCGGAATTCATCCACAATTCATATTTAACAGGGTTATCCGTGATATATCCTAATTTTCATAACTAAATTTCAAACCAATGCAATATTAATGAACATTATCGAAAGAGAATTGAAGATGACAGTTACAAACTTAAGATATAAAGCTGCATCTTAACAATTGAAAGTCTGCTTACAACTTCAATGGTCTTGGAGCAGCAAGTCATTAAGCCGTACACAACAGCCCTAATCTTAGCACCAAGGACAGTTATTTTGCTCCTGAAATTTAAACTCTACAATTTTTATTGTTTTCTCATTTAGACACCAGGGGGAATAAAAACAGTTAACAGCTCAAGGTAGTCAAATTCTGTGGCCGCTAATGTTTAGATACTGACGAGAAAGAAAAAAAGACAAACTGTTTATGAATGAATGAATGAAAAGTTATGTTGCACATATTATCGGAGTTTACCTAGCACTCGCTGGTATGATATATTTTTAAGTATTTTTTTTATCTAACCAGGGGGAACATGTCGCCATCTTGGCGATTTTCAATGCGCCCTTGGGGTACATGTACAAAATAATTCGATCAGAACAAAAAGTAAGTCAGATCAATTGCAAAATAAAATTATTTGAACGCATGAACAAAAAAGTTGCAAACAAAAAGAAAAATATTCAATACGAAATAAATATGATGGAAATTTCAACGTACATGAAGGAAAGGTGGGGATCTGGAGTTCACAGTTCTCTCCAACGAACCCATTGGTGCACTGACAAGTGTAGGACACCAGGCCAACCTCGCAGGTCCCACCATTCAGACACGGCCGTGACGCACAGGGGTTGGTCGTGTTCATGGGGGCGACCGTCGGGTCAGCATCATCTGTGGGATTTATTTATTTATTTATTTATTTCTGTATTCTTTTACTAGGGTAGCTCCCTCAGTGGCTTCGCACTGATTTTCAGGGAGGCCCTAGATACACATATACAAACATACAAACAATACACTGATATATACATAACATTTGTGCGTCATAACAAAATCATATCCGTACTCATAGTCCATATCGTGCCAGGTCGTAAGGATTGAAGGTCAGAGGTCACACAATTCTTTTGCACAGAGTTTTGAAAGATTGTGTGGATGAAGTGTTTTTGACATATACCGGTAATGTATTCCAATTTTCTGCCCCCCTGTATGCAAATGTCCGTTTCCCCGATTCCAATTTAACCTTTGGCAGACGTAAGGTGAGATTTGAACTGTGACGTGTTGTGTAAGTGTGAGACTCAGACGTTCTGCTAAAGGAGCTAAGGTACTCTGGTAGCAGATTATGCAATGACTTGTGCACAGTTTGCAACAGGTGCATCCTACGACGCGAAGCTAGGTCTTTCCAACCAAGAGCGGAAATGTGTTCGCCGTCGACATGAGATCTAAATGACAGTCCAAGTATCAATCTTACAACACGATTTTGGTACTTTTGTAGCTTATCGGACAAACCTTTCCCACAATTTCCCCACACCACATCACAATAATCAAGTTTTGGCAGAATTAAACAGTTGTACAACATGGCCAGTGTATTTTGTGGCAAAATGGCGACAAGACGTCGGAGAACACCCATCCTTGCAGAGACGGCATTGGTCATTTTCTCCACGTGAAATTGCCATGTCAAGCATGTGTCTAGCCAGACACCCAGATACTTGAAAGAAGGTACAACTTCAATGTAGATTCCAGATAGATGTGTAGTTAGTTGTTCCTTTCCTAGTTGCAGCCTTTTAGAAGTGCCAAAGAGCATCGCTTTGCACTTACTGGTGTTCAGCGTGAGTCTGTTTGTTTGTAGCCATTCTTGAATACTCTTCAGATCTGCATTCAGTAGAGTAAAATATCGTCAGCATCAAGGATGTACTCACGTGACTATGACGTCAGCGTTGTCCGCCATGTTGGATGGTTAAACTTAAAGTTGCCAGGAAACAAAATCGCTCGAGTCGAAATGTTTATCAATTGTAGTCCAAGGAAAGTTAATGTTCAAGGAAAGTAAATTGGCATTATAAGGATTTTGATACACCAATTCTGTACAAACACAAAAATGCATCCCTCAAATGAGACGTGCAGCTTTGACCCGTTGATGACGTCACACTTTCGATCATGTCACGTGACCTAGGCTTGGGGTCATTTCGACTTGAGAAGGGCCAGAGGACTGACCGAGAACTTTTCGGTATAAGGTAGGCGTTTTACTTTGTGAACGGAATGTGCATATAAAAATCTTTATAATGATATCAATACTATTTCACTTTTCTTTTTTAAATGTGTTTGTTGTTCAGGGAAGAACGATAAAACGATTGAATGAATATTTACCGATTTCACAACGTACACCGGAGAAACCTTCTGGACAGGTGCAGATGTAGGTGTCGTTTATTTCAGAACAGTTCCCGCCGTTCAAACAAGGATTAGGCGAACACTGTTCAGTCTCTGTGAACAAGGAAAAAGAGCAAACATTTACGTTTAGGAAGGATTCCATCATTTAAAGAATCAACACTGTTGGTTAGCAATAGCTGTTGGAAAAACAACGACTCCCAAACGAGATATCTTTTGATACCTTGATGGGAGGGAAGAACGTTAAATATTAAATATAGTGCAAGAATTGTTAAAGGTATGATATATAGCAAAAACTTGTACATGCATCTTTTTTTAGTTGAGCTATTGCTATCTCACAATTCTAAGGACCTAATAACAATCTAAATTTGATCTTTTGCATACAAACTAAGAGACTTTCAGACATATTTTCTACTAGGATTTACAGTTTGGGCTTCAGATATATGAAGATTCACCCTACCTTCGCAACGGACCCCGCGGTATCCTATTGGACATGCGCAGTCGTACCCACTCAACAGGTCCTCACAAGAGCCGCCATTTTGACAAGGATTCGAATCGCATTCGTTAATTTCTGCAATAACAGAAATGATTAAATCAGAATATATTCAGGAACTGCATGGATAGATGGAAGTTATAAGCTACCTGTGAACATTGTCGAACCCAACACTTGATTTTGATTTCGGTCAGTTTACAACTTACGAATAGTCTACCTTAAAAAGGCTTAGAGTCTAAACCGAATTTGAGTCCAACGGTGGGGTAGGTAAAATCATTAAATCATCTCACCTTGTTCACACGTATCTCCACTGAATCCTTCGGGGCATGCGCAGGTGAATGAGTTGACGTCATCGTTACATGTGCCCCCATTTTGACACGGACTGGACTGGCACTCATCAACGTCTGTAAAGGTCAAAGGTCAACATAAATAGTTGTGACGTCACGTTACGTTACGCCACATGTGTCCTTTTCATAACAGGACTGGTTAGTATCAGATGACCGAAAGTTAGAAAATCAAATTTGAAAAGGTTGATGGTATTACCATTTTCGCAGTTGACTCCGTCAAAACCGGCAGGACATGTGCAAATGTATTCCGCGACCTGGTCATCACAGGTGCCGCCATTTTGACAGGGATCGGAGTCACATTCATTGATTTCTGAAAAAGGGAATGAATCAATATTAGACGTTTACCTTAGGCGCATTTAAGTTACACCTGTCTGACGATAAAAACAGCAAACATATCAAAAGTCCTCCCTTTTTGTAGCTATTTAATGGCTTTGTTTTATTTGTAGCTATTCAATTTGTAGCTTTTTTGTAGCCATCTAATGTAGCTATTTAATGTCTCGATAGCTGAGGTAAGAGAAGCAAACGCACCTGTTTCACAGTTGTCCCCCACATACCCAGGTGCGCAGGTGCAGGCGTAGCTGTTCACCTGGTCCTTGCAGGTGCCTCCATTTTGACAGGGATCGGAGTCACATTCATTGATTTCTGAAAAAGAGAATGGACCAGTATTAGACAACCTTAAGCGCATTTTTAGTTACACCTTTCTGAGAATAAAGACAGCAAACACCATGATCAAAAGTCTTCTTTCTTGTAGCTATCTAATGTCGGGATAGCTAAGGTAAGAGAGGTAAACGCACCTGTTTCACAGTTGTCCCCAACGTATCCAGGTGCGCAGGTGCAGGCGTAGCTGTTCACCTGGTCCTGGCAGGTGCCGCCATTTTGACATGGATCCGACTCACACTCGTCCCCTTCTGCAGCAACGGAATTAGAAAAGTGATGACAAAATTCGTACATGGTTTCCTTGTAAAAAATTTATTCAATAGTCATTCTATAAAAAATGAACTTAAGAAGAAAATCGCACCCTCTTCGCATGTTTCTCCGCTGAATCCTTCCAGGCATGCGCAGGTGAATGAGTTGACGTCATCATAACATGTGCCCCCATTCTGACACGGACTGGACTGGCACTCATCGATGTCTGTGTAGGTCAAAGTTCATCATGACAACGTTAGTTTAAATCACTAAAATCAACATCTGATTTTGATTGGGAAGTGCAAAATCACAATGTCTTAAGAATTGCCTGAAATACATCTTACTTTCTTCACATCTGTCGCCGGTAAACCCGTCAACGCATGTGCAAGTGAAGGAGTTGACACCGTCAGAACAACTGCCGCCATTTTGACACGGGCTGGACTCGCACTCATCAATATCTGTAACATTAAACGTTCATTATTTGAAGCAACAAATCCAGAGAACTCAATGTTCAGGGAAGGGCAAGTAACAAGTTTCGTAATTGATGTACGTATTGAACTCTTACTTTCTTCACACCTGTCCCCGGTAAAGCCGTCTGCGCATGTGCAGGTATATGAGTTGGCCCCGTCCGTGCAGATTCCGTCATTTTGACACGGACTGGATTCGCATTCGTCAACGTCTGAGTAAACATAACAGAGTTTTCTTCAACGTCTTGGGAAGTAAATGATCTAAACATAACATTGTGACACCAAACCGTGACAGTTGTTGATTTGATTATATGGATGACATCGTCTGGGAACCCCCAAAACTGATGTGAGTGCGCGAATAAAAAAAACCCAAATCGTTTGGCATGAAAAAGTTGCCTTCATCCTGAAATTTACGTGGTCAGGGAGGATAAACGAAACTAAACACACAGAGTATGGTATACCGAAATATAGCTTCGTTTTTTGCTCTTTGACTTTGGCATCATACCACATTAGTATCTGTTTTCCGAAATATGTCTTTGCAATTTACAGCATGTATTTTCACATCTTGCAGCTGCTTTACACGATTAACAGTATGGCTGAAAACAGATGAAAAGGAATGCGCGCACGTACGCCATCCATGCAATTAAATCAACATGGCCTAAGTCCATTGCAATAAAGAAACAACAAATGTTGAAAGAAATTTAAAAAAAAAAAATCGTCATGGGACATGCAATCAGGGCATTTACCTTCTTCACACCTGTCACCTGTGAAACCGTCTGGGCATGCGCAGGTAAACGAATTGACGGCGTCGCTACAAATGCCTCCATTTTCACACGGATTGGATTCGCATTCGTCAATTTCTGGAATGGAAGAAATGACAAAACCACTTTAATTCACAATTTTGTAATATCATGTGACAGCAAGTAAGTAACGTTAGATGAAATTATGAAAATGATGATTCGAGCCTCTTCGTTAGTAGGTCATTGCCTTTATAAACGCTAAGTGTATTGAATTCTTTTTTTTACTTTTCACCTCCCTGATTTAGTAACCTTCAATCCTTTTCTGGAGTCATTGCCGCGTATGTTCACATTTACGAAGAAGGCATAAGATACGTCCAAAAGTCACGTCTTTTGATTTATAACCTGATAATAGGAATATTCTGCAAGTCTAGTTATGTTGTTGACATAAATATTCGTACATTTCTGTGACTTATAAGTTATACATGCATCTTACGTAAATTTCAAATTCCGGTTTGCACCTTGGAGGACAGTAACAAAATCAAGAAGCACTTCACTGTTAGCCTGGAGTCCAGCCTTGTTAGGTTTGGTCCGCTCCCAACGTCGCTATCCCGCCAACAAGACGTCAGTGAAGACGTTACCAAAGCTAACGAGGCTGGACTCCAGGCTACTACTACACTGTACCTTCTTCACAGTTGTCCCCTCTGTACCCGTCAGGACAGTCACAGGTGTAAGAGTTGACTCCGTCTCTACAGATGCCTCCATTCTTACAGGGACTCGATTCGCATTCGTCAACATCTGTTTGAAAAAATAAAAGATTTAGTACGAAATCAAAGAAACTAAGATTTCCAACGAAAGCATGTATTGTTGTTTATATCTAAGAAAACATTTCATACTACGAAAGACTGCACTGTTGTATACATTATGTACAAGACGTTCCTATATTTCTGTCATATACAGTTTTGTCATGATTGTTTTTTTTTTGTCAAGACAAACCAGGCTTAGTTCTATTCAGAGACAACAGTACAAAATGTATCAATATTGTTCTTTTACTATGTGAAAAACGTCTCTAGATAGTTTGTATCACTTACCCGTCTCACAAACCTGTCCCGTGAACCCAGCCGGACATGCGCAGACAAAGCAGGTGTCCTCTTCGGCTGAGTAGCTGCAGGTCCCACCATTTTCGCAAGGTGTGCTGTCACAATAGTCACGTTTCTCTGCCATGATGAAAAAATAGAATATGTATTTAAATATTTAAGTATCAAATTTTTGTTCTAATACTTTTTTTAATAAAAGATACTGTTTATACAGTTTTTGTAAAAGACAGTGAGGCAAAAACAAAATATTCAAATCATCAAAACATCTTGTAAAGATATGACGTCATGTGCATTCTGAATTTCTACTAATGTATCGTCTGCATATTTTTTAATAATTTCGTGGATTAGATTACAGACGTTCTTGTTATGGAGCTCTGTAGAACCAAACGACTAATCGACGTCTGCAAAGCTGTCAATCATCTTATGACGTACCTTCTTGGCAGGTCTGTCCCTCCCAGCCGCACGCGCAAGTGTTGTCGGGACATTCCCCTGTGAAGCGGTCGCAGATGACGTCATCGCGGCAGTGGCATGTGGACGTGCACCCCGCACCGAACGTCCCCGCGCTACAGGCTACGGAAACAAAGACATACTATTACTAGATCAACCATATATTTTACATTAGAGAGATACCTAAACCAGAACTTCCGTTTCAGTACCGCAGGCAGCAACTGGGGGGGGGGGGGGAGTATAATCGACAGGTCTTTGAGTTTTTTCAACATCTACATCCCCAATTTTTTATGTAAAATTAACTTTTTTCAGAATTGCTGGTTAAAAATTGCACGGAAAAAGTGTAATAAAAAATATGAATTGAACATCAGAGGCTATCAATCATCCCTCAGCCTATGCAGATTTCTGAGCACCCTGACGTCACACCTCCGTTCAGGCCACGTGATATAAGTTTATGTTAATTTCTACTTGAAAAGGATCAAAATATTGATCGAAAGATATTTCGTATGCGCTTTCATCTGAGTACGCAAATAGCCTATAATGAATTGAAGCGTCTTATTGAAAAAGAGGACTACAACGCATGAAAACCATTGCTCGAGGTACAGACTTGTCGACAAGAGAGGTAGTCGTACCGGTGTCACATCTCAGACCCTGGAAGCCGGTATTACAGGAGCAGCCGTATGGGTCCGGTAGACAGAACTGCAGTTCTGCGCATGCGTCAGGGCTGTTGCCGCTGTTGTCACATTTGTGGGAACAAGTCAGCCCGAACCGGTTACTTCCGCAAGCTGGGGAGGGGGGAGAATTCATTCGTTTGTTTGTTTGTTTGTTTGTTTATTATGTCAGTAGCATGATGGCATAGGTATTATTGATGAAGGTTGGACATCCAGGCAATAGGATACGCCAAATGACCAGGGAGGTTTAAACCTCCTTAAAATGACAGACTCAATAAATTGGAAAAAATCTTCTATTTATCCAAAATGTTATCCAGTTGTATGAGTAACTGTCATTCGGCGAATAGATACAGTGTTTTAGAGAAAATGAAACAACTGAACTGTACACGTAGATATAAAAAATGAAAAATAAAAAATGAAAAAAAGAACGTCACGCCTTACGTATTTCGCAGCGGTCTCCCCTAAATCCTGGTGGACAGATGCACTCCCCAGTGTCAGAATGGCACATCCCACCGTGAAGGCAGTTGGGACACTCCCGGGTACATCCGGGACCCCATTGGTTTTCTTGACATCCTGGAGACAAAAAGAAAAAGGACAAAAATTACTAGGATTTTTGGACTCCAGTGAGTAGGACGTCACTAAGTGATATCCGTCATGTTGGTTGGTTGCAGCAAGGAGGTTAGATACAGATCTATATTTAACCTCCTTTGTTGCAGTTGAAAGCATGCATCTTTTCATTCATGTAAAGTAATTGTAGTCTTGTCATTATGACATTATACACAATACTAGTACTCCAAAGACCGATTCCATAGCCCCGCCCAACGCCGTCATAACATAGAATAATGAAAAAAAAAATCATAACAAACATTTGACGGATATGCAGCCACCCCCTCATTGGTTATACTGCTGATTGTCATTCTCCCTTTGGTTCAACTGCTGATTGTGATGGACAGTCAGGATAGGTCAATAGGTTCAATTGTTCAACCAATCAACATGGCGGCTATGCGCATACGTAGTTGGAATCGTGAACGACGTTATAGTATGTAACTTACCCCTGACGATGACTCTGATCACGGCGCCGTTTTCCGGCTCTCCATCGTAATAGCACCTGTACACCCCCGCGTGCATGTTGGGATCGGCCGCTCTGATGACGTATGTGCTACTACTACTTGTTGCTACCTGTAAAATATCGATTTTGGTAAGAATATAAAAAAGAACGAAAAATGTCCGACACACATCTTTGTAATGCATACCCAAGCTTCGTTTCGTTTCAAGACATCCTCGTTTAAGGTGCATGATGCTTTTTCAAGTAGCTAGTGGTAGTGAAATGTGGCTTCGCTATGGCTCACGTTCTTGGCAAAGCACACTGGGTCACCCTTACTCTTTTGGATAAGTGTGTTGGGTTCTTTTACGTGCAGATGCTTGACGTTTGAGGCTTATGCCTGAAGCTCCCTCGTTTACACGGGGCCGCCGGCTTTACGTCACCATCCGAAATGACAAATTCAATCCCTTACAACATGTCCAAGCTGGAGTCGACCCCTAGGATCGAACTCGGGCCCTAGGATCCACGGAATTTGATCCACCTTATGGCGAAGCAGCGGGATTGCATTACCGCTTGCGCCACGGGGCTTATTCTCTACAATATGTTTAACGATCAACAAACTAAGGAATCAGTAGTAATAAGATAGCATGATAGACAGAAAAGGAATTGATTATTAAAACAATTAAGAAAACTCACCACCCCATTTCGTTTCCACCGGACTAATCTGAACTGTGTCTGCTGCGCCGTCATGCGGATTGTTGCGGTATCGCCGCGGTTCAAGGTCAAGGAGAAGGTTGAGGGGATAAAGGAGGCTGCAGGGTAAAAAAAGCAAACATGCGTGACAAGAAAAATGACAAAACTACGGACAAGAATATTTCACTGTGTGGCATGTGCTTACTGGTGTTAAAGTCCAGTTAGCGTTTCAAGAAAAACCTTCACAGACAAGCCCGGACCTGAGGCGTCGCCAAAAATCAGTATATTTTCAAAATGGGCCAGCATTTGCCATTCATATTGTGCAAAAATCATTTGAATGCAGATTATTTTTAAAGTAAATTAGAAAATGAATATTCATAAGATTAATATCTATAAGATTTTCGTAAGATTAATTTTTTTCAAATTTATGAAATTGTAATTAAGTTATAAGATTGATATTTTTTTTACCTGATTCGTACATCTTCACAGCTGCCACTTCTTCTCCTGCGGCAGAACATTGGAAGCCGCCGATTCGGTCGTCTCTCGCCGCGGAGAAAATAACGAGTTCCTCTCCTGGCCAATCAGCTTCGTCTCCTCTCAGGGCCCTGTCGTAGGACATCCGGGGTACCGACGAGGCCGACAGAGCGTCGAACGTCACCGTGTAGGGCGTGACGCACTTCATGTACGTGCTTTCTCGCGAGAGAACGAACGGGAACTTGTTGATGACGGTGATGTCGATAACGGCTCCTTCATATTGAAGCAAAATATATTTGATTACAATAATGTAAATGTTATAAAAATGTGATAAATTATAATTTTTATATCAATTTGGTTTAATTCTAATATCAGTCACAAAGAAAAGTATATGCCTGTACAAGATCTATATACTATAAAAATGCCGCCGGAAAAATAAATAGTTATGATAAAGAAAGCTACTATAGGGATTAAAATATAGCAGGTTTTTCAACTGGCCAAATCCAACATATATTAGATAGACAAAAAATCATGAAAATCTATACTACCTACAAAAAAGTGCAACAAATAATTGCAGTTAAGTTGAAAACTTCTGGGGAGACCAAAACGCAATTGAAATGTGTTGACTCCAAGCAGAGGCTTATTCTATGGATGGTTACAACATTAAAAACTGAAAGAAAAAATCAAACTAATGATGATAAAGATGCCTAAATGTTGTGTGTTATTGAGTCATCCATAAGCAAAATGATAGATAAACTAAGTAGTTAATACATGTAGGTAAACGGGTGTCATTCGGTTAACGTTACTCAGCAAATGAACGATACTTATTTGTTTGTAATTAAAAAAAAAAAACACTTTCGGATCGAATAAAATGACGTCAACCTGACGTATTTAAGTACACTTTACTTCTGAGAGCGAACACTTTCTTCCTCTTTAAGAATGTTTAGATTCGTTTTCCCCACTTTCTCTTCTCCTAAATTGCTCCATGTGCTTCTACCCCTCTTAACCCATGTCTATGTCTTCCATTTCTGGACAGTCAAGAAGCCATTGTACTAAATATTTGATATCGCCGCCATTTTCAAAATCAAGCCCTCACAGTCGAGTGCCCTTGTACATAAACACGTGATCAGATCCGGCTCGAACAATACAACATCTAAAACTGACTATGCCACTTGAACAATGAGTATCGCTCTTGTAGAGACAAGAAGCCACCTTTTGGTAAGAGGATTATGATAGAGAGCCCTCCATAGGTCAATTAGTCGTTCCATCGCGTTGCTAAGCAACAGGCGATTGCGTCCGTTGCAATTGGCGTTAACGTGACAACACACTATTCAATCTTATGCAGACAAGAAAAAAATCAATAAACCTATAGTTCATTTTGGACGCTATTTTCAGCACTAGTTTTTCCATAAGTGATTTTTTTCTCTCTCAGAAGACTTGTTTTTTTTAATTCTGAAAAGACATGAGGGACGAAAAGAAAACGATGTTTTCGATCAAACACATCACTTGTGAAACTCTCTATCTAAAGTAGTCCCCTCCCTTGTAGTCATCAATACTCTACCAACGACGCTGTTGACTATCATTGATGACGTTAAGTTGGTTTTATATTACTGGAATGCGTCTCATAACTTGGCAACAACCCTATAGATGAGAGGAAAAACGATCGAAAACAGGATTCTGACAAACTTGAAAAGGGTTATCAGTTACAGGAATGCTGTAGAACAACCCGGTTGCGGTCACAGTCTTCGACAGGCCGTCGTACGATTTTTATGCCATAGACTTTTTAAGCGGGCAGTGACAGAACCAACCACAGACAAGGACCAGTCTTTTCCGTAACTAGACAGTTTGATTTTGTAAGACTATCCTAAGAATGCCCAGTTTGCGATCGTGCAACCATCGCACGACGAAATTCACCGGGCCCTAATTATAACATACAATGTGTTGGCATCAATTACGATAGAATAAAGAAGAAGAAAAAACAGCCACCTAGAAGGAACGTAGTGACGATCATATAAAACGTATTTCTGTCTGTAAATACACGGCTGTTTAGTTTGTGACAGAGCAAAAAGTTTTAACGGAAAGTACCCGGTATACTATCTCCCCAATTTGAGGTCGAAAGAAATAGATTATTCACGAGAGTATCTGAAATCTCTACAAGCTTTCTAGGTTAAGAAACACGTGCAAAGAAAATTATCCTCCTACTGAAATCACCCAATTCATTTTCCACTTCTTCCAAAGAGGGACTTTCCGACCCCGTATTGGTAATATATAGCACCTTGTCATAGACTAGCAACGTAGTTTAACTTCCATTGTCTGTCTCACATATATATTCACGCACTTTATACTTGCACACTATCTATAATTGTTGTTATTTGTAATTAGCCAACGGGCAGGAATTTGCAATTAACATTATCACTGTCAAACTGAATATATTTGTTGATACATCCACATCCCTATACAACGCAACAGTTATGAGTATCAACCTATATCATAGATAGTGTCCATTACCCCAATCATGTTAACATAGCATGCAGAAATCAAACGCCATAGTCCATAATATGATATATGATATTGTACATCATTATGCTTTATGTAGCAAACGCACATTAATCAAAACAATGTAAATTGTGAAATAAAATCTTCTTGTAGCCAGTGAATTTCTAAAGCTTGAATGGTTGAGTTGAGTTCGCTGTTAGATTTTAGCTATAACGGTTGGTATAGAAAATTATGACTATGAGAGCTCACCGTATCATACCTAACTATGACTGAGGTTGTGTACGCAAAGAGTCTAAACAAATAAACAAAGAGATAAACTCACCACATGTTGACCAAAGAAGAATAAGGGTGCTAGAGAAAAGCAAAGGGGGAGTCATTTTGAAAGTCACATCGAGGTATGATATCTTTGTACAGCGACACTATTACGTGTACAAAGCGGGACTGGTGGCGAATTGTGTTGGAAACTTGTGCCTGATTTGGTTTAGTGCGCATGACAGAAGAGGGGGTGCTTCAAATGTGGACATCCGTAAGTTGTCGTTGTTGCGGTAAACAAGTGTCGTTTGTTATACGGTTGGGTGGATTTTAAGGGTAGGGGACCGTCTGGAAATATCGTTTTGCTACAAGGAAAAAGGTGTACGGATTAAGCAATTATATCTTCGACTTAAAGGGAAATTATTTCTCAATGAAAAGAGAGATCGAGAGAGATCGAGAGAGAGATCGAGAGAGAGCGAGAGTGGATAAATGGATGGATGAAAAAATAGCATAGATATATTTACAGATAGATAGCGTTAGATAGATAGACTAGGCAGATAGATACGGTAGATAGATTGAAAGATAGGTACTAGGTACTATATTATTAGATAGATAGATAGAAAGATAGATGGATAGATAAATAGATGAAAAAGAAACCCAGATTCAATTTGTTTTCTCGAAAGAAAGGCCAATAACTTAATTTCAAGTTTTCAGCAGCATCATTTGATCCTGGGGATGCATGTAACGTTACATGTACTTACGAAGTGTCACTTCACAGACGGCGACTTTCATGTGCTATTTCTAAACATGTCGCTAGATGTCGTCCTTACGCCGTGACCTGGTGTCGTCATGTGACGTGTTTGTTGACGATGAGGTCACAGCTGAAAGAGGAAGTTTGGAACAAGTGACGTTCTACATTCTTCTGGCTGCGTTGTCATCTTTATCTACGTGTGCGGACCTGCAGGCGTCCTTAAAGATATAAAGTGCACGGTCCCAAAGGTATGTAGCATGTTTTTACCTGTAGGTTTTCATTTTGCAACCTCTTTGATTAATACCAGATGCATACTCAGATGTGTTTCTCAGACTACATATTTTATGTTTGAGAATTATGCAAAATTAAGAGTTGTTGGACTACACTTTACATGCTATGATACAGAGGAGGGGAGGGCTGAAGGCTGACCACATGTTACCTACAGGTAAGCCAGGATCATAGCGTTAAATGTTACAGAAGATCGTTCTTAAATTCCAAATTTTCACTTTACTTCCGGGTTGGGTGTTTACAACATTGTAACGTTATAACCTATACATGACCATGTATTTAGACAGGTCTAAGGGAAAATGATTCCGAGACTTGATTCATTTTCATGTTATTATAAGTCTTATAAATAATTCAAAGGTTTCTGTATTCTATTGAGGGTATTGCAGGCACTAACAATCTTTAATGTTTTATACACACATGTAGATAAAAAGTACAGTGACTGTATCCCTGTAACGTTAAACATAATGTGTGTCACTGTGTGTGTCGTCGAAATGCATTTTGGTACCTGCAATATAATAAAATTGTCCGAAATTCTAGCTAACTTTAGAAAAACTGCAAAAAAACAAGATGTTTGCTTTTACAACCTTAGCCAGTGTCAGTGATGAAGTTTCTATATGTATGTGCATATTGTCAGTCTAAGATTCTTAAAAACAACAAAGATAATATACAGACATTTACATATAATACAAACAATGCGTATCAAGTAGTGTGAAAACGACCGGGCGGAAGGACCAGTCGACAATAGTAAGGCCGAATGCTGGATCTGAAAAGAGACCTCGGAATGGCATAGGACACATGTAGCAGGTGAATTATGCTGTTTTCAGACACAAAGGAGTGTGCCACAGACACAAAGGAGTGGGTCACAAAGGAGTGTGCCAGCTTACGCCGCCTGGCGTAGAAGGTATCAACCCGTCCTTTGCTGGGACATTAACATTTACAAAAGCACTTGAATGAAGGTTGAATAGGCTGTCTTTTTCACAGATGGGTGTATTCAGTGGTTGCCAGGTAACCCTGGAGCTGACAGGTGTGACACTTCCATATAAGGAGAAGAAGAGGCTGAGGGAACTCGTCACACAGAACGACGGCATCATCTCTTACATCATCAACAAAAAGGTCAGAGTTCAAATTTTTAACTGTTAGGCCATGTTGATTTGATAATATGGATGACAGCCGCGCCGACCGCGCGTGCATCAAGTTCTTTTGCCCATTTCCAAAAAAAAACTTTTTTGCCATACTGTAAATCATACAAAGCAGCTGCAAAATGCAAAAATATGTGCTGTAGATTCAAAAAAAAATTCGGATAACGGAATAACGGGATACTAATGTCGTAGAATGCCAAGGTCACCTCCAAAGTCAAAGAAGAAGAAGGAACAGGAAGTAGGGTTTGGAGGTTTAAGTATGTAATCAGTTGTTTATCAGATATGACAGACATTCCAGGTCATGGGGTCAATGGAAGAGGCTACTACTAGTACTTCTCGGGGAGGTATTGTTTTTGGTGTCTCTGTGTTTCCGCAGTTATATATTTTCCCTACGCTTAAGTTTAGAATCTGTTCTTGTATTGTAATCCTCAAAGAAGTTGTGAGACAAAAAAAATATCTGTCTATTTTAGAAATAGATCATGCTGTCTTTTATATCTTAAGCTATCAAACAGTATAAAACTTACAAATTACTTTTCACATTTCCAGACTTCTTTTCTCGTCCTCGGGAGTAGAGAAAGGACGGACAGCTACAAATGCAGGACCGCGGTGAAACTCGGCCTGCCCGTGGTCCCGCTGGACTACATCGAAGCCTGCGTACAGGCGGAGGAGCTGCTCGACACAGACAACTTCCTATTGGTCGGGAAGAGTGTCGCTGCCGAGTTTTCTGCGGGCAAAATTGCTGGTACAGAATTTTTGTCTTCAAACTATGCCAAAACTCAATTTTCTATTAAAGGCACTACTAGTAAGTAGTAGGAGGTGGAAAGAATTTTTGACTTTTAAAGTCCTTATGACTCCAAGGAGGTTATATAGTTTTCTTTATAAAATATCCTTGATGACACCAAAATACATTTTCTTACTATGTACAATAATAATAGTATCATCCAATGAACAATTACTATAGATTTTGCAGTCCAAATATACACCCTTCTAATACACACGTATTATAAAACATCGAACCATACAAGTCATGCTTCCAGTTCAGAACCTGGTAATGTGACTCGCAAAAAACATTCCATTGAGAAGGAAACAGTGCATGATCATAGTAATTTACATTCAATTGCAAGATTCCATTTTCGTTTGCTTTTCTGCTTCTCAAAAGAACGTTTTTCGCGAGTGACACAGTAACAAGTTTCAAACCGACTGCTCATGTCCGGCAATTAACTTGATTGCACAGAAAAATTTGATGACTCAGAGGAGGATCTCAAACGGTAGAATCGACAATTGTACTGGGTGAGATCCTGATCAGGATCTCTATCAACAGTGAATCAAAGAGGCGAGTAGAACAGACTCCTGACCCCCGGGATCGGACCCGGGCCTGCCAGTCCACAGGCCGCACGCCTTAACCACTTGAGGCTAAAAGGTCTAGACCACGCAGTTAGACTCTGATTTTATTGGTCAGTTGGAGGCACTTGAACCCCACTGTTACAACAGAGATTGATGGCAATCTCTTTTGGCAGAGTCTGCAATTTTGCCAGATTGGAATCAGAACCTCGACATATTTATTGGTTTGTGAGTTTTAGATAACAGTTAATAAATGATTTATTAACATGTACTTCCAGCCCCAAGAAACTTGAAGCAGGAAGAAGTTAAGAAGGTGGCAGTAGACATCAACAAGATCAAGTAAGGCCTCATATTCTGACCAATCAGGATCTTTTAATTGATGAATGTAATCAATGAAGCAGAAAACCTGAATAAAACTTTTAAAAAGCAGTGTCACAAATGCAAATTGGGATGTTTTGGCTAATTTCTGCTTTTGATTGAAAGAAAATTAAAAAATCTGACACAAAGCATATTTTTCAACTAATCAATCTAAGGCATAGAAAGTTTAGACAATTGTTTTTCATAATTATACTATTCATTATACTTATAAATATACTATGATCTTCTTTTAGCCACATAAACTCTGAATGATAACTAGGCTTGCAATTAGTTTTCTTGTAAGAAATGCAAATAAACTTTGAAATTCATTCATCATGTTTTACTTTTCTAAAGGGTGTGGAAAGAAGGAGAAAATGGTCCAGAGGGAGCTTTTAAACATGTGAACTCCGGAGATCATCTGCTAGTAGACGGAAGCTTTGAGGTGGCTAAGCATGTCTTCTTACAGGTGAGTCAAGACTTTAAATATAAGTCCCAGGTAAGGTTATACTTTCTTACTTTCTTAAGAAATGCTGAGTCTTTGACTCTTTAAAACCTTTACAGGAGAAACTGTCTGAAACGTTTAGCTTTATGTTTCTAAATTCTTGTTTCACATACTGTAAATTCTTTTAATTTTGCGATGTTTTCATTTCGTGGTAGGGAAAAAGGAGGTTTTCAACAATTTTGTAGTGCAGTAGGAAGTAATACATTGAAATATTCCCGGCGTTATGAATTTGCAGTGGAGAGGTGACTGTAAAAACTGCACACAAAAAAAGAATCGCAAAAGTTTAAACATTTACAGTATCGTTGTCAACTTTGTTTAAAAAAGTTTGTTACTTGAAATTAGTCTTCAGGCAAGGGTTTCAAAGGTTGCATCTTTAAACTAAAAAAAAACTCTGTTCTTCCCAAGCAGAAAGAAAACGGTAAGGTCTCTAAGAAGGGCCCAGCTGCACCTGTTGTGCAGGTGTTGGAGCTGCAGGTGGCATCAGGTGAACCCGATAACTCAAAAGGGGAGTTTAAATACAGAGTCATGACACAGGTGAGACAACCTGCAGGATTATCAAGGGTTTGTTTTGGTGTGTCTCGATGTTTGTGTTCTTGTGGGTTACTGTAAATACAGAAATGTTCGCGAGGATTTAATTTCGCTGAAGGGAGAAAATGGATAGTTATATTCAACTTGTTCTTACACTGCATATGCTATACAAATGTGGATTGCTGCCTATTTGGAAATTCCTGTAATGCCCCTGATAGGTGACAGGTGGCGCCAAAGAGTACAGGAAGTAGAGTTCAGAGGTGGTATTTAACTAGTCGTTTATCAGACATGACAGACATTCCAGGTCATGGGGTCAATGGAAGATGCTACTTACTTATCCTACGAATGTGAATTGTTGCCTGTCTATAGGGCTAACTCTCCTGTAATACCCCTAACAGGAGACAAGTGGCGCCAAAGAGTACAGGTACGTACAGACGGCAGGCGAGGCTGTACAGGTGTATGGTGTCCTGTACGACAGGTATACCAAACATCCGCACCACTACCGCAGGGCGGGGCCTGATGGGGACGCACCCTGGACTGTGGGATCACCTCAGCTGCTGCAGGTGAGGGGATGACAACTCATGATTGGTTAATGTAATTCATAGGCTGGCCAATGAGATTACAGTATCTCTTGTTTGGTATCAAAGGGGGGCTTCTGATTGGTCAAGTTCTTCTAGCTGTATGATCATGCACATTATCATGTAGACAGAAGGGATTGACCAATCAGGCCCTTGCATTTGATATTAATCTAATTCATTGGCTGGCCAATGAGATTTCAATTTCTCTTGATTGGTATCAATTGGTTGATTGATTGATATGATTGTACATTGGTTTTAATTCAGTGGTAACACTGCGATTTCCAATAAAGTTATCTTGCATCTAGTATCTTGATGAGGGCTTCTGATTGGTAAAGGTCATCTAACTGTATGATGGTGCAAATTATCATTTACATGTAGCTAGAATGGATTGACCAATCAGGAGCCCACATTTGATTTTGATATTTAGGGCTAGTATAATGTCATTGGTCAGCCACAATTTGTAATTTATAGGAATTTAAGTTCACTCCGGATGTTTCATTGTGTATTTCAAATTGTTGCTAAATGTGTGAAGATCAAAAATGAAAGAAAAGAAAATCTCACATAGATAAATAGGTATCATTTTTTTAAAAATTAACTTTCAATTGCTAAAAATTCTTGAATATCTTACTAGCTGCACGTAAGATCGTTTAACTTTTTTCTGTCCATCTCTGTAGATGTTGAGTGAGGTTCAAACCCACACAGCCAGTGTGTCCGCGGGTGTGCTGGGCCTGGTGGACTCACTATGGGAGGAGACGCTCGGTAACCTGTCTCAGGTCATCAATGGAGACGTACTCAACATCAAAGTGGACCAGGTGAGATGGGAAGAGTACCCGAGAGTGTTTGGCCCAGACCTAGAGGTCCTGGGTTTGAATCCACTGACATGGCACCGAGGTTGAGCCCGTCAGAAAGGCACTTTAAACGGCTTTCCTCACTCCACTTACGTGTAAAAATGGGTACCTGACTACGATTGGGGAGGTAAAAGGTGGTGGAAGGAGAGGGTTGGGCACCTTCCAATATTGTGCCCTAGACACAATTGCCCTGAAACCAATTTGATGCCATATGGTGTAAGAGTTAGTTTTGATAGGTTATCTACATTTTGTATCTACAAACTAAGGCTCAATGAAGTTATTAAGCTATGAAAAGGTTATCAGGTAAATAAGACCAAGGAAAATAAAAGGAAACTAAAATCAATATCATTTACATTATGATTAGGGCATATTTTTGAGGCTGCAAGCTGCATCAGTATTATTCAGTTTGGATATCTACCATATGATTCTACTTTTACAGCATATTTGACATACTTACATGTACATCATGAAATATCTCAGCCTTTTTATATTTTAATAATCCGTGCAATTCTAATGAATCTTGTATATTGCTGTTCTCAAGTATTATAAAATCATATCTATTGTATTATATCATATTAGTGATCATGAATGTTTTTAATCTCTTTTAGATTGAAAAGGCAGAAGCACTGCTACTTCAGCTGAAGCAGGCTGTTGAAAGGAAGGCACCGAACGATGAGCTACAGAAACTGTCCTCTGAGTTTTACAGCGCAATTCCTCACCAACCTGGCCACAAGGACATCATAAAGAACAAGAGGGAAATAGCACGGAAACAGGACATGTGTCAGGTACAGGGTAGGGAAATAGCACGGAAACAGGACATGTGTCAGGTACAGGGTAGGGAAATAGCACGGAAACAGGACATGTGTCAGGTACAGGGTAGGGAGAATTAGCACAGAAACAGGACATGTGTCAGGTACAGGATAGGGAGATGGCACAGAAACAGGACATGTGTCAGGTACAGGATAGGGAGATGGCATGGAAACAGGACATGTGTCAGGTACAGGGTAGGGAGATGGCATGGAAACAGGACATGTGTCAGGTACAGGGTAGGGAGATGCCATGGAAACAGGACATGTGTCAGGTACAGGGTAGGGAGATGGCATGGAAACAGGACATGTGTCAGGTACAGGGTAGGGAGATGGCATGGAAACAGGACATGTGTCAGGTACAGGGTAGGGAGATGGCACGGAAACAGGACATGTGTCAGCTGTAGGTACAGGGTAGGAAGATAGCCTGGAAACAGGACTGGTTAGGCTTCTGTTGAGCTATAGCATAGAAATAAAACATGTTATTCTTCACATGAGCAATAGTCTAGAAAGAAGACATGTTAGGCTTCAGTTTTTGATAGCCTGGAGACAGGAAATTGCAGGCTTCAGTTGGTTGATAGGCTGAAAACAGGACATGTCAGGCTTCAGATGTAGCTTTCAATGCATAGTACAAGCATGTGTACAAATGTAATAGTTGTATGTTCCATAGATTGATTAACTATATATCTAGCATAGTCTTTACTTTGATATGTTGAATCTAATACTGTCTGAAAGAGTGTACAACATTTTACCTAAAGTTTGTACTTTTATAATTGCAATTTTTGTTGTTGTTCCTTTCACAGCTGATCCGAGACATGGTGAGCGTGAGCGAGGCCACAAGCTGGACATCTCGGCCGAGTGCCGTTGCCAGGTACCACGCTCTCAGGTGTAACATCCAACCGCTGGCCACGGACAGCGAAGACTATCGTACTCTTGAGTCCATGGTTCACTCCAGCCAAGAGAAGGGGTAAGCAGCCATAACTGTTTCTATATCTAGGCCACGTATAAAACTGGACTGAACCTGAACATGAGTTTAGGTACACAGCACTTTATGAGACAGTCAGGTACTATACAAAGAACAGCTTTTTTATGGATTATGAAATATTGATATTATGTTAAACTTTATTTCTTTTTATACTAGCGGGCCACCCATCAGAGTTGAGAACGTGTTTAGGGTGTGTCGCTCCGTGGAGGAAGCTGGGTTCAACTCTGCCATTGGTAATGTCCAAACCAAGTTCCATTCCTCACAGGTAAATCCACTGTTTTCTTACTATCATCATTTTCTTACTTACCCATTTTCCCAAAGTCTAATAGGAATTCTAATAACCGAGTTGAATACAACAAAGGTGTACTCCGTATCACCCGAGGTACTAGCCCAACCCGCGGGAGGGCTGGAATACACCGTGTTGTATTTTATGTGCTGTGGGATGCATTGTGGTCTGGGTTCAGAGTTTAAGGGCCCTTCAATATATATTATTTTCACTAAAAATGTTGTTTCTTTTGTGTATTTTACAGGCACAGAACTTTGTCGGCATTTTGTCCAGGTATGTAAGATTACCAAAGGGAATTTGAATATAACCCTGTTCAGTTTTCAAGGGTCTGATGCAATAGTTATGCATGTCACATATTCTACACCTTTATCTACAGTAAGACCATCATTCTTGTCTCTCACTGCTTTAATTTTTGTATTAAATGATAAACATAACTTTGAGATATGACCTTGAAACCTTTGTTGTTCAGAGGTCTGCTGCTCCCCAAGGTCGTTGTTGATGACTATGGTGGAACCAGAACTGATGCAGGCATGCTGGGACACGGCATCTACTTCTCTGATGCAAGGTAACGGTCGTTCTGCTCAACCCTCATCCTCCTAATTGCCTCTGTGTGCGGAGGGTTTGTTTTTGCTGTGTCTGTCTGGGTTTGTTTTTGCTGTGTCTGTCTGTTTGTTATGTTTTTGTGTGTTTGTAGTTATTTGATCAGTAGGAAGGAAGGGAGGAAGTGAATGGGAAGATGGTGTCTCTTGACAGGAAGCATAGTTCAGAGTTGTTAGGACAAGTTGATTATTGGACATGACAGCCATACATGTATGATAGCCGTACCGTAGATGAAGTGATTATTGGACACATGAAATGTTAATCAAGACCTTATTTGCATAATTAATGAAGTACAATGAAAGAAGATATACCAGAAAATCTAAACCTTTCACGGAGGGGTGAGATTTTCGAACTCCTTTTAAATTTTTTTCTAATATGCACCTGAGAAAATGTTTGATACAAGGTGCTGAAACGCCATCCATTAGAATTGAAATTCAGTTCCAGAATAGGACAATACTCCTTGCAGCTTCCCTTTATCCTACAAGGGGAACATTGATATGGTGGCTAGGTGTTCTTGTGGTTAGGCTTGTTGACTTAGAATCTAGAGGTTCTGGGTTCGAATCCTTAGCAGGCCCCGGTGTTGTGACCTTGGAAAAAAAAAAGAACTTTTACACCTATTTCCTCACTTGACTCGGGTGAAAGTCGATACATATACAGCTTCAGTCAGCAATGGGCATCCTCTCAGATTGGACATCAAGTGGTAGTCGTATATTTTTGGAGAGCCAAACCTCAAGCACGTTAAAGATTTCACCACACTTATTAATAAGAGTATGGGCTATTCCTGGTGTGAGTAGGTCAGATCTTACAGACCAGTCTTACACACCTTGTACCTACTGTACAAAACTGTTGTGTTACTCCTAAAGGTGGTTTACCTGTCATGTAAAAAAGACAAAATCCTAGCACAATAATGAAAATTCAGGGTAAATCAAAACTGTGTTGCCTTTCACCTTCTCCCTGATGCCTAACTCTGTATCCAATAGGGAATTGGGTGCCAAACGGCTACTTCAGTGTGCTAAAGGTTAAAGTTTTCACAAGTTTGTCATCTCTAGAATTCAATTTCATTGACTTTTTTCTATTCCTACAGCACGAGTGCAAAATACTCCTCTGCTAATAAGACCAGAGGTACACGGTACATGATTGTGAGTAAGGTTGCCTTGGGGAAGTGTACAGATGTGTACAAACAGGACATCAGCCTAACACAACCACCACAGGGGTTCAACAGTGTGCATGGAGTCAAGGGGACTGATGAAATGCCTTCTGAGTTTAAGGTAAGGAGGTTCTTGCGTTTTCGTAAAAAAAACTTTTCAAACAGTCAGAAATTGTCAGTATAATGAAGAATCTGATTTAAGAATCAGTTTTATCTTATTATATGATACAGTTCTGATAATTTTTCTAAATTGTCATTTTAGTACATTTTATGACAAGTATTCTTGACAGTACTCTATTCAGTGGTTATAGGAATGACCAGGTCACACCGTATAGACCTCTGGACGATCATTAACCCTATATTGAAATGATATTCTGTTGCAGGATGATGAATATGTCATCTACAATGTTCAGCAGCAGAAAATGAGGTAAGTAGTATGATATTCTATTGAAAAATTCAATATTAATCTCATCTTTGAATTCAGGACAAGTGTGGAACTTAAAAGAATTCACACACTATCTTTATCTCCCATCAATTGATAAATGAAATTGTGATAAATGTTTGAAAATGTTTTTATTGAGATTAACTTTGCGTCAAAGTGTGTGTTTTTCCAGATAAATTGAATTCTCCTTTCTTTTGTAGTATAGACATTCATTATTTTGAATTCCTTACTCCTTACTTTAATTTTGTTTTTGCGCAAAATCTACTCCTCAAAATATATTGTTGTAACAAATAACAAGTTTTCAAATTCTCATTGACCAGTAGACCCCTGCTGTAGTGCTTTCACAACTGTGCGGCCCAGGGGTTATAGAAACTGAGATTTTCACCATCCTGTATGTAGTCAAAAAGCATGAGAAATATCTTAACTTAACTAACCAATTCTCAACTTAATTCTTGATTCTTTATTCTCAACTTTATTACAGTATTCCCTGCAGTTACTAAATGACCATTTCAGAATTTCAAACTTCATATTCTTTCTTTTTTAATTTAGATGTTTCAGATGAATTTAGTTGTTTTTTGTTGTTTCATCAGATATCTTGTGGAGTTCTCCTTGCCAGGTGACCAGGTGACACCTGTTGACGAGACTGCATACCTGCACCTGCTTGCACCTGAAGCGGAGGAACAGCTAGAGGAGGATCTGAACAAAATCTGTAAGTGCTATAAAACTATTGGTTACTTCAGATATAAAACTGTGCAATTTAGAAGAATGATTAATGTTTGCTTTTGGGAGGTTGCAGGTTCGAATCCCGACTGGGTCATGCCAAAGACTTCATGATACTTTATCTATTCATTTAACAGACTGCTAAGTTCTCTGCTTAGCACTTACATTACATTGTGTACGTATGAGAAAAAGTATGGGAGCTGGACACACCACTACCAGTGGACTAGCCCCATCATACTGTATATAGTGGCCCCATCATACATGTAGATAATGGCCCTGTGGGGTCCAAGGGCTGTAGAGATGGGCACTGCCTCAATAACCAAATATTGTGGGAAGCACTTGGACTAACTTTTAACATACATAAATCGTTTATTGCCTTGAAAATACAGTGTGATTATTTGAATTTGAACTTGGATTTATCAGCTATATATTGGATTGATATATTAGGGATTGCAATTTTTGTTTTCGTTTCACTTATTAAAAGTTGATAAGGAACTATTTCATATTGACTAGGCAATGGTTACTGAATGCCATAGTACAATTTTTCTTGTCATTTAGCCCTTGAAGATGTCCAGAACATTGCTGACCCACTGGACAAGGTCAAAGGTGGACTGATTTCGAAACAAGGGGAGGAGACCCCCATCCCACTCCAGTCTGTCCACATCAGAGCCAAGCTCTTGGACTTAGCTGCACAGGTAACCAAAAACAAAACTCTTCCTTTTTTTCTGCCTTCTGAAAATTGATTATGCTAGAAGATGACTGTAGTATTATCTTTTGTTCTGTCACGACTAGATTGGTTCATGTGTTTTGGCATGATTGAGACTCAGTATTTAAGTTTTGTATATTCATGTTAAATGACAAATATATGTAATTGAATATCAAAACATGATAACGCTACTGTCTAGTATATAGAATATAATATTATATTGTTGAAACATGTTTGATTTGAACATAATATACAAGTTACACTATAGAATGTCTTCAGACTCATTCTAAGTCCCTCATGAAGGATATTGGTTGCAATCTGAAAGTTGGCAATTGCTTTATTATATTCCCCTCCCCTCCACAGGAGGGAATATACTGTTTTTGCTTGCCTGTTCTTCAGGAGGGGAATATCTTGCATTTTCTCGAAAATGTTGCCTAAATCTATTCTTGCCTTTGATATGTATTACAAAACATTTTGAAGATTGTTCGTCTAAAAGGCTGACATAATATCAAACTCTTATAATATGAAACCTTGCCCTTTTGTAGGTTGTCGTCCTGCAGTCCTATAAGAACGAGAACAATGTCGCCATCGAGGCCAAGTACGTTTTCCCGTTGGACGACATGGCGGCGGTGGTCGGGTTTGAAGCGTTCATCAACGGGAAGCACGTGGTCGGGGAGGTGAAGGAAAAAGAGGAGGCGCATCGCGAATACCGACAGGCGATCAGCGAGGGACACGGAGCGTACCTCATGGACGAAGAAACTCCCGTAAGTGTCTTGGTTACTCACGGATGCAGTAATTGTTTGACAGGTGTATGCATGCAATACCCCTGTGGGTAGAAAGAGTCTGTTGCTTTGTATATTTGGGATGTCATGGGTTAAAACCCTGGATACTGTAATTCTGGATTTGTTAACTGTAACTTAATTTTAGCTGATTTAACGGTCACCAGCTAAGATTTCATCATCGCTAATATTTGATCACTAATATTTGAGTAAATTTTGTTCCCACCGTTAAAATCAAGTGCCATGACCTACTTCATTTTCCCCAAACCGCTATATCTTCCTGCCGCTATATTAAAGTGATTTACAGTATACACCACAGGGTGTCGTGATGACGCTTTATTATCATAACAAGGGTACAACATAACAAAAAGCTTATTAGACTGATTTATTGTTTTGATAGGGGGATACAGAAGGGCCAAGTATTTGTCCTTGTGGTACCCCTAGCCCTGACCTTATGACAACCTAGTTTTAAGAAACTTTTTTGTTGGTTTCTTCCTTAATTTGTATTTCCTTCTTTCATTTCAGAATGGTTATAATCTTTAGATTTAGAAGGTCTAGATCTTCAATCCAAATTTGTGCAAAATTCACTCTATTTCCTTTTACCTAGTAGACATGTAATATCAAGTAAGTAAATACTTATACCTATTCAGTTAATGAATGTTTTGTTTATCTTCTTGTGAAGCCAACAAATGCTATCGAAACATTGCTTTTCTCTTCAGTTGGTAGAGATGATAAAAGCTTCTATTTACTAACAGTGACGCTTGTTTTGTTGTTGTTTGTTTAGGATGTGTTTACAGTGAGTGTAGGTAACCTGCCTCCCAGAGCCAGTGTACTGATTAAGATCACGTATGTCGCCGAACTCGCAGTGGAGGGAGAGAACATCTGCTTCAGACTACCCGGCAGCGTCGCTCCCTGGCAGGTGAGACTATTTAGAATCTTGTTTCCATGACAACGATTGTGTGGTGTCGTGTAGGTGTAATGGTTAGGATGTTTGGCCCATAACTCATAGGTCCTGGGTTCAAATCCCTTGACGTGCCACCAATCCTGTGCCATTGGGCAAGACATGATGACTTTCCTTACTCTACCCAGGTGTAAAAATGGGTACCTGACTTAGGTTGAGGAGGTAAAAGGCAGTGAAAGAAGAGGGATGGGCTCCGCTTTCCAATACCGTACCCTAGACAAAATGGATACCAACCCACTGTCCCTACGGCCTCAAAAAGGCTACCTCTGTAACCTACCTTTCATGACAACAATACTATTAGTTATTGCTGTTCAGATAATCCATATAAATGATTGTTTGGTCTTAACCGGTTTTTCCTATATTTATAATGATCTTTGATTTTCAATTTTTGCACAAACAGAAAGATTCACTCTCTGAGAAGATTCAGGAAGACTTGGAGACAGTCAAGGTGGACAAGGATGCTGGGGAGGAATTCTCCCTACAGGTTGCCTTGGAGATGCCCTTTGACATCAGGGACATCCAATCACCATCTCATAAAATCAGAGTAAAGGTAAGAGTCCAGTGAAGGTCATTTAATTCAGTGAAGGTCATCATGGTCCTGTTTTTCATTCCCTTTTTTTTCTATAGTTCCTTTGAAAATGCTGATCCTAACTTTGAACATTAAATTTTTATAGTCAGAGAACTACACTCAGTAAAATTAATGTGCTTACAAGTTTCTCTTTATCTCCACCAATCAGAGGACAGCAAGCAAGGCTGTTGTTGAGTTGGAGAAGAACTGCATGCTGGGAGATGGTTTCCTGCTGCAGGTGGGGCTGGCGGAGATCCACGTACCCAGGATGTGGGCGGAACGGCACCCGGACAAGGACAGCCAGGTGTGTGTTTGTGTGTGTGTGTGTGTGTGTGTGTGTGTGTGTGTGTGAGGGAGAAAGAGTGAGTAAGTGAGTGTGTGTTTATGGGTGAGAGAGAGTGTGTGTGTGCGTGTGAGAGAGAGTGTGTGTGTGTGTATGTTTGAGTTTGTGTGTGTGTTTGTGTGTGTATGTTTGTGTGTTTGTGTGTGTGTATCGTGTGTGTGACTGTGTGTATGTGTGTGTGTGTGTATGTGTATGTCTGTGTGTGAGTGTTTGAGAGAGTGTGCATGTAAAATAAAAAGATTAACAAAGAGATGAATAAACAATGAGTCACCCTCCCCCTTTATTATTAATATTGATTATCAATATCAGAACAAATAAGGAGGTGATGGTCGTCTGATTGTTTACTCTTTTTATCTGAGGGACTGGAGAGGTCAGAAAGTCGTATATACGTAAGGGGTGAAGTCTGCCATCTCTGATTGTTTTGTTTAAACACTTATCTTTTTCACACACAGGCCTGTATGCTGACATTCTACCCAGAATTCCAGGCAGAGGTTGTGAAAGGTCACGAGGTCATCCTCCTCCTGGACGGGTCCAACTCCATGCGGGGGTCGCCCCTCGAGGCGGCCAAGAAAGTTGCACTCCTCTGTCTCAACCATCTACCTAAGGAATGTAGCTTCAATGTTGTTGCCTTTGGCACAGGTTAGTTTCAACATACTTGTCATTTTTAAAAACATATATACTCATAACCTCATGCAAAAGAAATCAGCAAACTGAATTCTCTAAAGTTGCCTGATTTAATTTTGTATTGCATAATGTTCTACCAGGATATCTAACCTTTATTGAGATACTCATGTACTATTTTTGTTTGTGTGCTAGCTTCTTGCCCTATTGAGATGGCATTAATTAAGCCTTCAATCCTGTGTATGAGGGGCCCACTGCGTGTAAAAGAACCCAGCACACTTATCGATAATCAGGAGTCAGCTTGGCTGAAAATACCAAGCCAAGGCAACTGCATTGCCATGTGCTATATTCCAATACAACTGTATAAAAAAGCATAACCTCAATAGAGGATGGCTGTTTTCACTTTCAAATATATCTTTTTACCTAAGAATTGGGGACAAACACATCTAAATTTTGCTTAAAATGCTTGTAATTTTTAGGTCAAATAGGATAAACTCTATTAAGCAGTTTTTGAAACTTCATATATTTATGTAGGATATGAGGAACTATTTGCTGTGAGCCAGCCTAGAATCAAGTCCAATGTTTCCAAGGCTGAGACATTCATCCAGGTTGGTCATTTCCTTTTTCTTGAGAATACAATTATGTTTGCTTATGATTGATTTGGAAAGAAAACAGTCTTGTTTTATTTTTTTTTCCTTTTCTGTTGAAATTTGCTGTTCTGTTTCATCCTACCTTGCTTCTGATTGGCTGTGACATAAAGCAGTCTATTTTGAGCGATTGTATTTGATCTTTTCATGATGCTGATTGGCTATCATATGAGGCAGTGCAATTTCATGTGATTCTATCTTATCTGTCCTTGGTGCTGATTGGCTATCACATTAGACAGTATCAGTTAATGTGATTCTATTTCATCTTTCCTTAGTGCTGATTGGCTATCACATGAGACAGTTTCATTTCAAGTGGTTCTATCTCATCTTTCCTTGGTGCTGATTGGCTACCACACAAGACAGTATCATTTTAAGTGATGCAATTTCCTCTTTCCTTGGTGCTGATTGGCTATCACATGAGACAGTATCATTTCAAGTGATTCTATCTCACCTCTCCTTGGTGCTGATTGGCTATCACGTGAGACAGTATCATTTCAAATGACTCAATTTCATCTTACCTTGGTGCTGATTGGCCATCACATGAGGCAGTCTCATTTCAAGTGATTTTGTCAACCTTCCAAGTTTCAGGAGCAGTACATTAAATAATGAAGTCATTAGATTAGAAAAATATGTTTCTGATAATTTTTGCAATTTTTCTATCAGAATCTCAAAGCCTCGAAGGGAAACACAGATGCGTGGAGGCCCCTTCATGGTTTCTTCCTGCTTCCACCATCGGGAAAAACACGTAATGTCTTCCTCATCTCTGACGGACATGTGAACAATGCTGACCAGACTCTGAGTGACATCCGCAAACACTATCAGGAAACTAGGGTCTTCAGCTGTGGAGTGGGGTAAGAATGCATCTCACAAGATTTCATGTACTCAACGTACGTCATTCTAGTTTTGCCGAAGATTTGAATTTGAGGGTGACTTTAAAAGTTATACAAACACCATTATTTAATGACCAAACTTTGAGGTTGATTCTTAAATGGATTTATAAAGAGAATCCAATTAAATCCAAATTGTAGAGCAAGAAAATTGATCAGAGAAGAAAATAGGGAACTGTATGAAAAATTAAAATCGATATAAATGGATATATTGTTGATCTTCCAACATACATGTAACAACCTTCCATGTTTTTTCCATATCAAATATAGTAAGAACAACTGATAATTATCTTTGCCGAGTACTAGTACTCGGAGAAGATTACTAGTATGTTTTTGGTTGAGCCAGCTGTTGGGTGGGTCTCTATGTATGTCAGGAGCATAACTCAAGAAAGCTTCGATGATAGTTCATGCCACAGGAAGTAAGTTGTGTAAGTTTGGGCCCCCTAGCGGCTTGTTTGGAACTGCAGTGGGCATTTTTGTTTTGACCTTCGGACATGAATAACTTATTCTTGCTGCTTTCTTTCAGGTCGATTTCCAACAAACATCTGCTGCGATCCTTAGCCAGGGTGGGAGGGGGAGCCTTTGAGTCTTTTGATGACAAAACCAAGTCTAAGTGGGAAAAGAAGGTAAAGTTTGTCCTTTTTGTATGAAAACGCTTGTTATCTACATGTATCTGCATCTATATATCATATCCCTTTTGTATACATCACTGTCTTTATATCCATCCTTCCATATCTGCTTTTGATACTCATCTTCATATATTGCATTTCATATACAATTTTTCAATGTATGCATGCATATGGAAATGTACAGACAGGCATACTCACATATGTGCACACACACACACACACACACACACGCACACACAAACACATATGCACAGAATCACATGCACACACACACACGCACAGAATCACTTGCACACTCACACATACACACACACACACATAGAGAGTGAGAGACATGAATCTATATTGTATATATACTGAGCTGATATTAAGACTGCAAGATTTGATTTAGTCGGCTATATATGAAACATACAACCAGGGCTACCCAACTAGTCAAAACTGAAGGTCAAAGCTCAATTCCTATTTCTGTATGTTTAGCATACTAACCTTATAGACATATATCTAAAACTCTGTTAAAAACCACAGGTGAAAGCTCAGCTGTGGAAAGCTGCCCAGCCGGGCCTGACGTCCGTGTCAGTTGATTGGCAGCAGTGGGACGATGATGCTCCACCTCCTGTCCAGGCACCCAATCAGATCGTCTCTCTCTTCAACGGCTCTCGTCAAGTCGTGTATGGCTACGTCCCACACTGCACTCAGGTAAAAACTTTGGAACTCTTTTGCTTGTAAAATGCTAGCTGTAAATATCTTCTTCTTTTTTTGTGGGGAGTTAATTTTGTGATAGAAGGGGAATGGAGTTTTTTTCTGTGTTTTAAGTTCAGAATTGTAACAATTCTGTAGTACAGTAGTAATAGTTTTGAAGGCATATCTAGGGTGTCATGAATTCACCGTGGAGCCGCTACTGCAAATTTTAAAGTAAAACCACCACGAATATTTCCATAGTAGTATGGGCATCCTTTTCGCCTTGTGCTTAGTGTTGTTTGCTTAGAATTGAAATGTTCTGGGTTCAAACCTGTGTAACTTTCTAGTGCAGACTGCCTCAGTAATCTGATACCCCATAGGTCACTACTGGTATAACGATTTGATTGATTTGATTTGATGTTTGTTTTATTCCAGGCCACCCTGAAGGCTGTCATCAACAACCGGGAAATCAGCACCATGGTCTCCACCTCTGAACTCAGCATCACTTCTGGCAAGGTGGGGCAGTTTTTGGCTACACCTCAGGGGTGGAACCCTAATTCACCTCAAGCAATCTAGGGTTATTACCTTTATGCTCAAGAGGTCAAATTTTTAAATTTTTATCACAGTTATTTGTTGGTTAAGAATACAGATTCAAGTATCCTAACGAATGCAACACAGAAAGAAATGGAAAATGGAAATGTTTCCAGAACAGTAAAGAGAAAACAGCGACAACAATATAACAACACAGTTTTCTTTCCAGATCCTGCACCAGCTGACGGCCCGTGCTGTCATCAGGGACTGGGAAGATGGAACTTTGCATGCAGACAGGATGCACCATGAGGTCAGTTCGTTGTCCTGGAACTTGGAATTAATGTAGTTTGTTGTCCTAGAACTTAGAATCAATGTGTAGTTTGTTTTCCTGGAACTTAGAATCAATGTAGTTTGTTTTCCTGGAACTTAGAATCAATGTAGTTTGTTTTCCTGGAACTTAGAAACAATGTAGTTTGTTTTCCTGGAACTAAGAATCAATGTAGTTTGTTTTCCTGGAAGTAAGAATCAATGTAGTTTGTTTTCCTGGAACTAAGAATCAATGTAGTTTATTTTCCTGGAACTAAGAATCAATGTAGTTTGTTTTCCTGGAACCAAGAATCAATGTAGTTTGTTTTCCTGGAACTAAGAATCAATGTAGTTTGTTTTTCTGGAACTTAGAATCAATGTAGTTTGTTTTTCTGGAACTAAAAATAAATGTAACGTTGGGTAACATAAATTCGCGGGGTACTTAAATTCGGGATTTTTTGAAAACGGGGTATTTAGGGATATGTGCTAGATGCAACATCAGTAATACCGCTAGAAATGCAAACTTGACAGACTAACGTATTCAGAGCACTGTATGAAAAGCTTCGATAACCATGCATTAGAAGTTGGCTACGTCAAAAACTCTCCGTCCCTTATTGTCACAGTCTGAGGGCTTTGTGGGAGAATTATACTTCATAGTTGTTCACTGGTTTATAAGACAAATGTCACATCCGCTTCCTGCTCAACACAATTATTTACAATACAACTTGTTAGAATCTCTTTTGCTAACCTACAACTGGACTCTAAGTGTGATTAATCATCAAAACGCCTCTTTGTTGCTACAACCAATGGCTACGGCATTACGGTGAATTTTCCCGCCGCCATATTCGTTACCCAGAATCCTGCTATTCGGCAGACGACAAACGTTTGCAAGGAACACTTTTTGTCTAAATGTTGTGTGTGATAGTGGACTGATGGCGATATTTTCCTCAAAGTTTGCTCTTAGCACAATCAGAAACACATGGACATAGTAGTATTACCATTTCTACGGCATCCAGCTAACGCCCCGATGAATAATGTACAAATTTCCATGACGGTGGGGGTGAACTTTGAGTGACGTTCTACCGACTCAACACACGGGTTGTTCCCGTAGGCCTGATGTGTGTGGTACGGCCGTTTTTTCGTGTGTTTTTTTTACTTGGACACGTCTACATCCATAGCACTCTCCTCAAGCCAAGGATGGAACGAATAGCTGCTGTATAAAATGTAATTAGCGGTAAGATATTCAAGATGAATCTTCTCTCCCGAATTAATGTTCACCCCTGTCCGACAACACCGCCATTGTGCGTGCGGCGGACGGTAGTTTCAAGTTGAAATATTATGGTATCAGCACGACTAGAGACAAAATCTACCATATATATTATTAGTGCAAAGATAGTACATGATACTGACAGAATAATAGAAAAAAAGGATGGTTTATTGTTCTGCTAGATTGATTTCAGTCAACCATTATCGGAAAAATCCCGAATTTATGTTACCCAACGTTATATCAACAGACAATTTGCTTTGCTTAGATTACATTGTAAGCTACATGTTGAACTCTATCAACAAACCATAAATTTATCAATTTTTGTAGGAACTTGAAGTTTTTGTAACACTGAAAGTCTTGCAGTTAAAGAACAATAGCAGTTTATTGGAGACACATATTTGCTGTCTCAAAAATTTGTAGCAAGTATTAGAGGCCACTGAAAAAAACCCATACAAACATTGAAGGATTTACAATTCCCTTCTCTTAACTAACTTCTTTTTTTTTCTAGACAAAGAAAATGGGACTGAAGCCGTACATCATCGACCTTAGCAAGGAGTACTCTATTGTCACACAGTTCACCAGCTTTGTGGCTGTGGAAAAAAGGGAAAAGGTGAGAAAAGTTTTGGCGACACCTCGAGAGTGTGTCCATCATACTACCAAATTATATTATTATACTCGCTGTTCTTCTTGCTGAGCATGCAAAGTTGGAACCATGAACAGGAGTGGCATATTATTTTCAAATGATCTAATAGAATATCATGATAATATTTTCATGTAGGATGAAGACCTGACTACTGGTGATGGTCCAAGCATTGAAGAACTGGTGGGAAAAGAGAGTGTTGATATCTTATCCTACATGGGATGGGAGAAGGACAAAGGAGAAATGAAGGTATGGGGCATTCAAAATACTGTAAATCAAAGCAGAAATATTTGCAGTGGTTTTATGTTTCTGGCATTCGTCGTGAACTCTTTACCCCGAACTTTAATCGCCCCAAAAGCCGTTCCATTGCGTGACTGTAGCACTACTATTGTTTCAAAGTTGAGCTCAAAACCATTGTGAACACTCCATTTTCTCTTTACCGCGAAATAAAATCCCTGTGAACATTTCTGCATTTACAGTAAAAAGAGAGGGAGATTTGATTTGATTTGATTTATTCGACTGTAAAAAGTACAGCCAGGGCTACCCAACTAACCAAATGCTATTACAAAGGGAGAAAGAACAATTTCGTCTTTTTGTGAACATTTTATGACTTATGTTTAGCCTTTAAAACCTTCTTTTTTTAATTTTATAAACTGTTGATATATATTATAAAGGAATTACCACAAGTTTATTTTCCCTGGATTTGAGTTGTTTCATAGCCATTGCTCATTTGGTATGAAGAGTGAAAAAAAACTTAAAGTTTGAAAAAAAAGTGTTGTATTCTATATGCATTCAATTACTAGTCGGATAATTCTTACATTTAATTTAATCATGCTTGATGGATAGACTGCAGAAAAAGCCATCGAAGACAGCTTGGAGTCCTACACAGCCGCATCGAATATTGCAAAAAAGAAACTTCCGCCTACTCATCCAACAGTATTGCAGAAACAGCTCTCGCTAGCAACGTTTTATCACAACAAATTGAACATGCCAGAAAAGGCATGCCAGGTTGCGAAGACGGCGTTTGACGACGCGATCGCAGAGTTGGATACGCTGAGCGAGGAAAGCTACAAGGACTCGACCTTGATCATGCAGCAGTTGAGAGACAACTTGACGTTGTGGTCTGCTGAGGACAGGGAAAAAGGGAAAGAAAAGGAAAAGGTGCTTGCTCCTGAAGTTGCCTTTAGCTGTGGGCTTGAGCTGTAGAATAAAGCAAATTGCTTTTTTGAAAGCTGATAGTGAATCGGGGCATTGCTATGGCACGTTTTACGTACACCAGGTCACCCTTTCTCTACTCAGTAAGTGTGTTGGGTTCTTTAACGTGCAGAGATTTAATGCTTGAGTCTTAAGCCTGAAGCTCCCTCATACATGGGGCTGCCGGCTTTACGTCATCATCCGAAATGACAAATGCAATCCCTAACAACATGTCCGAGCTGGGGCTGACGCTAGGATCAAACCCACGCTGACAGATCCACAGAATTTGATCCATATGGCCAAGCGACGGGTTGCGTTACCGCTTGAACAAGGTTGTAAACTACTACGATATGAAAATGAGTACAGACATTTGTACGTGCTAAAATGGTTAGAATTCATTTCAACACATTATCGATAAGGACCAGAATCTTTAAATAGCCAATTGAATTGACTGTTTCCTCTGTTGTCTACAGGTCATAGATGTAGCTGATTATGAAGAAGAAGCCTACTTGGTCACAGAAGATCTAGATATGGCTTGTTTTGGTAAGGTGCTTTTATTTTTTACTTTTACCCTGCCATGAAATAGCCATGCCTTCAAGTACCAGAATTATCAACCCAGGGTTAAAGCTTTGAAATTCAAAAACTGTTTTTTCCGTAGAACTATCCTAAAGTGGAACTCATTGCCACCAAGTATAGTAGGGGCGTTCTCTCTAGATAGCTTTAAACAGCACTTGCAGTGCTAGTTAGATGTGCAAAGGTTAGATGAGACAGGTCGTTCAGTGTAATATAACCAGCTGCTGCCGTGCTGCGTGCCTGCAAAGCTGGTGTGTTACGCCAAAGGGCAGTAACTGTTATACCCGCTATATAGATACAGATACCCTTGTGTTAAGTTTAGGACTACCATTACAGCTTAATCATAGTTAAGCATAAGATTTCAAGAAAAGGCAATCTACATTGTATTGTGTAGAAATTGACATTTTTGTTTGGAATATTTTTATTTTCCAACATCTAGAGATGGCTCAAAGTGCTGAAGACAAGTTTTGTGCTGCCTCATCCAGCTCAGAAGAAGAAGACGATTCGTGGGAAGCAGATTCAGATCTAGAAGATGAAGAAGAGATGGAATTGGAGGAAGGTAAGATACCATGACATTGTCCATCATTTGCAAATTATCAAAGTGTCCTCTCTAGCATTTTCTAACAGATTTTTTTGGTTTTCATGTCATGTTCATGATTGGACTGTTACAGTATCTTTTATCCTTTTTTCATCATATAATTAGCCTAATTAGTATTGCTTAGAAGTAGAATTTCAAGATGAGTTTTGTATTTCCATTTTGTTAAGTAGCCTATATGATCACTTTAAGAATGATAAAACTCATTTTGTACTTCTATATTGTTTCTAGTTGACCGTATGGATGTCGCTGTCCTTAATCTTTGCATCAATAATCTTACTTACTTATCCTCTTCGTCCCTTCTGAGACATAAGGCCATGACCTCTTCCCTCCATCTGGGTCTGTTCTGTGCCAAGCTGTCAGCAGTTCTCCAGGACAGACCCATGGCCACCAGGTTGTCTGACACTGTCCCCCTCCATGTGATCTTTGGTCTGCCTCTTTTTCTCTTTCCTGTTGGCCTCCAGTTCAGGGCAACTTTGGGAATCCTTTTTTCTGGCATCCTTAGTACATGCCCTAGCCACATCATCACTTGTGTTTTGTTCTTGTTTACAAACCGGTCTGTTTGCCTCGGTCACTAAGGCGGTCGGTCTTTTCCTGGAGTGATGTGCGGACTGATGAAAGGGCAAAATCGAGATCCTCGAGGTACATCATCACTTGAGTCCATTTGATACCACGGAGACAATCTAACATTGTTTCTCGCATCACCCAGTCAATGGTGATGAGGAACATGATAGGGGAGAGAATGCACCCTTGTCTGATGCCGGATTTAATACAGAAAGGTTTAGACAGACTGTTTTCTGTAATCACATAATTTGCATTCAAAGTGTTCATAGAATTTCCCTATGATGGAGACAATCTTGTGCGGTATACCGTAGGCCCTTAGTATTTTCCACAGGCTCTCTCTATGTACACTGTCTGTTCCACTCAAATGAAACATCAATAAAGCTTCTTCTTAATTCACAGAAGGGGTCAAAGGAGGCAGGAAAAAAGCAGGAAAGAAACAGTTGTCATCAGAAGAGGAAGAGAGTGATGAAGAGATGGGATTTGGATTGTTTGATGATGATGGAGAAGATGGGAAGGGAGGTTAGTGAATGGAGATACTTTACATCTTGAAACATTTGCAGTGGTTTTGTTTTCTGGATGAGCTCTTCACCTCATATCTAGGCGGTGGCTTTAAATTCACCGTAAAGATTTTACCGCAGAAAACACAAACATAAAAACATTGCTAACATACAGTATACCTGTAAAATTGACCAGCAGATCTTCATCCTTTATTCCTTTAGTTTGCAACTGAAAAAATGAGATTATGGGAAAGAACTGCAGTCAAGCGTGATAATTATGACACTTTTCTTGTAGGTTTTTCAAATATACTAAACCTTGAATTTTGTTGTTTCTTCAACAGCAGCAAAAGGAAGGTTTCAAGCTGTGGCAAATATTATCATGCCTCAAGCTGAGACTTTTCACAGGAAGGCTAGTGCCTCTGGGAAAGGACCAAGCTCTTTGACCTATAGGTCAACAACTGTGTCTGCATCTCCTGAAAGGTCAAGATCAAGGTCACGTGAACGTCTCTCTCCACTTTACAGCCCAACATCTCCTTCGTACAGCCCGACATCTCCTTCGTATAGTCCGACACCACCTACAGAGGAAGCCATAGAGGCTGAACCCCCAAAACGTAAACCTTTAGCACGGAAAATGGCACCAAAGAGGGAAGAAAAGGAGCCAAAGGCACACGGTACTGCACCACGACGCTTTGCGATGTATTCAAAGAAGTTGGACACACGAATAGCTGGAAGGGGAATTTCCTTGGTCACAGAACTGCTTGTGTCAGATGGAAGACATGCTCGCAAAGATCGTCTTGACGATCTGATAGAAAAAGCGGATGCTCTTCAAGCGCAATCTGCAGTATTCAGCGCTTCAACAACCATTTCTAAAGATGATGGCCTCTTTGCCAGTACAAGAGAAGCAAGGGTGCAAAAAGCTACATTCAGCCAGGCCATGGTTAAATCCAAGTCCAGGTCAAGCATCCTTAAACCAGCCAGCTTCACACTTGGCCAAACATCTGATACATCCAAGGGTGTATTTGGCAAGACGGCTGAACCAAAGATGTCAGGATTTGGTCTCTCCCAATCTGTGGCCGCAAATCAGCCAGCTCCTGCTTTTGGTTTCGGAGCTCTGACCTCAACCTCAAGCTTCGGTATAATGTGCGGTACTGCGGCTAAGATAGAGAGCCAAGAAACTGCATTTAGTTCAGATTCAGATTCTGATGGTTCTGCTGCTCCAAGTCATGATGCAAGCTTTGATGCAGCAGCACCTGGTGGAACACCATTGGGTGGAACATCATTTGATGGAACATCATTTGGTGGAGTTCCATCTAGTGGAACTCCATTTGCTGCAACCACAGGTCTTTTTGGTCACTCAACTGCACCAAAGGAACAGGAAGCTGTATCATTTGGTGGAGCGCCATTTGATGGAACGCCATCTGATGGAACTCCATTTGCTGCAACCACAAGTCTTTTTGGTCAGACAACTGCACTAAAGGAACAGGAAGCTGTATCATTTGGTGGAGCGCCATTCGGTGAAACTCCATTTGCTGCAAGCACAAGTCTTTTTGGCCACAAGACTGCACCACAGGAACAGGAAGCTGTGTCTTTCGGTTTCGCTTCCTCTGCTGCCCAAAGTGCGGGTGGTGGTGGTAGTGGAGATGATCGTGATTCCTGGTTTGGTCGAGTTAGGAGTTCAGCCCTAAGTGATTCAACAGAAGGGTTTACGTTTGGTTCCCCTCTACAAGAGAAAGGAGTAACAAGGGGCTTTAGCTTTGGTGGATCCAGTCAAGCAAAAATGATTCCAAAAGGAGTCTCCTCACGATCTGCTCAACGAGCGAGGAAGTCAACTGGCGGCAAGGCTGTTCGATCTGTTGCAGATAAGGATGGCTCAGATGAGATAGTTTCTCAGAGTGTCTTTGGGAGAGCCGCTACAAAGACTGAGATGCCCACATATGCTGCACAGTCTGCTGTTCAACTGTTGCCAGAATATGATGAGCCTGTTGCCCATGCACAGGCACCGCCTCCTATGCCACCCCCCTATTCAGCAAGACCCCCTCCTCCACCACCCCCCTGTTCAACAGCACCCCCTCCTCCACCGCCCCCCTGCCCAACAGGGCCCCCTCAAGCTGGTGCCCCTCCCCCACCACAACTTCAGTTCCTTAAGTCAATGTCTCAAAGACTGAAAGGTAGACCAAGTTTCAAGTCCACTGCAGCAATAGATGCATCTCCACCCTCACAACAAGCACATGCCCCTCCCCTGCCCCCAAAAGACTATGCCCCTTGCCCCCCTCCCCCTTCGAGGGGTCTTGACGATGGACGCTTAAAACCCAGTCAATCTCTTGTTTCTCCTCTGAGAAAAGCAGCAACTGAGAGATATGTTCATGAAACTGTTGAGGAATATGCAAGACCACAAGCACGTTCACTGGCAAAAAAACTACCAGCACGGGAAAGGAAAGAACAACAACAACAACAGATGATGGTTAAAGACCTTCTTGCATTTGCCGATGAACAGATGGAAGAAGAAAAGTCAATAACATTGGAGTTAACAAAGAAGAAGAAAAAGGGTAGCTTCACGATCCTGGCAGAGGCGGAGAAGGAGAAGGCATCTATATCTTTGGATATGGATGAAGGAGAGAAAAGGTATGAAAAATACACGTGAGTGTACAATGTAAGAGTGAACTCAACAAAATTATCATTTGAAGACATCTTTTGTTAAGTTCTGAATCGTAGGTAAAGGCATAGTAATGAAAGAGCATAGGGGACAACAGTTTAACTAAATAAAGTATTTTATGAAGTTTATTTAAAAGTATGTTACAGTCACCAGGGTATTTTCATCTTTACATTTGATGCCATCTATGTGTATTATGAGTGTATGTTGAGGGCTTAAGTGTCAAATCAAGAGCAATTTATTCTTTGTATTAATCAGTTTTATATATTATATGGATGTATGATCAAGGTTATTAGTGGACTAACCACTACAGAAGACAGCAATAAATCGAAGTCACTATTCTTTGTGAGCTTTTTTTGTTTGTTTAAGTTCATTGAAATGTAGACTGTTGTTGTTATACCTTTGTCATGTATATGTGTGACTTTTTGTTACAACAGGAGCAGTTTGAAGAGATTAAGAAGGGGTCCTGGTGCCTACCACTCTGCCCGCTCTCATTTGACCTCGGGTAAGTCCGACCTGCTTTTTGTACAGAGTAAAGACCTTAACCTTAGAACTTAGACCCTCCTACACTGTATAACTCTGTTTCAACTGTATTTTCTGTATCTGTTTAGCCTTTTGGCATAACACACCAGCTTTACAGGCATGCGGCGCGGCAGCAGCTGGTTATATTACACTGAACAGCCTGTCACACCTACCTTTTGCACATCTGATCATGACTGCAACTGTTTCTTAAGGCTGTCTTGTGAGGATATTCCTACAGTTTTGATGACAAAGTGTTCCATTCTACTATCATAATGGTGGTTCTCAGAAAATACAAATTTTTGAACACATCAATAGGTTGACTATGTAAAGTACAAATTAAAGCCAGTTCTTAAAATGGTGTTGTCTTACCATGGGAACAATCTTAACATCATTTACATATCCGTGACATTTTACATATTGAAAGAGTATTGGAAGACCTTGTTGAGACCATTGAAAGATCATTGGAAGACCTTATTGAGACCATTGAAAGATCATTGGAAGACCTTGTTGAGAACATTGAAAGATCATTGGAAGACCTTGTTGAGACCATTGAAAGATCATTGGAAGACCCTGTTGAGACCATTGCAAGAGCTCAGGAGGTCATTGGCTGCTCACTGAGAGACCAATGAGAGATCTATTGGGCCTCTCATTTATCACAATCAAACCTCAATCCTGTTCTTCATTGAGTTTAGTATGAAGGTTGAAGTAAAGTAAGAATTTTTCTCCAGACTATACAGGTTACTTCAGTGGGCGAGACATTGGTGTAGTACCAATTGTGACCACAAGGGGGAGTGGCATCACAGAGACAACTCTGGGGCAAATATTTGCTCTGCTTAAGGTATTATTTTTACATATAAGTTCAAATATTAAATCTTAGTAGCGCTAGTTTTGGAACAGTTCGGAAAGGGTTGAACTCATCGAAGATTAAGCATATGTTTTGCAGCATATCTTTATCCCCATCTTTGCAATAGGATTAACATATTGCTTGTAATCTCTATGCTTACATGTAGATCCTTGCCAGTGGTTGTTTTTGCTTCAGCCTCCTTGAAAATCAAAATTGTATGACCATGCAGTCCTACTATGAATGGGACTTCATCATAAGCATTATTGGCTGAGGATTTGATGATATATGATGATGATGATGAATGGTTTATTAAGAAAACTTACACAAACTGACAGTGGCAGTCATATTCATGACCGAATTGGAGTCAGATTTACAACAGTATCATCATTAACCAACTAGGTAAAATCTGGTGACATATATAAAATCATCTAACGTTAGATAAAACAGTACATTTAAAAACCGGAATGTAAGACGACAACAAGGGTCCATTACAGATGAGTGCAACATTCAGACAGAGCGTATATATGTGTGCCTTGCGGTAGTACGTGTACATGTGAAATATTTCTGGCTCTTTTTACAACGATAATACACACACACATATTATTTACATATACATATACATGTAATGTCATATAGACTTACTTGATGTTGCCCCCCTCCCCACCTGACACACAGCATACTGAACAGGGGCTGTCCTACTGGGAGTTCAGTCCAGAGTTAGACGGGTTGCTCGGGATCTCCAGTCAGAGGTGTGTCCAGATGTTCAACATTGCAGGACTCAAATCTCTCGGTAAGCATTACAATCATTGTTATCATTTGTAAACCAAACATGGTAGACTCTCAATCTTTGGGGCCCAGTGTAGCAGGCCAGACTCTCCCCCGGCCAAAATGTGCCCAGGTTCACTCTGGCTAGGGGTAGATTCGGACTTGCTACACTGGGGAAGAACTGCAAGGCTATGAAAAGATTGCAGTCAACAATCTGGAATTTCAGCCATTCTGCATGCTCATGATAAAAAAAAGAGAGTACAGGAAAATTAGATATAGATTATACCATTGCATGCAGTCTCTGATGTAATGTAACTTTATGTAGTGTCTAGTTTTAATGGCACTGACATCATTGTTACCCCAAAACTTAATCTACACTGTGCTTTCAGCATATATAATGTTTAATATTATGTAGATTCCTGTAGAAATAAGGCTGAGATACCTGTAATATTCCTCTCCATATGCATGCACACACACACACACACACACACACACACACACACACACACACACATACATAAAAAATCATATGCATATATATATCAGTCCTGCAATATTCATAATTGGATGCCTAGGCTACTTAATATCATTATATCTAGACAATATCAAAACAATGATGATAAAAAAGTCAAGATTAGCAAAAGTCATGCATGATTTTTCATTTATTTCTAACTTCCAGGTGCGAAGGTAGCAAAGCAGTTGTTGCAGCTGGTGGCCACCTTGCTGGTGCTACAGCTGCTAATGCAGCACCTGCCACAGCTGTTCCCCAGCTGCAGGAGCCTGCTGCACCTGGAGGTGACGCAGGTGTCTGCCGAGTGGCGCAGCACAGTGCAGCAGGTGCTGACATGGGCCAAGGTGGGAGTTCTTTTTTCATTTTGAGGCTACCAACTTTTGTAGCCTATATACCAACTGTAAGGTTTGGACCATTGCGCATCGGGGCATGCCCCTACTCTTTTTCGAAAGGTGTGGTGGGTTCTTTAACGTGCGTGGGGCTCTCCCCAAACACGGGACCTCCATTTGACGTCCTATCTGACATGGGCCAAGGTAGGAGTTACACGTAGATACATGCTTAGGTCCCAATTGGAAAAATGGTTTTATTTTATTGGTCAGAATTTACCCGCAAAGGCAGCCTTTCTAGTGCTGAATGGATGCAGGGTTTACAGGTTTCACATAATACACAACATATACATTTACGTATCTTATCCACATTTACATTATGTGGAATTGTCGCAAGGGTCTGGGTGGCTGCCATTCGGCGCCACCAGGTGACCTCAATACGACCTTCCCCAACCGAAGTCAGGTACCCATTTACACCTGGGTGGAGTGAGGAAAGTCGTGTAAAGTGCCTTTCCCAAGGGCACAAGATCGGTGACATGACAGGATTCAAACTCGGGACCTCTTGGTTCTGAGCCGAACGCTCTGCCGTTGCGCCACACGACCCCACTGATGAAAAAGGAGCCCCACAGGGTAGTTCACAGGCCAGTTTTTTTTCACTTTCGGGCGTGACCCCTACAAAGACACATTGCAGTTGCCGGGCTATTTTTTGGCCTGGCCGGGACCCCGAATTATTTTAACCCTGCCGTAAAATCAATGCGGGACCCCGAGACAAATAGATGTTGTGAGGTAATCGTGCAAGCACTGAGGTACCCAATTGTCCACAGGGACAAATGTGTGGCTTCGTAGGCCAGGTGTAAAAATGGGCACCAGACCTCGGTTGGGGAGGTAAAAGGCAGTGGAAGGAGAGGAATGGGCTCCACATTCCAATACCATGACCAAAACCCTCTACAGCCTTAAAAAAAGGCTATGGGAATATGGTAACTTTTTTTTACAAAATCAAACAAACAAATAAACAAAATGGACTAGATGTTTATTTACTCATACAGTCAAACTTGTCCATCCAACCAACTCTATCCTACAACCAACTCTTGTCAACAACCACATTCAGACAGTCCCGTCCGATTTTACATAGTAAGTGAACTCTTTCAAGGAACCAACTGCAGGCTTCAACCAGCAACCACTTCCTCATGGGCCTCAGGGGTCGTACTGTGTAGATTTACCACTCCATTCAACAACAAAAATGATTGACAGCAGTCCAGCGAGCATTTCAATAACAGATTCTACAGTCAACGGCAAGCTTGTGTTTATGTAGCAACAAATGTAGAACAAAGTGAATTCAAATGTAGCAACAAATGTAGAACAATGGAGACACAAATCTCAATGTAAACATTCATTGTAAGTACAACAAAGGTTTTGTACATGTACCCGAAAAATCTTTAGTTATGTTAACGTTTATTGGCAATGTAATCGACAGTGCATTGTAGTCTTGTAGACAACAACAGTTTAGTTTGTTTTTTCTTGTATATACTGTATTTCTTCACTTGTCTTGTAATTTTATATGCATAACAGGCAGATAAGTCCTGTTCGTGCGAAGTATTTATGCAGCCTCATTTATGCCCACAAAATCGGCAAACCGACCCGAGTTTTATCCAACAGCCAACTCCAGTCAACAACCACATTTCCTTGGTCCCTTGACTGGTTGTTGGATGCAAGTTTGACTGTATTTGTTTGTGTTTCCCCCAGGGTGTTGACACGATGCACCCATCAGTTTACTCCCGCTTGGAGCTTGGGAAGAGCTGGGACGACCTGACCAAGAAGCTGATCGGTGTCGGCAATGCGTAGATGTCAGATGGTCTCTTTTGTGTCAATCAGATTGAAGCCAAGGATTTGAGAATGAAACGGTGTAAAGAGTTGTAATCATATTGGGCAGCTTTGGTCTGGCTTAATTGGATTTTATCTATTTTGTCTACAATTTGATTTCAAATCATTTTAATACAATATGTAAATGCAGAAATATGGTGGACAAATTAAGTTACAATGAGAAAGCTTTCATATAAGGCCACACCAATCTAATTCGTTGATTCTTGGAGTTTGGCAGAAAATTGTTGAGTGGAGGCAAGAAATAAAGAAACATTTAAAACAGTGATTTGGTCCCATGCCACCACTAGACAAAGTGTAGTGTTCAAAAACCTTTGATGCATGTAGAAATCCATGGAACACAAATTTAACATAGACCTTGTTAATATAGTTCAATAAAAACTACTACAGTATGATGAAGACAATTGGCTCCTACTGTTGGACTACCAAAATATGTCATTTTGGGGTTAGCATATTTTTTGTCCAAATTAGAAATGATAGAACAAAAGTATCAGAGAATCAAGAAATTACATTGGTTTTGCCTAAATTGTGTAGAAAAGTAGAACATATCTTAGCTATATTGAATACCTATGCAACTTGGTGTATATTTGTAAGTCTGTAGATCTAGATCATTCTTTGATGTTTTTTTAATGCATGTCTAAGTTGAGAACACTGTCACTTAACATGGAAACCATGATCACCTGATATATATCATCATCATCATTCCAGGGCGTTACTTTTATCGATAATCGAGTTATACTGTATCTATCTTAAAGTTTGTTCTATTTGTCTTATAAAGAATGAATGCCACTTTGATTGGAATTTTTAATTTGTGCTAATATAGGCTGGGTGTATTACAGCAGGCAATGAATCAGAAAGCTAAAAAAAAAAAACTTTCTTTAAAACTGTGTATTTTCATTCTCACAACTGTGTTTTGCTACAATATGCTTGTCCAGATGACATTTCCGGGCTGCAGAATAGAGGTACTAGTCACACTTGTACGGTTTTTCTCCTGTGTGGGTTCTCATATGTCGGGATGAGTTAGACCTTTTCCTTTGTCCTGTTTCCACACTCTCCAGACATGTAGGGTTTCTCACCACTGTTGCTATGTGGTTGACTAAGTTGAAACGTGGTTAGGTTTTGGTCCGACCCATGAAATATATTATTGACTTTTGGGCCCCCTGGTGACTTTTCTTGGTACTGCAGCAGAACTACCACCTGTTGATTCTCATGCAAATTAACTCCTGTCTTGCATAATTAGTATTTTGTTAAGGGGCAACCTAGTTGTTTTGACTTGAAATGAATAAATACATAGATTTAGATTTAGAAATCTGTGTTTGTGCGTGTGTGTAATGTGTCTTGTACGTGTGTGTGACTGTTTGAGTGTATGTGTGATTTTGTGCGTGTACGCGCGTGTGTGCATGCAGTGACTTCGTGTGAACAAAAGGAAACATAAGCTGAGATCTTCAACATTTTATTCATTTCAAAATTTTACAGGATTGTAGTAGATATCATCAAGTCGTTGGTACTCAGCCGTAAATATGATATTATTTACAGGATAATCTATTAAAAACGCTAGAAATAGAACGTGGCAAAAAATCACCTAAAACCGCTACATTTAAATTTAAAGTGTTTAAAAGCTCTCTTTTACGTTTTACATCAAGGGAATATTTGCATCATTTTACAGTAATATCTAGATTACAATTACACAGGTGATTCTTCTTTGTGTACAATAAACATTGATATATTGAGAAAAGAAATGCCGGATAGGCGAATATTTACAGCAGTTTAACCTACAATATTTTATGTGCGCACAAATAAAAGTATCAACAGTTTCATGCCTAATCATCTAAAATTCATGAAATATAGACCTAAGCTCTATGTAAAGAAAATGCTTGTCGTATTTTGTTTTTCTCCTTTTCTTTCTTTAAAGATCGAACATTTGGTCCCAGGTATGTTAAAATAACAGTTTGATACTGCCAACAATAGTAAAACAGCAAAAAAATTACAAATGTCTGCGCTCTTAAAAATCGGGTTGATGTTACTTGTTTCTGTATTAAAATTGTGACTCAATACCTGTCAATCTATTAACCAAATACAAAATCATGTCATAATTGACACTATGACATATCACTTCCATATTACTAATTAAATGCTACTAACTATGGGCAATTCTAAGCTTCTCGCTTGGTCCCAAGAGTTTACATATCATCCATTTCAAACATATAGTGTGGTTCAAATGACATGAAACTCTGTAACTAGTTCCCATGATATACATCTCTGCTTCCTTTTCTTCTCATTTTTAGTCTCTAGAAACAACTGCAGTAATCAATCGAGAATTCTGCCTGGGAACAGCAACATACACTTACCTGTAGCAAACCTGCCTTTTAGGAAGTTTCGCGAAACTCTCGCGTTGTGTATACGACGCAGGCATCACGTGAATGTTGAGCTATGCTTAGCCTCGAAGACAGCGATCTGGAACAGCTTTGCAGTCCTATTCAAGTACCCCCCCCCCCCTCCCATTTGTCCCTGATGGGGTACCACGATGATCGAGGTTCATGTACATGGCCTGATATGGGCATGTTACTGATCAAGATTTTGGTTATCTCTTTATTCGATAGTATGTCGCTCTTATTGAAATCTTTGCTTTTCAACAACTCCCTAAAAGTCTGGAGATCGAGGGTAAACGGTAGGGTAGTGACGTCATCACGGCATCTCGTGCGCTGGCGGCGGTGGCGGCCAGCTTTCCCGCAGGCCCTGCAAGAAATCCAGGCTGCTCTCATACTCGTTTCCGCCAGGCGGCGTTCCTGAACCGTCGTCGCTGCTCGGCGACTCGTAGAACGCGTTGGGGGAAGGCGTCGGGATCTCGTACACGTTTTCTGTCGAATGCGCGAAGGGGCGAGTGCGCGTGCGCGCTTCTAGACCCAGGGCGGTGTTCTTGTTCTCAAAGACGACATCTGGCATCTCGACAACTTGTTGCCTGTTGTTCTGTTGTTTCCTATTTACAAATATGAGAAATAACAAACGTACAGATATGAAATATAGACCTGGATGGAATTCAAAACACTGTGCACGTATTCCTAGCACGTCACCAGAACGTAAGCGATTAAGGTCGTGTTCGCGTATTAAGGTTAATATCTCGCAGATAGCTTCATTTAGCTGTGTCCAAAGACATATTTTATCCAACGGCTGTTACCTCGAAGCAACGTTGACCAAGGAGAACGAAAGAAACTCGGCAGTTATAATAGGTTTAAATAGCAGGCTAACTGCCGTATATGCATTACGTTCTGGCGACGTGCTTGTACTCCTAGGATCCTATGGCTTCAATATCACTTGTCCGCCATGTTGGATAACTAACCAGTTACCTAGAAGTTTTCACGTAACGGTCACGTGAAAAACACGTGCATACAAGCGCACGTCGAATATCCCATGACTCAACGTCAAATTTCTTTAAGGTTCAAACAGCTAGTACGGCGTATGTGACGTCATTTGCAACCTTACAGAAAAACAGCAGCAACAACAACAATAACAACAACATTGACACACCTTTTGGTGAGAACGATGGCCAGCAGCATTACACAGAGCACAAGGACGGCCACGCCTGCGCCGACTGCTATCCCTATGATCAGCACCCAGTTCGTGTCTGTAGTGAAACACCGAAAAAGACTATGTTATGATCTATTAATGATAGTCATATTCTTTTTGTACCCGTTAACTGTACTTGTTATTTTGTTTTGTTGTGACCTGTACTTAGCCAAGTGTGGCAGAAATGTGAAATAACGGTCGTCATTCATTCATTTATAACTTCATCCGGTTGGAGGGCTATTAGGACAGCATCCTTGCACGACAGTGCCCAATGCGACATGAATCAGGTGAGAGAGAACGATGCTTTCTCTTGAGTGAAAAGTACCGTGGCCGACAGGTACAAAAAGCGACACGCCGACTTTTGCTGCACGACGCGCGTTGTAACTGTCAGCCACACTAGAAAAGAGTCTGAAAACACTTGATATTTAAGTTTTTCTGACTCTTTTTCTATCAAACAACAAAGGTTTTGAAATTAATGTACACTTTATAGAAGATATGGGCTATCTTTAGATACATGTACAGAATCAGACGACATTTTGTTTCGTACGATGACGCACTGAAAACAGTACACATGTTATGGCGTTGTCACATTCATCGAGTGTATGCGATATGTTTTGAATATCGTCAGTGAGGCTTTGACAGAATTGACCCTCAATACTTATCTCCGACAACCCCTTTTCCTTGCGAAACAGCCTGATCATTGTTCGAGTCCGACGCATCTACGACTACCCCAAGATTGTCGTAGACCAGGCGTGCGACGGCTGACTGTGACAGGGTTTAAACAATAACGACAAAACAATAACGTACGGAAGTCCTGGTGGCTGTGTGGCTCTATGAGAAGATTGTCCTTCGGTGGCCAGCACGCCTCCCGCCAATCAGCAGACTCGTTATAAACAGTGGTCCGGTTAAGGGCTGTGTGTGATAAACATTTATAACAGCTCAACAAATAAGGATACAGATTATGTAACTTTTGACAACATTTGCATAATTTTCTATGAGTAGATCGTCCTTCGGTGGCGCCATGCCCAGCACGCTTCCGGCCAATCCACAGACTCGTTATAAACAGTGGTCCGTTAAGAGCTGCGTGTTATTAACATTTAAAATGGCTCAACAAAGAGAACACGACACAGATTATGTTAATATTGAAATCATCTTCTTAATTAACGAGGAAACTCTGCAATAGCTATATGTGAAACACATGTGACTGATTTGGAAAGAGGAAATAATGATTTTATACAAATCATGGAAATAAGAGACTTCTTCGCATACGTCAAATGAGCAAAGGCTGCAAAGATTCATTGGTAAATGATAAAGATGTAAGTTATGTAGAATTGAGCATTTTAGATCATTTTTCGTGTATATTAGGTGATTTCCATAGTTGCTAATGACATGCTAATGGGACAAATGAAAATTCAAAATGTGGACATATCTAAGTTTCTTTAATGAAAAATGCAAATAGACATTTAGCAGAATCATCCCCCCTTTTATACAGGTACACCCCCCCTCCCTTCCCGCGCCCACAGACCTGTTCTGAAAAGTGCATGGCTTTCAACTGACCTTGATACGTCATGACGAAACCACGCCCAGTCTTACTGGACGCAGACCGGAAGGAGATATGTAACATTTCAGCACAAGTAACCCCTACTTCCGGTATGACGTCACCCGTGAAGGTGGTCCTGAATCCAGCCGCTGGATCCTCCATCGCGATGACGTCACCATCCGACAGCTGGAGCATCGTGAAGTCCAGATCGATCACGTGATTTTCGGGTACCGTGATTGTCCACGTGCACGTCACGTGTTTGGTGTAGTTGCCGGGGAAACCAGGTGAGTAAATGAAGGCGTCTGTCTCTGTCAAGTTCCCGCCACACGCCCCCATAGTAGCTGGAAACATAGTATGCAAATGATATGCAAATGTAAATATAGTATGCAAATCATATGAAAATATCAATTAAGTATGCAAATCGTATGCAAATGTGGAACAATGGCCGGTCAATTTGTGGGTACGAAAAGTATGATATGGAAGGCAACAAAACACACAAGACGTAAAATAAAAATTGCTCCTGAAAATTATTTGAGCATATCCCTTGATATACATTCTTATATTTCGTTCCCGCAAACTGACACCGGTCGGGCCTCGGCTTATAAATGTGACTCGAGCATTGCGGACAAAAGCGCCCCCTACCGTCGTATAGCGTGAGCCTGTTGCTATTTTCCAGGTAGCCACTCCCGCAGATCTGGTCCGGGTCCCCCGCGCACTGGTCCTGGCACTCTCGGTCCTTCCTTTGGTTCCCCAGCCGGGCAAAATGCTCGTCCTGCCCGCAGAAACACTCCGTCCCGCGCTGAGTCCCGGCGTACTTGTACCCGAGGCCTCGGCAATGTTCGGTACACATCTGGATCGTCATCGCGAATGTTCGGAGGTACTCGTGATAGAAGACTCGGTCGTCGGGGAGAAGGAAGTCTCGGTAGCAGCCAAGATATCCGGGTACTGAGGTAGAGCAAAAAAAATTTGTTTAATACAATTTCTAATGAAATGTAATATGACTATTTATATAGTATATAGAATACAAAATATTTATTGTCAGGTATCGGCTAGGATGAACACTATATATCTGCAATAGATATCTACATTTATATCGATATATGATTTTTTTTTCCATCGGAAGAGCAAGGGCATCTAGATCTGCACTGAAGATATAGTAAAGGCATGGGTGCGTTCTGCACGCATTTCGACAGGTGGCGCCTCTACACCGTCATAAGATCCGCATCGATCTAAACAAGGGGAAAGTTTCCAGTTCAGCAAACTTGATCCTCATGATCCGAGGGCCGATTGTATGTACCAATTATAACAAGCTTACAAAAGTAGTATCTGTGTACCATACCTCAGATTATGAAGTCTGTACAAAACATAATAGCCCTCTCTCCCCGCGAAAGAAGAATGCAATTCTTAAACTTTCGCGCACAGACCCGGACGCGAACCCGGGCCGCCAGTTCACTTTAAATACACATCAAGATATAAAACTTGGCACAAGTTTGGAAACTTAACTTTGGTCCATCATATTTCTCTTTTTTCAATTTCAATGTATCATATACCATTGGAAAGTTTGTGTAATTTCCTTTCCAATGGTATATGGTACATTGAAATTGATAAAGAAACAGCGGAAATATAATCGGCCAAAGTTAAGTTTCCAAACTTTTTTTGCCAAGTTTATATGCGGCTATATACATGTTACATCGTATTCGTGAACCTACCATGACAAATGACCCCTGCGTCCTGGCTGTGTTCGCAGAAGTTGGTTTCCCAGCCGCCGTGCGCGCACTCCCCCAGGTTGGCCTCGGACCCGTCACACCGGAGCTCGCTCAGCCAGATCCTCCCGGCCCCGTGAGGGAACCGCCCGCCGCCGTGAGCCCACATGGCCCCCGGGAAACCCAGCTGCCGGCACGCCACCTTGCGGGGGGAGAAAATGGTTTCGTCATGGTCAATGTGTAGACTAAACGGTACCGGTGTAAAACCTACGGGACAGCCTAGGGACAGCCATAGATAAATCTACGGTAGGTCTACTGTCAACAAGAAACGTCATTTCACTATAACCTACCTCCTTGTGTAGACTAGATCTACGGTAGACCTGCGGGGACAATTGTTAAACATGCTCGACTTCAATCAACTTTCATTCCTTCGAGACTCGAGTAATCATGGTCAAGTTTATCCTCGAAGTTGTGCCATTCAAACCTAGCGGAGCCTAGAAAACACCCTCAAAACAAGATTGCCCTCATATTCATGCCTGCCGTTTTCTTCCAAATCTACGGTAAGCTACTGATAGCCTGTATTTACACAAGCTCTCGGCCGGAGTGGCTACAGGCCGGCTGGCCACTAGGAGCGCGATTCGTCAGGCTAAGCTACTGAGGACACTTGCCCTTGTACTTAAACCTTTAACCTTTGACCTACCTCAGCGTCCTTGATTCCCCATCTATCGTCGCAGACCGTGCCCCACTGCCGCCCTATGATGTCCTTGTCCCTCACCTCCAAACGACCTTCAAACGGGTTCCGTCCATCTACGAGTCTCAGCTCCAATACTGGGAAGGAAACCGTTAAAATAGCAGATTTAAATTATGAACTAGAATGGCAACATTTTCGGGAAAATGCAGAATATTCCCCTCCCATTACCTACACCTCAAATATGACATCCTTAGCATTGACTGTAAGGATATGACGAAGTTTCTGCATAAATTATGCAAAGTAGGTCGGCATTAGCATAATTTATGGCCAGGTGTGTTCGGCCTTGCCTAAAGGTACCTACATCTCAAATATGACATCCGTAGCTTAAGGTTAGGGATATGCATAAATTATGCATAATGCACTCATTAGCATAATTTATGGCCAGGTTTTCTGACCTTTCCTAAAGGTACCTGCATCTCATCCGTAGCCTTTACAGTAAGGGAAAAACAAGTTTATGCATTAATTATGCAAATGAGGTCCGCATTAGCATAATTTATGTACAGGTGTGTTCACCTCTCCTAAAGGTACCTACATCTGAAATATGCCATCCGTAGTCTTAACGGTAAGGGATATACATACATTATGCAAATGAGGTCCGCATTAGCATAATTTATGTACAGGTGTGTTCACCTCTCTTTAAGGTACCTACATCAGAAATATGCCATCCGTAGTCTTTACGGTAAGGGATATACATACATTATGCAAATGAGGTCCTCATTAGCATAATTTATGTCCAGGTGTGTTCACCTTTCCTAAATATACCTACATCTCAAATATGACATCTGTAGTTTTTACGGTAAGGGACATACACGTTTTTGCATAAATTATGCAAATGAGGTCCTCATTAGCATAATTCATGGCCAGGTGTGTTTACCTTTCCTAAATTTATCTACTTCTCAAATATGGCATCTGCAGCTTTTACTGTAAACGCAAAACAAGTTTTTGCATAAATTATGCAAATGAGGTCCTCGTTAGCATGATTTATGTCCAGGTGTGTTCACCTTTCCTACAGATACCTATATCTCAAATATGACATCTGTAGCTTTTACGGTAAGGGAAATACAAGTTTCTGCATAAATTATGCAAATGAGGTCCTCATTAGCATAATTCATGGTCAGGTGTGTTTACCTTTCCTAAATTTATCTACATCTCAAATATGACATCTGCAGCTTTTACTGTAAACGCAATACAAGTTTTTGCATAAATTATGCACATGAGGTCCTCATTAGCATAATTTATGTCCAGGTGTGTTCACCTTTCCTACAGATACCTACATCTCAAATATGACATCTGTAGCTTTTACGGTAAGGGAAATACAAGTTTCTGCATAAATTATGCAAATGAGGTCCTCATTAGCATAATTCATGGTCAGATGTGTTTACCTTTCCTAAATTTATCTACATCTCAAATATGACATCTGCAGCTTTTACTGTAAACGCAATACAAGTTTTTGCATAAATTATGCAAATGATGTCCTCATTAGCATAATTTTTTGTCAGGTGTATTCACCTTTCCTATAGGTACCTACATCTGAAATATAACATCCTTACATTGTAACATAAGGTACATATAACTTGCTGCAATACCATTAGTAGAGCTACCACCGCACATCTACTTGGTTTTTGGCAGAAGAAGAAAGAAGAAGAAGAAGAAAGAAGAAGAAGAACAGGCAAGCAAAAACAGTATATCCCCCTTCCCACTGGAAGGGGAATATAATGAAGATTATTTGGAATATTAGCAATACCGTTTGCTTTAGAAACTTAAACGGCGCAAAATGAGATGCAATGCATGTAAAAGGAATGTTGATTTCTTTTATCAGCTGTTAGAGAATACATTTGATTCAGCTGAAACTACTACGTATGGGGGTAGTGTAGTCTGTAGTTTAGCTACACGCCCATAGGAGGCGCTTTTTTCTACGCAAACCGCCTTTTCTTACTAGAAACCAAAATAGCAGTACTCAAAACTTGCTACACGATCAATTGCAATCGGCCGACCAATCAGTGACTGGAAGAGAGGAAGTGCCTCTTAATAGAGCCACGACTTGTCGCCATGACGACAGAGCCGGTAAATTGTGCGAATCGGACAATAACAACAAACAGTGGTGGGCCATGTTTTGTCAACAAACGTTGTCATGATAGAGTTTACACGAAGACAAGCCGGGCCACTTCGCTGCGGTCCTTGAGCCCACTAAGTCGGCCTTTCTTCGCGTTACATCAACCGTATCTAAGCTAGTCTTGCAGGCGATAAGCGGTAGTCAATCCGCTTGAAAAACAGGAGGGTTTCTTGGATGGTGGCCGTCTTCCATGGCGGCTGGAACTAGACTGTCAACTTACAATAGCCTGTATTTTAACGTCTTCTTCAAAGTCTGACTTGCAGGTCTGATTTAGGACAATTTACACAGCGTCTACTAGGACAAAGTTACGACAATATTACGATTATATAATTAAAGCTTTTGCAGAAAATAGAAAGACAGGAGACAATATGATATTGAGAAAACAAGGAAGGTGCGGGAAAGCATGTATTCCAAACAGTAGAGGCATATTGAATGTAAATACCGACTTTAAAAGACATTGTCAACGTGAATACTTTAAACACCAAAGGTATGTGAAATGATAATGCGGGTTGTGGTAAGGAAACCTCTCAAAGCATTATTGCCGTATTATGTTTATCTTGAAATAACACATTCAGTTGACTTTTAAAAGCCACTGTAACACATGCAGGGCCTTCCCACGACTTTGCTCCCGACCACTCCCAAAACAACTTGGCGCTAGGTTGGGTTGGGACTAGCTTGTATGCCACCCTATCATAGCTTCAATTCGCTACCTCGGTCACATAAAAGCGGAGTACGTATACGACTTTCCCGACTTTGATTTTTCAAAACTGATAGCAGACGACTTTTAAAGACCAATAGGCAACCTCGCAGACTCCCACCCACAGATGACCCTGCTTACGACTAACTCCCAACTATGGTCTGGAGAAGGACGGGAGCCCATAGTCACATATGTGTGACAGGCGCTTAAATCACATGCTAGGCAAGTGACTTACCCATTCATAGGCGTCTTTTTGTCTGAGCTGACACGGTTTGATATATGGACTATGTGTGACTTTTAGCGGTCGTGTCGAGTAACAGAACAACAATGTAGTTGGGTGACCGAGCTAGGGGCCCGTGACTTCCAGACTGTCTGAAATGCGGGTACGACCTAGAAACCCATTTAAACCCGCGGGGTACGACCTAGACATTGCCGACCATATGTCCTCCCAATCTTCTACAGACCCTGGTTTGGAGGTCGTCTGTGGTTGGGAGTTAACCGACGAGGTTGTATACTAACTAGTCTTTAAAAATCGTCTACGCCAGCCGACTATTAACTTCAAAAATCAAAATCGGGAAAGTCCTATTCTGCTTGGATGCAAACAGAGGAGCTAGAATAGCATGGATTCCAGGTTACTCCCCACGTTAGTTGGGTAGTTGTCGGGAGCAAAGTCGTGGGAAGGTTCTGAATGTGTGAAAGGGGCTAAAACATAATAAAGTTATATATGAAGCAGTCATCTTCAACTCCGGTAGCTTCGCTACAGCTTGCGTTTTCACCCAAGCACAACGGGTCACATCTACGTTTATCGATAAGTGTGTTGGGCTTCTTTTACATGCAGAATATCTGACGCCTGAAGCTAGCCCATGCATGGGACCACCTTACCGTCCCCATCCGAAGTGACACATGCAACCCTAACCAGTCATGCCATGCGGGGCTTGGACCTCTGCCCTCTTGAACCTAGAAATTCACTTACCTCTGAACCTGAAGTCTGGCAAAGTAGCAAGGAGTAGTACAGACAAACAGTGAGTTGGTTAGTATAACATTAGGATTAGATACGTACACACAGAAAACATTCGAGTTCACAAAACACTAGTGTGATCACTTGTTTTGCAACTGTCAATACACGCTTTGTTCGTTCAGCTGTCATCTATTCAATTCATTCATTTCTAATTGTCCTTCTCTTCCTCTCTGTCATTGCCTCTCTCTCCCATTCTTTCTCTCTCCCCCACTCTTCTTCTCTCTTCGTCTCTCCCCATTTTCTTTAACCCTCTCTCCTTCTGGCCCTCACTCTCAGTCTTTCAGTCTCTCAGTCTCTCCCTCTCTCTTTGATGCTTTCCCTTCCCCTCTCTCTGGTTCTCTCTTTCTCTCTGTCTCTGTATCTTTCTAACCTCTCTCTCTCTCTCCCTCTCTCTCTCTCTAGTCTCTCTGTCTCTCTGTCTGTCTGTCTCTGTCTGTCTGTCTGTCTGTCTGTCTGTCTGTCTCTCTGTCTGTCTCTCTCTCTCTCTCTCTCTCTCCCTCTCCACCATATATTTCTCTCCACTCTCCCAGCGTCCAACAACAATCCGTATGTGATAGACCAGCTGGCTGGAGAGTTCCGACAGCATGTGACAAAGGCCCGAAGTGGGGGGCGACCTGACGTGACCCAGGAAACGACTGAAATGTCAGCTCCTTGTGCCGCTGTCACCGACAATAATGGGGACGTCGTTAGAGATTTATGTCGTTAGTAGAAGGGCGAGGGAATGGCCATATGTGGACGGGAAGCGACAAGGTGACAATGGCGTATGAAGAGGACACTTTGTATTGTTTGTAAAGCATGTGTCGAAGTAGAAAATCTATTTCAGGAAACAAAATTCTAAAACCTTCATTCCGCAATGGCTACGTTGAAGGTAAAAACTTGAGACGAAAAGATACACTGTAGTACAATGATGTACATGTAAACGAATAGATATGGTTTTATTTTGACAGTTAATTTCAAACTAGAGAAAAGTTGAAGGAGAAAGAAATGTTGCATTTTCTTATCTACATGTAAGTGTCGGGTCACATATGTCTTGTATACGATAAGTTCACGACAGCAAATTGAAACTGACATTCGTGGGACAGTTGTGGGTGTGTTGTACGAATCGAAAACAGTCAGTTCTGTCAAAGCATTGTTGTATTTTGTTAACTATACGTACGGGTCTGGTCACATATGTCAAGTTCACGACAGAAAATTGAAACTGACATTCGTGGGAAATTCGTGGGTGTGTCGTACGAAAAAAAACGATCCCACGATAAGTATACGACAGCAAATTCTTGAGAGTTGAGACAGTCATGGGTGTGTAGTAGTCGTACGAAAAAGCGTTGTCATATTTTGTCGACGGTCAGTTCTGCCATAGCATTGTTGTATTTTGTCAACTAGACGTATGGGTCTGGTAACACCCGTCCTACGATAAGTTTACGACAGCAAATTGAAGCTGACATTTGTGAGGCAGTCGTTGATTTGTTGTATATCCTTCTTGACGGTAACTTCTGTCATAGTCTTGTTTATGATTCTGATGCGCACGAAAAAATCGTTTGATGAACGTGTCTGTACACCAAAACCTTAGTCTCTTTCAAACTAACTACGTCGGCTGAAGGGAAAATAATTGTCACGGGAGTTTGCAATTGGCCACCAGAGGGTTTCATTTGCAGACGCAGGGGGAAATGTTAACTTTCCCTTGGACTGACTCTCCTAGCCAAGTAGTCCCCTTTTGCCGAATTCTACGATCCGTATCCCCGTAGGAAGGCCTGGTGGAGGCTAACAAAATCTTCCCAACGAAGGGAAGGCCAGTAGCCAGTTCGGAGGGGGAAACGTTTACCTTTCAGTGGGCCGCCAGTGACTCCCCCTGCCAATTGTTCCCTTTTTTGCCGAATTCTACGATCCCTAACCCCGTAGGAAGGCCTGGTGGAAGCTAACAAAATCTTCCCAACGAAGGGAAGGCCAGTAGCCAGTTCGGAGGGGGAAACGTTTACCTTTCAGTGGGCCGCCAGTGACTCCCCCTGCCAATTGTTTCCTTTTTTGCCGAATTCTACGATCCCTAACCCCGTAGGAAGGCCTGGTGGAGGCTAACAAAATCTTCCCAACGAAGGAAAAGCCAGAACCTGTCTAGTTAACAGACCGTTTGACCTCATGTTAATACTTTCCCGTGTTTCGGGATGTTTTTGCTGTCGCTACCACGGTCTTCTGGGGCTTACCCCCACCAAGCTGCATCAACAATGGTAAAGCTTTTATTTTCCCTTAGCGTTTCAGACACGGATTGATGAGTTCCAAAAGTGTAGCGGGTTGGGGTTAGTTCTTTCACACGTTTTGTATCTGTATCTGTATAGCCGTATAACCGCCCTTTGGCGTAACAAATCAGTTTCGCAGGCACGTCTAGCCAGAAATGACCGGGAATCGAACCCATGAATCGAACACCTCTAGCCGCTCTCTAAATCGATATTAATGAAACGACCCTGGCCATTGTTCCTTTGCGCTCGTGTGCATTTTTGGCGAGCGCCCAAAGTCAAGGCCATGCCAGAAAGAGCAATTATGTGTACCGTGGCCCAAATCCGGAGAAGGTCAGTGTTGTTAAACAACACCGTGTTAATAGGGAGAGTGTTACCAAGGCCATGACGGGGTGTAGGTATGGGAGAGAAACGTTTAATGGAGAAAGTAGAAAACTGAAAGTGATCTCGAACCAGTTTAGCTCCCCGATGAGCTAATCTTCCACTGGTCGTGACAGAGAAGACAGACGATATGTACAATACTCGATGTAGAGAGGGGAACTCAAGGGCAAAATGCGGGGGAAAAGGGAGATATTTGAAGAATTCATAAATAGTCAAGATGAGTTGAATTTAGAAAAGAAAATAACATTGAATCAGGATATATTAAGCGGAGACAGAAAAAAATATAAGAAAAAAAACTTGAAGAGAATATAGTATTTAACGAAATCAGATGAAAAGAGAAAAAGAAAGAAAGAAGAAAGTAAATAAAAAGGAAGAAAGATAAGAAAGAAACAGAGACAGAAAGAAAGACAGAAAGAAAGACAGAAAGAAAGAAAGAGAAAGAAAGAGAGAAAGGAAGAAAAAAAGAAAGCAATAAAAAGAAAGAAAGAAAGGAATAGCAAAGAAAAAAGGAGAGAGATTTTTCAAAGAGAAAGAATAATTTTCGCGATTCTCGAACCAATAAGGACCGACATATGCTCCAAGTTCTACAACAGCTTGACGAAACCATACACCGCTTTAGAGACAAAAAGAGTCCATACAATATTCATGTAAATCTTGTCGAAAATAACTCAAGCATTGATCTGTGACGGAAATATAAACTCTCAGGGTCTCGCCAGTGTCCGGTTTGCGGATAGGATAGTCTCGAACGTCCAGACGACTCAGGACATTCTTAGACAGAAAACATAGTCTTGCGCAGATTTAGATCGAGATTATGAACAGATCATACTCCCTAATCCGTTCTTAATAAGCCATCTGCACCGATTGGGATTAATGATTATGTTTAACTGAGTCTTAATTTTTTTTAAAAATCGTGATGATTAAGGTAAATATCCATTGTTGAAGATAATGCAAAAATATTAGACATTGACTATTACAAAAGGTATGAAACATATTTTTCAGTTTTTGTATTGATTTTGTTCTCTTTCAAGCTATTGTACATGCATATTTTTGTTATGAAGTGGTTACATTTTTCTACAAATTGATTAGGGTACACGACAAATAAAAGAAAGAAATTCAACCCATGGAGCCTATGTTTCTAGGATACAGCTGTAACTTTTTACAGCTGTAATATATTCATTTTGCTACTTGTTCCGAAAATGTATTACGTATTCAAAGAATAAAAAAGAACGTTACTTCTTTGCAAAGATGGAATGTTATGGAAGATTCTCCGCTTAAGTATTCGGAGGGTCTTTGGTATTAGTCTTGATTTGTGACCAATAAACATGATAATTTTGTTATTCTCCTTAGATGCATCGATCGGGACGACTCAAGGATGTGTGTCAAGCGTCGCTAACGATCATTTACGACTTTTGGACTGGATGATATTCAAGCAGATGTGCGTTGTTCTTCATCTGTACATTACTATCTTCGCCAAGAAGATTGTGTTTTCTGTGCTGTTTGTAAGTGTGTCTGTGTGTGTGTGTGTGTGTGTGTGTGTGTGTGTGTGTTTGTGTGTGTGTGCCTGTGTGTCCGTGTGTGACTGTGTGTCCGTGTGTGTGTGTGTGTCCGTGTGTGCCTGTGTGTGTGTGTCCGTGTGTGCCTGTGTGTGTGTGTGTGTGTGTGTGTGTGTGTGTGTGTGTCTGTTTGCGGACATCATAACTCAAGAAGTTGTGTATGGATCCTTAATTATAATATTTGGTAGGTGGTAGTCAGGGGTCGGGAAAACGAAGGCCGGGTTCGATAACGGTACTCCTAGCGGCTTTCTAAGGTACCTCAGCGGAACTTCTGGTTTTAATATCCCGTGTCCTGGAGATGCTATGCTCGTGGTTTTGATCTAAATATACTTTTTTTCTCTTTCTGGTAGTTTGAAGCATTAGAACTATCACATATGCCAGGGAGGTTGACAAAGGGACAATATCAACAAAATCAGACGGATATTTTTCCGGTAATGAGAATCCTTGAGATGATTATATCGTCCAAAAATATTTGATGACCTGGACTGAAACATTTTGATTGAATTATCGTCTGCGACAGACAGATTTTACGACCTCGGATGTGGCCGTAAAACGTCAGATAACATGACGTCATGAGGAGAGTCCCCATGGAGAGGGCGACGGTTTCAATGTCACCCTAAAGTGAAAACGTCTGTTGAAACTAAAGTATTTAGGTCAAGAGAAGACACCGTTTTCTTTACATACATGTATTTTTGAATCGGAAAAAAAGTTTCCGCCTTATATGTTGTTGAAAAGAATGCAGTAAATATGTTCTAGCATAATTTTCAAATCCCTCTAAAATGTTCAAAAGGTAAATAATTTGTTAAAGTAGGATTGCCGTTTCAGGTATAAAGGTGAAACCATGACCTCTGACCTTGAATGAATGACAAGGTTGTGTGCTACAGTGTTAGAGGACTATACCATCAATGGTCGTGTACACAAGAAAAGCTTTAAAACATTAACTGTTCTTTTGTTCGATGCACAGGGACGATTTGTTTGAAAATTGATAAAGTAAAAAGATTAAGGGATATGTTTTGTTCCAGAAACAATTATATTCATAAAATCAAGAAAGATCAACCCGGGTCTTAAAGTTCAGCTTTATTTCTTTAAATTCGAATATTGAATGGTACGGCACAAACAGATTTTTTGTTACTTGGTGTTTGTTTTTCCGTATATGGTTCGGTTAGAATAAAACACATCAACCATCTTGACCAATCATTATTTTTTTAGGGGGGGACGAACATTTTAAGGAACAGCCGCTCTTCCAACAACTAAGCAGAAAAACAATGCCATCTCTCCTCCCCACGTCTGCTTGGAGATGGCTCCTGCCGTCCGATGAGAAGAAACAGATGAGTCCGTGGCTGAGGTGAATGGTTTTTGTCAGGTTTAATTGCTTTAACCGCCCGACCATGACCGAAGCGCTCTCCGCGATTTATCTAAATGAGAAGCAAATGGTGTTTTCCGTTTTAGTCAGAGTTTAACCTCGAGGGTTGAGAAGGTTTGCCAACAACAGTCCCAGGTGTCCCTTTACCCATATCTTTTAATGTCCCTGTCTCTCGGGCACTTAAAGATACGAATGTCGTATTATTTCTTTGTCGTACGTTTTTTTTTTTTTTTTTTTGTCGTACGATTTTTTGGCGTCCGATTCTTTTGTTGTAGTACGATTTTTTGTCGTATGATTTTTGTCCTACGATTTTTGCTGTCGCACGATTTTTGTCTATAACCTAACGAACGTCAGCTGACAAGAAACTACGATAATATTTGCCGTCGGAAGAATCCTTGATTTTACAGTACGACATGTCCACAAATGTCCTACAAATCATTTCCTGTCGGGAACCTGTCGTGTGTGGCATTCTTCGGGTACGGTGCGTTTTCTATCTATATTTCTTACCTTTATTAATCCGATCGTTTATTAGTAATTGAATGCCATTATTGAACGTATCAATGGAATTTCTAGACTAGCCCTTTGAGAGTCGATATACTTTCTGGACCACATAACTTTGAAAACATTATCATTTCTCAGCAGTCCTATACTGTAGGCCACTGAAACTTATCTTTAGTAGATCCTCTCACTACCAAATCTGCTTCACAAAAGAAAATCTGGAGGCTAATATTATATAAACCTCGTCAAATCTAGGATAGTTGTAGACATTCTGATTATAAATCACCAAAGTGTACAGTTTTAGTCATATGCAAAAATAAAACATACACAGCTTCAAAACGTCTCGACGGCGGCTTGATATCTAAGGGTCTGTTTACATTCGTCGCACGATCGTCGTACGATCGCAAACTGAGCGTATTCTTGGGATAGTTGTGCATATGTCGCACAAAATACCTCTGACTTGGTGCCGAAAAGGCTTTCTTAGACTTTAGATCGATGTCGGCAGTCGGTAATCTCCAAGCAGATCTCCACGGTGCCAAAATCGTACAAGCTAGTCAGAGAAGCTCCAGTCAGCCAAGGAAGTTGTCAGGCACCGTCGGATTGAAAAAAAAGATTCTTTCTGCCAGTTGGATACGGTCTTTGCAACCGTTGGGTCTGCTTGGAGACTAGGCAGTTGGTTTTGTGACAGCCTGCTTGGAAATCCAACGACATCAAATCGCACGACTACCCAACAACAATATACCGAACGACTTGTCGCACGGAGGCCTTGCATATCTAATCCCTACTATGTACAGTATCTAATGAATAGGCTCCTTCTGTATTTTATGGTAACGAATTCCATTCTACAATAGAAATAGACTGCGCAAGGAGCAAATTAAGTACTTAATGCTACCGTGAATTCCACTCTACAATAGAAATAGATTGCCCAAAGAGCAAATTAAGCTTGAAGATTGACGTGTAACATCATGTTAACTCTCTCTAGCCAGACTAATACTACAATGACAAACAGCTACCTGTCTCCTACCCCGCCAGTAGTTCGACATTTGGCGCCCCCTGAGTCTTAAAAATCAGTTACAACAATTTCCATCAAGTTCAAATTGAATTACAGCCAACGGATAATCTTTCAGGTCGATGGCTTACAATCTAGGGCGCTGTTTTTTGTCGAGACCTTTTTGCTCTGTGTGTAAAGGATGATAAAAACATATTTTGTTTGTGTGAGGTCAGGGCTTAGCTTGTTAGTGGGGGCGACTCTGAGGGATTTCAGACGATAGGTTAGGAAAGGATGGTCTCCATGGTAACGGTTGCCCTTGGTAACCATTCCTATTAATCAGTCGGGTTAAACTTATCACATGGAACAAAACAACAGATTTTTTTTCGTCCCAGGAAGAAAAGCGTGTATCCTATGATATTCTATATCCTAGAAAGGTATATCAGACTTCTTTACATTAAAAAAAAAGAATTTGTCATTAAAGAATTTTAACACTACTGTTTGTTTTGAAGGAAGTCACCAATGTTTTAGTGAATAAAATCGATCTAAGATGTTTGACTATCATTCTACGAATTCTAGCGTCTCTATTCAGAATAAAGTTCTACTTTTACGCTAGTAAACCACACGCATTCACACAAACTTCTGTAATAGTTTGAAGCCCCTTTGTTTAATTTTTCTTGTCATCTGAAAATATTTCATCGTGTTAAGTATGACATGTAAAGTCAATCACTCACCATACAACTCACATATCCATGCGTTTTGAATCTAAGGGTCACACTATGTGACCAAAACGACTCTTTAAGCCTGAACAGATACCCTGTATATCATCGACACACATCTAAAAGCCTCTAGGATATAGGTATAACATATCTCAATTCCCGATGGGAATTTCTCGCACGATCTGTTACCGATATTCGCAGTAGGCTCGGCGGCCCTGGAGAGCTTTGCAACCGAAGCCTGAATAATCTCACCACGGATGCTTAGAATTTCCAACATGTGTTACTTTGTTGGAACAATGTTTATGCCATCCATAGTAAGAAAGGTGACATTTTGAAATATGAATTTTATGGTTTCGTGTCATAGTTTTTTTCTTGACAAAATACCAGGTGGTCACAGTACACGGGATGTAGTTTTTAAGCCACCGGAAAGACCCAGCTTTTAGACTTAGTTTGGAATTTCTCGCCAGGTTGGCAAGTTCAAATATACGTATACCATGCTGCCCTTCACCGCTATTAGAGCATCTAGGCTTCCGGTGACTTAACAGACCGCCTAAAAACCACATATAAAGAACCTTAGTAAGTGGAGTAACCTACTAATGCTTAACAACTAGAGGAAAACGCTGTAAACTTTACAAACGTACCTCCTTCGCATGTTTGCAGCAGTAGGAGAGCGTAGAGGGACCAGCACAGTGCCTGGATCGCCATTTCAGGAAACAATTTGTCACGGACTCTGAAAGAAAGTCGCTGGCCTTTTCTTCTGCGTAGCACGCCAGTGGAGGGTCGCCTTGTTGTTTGTAACAGAGACCGTCGACGAAAGTGATTTCTCTTCTTGCCCCGTAGTGATCCCTTAGAGCATGTGGTTTGAATCAGTTTCTGTGGGCGATGCTCCAAAGATACGCAGCTGATACGCTACTGTCCTTGATAAGAAGTTTTCTACTCCTAGATCTCGAGACAAGTGGTTCTCGGGAATCGAACCCGTGTCCAAGCGGTAAAGAATCTCTTTCCCCACCGTTGGTGGCAGCGTAATGACCGGGCTACTCTGTCACACGACTCCCTTTATAAATGATTCGGGTGGAAATTTGAATCGGGGGGTGTGCGGTCTTGCGTGGAACGACGGGATGACAACTCTCTTTACATCAGGAAGCTACGCGTGACTTATGGGGGCTTAGCTGAGGTAAAAGCCGCTATGGGGTCTCCTCTTCATCAGACAGCGTCGAGATTTTATCAGACGACACATGCATAATCTTTAGCCTGATGACAACTCACTCGGATCTCTGTGTTGTTTGTTTCCTGACATACCGTTTTCAGACGATACAAGACAAAGAAAGCACTTAGCGATCGTTTTGCAGCCGTCACGGTCGCTTGCTAACGCAAAGTCTTTGCAAGTTCCGGAACGAATGAATCGCTAGATTAGCGTGGGCTTAGGCACGATCACGAGCTGAGGAAATTAAGAGAAAGAAAAAATCTTAAGCATCAGGAAATTCTATATTACTGACCGGCAATTTTTTTAGGAACTCCAATTTGACCCTAATGCCGGTAAATTAGATTTTAACAACATCGGCTTCGTTTGGGGAGGAATCGTACAATGCAATTTGGTACCCCAGGGAAGCAATAGAGATAGTAGAAAACCACTCGTATATTTGCTTTTTAGAAGATTGCATGGACTTGCCTTAGCTTAAATATATTTCAAGCGTCAGAAATTGACGTTGATAGAGATTATAACATAAAAAGGGGCACATTTCTGTTGTAATATGATGCCCATGTCATTTCGTTTCGGCTTTAGTTCGATTCCAGGGGATTTCAGTTGTAATCTCTCTGAATCATTTATACAGACGATAAAGTATAATGGGCTCGTTTCCACCAAATCGTCTGCAGTGATTTGATTTGTTTCAAATACCGCATTAGGTCGGGGTAGGAAATATGCAAGATGCGTGCACATGGGAATTTACCTCTGTTAGGTTAGAAATGTGTCAAAATGGGGGAGGGGGGCATGAACTTTTGTGGTACTGTGATGAGATGACCTTCATAAAGATGGATTCAATAAGTCTTTCGCGAAAATATGGGGGTTAATTCATATCCTACCCCTTCTTGGTCACTGTTGTATCATCCCTAAGGGACGTTTCACTAGAGGGGTTTATTAGTGGGGTTTTAAACAATTTTATCCCTGTTTAAAGGGCACTTACCGTCTTGAATAGCGTTATAGGTTTAATACAAGATGGCGGCTTACCTTTTTAACCTCCTTGCTTAAACCTAATCTTTAGTCAATGATAACTGTAATTCCCGAGATCTAAAAGCTCAATTTTTTTTTCTGAAACTACAGTATTCCATCCCGAGCTGTGTTAACAACAACAACAACAACAAACAACAGCAAGCTAACAAATAAACAAGGAAATAAAGAGAGACAGATGATAACATCGTAGCCGATCACAAAATGTCAGCAAAAATGGCTAAATTTCCAGTGAACTCCTACCGTGTAAGTCAGGATTTGTCTAAAATCAATATACAAAATAAAACTTTCTTTAAAACGCTACATTTGACGGTTTTAAAACAACAAGTTGTTAAGAACCAACTTAATGTTACCGCTTAAGCCACACCGAGCGTTTTTGAGTTTTAACTTTTATCAAATTACCACTCGAGAATTTAGCTTTATGCGTGAAACTATGCCTGTCATGTAAAACAATCATCTGCGGGAAATTAAAGACATTGGTTCCTTACATACCATACATTCTGTACCAGATGCTATTGTACATCTGATATATTGTTACATTAAGCTTCCGTTTTAGCTTACACGGAATCCAGTATCCAAAATCTACTTAGAAAGGACGTACAAAAAGAAAGGAAATTTCAAACTTTATTTATTATTTTTGAAACAACAAATTATTGGGATTTTGATGAGTTTTTTCTTCCTTTATTGATAATCATAACTTAAGAATCATTCGCTTAGATTTGATTTTTGAATTAGGCCACACCAACTTGATTTTATGGATGACATCCTCTGGAGACCCCAAAACTAATGCGCGCGGGCGAAAAAAAAAGAAAATCCAGCAAAAAAAATGCTGCTAAACCACAGGACTACTAGTACAAAGCTGGTATTGCGAATTGAACCACAGAACACAGTTTATTTGTAGGAGGTACATGTAGGTTGTCTTGTTCATCATAGCAGACTCAGCGCAAGTGATTGATTTTTAATATATTGACAAGAACGACCCAAGAAGTATACTATTAGAAGGTATTTGGCTCCAAGGACTGTGGATGATATATGACTGTGATGAGAATACTCGTATACACCCATAAGGGCAGTTTCAACATACATGGCATTGAACTCCATATTAAGCATTCCATGGTTTACGCTCACAAATCTCACTGTGAGACCTCTGCCAATCCCTCAATTCCTCTCCCATGTCTCTCATTATTACAAAAGAAACGTAAGAGAGCCACTCTGGATAGGTCGTGTTTGAAATTGTCTGGGCGATACTCGCTGGCCGCCGCGATCCTCTCGTACAACTGTGCAAACGCAAAATCCCCCTAGCCAACATCGATGGCATACGAATCCACAAATACGCCCCAGTTTTCCGATAAGCCGGCACAATGCTAGCCTTTTGCGGCAATCTAAGTCAGCAAGTTCCGGAGTTCCGTGTAGCCTTGGAGGAGTTTTTTTTTTTTTTTTTTTTTACAACAGGCGAAAATCAATGCGCGCGCGGATGTCATCCATAAGATTTAGTTGGTGTGGCCTTATGCGCGCTATGTCAGACAATTGGTGACGGGAAATTGAGTCATTAGTGTACCTCATTCCAGAAATATTAAAAACAGACATTATTACTCACAATTTACGTCAAATATCATATCTCTACATCATGATAGGGAGGGGTGTCCCTGTGGTGTAGTGGTCTGCGCTTCTGTTACTTACCACATCTGGTTCTTTCTTTATTTCTTTATTTCGGGCATAAAAACAAACCCATAGGAACGAACACAATACATATTTAAAAGAGCTATAGACTTAACACAAAACACCAAATGACATACAAACACAAAGAGGTTTTAAAACCAAACTAGATGCACAATAGGCCGTACACATTACGGAAATAAGAGTTCCTGTAGTAGATGTCAGACACTAACAGGTTCCTGATCAAACGATTCTCTGACAAGCGTAATCTATTCAAAAAAGAATAGCATACCCTCCTTCGCCTACATTCGAAAGTGTCGGTCAAGAAGTGTACAAACATTCCACTAGCACTGCACCGTCGTGGCAGATTCATGATAATACGGAAGCAATTGTTATACGCAACACGGCGTTTAGAGAGAACACTTGCGCTAGTAGAGTTCCATAGTTGCGCGCCAAACAATTGGCCGCAGTACGTCATGAATAGATTTTTCTTGACAGGTGAAGAACAGTGGAAAAATTTGCGTCTAATACAATTTGCACGGCTGTACAGGCTTCTCAGCTGAGCATTAACACAATCGTCGTCACACAGTGTAGTGTTTAAATAAATGCCCAGGTACACAAATGCGGTAACATACTTAAGCTTTACACCATAAAGTCTTACTTGCGGCGGTGGATACTTAAGTGCCTGCGGCGGTGGATACTTCTGATTGTTGGAACCTGAATGCCCGAGTTCAACTCCCGGGTAGGACACAAGAGGCGCATTGAGTCATACCAAAGACTCTATAAAAATGGTACATACTTATGAAACAGTATGGAAGTTAAACACACTCCACTGCCAGTGGACTAGTCGACTGCTGCAGTGATTACACCCCAGTGTGGCCCAGGGCTATGAAACGGGGATGGGCACCGCCCTATACACCTATTTCGGTGTGGGAGGATTTTAACTAACTAACTGACATAATGATAGGCCTGAGAAAGACATTTAAACTAAAAAGTGTCAACTCCAAAAAAAAAAACTGTCATCTTTATAGCAACAGATTGCTGGAAACCAACCTGTTGTATTGGGATTGCCGAATCCAAGATTTTGATGAGCTTTTCTCATTCTCTTATTAGATTGTAACATGAGGGAATCATTCATTCAAATCTAGGCTTTGAATTATGCGCACTATGGAAGAGAATTGGTGACGGGAAATTGATGACGTCATTAGTAACCTACTTACCATAAATATCTACAACAGGCAAGCTTATACAAAATAGGTATAAGATACAAAATATCATAAATTCACACATTAATTCAAGACCTTCTTACGACTTTGTTCCCGACCACTCCCCAACCAAGGTCGGCGCTTGGTTGGGAGTAGCCTGGAATCCATCCTATTCTAGCTCCGTTCGTTCCTCTGATCGCATTCAAGCAGAATATGCATATGACTTTCCCGGTCAAAATCTTTCGAAAATCATAGTTAGCTGATGCGGACGGCTTTTGAAGACTAGTTATAGTAGGCAACCTCACGTACTAACTCCCATCCACAAATGACCCTGCTTACGACTAACTCCCAACCTTTGTCTGGAGAAGGTCGAAAGGGTTAACTCGATCAACAGTCAGATGCAAATTTGGGATCTTTTGTTGGTCACCCATTTTGTACGTCTTTTATGAATCACCTTTTTAATCCACTGCCCCATTCGGCAAAAAAACACGCTAAACGGTCACTACAGTCCGACTCTATCGCTTCATTTTTCGCCTTTGGACCCTTTGTTGTCTTTCACAGTGACAAATAGTCCATTGGTCAGTCCGGCCACTGGTCATTTTGCAGCTCACTGACCCTTACATAAATAGAACTCCCAGATTTTGTTGGGGATAAATCCGCTGGACACAACGATCTAATGCACAGTTAAGACTACGCTGGCGTTACAGGGATTTAGTTTTGAACGTAATATAAATTTTAAACGGTTTTAGCAAGGAGCTGTAGTTTTAGCTCCGACACAAAAGGGTCCTTTCGACGTCTGTTAGAGGCGACATCTAGCGGAAATTTACCTAACAACATGCTCTCTAACGATATGATTTCTGTGTCTTTGGATACTGCTCTTTCACGTCCCTTGGAAGTGTACAAATAGATGAATATATCAAAGATTGTTTAGAACCACCCGTGTAAATGATACATTAAAACAACTTGTTCATATGTTCATATACATGTTCGTAGGTTAATCCACTGGTAACCATTTGTTTTATCCTCCAGGCTCCTTTAACATTAATCCGCTGGGTTACATAAACCCGCCATTTTGAAAGAGATATCTCCTGTGCAGCACACAATTCAGGAAACCCAGAATCGGACTTGTACAGGTGTACTTAGATTTACCGACACCTACCTACATACCATATATCATATACATCCACAAATACAAACATATCCATTCACAAATACAAACATGTATCAGATACAAAATATCATATCATTATCATACAAGATATTTATCAGATCTCTACATCACAATCGGTCTGAGACACATAGTAAGTTTCAATAACACTATACCATTACATATCGAAATTAAATGAGCAAAGATACGATGTCGTTGTGTGGTGAGAACTGATAGAAAATCCAAGGCTTTATATAAATAGACTGATCCTGACTATCCATCACAATCAGCGGTTCGACCATTAAGAGAGTTACTGCATGTCCGTCAAGTATTTGCATTTCTATGTTTTGATTTTGCATTTCTACGTTTTGACGGAGGTGGGTGGGGCTATGGTATCAACAATATTTACAGTAGGCGCGTGAAACTAAAAGACTACCAGTTGTAGATTATTTTTGTGCCGTTTTTGCGCACTTTTGAAAAGAAACCAGAACGCAAATGTGGTTGACAGTGTCATTAATTGTCAATTTCATAAACATTACACCAACTAGAATATTTTGAGTTTTCAAGTCTCATAAAATGCTCTGGATGCCTTTGAGAACCAGCCTGCCGTATTGGAAGAGCCAAATCCAAGAGTTTGATTAGTTTTTCTCCTTCTCTTATCAAATTATTGCATAAGCAAAACTTTATTTGGTGTGCGTGCGTTGTATAATGCATTGGTAGCCTACATTCTATAAGTATATGACAGAATCATACGTAACAGACCGAAAAAGTGGGATCATTCGTCTTCCAGTGTCTCGGAAAAAGAAGCCGAACCCAATGAGTTAGAACTTAAAGGAGTCCTAAAGTCCAGAGGGGGGAGTTATTTTCCAATAGATGATACTTTTAGGAAGTAAAAATGAACACTTTTTACAGTATACGATAAAGTACCCACTAGTCCAATGCGCATCAAAAAGCATTCAGTATTCTAGCAAATTCCCGAGGTGACCCTCTATTTTCTGATTAATTAAATTAAACAACCTCAGCCTATGGCTTACAACAATGTGCCTGACAAGACCTGACAAAAGTTAGATTAAAAAAAGAATGTTAGGGTGGTTAAGAAAAACTCGTTTTGCTTTGTGTTCTTTTATATCTTATCAACAATTGGTCTTCTTATTGTGCTTAACCCCCCTCATCTATGCCCAAAATACTCACCATTAAAGATGTATGTTTACACATAGGGGATACATGGGTAGGGTATGCAAGGGTTTAGTGAGTATCATATTGTTTTAAGAAACACACCTTGTGTAATTCACCAGAAGCAAAATTTTGTAAAAAGTCGGCTGATTCAGTATACTGCAGCCAACGCACAGCAGTTGGCGGTGACAATATTAAGGCGCGAATCCAAGCCCACCGAACAAACATCGTAATCCCGCTCATACATAACATTACGTCTCAAAACTGATGTGTTCCTTTACCATTCACCACAGTTTCCGTCTCGCGTACATGCACAGAAGAATCTCTACACCTTTGCCAAGTTCTGTGACGCACTTCTTTATACCCGAACTATTATTGGACGGGGGCGCGGATGAACACTGCGTTCTGCGACCACCCTTCACCCCAGAACCAAGGGTGGTGGTTCCTGTGTCATAGTGACATGACTGGTATCTCATTTTAAAATCTTACCGATAGAAGAAGATGGCTTCCGATAAATTTCATTGGCTTTATTGTGTTATATGATGAAAAGACATACATCCGGGGCTACCCAACTAGCCGGTGCCTATCATCAATGGGTGGCCCTCGTAACTGGACAATAGACAATCAGAGTTCCACGACCTCATACCTTCGCCAAATGATGGTTACCTTTAGCTTTTCGAGTAGTAGTCTTGTGTGTTCTGCTATTGCAGTGGTCTGGACACTCTTCGAGTGACATGTAATAAATGTTTTTCATTGGTAATGCAAATAAGGTCCTCATCAAAGTTTCATAAAGTGTATCAGTCGATCATCTTCTCTACCCAAATAACACAAGTCGTTCAAAGTATGAAAATCTTGTTTTAGCATAGAATTGAAGGCTATTGAAGCATTTAATTCCTCATAGATTATGTTAATCAGGCTCTCATTTGCATGATTTATGTCTGATAATGTCCATATTCACTTACCTTGCATGCTGCAAGAATGAAATCCCCATCATTTACCACTATGGAATCATGATATTTTGTCATCAACTATCCAGATTAGGTATTTATTTGCATAGTTGAAATATTCCCAGAAGATATTCCTTTCTTTCTCAGTTACATATGTCACGTGTTTGAGAGTCCTGTAATGGTATGCAGTGGATTTTTAAGCTTTCCTTGTTGATTATGCAAATTAGCTCCTGGTTTGCATAATCAGCATATGACTTTGTCAACCATCGCTTAAGCTATATACATATTAAAACCGAAAGTTGCACTGCAGTACCATAGCAAGCCACTAGGAGACCAAAAATATAATCATTTTCAGGTCTTACAAAGACCTATTCATCTACCAAAGATGAAGACAATCCATCCAGGCATTCACGAGTTATCGTGTTCATAGACACAAACACTGTGCAAAACATAACCTTCTCGGCGAAGGTAATTAACAATACCAACGATTACAACAGGCACAGCAACTACTGCTCCGAATGGACAACGAAGCTGGCAAAGTAGGTCTGCATGTAAAAGCTAAAAAAAATAACAAAATGATGACCTGCAACCAGAAAAAACATCTGTTATCATTCGAAGTAGAAGTGGTGACACCGTAGACGTGTTCAACAACTTAAGATATCTCGGCCGCACAGATGGAAAATTCTGAAACGGACTTTTAGAAAACCTTTTTTCTTGGAACAGCTGCCACGAGCTGAGTAAGATATGGAAATCCCAGCTCCCACGCAGGATTAAAGTGCAGCTGTATATTGCCACCGTCTTGTTAGACGGTTTAGAAATTTGAACCTTAACAACGTCACTCGAAAAAAGGCTAGATGCCTGTTACACTCGCTCGGTACGCATGTGCCTTAACGTCTCATGGCAACAAAAGCTATCAAACCAACAGTTGAACCAAGATCTACCATATGTCGCTAAGTCACAGAATTAAACCCGCTGGGGTCAATCTGGTAATCTGGAAGCCTGCTACTGAAGGAAAGAAAGGTCGGGGTAATCCCAGAGTCACCTACTTAGACAATCGATATCTACGCAGTGATATGTTAAAATTAATTAAAATCCTCCCACACTATAAGGTGCACGTGTATAGGGCGGTGCCCATCCCCGTTTCATTGCCCTGGGTCACACTGTGGTGCAATCACTACAGCAGGGGGCTAATCCATTGGCAGTGGAGTGTGTTCAAATTCCATACTGTTTCATAAGTATGTGCCATTTCTATAAAGTCTTTGGTATGACTCAATGCTCCTCTTGTCCAGAGGTCCTACCCGGGAGTTGAAAGTAATCAGAACCAGATGTGGTAAGTGACAGAAGCGCAGACCACTACACTACAGGGACACCCCATGCAGTGATATGAGCGATGTGTTAACTTCGCATCAGTGACCACTCCCTACACATCTGGCAGGCATAACCGTACCCCTCCTAATAATAGAACATGCGAATTCTGTGACGATTTATATGTTGCAAATGAAACCCGCTTTTTACTCGATTGTTCCTTATATGAAAATGAGCGGCTATCGCTGTTAAAGACAATAGAATTAGACAGGAAAAGTATAAAAATGTCAAACCAGGACACTTTTATATACCTGATGTCATGTAAGAACGAACATATAATGGAAAAATATATAGTCATGTTTCCAAATGTTTCAAAAAGAGAGAAGAAACGACTGGGTGATCAGCAGTAGTTAAGCAATAGTCCACAGTTTGTCTGTTTTTCAGTTTTCAATGTTAGAATGTAGCATTTTATCAATTCATGGTTTGCGTTATACTTCTTATAGACCACGTGTGGTCATCTGTGCATTTAGCCCATCTGGGCAGGAATATGCAATAAAGACTATTATTATAAACTTGCAACATACTAAAGGGCTACGAAGGAGGACAAAGTGCTGCGGAGAAGGCCTTCTGGATTGGTTCGAACGGGAGCTCGAACTAAGTACGTAAGTATTAGTACGATGAACAGCTAAATGTGTGTACAAATAGAGTTTTTACCATTTTTCACCATATATTTTTTATGGTATGTCCCAAATATTTTGATATATGTAATTCACTGTACACAAGGCTATTATCTTATATACCAGGATATATTACAATGGATTTAAATAGCATATTTAAGTATGTATTTATTTGTGACAACCCCTGCATGGTATACATAGGAAATTATATCATAGAATGTTTAGACGATAGAAATTCCTCCAATGTTATTACGAACCCATTCTAAACCCATACTATACACTCTCGTATTAGGTAGATTAGCCCTTGGATATATATAGAACTGTAGTTGTGTACCAGCCATTCTTTGCACCTTGTACAATTGCTGCGCCATAAAGTTATCATTACTATCATTATAAGATGGCAGATATATGGAATTCTACAAGTTTTTTTTTCCAATAGGCTCTATAGGCGATGCATTTTCTGATCGCAAAAGATACAAGCGCAGGAAGTTCCGTTGCAGTACCACAGAAATGCCACTATGAGACCCCTAATTAAACATGTTTTTACCGATACCTATCTACATACCAGATATCTTCAAGATTCACCCACAACTTCTCGAGTTATGCTGTCCACAACCTATCCACACGTGGCACCAAAAAACAATTTAATGTAAAGAGAAATGGCCTAGAAAAATGGCCTAGAAAAACGTCCTAGACTAGGGATTCTCATGTAAATAGATAATTCCACCATCATATTGTGATTCTACAGGTATACATCGTATTAAGCATGTTATTAAATTGTACAATGATGTACAATGAATGTTCAGTGCACATGTATTCTTGCAGCAAGTGTTGGACCCTGTGAACAGAATGTGAATGTGAAATTCTGGAAGTCTACTTTGTATTTCATCGCCGGATCATTTTATGTCCCTTACCAGCGGTCCACCCCCCCAAAAAGCCTAGAATCTGCTAATTTTTGCTAGGTTGGGTAAACAGAACCACAACACTTTTTTTCCTTGGCCTGCCGGCCAGCCCAACAAGACTGCTCCCGGCAACACATTAACTCTCTTTCATCCCTGAAATGGAAAAAAATGGCGGAACCTAATAAAATTGTGCGTCCCCTGCAACATGTGAGCAGGCAACACGTGTAGTTGCCGCGGGGGAATCTGCATATATGCAAATGAGGAAACATGATACTCTGGTCCGCCGCCTTTTGTAGCTCAGTTAAACCCCGGCAGTGATCCTAGCATCAGTCTGTGCGTGCAGGCCTTCGTACAACGGTAGGTTCTATTTTTTTGCTTGTTTTTCCATTACTTTAGCATTTGATACTAACCGCTTCTGTTCTAGTCAATATAAGATATGATTTGTCACAACAGAAAGAAAGGTGGTCCAAGACATTGTTTGCTATCAGCTTTCTTCGTTCTTTGTACGACGTGTTTGGGTTGACTCAACTGCGAGTGTTAAGACTCAACAGCTCAGTATCAAAATTATCCCGAACTATGTTGTTATCTTCGTGTATTATCATATTTCGGCAAAAAGGTAGTGTTTTCGGTGTCGTTTGTTGTTGTGTTTGTGGACAGCATAACTCGAGAAGTTGTGTATATAACGTTAGCATATCTTTATATCTGGGATATGGGCGACAAGGTTGCCCACAGCACGTCGGCAGAACGTAAGCGTTTAAGGTCGTGTTCGCGTATTTAATGTTAAAGGAAACCCAAGCCCGAAAATCGGATTTTGAAAGTCAATTTACAAATCACAATGTATAGCAACGTCCATCATGCAAAAATACGACGTCGTTGTAATGTGAGAACTCACTGAAAATCGTCTCCGGGGTTTTGTACGCTCGCGAAACTAAGGGAATCATCGTACAGCACGTTTTCAAGAAAATATGCTAAATAGTGTTAGTAAATGTTACTACCATAAAGATTTCAGCATTCATTTATTTCCATATTTTGGGCCCTTATGTTGCTTTGGTTGCCTTTTATATCTCGTACATAGGTTTACTTTGTTGTGTCTGAATACATATCTTATGCAACGGCTGTTACTCAGGCTGATGCAACGCTGACCAAAGAGAGTGAAATAGACTCGGCAGATATGATAGGTTTGAATAGCAGGCTAATTACTGTACGTGCATTACGTTCTGCCGACGTGCCAGCCGACTAAAAATGACAAACCAAATACGGAAGAGTCATATTCTTCTTAGATGCGATCAGAGGAGCGAACTGGAGCTATCTAGAATACGAGGGTGGTACAAAAACAAACGCAATTCTATCATAGCAGGTTCATTTTTGTATGAAACGAGTTGTTGAAACAACTCAATCGCTGGTAGAAATATGAAAATACAATGACATACTTCAATCTCAAGAATAGATGTTCCTTTACATTTGTGCCAAATTTTAACTCATTTCATACAAAAATAAACCTGCTATGATAAAAATTGCGTACCACCCTCGTAGGATGGATTCCAGACTACTCCCAACGCATCCCTGACTTGTGTTGGGGAGTGGTCAGTAGCGAAGTAGTGGGAAGGTTTTGAATGTGTGACAGGGTTTTTACATATCTGTTGGGTTTTCCCTATTATGCATGTATTCATGTACACTTTATATATATATATTCAAAGTGTGTTAGATATATGTAAACTTGCATTGTAATTCTACAGTAAATGCAGGGGAAAATCATGTTCATGATATTTATATTCAAAATATAAGAAAAAGTTAATAGTAAAGCTTTTTTGGGCTGATTTATCAAAAGTACCGTAATAAGTATATTTTGCGATAGTAAGATCATGAAAAACAAGGTCCAACTGAACTACAAAATCATTTTTCTGTCGGTTTTAAATTGATACAAACATGAAATAAGCTCAAACAGAAAACTGTTTCAAAACGGCGGTAGATACAAAGGGATGCTACTATCGTCGCTGACGGTAGAAAGCAGCGGGGGAAAAACAACGCCTAGCGGTAGGTTAACTATACAAAGTTAGGCTACATTAATCCTGTCCATACCGGGGCATTTCTTGTTTGAATAACGTGTGGCATCATTTATATAAGATGGTTTTTGATCTATACATGTATTTAGAATATTGTTAAGCTATGTTGTCCATGTTAAAAATTCCATTGTAATGCCTTGTCTTTGTTAGCAGCTGGGCAGCCCTGGCTGCGTGTTCTAAACAGCCAAACCAATAAACAAAATAATTAAAAAATTGAAATGAAGTATCAGTCAAGTACCAAAACATAAACAAATAACATTCGTCAGAGCAATTACTGAAAATCTGTTATAAAAACTCTACGGATAAGTTTTCAGCACGATTCAATGCAGTTTGTAAAATGAAAACCATCTAAAATATCGAGGAAAAAGTCAACTGATATTGACAATAGATTGCAAAAAAAATGTGCTGATAACTGATATGTTTTTATTTAATCCCAAGCACAAGTTTTATCATGTGCAAATTCTGGTGGGTAGAAAGGTTAGTTTTGTGGTTAGTGTTGTTGACTAAGAATCTAAAGGTCCTGTTTTCAAATCCCTAGCAGGCCCCAATGGTGTGCATTAAGGGAAAGGCACTTAGCTATAAACCTATTTGCTCACTAGACTTAGGTGAAAATGAGTACCTAGCTTCGGTTAGAGACGTCCTCTCGGATAGGACGTTAAATGGAGGCCCCGTGTTTGAGGAGAGCCACATTTCGAGCACCACACATAATAAAAAGAGTAGGGGTAATTCCCGGTGTGAGTGGATAGAGCCTTACAGTCTTTTTTTACGCCGCTTGTAGCTACTGTACAAAACTGATGTATTACGCCTAAAGGTGGTTTACCGGTTATACGAGAAATACATGCACAACTCCCTATTCTACCTGCACTAAGCTGCGTACGTACGAGCTATGAAGTCTGACTGCTACACAATGTGTGTTATTAAAAATAATGTATATTTCTTTGTAAGGAACAGGAGGAAAATGCTATCATTATGATTAGTGGATTGTTCCGAATGGCGTTCATCGTTAGAACTGCGTGTTTCTGCCCTGGAAACTCATGCGAATCTGCCCTCCTTTGTGAGACCAAGGAGGTTCCTTGGTGAGACACTGCAAACACAGCTGTTATGCATATTAATGAGCAGCTCTTTTGAGGTCTACTGCCACGTGTTCCTATTAACCCATGGATTATCAAAGAAATTGGAGCTGGGGCCCAAAGCGATTTGAGTGCATTAAAAGTCGGATTTTCAATTAAATTTTCCAGTCCTTTTGTATGTAGTAAGTTTGAATAACACTAGCCTGTTGCATATCCCGACTTTCATGGAGCAAAGATGCGATGTCGTTGTGTGGTGAAAACTCATTGAAAATCTGGGCGCTGATTTTTATTCCCAAAATATGGAAATAAAAAATGCTGAAATTTTTATGGTAGTGACATTACAAGCATTTAGCACATTTGCGTAATAATTTGAGCATTTTAGAACCGCGCAAAAACGTGCCGTACAATGATTCCCTTAGTTGCGCGATCCTACAAAAACCCTGGCGAAGATTTTCCCACAATATTCCCACATTTTGCAATGTTCAAGGTAAAAAGTATTTTGTTATGGACCCTTTGACTTTCTTGTGATATGCCATGCTACGAGAGTGCTCTGCATCATAAAAAGGTTCAATGTCAATGATCATATTGTAGGTTAAAGGTCACAAAAATACACAATCTATTTAGGCTTTCCCAACTAACAGACACACAGAACCACGCTCGGTTAAACTAATCTTCTTGGCGAAGGCAATATTCTTTGAAAGCACGGTGCCGACTAACAGGAGAAAAATGCTATCATTATGATTAGTGGATTGTGCCGAATGGCGTTCATCGTCAGTAATGCGTGTTTCTGCCCTAGAAACTCATACGAATCGGCCCTCCTTTGTGAGACACTGCAAACACAGGTGTTGTGCATATTAATGAGCAGCTCTTTTGAGGTCTAACTGTTACTACCACGTGTTTCTATTAACCCATGGCTTATCAAAGAAATTGGAGCTTGGGCCTAAGGTGATTTTGGTGCGTTAAAAGCCGGATTTTCAATCAAATTTTCCAGTCCTTTTGTTTGTAGTAAGTTTGAATAACACTAGCCTGTTGCATATCCCGACTTTCATGGAGCAAAGATGTGATGATAGAAAATATGCTTATATGAGCAATTGAACGTTGATATCATCCAGATTGCCATATCCAGAATGTTTCCAGTTTTAACATTCTGAAATTACTTTTGGCTTCTTTAAAGGCAACCAAAGCAATACTAGGGCACAATATATGGAAATTAGTGACATTTACTAGTATTTAGCACATTTGCGTAATAATTTGAGCATTTTAGAACCGCGCAAAAACGTGCCGTACAATGATTCCCTTAGTTTCGCGATCCTACAAAAACCCTGGTGACGATTTTCTCACAATATTCCCGCATTTTGCTATGTTCAAGTTAAAAGATGTTTTGTTATGGACCCTTTGACTTTCCTGTGATATGCCATGCTACGAGAGTGCTCTGCATCATAAAAAGGTTCAATGTCAATGATCATATTGTAGGTTAAAGGTCACAAAAATACACAATCTATTTAGGCATTCCCAACTAACAGACACACAGAACCACGCTCGGTTAAACTAATCTTCTTGGCGAAGGCAATATTCTTTGAAAGCACGGTGCCGACTAACAGGAGAAAAATGCTATCATTATGATTAGTGGGTTGTGCCGAATGGCGTTCATCGTCAGTAATGCGTGTTTCTGCCTTAGAAACTCATACGAATCTGCCCTCCTTTGTGAGACACTGCAAACACAGGTGTTGTGCATATTAATGAGCAGCTCTTTTGAGGTCTAACTGTTACTACCACGTGTTTCTATGAACCCATGGCTTATCAAAGAAATTGGAGCTGGGGCCCAAAGCGATTTTAGTGCGTTAAAAGTCGGATTTTCAATCAAAGTTTCCAGTCCTTTTTGTATGTAGTAAGTTTGAATAACAGATGTGATGTCGTTGTGTGGTGGAAACTCATTGAAAATCTGGGCGCTGATTTTTGTGTGCACGTGCACGTGGTATAGGTAGCAAGTTTCTATAAGTAGCTTTCGTGTGCAATCCCTTGACTAAATGACGTCAGTAAGATGGACCTCACTTTTTGGGACTAAATTTACAGGACCGGGGCAAAATATCAAATATTAACTTTTTTCCTCTAAAGAATTAGTTTAGAGGAAAAAAAATCACAGTAATTTTTAGTCGAAATTTTGCGTCTTTTGTGACCGATTTTGGTGGTATTTTTTCTTTAAAATGCATTGAATGCTCCTCAAAAGCAGGCATTTATTCGGGCTACCTATAGGGTCTTGCGTAATACGTTAGGCCACAGCAAGTAAATTTTATGGATGACATCAGCGTAAATCAAAAAAACAATAATCTTTTTTAACATTTAGCAATGATCAATATGGCAAAAACGAATTTTGCATCATTTCCTCATAAAGTATGTATGCTGTATGTCTAATAATGCCCGCATGAAGTTAACTTCCAAATGCTGCAACAATGAAGTCCCAATCATTTCCCACCCTCGAATTGTAGTGTTTTGTCTGTAATTGTGCATATTAGGTTTTCATTTGCATAATTGATATCTAGTGATATCTATGTCTTTCTCAATTACATGTATCATGTGTTTGAGAGTCTAACAATTGAATGCAGTAAATTCATAAGCTTTCCCCAAAGTTCGAAATCAGCTCCTGCAGTTCAAAAAAGGCTGCTATAGGAGTAGGAGGTCCAGTCCTACACGACTTATCCCCCTCCCCCCAAAGAGCTATCTACCACTTGAAAGTTATTACCATGGCATGTCCAGAACGAGATTTCAAAAGCGGAAGTTCCGGTGCAGCACCATAGAATGTTACTAGGGGGGTCAAAATCCAATTATTGTGGTCTTACCAAGACCTACCCCCTATCAAATGCAAAGACAATCCATCCAGGCATTCATCAGTTATTGTCCTGTGAACTAAAATTCCTGTTGACACATTCCTGTACAATTCCTAGAATTCTTGCAGATTGCACACAATACTACACCATTAGGTTCGCCCCTAAGGCGTCACCAAAAACATGCTCATGTTGATGCGAATATCATCCAGTCTAGCACATAGGTTCGGCTTATTGGTAATAGTGAAAGCAAGGACATTATATGTTGAAGTTAATAATAGGTATCTTTTTTTTTTTCTCCCTTGCAGGTGCTTTGTGATACGGTTGTGGTGGAATTCAAGATCTAAGCATTTCGGAGGTCACAATCAAAGCTTAGAACTGCAGTTCTAAGAGACACAGAACGCCATCCGAAAATGTGGCCAAATGGTTCATTAAACGTTTCTGTCGCCGATGACGTCATATCCCTCGCAGATGACGTCATATCCGACGCCGGAGACATGTCCAGCGAATACACGACAGGTCAAATGATCACCATCGGCGTCATCGTTTCCATGGTGATGGCCTTCATCATCGTCGGCAACGTATTCGTCATCGTGCTATTCGTTTTCGGCAAACGAATAAAAAAGCCGAGAAACACCTTCATCGTGTCCCTGGCGGTTAGTGACGTCATGGTTGGCGCTACCATCATGCCCTTCTCACTGTCCAATGAGCTGCTCGGTTACTGGGCGTTCGGAAAGGTCCTGTGTGATCTGTGGCTCGCCTTTGACGTGATCGCGTGCACGGCGTCGATCTACAACCTGTGTGCGATCGCGCTGGATCGCTACTGGTCGGTGACGGACGCCAGCTACGTGCAGTACAAGAGCCGGGGCCGGGTGAAGATCATGATTGCTGCGGTGTGGATCAGCGCCCTGGCCGTGGGACTGCCGCCCCTAGTGGGGTGGGCAGAAGAGCAGGACTGGGAACACACGGACAAGCCGTTCTGTGAACTGAGATCTCTGCCTGAATACGTCTTCTTCTCCGTCGCGCTGTCGTTCTGGGTCCCGCTACTGCTCATGGTGGCGGTCTACTGCGTCGTGCTCCGAGAGACCAAAAAGCGGTTCGCGGCCAGGCTTCAACGCAGGAAGGTGTCCGAAGAAGTTACCAAAAGGTACGGACTAAGAGGCGCCCAGCTCACGGCCCTACCGGATACTCGAGTCCCCAACAATGCAAGCAAGGCAACGTCCGTGGACTTAGCCAAAGGAAGCATGCATAAATGTAGCATAATGACACCCAGTACACAAAAACTGACACCAAACCAGAATCGTATTGTACTGGTCCAGTGTCCAAATGTGCGAGATGCTTCATATATGAATGAGTTTTCAGATTTTCACCTCGACATTTTGTACGAGGCAGAAGAAATGGAACGGGAGCCAAAAGCCCCAAGTTCCACCTCTGACAATGATGGAAATAACACACTTAAAGTTGCGGCTCACGATTCAAAAGGCAACGGCCTAACAAACAAAAAAAAGATGAGCGATTGCGAAAATAAAATTCTCAATACGCCCCGAATATCCGGCGGCATTTGTCACGATGGAAAAAATAGCCTATCAACGGAAGATACCCAAGAAGGAGGCCCATGTGTAAAAGTTGGGTGTTTTCCGCTGCCTGCAATAGCCAGTCCTCCTAGTTTGAAGGAGGAGACTCGTTTGAATTTGGTGATCGGCTTGGTAATTGGTGCATTTGCTATGTGCTGGTTGCCGTTCTTCGTTGTGTACCCTCTCTCTGTAGTGACCAAATCCCTCGTTCCGGCCGTACTGTTCAAATTCTGCTTCTGGTTAGGTTACTGCAACAGCTGTCTCAACCCAGTCATATACACATCCTTCAATCAAGACTTCCACGAAGCTTGTTCTGAAGTCTACCGGAAATTCCGTCCGAGAACCCCCAAGGGGAGAAGATTCTGATTGGCCGAAACAAATTTGATTTGAGGTAATGTACGCCAAAACACGCTAAGCGAAAAGTACATCTTATGCAACGTTTACCAAACATCGAACAGAAAACAACAGAAAACCCAGGTTTCTGTTGGATGTTTGGTAAACATTACATCATATTTTTCCCGTTGCATAAGATATATTTTTCGACACAACAGTTGGAAACTAAAGACGGGATATTATCCTTATATATGGGAACACGACCCTATATGGTACGTTTTTCCGAAGCCCTATACACATTATCTAGAAGCATTTCGCGCAGGCGCAGTACGTTCCGGTGACGTGCTACACTAACCATCACTCAACAGAGACGGTGTCTTTTTGGAACTTTTGACAAATTGCTGACGACATTTGTCCGCAATGCCTCGGAATCTCTTGGTGATTGGTCATTGAAATGGTGAAGAAGGCTGCAATTGGAGATTCGGAAATTCGATCAGCTAATTTCTGTGACGTTTTTCCTTGGTGTACTGTGATGTTAACTACCAAAACAAATGGACCTTTCTGCGAATCAAGCTTGATTTTGTAAACTTATAGAAACTTAATCAAATTAAACAACAACAAACACGCAAAATTATACACGAAAGAAGAAAACACATTCAATGCTGAAATTTCATTGTCTCGCAAATATCTAGTACACAATTGTTGACTTTATGTAAATTTGTTTGTAATTGTATTCATTGTTTGACTTAAGTCAGATATAGTTTTGTTGTAGATTACTTTGTATTTATCATGGATGTGCATGCATATCTGGTCAATTGCAATACAAAAACAAGAAAAGCAAGATACAAATACATAAAATGTTAACTATATCATCCTGTTATTATGTATAGAATATCTGTTATCTACTATCAAATAGCGATATACTTAGATGGTTGCATCAACTGAAAAAAAGTATAGATGGTCCCAGTCTGCTTAAGGTGCGTTTTCTTCAAATAGTGAGTAAATTGTAAGTAAATATGTTGTATTATTGTATGTGCGATAGTACAGTGGATCATCATCATAGTACAGTCAATGATGTGAATAAGTGCATCGTTTTCTTACAAGTATTGTTTTCAGTCTAAAGTAATCAAGTTTGTCGATGAAGGTGTAAAATCCAGGTAATAAGATACACCAAATAGCAGTTACTGGATATGATTTGGGAAAAATGTCCAAAATCATATCCAGTTCCTTGAGTAACTGCTATTTGCCATGTAAAAGTATGTTGTGTCGATTGCAATCATATTTTCCTTTACAGTTAAAAGAGTAAGAAAAACTATCACGTAAAGGTAAAAAGATATCTTACGTCTTGTTGTATTGTTGACCGTGAAAAATGAATATAATAAAGATTTTGATGTGAGACATATATCTGCTTGGCCCCATTGTTTGTATGAAATACTAGTAAGCTCTATTTCTCTGTATATATGAGTATGTACGCGCGTGTGTGTGTGAGAGAGTGTATGAGTGTGTGTGTGTGTGTGTGTGTCTCTGAGTGTGTGCGTGTGTGTGTGTGTGTGTGTGTGTGTGTGTGTGTGTGTGTGTGTGTGTGTGTGCGTGTGTGATTCTTTGAGTGTGTTGGCCCCCATGGCAGTGTAGGCAGTAAAAATTCTCCAACCCTCAAAGATTGAAATCTTCAACAATACTTAGCTTTTTGTTTTGCGCTATGGTAACAACTTAACTATCTTTCAAATGTTATTGAAGGTTTTCCATTATTGACTTATAGCCACCCGCCGTTGTCATGAAATGGTCGTCTTCGATCTCCAGGTTGTACATTAAAATGCAGCCCATAGTCATCATTATCTTTTTCTTTTTGTCTTTTGCCCAAGCACGTTATCCCCTAAAGGTACTGTCGTTCGTTTCCGTTGCCATTTGAAACGGTCGCGGTAATTTGAAACGGTCGTTGCCATTTGGAACGGTCGTTGACATTTGAAACGGTCATTGCCATATCTATGACCGGTCGATTCCATATACAAACGTATCATAACATAGGGGAGGTAGAGGAGAACATATAGATACGTATCAAAAGCTACATTTCAATCACAAATGCACGACGCTTTCGTGAAAACTGAGAAAACAAATTTAAAAAAGACAGTGCATCAGCTTGAGTTCTAACACGAGTAGAAAACAAGTAATCTTGAAACCCTACTGTCTAACCCTCGAAAAATCACGATGTTAAGGAAGCGTGCTACTGCACCTAGAATGTTCCGTTCTGTGTAACATACCATCGACCGTTTCAAATGGCAACGACCATTTATGAGACGGAAATTAGTTGCGCAGTCGGATGTACGAGAGGAACTTGAAACAACAGCGAAAGCTCGATAGAACTAATGTTTACACAAGAAATTGTTTTGGTCCCGGTTGAGGGTCACCGAAAAAAACCCTGCAAATTGTAGAAATGTATGATCGAACTGTCTTTACTGTCAAAGTAAGTCTCAGCTTCTAGTTAAATGCTAACAATATATCCAACGGTGAAATAGTTAGATTGAAGGATAGAAGAAGAAGTATTTAAGAGCCTGTGGTATGTTGTTTGAAGATTCTCTAGCTTTTGTCATTATAACCCAGGTATAGCCTCCAGCCGTTGATTTGATCGTCAAAAGGTCGGTTTTGATTCCGATGTTTTACATTAAAAACCAGCCCACAGCCATCATTAATTTTGACATTTTCTTCTTTTTCTTTTTGCCCAAACACTCTTTGATCCCCAAAGTATGACGGAAGTAGTCATATTGACCCTGGTAGGTGGCACTGTGCTTTGTTGTTTTATTACCTTCGCGTAGAATGTGTTTTCGTCAGCGTTCGTGTGTGTGCTCGTCCATCCTTCCTTCCTTCTGTGTACACGATACCTCGGGAATGCCTGGATGAATTGTATTGATACTTGGTATGTGAGTAGGTGTCTGTAAGACCTCGGAATGATTTGGGGCCCCCTGGCGGCTTGCTATGGTACTGCAGCGGAACTTCTGGTTTTGATATCTCGTGTTCTGGACATGCTATAGTCATAATCTTAGTGACTCTTAGCTCTTGAGAGGGAGAGTAATTCCTATAGGTTTGGCCCCCCTAGCGGCTTTTGGAACTGCAGTAGCCTAATTTGTTTCAAACTTTGAAAGAGTATAATTCAAGTATGTGTTGATGGGTCCTCATAGTATTTGATATGTAGATAGCTTATGGTTGGTATGATTTACAAAATCATATACTAATTATACAAATCAGGATCTAATTTGCATTGTTAATGAGGGAACTTTATCAATCCGCTGCATTCCATGATAGGACTCTTAAACATGAAGAACTTTATTCGCTCTTTTTCTTCTACCGTTACCGTTTGAAGTAAGACGTTCCTGACATTAGGCTACTGAACATATAAGGTGCCAAACTGTCGTTTTTATGACGACTTTAAACTTTTCTGGCTTTTAAAAACGACAGTTTGGCATCTTATATGTGGCATATCTTTGTGTCAGGAACGTCTTATTTCAAACGGTAACGGAAGTTACAACATGTGCACATTTAAATGAGAACGAGCGTATTACGTGACAATTGCAACTATGTACGGCAACTTGTAGATACAGGACGTTACAATTGAACTATTTCTAACATTTAATGATTTTAAAGAACTAGAGTCCATTCCAAGACACCAAGAGGGTTTTTGAATGATATTTGTAATAATTTTGAATTATTTATAATAAAAGAATATCTGAGCAACAATAGTTCTAAATTTTTCTAAAAGATTGAATATGAAAATTTGAATTTATTCAAATTCAGTCAGATAGTTTAGAAACATTTTGAAAGTTACTGCACAAAAATCTCTTTTTTTGGAATAATTTCTAAACATCTACATGATTCTTTCAGGTTTAGAAATATTTACAAACTAGAGTTCCACGACCTCATACCTTCGCCAAATGATTTTAACCTTTATGACTGACGTATTAGGAGTGTTTCTCATCAATCATTAATCATACCAGTTGATTGTCTTCACCCAAATTACAGAAGTTGTCCAAAGTATGAGCTTAAAAAGGTTATGCAAACACATGTAATCAATTATGCAAATGAGGTCCTTATAAGCATAATTTGATTCAATGATGTTCACATTCACATAACTTCCAAATGCCACAACTATGAAATTGCCATCATTTACTTGTATGGAATTCTAGTAGTTTCTCATTAATTATGCAAATTAGGCTTACAATTGCGTATTTTCTATCTATCAACATTCCTCTCTTCCTCAGTTACATATTTGAATAGTCATATCATGGAACACAGCGTTTTTTAAAATTGTCTCATTAATCATGCAAATTAGAATCTGATTTGCATAATTATCGTCCAATCATGCAAAGTATCACCTAAGCTATCTACATACCAAAAATCATGAACATCCATCAAGCCCATCCTGAGTTATAGTATTTTCTCATTAATTATGCAAATGAGGTCCTCATTTGCATGATTGATATCTATTAACATTTCTCTCTTCCTCAGTTACATATGCCACATATTTGAGAGTCCTATCATGGAATATAAACTTTCCTCATTAATAATGCAAATTAGATGCTGATTTGCATAATAAGTATCAAATCATGTACATCATCACTCAAGTTATCTACTTACCAAAAATCATTACCATCCATCAAGCCCTTCTTGAGTTATTCCCTTTCAAAGTCTGAAGCAAAACCTGCTCCTGCAGTTCCAAAAAAGCCGCTAGGGGGCCAAAACCTATACAACTTACTCTCTGTCCAAAGAGCTATCTACCACTCAAAAATTAGGACCATAGCATGTCCAGAACACGAGATATCAAAACAGGAAGTTCCGCTGCAGTACCTTAACAAGCCACTAGGGGACCCAAAATCTAATCATTTCCATGTCTCATCAAGACCTACCCACCTACCAAATATCAAGACAATCCATCCAAGCCTTCTTGAGTTATGCTGTACGTTACAAACAAACAAACGCACACACACACAAACGCTACCCTCTGCATAACCTTCTCGGCGAAGGTAAAAATGGTAGGAAATGGTGATTGCCCCCATAAATGTAGGTGCTAATCCAGCCCTTCTGTCTGCTTTTGTATATCTTTAGATTTCACTGCAGGACACTGTTGGGTCCTTTGTGGAGGGCATTCTTCCCTATACTTCGTAATGATGTGTGAATTGCTTTCTTCACAGCCCTCTGACCTATTTATAAAGATGTTACAAATAATGGTAGAAAATGGTTAGAAATTGTAAAGAATTGTAAATAATGGTAGAATGCTGTTACCATTATTTAGAAACTATTAGAAATATCATATTCCACATGAGGAATATTTATAAAGTTTTAGAAAACCGGAGGAATATTATAAAGTTGAAATCACATTCAAAATATTTCTTAAGTATAAAATCTCTCACACAAATAATTACAATAGATTGAAAACATTGGTAAATTATGACAATAACAACCCTCTTGGTGACTTGGAATGGACTCTGATGTAACATATGAATAATAGTAGAGATAGTCTATCTAATAGTGTGCATGGTAATTTCAATCGATATAAATTATGCAGATAAAGACATAAGATATGTGCATAGATAATGAAAAGATACCAAAATTCGATAGTGGTAAATGATGGGAATTTCATTCTTGTAGCATTTGGAAGGTAAATGAATGTGGACGTTATCAGACATTAGCCATGAAAATTTGATTTAATAGAAATAACGGCATTTCTAAGAATGTCTTGAACACCTGGATATCTGTAGTGTGCATACCTCAGGAATTACTGACGCTGCTTTGGTAGGTAAAATTGGTCGTTATAAAAAGGCAGTGAACCAATTCTCAAACCCAACTAAGACTAAGGGATAGGAGATCTAGAAGAATAAGGGCAACCTGACCTTTAGTATCTCCAACCCTGTGGTATCTCATTTGAAGATCCTCTTCTCTTTTGTGATTATAGCCCAGGTATACCCACCAGCCAGTGTTTTAATCGTCAAAGGTCATTTTGATTCCCACGTTTTACATTAAAAATCAGCCAACAGCCATCATTAATTTACACTCTTTAATCCCTAAAGTTAGACGCAAGCAGTCATATTGGCCCTGGTAGGCACTGTTAAAATGCTTTGTTGTTTAATAACCCTCGCCTAGGAGGCTATGTTTTCGTCAGCGTTCGTACATTGCAGGAGTTATATAGCATTTTAAATTAATTGTACAATAAGTGTCCAAATTGCACTGAAGATCTGTACGCGTGCTTTACGTTTACTTCACGTCTTCCAAATCTATGCAAATGAACTCTCTTAACCCAAGTTAAACAGATTCAGAGAACATCTATTTTGGGGATACAAAAAAGCTGGCATCATTATGATGTTTAATAAAATTTCATTGGAACGATTAAAGTTTTGAAAGTAAAATGGTATTGGTTATCATTGACAAACCAGTGACATCAAACAGCAATGAAACACACTAGTACTGCAGTCCTACACTGACCAATTTGGACTGTTTTGTGTCCTGATTTTGTGGCCAAACCTGCAGGACTTACTCTGCCTCCCATGAGCTATCTGGCACTACAAAATCATTACCATAGCATGTCTAAAACACGAGATATCATAACCAGAAGCTCCGCTGCAGTACCATAGCTAGCCGCTAGGGGGCCAACAACCTGATCATTTTGAGGTCTTATTAAGACCTACCTACATACCAAGTATGAAAACAATCCATCCGTGCATTCTTCAGTTATCGTGTACACAGAAGGAAAGAAAGGAAGGACACACACACGTACATGGTGTTTTTACTCCAAATTGGTCGCCAGGATTTAACAAACTTTAGAAGTAACACACTGGATTTTGCTACATTTAATCTCTAAGCACATGTTAGAGGGGAAAATTTTAACTTTTTCTAGCTCACCATTTCTGTTTCAAATGGGCGTTTAGGAAGGCCGTTTATAGCAAAAAAAGGAAGTTATATTCGTAAATAGCCTGGAAAACGTTATGTTATGATCTTAATTGCCTTCTGACATCTGCTTGGATATTAGACCATATTAACGTCAATATACATCATCCTAGTCAGATGAAATCTTGATTTTTTTCTTTAAGCACCTTAGTTTGATAACACGAAATGGAATTTCTAGACATGATTTTAAGCATGTCATTGCGTTCAGACAAATGGGAAGATATGTTGGAATCACCGTTTATGAAAGGGTACGCAAAGCCTGACCCCTATTCTCATTTTTAGCCCTATTACTTCTTATTGTAGCATTGCAAGCGTTGTATATGCTTTTAATGGTACAATAAACATTGTACAAATTGCACTGAAGATCTGTATGGGTGATTTACGTTTATTTCACGTCTTCCAAATCCATGCAAATGAACTCTCTTAACCCCAAGTTAAACAGATTCAGAGAACATCTATTTTGGGGATATAAAAATACCGTCGGAATGATGTACGAAACCACATTTCGTGATGTGATTTTGTGGGCTGATGAACAAACGCTCGCTTACTACAAAACAGCAAAGTATAGATAATAAGATCTACGCTCAATTTCATACCGTATGCTAGTGACAAGGCAGTGAAGGGTCATAAAAGAATGTAATTTGCAAGAACCGAAATTTTCTTGGAACGGTTAAAGTTTCAAAATTAAAACAGTATTGAATATCATTGCCAAACCAGTGACATCAAACAGCAATGAAACACACGTTAGTCCTACACTGACCAATTTGGACCATTTTGTGTCCTGATTTTGTGGCCAAACCTTCAGGACTTACTCTGCCTCCCATGAGCTATCTGCCACTAAAACATCATGACCATAGCAGTACAAAACAGAGAAATTATAACCAGAAGCTCCACTGCAGTACCATAGCTAGCCCCTGGGGTCCAAAATCGCAAAAATAATTATTTAGAGGTCTGAAGAATTCCCGACCTACCAAGTATGAAAACAATCCATCCATGCATTCTTGGGATGTCGTGTACACAGAAGGAAAGAATGACACACACACACGTCCGAACGCTGACGAAAACATAGCCTCCTAGGCGAAGGCAATTAAACAACAAAGTATTTTAACAGTGCCACCTACCAGGGCCAATATGGCTGCTTGCGTCAAACTTTAGGGATAAAAGAGTGTATATTAATGATGGCTGTGGGCTTCTTTTTAATGTAAAACATGGCAATCAAAAACAACCTTTAGACGATTTAAGCAATGGCTGGTGGCTATACCTGGGCTATAATCACAAAAGAGAATCTTCAAATACTAAAGGTCAGGTTGTCCTTCTCCTTCTAGATCTCCTATGCCTTGGTCTTAGTTGGGTTTGAGAATTTGTTCACTGCCTTTTCATAAAGACAAATTTTAGGGAATTGTCATCACAAATCATCTTCATGTATCCTCTACTGTCATAATTTCGCGAATGAATTTTGTATCTTCTCATTATCTATGCAGCTTAGGTCTTTATCTGCATAATTAATATCTATTGCTATTCCTCTCTTGCTTAGTCACATATGTTATGTGCATTAGCGTGCACACCATCCGGATAGGCTATCTCTACTGTTATTCATATATAAGATTAGATCTTTAAAAATTGTTAGATGTTAGAAATAGTTCAACTGTCATGTATCTACAAGTTGCCATACATAGTACCTGGTGCAATTGTCGCGCGATAAAGTTTTTCATGTTTATAACACCTATCATGGAATGTAGCGGATTTATAAAATTTCCAATAACTATGAAGACTAGATCTTGATTTGCATAACTAACATATGATTTTGTAAATCATACCATAGGCTATCTATATATGAAAAGCCGTGACGACCCGTCAACACCTACTTGAGTTATAATCTTTTGAAATTTAAAACAAAATCGGCTTCTGCAGTTCCAAAAGCCGCTAGGGGGCCCAAACCTATAGGACTTACAGTCCCTCTGAAGAGCTATATGCCACCAAAAAATCATGACTATAGCATATTTTGAAATTGGGATATCAAAACCGAAATTTACGCTGCAGTACCATAGCAAAACGCTAGAGTGCTAAAAGAAATCTATTTATTTTGAGGTCTTAAGACGACGCACCAACATATTAAGTATCAAAGATATGGTTACTAGCATAAGCTTCATTTTTCATTGAGGTATCTCTCTCTCTCTCACTCTCTCTCTCTGTTTTACTCTCTCTCTCTCGCTCTCTCTCTCTTTCTCTCTCTCTCTCTCTCTCTCTCTTTCTCTCTCTTTCTCTCTCTCTCTCTCTCTCTCTCTCTTTCTCTCTCTCTGTTTTACTCTCTCTCTCTCTCTCTCTCTCTCTCTCTCTCTCTCTCTCTCTCTCTCTCTCCCCTGTCTGCCTGCGTGCCTATTTGTGTGTCCAGAAATCCCAACATCTGCTTATAATTAGAAGCATATAGCAAAATCCAGTGAAATTTGTTCATGCTGTTGACCACTTAATAGTCAGAAACACATCATGACCAAAATTGAAAAGTCGCATCGACCCCGGGCAATATTGAGCTAGTTTGATGTCGTCTTTGAAGAAACCGACTAAGTCATACACCGGTGATTTGATATATCATTGAATTTAGTGGCCATGGCATGGCACTATACATAGGGGTCAGTCAGCGTAGGACAGAGACATGGTTATTAGCATTACCTTCTGTTTTCATGGAGGTATTTCTCTCCCCCCCAAGTTAAACAGATTCAGAGAACATCTATTTTGGGGATATAAAAACGCCGTCGGAATGATGTACGAAATCACATTTCGTGATGTGATTTTGTGGTCTGATGAACGAGCGCTCGCTTACTAAAAAAACAGCCCAGTATAGATAATAAAATCTACGCTCAATTTCATACCGTAAGCTAGTGCCAAGGCAGCGAAGGATCATAAAAGAATGTCATTTGCAAGAACCGAAATTTTCTTGGAACGGTTAAAGTTTCAAAATTAAAACAGTATTGAATATCATTGACAAACCAGTGACATCATACAGCAATGAAACACACGTTAGCCCTACACTGACCAATTTGGACTGTTTTGTGTTCTGATTTTGTGGCCAAACCTGCAGGACTTACTCTGCCTCCCATGAGCTATCTGCCACTAAAACATCATGACCATAGCATGTCCAAAACACGAGATAACCTAACCAGAAGCTCCGCTGCAGTACCATAGCTAGCCCCTGGGGTCCAAAATCGTAAAAATAATTATTTAGAGGTCTGAAGAATTCCCGACCTACCAAGTATGAAAACAATCCATCCATGCATTCTTGGGATGTCGTGTACACAGAAGGAAAGAATGACACACACACACGTCCGAACGCTGACGAAAACATAGCCTCCTAGGCGAAGGCAATTAAACAACAAAGTATTTTAACAGTGCCACCTACCAGGGCCAATATGGCTGCTTGCGTCAAACTTTAGGGATAAAAGAGTGTAAATTAATGATGGCTGTGGGCTTCTTTTTAATGTAAAACATGGCAATCAAAAACAACCTTTAGACGATTTAAGCAATGGCTGGTGGCTATACCTGGGCTATAATCACAAAAGAGAATCTTCAAATACTAAAGGTCAGGTTGTCCTTCTCCTTTTAGATCTCCTATGCCTTGGTCTTAGTTGGGTTTGAGAATTTGTTCACTGCCTTTTCATAAAGACAAATTTTAGGGAATTGTCATCACAAATCATCTTCATGTATCCTCAACTGTCATAATTTCGCGAATGAATTTTGTATCTTCTCATTATCTATGCAGCTTAGGTCTTTATCTGCATAATTAATATCTATCGATACTCCTCTCTTGCTCAGTCACATATGTCATGTGCATTAGCGTGCACACCATTGGATAGGCTATCTCTACTGTTATTCATATATAAGATTAGATCTTTAAAAATTGTTAGATGTTAGAAATAGTTCAACTGTCATGTATCTACAAGTTGCCATACATAGTACCAGGTGCAATTGTCGCGCGATAAAGTTCTTCATGTTCAGAACACCTATCATGGAATGTAGCGGATTTATAAACTTTCCAATAACTATGAAGATTAGATCTTGATTTGCATAATTAACATATGATTTTGTAAATCCTACCATAGGCTATCTATATATGAAAAGCCGTGACGACCCGTCAACACCTACTTGAGTTATAATCTTTTGAAATTTAAAACAAAATCGGCTTCTGCAGTTCCAAAAGCCGCTAGGGGGCCCAAACCTATAGGACTTACAGTCCCTCTGAAGAGCTATATGCCACCAAAAAATCATGACTATAGCATATTTTGAAATTGGGATATCAAAACCGAAATTTACGCTGCAGTACCACAGCAAAACGCTAGAGTGCTAAAAAATCTATTTATTTTGAGGTCTTAAGACGACGTACCAACATATTAAGTATCAGTATATATCAGTATATATGGTTACTAGCATAAGCTCCATTTTTCATGGAGGTATCTCTCTCTCTCCTCTCTCTCTCTCTCTCTCTCTCTCTCTCTCTCTCTCTCTCTCTCTCTCTCTCTCTCTCTCTCTCTCTCTCTCTCTATCTATCTATCTATCTATCTCTCCCTCCCCCGTCTGCCTGCGTGGCTATTTGTGTGTCCAGAAATCCTAACATCTGCTTACAATTAGAAGTTAGATATAGCAAAATCCAGTGAAATTTGTTCATGCTGTTGACCACTTAATACTCAGAAACACATCATGACCAAAATTGAAAAGTCGCATCGACCCCGGGCAAAATTGAGCTAGTTTGATGTCGTCTTTGAAGAAACCGACTAAGTCATACACCGGTGATTTGATATATCATTGAATTTAGTGGCCATGGCATGGCACTATACATAGGACTCAGTCAGGGTAGGACAGAGATATGGTTATTAGCATTACCTTCTGTTTTCACGGAGGTATTTCTCTCCCCCCCTCTCACTCTCTCTCTCTCTCTCTCTCTCTCTCTCTCTCTCTCTCTCTCTCTCTCTCTCTCTCTCTCTCTCTCTCACACACACAAACACACACACTCTCTCTCTCTCTCCCACTTTATACTCAGAACCACATCATGACCAAAGTTTGAGGGTTGCATCGACACCGAGCAAAATTGAGCTACTTTGATGTCGCCTTTGAAGAAACCGACTAAGTCATACGCCGGTGATTTGATACATCATTGAATTTAGTGGCCATGATATGGCACTATACATAGTACTCAGTCAGGGTAGGACAGAGATATGATTACTAGCATTACCTTCTGTTCTAATGAAGTTTTTAATGAAGGTATTTCTCTCTCTTTTTTTTAACACCTAGCAAGCAAAGTACTAAATATCTGTATCTATATAGCCGGTATAACCGCCATTCGGCGTAACACACCAGCTTCGCAAGCACGCGGCGCATCAGCAGCTGGTTATATTACGCCGAACGACCTGTCACGTCTAACCTTCGCATATCTAACTGCATGCATTGTTTAAAGCTGTATTCTAGGTTTGGTCTTACTAGTGATGTGTACGCAAGTGATTTTACCTTTATGCTTAGGTCACATTTCCAAAGCGGGGCCCGGTCGGGCAGCTTGCGGGAACGAAAAGTATATCATAAAACACAACAAAGGACACAAAACGAAAGAAATTTACTTCTAACTAGATATTTTGTATTTTCTTGATATACATATTTCATTTTTCGTTTTCGCAAACATCCCGACCGGGCCCGGGCTGGGAAATGTGACCCTAGCATTAATGGGCATGCCCACAAATTACGTTTGTTTAGCCTTGTTTGTGATGTTGTTGACATGGACACCCGACTTAAATATAACTTTATTGTTAGTCGATTCATGTGACGATTCTTCCTTCATAAAAGAAGTTCTAATTTCTTCATGACAACTATAAAGATGTATCTAATCGTCACAACAGCATAGTCAGAAAATAGCACCGATTTCCATTCATAATCATGCTTCTGGAGGAGTGGTTATCTCGGCCTAGAGCACCACTGAGTTTGTTTCATGCAACTTTGATGTAAAATGGATTTCGTTATCTCCTGACATGATTTGACATCTGTATTACCCACGTTATGACAGTAAATATAGCTCTCACGCAGGACCAATCATAGGTGGTATATTATCGGTCGTTCCCTTGCCATGCTTTTCATATTTTACTCCGTCTTTTATACGAGGGAAATATATTGTTTTCTCTGTTCTTGGTGACGCCTCAGGGACACAGGCATCTTTTCTCTTTCTCCTCCTTTGCTCATCATACTTTCATTATAGCCAGAAGACCTGAAAATGTATTGAATAGAATCGGGAAAATGCACCCAGATTTTTAAAAACATGATAAAAACTACATTAGGGAGTAAAATGGGCCCTAGATAAACGATACAAATTACGTGGAATGAGATATCTATCTACTTAGTTCTATATTTCACAGATTTTGCATCATAGAAGTCATTTTGCATGAGATGGAGTAAGATCGTAAGACCTTGCATTGCGGTAAAATTCGCAAAAGTGAATCTTTGTATTTGGTCGATTTTGGAATTATCCATTCTTGCCAGTAAGTAATATTGGCATGGTCCATTTATGTACAAGGGTGACTTGGAAAATTCAACGTCTGATAGGAAAGGGGTTATAGTGAAATATCCTGCGTTAGCTTACAAATGCTGCCTTTCTAGTAAGTTCTGTGACCTCGCCCTATCATGTCAGCTATAACGTTGTTCACAATTATATTTAGTTTTAAAGAGACCGACTATGAAGGCCTCTAGTGTATGATCTAGTGGTGAAAATGGCTATTTGCCTCCTGAACAAAATATTGCCGTATGTTTCTATCTATAACAACCTTTTTTGGTCATTCTGTCATCTTAATTTCTGCCGTTTTATCAAAATCTGATCCAGATTTTAGGTATGTGAGTAGGTCTTGGGAAAACAACGACCAAGGTCAAGTTAAACTCTCATGGCGTCTAGCATTGGTATTGCAGCAGAACTTCCTTTTTTTAAAATCTTTTGTCCTGGACATGCTGTGGTCTTGATTTTTTGGTGCCAAATAGCTTTTCATATGACGGTGTGCGCTATCATTCTCAGATGATTTTATACGATTATAGTTAAGCTTTCATAATACACTAGAATTCACGCCAGTAGCATCTAGTGATGATACGGAATAGCTCATGACAGTTTGACATTTTAGTTTGATGTATTACTAAGATCAAAAAGCGAAACGAATTTGGAAAGGAAATAGAGGATAATTGTAGTCCGCTTGGGGTTGGCTATAATCAAGTGGATACAGTTTAACACCTAGACAAGTACTAAATATAATTTTATTGTTAGTCGATTCAGGTGACGATTGTTCCTTCATAAAATAAATTTTCATTTCTTCATGACAGGTATAAAGATGTATCTAATCGTCAAAACAGCATAGTAAAAAAAGCGCTGATTTCCATTCATAATCATGCTTCTGGAGAGATGGTTATTTCGGCCTTGAGCACCACTGAGTTTGTTTCATGCAACTTTGATGTAAAATGGATTTCGTTATCTCCTGACATGACTTGACATCTGTATTACCCACGTTATGACAGTAAATATAGCTCTCACGCAGGACCAATCATAGGTGGTATATTATCGGTCGTTCCCTTGCCATGCTTTTCATATTTTACTCCGTCTTTTATACGAGGGAAATATATTGTTTTCTCTGTTCTTGGTGACGCCTCAGGGACACAGGCATCTTTTCTCTTTCTCCTCCTTTGCTCATCATACTTTCATTATAGCCAGAAAACCTGAAAATGTATTGAATAGAATCGGGACAATGCACCCAGATTAAAAAAAACACACAGTAAAACTACATTAGGGAGTAAAATGGGCCCTAGATAATCGATATAAATTACGTGGAATGAGATATCTATCTACTTAGTTCTATATTTCACAGATTTTGCATCATACAAGTCATTTTGCATGAGATGGAGTAAGATCGTAAGACCTTGCATTGCGGTAAAATTCGCAAAAGTGAATCTTTGTATTTGGTCGATTTTGGAATTATCCATCCATGGCAGTAGGTAATATTTGAATGGTCCATTTATGTACAGGGGTGCCTGTGGAAAGGTCAATGCCTGATAGGAAAGAGATTATAGTGAAATATCCTGCGTTAGCTTGCAAATGCTGCCTTTCTAGTAAGTTCTGTGACCTCGCCCTCTCATGTCAGCTATAACGTTGTTCACAATTATATTTAGTTTTAAAGAGACCGACTATTAAGTCACCTAGTGTATGATTTAGTGGTAGAAATGGCTATTTGCCTCCAGAACAAAATATTGCCATTTTGTTTCTATCCATAACAACCTTTTTTTGGTTATCTTGCCACATCTTCATTTTTGCCACTTTATCAAAATCTGGTCCAGAATATTGGCTCTCCAAATTTGTAAGTAGCACACATCGGCTTCTTCCGTATGTAAAACACCCGCCCTATTCATGTTGTTAAAAACCCACAAGACAATCAACAAATTAAGCGAACGCTGGCCAAATATAACTTGCTTGTTAGTCGATTCAAGAGACGATTGGGCTTTATAAGAGAAACATTATAATCAATTGCTTCATTTCAGCTTTAAAGAAGTATCTAAACGTCATAACAACATCTCCAAAACATTTGTTAGTCTCTTATATATCGTCATAGCAACGATTTCTTTGACAGACATTAAAGCGAATAGCCACAGTTTAACACTTACCCAGCAAAATACTAGATAAAACTTTATTGTTAGTCGATTCGATTGTTCCTTCATAAAAGACATTTCTATTGCTTCATTACAGCTATAGAGAGGTATCTAAACGTCATAACAGCATCTCGAAAACATTTGTTAGTCTCTTAGATATCGTCATAGCAACGATTTCTTTGACAGACATTAAAGTGTATAGCCACAGTGCAACAGCAAAGTACTAAATATAACTTTACTGTTGGTCGATTCATGTGACGACTGTTCCTTCATAAAATAAATTTTAATTGCTTCGTGACAACTACATGTATAAACAGGTATCTAAACGTCACAACAGCATCGGAAACATTTGTTGGTCTCTCATTTATATCGTCATGGCGACGATTTTTTGAACAGACGCCTGGATCACTATGCACAGTTTAATTCTTAGCCAGCGACTGTACCAGATATTTTGTTGTTTTCTCTTCATGGAGGTATTTTCAAAGCCGCTGGGCAAATTTGACAAGGATGGTTGGATACAATGTAATGCTTTGGCTGACATTTTTGGTTAGCTTTCGGTGTGGAAGAATACAATTGTACATCTAAGTGATTAATGGGCCGGGTGTGTACGTATGATCACGTATAACTGGGCGGAATGATATACATGTATAATACAAATGATAATGTGGTATGAAAGTGAAGGGTATTGTTTTGACGGACCCAAAACAAAATGTCTGGACTGTGTACTACAGTACCTTGGTCATCAGGAACTTGCGTCATTTAAGTGGCTGAGTAAACAAAGGTGGGTAATATTGACGCAGTGCATTCAGACTGCAGCTGCCCCCCCCTTCCCATTCATGTCATAATCAACAGTAACGTTGTTACCTTCGCTATGAAGGTTGTGTTTTCGGTGGCACGGTTGTTTATGTGTTTGTGTGTGTGTGTGAGTGTCGGTGATGCGTAGTTAAAGATTGACTACGTACGCGTATTTCAATTCGTAAACTATTACTTTATTCGTCGTCCTCAGAAGTACACAAGGCCATTAATAAGTCAAACAAACGCAAGCTACAGCAGCCTTGTCAGTCGATTTTCAATAAAGATAATTATCACGAAACGATAACGATGTTTGTTTAGTTACAGAACAACTGCATCTCGAAAGAGAGATGCTAGTTGCCTTTCATACGTCGTCAGGGTGACGATGTCTATGACTACTACTAGATATGAGAAATTTTGGCAAATTTGACAACGAAAGATAGATACAGTACAATGCTGATTTTCTTTAGGCTGATTTGCTTGGTTTATGATTTCTTTTACGTGTGGACGAATACGTTTCGGATCAATTTTAAGTGTGGAATAATATACATGTACCTTTAAGTGTGTGTACTAAAATATAATCACTGCGGTTGGAATGATATAAAGGTTCGGTTTTACTTGTGTTCGCATTTGATAAAATTTCAGTTACCATTTTGGCACGTTTGTTTGCGTCTTGAATTAACCGAACTACTGAAGTTCAAAAATTAGATGCTGTCAGTGTTGGCCACTCCGCTACTGGCGAACCATGGCGGGTTGCCCGTTGACGTAATCGATCTCGCGAGACAGCTGCGCGAGAACACAGGGGCAGCAAAACATTGAGATACAGGCGTCGTCTATAATTAGAAGTTAGATGTAGCAAAATCCAGTGAAATTTGTTCATGCTGTTGACCACTTAATACTCAGAAACACATCATGACCAAAAGTGAAAGGTCGCATCGACCCCGGGCAAAATTGAGCTAGTTTGATGTCGTCTTTGAAGAAACCGACTAAGTCATACACCGGTGATTTGATATATCATTGAATTTAGTGGCCATGGCATGGCACTATACATAGGACTCAGTCAGGGTAGGACAGAGATATGGTTATAAGCATTACCTTCTGTTTTCATGGAGGTATTTCTCTCTCCCCCCTCTCTCTCTCTCTCTCTCTCTCTCTCTCACACACACACACACTCTCTCTCTCTCTCTCTCTCTCTCTCTCTCTCTCTCTCTCTCTCTCTCTCTCTCTCTCTCTCTCTCTCTCTCTCTCTCTCTCTCTCTCTCTCTCTCTCTCCCACTTTATACTCAGAACCACATCATGACAAAAGTTGAAGGGTTGCATCGACCCCGGGCAAAATTGAGCTACTTTGATGTCGCCTTTGAAGAAACCGACTAAGCCATACGCCGGTGATTTGATGTATCATTGAATTTAGTGGCCATGATATGGCACTATACATAGTGCTCAGTCAGAGTAGGACAGTGATATGATTACTAGCATTACCTTCTGTTTTAATGAAGTTTTTAATGAAGGTATTTCTCTCTCTTTTTTTTAACACCTACATGTAGCAAGCAAAGTACTAAATATCTGTATATGTATAGCCGGTATAACCGCCATTCGGCGTAACACACCAGCTTCGCAAGCACGCGGCGCAGCAGCAGCTGGTTATATTACGCCGAACGACCTGTCACGTCTAACCTTCGCATATCTAACTGCATGCATTGTTTAAAGCTGTATTCTAGGTTTGGTCTTACTAGTGATGTGTACGCAAGTGATTTTGCCTTTATGCTTAGGTCACATTTCCAAAGCGGGGCCCGGTCGGGCAGCTTGCCGGAACGAAAAGTATATCATAAAACACAACAAAGGACACAAAACGAAAGAAATTTACTTCTAACTAGATATTTTGTATTTTCTTGATATACATATTTCATTTTTAGTTTTCGCAAACATCCCGACCGGGCCCGGGCTGGGAAATGTGACCCTAGCATTAATGGGCATGCCCACAAATTACGTTTGTTTAGCCTTGTTTGTGATGTTGTTGACATGGACACCCCACTTAAATATAACTTTATTGTTAGTCGATTCATGTGACGATTCTTCCTTCATAAAAGAAGTTCTAATTTCTTCATGACAACTATAAAGATGTATCTAATCGTCACAACAGCATAGTCAGAAAATAGCACCGATTTCCATTCATAATCATGCTTCTAGAGGAGTGGTTATCTCGGCCTAGAGCACCACTGAGTTTGTTTCATGCAACTTTGATGTAAAATAGATTTCGTTATTTCCTGACATGATTTGACATCTGTATTACCCACGTTATGACAGTAAATATATAATAGCTCTCACGCAGGACCAATGATAGGTGGCATATTAGATTATCGGTCGTTTCCCTACCATGCTTATCATATTTTACTCCGTCGATCATACGAGGGAAATATATTGTTTTCTCTGTTCTTGGTGACGCCTCAGGGACACAGGCGTCTTTTCTCTTTCTCCTCTTTTGAATTCATATTTAGACAGAAGAGCTGAAAATGTCTTGAATATAATCGGGAAAATGCACCCAGATTTTAAAAAGACGGTAAAAACTACATTAGGGAGTGAAATTGGCCCTAGATAATCAAGATAAATTACGTGGAATGAGATTTTTATCTACTTACTAATAGTTCTATATTTCACAGATTTCGCATCATAGAAGTCATTTTGCATGAGATGGAGTAAGATCGCAAGATCTTGCATCGCGATAAAATTCGCAAAAGTGCATCTTTGTATTTGGTCGTTTGTGAATTATCCATCCTTGGCAGTAGGTAATATTGGAATGGTCCATTTATGTACAGCGGTACCTGTGGAAAAGTCAATGTCTGATAGGAAAGAGATTAAAGTGAAATATCCTGCGTTAGCTTGCAAATGCTGCATTTCTAGTAAGTTCTGTGACCTCGCCCTCTTATGTAAGCTATAACGCTGTTCAAAATTATATTTAGTTTCAAGAAGACCGACTGTTAAGTCCCCTAGTGTCTGATTTAGTGGTAAAATTGGCTATTTGCCTCCTGAACAAAATATTGCCGTTTTGTTTCTATCCATAACAACCTTGTTTGGTTATCCTGCCACATCTTAATTTCTGCCGTTTCATCAAAATCTGATCCAGAATATTGGCTACCCAGTATATATTCGTACGTAACACACATCGGCTTCTTCCGTATGTAAAACACCCGTTGTACTCATCTTGTTAAAAAACGCACAAGACAATCAAGAAATCAAGCGAATGCTGGCCAAATATAACTTTCTTGTTAGTCGGTTCACGAGACAATTGGGCCTTCATAAGAGAAAAATTATAATCAATTGCTTCATTACAGCTATAAAGAGGTATCTTAACGTCATAACAGCGTCTCGAAAACATTTGTTAGTCTCTAAGATATCGTCATAGCAACGATTTCTTTGACAGACATTAAAGTGAATAGCCACAGTTTAACACTTAGCCAGCAAAATACTGAATAAAACTTTATTGTTTGTCGATTCGATTGTTCCTTCATAAAAGAAATTTCTATTGCTTCATTACAGCTATAGAGAGGTATCTAAACGTCATAACAGCATCTCGAAAACATTTGTTAGTCTCTTAGATATCGTCATAGCAACGATTTCTTTGACAACCATTAAAGTGCATAGCCACATTGTAATAGCAAAGTACTAAATATAACTTTATTCTTGGTCGATTCAGGTGACGACTGTTCCTTCATAAAATAAATTTTAATTGCTTCGTGACAACTACATGTATAAACAGGTATCTAAACGTCACAACAGCATCGAAAACATTTGTTGGTCTCTCATTTATATCGTCATGGCGACGATTTTTTGAACAGACGCCTGGATCACTATGCACAGTTTAATTCTTAGCCAGCGACTGTACCAGATATTTTGTTGTTTTCTCTTCATGGAGGTATTTTCAAAGCCGCTGGGCAAATTTGACAAGGATGGTTGGATACAATGTAATGCTTTGGCTGACATTTTTGGTTAGCTTTCGGTGTGGAAGAATACAATTGTACATCTAAGTGATTAATGGGTGTGTACGTATGATCACGTATAACTGGGCGGAATGATATACATGTATAATACAAATGATAATGTGGTATGAAAGTGAAGGGTATTGTTTTGACGGATCCAAAACAAAATGGCTGGACTTTGTACTACAGTACCTTGGTCATCAGGAACTTGCGTCAGTTAAGTGGCTAAGTAAACAAAGGTGGGTAATATTGACGCAGTGCATTCAGACCGCGGCTGCCCCCCTCCCCATCCATGTCATAATGAACAGTAACGTTGTTACCTTCGCTATGAAGGTTGTTTTCGGTGGCGCGGTTGTTAATGTATTTGTGTGTGTGTGTGTGTGTGTGTGTGTGTGTTTGTGTGTGTGTGTGTGTGTATGTGTGTGTGTGTGTGTGTGTGTGTGTGTGGTGATGCGTGGTTAAAGATTGAATACGTACACGTACTTCAATTCGTATGCTCTTTCTTTATTCATCGTCTTCAGAAGCACACAAGGCCATTAACAAGTCAAACAAACGCAAGCTAAAGCAGCCTTGTCAGTCGATTTTCAATAAAGATAATTATCACGAAATGATAAGGATGTTTGCTTAGTTACAGAACAACTGCATCTCGAAAGAGAGATACTAGTTGCCTTTCATACGTCGTCAGGGTGACGATTTCTATGACTACTACTAGATATGAGAAATTTTGGCAAATTTGACAACGAAAGATAAATACAGTACAATGCTGATTTTCTGTAGGCTGATTTGCTTGGTTTATGATTTCTTTTACGTGTGGACGAATACGTTTCGGATCAATTTTATGTGTGGAATAATATACATGTACCTTTAAGTGGGTGTACTAAAATATAATCACTGCGGTTGGAATGATATAAAGGTTCGGTTTTACTTGTGTTCGCATTTGATAACATTTCAGTTACCCTTTTGGTACGTTTGTTTGCGTCTTGAATTAACCGAACTACTGAAGTTCAAAAATTAGATGCTGTCAGTGTTGGCCACTCCGCTACTGGCGAACCATGGCGGGCTGCCCGTTGACGTAATCGATCTCGCGAGACAGCTGCGCGAGAACACAGGGACAGCAAAACATTGAGATACAGGCGTCGTTGCACAGATCACCCTGCAAGGCAAAGTTGATTAAAAAAAATTGGTTTTAGTTTCCAAAGACCTAATAAATGCATTTACAGCGTTAAAACCTAATCATTGATTTTTTTAAATCATTGATGAAGCAACTGTTGATACTGAAAATGAAAACAAATTATCATCAACAAAACAAGAAATGAAATATTAACGATAGGCTCTTTTACTCGGATGTGTATTACGTCTAGATCGGGACTGAAGACTAATAGAAGTTAAGAGGGGCACATTTTGTTGAGATTCTCTGCAAATATGAAAATAAGTACGTTCTTCAATTCATTATCTAATTCTTAACATTGAATTTATTGTGCTAATCAGTCACAGAGCTGCATTTTTATAAGAAAAGATGCATGTAATTGAGTCCTGAAACTTTGGTAGAGCGCCTAAGGTCTCATATGATTAAAAAAACCCACCAAATCTAGGAATGACCCCTTCCTTGAGTCTTCGCCAAAACGACAGTAACCTTACCTGTATTCCATGTTCTGCCCGCATCTTGGCTCTCATGAGAGCAAGAGCGGTGGGTCCGAAGAAACCGAGACAGCAATTCTCGTTCATGCGAGGAAGGATGCAGCAGGTGTAGAAAGAAGGGAAACAGAAGGAACAGAGACCTGTATCATTGAGAGAACAGACATGAGCTAATGCGCCACAAAAACTTGAAATTACATCATGTCAATGGATTTGTCAGTTAATTTGTTTTGCTAGGCAGAGGTGTGAATGCTCGACTGAGGTCAACGCAAATCACATCGAAGGAATTCAAACGTTCGTTCTAAGAAAGTGAGATTCAAAACTTCTTGGCCATCACTCCAGCCTTCGTAAGAAGAATGGACCGCTACTTCCCTTAACATTTTGCCATGTATGCAAATGAAGAGACGGGAGAGGATGTCAGCTTTTGAACACCTTTTACCTTCAACACCTTCAACGAGTTAGTTGAGTCACGTCTTCGTTGAATGCATATCAGACCGAATGGCTCGTTATTTTAGACGAATATTGGAATTAGAATTTAAAGTTAACTGTATAATCTTTTGTTCTTGCACAGTTGTTTATATTATTGTTCTCTTCCCTTAAGGGTCAAATGACGTCTTAAGCATTTTGATTCCTATTTCATATCATCTCTAGATAACGTTGTCAAGAAGACTTTACGTATGCGTGAATGGATACTCACAGGAGGCAGGGTCCTTACTGCATGCTCCCAGACCGCTGCTCCAGTCCCGTTTCTGTGGGCTCACTGTGGTCACGTATCCACCAGGCTGCTGGGTGATGACCTGAAGAAGACCCAGAATATGGTATTTGTGCTCACGTGACTATGACGTAAGCATTGTGCGCCACGTTGGATGGTTAAGTCTGGAAATTGCTTAGTCAATTTTCATTTGTATGATGTATTTACGTACACATGTCTATCATGAACGCATACATGTACAGTTCCGACCCTCCCAGGTTTGACCAGCTAAAATGGCGACTGTGACGTCACCTGCAAACCCTATAAGTACTTTGCTTACTGTTCATATCTTCGTACTGATGATGATCTCTTCTCCTACCCAACAGTGAATTTTTACGTTCCGAATATCATTCTGTTGGTAGTCATGTTTGAAGTGTTTCAACGGACGAAAGACCGATCACGTAACAAAAAAGAGGAATCTGAATGCCAACATTGCCTTGTATTAGATACTTGACACTTTCCTGTTCCTTTTTTTTTTCAGACTTGCTGTCTCCTATGCATACACTAAGAAAGAAAATGCTGTTTTCTAGAGGGAGTGAACGTAATGCTGTGCAGGGTCATACATGTACATAGAAGTGGCTGTTCCAAAAGTCGTCTGACTACTAGAGCAGCTCTGGAGAATGTGCCACGTTTTACGTCCTGTCTAGATCCGAATCGACAAATATTCAGTGGGACATTTTACCTGTGGTTGCATAGGCATAGCCGGAAATGCCTGTCCAGCGGTGTACTGGCCAGATCCAGGGGGGTACTGACCAGATCCAGGGGGGTACTGGCCAGGTCCAGGGGGGTACTGGCCAGGTCCAGGGGGGTACTGGCCAGGTCCAGGGGGGTACTGGCCAGGTCCAGGGGGGTGCTGGCCAGGTCCAGGGGGGTTCTGGCCAGGTCCAGGGGGGTACTGGCCCATCATTACTTGCGGCTCTTTCTGTCCCTGCGTTGGATCAGCCACTGGATGCACAGAAGCCATTTTGTAGACCTTCTAGAACTAGCAAAACAAACAAAAAGCAACAAATTAGTGTTTCAACTAAACTCTCAAAACAATGAAGAATAAGAATTCTAGCGAAAATATACCAATACCTGGTACTAAAACCAATTCGCAAGTCTACTTTTAAACGTTTTGGCTTCGCGAAATCTAGGTGGCTACTGTACCGTAAGCAAGCGTCCTTTAGACGATACGTAAACAGTTTCACAGAGTCTGTTGATTCTGGTCATGACCTAACCCCCCTCCGAGCTCTCAAAGGTAGCGCACAACGTAAATTAAGTACTAATAGGTAACTTCTTAAATATTTGTAACGTTAACTAGGTAGGGGTAAGAAGTTGATCAGCGTTCTTTCTTGTCTATTGTTAACAGTTTTTCTTTTTCTTTTAACTTAATGTGTCCCCTAGCCTGTATTTACACAAGCTCTCGGCCGGAGGTTACTGACTAGGGGGCTGGTGGTTACAGGTCCGGCTGGCAACTAGGAGCGCAATTCGTCAGGCTAACGTGTCCCCGTGGTGCAGTGGTTTGCGCACTCAGCTTCTTGTCACATCTGGTCTAAATTCCGTAGAGCCAGGGGCCAGAGTTCTCGCCCACGCCTGGACACGACTGGAAAAGAGTTGCATCGTCCTATCGGATGGGGACGTAAAGTCGGCGGCCCCGTGTATGAAGAAGCTTTAGGTCGATCGTCAAACCCTTGCACATCACGTAAAAGAACCCAACAAACTTATCGAGAAGAGTAGGCGTGACCCAGTGAGTGTGCTTGGCTAAAAATACACAAGCCGTAGCGAAGCCGCATTGCACTTCTAGCTAACGAAAACGCGTTGTGCTTCGTCCACAGTCGGCTGTTCGACCGCTTTACCTTACCTTTACGTTTTACAACTGGCAGGTGCAATATTATATATCATAGTAGGTCGAGTATTTGCCTTGTATTTGGGGGGAGGGGTCATACCAGAGACATACCACTTCCTCTGTCGCTAAGCATTTAAAGAACACTGCTAATATGTGGGATATCCCCCTGTTGTAGTGCTTTAGGCCTGTGAGGCCCAATGGCTGTAGAAACGGACACGGGCGCCGCCCTATACACCGACAGGTCATCGGGTACAACTCACATTTGTCCTAGTACAAATCTCCATTCCTATTGTCCTAGTACAGATCCCAATTCCTATTCCTATTAGAATTGCCATTTGTCCTAACAGATTGGAATTCCAATCTGTCCAGAACAATCTTGGATTGTCCTAGGCAGATTGGAATTCTATCAGTCATAGGACAGACTGGAATTCCAATCTGTCCTATGCCAAGATTGTATGGACCTATTCCATAAAGGTGATCAGTGCGACTCTTTGCTACTTGTCCCACGTTTCTTTTTTCTGTACTTATAAACCCAGGTACTGAGTCTACTGAGGGCAGACCTTTTAGGTAAGAAAGAGGACTAGACTAGTACTGTTGCGGTCAGAAAGAAGACTACGGGAGCTAAGGAAGCTTGCCATGAACCGGACAAACTATAAAGAAATTGAAGAAAGACTGATTGCAGCGCAGGGTGTTCAGACCACTGCAGCAGCAGAACACGTAGAGTGGACTACTATAAACCTAGCCTGGAGTCCAGCCCTATTAGCTTACGTCCGCTACCCAAGCTCCGCTCCTCGCCGTTAATTTCGTGGTAACACTTCAGCTATGCATAACACAATTTGTTGACCGGTTTATACTGAAAATTGAGAAAGGGCGGTACAAGAAGTTACCTGTGTGCCAAAGAACTTGTAAATACTGTATGTCAAACAAGGTGGAAGACGAAATACATTTTATGTCAAGTTGCCCATTCTACGACAATGAAAGAAATGAGCTGTTTAAAGAGGCCACCACATTTCATCCTAATTTCAGACGAAAAGAAAACTACTCTCCTCTTAACATCACAAAACCCACATATCACAGAAAAAGTGGGATCATTCGTCTTCCACAGTCTTGGAAAAAGAAGTCGAACTCAATAAGTTAAAACTTAGAAGCAGTAGTTAAGACTAGAGTAGACATTTGTTATACTGTTCATTATTGTCTGTCCGTCCACTCCGTATTACATGTACATGTACTTGCAATTAGCCTACGGGCAGGAATTTGCAATAAACTTTTCATTAAACTTTTCATTATATCCTCAAGTGACATTTCATGTGACCTCCTACGCACCTACCCTCAAGCTATATCAAAACTATCAAAACAAAATCTGATGAGTGACAATCACGTACCGCGCTTTGATGATTAAACTACTTTTGATGACAACGAGTTTCAAGCCACAACAACCTTTCTCTCGTTCAATACGTCGTACATGTGCAGTATGTGTGTATGTGTGTATGTGTGTGTAACAAGCAGATGGTGCATAGAAGGCACCCATCTCCGTTTCAAAAGCTCTTGGGCCACACTTTGTGTCATCACTATAACAGGGGCTTGTCCACAGGTAGCTGTGTGTGCTCGACTATCTTTCCCAAAATGCTGAGTGCTAAGTACCTACCATTTTGAAGGTCGTTGGTATGACCTGGCCGGGGATCGAACTCTCGACCTACCGAATGCAAGGCGAACACTCTACTCGCTTGGCCATTGCACCGGTCAAATTTGTCCACATCTACCTTTTTTCATCTTTTCCTTTTACGAATATTGGCCCATTGGGAATTCATGGTGTTCATTTGAGGTAAATTTGCACCCTAGAAAAAATGTACACTTACTAACACATGATAGTTTTTAGTTATACTCAAGAATATACATGTATTACACATATCTTCTATGAAGCATAATAAGCTTGATTATGTTGTTTTTGAAGTGGCATTAGGATGTTGCATTAGTTTGCATGTTTTACAGTGAATTTGATCCTTGACCTTTTTAGAGGTCTTGAGTTTCGGGACAGATACTGCATGCCGGTATAACTGCACGAATAAGCCTTCCATGGGAACCAGACTAGATTCGGGCCGCTAGCCATTTCCTTCGGCGGCCCGAGACGGTCAGCCCGCCCGATCTAAATCAACGCTACGTCGAGTTGCCTGTCAACTCTCGGGCTAGAACTCAGCCGTTGTGCTAGTTTATATTGGCGGGCTTAGTGCTTTGGGGCCGCCGAAGGAACTTGCTATAAACGGCCCGATAACCGCAGCCTGGCTCGATCCAAGGGTAAAGCAAGGAGGTTCTGTTTTTAACCTCCTTGGGTAAAGTAAAGCTCCTCATACAACAAACACGAACATCATCAAAAGACGCAATCATTACCAATTATGGCCTGCAATGAACAATTTACTTGATAGTTATGAAGAAAGCCTGGAGCTAGATTTGACACGTTTGAAACGAGTCGTGTAATGTCATATATCCCACAGCTGTAAGTTCTTTCTTCGAGAGGTGGTTAGCATAAAATAATTCCTCGTTGACTTCGAATACTTTAATGTAGCTTGGACTCTATGAAAAAAAATTCTATCGCTTTATAAGCAGAATAAGTTTCGGTGAGTTGTTGCAAATTAGATACCACTAGAGGCACATATAAAGATGAAGTGCAATGAGTGTTTGATAGTTAGATACAAAGCGGCTTCCCTACAGCTACACGCGTTACGTAAAAGTACGTACTACTAGGCTCTTTTACAGGTAGAAGTTTGACGTCGAAGGGCCTGAGCTCCCTCATACAACAAACACTATCGTCATCAAAAGACGCAATCATTACCAATTAGGGCCTGCAATAAACACTTTACTTGATAGTTATAAAGAAAGCCGGGAGCTAGATTTGACCCGTTTGCAACGAGTCGTGTAATGCCGTATAGCATACAGCTGTTAGTTCTTTCTACGAGAGTACTTAACAGGTGGTTAGCATATTAGAATTCCTCGTTGACTTCGAATACTGTATTGTAGCTTAAACTCTATGAAAACATTCTATCGCTTTATAAGCAGAATAAGTTGCGGTGAGTTGTTGCAAATTAGATACCACTAGAGGCACATATAGAGATGAAGTGCAATGAGTGTTTGATATTTAGATACAAAGCGGATTCCCTACAGCTACACGCGTTACGTAAAAGTACGTAGGCTCTTTTACAGGTAGAAGTTTGACGTCCAATGGCTTGAGTTCCCTCATACAACAAACACTATCGTCATCAAAAGACGCAATCATTACCAATTTTTTCCTGCAATGAACAGTTTATTTGATAGTTATTAAGAAAATCATGTCATATACCCTACAGCAGGCACGTACTAGCAAAACATGTGGCTTGTGCTTTACTTTACCCTAGGAGCCAGACTGAGTTTTTTAAGCCAGTTTCTTCGGCGGCCAAAAGCACTAAGCCCGCCAATATAAATTAGCACAATGGGTGAGTTATACAACTCCACGTAGCGTTAATTCAGACCGGGCGGGCTGACTGTCTAGGGCCGCCGAAGGAACTGGCTAAACGGTCCGATAACCTCCGTAAGGTAAAGCCCAAGCCGCATGTTTTGCTAGCACATGTCTGCTACTGGCTATAGGACATTACACTTCTTGTGACAAATGGGTCAAATCTAGCTTTAGGCTTTCTTAATAACCATCAAACATATTGTTAATTGCAGGCCATAATTGGTAATGATTACGTCTTTTGATGATGATTGTTTCATGTGTTGTATGAGGGAGCTCAGGCCTCAGGCCTTCGACATCAAACTTCCACATGTAAAAGAGCCTACGTACTAGAATCTAGAACAGTAAGTCTCTAACTCCAAGCTGTGGGGAAGCCGTTTTGTACCTAAGTTCTAACTATCAAAATATCTTTACACTTCATCCCTATGTGTGCCTCTAGTATTATCTAATTCGCAACAACTCACTTATTCTGCTGAAGCGATAGAATTTCTTTTATAGCGTTCAAGCTACAATACAGTATTCGAAATCAACGAGGATCTTTGTTATGCTAACCGCCTGTAAAATACACTCGAAGAAAGAACTTACTGCGCAGAAATGTTTCTGATCAAAAAATGCATATTTAAAGGTCTTTTGGTTGTCGTGTGGAAACTTTTGATCATAATTATATCATAAGTAGTTTTAATCATCAAGGTGAGGTTCGTAACTTGAATTTTGTTTCGATAGCTTTTAAGGCTAGGTGCACGTGGCAAGTAACGCTCGTTCTCATTTAAATGTACACATTTTGTAACTTCCATCACCGTTTGAAGTAAGACGTTCCTGACATTAAGATATGCCACATATACGGTGCCAAACTGTCGTTTTGATGGCGACTTAAGAACTTTCTGGCTTTTAAAAACGACAGTTTGGCACCTTATATGCGGCATATCTTAATGTCAGGAACGTCTTATTTCAAACGGTAACGGAATTTACAAAATGTGTACATTTAAATGAGAACGAGTGGTAAGTGCCCATGAAAGGTATTGGTAGTCTCTCGTAGCGGAAGACATAAAAGCCCAATTGATACAGGTGGCAAGGTGGTATAGTGGTTAGGTTTGTTGATGAAAAGGTTCTGGGCTCGAGTACCTAGCAGGCTCCAGTGGAAAAAAGACACCGTATACCTATTTCCTCACACGACTCAGGTTAGTAGCTAGCTCCAGCCTGAGCTATGTACGTTCTCTCGTATTTGAGGAGAGCCACACCTTGAAATAAATAGGGGTCCATCAAACTGTCAGCGGGATCAAATTTGTGTGTAGGCGTGTGGCGTAACGGCAGCAGGGGTGTTCGGCCCAGAACCCAGCGGTCCCGGGTTCGAATCCCCCTGACGCCACCGATGTTGTGACCTTGGAAAAGGCACTTCACAGGACTTTCCTCACTCCATCAGGTGTTTAAATGGGCATATTGTTCTCTGTACTTGGCAATGTTTGAATAAGTTAGGAAAAATTTGAGTGCAGTGCCACGCCGTCCTTGTCTGTCCAAAAGCGAAGTAAAAAAATCTTGCAGGACTTATGCAGCTTATACTTACTGTGCAAAACAAACAAACAAACAAACAAACAAACAAACAAACTACCTATTTTGCATATCTTAAGTGTTGACAGGGAAATGATTTTGACTAGCAGTGTTAGGCGCCAAGAGTGTGTAGCAAGAAGAAATTGAAACAAAAAGAGATGGACTGAAAATGCCTGCATGTGAAGGGAAGCTCGATAGATGTCGCTCGTACACACGGAGCTCCTAAAAAGGCACGGGCGTCAATGTTCTGTAAATGCAGAAATCTTCGCGGTGGTTTTATGGTTGCGGTTTTCGCGGTGAAATCTTTACTCCGAAATATCGTGATAGTGGAGGTCTTCCCGACAATAATTAATAGCCACATGCCGAATATCATTTAAGAAAAAAATCAAAATCCATCCAGAGGTTCTTGATCATGAGTTATGTCGACAACAAATATCTCACAAACACGTATACACACGTTTCAGTCAGTCTGGTACATGCATATGTAGTGATTTCTTCCTTACTTACTGTAGATGCAGCAGTGTTCGCGGTGGTTTTATGTTCGTGGTTTTCAAGGTGAACTCTACCGCGAACTTAAAACCACCGCGAAAAGCCGTTCCATTGTGTGACTGTAGCGCTACTATTGTTTCAAACGTGAACTCAAAACCACCACGAACACTTTTTTTTCTTCCTACCGCAAAATTAAATCCCCGAGAAAATTTCTGCATTTACAGTAGTTTGATAAAATAAAACATACTTGATTTGAACCATTCATGCCTGCTGCATTCCCAGCTGCACCCACGTGAAATTTATCTACCATTTTGCCAGGTGAAAATTCCGGGGACCGTCCTTTATATGTCTGAAGGCCTGATGTCCATCTTTTGACAAGAATACGACATCCCTATCCTGTTCGATGGATAAATGTATCTTCCCTTGGTAAGAAAACGTTTCTGACCGCTGTTTTGGTGGAACACCCGGGCTAGGTTATGCAACTGTCTTGGAGTGAGTTTTTCAAGAAAGTTTGTTAGTATAATATTTCATACGTTTGTGTAACTTCAACACAAAATGTGGGGCAAAATTGGCCGTTTATTCGGGGCAATACCTGCGGAGACTACTGGAGGTCAATTTAGCCCATGATTTGCCGTGATATCTTAGAATATTCGAGCCACAAGTGTTTCATATTTGCAAGGGGGAGGGGGGGGGGGGTATCTAGCCTGCAGCCTCCTGTCCAATACCTGCAGAGGCTTAAGGTCAATTTAGCCTTCAATTTGCCGTGTCATTTTCAAGTAGTCGAGCTATAGGTGTTTTGTACTTCCAAAGGGGGAGGGGGGTCTATCTGCAATGCATATGCCTATGTCTGACCTTTAAGTTATCACATAACCCTATCGATCCTTTATTACTTAGTCATATGTAATAATAGTGTAGGCTATTTGTCGCAGACTGCTTTAGAAACAACATTTGGTATGGTGTCTTTGGAAACCTGTTCCGCCCTTATAAGCTAGTTCACGGTTGCTACTACGCATGTGCAGTGTCAAAGGTGAAGGTCCCCGTCTCGACATTGTTCGATTTGCATAACAACGCCCCGACGGGTTTTGTTTACGTCTCTGGGGCCTTCACCTTTGACACTGCACATGAGTAGTAGCAACCGTGAACTAACTTATCATGGTAAAGCACGATAAGCAATTAAATGAATAATAATAATACTGTCTGTTATCATAATCTATATCAGATGTATTCTTCGACGACGTATTGACAGCAGAAAGCGACAACAATACACAAACGTTAAACGATTTGCATGACGTTATGTTATGCTACATTCTAGTAGCTTATATCTAGCTCATTGATTTAAATGACAGCCAATCATTTACCAGCCATATTCTAAGGACAACAGAAGATTGCGCTTTATGGTTCCGAAAAATGCAAAACGAATTGCATATAATAGTAGCAAAAAGATTTTGATGGTATCAAATTCTAAATTGTATTTTCATGTGAATTACTTTCTTTACTTTCTGTAGTCAGGCGCCATGTCTGAAGATAGCCCCGTCATTACCCATCAGCCATTGCCACATCCGGTCGAGGTCAATGTGCAATACGGATTGGCTGACCCCAACGACAATGTAGAATCCCCACATCCTGACGGAGACGGATTCCAACATTCCAAACCGTTTCCGATAAACGGTTCCGATCAGCAACTCCCACCCGAATACAACATGCAGCAGCCTCCTCCCCCTGCCTACGTCCAACCTGCCCCGATTCCGCAAGGGGGCGTTGTTTATGCACCTGTACCGCAGCAGCCGCCGGCCCCGATTCAGCAAACTACCACCGTGGTGACGCAGCAGCCCGGCGTGGCGATTGGTGGAAATCAGAGAGCACGTGACTGGAGGTACGGCCTATGCTGCGGCTGCTGCTGCCCTGCTCCAAACATGCCATGTGAGTAGCAAATGGCTTCTATGCAAAATTTATAAAGATGATATTATTCCAAATTTTTTAAGGAAACGCACTCCAATTTCTTCATATTTCATTGACGAAATTCGTTATGTAAAAAAAAATTGAACTGTAATTGTCCAATACAATTTCTGAATAAAGACCAAATACAACCAGGCTGCTAAGAAAAGACGGGTGACGTCATAGACTTTCAGCAACGTTTGACCCACTGCTTACCGTGTTACGCCTTCTAAGAATCTGCATTAAGTGACGTCACAGAGGATTACTCTTTGCTTGACAAATATTGGCACTGTTAAATATGGGACCAAATTTCCCATTGTGTTGCAGAACTACAGGTTACTCTCTAAAATGTTTGTTTAGTGTCATACTCCGGATCCTTGGTGACTGTGTGACTGTACCCCCCTCCCCCTTCAGGCTGGTGTTCGTGCCTCTGCTACCCGTTCTACATGTGTTACCTGGTGCAAGCCATGAACGAGACTCCCTGGATCATCACCTTATTTTGCGAAGGCCCGTTTTGGTTCCCTCTCACCTCCACCTTAATGCGAGTCAAGCTGCGGGCAGAGCAAAACATACACGTGCGTATTGTTCTCATTACCACCTTCGATACATGTAACGTGTGCTTTTTGTTGTTAACGATAGTTTTGCGTCTGTTTCAGGATAATGATTTTTGTTGGCAGATGTTTACATATGGATGTGATGCATAAGCTACATCACTGTTACCAGTGCGCATGTGCAGTCATGATGCATTGTAGTCTTTGTCAAAGGGAACATTGCGCATGTGCAGTCAATGCCAGTCATGATGCATTGTAGTCTATGTCAAAATTTAAGACTTCTTACTAGTAAACTTTGATACTTTTGCAACACGACGGTTCGAACGATGATAAAAGTCAACAAGGGTAGCCCTCTGTAGACAACGATGCATCACAAGTGCACATGCGCACTTTGAAAGTTGTGATCGCTTATACATGTAGACCGCAACTTAAGCCCCTCCAAACCCTGAAATATTTCAAACCCCTCTTCGTCATGCAAAAAGTTGACCAACAAAGTGGCACATAGATATGTCCTGAGGTGTATCCTGACTCAACTACTGGTGGAACTGCAAATGAACAGTCTATTCATGCCTCCTGGCGTCTTCCCTTCAAACTGCAGATTAAAAAAAAAACGATCTTTGCTTGAGCTGAGAAACATAAGAATGATGCATCGATTCTAAGAGATATGTGTAATTCTCGTTCCCAGGGCTCATTCTGCCATGACTGCTTCTGTTCGACCGTCTGCCCCTGTATGACCTTGACGCAGTTCGCCCGGGAGTTGAGGGACATGCGGTCCATCCAGAGGAAGTTTGCCGGCATGCCTATGCAGCAGATGGGCGGGGGCGGCGGCGTCACCATGGTAACCACCGGCCATGGGTGACGTCCATCGGCAACAAGTTATGACGTCACAAGGACCCGGACAACGGCTGTTACTACGACGAAGAGCATATCACTGATAAGAGAATCTATATTTTGAAAATTCTACTGTTGCATTTATAAACATGTCCAAAGATAAATGTTGCACTTCTATCATATATTGTGATATTTAGATAAGAAGAAGAATTGGTTCAAGGATAACAAAAAAAACTTATATTGTATCTACCCAACTCTAATGTACCAGTAATAAAAAAGGAGATATATTTTGCAGTATAAAAGTATTCTTTGCCTCATTACATGCCGCCTTACGGAGAACATTTTAACTCCCCCTTTTTCTCTCAGTCTCAGTCTCCCCCAACTTATCTTCAGCAATTACCATCTTATCCCATATCCCAATCACCATCGTGACCGGATAGCTTCTTACAATGTACTTCCTGTTGTCGGCGCCATTTTGTAAACATCAGTTATGAGAATCCCACCACCTGCCACCATGTTTGACTACAGCGTCCTAGTTTCCTATTGGTCAAGCGCTATCGGTATGTTGTATCTTGTTTGCATAATGTCGAGCCTGACCATAATGCAAACTCCACCGATCTTAACATTTCAAAAAACGCAACAAGATCAGCAGTAACTGTCGAAAATGGCGTTACCTAGGGCAGCGCTTTTTATACTTTTTCTCACCGTTGCGATGGCTCAGAAGAACGGACATTCTACCAGCCGCGCTTTGGAGGGGTGAGCATTGATACTTCTTTTTTTGTAACTGCAATAATAGGATAATCAACGTTACGATAGAAATTGTTGTGCTCTATTTTTCCACTTAAACATCGGGCCTCTCTGGTAACGTATCGCCATTAGATGTGCATGATCATGATAGTTCAACTAGTTTGTTGTGCTTTCAGAAAAATAGATGTTTGTCGATAATTTCCCCTATTTAGCGATTCAAAGTACATTTAGCAACTTGTTACAGTTATAATGTAGCATTTGCACTTTCAACAAACCTACTACCTCTGATAGATGATATCGACGACCTTGAATTATGAAGTTAAGAAAAAAATTCTTTCGCAAGTGACCAAGTGCTGAGACTACATCCGGGAACTCCAGATGCTGTCGCCATGTTGGACAGCCTCGTTTACATGCCAGGTTTTCAGGTACGAGTTTTCGTTTTGTTCATTAGAGGTCATTATTGGCGAAGGAAAATTTGAAATGTCTAGAAACAAGAGCTTTTCAAAAAAGCTGGCGTTTCGGCTACGTTTATGAGTGTGAATTGTCTTTTGCCTTTACTTGAAGTAAAATCTGCCAGAGGAAGTCACTCAAGGGCTGTTCAGTCTATAAGAAAAATTGTCATTTTGGGAAATGAGTACTGTTTTAATAGAGAAAGGCAGATTGGGGAAAGCAATTTTGAAGTTACGTCACTTAAGTGCTTTTGAAAAGCTGGTCTTGGCCTACAACTTGTACTTATTTGTAAAATGTACAATAGGCTCATTATAAAAGCTATCAATGTAATTATGTACATGGCACGCAATAAAACATAAAATTTGAAAAAGCACCATTGAATCATCAGCACTATGGTAATTAAGTGAAATAGAAGTTCATAACAGCTAAGGTTCTATCTAAAATGACTACCAAATGTCAAACAAATCAACAGCTACCTCATCCGTATTATTCTGGTTTCCGCATTTACAACATTTCTTCCTTATTTTCCTGGGTAATTTTGCTAAAATTCATGAAAATTCCCATAGTTTTGTGCCGAGCGGCGCCACTTTCCACGTCCGTGTTGTCTGAATGAAGTCGATACTGAACAATGGAGCATTTGCTACTGTAACAAAGAATCGCTGTTTTGCAAACAACATCAAGAGCCTCTGTTTACATCGGGGATAGAAGTTTAGTGGCGAGTGTTTTGCAAGAATCATCTTACCGCGCATAGGAGCCGCTGCACGGTATTTTCCATTACAATGAACAGAAAAATTCGAATGCCGGGTTTGGAATCTATGAAGTCCTGTTCATAAGACAAAGGCCTTGTATATATTAAATGAATATTTAAAAATAACAAATATAAAATATTTCTTTATTTATTAATGAAAAAATGAAAAAATGATATTCATAAATATGATATTGATAGATTAATATAATATCAATATATATTTTTGATATTCAATATCTAAAAAGAAAAAAAAAATCCATGCACGGACACGAACCCGGATCTTCTGGGTCCGAAGTGCTTCGCGTTGCCAGATGGGCTAAGCTGCGGTACGTAACCCGTCTCTCTATACGTAATGCTATAACCTCACTATATGGTATCATTTATGTCGATTTTTGGTCGTTTTCTTGACGAAATCATTTTTTTTTTCTTCTGCAATCTTGTGGAATAGATGTAATATGGTCATTTTTCAGGATATCAAAGTCCGAAACCACAATGCAATGATATTTCCGAACAGTTGTAGCAGTTACATGCGGTCGCCCTCCTGTGTGTCATGCAAATCTAGCCTGCCTGCCTTTTCGTGCTCCCTTGCCATATAAGGCAACGGCTATACAAGGATTTGGGAACGTATTGCCATATAAGGTCTTCTGGTGTGCGACACAGTGTTGAACCAAACAGCATGCATCGAAGCATCCTGCATGCGATATGCATGCATCGAAGGTAAAAGCCAGGACATTGCGTTCCGGCGCGAAGGCGCCGAAACGCAAAAAACCTTTGCCCAAAAACATTTAGCAGAAAGTATTCATGGATGTGTGTGTGTGTGTGTGTCTGTGTGTGTGTGTGTGTGTGTGTGTGTGTGTGTGTGTGTGTGTGTGTATGAGTGTGTGTGTGTATGAGCGTGTGTGTGTCTCTGAGTGTTGAGTGAGTATGTGTGTGTATGTTTGTGTGTTTATGTGTGTGTGTGTGTGTGTGTTTGTTTCCAAAAACCTCATTTTACGGTATATCTTACATAGTACTGGAAGTACGCTCGTCAAGAAGATTGGACTTTGAAAGGTGAAATCTGGCATCTCTGATCTCTTGTTCCTTTTCTTTTTCAGTTGGACTTCTGGAAGCCACCTTCTCATGTTAACCAAAGCGTAGACGTCCATGTACCCAGAGACAACCTGCCGGCTGTTCTAGACCTTCTTCAGCAGCATAGCATTCCTTACCACACCATGATAGGCAACGTCCGGCAGGCGGTGGAGAAACACATGCAGGACAACCACAAGGCCAGGGCGCGAACTGCTGGGCGGCCGGCAAGGGTGAACGACTTTGACTTCAGCGTTTACCACGAGTGGAATGAGGTAATGTTGTATTTGTATTTTTTTGTATGCTGTTTATTTAACATGTAAATTACAACAGTTATGGTAAGATTATATAATAAGAAAATATTTAGGAGAAGCTACTCGTAGAAACGTTACGAAAGGTAAAGCGATCGAACCTAAGACTCAGGACAAAGCAAGGCGCTCTTTCGTTAGCTAGTAGTGCAATGTACACGCGGCTTCGCTACGGCTCGCGTATTTAGCCAAGGACACCGGGTCTTTCACCCCTACTCTTTCGATAAGTGTGTTGGGTTCTTTTACGTGCAGAGGTTTGACGCTGAAGGCTTACGCCTGAAGCTCCCTCATACGCGGGGCAGCCGGCTTTACGTCACCATCCGAAAAATTACGAATGCAATCCCTTACAACATGATCGAACTCCGGCTCTTACTTTATGATATACTAATTGCTCCCTTTGTCTCAACACAATTGAATGTCACAACTTTTACCCCTTCGATTTTTGACAGATTGACGATTTTATAACGGACGTGCAGCAAACCTATCCACAAATCGCCACTCTGTCCAGCGAAGCGGCAACCTTTGAAGGACGACCTATAAAAACTCTAAAGGTAGGTTGAAGCGATAATCTTTTGAAGCACAGGTTGTGAAATACGTCACAAGGACCAATACACATTCATTAGTAGATGATTTTAGTAAAAACAAGTACCCAAGGTCTGTTAGCCCCCTCCTCCCATTCCATCAGATTGCGATCGGGCTGCAACCTCGCTGCGACCTAAATTGGACTTGTATAACAATTGCCTTCATCATTGGAATATCATGCAAAATGTAAAAGTTAGGACTTAAAAGACAACAAAATACACAAAGCTCAAAAAGATTCGTGTGCTATCAACTATGAAATTCATCGAGCGTACTGTCAAATCACTCGGTCGCAGCGTGGTTGCAACGAGGGACGCCGCGCTAGTGGAAAGGCGGTGTTAACAATGCTGAGGGGGTATTTTTGAACACCTCATCCTTGCTACATTTTCTAACCTAGCTCGGAAAGCCGTCGACCTCCGGTGAGACGAAGCCTGCGATCTGGATCGATGCCGCCATCCACTGTCGGGAGTGGATCTCAACAGCTACGGTTCTGTACGCCATAGATCAGGTCGGTTGATCCGAAGTAAATCTTGTTACACATAATGTATCATTATGTACAGAAAGGCGCTGTTTAAAGAGGCCACCAAATTCCATCCAAACTTCTCCTTGTTTACAGACCAAAAGAAAACTACTCTCCTGTTAGCATCACAAAACCCGCACATTACAGAAAATGTGTGAGCATTCGTCTTCCACTGTCTCGAAAAAAGAAGTCAAACCCAGATAAGATAGAATTTAGTGTTAGTATTTGAACTAGAATAGTCACATGCTATATTGTTACCAATTGTCTGTCCGTCCTTCCATGTTTCATGTACTTGCCTACGGGCAAGAAAATATAGCTTTACAAGACCACAAAGACAACACAGACCTTACTTGACCAATGCCATGACCTTTTCTCTGATTGTACTTTTGTATTTGTGAAAACACATCTGCTTGCTTCTAGTCGTACAAGAAAATATGTTTCTTCTTCTGGTGACTAAGAACGCTCTGGCATTCACACTGGCCCTTTTCCCCCAATGTAAAAAAAGTTTTAGATTTCAATCGACGACTGGTAATTAAGCATAGTATGTTCATTTGAAAAACCTTTGAACCCTCTTCTCTATTGAGATCCTTTACCATTAAGTTTTAGATGGACCAGGTCAGCTTTTACGTTTGGCTAGGTAGGTCGTTGCAATTATGTTTAGCACATAGGCTGCTGTCGGGTCCAGTATCCCATATACTGCCAACTTGTCGAGGTTTACTCTTCATTGAAATACAATGTAGCAGACACCGGCATGGCCTAGGACGTATACGTAGATAATCTCATGTGTTCCGTTTAAAGCTATAAGAAATTCACAGAATGAATAACTTCATCGTATTTCATCAGGTTGGAAAATGACTGAATAGCAAAGTTCATTTCTTCACAATCAAGTATTTACAAGAGCCAACATTTCGATGACTGTCTGTCATCTTCATCAAGACAATACTGGCTGCTTCAATGTGCACTGAAGCTAGGTGTCACTGTTAACAGTGCTATCTTTTGCTACATCTATTAATGTAACAATACTTTCGGACTACATTGTCAGTAGTAACATCTAGCTTCAGTGCACAGTGAACCAGTCAGTATTGCCCTGATGAAGATGCCAGTCATCGAAACGTCTTGTCAATACTACATTGTGAATAAAAGAACTTTGCTATTCAGTCATTCTCCTACCTGAAGTTATTCAAGGAAAACCGATGAAGTTATTTATCTCTGTGAATTTCCCTGCTTTAAACGAAACACATGAGAGCATCTACGTCCCAGCCCATGCCTTCAGTAATCGTACTTTTTCCCCCAGTTCACCCGTCAGTACGGGGCCGATCCGACCGTCACGCGACTGCTGGACGAACTCGACTGGTACGTCACACCTGTCTTCAACATCGACGGCTACATCTACACCTGGGCGGCGCCTGAGGTAGGCAGAGATGCTAAATCCAGGTTTACCTTGTTTCAAACTAGTGCTGCGGACCGGTACTGCGGACCGGTACTGTACCGTAAAAATTGATAAGGTACAGGTCCAAAATACCGGATCATGAAGAACCGGTACTGTACTGATACAAATCTACACCAAGTATGTGCTTATTTTGTGACTGATCTCCTGATCTCATATGCAACACCAAACGTGAAAGTGATAGCTTGGAACTGCGTACAATGTAACTAATATGCAACAGATCATTCAGGCAGGCCGGGAGTTTTGATAGCAAGACCAATGGAGTTTGGCAGTAGGAAACCTAGCTGACAAATTGATAACAGTTTATTTGTGTTTCTGTCATTAGTGAAGAAGTTCAGAAGAACACACGTTGCTTTTTCAAATTGTTCAGGTACAGGTCCGGACCTGTACCTAAACCTCTGTACCGGTACCTGTACCTGTACCTGATGTTACGTTTAGGTACGCAGCACTATTTCAAACCGTTCAAAATGATGGTTGGCTGACTCCTTAGCCTTCCTCAGAGTGGGTGATCCACTACTGTAGACTATACAGTAGTGCGTGAACTGGTATGAAATGGCCAAATTTTGTATCATCACATAACGACAGGAGTTTGACGTTCTTATGTCAATCTGCATGTCTTGTTTGGTTTACTGTTCATAGGAATAAATAACATAGATATTCATCACGACTTCCTAGAACCGACTATGGCGGAAGAACCGGTCCACCCAGCCGGGTCCATGCGTCGGTGTGGACTTGAATAGAAACTGGGATGACCACTTTGCCGGTAAGTTTTATCTTCAAATGGTCTAGTCTAACAAACTACTGCTATGTTTATTATTGTTACTCAAAACACATTGATATTCATGGTGACCATCCCCTCCAGCTCTGTCCTCCCACTTGCTACATAATGTAAAGGAACACCACAGAGAGTCTGCTACTTTACCAGTAACCATGGTGACAGCCGTCTGATCCTGGTCATTGACCTTATTTGTTATTAGGACAAGAGGAAGAGCATGAAGAAGGAGAAACGGAGCAAAAATATGTTTCCCTTCCGTGGAGGTAAACATGACATGATAGAAGAAAAAACACGGAAACTAAATGCATTTTCTTCTGAATTTAGCACTCAACGGCAACGCCAAGATCTACGTTTCCCCTTGTCTTTTAATCACAAATAGAAACGGGCGCCAGTCCCGACCCATGTTCGATCATCTACCATGGCATGGCGCCATTCTCGGAACCGGAAACACGAGGCATTTCCGACTTTGTCCTGAACCACCCGGAAATCAAGGTGTACCTGGCCATGCACTCCTACAGCCAGCTGTGGATCAGTCCCTGGGGATTCGACTACGCACGCCCGCCTCACTACCACCTGCAGGTACGTCGTTGATTGGTTGATTGCTCAATAAGTCACAGCTTGTACTAGTACCACAAGCCGCCGCCATTTTGGTTTGGCTCACAAATCCAAAATGGCGGTTCTACCAATTTGAAAGGAATTATTTTCTGTGTTGTCTAAGCAGGCAAAAATAGATTATGGCATTCAAGCGAGTATCTTACTGAACTGCGCTAAATTACGCCAGGAAATTGCGCCAACTTCGCGATATCTAAAAACAAAATGGCCGCGCCTCGAATGTCACATTCTCAGTTTCGACTCCTAATTAGATACAATATACCTTTTTTGAAATCGCAGTGTTGCCACACTGAATTAAAAACAAATTTGCAGTAATAAAAACTCATCAGAAAGAGACTTGCAGTGACGCCGTTTTGCGACCATTTGCGCTGTCTTGCCAATTGCGATTTAAAAAAAAAAAAGATGTTGCGCCACTTTGGGAATGCCTTAAACAATTTAGTGAGATAACCTTGCCTGTGTGTGCCATTTCAGAACGCCATGGCTTTAGCAGCGGAGAGTGCCAGCAGGGCTGTGCATGGCGTACAGTACAGGGTCGGACGCTCCATCGAGATTCTCTGTAAGTTGATATTGTGTTTTGTTTTGTTTTGTTTGTCTTGAAACCATATCATACGGCCAACCATATCCCACAAAAGTTTTGTGTAATACACTGCACGAAATGGCCTCGTTTCCCGGCGTATACGTACCGGTATTTTTCTGTATTTTTGTCGGATACTGACGGATACTGACGGATACAGGCGGATTCGTGTAAGATATCCGACAATTTCCGCACCGGTATATGGAATATTTCCGGAAGAATCCGAAAGTAAGGTATATTCGACGAATACGGAGCCGTACACTGCACGGAAATGCCACCGATCCTGACGGATACGAACAGGAAATTTTCTGTATTTTTGGCGGATACTGACGGATACAGGCGGATCTAACCTGACGGATCCGACTAAATGCGCACTGGGATATGGAATATTTCCGGAAGAATCCGAAAGTAAGGTATTTTCGACGAATACGGAGCCGTACACTGTACGGAAATGCCACAGATCCTGACGGATGCGTACAGGGATTTTTTTGTATTTTTGTCGGATACTGACGGATACTGACGAATCCAACCTAACGGATCCGAAAATTTCCGCACCGGGATCGGGAATATTTCCGGAGGAATCCGAAAATGAGGTATTTTCGACGGATACGGAGCCGTACACTGTACGGAAATGCCAGAGATCCTGACGGATACGTACAGGAAGTTTTCTGTATTTTTTAAAAGAAAATTGCGGATACTGACGGATACAAGCGGACTGTGATCCGGAACCTCAGATCCGGAGGAATACAAAAATAGGAATTTTCGACGGATATGGGGCCGTACATTGCACGAAATTGCCCAAGATCCTGACAGATACGTACAGTATGTATTTGCCACGGATACAGACTGATCCAACATACAGACTTTCTACAATCTTTGACATATTGTGACTCTGAATATGTTTGTATTTGCCACGAATATGTACAAATCAAACACACAAAGTTTGATAGAATGGTTGATTATTCATAAATACGCGTGCATTCTTGATTTAACGAATTATTATTCAATGACAGGAAGTTTTGGGAAAGCCTGAATGTAACATCATTTCATATTTCAACATATATGCATTTCTAAGTTCAAAAACTATCAAATACAATACGGAAGTTCTATGTGGCTAAATAATCCATTTCGTTTAAGACAGGCCGAGGGACATCCACATACTCAAAGCACCTCTGCATATGCAGGTTAATGTCGGTAAATTGGGGTTGTGTAAGCACAATTGTTATAAAATGTATTACAATTAACAACCATCACATCATGGTGGTAATATTTACTGCCGTATAGTGCACTTGGACCAAAAATTTCTACATGTTCTACATATTCTACTAAAGTAATGAAAGCCTTATTTGTGGCCAGTTCTTCGTCTAAAAGATATCAGATACAAATAATTTCAAATACAGAGGTTGAAAATAGAAACTTCAAAGTAACATTATACTGTCTGAAAAACTCCCATGATGACACGCCACATTTTACACGTAAGTAGTATATGCCGTGGAACTGCATGTGTATAATCGTCCTCTCCCCATTCTATGACTACATCTGAGTTCACTTCTTCCATGCACTCTTGGTAAGGTACAGGCAAGGCTGATTTCTTCTGTATCTAGCATGTTGGACTCAGCTTGGAGTTCATCTTGTGATGAACCAGTTCCTATATGATAAAACCAAATGATGAATAAATATCAATTCACATACTTAGTATTTAAGTAACATGTCACATGATTTTGACATAACTGTGATCAAGGAGGTTATATAGACTATATAACCTCCTTGCTGTGATGGGCTTCGTTTCATCACAGCAGCTAACAACAAGGGACAATGGGTATCCATCATGCCTGTCTCAGCTAACATTGAAGTGTACCGATGATGGACTTAAGCCTTACCGAAGGAGCCTGAGGTACTCTGAGCATCTGACAGCTGATTGCTTTGTTCCAAGCCAAGCTAAGGTCCTCACAACATGTGCTGCATTTGTGAAGGAAGTATCTGCCGATGCTGTATAGGATATATATATATAAAGGGAATCAATGACAAATATTAAACATATAACATAATCACATTTGTAAAAAATGAATCTGGCATCGTTTAATTGAATACGTAAAACTTACATGCATAACTTGAATATGATATTGATCAAACATGTACAGCTACAACTTAATGCAATAATCACTGAAACACACTACTACCTCCACATAAGTTCCAGCTCACTATCCACAAACTGTGGGACCTTTGTGGGACAAATACTGATGACATTCTCTTCCGTTACAGGATATCTTTAATTATCTTTCCCTCAACCGCTTGTTATGTTGTATCTAAAACGTTAACCAGACACAAATGTCTGTTGACCATTGGCAAGAACGAACAAATTGAAAGCTATAAATTTCCTAGATCCTAACGGTGTAGAAGTGCAGGTCGACTGGACAATTCTTAATGTCATGCAAATGCGATGATATGTCAAGCCACAATAGGAGGATAACTGACGTTCAAACTAGTTAGAAACATGAATTTTCCAATTTGTACTTACCAAAGGGCAGTCTCTCTAAATGATGAATCGACTCCCTACCAACTTTACAAGGGGGAGGGGGGCGACGAATATTGCATGCACGAAGAAGACTACTTCGCAATGCCGCGCGTTTGAGTTTACACCGAATCCCCTTCGACTCTCAAGTCACTAAAAATCACTGGTCGACCATGGTAGACTCTGACGATGCCATGTTAAGCACAGAGAGTGATGAAACGCCGTTCTTGTCTCCGTGCTGTTCACCGACAAAACCGTTTCTCGCGCCTGACGTCATGACACGCAGTGTCTTGTGGGAGATTGGACACGAATCCGTATTCCGGAAACGTCAGGATTCGTCGGAATTGTTGGATCTGAGGTGCATCGGATCCAATCGGAAACGTTCCGTATCTGCTATGATGCACGATTGCGGATCCGCTGGATTTTTCAGGATCTGAGATCATGCCGTGCAGTGTGTATTTGTTGGTTAGGATCCGAAGCAACTACCGACAAACAAACAATCCGATTAATATCTCTGCCATATTGACAAATATCTGAAAACGAAGGATCCGCGCAAATATCCTCAGGTATCCGAGGCGCATCACAGATCCAGACGTATACGGCGTCGGAATTGCCGGATCTGAGCTGTACCTGGTATTTGTCTGAATTTGCTCGGAAACGTTCCGTATCTGTACCCGAAACATATGAAGGATCCAGACGTATACGGCGCCGGAATTGTCGGATCTGAGGTGCATCGGATTCAATCGGAAACGTTCCGTGTCTGCTATAATGCATAATTCCGGATCTGCTGGATTCGTCAGGAAATGAGATCATGCCGTGCCGTGTGTATTTATTCGTCAGGATCCGAAACAACTACCGACATACAAACAATCCGAACATTCCAAATATAAAAAAACGAGGGATCCGCACAAATATTTTCGGGTATCCGAGGCGCATCACGGATCCAGAGGAATACGGCGTCGGAATTGGTCGGATCTGCGGGCACCTCAGTATCCGAGCAATGAACTGGGATTTTTCCGGATTCGCTCGGAAATGCCATGAGGCCCGATTCCGGATACGTCGGATCCGTCAGGATACGTGGCCATTTCGTGCAGTGATAGTTATGAAGCACTGTAAGTAGGTAAAGGTCCAGACGCAATGATATGTAACCATTTGCAACTGCATCTAGTTTAAGCGCATCTATATACCCTAAATGATTTTCTATTGGTTCACTACCTAGTTGGGTTCAAGGTATTTGTACCAGGTCGGTAGCAGATCAGACATTTTCAAATAAACGAATGAATGAGCGAACGAACGAACGAATGAATCGTTATGTTATCTGTGTATAACAGATGCCGTGTCGGGAGGTGCCCGGGACTGGGCCTATGACAAGGCGGGCGTGACCTACAGTTACACCGTGGAACTCCGCGACACCGGCCGGTACGGCTTCCTCCTCCCGGCGGACCAGATCATACCCACGGCCGAGGAAACGTTTCCGGCGTACCTGACGGTGGGCCAGTGGATCTTGGATCATCCCCAATGATCATCCATTCATAATCTCGTACATGTAGAACACCAATTAACAGTTATACAGATACAGAAATATACAGAGGGTGATACACAGTCTTCATTGTACATCGCTTTTTAATCGAAATTTTAAAATATGCATATTGATAACCAAATGTATAAACAGTCAATCCGTGAATAGTGGGCCAGTGGATCTTGGATCATCCCCAATGATCATCCATTCATTCATAATCTCGTACACGTAGAACGCCAATCAACTATATTTCAAAACACTTTAGAAATATACAGATGGTGATACACAGTCTTCATTGTACATCGCTTTTAATCGAAGTTTTAGAATATGAATATTGATAACCAAATGTATAACGGGTAATCCGTCAATAGTTCCATCAGGTCGGTAAATAGGTTGCTAGATCACTGGATAACTGGTCACGTTTGGGACCACATTCTTCACAGTGCAGCAGCGACACCTAGCTGCAGTGCGGAGTAGACCCAGTCAGTATCGCCATTAGGAAAAAGTGTCACCAAAACATTGGCGAGGTACAAACATTCAGCTGTGTACAAATAGTTTTGTTATCCATAAACAGGTAATGATTACAGCAAAAATGTGTGCCGCCAAAGTTTGTCTTCCACTCGAATAAGGAATGAAAACATTCATGATCTTAAAGAGAAGACCACATCATTAAACATTAACTTCTCATTCATACTAAAGTGTCTTGGTACGATGACGAAAATGCTACAGGCGACAATACTAACTCCGCACTCTTACCTGTCTGTTTGACATTGCATTCTACGCTATTTGAGGCACCGCCTTTCTTCATGTTATTCCATAGGTTAATACTGTACGAGTTTGAAAACGGTTTTGCCGAGTTTATAGAAGCTACTGTTTGTAGTTTAGTGGACGTTGGTTGTGTACGTGCTCCAATGGGGTTGTTTTTAAGAATAGACTGAGGCGGCGGGAAAAACTTCAACAGGTCGTCGTCGTCGTCATCGTCAGACGATAGAGACGAGAGGCTGTCACGTGATCTAAAGTTGGGGTTTCCCATGCCGGTAAACACGGGCGACCGTTGACTGCCGGTCAGGATCGTGGACTGCGTTCTCCCGCCATACGTCATCGTTCTGTCACAGTCTTCCGACATCATGTCGTAAACAGATAAATCCGAGTCGGAAAGGTCGTAGTAATAATCGTCCCATGCTCCCTCGCTTCGGTACAAGTCGTACAAATCTCGTTCGCCGTTTCGCGACGGATAGCCGTCGGTGTCCAACGACATCGTGAACAACCCGTCCGCGTATTTGAGATCCTCCACGATGGCGTTTCCTTGCTCTTGGATGTACCGTAGTGTTCTGCTCGGTGTGCCATTTGCAGGGGAATTCACCGCCGTTTCTCTGGTACAAGACAGGCTACTCGTGTCCGAAGAGGTAGAAGAAAGTTTAACACTTCCTTTCCCGTCATGCCTCTGGGTTAATACGTCTCTCGACGGCGCATGCGCATGAGCTGACCTCTGACCCTCAGGATACATGGCTGTCATTTTGTTCGTAGTTTCTTTGTTGGTGTCGACGCTATCCTCACGTTGTACCGTTGAAGCGGATTCAAACCCGCTATCTGGGTTCACTTGGGCCACTAGGTTGAGAAGTTTATCCTTCGCTGACGACACTCTCTCTTGCAAGGCCTTGATATTGGTTTCCTTCTATAGATGCATGGATAGAGAGAGATAAGCTTAGAATACACATAACTAATAACAATCAAATATGGAAAGATAAGCTTGAACTATGTTTGTAAACTTTCTTTTTGTTGAGGAGTGAATATTGCGGTTAATGAATCTACTTCTTATATCTAAAATACCTTGCGTTATTCGGAACGCTTTTCAGTACCACTGTCAGCGCCTTGTACAGTATATAACTTACTTTACTTCTGAATAACACACATAGTACAAGAAGTACTAGTACTTCTGTACTTCCAGACATCATTTTCTTAGGACAATGTGTATAGATGTCATGCGTAAGAAAACAAATTCTAAGAAATGTTATTACCTCTTTTAAGAGATTTCTCAGTGTGCGGTTCTCTTCAAGTAACTTCGCCATCTCAGTGTCAAGAATCAGTGATGTCCTGCTTGCCCTTTTGGACGACACTGCGTCCTCTTTCCCTCCCGTTGCTTGGTTACCATCGGTGCCATCTTTAGTTTGGTTGCAGTGATTTGCCTGGCCGCCAGGGGATTCGGGTGCTGGATTAGGTGGGCTGTTACACGGGTGACTTGATCTGTTGAGAAACTGAGGCGATCCTAAACTTTTCAAGTTCTTATTGTTTGCCCATTCCTTCCATAGTTTTACCTGCACAAAAGAAAATATGATATCAGTGCAATTCATGAGGTTTCTGCCTCATTTTCTCAGTTGCATAATACAGGAACTTTCCACCTTATAAAAAGTCGAATTCCGAACGTTTTCCAAAGTTTCCTTCTTGCCATCTCATATCATTTCATTCTGCCAATCTTTCGTTCTGTCTTTCATTCGTTCATTCCATTCATGTTCCTTTGCATCCAGCGAAAATACTTCCTTCAAAGGATACTTTTCTTTGACTCTTCCTTCCTTTCTTTCATTTCTTTTTCTGTTTCTCTTCCCATTGGTTTGTTTTTTACTCTTCCCCGACCACCTCCCTCTTTTCCTTCTTGTCTTTTACAATCTGTCACATGACGTACCTTGGGCATAAACAGCAGACACAGCGTCACCGTCGTGCACACGATCAACACCCCTGCCACGCATGCGTACACCGCGTCCGGCCATTGGTCAAGGTGAAAGGTCAGGGGCGTGGCAATCCCGACAAGCACCACGCAGCAGTAGATACTCAAGATGATGGGTTTGGCGTCATTCATGGCGGGAAAATTGACTCCTCGTGTTGCCCATGACAGGTACGTTCCGTACAGGAGTAGTAGGCCCTTCAGTATGAAGAATACTGAGACCCAGACTTCTGTGTTGTCGGAATAGCATCTCTGAACCCAAACTACGCCTGTTGTCGCCATTCCATCGGGCATTGAGTCCAATGTCTGTAGGACAAAAAAGTTTTCAGTTTTCAAGACAGAAAAAATAATAGTACATGGAAAGCGTAGACTGCAAAGAAAAAAATGCATCTTTTCGTCATGTTGTGTCAACAATCAAAGGTCTCTCAAACAACCACAGTGTGACTTGTTGAATGCATCAGGTAACCAACATGGCTGCCCTCACGAAGGGCTTGTAAAACATAACAGACATGGTGACGTTGTATATAAAGCCTACATTTGTATTGGTCTTTGAAAAAAACAACTTTAGTTTACAATATGCGTATTTGATCACTAAAACACCTTTTAGTCAAGGGGAGATGACCACTCATAAATGCTGCACTACTTCTGAACCTTGCTAGGCGTCCCCACTGTACGGACCCTACTCACCTTACTCACGGGGACTCCTACAGTCTTCCACTTCAGAGGATCCAGCCCGAGCCAGATTCCAAGGATGAGCACGTCAACAATCAGAATAACTCCTACGGTTGCAAAGAGCTTATCGTCACGAATTACCTACAAGAAAATAAAAGATTGTCGAAAATTAGGATAGGATTGAAAAATAATTGCTTTCAAATCTTTTCGGATACAGTATACAATCGAACTGACCTTGAATATTCACGGTTTGAAATGTACTTTGCTTTTCTATTATTCAAAGCGATTCAACTGTTCCAAAGCTAGGACAATGCTATGATTGACGTACAAAGTATCCACTTCTCCCGCCTCCAGCCAATTCAGCCCTAATTGACAATATTTACGACCCCCCTATACCAGATAATGTCGACATTTTCCATCCAACCAGTAATTTTTACGCCGTAAACCATTGAAGTCCAAAATCAACATGACAAACTTGGGATAAATTATGATATTTCAAAGGTATATTTCATAGTCTTGGCATTTCAATACTTTAAAGCAGCCATTATCTGTGCTGTCATTTTCAACCATTGTTAAGACCAAGGTCAAATTTGACCTATAGGCTATACGAAAATATGTTCCCTTCACGAGCCGTTGGCAAGACTGAATGTAGTCCACGGTTGGTGTCTTACCACAACACGTCGTTTGTCAACGACTGGTATTTTGAAATGTAACGTAACCGAACCTGACGCTATGTTTACTAACGGTTAGCTGAGGGTAAACAATCGGACGGCTGCCGCGCGTGGTCTTTGACAAGTTGAAAAGCATTGACGATGGACGCGAGGTGTCCGAATACCGTGCAAAACTCTGGCCTAAAGATACTGCGATCCTTTGAACATTTAAGAGTCCTTTTTTTGCTCAGAACTACTCAATTAGAACGAACGAATTAGGAATTAAGGCAGCAAAAAAGATAAGATACGAAAATGAAAATAAAAGATAAAACCTATTTTCATACAGACCCTAATTTTCTTGGTAATAGTTTAAAAATTCAAAAGTGAAATACATATAGAGGTTAAAAGTAAAGATAGAAAACTGAACTCCTTGGGCGTAACTACTAAACTGACCGCATCCGAACGTTGAGATACGGTACCGAAAATTTAGAAAAAAAGGTGCGAAGTGCTTTGTCAACACGTGTGCTTGTAGTTTTGTCACACTCTTTTACATACAAATCGTCGTCCCGAAAACTGATTTCACCGTGGCCTTTTTTGTACAGACAAGATGAAAAGAAGTTACGCTCTCACAGACATCAAACGAGTGAAAAGTATGCAAAACATTTTGTTTGTCCGTCTCAAACCTCGCGCCTTGTCACGAGAGCTCTTTTCCTCGCAAAAATCAAAGTTTTGCCCTTGCAACCTGAACATTTAGGCCGCGTTAGAACGACGGTGTTAAGAGTTGTAGCGGACATACCATACGCTTCACTGTCGAGCTGCGAAATATTCTGTAGACTCGCCAAGTCTTACTGAAGAGCGAACCGTAAACAAGTGTGAAGCCAACCACCACACAGCACGTCCTGACCTGGGAAGGAGAGCACAAATGACGTCAGTATGGCATTCTCGTTCCACGGATCAGTCATAAAAATCGTCTGCAGGCCACAATTGTTGCATTTTACCACGAACAAGATGCTCACCGTTTCTAAGACGTTTTTAAGTTTATAAAAGATTGTTTTCTTATAATCAAACATATTTTAATCTTTTTAGTCATTCAGTCCCTCTTTCCGTTACCTGACATAGATGCAGAAGGGCTCTGTCAGATCCTCCAACAACCGAACGGTCCAAGCCAAACAAAATGGCGGCGCCGTAAAGTAACAAACTCCCGCCAACTATCAGGTTGTTTAAGTTTGGACTCGACATCTTTATAAGTCTGAAATATGAAAAAAAAAATGTTTTGTACATCTTTATGGACAGAATAAAATGTACAGTGAAATATGTTTAGTCACCGTCTACAACTATAACGTAACATAGAAACAAAAAGTGGATTTCAATAAATTAACCTACATTAGTAATTTACAACGACAAACATAACATTTTGGTCATTTTTTCCACTTTCATTTCATATTGATGGTGAGTCAGCGCATCTTGTTAACATTATTTTTTTTCCGAAGACAAATAGTAAGTCTTGCTTTCATACCAAACAACATTCATAAAGTCGTATTAAAAGGAACTTTGCTATTATATAATAACAATTACCTTCGAAATCATCATTTTTAGAAATACTGCGGTCTTCTTTTTCATATAGTTCTGTTTACCTGTTACCAATAATACAAACGAACGAACACAAGAAAATACACACCACAAACAGGCAATACACAATAAACAAAACTAATGAAGCTACCTCTGCTGTCGAAGTTTGATGTTGAAAACCAAGATGGCGGCCGCCAGGATCATTCCCATCATGGCGAAGGAACACACCACCCCGAACAGCGCAGGCGTGATGGTCCGCACATCCATATACTGTACCTGCAGTTAAATAAATCATCGATCAATCAATCAATCAATCAGTCAACCAATCAACCATTCATTCAATCAATCAATCAATCAATCAAGTATCCAGGCAAATCAATCACTGCCGATTGACAAACCCATAATTCACTCACTCATCTACTTAATCAATTAAATAAGTAAATGATCACCTAATTAATCATAACTTGATTTAACATTAACTTATCAATCAATCAATTAGTCATTCAAGCAATAGACATTTCCACAGGATATGCACATGCATAAACTATTCAAGCGACTTGACTGCACCGAAAAAAGCGAAATTTTCTCTTTTCATACTATAGCAAAGTAGAATGTTCGAGGAAAAAAAACACGATGCTACTGCAAGAGTTTTCGATGCCAAATATGGCGATGTAAAAATTGGGCTCTCAGAATCCCCATAAGTGCTACGAAACTTACAAAAGTCGTCAAAAGAGGTATACATGTATGTATATGGACCCGTCTATTAATGAAATCATATCTACCTATAGTGTAATAAAAAAATGGGTCTCCGAAATGATAAGAATACACATGTACACAAAGGAAATATATGAGAGAGCCTGTGCAAACCTTTTTATTTCAAAGATCAATTCTACAGATTGAACCTGCCAAAACACCATACATCTGCTTGGAGATTTAAAAACATGGCGGCTCCGCCATTTTGTTTCCACGGTGTTTGCCCTGTTTATACACCTGTGTAAAGTATGCTCGGGCAAACATGGACACCTCCTTGTGCCTCCTTGGAAAACTGTCCGAGTGTTTATTACTCTGTGGAGGGCGCTTTGTGTCAACAAAATAGCTCCAAACGATACACTTCTCCTAGTGATAGTCAGGGTGGACATGTTTTTGAGGTAAAGTAACGGCTTAGCGCATGGCTTTTGTATAATCTGTGGTAATGCCATTGTTACATGTCTAAACCGGGGCCCGGTCGGGCAGTTTGCGGGAAGGAAATTTATAACAACAAAAAATGCAAAATGTAGAAAAAAATAGTCACAAGCATTATCTGTATATCTTTCTCGGGTCTGCATTGGGGCCGATTTTAAGTTATTGGATTGTGATGGTCTCTTATCGACGATAAGTGTTTATGATATTTGTTATAAAATCTTAACAAAATTTTGCTCATTTTGTAATTATAGCGGTGTCGTCTTTTAGAAAATAACACCTGCTTTTGGAGTTAAATTCCTCTTCAAACAGCTAAACCAAGTAATATAGTTTCTTATCTTCCTATTGCTATCGTATCGTCTACTGAACAAACGCTCAGAAGCCAACGCAGCGTTTACAGGTGTACTTTCCGATTACACTAGATAAATGTGAATCTGATAATAAAACGGTTGACCTAATTAATATGACGTCTGATTAAGTATCATGGGACGAAGATTCTTTCACAAGCATATGCATGTCATGTATCTTAGAAAAAGGGCTACAATGCTGTTAAACAATGTGCTTTGCATTCCTCTATTGCCCTGTTAACAGTTGATGTTTACGTTAACGAGATTCTTATTGCATCAATGTTTACGTATAACACTGTCGTCTTAGTTTGAACAACAACAACAGACAGATCGATAAGAGACAAATATTTCTTTTCTTTTCTTCTTCACCCACATGCTTACGCATAACCTAACAGAAGTCTGGGTGGCATTTTTTGGGATGCTAGGCAGTGCGATGGATATTATATATCTTTTGAAATTCAGGCAAATTGCTAAACTTTTAATTAAATATAGTTGCACAGCACGATTTTACTTTAATAGAGTATTTGTAAGTGATACTGGGATAGCACACTAGTGTCGCTTTCTGGAATACAGTAATAAAAGACATGTTGGCTATGACTATGTCTTTTTCGCTTCAGTTCATGTTACACCGTTTATGGTCTCAATTTTAACAACATAGGCATTTTTTTATCCATCATTTTCAAGCTCTTGCATTGGATTTGGAGTCTGCAGGGGATATCATTCATAAAATTGATTTGCTGCGGCCTAAAACACGTTACAAATGACTGGTAAGTACACCCTTAATACAGCAAGTATTGTGACTTGTCGTCTCGTGCCGTTGTCTTGGCAACGAATGTATCGTCTGAAATGTTGCGCGCGCTTCCACTTGAACTCACTACAGGCTTTGGGCAAGAAGCTCTTCAGAACAATATGTGCTCTTCACACAAAATAAACTCTTTGTGTGTAAAATGATGTGAAAAGCTTTTTGGAGGTAAACGCAAGTGTTAAGTTCTTGTTTGTGTTATTGTTTTTTGTGTTTCATTTTGATAAATCACTGCCGAAACTTCTGAATTCGTAATGATTCCATAAATCCAACCCTACACTGCAGAAGTGCATGGTATAACGTTGAAGAAATGATGACGTCATTTTCAAACGACCCAAATCGTGTGGCCATCTTTTCGTACTATTATTTTTATCTACATACCGACAAGACACAGGATATATATATATATAATATGTGTTGTTTACGCTGTGTCTGGATGTTTGTGTTGTTCTTTTGTGTTCGAGCGTATTTCAACGCAGTGTCAATGGAGTGACAGGAATTGAGTGAGTATGGTGTCACAGCAAAGGGAGGAGTGATAGGAAATCGAGCTCACAGTTGGCAAAACTTGTCGTTTATCAGTCATGAGGGACTTTCCAGGTCAATGGAAGAGGATACTAATTCAAAATCTGGTATTTGTTTTGGTCTGTCTGTGTTTTCCCAGTTATATATATTCCATATCATTCCCTTATTTGCATACTCAATGACCTGCAATTAAACGAGACGCGAGCTCTCGAAACTCTAGATATTTCACGGAGGTATGAGATCTTTGAGCTCTTGTTTCTTTTTAATTGACCTGCATTTCGTCAAACGAAGAGATCGATATTTTGCAGGTGAAGCTATCGGAAATGTGTCCGAATCATACAATAATATATTGACATACAGTTCAAGTTGAAAGACACGATAATTTGTCAATGATACGTGCCTAAAATAGCATTATAACGTGGCACGAAAACGTTTGATATTTCTATCGTTTAGAGTGGGGGACATTTTAGCATGCAACAACATTTCTATGATATGGTATAAAAGATCACGTTTTAAAAAGTGCTTCCTAATACGTGCATTCCAAAATCTTCCCATTGCACTTTTCCGTGCCACATGTCATAATGATGCATTTGCTGAATAGCTCACAAGATAAATGTTTTTATGGTGAAATCATTGCGTGTATTAAACGTTATACAAGGACTTTGGTTGGAGAGTAATTCGTGTGGTCCATAAAAAGCCAATGGTGTTTTCAACTTGTGATTTATGTAAAGCACGATTTCTGATGCAATATGCATATTTTATTCAGTATCTGACATTGATTTTTGTACAGAGCATGCACTTTTTTATCGGAGTTACATGTTTAAATGTCGTTAGAGTTTTGATAGTATAAAACTTGCATCATTTTAGGTGTTACATCTTTTTACATTTTTGTTTTTGTTAAGCACGATTTCTTGATACAATATGTATATTTCATTTAGTATTTGACTTTGATTTTTGTACAGAGCATGCACATTTTTCATCAGAGTTAAAAGTTTCAAGGCCGTTAGAGTTTTGATAGTATAAAACCTGTATCATTTTAGGTGCTACATCTTTGTATGCTTTTATTTATCTGTTGTTTACTTCAGGCACATGGAACACAATATCTTTTTATTTAAGTTTCTGTTTGGGATTTGTTGATACGTCTTGAACAATATTACGTGAAAAGGAAAAGAAAAAATAAGATGCAGGTCCAACATACATATAAATACATTCAAACTCCCATGATACATCACGATTTGATTGACAACTGAAGACCTCTGTCTTTCCCCTCTCCCTTTTCTCGGTCACAAAGTTTGTCTTCTTGACAATGTTGTTGTTGTCGTTGTAAACATTGTAGTGTCTGGCGGCATATAGACACACACCTCAAGTTTCCTTGCTGTTTCTGCAGCAGGGTAGATTTTTACAGGGAGCTAGCCCTCCCCTTTGACTCAAGGCACCTCCTTGAACACGGGACCCACATCTAACATCCCTTCCGAAAGACGGGTGCAGCCTCAACCGAGATGTCCTGACCCCGGGGCTTGAACCAGGGTCTCCAATTTACCAAGTAATCGGAAATAGGAGCTCAACTGTGAGGCTGCTACCAGTTGAGCTACAGAGACATTCCTGTCTACCTGACAAAGATACGCTTAATACATGTCGTCAGGACAGACCGGGCAAGATAATGCAATCATTCATACTTCATCAGTTTCTCCCCGACGCAAATTGGCCGCGACACCTCTTCCGGCATCAATAGACTTCCACCCCATTTCCCATGACTTGAGCTACCAATTTTTTGCAAACCGCGCAATAAGTTGAGTCACCATAAAAGGGGTCATAAAATATTAAACATGACTCTTTAAGTACGTCCCTGATCGATTGAGTATTCAGACGATGTGGTGTCACTGTTTTGAATAGAAACTGTGATAAATTATTCTGTGACAGGGCGGCGGTTTTTCTAAGGTGAGATAAGATAAGGCAAGTGTGTGTCACATGTGTTCAACCTTCCTGTCTAAAACGTGCTTTTCTGAAAGAGGGTACAATATCTACGTTGACTAGCGAAGAGGACATTGGCACAAATATGTCGTTTGCGTTTGTGTCTGTGTATGTGAACGTGTATGTGTCGGGTGTGTGTGGCCTATATAATGTCCTTGGTGCAATGTACAAGCTTTACGGACGCAACCAAAAGTACAGTTACTTTTGTACGGTCTATTGCAAGATACAAAAAAGAAATAGGAAAATCGTAAAATTCTACCTACTATCAAAGAAATATTGGCTAACAGTACAGTACGTCTGTAACATAATATGACAGTCAATTAGGACCAATCGTCTGTGACTATGTCTGCGTTTGTGTTGTGTATTTGCGTGTGTGATGTGTATGTAAGAAGGTTAATGTGTGCGTGTGTACGTGTGTGTGTTTCTGTTTAGTGTTTGTTTACTAGTGTGCCCATGTGTGTGTGTGTGTGTGTAAGGACGTAAATGTGTGTGTGTGTGTATGTGTGTGTGTGTGTGTGTGTGTGTGTGTGTGCACACGTGTTTGTTCGTGTTCCTGTATATTGTGCGTTTGTATGGTTGTGTGTGTATTTGTGTGTGTCTTGTGGATAAAGAATCGGTTAAATGAATATTGGATCCTTTTCGTTTCAACTGATAGCATAAACATTTCTTTCTTCTTTTCCTTCCTCTTTCGTTCTTTTAGTGCATTCAACTGTACAGAAAGACACCCAATCACCCGTACACTTTGAGAAGTACGGTGGAAATGTTTGTAAAAACAATTGGCAACTAAAATTATGTTAATATCTTCAACTCACTTCCCCAAAATTCTTCCTGCCCTGTCCCTTAACCCCTCACCCTAACCTGACCCCTTTACCCCCTAACACGTGCACTACCCAAACGGACAGATGTGAGAGCACATTCCAGCCTGACCCTTCTACCCTCCAGATCTTTGTAAAACCGACCTGTAATACTAGGGTGCAACTCTTCGTTTACACAGCTATTATATACGGGTCAGCAACTCGCCTCAAAGGCACCTGCAGTTTTCCAAGCAGAATTCCCGCTCCCAGACGTATAATCTTAAAGAAATCCGGTATTACTTAAGACGGTGAAAACTTCGTAAAAGAAACGTGATACACTTAAATATAGTCTAATCATACACGGCGTTGTTAGAAATGGGCTACGTATACAATTATCACTTTAGTTTTAGTTTTAGACAACAAATTCAAACCCCTTGACACTAATTTCACGGTAGTAGGGAAAGCCCTAGAAAGCTAGCCATCCAGTTAAACACACAGCCAGTCCAAAGAAACCCCGTTAGGATTTTCACGGACCACTTGAAAACCTACGGAAACTTTCGAATTCCAGTAAAAATTGAAAGGGTTTTTCGGTGGTGACTGAATTTTGTTTTAAAAGGGAGGAGGGGGGTATGGAATTAGCACCGCGCGTATTGTGTGTTTTTGTCCGTCTGATTAGGCTGCATACGGTGTTGACGATCTATCCATAGAGACCAGTGTATGTATGACCCTTAAGGATCCGTTCATAAACAAATTGGCCGCCAAATCACAACATTAAGGCGTCAAAAAACATTCAAACCCCCTCTTATCTTAGAACTTGTCACCGAATATTGCATCTATTCTGTAATTGATACACTCCAAATCTCTCTGTCGTCATATGACGTAGCAAAAATACCCGATAGCCAGTTGACAAATGGTTTGGGTGTTAACCCAAATGTTTCGTTCTATACGTGGTTGCTTCGGAGTCTGGAAAGATATTTATTTAAAAAAAATGCACCCGTACGCTGAGCAGATGTGTGTGTCTTTCTTTTTTGTAGCCTCTATTCCTACGGGGTCACTGGGGGTTGTTTAAAGACAAGCTATTTTTTTAAAAGCGGGGTGCCCTTTGGGTCAAAGAGGGCAAGACGCGACAACGCACGCACGTTTTGACCCTGTACAAAATTCGATAACCCCTTGTCACCTCGATTTCCCCAAAACATTAACCGTTCAAGCGTGTACAGCCGGTCTTTGGACAATGGAGCCACCTGGATTTAAAAAATAAACAGGGTGCGACCTAGGCGTAGGTAACTAACCCCCCTTTTGCTAACATTACGGATCCATGTACGATAACTTGGTGACGGCACAGCGCATAGGAATGCTGTCTAAATAGAACACATAGAAGAGGAAGACCACACGTACGTAACAGCTGGAAATAATCAATTTAAAAAAAGCGTCGCCTAGTTTGAATTTCTTGTACGTGGCCGCAAGTGAATTTTAAATCATTCTTCAAATCGAGATAGTACGCTGGTAAATTGTACGACAAAAACCAGGAACATTTCTGCATTATTTACAACGTTCTTTTTTTCCAACGTTGTCTTGCCATGTGTTACAATTCCCAAGAGGGTTCTTGTACAGTTACATAAATCAAAAGGGTTGGGTAGAAAAAGTTCAAAGACCGTATCCACCACATAAAATATGTTTAAAATCTAACGTTACATGAACATTCGGTTGTCGCATATAACGCTATTTTTCTACAGTTAGTTTATATAATGTCCTTGGTTTACTAACTCCAGTTTTTCCCACCAATGGTTTTCATCTGGTTTAAAAGACGATTACGCCTTGTAATGCCAGCTTGTGCGATAATCCAGAAACGATTACACGCTAGATTAACACGGTTTAATCCATTAATCCCCAATACAGGCTACCAGTGAGCCGTGGTAGCTACATATGGGTATCTTCCGATATCCTAGTTGTTTACGTACAAATACTAGGATACTGTTTATATACATACGAAGCCTTATACGTTGTGTGTATAAAGGTCACAGATCTAAACACTGAAAAATACCGCTACAATCTAGCTACTGTAGTAGCAAGAAGGTTATGTAATACAAAATCGGACAGCCAGAAAATATTGAAAAAGTAGCGTATCTTCATGAGTCAGTAAAGATTGGACCATGTAGGGTTCTTGAGTTCCAAAAGTTGTGAATAAATCCATGGAATCTCAACTATTATTCCTATTCACAAAACCCCTATATGAGCCAAAGGTACATTCCTATGAAAGACACCTTCACGAAAACCCTTGAAATCTTTAGTGTTTTTCAAATTCTATTGCAAAACACATTAGAAAACAATAGGTGGTTTTAGCTAAATAAAAACAAGCCCAACCAACTGAACGATTACATAGTTTCAGCCCCTACCAAATGCTAAGGGCACACAATACTACAAATCAATACTAGGAAGATACTACAAACAAATAGATTATAGATCAAAACGTACCTCAGACCCGTTCTTCATTTGTTCTTGTTCCATAGCTCTCGTTCAACGCTGCCAGTTCTTTCTGCAAATTTGTCGTCTGAAATTCTGAGTTCCCGCTTTTTTAGCTCAGATGTTTGTGTCCACGTCCTCTTGAATCCTACGCGGAAAGCATGCTCTGTACAAATCCTCGCTGGATTTAAGGATTTCCCTTAGTTATCTATGGTACCAGCAAACGATAGCTGAAAAGACGCCGATTTTACAGGGGGAAAAGTCGTAGTACCAAACAGTTAATGGCGCGAATTTTAGCACTAAAAGATAGGGAAAGAAGACAAGGAAGTCTTTTCTGTCCAGGCAAGCCCGACCTCAACCGCGGTAATGATTGACGTTTCCCTCAGACGACATCCGACCGTCCGTTGCACGCCTGAGCTAATCGCGTTCTGTCGTTCTGACTAACGCTAAGGTCCACGTCGGAAACGATCGGCACTCGTCGGCATAGGAGTGTCCCATCATCGGGAAAGGTCGGCCCTCTTCGGTCATCTTCGTGGGGCCTGTCAATGACGAAGTTGCCGAGCTGTGGAAAACAAAATGAAGAACAATTATTTTCCAACCAATAAAGATTGATTTCCAATATCTCTAACAGACAATGGTTTCTAATTAGGATAGACAAGATAACATTTATCTAGTACAAGTATACATATGCACCTGTTTCAGTGTATTGGCCTCTACTACAGAGCATTTCGCCACTCTATTTCAAAAGTGCATGTTCAAACAAAATAACAATTTGGCCACCAAACAATCGCTATTCAAAACTAGTAGTCAAGCGGCTTTTACGAAAATCACTTGACCCAAACTGGGGGCTAGCTTGTCTCTACATTATTTTGAAATGGCCGAACGGACATACAATAAAGGCAGCGGGATGTTTGTGTAACGCCGATTCGGACCTGAATGCCGTCGATTGCCATTTACGCCAAATGTAAGTGGTCAGCGCCACGCTTCCCTGGCTCGACATTCGCCGGCAAAACATTCGGGATGAATGGGGGTTGACAAGGTAAACATGTCTGACAAAAGCGGTTAAAGTACGGACGGTACGATTGGTTGGTCCTGTATGGGGGTAGTGTGTTGAGGAAGGGAGGGAGAATGTCCCGAAATGTTGGGGGACGTTTCATTTCTACCCGGTAGAAGTTCCCAACATATGGCCTTGGAAGTGTGTCAGTCGTGTGTCTATGTGTGTTCTGTTTGTGCGTTTGTATAACAGTATGTGTGTATGTGTGTGTGTGTGTGTGTGTGTGTGTGTGTGTGCGCGCGTGTGTATGTGTGTGTGTGTGTGTGTGCGCGCGCGCGCGCGCGCGCTGGTTTGTGTTACAGTGTGTGTGACTGCGTGTGTGTGTGTGTGTGTGTGTTTGTCGGCGTGCATGTTTCAGAGAGAGAGAGAGAGAGAGAGAGAGAGAGAGAGAGAGAGAGAGAGAGTAATAGAGGGGGGAAGAGAGGGAGAGGCGTTTGTATAAAAATAGTTATTGAATAGTACTAGTCTAAAAGCTACAGAATAGAACAACGCAGTCTGACTGTGACACCAGTAAAGCTTCAAGCAACTGCTATGTAGACACGTTTAGAATATTATGTGACATATCATTGTTCAAATCGTTACAGATATTGAAGTGCGTTCCTGATATCATAAACATCATTTTATAACAACGATCCTCCCCTTGGCATACCATCCAAGACTTGTGAAGCCAGATTAGGCGTGACTTACTGTTCCATATCTTAATTTTCTTTTGACAAGAATATGTGCATTTATTTTTACACCGAGGTTGTTGGTTGTGCCTAATTTGAATCTATCTATAGCTGTCAACAGATGTATAAAAGAGTGGTCCAAATATAGGACACGTTGAGATAGGTACGGTATAAAGCAGTTTAAAGAAAAAAAGGACGTGTGGTCACAACTGTAAATTTCATAACTTAGTTTTTGAAACTTTGCGGAGATATGATTTCGCGGTAGAAGTTGAAATGTGGTTTTCGTTGCATTTGAAGTTCGCGGGCGAAACCATTCATGATTTCGCGTTGGTGAGACGGAACTTCAACTGAACTATTTATTTTGATCCCCCGTTTTCGCTCTTATCAACGCTCAACAGACCACTTCCTTTCCATCCTGCAAGACGTGTGCAGGGATGTCATCAGGCTATACTGGCGGAACTTTGCGGTATAAGGCGGCTCCGATTGTGCGCAGACCGCGTCAGGGGAACTCGAGCTTCGCGCCACGAGACCGAACTTGTTTTGTTTTTAACGAATTCTTGCCACAAAAAAAAATAACGTAAAATGACCAAACTTTCGTTTCGAAAGGTGACCGTTTATGAATAAGGAAATCGATTATTACAGCAAAGTACTCGGGGTTCAAATGATAAAATGATATTGAATTTGTCGATGTCAGATAACTCGATCAGAACTTGGGCCGCGTCTTGGCAATTACGTAGTATCAGAACTGAAGAGTTATCCACATATGTAAGACATATGATAGCAGGCTACGAAAAAATACAATCCATGTACTTACTTTTTGTATATCAGTTGTATCATTGAATTGATCCAGATTCACTGAGAAGTTCTTTCTATGCCGTACGTTACAAACATACACAGAGACGTCTAGAACATTTCAAAACGTAATACCGTTATCTTTGACTATTATCTCTTGAATGACGGTATGTGCATCCATTTAACGTTTTTCTAAATGGTCACATAGCTTGATAGAACCGTTTGCGCCCTTTGACATTGAAATATTACCGTCCAGGACCAGAGAAAGGTGTCGAATACCTGCACGTGAGGACCAACCCCTAAGCTAAACACGCCCTGTCGTGATCTTGTGGTTAGGGTTGTTGACTCAGAATCTGAAGGTTCCGGATTCAAATCCTTAGTAGGCCCCAAATGTACGTAAAAGAACCCACCATACTTATCTAAAACAGTAGGGGTCCATCCCGGTGTGAGTATAGATCAAACCTTACAGTCCGGTCCTACGCAGCTTGTATTAAATGTACAAAACTAGTGTGTTACACCTTAAGGCGGTATACCGGCTACACAAAACAAACAAACAAACAAAGAGACATACTGCACTTTTGTCAGCTGCGAAAAAATGTAATTATACTCAAGTATCCATGGAAAAAAGACATTTATTGCGACCAGTGTGTGCATTAACAATGGCATTAAACCAACTCCTTAAACAGCTAAAACGATAGATTTTGTATACTACAGGACCCCTATAGTTGTAAAAGAAAAGAGCGTGAATGTCAGATTACCACACACTCCGAATCATGTAAAGAAACATGACAACAACTTTTCCATTCATAAAAAGTAAAGAAACAAAGAATGGCATTATCATGATGTCCGAGGTATAAAGAATTAAAAGAGAAAAACTCACCTCACTATGTAGAGCGTGCACCTTTTAGAGTACGAGAACGTATTGTGGGCATAGAGACAATGTCATATGGGTGATTCCATTTCAAAGTATACATTTAAGGATATCGAACATTTCTTGTCCTTCTAAATTTAAGTAATATCTATCTAATTCAGCGTCTAAAGTCTTCTTTCCATATTTTTGTACCTAAACGTATGCCTTTCGTTTTATATTTTGTTTTAATTTGCACGCTCAATTATCTTTAATCCAGAAAACATTACAAGTTCCTCCCGGCGATTATAATGGTACAGTCCTTACACATGGTCAGGGTTGTCAAGATCAAGAGAACGATCTCGACCTTTTCTTGAGAAGTCCCACCACAGGAAATAGCTGTTATAAAACAATGTGGCCTCTTCTGTTTCTTCTGTCTCTGACGTCACTAACGGTCATGGTTTCAAGATGGCGGCCGAACATGGCGGCATTGAAGGGCAAAGACCATGACGCCTTCTTTCAAACAGTGTGCTTGAGAAAACTACCCTGTACGCAAACACTTACAATAGCCTTCTTCATAAAGTTACAGGTGGATACCAAGAAATCCTTGACGTCAACGTATTTTCTTTAAGAAAGCAACGGAAATACGGACCGTGTGTTTGAGATATTCTTAAGTGTTGTGTTTGAGTGGTGTATTATCGTCTGAAATCCCTCTCAAGAAGTTACAAGTAAAAAGGTAGATCTACTTAGCTGTAGTGACTTAACCTTTGAATTTTAAATCACTGCGTACCGAGTTAACAAAACTTTACTCCAAAATATATGTTACGAGGGGAAAGAGGGGGGGGGCGGCCTTCTTTGGCGATGTGTCAGTGCCTGTAAAGATACGGTAGAAATTTGTGTACGTATAGCTTGTGCAATATAAATTGTGCATAACAACATCCACCCATGGCCCAATTCAATGCATTACGAATCTATTGAGCGTTAGCTGCGCTGCGGTGCAAATCTCCATTAATGGGTATTATTTTATAGGCCTTGGGCCACAAAGTTGTGGCACTACAACAGGGGGCTATTGGTTTGTGTACAACTACCATACTCCTCCTCATAAGTTCTCTGAATGCTGAACAGAGAAAGCACCACTAAAGTATGTACTCAAATTTTGCATAGCATGGCCCACGTGTTTGAAACCGCGACGTCCCGTATCCAAAGCTAGACTAGATTGTGGCCGGCTACCGTACTTGCTGATGCCCCCCACCCCACCCCCTCTTCGTTTTTCACAGGCCTTGGTTCAAAATTCCGGACAAGTCGGGCCAAGGTCCAGACGATTTTTGCCAGGTGACCGTTGAAATATGTCCCTGTCAGTTACTTGCTTCTCTATTTATGCGTTTTCCCATGTCATTTTGAAATGTGATGTCCGGAACGGTGTTTTCTTAGCCCCTCATTTGTCTCAAATGGTTTCAAGTAAAGGAAGCAGTGTGAAATCGTAATGATGTCATTCTGCATCCTTGACACCTGTCCCAGAACAGTTACTACGTTTGAACTAAAGAAATGAAGGGGGGGGGGGAGGGAGAGAGTGATAGGTAAAGAGAAGAATCAAGCAAGGAAAGGAGGGAGGATCCGGAAGAGACTGAAAGAGGAAGGGAAGGCCAAGGGATAGCCGTAGATAAGGCATGACCCCGGCCCCATCTACTATGTTGTTTCGACATTTTAAACACGCCAAGCTTCTTGTTCTTTCCATTGTAGATCACCAAGTCCATTCACAATTTCACTGTTATTTGTTTCTCAGCCTTTTTTCACTTCAATTTTCAGTCCAATCCTTCCAAGTTGTAAGCTACTTGTGGATCCCAAATAAAGTCAAGTCAAGTTGTTTTTCCTCATCATTCACCAATGACTGGTTTTCCAAATAAGCCCAATCTTTAACCTTGTCAGGCTGACCCGTCAATCATCGCCTCGTTCCCAGAGTAAGCGGCGATCCCTGTCCAATTGTCCCCTGTAATATTTGCGAAACCACCAGATGTCCTTCATGCAACCGGACTAAGGTTAAGAACTGAAGCGTAACTCGGAGTCCAAACTTTGTGTTAGCAAGGCGTTTGTATTGTAAGCTTCAAGTAGACGTGTGGATTTGAGCGGGTTTTTAACGTACTGTCAAGTAAATGTGCCCGTCTGTAATGACCACCCAAGCAAGGGACTTGCAGAAAATGTGTAGAAATGTGTGAAATAATCTAAGTGACCGCCAAAAAGTCACAATGGCAAAGGGGTCGTTGTGCTTATGCAGAGTTGGTCACTAGAACAGGTTTGATTGCAGTTCAAATGGATGTAACGAGTAATATGATCAAAATACGGATGAAATGACCGAAAAATGGCACAATTTGAATAGCGGTTTTAGGTGATAATTTGATTTAAACAGATAGAATATATACAAAGTCAAATGACAGATCATGAAAGGTGGCCATGCCATGATTGTCACAGAATTTTGCAAATTGAAATTTCACAGAATTTCATACACTTGTTTCAGCCACTTGTCCCAGTCTTTCAAATGGATTCTGAAGCAAATCAATTGGTTAGAGTCAGCCATTTGAATGACAGCCACCAAATGTATCTGTAGCTAATACAATATCTGTTGTTTGGTAAAATAATCCGTACCATATGACAAGTTTTTCTAGAAAATCATATTTTTCTCACGCAACCGGTTTTTCTAGTTATTGTATATAAGTACTGGTTAGTTCTGCTAGTTCACTTTAGTGAGGCTGAAGAAGAGTGATGGATGTCACTCGAAACGTCCGGAAATAAATCTCCGAATTTTTATCCAGTTGTAGAGTTTGAATTTCTCCTTATATATTGTTTACCTGGATGTCTAACCTTCACAAACGTATCATAGTTTTTAGTTTATGAAGAACGTTAAAATAGGGGCGTTTACGTAAAGGGAAGATATTTGAATCCACGGTGGGAATTCAAAATAGAATCTACACTTGATGAGACTGCAAATCTCCGTGGATGCATCCAGAGCCCGAGGATCGGCCGGACGTGACTTGGCGGCCGTAAGTCTCGCGTGAAGCGGAACGTCATCTCACGCTATCACCCATGGGAAGGGTCAAAGGTCACGACGGCCGGAAAAGCAAGAAAAAGTTGACAATGACGTAGCCTCCACCAGGCTCTTCAGGTCGCTGGAGAAATAGTGGAAATTCGGCAAATAGACAGATAACATGCCAGAGGAGTTAGCTGGCCAGGGAGTACAGTTTGCGACCTAGGGCCTATTTCTCCAGCGACCTGTGGAGCCTGGTAGAGGCTAACAATGATGGAGATATACACAGGTGAAAATTGCATACATGTTGTTTTTTCTTCAATCTGCAAGGTTCAAGGTTATCCCCATACAGTACACGGGGACGCAGGCTTTACGTCACCATCCGAAAAGACTAATGCTACACCTTACCCGAGCGGGGCTCGAACCTCCGCCCACTGAATCCATGGAACTTGATCAGTATGACGAAGCAGTGGGGTCGCTTGCCGTATCCCCAAAACTCATAATTTTGACATCAAAGAACTTAAAACTATAACTTGTCTGTCAAGTTACGAAAATCGCCCAATTCCATTGTATTCTCTCACTGCGCCTAATCGCGTTGAGACCTTTCTCCCCACATCTGCTTGGAAATAAGCGTCATCCCTGGTGTAGCCTGGATGCCAGACTGTTTCCAGGATCCACAAAGGCCATGTGTAGCTAGCTCCTCGGCTACAGGGCTATTAAACATGTCCTAAAGGGAATTTTACTATATATATATACTGATAAAGCGTGAGGGGTGTCAGCGGTAAAATTTCCTTGGGGGTTATGTTAGCCCTGGGGCCGAGGAGCTGCCCGGTGTGGTCCCTGGAAACAGCCTGGCATCTAGGCTACACCTGTTCTTGTCCCGATGATTTGTAGGAAAATTGTGGCCGGGGGCATCGCGTTGTTGACCCGAGCACTCGTTGCTAACGTATCGTTCAACAAAACGTCGTTGCTTTCGAAAGCGTGTCTTTCGCCACAAACGCTGCACAGCACTACGCTGTACTTGAACCCTACTGCATTCTTTCGAGTGCTATTCATTGAACAAGTCTAGGGTCTGATATTTTGGTAGTTCCGGAAAGCGTTGTCAAAATTAAGTTTTTCATCGGCGGTGGGGAAGGGGGGCAATGCTGATAGTATACCCCCCATCCAAAAAATCCTGACACAATTTTTGAATATTCATGCAATAGTTGCTGATAACTCCCGTTACTATATCATTTTTGATGGTTTACATATGCCTAAAATCATCACACACTCAACCACAACTGTCGCTTTAGCACTATCATTTTTCATTGAAGGGTTGGGCCGAAAAACGGCAGCAAGACAAAGTTTGCACTCCCACAAAGTAAATACGATTCTGACGTCTAAACAAGAAATGTAAACATCATCATAGGACTCGCGACCTCATTAGCACACATTATTGCAGGCTATAAAATGAAATAAAATCTGCTTTGGCAGCAAAAAAGGTGACAATTCAGAGATTGAAGTGCTAGAATCTAGTTTTGTATACGAGATTTTGAATAGTTGCCAAGATTGTAATTTTTTTGAACGACTTTATAACCGAAAAAATTTTCCTAAATAACAAATGCACACGCTTTTGGTTTCTAAAGCCTTGCAACTCTATCAGATATCGTATGAATCATTTTAGATATTCCTGAACACAACGGTATATCAGGGCGAATTGTGATAGTTACACAGACAGTGATAGGTTACACACTTACCAAGACTTGTAATGATTCGTAACAAAAACGTGTATGACTCTCAACTCCCCACACTCTCTTTCCATTGCAAACCTGTCGTAAGAATTTCTTACGGTGGAGGAAAGAGTCTTACGACCAGTTCACAAGAAGGGTTAAATGTCTTCTGATACAGACTTGAAGCCTTTAAGATAACGTAACGAAATACCTTTAGTCCGCTGTTCCCACGACGTGTAGTGTTGTTAGAGAGATGTGTTTATAAACGGTTGTCCTCGCGGCGGGTCTGTCCGTGTGAAGTGGGCGGTGTGACAAAACGCGTCATGTCAACAACGCGATAATCTTGATGATATGCGTTTGGGCGCGGTCATGTCTATACGTTGTTTTGCGCTCCTAGCTAGCTTGCAAGGATCATGTGTTTGGTATTTCTTTAGGGGGGGGGGGTATTTTTTACATTTCAACCCTAATAACTGCATACAATCATGCACTTAAAATGGTTGAATATTGAAGGCAGAAAAGTTTGATCTTTTTAATTTGGGATGGACCAAAAAGATTTGAGTGGGTGGGGGTGGTATTAATGTGGTAAAACATCATCATTAGGATGAAAATACACGGTTTGGGTATCACATTTGAATAGAAAAAGAGAGGATGGCAAAATGAAATGAAGTGCATGAACATTTGCTTATCTGAGGAAACTTGTAATACAAATACAACCCCCTCCCCCACAATCTTGTACTATATGTGCCCAAGCTACTGGTTATGTCTGTGATGTTATGTACTTCTACAATTAAGCTTCTTATTATGATAGAAACGTATGATTTTCCCACAGATAAAGTTTAGATTAGTCAACAAAAGTATTTCTTTATCAGTCAGATGAAATCTGGGTTACGTTAAGGTCTCTAGGGGATACTGGGAACGAGATGGAAGTATTTCGTCTCCTAGCAACGCTTGGACTCTCTTGCCCAGGCAGTTACGTTGATAACCCTCACAAATTGTAATAGGTAGTCATTGGCAAAGATAACGTTAATGATAGTAATTCATCAGAACTGTGTACTGGATATGATTGAACCGATTGATTTTGATAAGAGAGGCGGTTATTCATGTTCTTGTTTACATAGTATTTTGGAAAATCATTTCTTATACGGTGAGGGCCTTGGCGGGAAAATGTTAAAGCTTATTGAAGTCAAGGACTTGCGCAACTAAGTTTGCCGTGTTGTCTGTCACAAAGAATAATTCAATCACATTCAAGGTATGATAAAAAACAGACTGCACTGGCGTGATTGTTGACGATCGCCCTGTCTCCCTGTCAATCGTTTTTAGAAAAGAGCGCCGACATGATTAATGTAGCCATCTTTTCTGCACGTCAATCAGTTTCAAAATAACGACTAAAACTTGATCAATCACGATCGTTCTGTCTGCACGTCAATCATTTAGCATACGTGATCGTCACACCAACACGTCAATCAAGTTTTTTCAAAAGACTACAAAGTTGATTTATTACAATCGTCCTGTCTGTCTGTGCGTCAATTATTTAGTCGACTGTAAACGTGATTTGTTATGATCATTACATGACCACGTCAATCAATTAGAAAACGACTACAAACTTGATTTATTACTATCGTCCTGTCCGCACGTCAATCATTTAATTGACTACCTGTAGACGTGATTTATTACGATTATCACATGAGTACGTCAATCATTTTCAAATGTCAAAATAACGACTATACAAACGTGATTGGTCACGGTCGATGGTTGGTCCATATGATACAGGGAAGTGGTGTACTATCCAAGCAGAAGGTGATCGTGAAAATTGTGACCTTCTTCTCTTATTGATATATATATAGAGAGAGAGATCCCCCGTTTTCAATCATTGATATATAAGAAATGAACAATTTTCCCGATCAATCTATGCCTGGTCTCTACCCAATTCATAATTGATTGAAGCCAGCACACACACATTTATCATCATATATCATATTTTAGACGGGATCTATAGACGGGTTGATTATCTGGGAAAAACGGATTGACAGATGATATGAAGGCGCGTTTGACGCTAAGCAGGTTTTGTCTAGATACGTTTCAGACAGCCATTTGTACGGGTTTCAAGTTAATTGTTATTGCAGTCACGCATGTTATACATTGCCTTCTCAATCTTTCATACTGCCACTAAACTGGAAGTGTGAGAACGCTGTATATAAAACAAATCATAACATATCTAGGACAACACTTGAGGTACTGTTGCAGTACCGAGAAAAGCCGCCAAAAGGTACCGGTCCATAATCGACCTTCACCTTCGTCTCACCAAAACCTACCCACATATATGGCAATGCCATCACAATCCATCCATCGTAACGTTTACATTTAGGCTCTGTCTATTTGACTACAGCTTTATCATATAGCTGTAGTCAAATAGACAGACAGGCACACCAAATTAATACCCTCGATTTTCACGGAACGTTTTTAATAAGTTAACAAGAATTTAGAACCGTCATCATACACAACGTACAGTGGATCCGGAGTGTGTCAGTTGTCTTGTGTTCTTCTTGTCATAGACTTTCTGCAACGCCACGGTCATCTCCTACCTTCTGTTTAGTTAAGAATTTAAAAAAAAAATGCGTCCCTTGTGCGGGACAGTATGGGCTGTTTGACTAATGGTATTCACCATGTCAAAACAAAAAGAATACAGGGGAAGGAATCTTACAACTAAGTGTGTTCTTATTACTAAAAAAAATACCAAGACAATGAATGAGGAGAGTCCACAAACAACAAGCGGTGACAGGGTGTTTCTGGTACACGATGTTTCGGAGAGAAAATAATTTTCTTGCAGTGAATGCATGTTTTGTTACGACATGGTGGCCAATTGCATCGACGACAACAATGGATAGCTGTGATACCATATATAAGTAATGGTGTGCAGCACGTAAAATGACCGCAGGGGGTCGCTGCAACACGGTCTTGTGTCCCGCTATTTCAACGTCTTTTAAAACCATGCTTCAGTAAGATGGACTACTTGGTAACATTGATGTCAACACACACAAAATTGCAGGAAAATCTTCCGGATGTTAAAATGATTGCATCAGTATTAAATTTGCCATGAACAATATTTTGAAACGTTAGCTATTAACCAATCAGATGTTTTGTTTCACGCATGTTATTGTGGCATTTTGTAAGCGCCTTTCTTACAGTGGCGTTTTCAGCTTCATCCCTCATAATCCATTAGAAAAACGCACAAAATACCGCAAAAACAAAGCATGCCGCGCGAACAAATTAGACCCTCCATCTGCTTCGAGACGGTCCTGCCTTCTGCAGTTTATATGTTTATCGCTAGAGGGCGCAAGTGAACTTCCGTTGTGCCTGTGTGTCGCAAAAGAAAGTCGCGTGCGGCCTGGTGTGGCACATTTCTTTGAGAATTTCTTCATTTGTAAGAATATCTGGCTCCTTGAAGAGTGAACTGCATTGTCAATAAGGTAAGTACAGTACCAAGAATCGACTTGCTGACACTCTGAGGCGTTGAATTGTGAAAATACGTCCACGTTTGCCGTTTTGTGCGTGTTCTCAATTGTTCAAGGGGGAGGGGGGCACAGTCTCGTTTCCTCCGGTAAAATCTAAGTTTTAAGACTTTATTATTTTCTCTCCTGGAAATACTTAAGCATTAGATTTCTGTCATCCTACCCAATCCTAAACTAAGTCTAAGATAAAATGACTAAATATGATGTATTTGACAACATGTTTTTTTAAATTCTGTAACATTACATCAAAGTTAATTTTTTTTCCCTTGGTCCCAAACTATCAGACTGAGTGTATACTGCAGTGTTTTCACCATGGACCAGGCTAAGGATGCCGCACCCACCAAACAGACCATGATCTACATATGTGGAGGTATGATGTTGTTGTTGTTGACATCATCTTATACATGAAACAGAGTTGCGCATCAGATACATATAACGTTACATGTATTACTGTTAATGCGGAAATGTTCGCGGGATTTGATTTCACAGTAGAGAGAAAATGGTGGTTTTGAGTTCTCGTTTGAAACAATCGTAGTGCTACAGTCACAAGATGGAACAGCTTTTCGTAGTGGTTTTAACCAGCTGTGTGCCTGTGATTGTGAAGCTGGTGTGTTATGCTGAATGACATTTATTAACTTATACTGTCTATATACAGATTGGTGTATGATATGATACTAAGTAGCTATATATAGATCTTCTTCTTCTTCTTTCAGTTAAGGAAGCAGCTTTCAACTTGTTTTTAAAGGCACCCAGAGCACTTTATGTGGCTTCAAACTCAAATTAAAAAAACTATTTTTTAGCCATTTCTACACATAGTAAGTTTCAATAACACTATACCATTACACATCGACATTCAAGGAGCAAAGATGCGATGTCGTTGTGTGTTGAGCACTGATAGAAAATCCAAGCGCTGTCAGCGCCACCATTTTTTTTCTTCAAATTTTCCGACTTTTTGGAACGTGATGTCCCGTCGCCGGAACTTGCAGAGCATGGACCGTTCCAGTCGAACACCAGAATAACGCACAAGTACATGAGAAACGGACTTGGTAGTAGTTGGCAGTGTGTTATGTAAACTCCGTCCCCTTGAGTGCCTGAGATGTTTTCTCTTTCATTTCGATTTTTTCCTGGGTATTCATGGAGCCAATGCAGTGAGAAATCTGTCCCAGATATAACGTTACATGTATACATACCCTGCTTGTCATTTCTGTCCCACTAGCGCTGTTTTTGACGAAGGTGTTCCAAATAGAACGGGGTTCTAGATGGTGTTCGACGGGAACGGTCCATTACCGACGAAAAAACCGTTTTGAGTTCTGTTTCAGTCTAATTACACTAGGCGCGTGAAACTAAAGGGATCATTGTGTAGCTTATTTTCGCGTGGCTTTTGAGCGCTTGTAACATGTAATCATCGCGCAAATGTGGTTAACAGTGGCATTAAATGACAATTTCATGAAGATTACAGCAACTACAATATTTCCAATTTTCAAGCCATATATAATGCTCTGGATGCCTTTAAGATTATGCTGCCTATACAATATCCGTCAGTTTCAAGTTATTACTGGAGTTTCATTTCATGATAACCATTCCACTGAACTTGTTTTACTTAAATGTTGACAAACAATGGTACATTGTCGATCTGTTCACTGATGTTCCTGTTTCTTAACCATCTTGTTTGTTTCCTACGCAAAGAATGTCACTACGAGAACGAGATCAAGGCGCGAGACCCAATCCGGTGTCGGGAATGTGGCTACAGAATCATGTACAAGAAGAGGACCAAGAGAAGTATCCTTTTTTGGGTGAAAAACATTCATGTGAGTAAATCTGGCCTCAATATTGACTATGATAAAATCCTCATTTCAATCATTTAGATTTCACTCGCTCACTCACTCACTATCCGGTTTAGCGTCTTCTTTTCCCCATCATCTGGGGGTTTGACGTGCTTGCATGCTGATGGGGGAGCTTGGTGGCCGCTTGCCAGGTGCCTCTGTCCTGTGGATTCACATTGTGTAGGAAGATATGTGCAAAAGCCCAGATTGGCTCTGAGTTTCATTCTTTCAGGTATCAAATATTACATTTGTATAAACAAACTTTGCATGTCTATTTATACAAAGATATGTTAGATTTCAATTAGGTCAAATTGTATCAGGTACTGAGCATGAGTTTTCTGAGATGATGGGAAAAAATAGTTGTGAAGAATTCCTTAACAGTTTCTTACAGTCGTGGTGTTTGACGCAAGATGATCAACCTTTAAGATTCAAGTTACAGAGAAGAAAGAAGATTCTAGAGCCCCCTCGTCTTAAACTTCAAGTCAAGTGATATGATAAATCCTGAGCAAGCTGTGAAGTAGTGTGATATTTTTTTTGGCCAACTGATGTGGTGACACTGGACATTATGTGGTATTGGACATTATGTGACTCGTCTGTTAGTATTAGTAGATAATTAGTAGGTAATAATGAAGAATTCTTCCAAGGCTTTTCCAGATAAGCAAAATTTGTCACTCTGATCAATGTGCTATAAGGAAGGATTTTGAACAGTTTGCTGAACATTTTCACAGTGACACAATCATATGGCCATAAGCAATTCACTTCATAAGCTAAATTGAAACATATTTTTTCTTACTTGAAACAACATGGAGATATGAATATGATACCATATTGATTAAGTCTTAAAGTAAACAAAATCTTTCAGACTGTAAACTGGAAGGGAGACTTTCTATTGTGAAGATGCCATACAATTAAGGTTACTCTTAAGCTTTGTGATGCCATGCTGTGATCACTCATGCAAAACATTTCATCTCAAAATGTAGTGAGTTTGGCCTTAGAGTTTTAGACTAAACACATGTATCTTTGTACAACACTTCAGTTTTGTAAATAAAAAGTAACTTCCAAAATCATATGTTTGACTTTCGCTTCTCATTTCTATTATTCATTTTAACGTGTCTATTGTGACCTCTCAAGTGACAAGAAGAAAATGGTCACCGTTGACAGGTGGCCCCTACAGATAGTGTGTTTAAATGGGAAAAATGATCTAAGGACCACCAAAAAGTGGTCACATTAGCCATGGCCAGGTGGTCCAATCCTTATGTAGCGGTTTGTCACTTGTAAGGGTATGGCTGTACTACTATATTCTGGCATTGGGATGTATAGTCTTACAATGGTGAGCATTTGAAGAAAGCTGTTCTCACCACCTTGAAAAAACACACCCCTTCCTCAAAAAGTCAATCCTCCTCAGATTGAACTATTGTGTATCTTATACAAAACGTGATATTATCCAATAGTTTAAACCCCAAAAAACACCACGTCACGAGTACTCATACATGAAAACAAGGAATTACGATTTATTCATAATTGATGAAAACTAATTCCGAACACAAATCCCTTCTTACTGAATATTTCAGAAATGAGTAAATGAATTGAACAAATCTACCCTATATACACAAACCATTTCTTTGCCAATAATCGTCCTTTGCGTCTCAAAAAGCCGAAGTAATTTTTTCAGAGATTACCAATGACGTGTAAATACGATGAACCAATCAATCAAGCGTATGTACATTTAAAATAACAGGTATGATTTGACCATATCAAAAGGCCAATTACAGTACCTTAACATGAAGTATACTTGTTGACGAACGGACAAAAAGTAATTCTATAGGCAACATACACATGCCATCACAGAAGAGTTGTATGAATTTTTTTTCAAGTAGGACTACCGGATGCTAGCTACTAGGGGGATTTTGTAAAACTACAATTTAAGTTGTATAAACAATAGACTACAATGTATTTTACTATACAACAAAACATCTATGCATGCATTTTTACCGATTTTACATTTCAGTTATGAAATAAAACACATTCAAATTGAATTTGAAATACAACAACTGCGTTGAATTTGGTGACAACTATTTAAGATATAGAGGACAAAAGCAAAACCTGTAATATTGTAAACATTGCCAAAATGTACTACCAAGAACTAAGCGGAAACTATAGTGCTCAGATTGACTTGTTGGTACGGTACTGTTTATTATTTACTTCTACCATCTCTGAACGCTACTTCCAGTCACTCCCACAGGCACGACCTTTGCGGTAACACCATCTTCCCACTCACTTCCTGTCCCTCTACTTACAGTGTATACAAATAACTACGAACACACAAGAACACAAACATCTAAACACGCCGAAAACAAAAAAGTACATGTAACATATAAGATCTAAACACACAGAAAACAAAAACGTACAAGTGATAAATAAGATCTAAACGCACAGAAAACAAGTGTACATGAAATGTATGAGAGCTAAGCTGTAATAGTGCTCACACTTGAGCTGGTGGTACTAGTACTTGCTATTCTTTCCCTTGTAACCTTTTTACGCTGTTCGGACGCTGTCGCCATATGCATGGGACTAACTTTGGTGCTCACTTTCTTCAAAGCCTTGGACATCATAGTGAACACCATGCCCAGAAACGCCATCCCAAACCCGGTCCAAAGCAGAATGAAGACCCTATAGGCCAACAGATTGACTGAATACTCCCTGTCTATACGTTCTCCGGTTACATAGTCTCCGAAACCAACCGTACTTAGAGAAATAAAGACATAGTAGAACGCCTCTCCGTAAGTCCAGTCTTCGGCAAAATGCACGACCCAAGCCGGGATGAAGAAAAAGACGACCAACCCGACAACAACGCGACCGGCGTTACAACTCCACTCGACCGATTGCCGGTCCCATTTCGGCCGCATATGCGATATCTTCCGAGCCAGCAAACGAGAGAATTGTCTCATTTTTTCCGCGATGGCTGAGATGGTTAACGCGGTGAGGGGGATGCCAAACGTTGCGTACGCTACACAGAAGGCCTTCCCAGCGGACGTAGACGGTGCAAAGTGTCCGTACCCTATCGTAGTCAACACCGCACCACAAAACCCTACGGCCCCGTCCATCCCCCACCGCTGGCGAGAACTATTCTCCTCGGTACTATCGGGGTGTAGCCCCCACGCTTGCACTTTGAAAACCAAATCAAGCATGTCCTGCAACTCTTTCTGCGTGAGCACGATAACTGGTGAAGATTCGTCAGAGCTGAAGCAATGGGTATGGTTGAGCCATCTTCTGGACAGGTTTCGCTTGAATTCCCAAAACTCGTTACGCATATTTTCTTCGGTCGGCGACTCCAGTGTGTGGAAGACAGCGGCTCCGAAGACAAGATACGCGAGGAAGGCTAGCAGCATGCTAGCGGTGCCGAAGTTTTTCAACTTCTGCAGCATGACTTGTGATATTGGAGCCATTGCAGTGTTGGTCGGTTGTTGTTGTTTTGCGAGTTTTCTCAACGTTTCTTTCTGTTGTTGCGTTTTGCTACGTCCAAGTTTTGAATGCCTTTTTGATCTCGAGTTGCGTTGACGACTTTTCTTAGAATTTTACCAAGTTCTGGTAGTTACCGCTCGCTCGTACATGACGTTAAAGTATAGTCCTTGCTTTCTTCGCGTTGCGGTTGCTTTGCCCGTCGATGCCAGCCCTCTTTCGCCAATACATGTAGTAAGTATTGTAGTAAGTATATCCACTTTACATCAAATTCAAAGGAAGCACAATGCAAATTTTCCCTTTTAATCTTCCCAGCACATCCAAATAAAAAAATGAAGTAAACAACAGCTTTTTGCGTCACTGTATCCATAGTGATTGTATGTGAGACCGCGAAAGAACCAACCGCATTAAAAGCGATGGATTAGATCATTGTCTGAAGATGTCTTTCTTATTTTTATCTGTAAGGAAAAGCTGATTAATTATTGAGAAGTGGAAAAACAATATAAACATTGAAAAGTATTGTGTAGACAAAGCACGATTGAAATTTTATACACATGTTCTTCGTGGTAGATTAAGAAGAGATCATATTACCAATAGCAACCAATCGACGCCTCCCTACGGCCGTCACGTGACCTGGTTGACAGTTGAAGCTACCTCCAAGCAGATGGTGGAAGACCGTAACGTTTACTAGCGGTCGGTTTTCTCTTACCTACACTTCCCCAAGGAGAGAGAAGTCCTACAGTTAATAGATATTACATTATTTCACCCAACATCTGCTTGGGGATTAGTTTGACACTGCAGTGCATATGTTTAGTCGCAAGGTGGCTTGATGAGTAAGTAACGATTAGAACCCAATTCTTTATCAATCTTAATGTTTTGTCTGTTGTTCAGCTATTGACCTCCGTCCCAATTCATAGACAGGTTTTATCCAAGAAATCATTCAGCTAAATCATGATTATTTTGACTGTCCCCCCACTATGAAGTGGTAGCACCCAAGATGGCGCATCACCATAGCAACAGTCCATATTTGGAAAAGGGCGACCTGACTTGAAACAGGTGAAAGGGTGTCCCAGGGAAGGCTACTCACGGTGTAATGTAAGTCACGTTTCTTAAATTTGTGCATATCAATTTCAGTTCTTAAAACATTGGAAGAAGAACGTTTCGTAGTCGGGACGTCTCGTAGTCGTAATGATGACATCTTTAGTAGGGAAGGCATAGGTCTTAAGGGAGGGCGGGGCCAGAAGTACGATGGCCTTTCAACTATATCTACGGGGATCTCAGTCGCTCTACACAAACCACTATTGAAACGTGTAAGATCACTTCGACAGTGCGAAAAGGTATTGTATCATTTCCTTAGATTGTTAGCACAATATTTAAGTATGGAGTAACATATCGTTTATTTTATGCAGAAGATGGGCTTGGAAATCATAAGATGTTGTCTTACGTCTGTTGTCTTCTGACATGTGACCTTTGACACTACAAGCAATGCGGAAGTGCCGCATGTAAACAATATTCTACACGAGGCACCAATTATTTTGGGTTGTAAAGCACAAAGTAATCACTGAAATGTGCCTGATTACGGTAACAATTAGCAGAGAAAGTACAATTTGCCAGATGGATGTTTGGAGCATTCACAAAAACAGCTTACAACGTAGAGACGTTATGTGTGAGTCATAGTGTGGTATAGGATGCGTCACCGTTCTAAACTTAACCAAGCGCTGACGTCATCGCACTATATTTGGATTCTGATTGGTAACCAAGGTAACGTTGACGTCATTGACCTCAATATTTAGATTCTAAGTTCTAACTGTGGGTTGATCAACATAGCGATCACGAACTTCTTTGGAATATACTCGGTGCTAGGGTTAGGGGAGAGATTGCGATCTAGAGATTCTACGGGTAGGTATCGTGATCTAACTGCAGGTTAAACGACATCGTGATCACGAAATTCTTTGTTAGATATTAAATGAAATCTGGCAAAATCAGAGACATCTGTTCATCAAAAGAGATTCTTATGTTTCGAGTTTGAATTTATTCCTTTTTTTTAAATAATTACTTTACCCCTTAGGAAGGCGAGTTTTCTCGGCGTGTTGGGTTGCAATGTTAACACGTAAGTTCTGCTTTGATGATTCGATGAAGATTTTATATTGTTTGATTTATCATTTCTGTTTTGATTCTAGATGGACTCGCGTCACGTGACCTTCCACCTGACCGATCATTCCGTAGCCAATCACGATGCGTTTGAGCCAACAGGTACTTAACCTTCACCATGCTAAGGTAGCCTTTTGGCACAAATGTGTATTGGTTATGGGGTTAGGCAGCAGGGAGAAGGTTAAGTAGTACTTGTATTTTGAAGCTTCACACAGTAGGAAAGTAAATCTTGAATTTCAAAAGAAAGAATTGTAAAAAAAAAAAAAACATTTTCGGCAGTAATGCGCCCGGTGTTCTCTATCTTGATCATCGCGCGATTTGGGATCAGTCGTTGTTATGGAGGCTCGAGCCCTGTCCAATGTGACAGGGTAGATGTTCAAGTGAAAATATGCTGGAGTCTGCGGGCGATCATAAAATCCGGCGGTCTTCGGGCGATTTAAGAAATTTGGCCGGAGGTTGTCCACTGTGTGACTTTTTTTTTTAAACTTGTTGTTGTTCAGGCCAAACATATGTGATTTTATGAATAACATGTACATCCACAAGAAAACCCAAGTCTTATGCAAGAGAGTGAAACACTGCCCATTTTGAACTGATGATCAATACATGACGTAGGACTTTTGTCCTCTTGAAAATCTTCTTTGTTATCCTTTTTCCCTTGGACAATGTTTTAATTGTGGACACTAAAATTCACAATTTGCTTTGATTTCTTATTCAGAAAGAGCTTCTGGTTGAAAGAAATTATAACGCTTTATACACTAACCATTTTGTCAGGCCCTGACTGACTGATGTTGTCCTTTGGACGTTTTCCTTTTTTAAGATAATGTTACCACTCCGTCGGAGAGATCAACATCTAGAGGGGTGCTGGCTGTGCTCAAACAAATTGAGAACAACCAACGGATCAGCAGTAGCGAGGTCTGGCACAAGAAGAGAGAAGACGGAAAGAAGGTACACTGTTTCTCTTCTGTTTAATTCTTTAGTAAATTCTATCTTTAACCGTGATAAGTACTCTCCAAGCAGAGGAGGGGTCCCGACAGGTTTTTGACGTCTTTTTGACGTGTCATAAAGTAGAAAGCCCGACAAAAACGCCTAAAAACACGTCAAAAACCTGCCGGAACCCCTCTTCTGCTTGGAGAGTAGGTGATACAAGCTCAGTCACATTTTGCCCTGCAACCTTCGGGAGTTCCTACTACAGCAGCGACACCTATCTGCAGTGAGAAGTGGGATTTCTAGTCAGTATTTCCCAGAGAAAGCTGACAGATATCTAGCCTCCTACGCAGACTTCCTGGAACGGCGGCGTATATATTTGGGGGAGGGGGGTGACGCGATTTCTTACACGGGCCAAGGGAGTTATCACGGTCGCCGAGGGACGCCGCCGTTCCAGGAAGTCTGCGAAGGAGGCTAACAGATATCGCGACGGTCGTCCAAAGGTCGGCATAACCAGTGATTTACCAATGATGAAACATTTCACGGATCTATCTTGTTGCCTCTGCATGTGTATGACTGTTTTGTTTTCGGTGTATCTTGATCTCGATGGAAGATGCGTGTCACCGAAAAAGGTCAGACTTGCTGGAGAGACAGGATGTAGAGTTGAGGGGTGGTAAAACTAGTCGTTCATCAGACAGTCCGGGTCATTCGGTCAATAGAAAAGGCTAAAAATTCGCATTTTTTTCAACTTGACGCTAAAAACTAGCCTCATTTCAATCAAGCCCCGTGACCGCTCGCCGCAGGGAGAGAAACCCCCGGACAGCTGGAGTTTGCGTTATACAGACTAGCTAAAACCGACACACAAGAGATCATAAGACAATGGGTTTCTATTCTTGTCCTCACAGGTTCGTGTCCTCATCAAGGCTTCTATCATATCTCTGACGGAGATCGACACCGTGAAGCAATCATTCTCGGCTGAAGTCTGGCTCTCCGCCTACTTTAAGGAACCGCTGCTCAAGGGCAAGAAAAACAGAGAGGTGAGATCTTGAAGACCTTTGAGCGAGGAAGTCTTTATCTCCGAGGAAATATAGCAAATAGAGGTGGTCTTCTCTAGATATACGAAAGCGAAATGCGTACATGTTAATGTAGACATAGAAAAATAGATAAAGATATAAATTATATAAACAACTATAGGAAAAACTACATGTCTAGCATAATGACTTACATGCGTCTTTAACCGCCAACATGGCGGATGCTAAATGACGTCATAGTCAAATGACCTACGAAACACCAATTTACCAATCACTGATCAGGATGTTGACTGGGCTGACCAATGGGATCCACGGATCGTCCTGTTCAACGCCGTGACGGTTGATAAAGAGGAGATAAAACACAACCTTATCCTGACCGACATGGACGACATACCGATCGTACAGATCACGAGAAGGGTCCAGGCAACCTTCAAGGAGCCGATGAAGCTAGCAAACTTCCCCTTTGACTTCCAGGTATGCTTTATCTTATTTTTACCTTTAGCTTGCTAAGGTTAGTGTTTGGCACCAAATTGGATCCATTGAAGGCCAGGTAGTAGAGAGAAGGCTGGAAGACCGTCCTTGTTAGAGTTTAGGCGGAGAAACTTTGGACCCTGTGTTGGTAGATTTAACAGTTAAAATTGACCCGTTGCTCACGTCAGGTCACGTGACTTAAGTGATTGGGCTAGTACAACACGAGGAAGGCTGATCATTCGGTTGAAGATTATTTTTAGTTGTATAGTTGTTTAAGAACATAAATTTATTTAAGCATTAATGATATTTAAATGCTATCTACAAAATCCAGTATTTCTCACTTACTTACTTTCTTGACAGCTCACGTTTTTCTGAAAGAAACCTGCAATCAATATATATAGTCGTGGGGAAATGATCATAACAACTTTTAGTTTAAATTGACTCTCTAGAAGCTGACTATCAAGTTGAGGTCCAGATGGCCGATCGACCAGGTAGAGCTGATGAAAAACACGGGAGCCAAGGACACCATCCGGACGGACTCTTTTACAGGTAATTAAGGGCCTGGTCACCTTCGTCGGACGACAACTCGTACGTTCACAAGCTGAGGGCATTATTGGGATGACTAGTACTAGTACTCATACATATGTAGTACCAAACTTATCTGTCTTGTTACCGAAAATGATGTATTAGATCATATAGTTTATTCTAACAATCTAACGTTTCCAACGCCCCTTAAAAAGTAGTCATATACTCGGGTCATTTTAATTTGAAAAGGATCAGATGACTAGTCAAAAGCTTGTTCAAGTGGAAGGTGGGTTACTTAGCGTAGCGTATGAATTCTTTAGAATCTCACCAAATGACAATTTCTCCCAGCTTCCCAGGAGTGGAAGCTATACGGTCATCTTCTCTGTGATCACGACGTCACGAAAAAGGACCTCTCCACGTCAGACAAACAGTTTCCGCTGTACCACATCACCATGCACGTCAAGAGGAAGTCAGGATTCTACGTCTGGAACGTCGCTTTACTCATGGTAATCATGATGCAATCAATCGATCGATCAATCAATCAACTAACCAACCAACCAACCAACCAACCAAGCAATAATCAATCTATATACTTCTGTAATTCTTTGTTCTTTCACTGTAACTTTTTGTCACTGTTTTCGCTGTCACCTCTGTACCGTGAACTTATCACCGTGAACAAAACCTGTTATTTAGGATTCGTTCACTTGCCACCACGTAAAGTTAAAGTTCAGTGAAGATGGCCATTTTCCTTACACCGTGAAATTTTGCTGTCGTGAAGATGAAGTGAATTACAGTCAATGTATATTTATAAAATCAAAATTAGAGAACAAATACTTTCAATCTGACAAAATGCAAATAAGATTTGCGGTCGTACAAACTACATGTAGTGTCCTTATTCAGAAAGACTGACCCAATCACTCTGAACACGTGACCTTAAGATCACGTGACTCGACCTGTAAGTCATAGATAACTCGAAGTCATGGCACCACGTTTAAACTCCATGTACGTATTTAAGTTCCATAGCAACATTTATATAGCTATGAAGATGATTTGTTAAAACTTTCACGTTAACTTACTTCCAAATCTAAAATGACGGTTATACATACTGCACACAGCGTCTGTCACGGAAAGTGAAAGACTAACTTCATAAATTAGAGGTCAGCTGAAGTGAATCGAGATATTTTCATGCGTTGTTTTTGCCTGCAGTTCCTGATCATGTCGCTGTCGTTCACGGCGTTCTCGGTTTCCCCCGACAAGCCGGAATCCCGCCTCAGCGTCAGCCTCACCCTCCTGCTCACGTCGGTGGCTTTCAAGTTCATGATCTCACAGAATCTGCCGACCATCTCCTACCTTACGCTACTGGTAAGTACAGTGTAATCTAACAATAGTGGCTCATTTACACTAATGGTTCAAATACTTCCAACACCTGCACCTTTCGGTGTATATGACGGTGCTCATGTTCGTTCCTTTAGGACTATAGCCTTTGGGTTACAGAATGGGGGCTTAAGTTCGCTGGTAGTGGTGTGTGTTCAATTCAACATTTGCATACTCACAAGCACTGAGTGCTACGTAGATAGGGCTTTAGCGCCGGTTTTACGAATGCGAATGTTATCATGAATCACGACGTGAATTCTGTATAGATCGCCGTGGTTTGAGACTGTCAGACGCAACCGTGAACCACATCAGACCTCGTTTTCGTGCAAGCTCACGCGTGTTCTCGCTAAGCTGTGCTCTCGCGGGTGCACATTTCAAAATGGCGCTTGTAATTGGATTGAAGCCTAACATAGAATAATTTCATTTATCTCACTGTTATCTTTTGTCTAGGACAAGTACGTGTTGCTGTGCATGATCTTCCAATGTCTGGTGGCCGTACAGAACGCCCTGGTGTCTGCAGTGGCCAACCCCGTGGCGTTTGACCGGGTCTCCATGGCCGTACTGGGGGGGTCGGTCGTCTTCGCACACCTCGTGCTCGGCATCGTCATATGGAGGAAGGTGAGGCGAAGAAATAGAAAATCTTGGTCACGTGGGTATGACGTAATTTTGTGTTCACCAAGATGGCGGTGGTTAGTCATAAGTTGTGACGTCATATACGCCATGTGTTTGAACTCACGTAACTATGACGTGTTTTCCCGCCATGTTGGATTGTTAAACTTTGACTTTGCCCCAGGTAAATAGGATGTGTATATACAAATTTTAGAGTAGATTAAGTAGAATATGCACATGCAAATTGGAAGTCTGACTCTTCCAGCTTCAACTCAACAATTCCAGGCGTTTTAAGTATTTTGCTGCCTAGACATGCAATCTTTATGCAAAGCACGTATACAGTGCCTAGACATGCAATCTTTATGCAAAGCACGTACACAGTATATAGCTTATTATATGACTTAATCTTTTTATTCTTTTAGAAACGGAAGGCCAACAACCTGTTGCGAAAGGCTAAGAAGGAGTATCTGGTATGACGTTTTATGTACCATACATGGTCTCTTTTTTTATCTAGTAGACGTATACAAATATCTATCCATATCTTTATATCTGTATCCATCTATAAGGTAACAGTATGTACTTAAAAAGTAACTTAATACATATTAATCTACGTTTGTCTGTCTAAATCCGTTGGTGCATGTTTGACAACGATCACTTTTTGCTTTCATCTAACGGGGTGTGGGTATTCATAATTTTCTGTTGTAATACGAAACTGTGGGAAGATAATACTGTCTTAAGACATAAAATCATGTTTATTTCAAACGGTACCGTAGCTATTGGGTAATTGCTAATTTCTTTTGCTGTCCGACCAATAGCGTACCGGCACCTCCATCGAGCGGTTTTTCCAGCGGACTAAGTGCAGCATCACGGGGTTCACTGACGGAGAGGTTACCCGGGTTCAGGGCTTTTAAAACTGGTCCAAACCAGATAGAACCGGCACAAACCACTTCATACCTTGTCCCAAAGAACTAGAGAAAAACAAAATAACATGAAGAATATATTTGTTACAAGCAATGTCATTGGACATGCCTGCTGGCAGGCTGTCTTACTGACAAATCTATTTTCTGGTTACATTGTATTTTTCTACTTCTTCATTCTAATCCTTTATTTATATAAGTAAATAAGAAGTAAACTATGTCTGTTTTTAGTAGTAGGTAACTCTTTAGTAACAGTAACAATCATGGGTAAATTCGTTTACTTTGTATTATAGTTTTAGGCTAGTGGTAAAATTACTTTGGTATCTGATGTGTATTTCTAATGAAAGCGTATCGTATCTAATATATTTACAGTGATAACTCTAATGAGAGGAATTGTAATATACTGTATGTGGTACCTGATACGTTTATCGTCTTATTCATTAAAAAAAAAAGTAACGTTACAGCAGAAATTGTTGTTTCCCGTTTTCTGTGCTTAAATTTTGGTATTGCTTATTTGCAAACACGTTTGACGTCAAATATCAAAAGCGTCATTACACGTGATAAGACTGTAATGTCCGAGGGCCAGGCGTAAACAGTCTGTGAAAGAAGGTCAGCCAAAAGTTCCGCAACACAATTTGAGACCGTCTGTCAGCGCCACCCAACGAAAATATTTGGCACTGTAGACGTATAATGAAGACTGTCAACAAAGATCACTGAAGAGCAATACCACAGTAACTAGAGCGTTCAGTGCGTCAATTGTTACTTTTAAGCACGTTCATCAGGCTTTGTTCATCTACATCTCCGCTACTCTCCAACCAGAGGTTCGGCTCTGGCTTGTTTTTGACGTCATGTTAGGCGTTTTTGTCGGGCTTTCTATATTTTGTGCCTTTTCTTTTTATAGCCAAGCAAACGGGACAAAATCAAAAGCCCACAAAAATCGTCTAAAAAGACGTCAAAAACAAGCCAGAGCCAAACCAACGCTATGTTATAACGTATCAAAAGTCGCTCTTTGGATAGAAACAGAACCTACATGAAAGTTTCATTGGACTGCTACATTTTTACAGTACATCTCTACTAGTACTAGTATTCCGCTAGGCAACACCATCAGAGAAAACCGACGTGGGCATTGGATAGTCGCTGAGAGAAGACAAAGATGACACCAAAAGGCAACAATAATATTTTTTATGAATTCTGCTGTAGCCCACTCTCGTAATGATTGTAATATTTCAGAATTTTGCATTGCCAGCTTTTTTTGATAGCATTAGACAGATGCTATTAGTATAAGTAATAAACCTTGAGGCAAAGTAAAAATCCTAGAAAACTTTTTCAGAATCTAACGGTTTTATCTATTCTGTAAAAACATTGTCATCATAACAAATACATCTTCACATTCTTTTATATCAAGAAGTACTTAACATCGTTTTACGCAGTTGTGTGTTTATTGCTTAAGAAATTAAGTGTAATTAAGAAATCAAGTGTAATCAAGTGTTCTGTCAGCTGTCATCAAACGCATTTCCTAGAAAATTCCATAAGGTTATTCTGCAAATGACCACCCCCTAATCAGAGCACTTGGATGTGTCCTCTAGGCTCCAAATAGCAGGCGGACGATCAGCCCACTATCCAATGAGTGGTCAGTATACAAAAAAAAAAGATGTAAAATGGTAATTTTTCGAACTAACTCAGCAAGTTTAGATTCTTTTATTTTACCATAGCCACCCCTATACTTCCCAGATTTTCGCGGCAACAAAATACCACCAAGAATTGATTTTCAATGGTTTAAAGCCTTATTTCTATCTGGCGGTCAATGCCCTAGCTCATGTGCTTGATTAATAATAAACTCTTCGGAGACGACACCATGGTACCATGACTACGACATCGACAAACGCCAGGTGACGTCACCCAGGAGTTCAGCATTCGTGGTATCAGCCGTGAGTGGGTCATGTTACTTTTCACCTGTGAACAGAATGAGAACGCTGTCTGTTTCACGTTAAAAAGTCCGCTATCATTGACTCAGTTAACAGTACTCAGCGCAACGTTGACTTTAGAAGGCTAACTTTGAAACTAACTTTGAAAGGTGTGTGTATGTACCGTTACCTTTGGCCTAGCAGGACTTTGTTTCCACTGAGCTTAGTCGCGTGACTCTACCATTTGGTAAAATAAAAAGATCTTGATCTCAAACCAGTGTTATAGAAAGCCTATATCTGGTAATAAGGCAATAATGTTCTTTATTTTACAAGACGCCCCCAAAATAGGAAAAGTCTCGTAAGTGTTACAAAAGTGTTATACAGTTAGGGGGAATCCCCACCCAGGGGGATTTTATGACAAGGTTGTAAATCCACTGACGTCGATCAGCCGTGTGACTCTACCGTTTGGGAAAAGGAGAAGTTAAGATCTCGATCTTGGTACATGTAGGTGCGACAAGGAATCTGCAGACTATTGAGTGGTAGGACCGAGAGGGGCACCGAGAAGACGACCTGTACCGCCCGAGGGGTCAGCTGAGACAATGGGGATATTTAAGAGTAAACCTGAAGCACTGCATGAAGCACCCACAAGACAACAATTGGAGGTAGGGATACTATTATTCTTAGTGCACTAAATCGTGCGATTTACAAGCGATATGGCTCACCAGCATACAAAGAAACTAGCCAGGTTCCCCAAAGGGGTCAAAGGTCTCATGTATTAAGATAAATAGATTTTTCTTTCTTTTCAAGATGTCTGGTCAAATGAAGAAAATTTGTAAATCTAATACGTTCCATAGTAGGTCTAATAGAAATATGACATAAGTAACTGAGAATGAGATCTAGAGGGACATGAACTGATACATATTATGTAAATAAAAACCTAAGTGATAATTCCATAGACGGTAAATGACGGAATTTGATACTTAAAGATAGTTAAGTAGGAACATTGTTTAACCTGATGTATACAAATTGGGACCTAATCTGCATGATTGATGATGATGATGATGAAATACTAGAATGGCATTTTTTGCGATTCTAAGATGAGAAAATGCTATGACACCCCCTTGTTGCTTGGAAAATGTTGCTTGTATTGAAATTAGAATGTGTTTAGATTTTAACTTGCACAATATTCTTATCCCAGCAAAGACGAGAAAGTGGTGAACAAAGAAAAAGGAAAGGTGATGACGAAAATAGACTCACCTCTCCTAGCCCAAAACCACAAGTAGCCTGTGACGGGAATAAGGGAAACAAGACAAGGTGCGTAACATGTTAGCTTGTACATCACAGTAAAAGATGTAGGTTGATAGGGTTCGGAGACAGCAAACCTCTCCTGACTCTGCATTTCTTCATTAATTATGCATGACGCGTTTGTGAATATTAGACATCCAGGTCAGGAAAAGAGGAATAAAACTGAATCTTTACTACTGGATAAATACAAATGTATTTATTCAGCAGTAAAGATTCAATTTCATTACCTTTTACCTTTGATAGAATAAAACTTTCATACGTTTAACAACGTGTATTCTTTGAGAAGAGAACATGATAAGTTGATTCAATAGATGCAAATGGCGACCTTATTTTCATAATGACAAACATTTTTGATGGGCCACTCGAAGAGATTATTAGGATTCGGCGAAGATATTTGGAACTAGTTATTTATGTTATTATCGAAACTTGCAACATTAGAAATCCGAAAATATTGAGACTGATTGATGAATTATGAAAATAGCATCCGACTTGGTGCGCCAAGCCGCTGCAGTGTATGACAATTCTCCAAGCACACGTTAAAAATCGCGGTCACTACCTACCCACCACCCACCGAAACCTCAGCTTGGAGAATAGCATGACATCAATGAGTAACCTATTCATTATGTCAGGGGTAACAATGAGTTAATGGTTTGCAGAATGACTGAAGGAGAGGGCAGCACTTATGCTAGAGAAGCAAGCACCACTGGCAAAACAGAGGAAGACACCGACAGGTATAACGGATTCCATGACTTGCATTTTATTATTATTTTTGTTTACTTCGGTTTTTGACAGACAAGGACGACGTGGCACTGCACTTAAGATGTTATAACTTATATTAACAGTGCCACGTACAGAAAACAACATATCCATTTTTACTTTGAATTTATACACCTGGGCGAAGTGTAAATTGCCTTTCCCAAGGACACAACATCGGTGCACATGGCGTCAGGTGGATTCGAACTCGGGACGTCTTGGTTGCTTTTCTTCATGTTGGCCTACGTGTACATATGAAACAACGATAGAGATTCCTTAACTACGTTTAATGATCTTTTTTTATTCTATCTTTACTGAATTGATAGTCAGCGATGTCAGTCGTATCTTATTGAAAGTAAAATGTCATAACTTACCGTTTATATCATACAACATCCTTTATGTAGTATATATGAAGAACACCTACAGGAAGGCTGCAGGGCCCTGCAGATAGGAGATCTGGACAGGGCAGAGCATAACTTTGCAGCAGCGCTCAAGACTGTACATGTTAAAGGTGAGTCAAAAGAGTACAAAAAGTCGCCCAAAGGCCGCCAGTAATGTAAGTAGTAAAACAAGATACTTGGTTTTTGTCCACAAATAGTGCTAGCATGCTACTAGAAGTATGACCTTAGTGAAGTAATATTGTCCATCTCGTTTTGCAAATATAAGGGTCTCCAAAGTCAGAAATATTTTTCTCAATACTGTTACACGCATGTGATGCAAGCAGCTGTCATTGTGCCTTAGGGTTAGATAATAAGCAAGACTCAATTTAATACCATTAACGTTGGAATGGTGCACTGTTGAATGGCAATTGAAAATAGGAATAGAGTAACATTATGCGTGTTTAGATTTTCAACACTTATTAACGGGTTTAATTATAAAAAAATTACAATTTTATGACAGGTCAACATCCAAAAGAAGCAGAGCCCCTGTACAAGTTGGGAAGGGTCTACCTGACAAGGGGAATCGAGTCCAAAGACGGAGGTGATTTCACCAAAGCTGCAGCACTCTGTAATGCAGCACTGGTAAGATCAAGGAGGGAAGACATAGAGGAAGCAATCCACAAGATACCCCAATCATTTGTTAAGCACGTACTGAATAACGAAGAAACGGTAAACATCGATGATGCAGAGAAACATAAGTTGAACATTACAATGCATCGAAGTTATGTGGATAAAGAAATCAATAGAATTGATGAAAACATAGATCCATACAGCCTTAATGATGACGACCCAAAGTTAAGAGAAGTGGAGAAGATGAGAATAGAAGAAGTGAAGACACTGTTTGAGTCAATTGTTGATCAACGAAAGGTGTTCATAGCCGGGCTTGTAGATGAATGTACTGAAGTCATGGGCCCACCTCCCTGTAAGTACGCTATGATAGGTTTGGGTTCACAAGCCACCGGATTGGTAACCCCATACTCTGATCTGGAATTCGCCATTTTGATAGAGGATGAAACCGAGCATAATGTTAAGTATTTCCGCAACCTCACCCATTACCTACATCTCAAAGTGATCAATCTGGGCGAAACCATTCTCCCGTCAATGGGGATTAAGTGTCTTAATGATTTCTACTCAGATGACCCACTGGACAACTGGTACTATGACTCTGTAACACCGCGTGGGTTTTCGTTCGATGGAGCCATGCCAAAGGCATGTAAAACTCCACTGGGCAGAGGTAAATCCAGAACAGGAACAAGTGAACTTATTCACACACCAATCGACATGACAAATGTTCTGAAAAACGACCTAACGTTCCATTTGAAGAAAGGCTACCATCTTGCTTGTGTGCTTGGAAATGTGTCTTTGATCACGGGAGAACAGGACTTGGTGAATGAGTACACGTCTTTATGGAATCAGCATCTGCAAGAAAATGATGGAATAATCCCATTTCTGACAGCAAAAACTATACTGAGTGAGAATGCACCAACGTTTCAAGCGAAAGATCTCACTGCCAATCTGATGAATGTAAAGAAAGAGATATATAGATTTTCAAGCCTTGCAGTGTCTTGTTGGGCGTTACTTCATAATATACAACAAACCACAATCTGGGAGACTACTAAGGAGCTGAACAACAGTGGAGTCGTCAGTAGTGAGAACGCACATCACTTGTTGGTTATGGTCAGTATCTCAGCAGAACTGAGGCTACGAACATACATGCACAACGGTGGTCAGGTAGAAAATCTGTCCACTTTAACATCAATGTCGACAGATAAAGATATTGCGGCAAAATTGAAGAAAGTGTTTTACTTCTCAAATAGACGGCAACTCATGAGATACTATTACACGGTAAGGCCGTTAAAGCATTTCATTTCACAGCTGAGCGAAAGTGGGTCACAGAAAGAGCAGTCAGTTTTGTTTGAAAATTCTTCAGAGCTAAAAGCAGAGGTATACGGCAGTCTGTGCGATTACGAAAGTTTTAAAGAGTGCACAGAGCAAACACTTCAGAAAAATATATCAAAATACGGGGAGTATGCTGTACATTCTGATATTGCCGACTCACTTAACAACTTGGGTATCGCCTGGAGTCACCTTGGTGACCAAAGAAAGGCAATCAGCTATCATGAACAGTCACTACAGATGAAGCGGAGTATCTATGGTGAGGACACTGCACATCATAACATAGCCGCTTCTCTTAACAACTTGGGTGAAGCCTGGAATGACCTTGGTGATCACAGAAAGGCGATCAGCTATTATGAACAGTCACTACAGATGACGCGAAGTATCTATGGTGGGGACACTGAACATCCTGGCATAGCCGACTCACTTAACAACTTGGGTACCGCCTGGAGTAAACTTGGTGCTTACAGAAAGGCGATCAGCTATTATGAACAGTCACTACAGATGAAGCGGAGCATCTATGGTGGGGACACTGAACATCCTGACATAGCCGACTCACTTATCAACTTGGGTACCGCCTGGAGTGACCTTGGTGATTACACAAAGGCGATCAGCTATCATGAACAGTCACTACAGATGAAGCGGAGTATCTATGGAGAGAACACTGAACATCCTGCCATAGCCGACTCACTTAACAACTTGGCTTCTGCATGGAATGACCTTGGTGATCACAGAAAGGCGATCAGCTATTATGAACAGTCACTACAGATAAAGCGGAGTATCTATAGTGAGGACACTGAACATCCTGAGATAGCCGACTCACTTAATAACTTGGGTACCGCCTGGAGTGACCTTGGTGATCACAGAAAGGCGATCAGCTATTATGAGCAGTCACTACAGATGAAGCGGAGCATCTATGGTGAGAACACTGAACATCCTGGCATAGCTGACTCACTTAACAACTTGGCTGTTGAATGGAATGACCTTGGTGATCACAGAAAGGCGATCAGCTATTATGAACAGTCATTACAGATGAAGCGGAGCATCTATGGTGAGAACACTGAACATCCTGGCATAGCTGACTCACTTAACAACTTGGGTACAGCCTGGAGTAAACTTGGTGATTACAGAAAGGCGATCAGCTATTATGAACAGTCACTACAGATGAAGCGGAGCATCTATGGTGGGGACACTGAACATCCTGACATAGCCGACTCACTTATCAACTTGGGTACCGCCTGGAGTGACCTTGGTGATTACGCAAAGGCGATCAGCTATCATGAACAGTCACTACAGATGAAGCGGAGTATCTATGGAGAGAACACTGAACATCCTGGCATAGCCGACTCACTTAACAACTTGGCTTCTGCATGGAATGACCTTGGTGATCACAGAAAGGCGATCAGCTATTATGAACAGTCACTACAGATGAAGCGGAGAATCTATGGTGGGGACACTGAACATCCTGACATAGCCGACTCACTTAACAACTTGGGTATCGCCTGGAGTGACCTTGGTGAACAAGGAAAGGCGATCAGCTATTATGAGCAGTCACTACAGATGACGCGGAGCATCTATGGTGAGGACACTGAACATCCTGACATAGCCGACTCACTTAACAACTTGGCTGTTGCATGGAATGACCTTGGTGATCACAGAAAGGCGATCAACTATCATGAACAGTCACTACAGATGAAGCGGAGTGTCTATGGTGAGAACACTGAACATCCTGGCATAGCCGACTCACTTAACAACTTGGGTATAGCCTGGAGTAAACTTGGTGATCACAAAAAGGCGATCAGCTATTATGAACAATCACTACAGATGAAGCGGAGCATCTATGGTGGGGACACTGAACATCCTGACATAGCCGACTCACTTAACAACTTGGGTACCGCCTGGGGTGACCTTGGTGATCACAAAAAGGCGATCAGCTATTATGAACAGTCACTACAGATGAAGCGGAGCATCTATGGTGGGGACACTGAACATCCTGACATAGCCGACTCACTTAACAACTTGGGTACCGCCTGGGGTGACCTTGGTGATCAAAGGAAGATGATCAGCTATCATGAACAGTCACTACAGATGAAGCGGAGCATCTATAGTGAGGATACTGAACATCCTGACATAGCCGACTCACTTAACAACTTGGGTACCGCCTGGAGTGCCCTTGGTGATTACAGAAAAGCGATCAGCTATCTTGAACAGTCACTACAGATGAGACGGTGTATCTATGGTGGGGACACTGCACATCCTGACATAGTCTTCTCGCTTTACAACTTAGGTGAAGCCTGGAGAGACATTGGTGATGACACAAAGTCAAACGACTACTTTGCTCTTGCGGAGCATATGAAACAGAATCTGAAATAAATGATTTGTACCTAAATGCCCCTTCCATATAAGCTGTGTTTAATTGATGAATACCTCCTTTACCTAAGTATAATCTGTTTTGTCTAAGTCTATACAATGTAAATTGTTGGTAAATATTACATATAGTTTGCCTGAAGAAATTAGACATACAAAAATTTGGTACTGAGTGTTATTGAGAATTATGGAATTTACATTTTATTTTACTGCACCATAATTGGCTACTGAATAGAGGACACCCGTAGTTGGGTTGGTTGCCACTATAAAGGAATATGTACATTTTGTAACAAGAATTCCGCAGACTTTTAATTACACCTTTTTTTTAGAAAGTTATTTATACACAAACATGTGTAATACACTTGGTGATACACCAAAAAGCAATTACTCAAACAACTGGATATGATTTTGGAAACGGTCAGACGTTTCAAGTAGCATCCACTACTTTTCGTCAGTGACTGTGAGCAAGATCAGTTGAACAGCAGGTTTATAACCACGAACTATGAATTGATATGTAAATAAGGAGAAGACAAATTTTTAGACAGTCCAAAAGAAAGCGAATTAGACAACTCAAGACAAGGTTGAAGTAAAAGGGGACAATAGCTCCTATTGTTTTAATATAGGAGCTAAAGCTGGTTTGCCCCCAAGGCTATGTCCCAAGTGCCAGACAGTTCCACCCTTAGCCCTCCTTTCCTGTTGAGGGTTGGATTGTATATCCTCTCATATATTGCCTCCCTTACTCCACGTTCGAACCAGCGGGGTTCGCGGTCAAGGATATCAGTGGATTCGAGATTGAACGAGTGCCCCTGGTTGTGTTTTAGGTGGTGGAAAATGGCCGAGGAGTAGCTGTTAGCGCAATGTTCTTTGTACCTTTCATTAAGTGATCGGCTGGTCTCTCCGATATAAGTGTTGTTGCAGTTGGGTTCTTCACATTTGAGTCTGTAGATGACATCGGCCTTGCTGCCTTTGCGTGGTCGGTCTTTAGGATGTACCAGTCTTTGTCTGAGAGTTGATTGAGGTTTGAAGTTGGTGGCAATGTTGAAGTTTTGGAAGATCCGTCGGAGTTTTTCGGACACTCCTCGTACATATGGAATAGTGATGTTGGCCTTGTTTCTGTTGGTCAATGGTGTACACTTAGGCGTTTTCTTGGACTGGTCAGACGGTTTGAGGGCTTTGTGGAAAGTCCATCTTTGGTAGCCACATTTGCCAAGGGCACCTCGGAGGTGTCTATGTTCGTCTGTTTTGGCCGTGTCTGAGGTGATGATGTTGTCTGCCCGATGAAAGAGAGTTTTTATAACTGCCAGTTTGTGTTCCAAAGGGTGGTGAGAATCAAAGGCCAGATACTGATCGGTATGGGTCGGCTTCCTGTATACTTCGAACTGGAGGCGACCATCCTTCTCTATGATGGTTTTGGTGTCTAGGAAAGGGAGCATATTATCTTGACTCGACTCCTGTGTGAACTTGATGTTGTCATCTATCTGGTTGATATGTTCAAAGAAATCATCAGCTACTCTCTTCTTTGGGGCCTTGGGGGCAAACCAGCTTTAGCTCCTATATTAAAACAATAGGAGCTATTGTCCCCTTTTACTTCAACCTTGTCTTGAGTTGTCTAATTCGCTTTCTTTTGGACTGTCTAAAATTTGTCTTCTCCTTATTTACATATCAATTCATAGTTCGTGGTTATAAACCTGCTGTTCAACTGATCTTGCTCACAGTCACTGACGAAAAGTAGTGGATGCTACTTGAAACGTCTGACCGTTTCCAAAATCATATCCAGTTGTTTGAGTAATTGCTTTTTGGTGTATCTTATTACCTGGATGTCTAATCTTCATCGACGTACACTTGGTGATAACCTACAACTAGAGCAGAAATATGCATACTCAATAAAACGTATATTATGTGATCTAAAAGCTACGATGTAATTGAAAAACTCTGAATGTGTCAACATACTGGGGGTATATGCTTTTAGAAGAGGGAAGGCAATATAGTATCAACTTTGAGAATTCTAATCATAATTGAGAATTATGGCATTTAAAATTCACTTTACTGCACCCTGATTGACTACCGTACGTATGGAGGAAAATTCAGTGGATTTGATTGTCATTATAAAGGAATATGTACATCTTGTAACAATAATTCCAGAGAAGATGAAGTACACTTGTTTTGAAATGTTCATTGAGACATACGCAAAAAACTAGACCAAAAATATGCATACTTCATAAAACGTATACTATGTCATCTAAAAATTACGATGTTATTGAAAGAATCACATTATTGTTGTATCTACTTTTAGAAGAGGGAAGAGACTCTCTAGCCAAATATCGAATACAGCATGAATTTTGTCTTATCATATTTCAGCTGCAGTTATCTAACGTGAAGTATCCATCCCATGTTGGGCATGAATATGCAATACAGTTTAATTTCATTGTCATCATAACATTGTAATTTTCTGAGTTGATCTATACTAATGTACTATGGCTTTTCCAGATCACGAAATATCTCCTGCAGTACCAAGGAAGGCCAGGGGTTTAAAATCTGATCATTTCTTTGATAAAGCAAGACCTCACCACGTACCAAGTTTTATAACAAGCAGCCCATAGATTATTGAGTTATTCTGTTCCAACACTGCCGAAAACATAACCTTCTGGACAAAGGTAAAATAATGTACTTGTGTTTCTTTCTTCGGAGCTTCACCCCGTAGCTGTCGGTTTGTCCACTCACGAGCGCCGTCTAGCGTCGGCTCTGCCCCTGCAGCATGACTTGTCTATTCACGACATTGAAACGGTGAGAAAAAAAAATGAAGTGCTTGATTGCTTAAAATCAAAACTGCCTCGATCAACTACATGGATCAGGAAACAAACAAAACAAACAAAAACAAAACAAATTGGAATGGCGTTTTAAGGTAGTCTTAGTTAACTAGCTGCTAATCGATTAAAAGTTTTAACTAATATGTAGCTAGACTTTTAACGCATCGGACGCTTTCTTTTGTTCCAAAAACCAGAAGCAAAAAATCTTAATCAAAAACAAATTCGTTAAAAAAGCATTGATTTTTCTTAAGTACCATGTTTCATGAATTGTAGAAAGTATGTGGCGAATTCAGGGAAAGTGCTACCAGTCTGTCAATGTTGGTTTAGCCCTACGCAAATCTATATGTGTGCACACTTTCTTATCAATATTGACACTACTTTAACCCGCGAGGCATTTCTGCGGACTTTGAAACGCCGGACTAAGCAGCTCAAGAGTCGTGTTTTTCTACAAGCGATTAGTAAATAATCCACAAACACGCGGCTTAAAGGTTGATCTGTGCAAAGCCGCGATCTCCTATTTAGACTTAGTCTCCTACTCAATATTCTACCCAAGTTCTAGAACGTTATTATGCCGTGGAGCGTGCCGTCCCTTCGGCGACCACTTGTACACCAAGCAGGGAGGATCACTTTGGGGGATAAGCAAACACTGCAGTTGTACCGAGGCCTTTGTTTCAAGGGTCCGTGACGATTTCAGGCGCCGTAATCACTGCCTGATAACCCTTAAAAAGCGCCTCTTGGCAACAATTCACCCGTGGACATCACAAGTAGGAGGAATGAACTCACACTTTCTTCTGCAAACTGTGCAACTTTGAAAGCTTTCTTCTTGCCTTTGCAATGCATACCTTCAGTTATTTTCCATTGATATTCTTTATTTTAATATAGATTAAACTATTTCAATGTGAATTATTACTATGTCAGAATTCTAAGATGACGACACAATAACAAGTGAAGAAGATGACAGTGCCAATCGTCATTCCTGTCGCTTATCCGTGAACCCTTTGTAACCCGTTTGTTTAGTGGGCGCACTCTGATTGGTCCGTAGTTCAAAGGGATTTAGTGACGTCACAGTGTCGTGATTCAGATGTCAGAAGCAGTCTTATAAAGGGGTGAAGCACTTGTTATGGTGCAGGTCTGGTGTGACCACGTACTCTGGCGTGATTCCTCTTTTAGCTGAAACGTGCGTAAGGTTGTGATTCAGCGGCATATTTGGACGCTTTTCCGTCGGAAAGAAAAATGTGTTGGTCAGGACAACGCTAGTAGGAGTGTTTCTTACAGGACGAAAACGGGGATGCGAATATGGGATCGGGGTCCAGCAAGAAAGCGTCGGAAGACAGACCTCAAGGAGGCGTCAAGGGGCACGTGCAAAACGGCAACACCAGGAAAACCATCCCTCCTGAACATGGAAGAGAAGACGGGAAGGAAAGAGGCGGCGACAAACGACAGAAACGGGAATCGCTTAGCGTCGCCAATGAAAATACCGGTAGAAAATCACCCTACTGGCAGACTGAGAGCGATTTCTCTATGGCTAGGACTGTGGACGCTGAGGTTAACATTCTAACGGGAGAGTTGGACGAAGCGCTACGGGACAGTCGGCAGTACACCGGCGGCAGGCAACCCGCCAACGCCCGGCGAAAACCGCACGCCGGCGACCCCAACAACTATCAGACTTCTAACACCCTCGCCGTCAAGAATAATAGAAACGCTGACCGAAGGGAGAAAAGCTTGACTCCCGAGGGTAGAACTCGTATCTCCCCGAGGGTGGGGAAGGATCCCGAGGGCACGGGAGACGACTCCGGGGTGGAAAACTACTCCCCCGAAGTCGACAACGAGATAGAAGACACCCTAGCGCCATCGTATCAGGTGAGCTGGTCTATTTTTCCTCATCCAGTCGCTACCTAGCTAGTATAGGGGGTCATGTTTCACAGGACCTATAGCGCACGACAGATTGGTTTGATTCAATATTTCTAGTACCACTGCTCAAAATGCCTACTCTCCAAGCAAAGTAGGCTTGTTTTGGACGTCTTTTTAGGCTTTTTTGTAGGGCTTTCTACTAGTATTTTGTCAGGTTTTCTTTTATCCGTCAGCATAAACTGACAAAATGGTGATTCCTATGAAAACGCTTATAAGGATGTCCAAAACTAGCCTCTACCAGGCTCCGTGGATTATTGCTGAAAAATAGAAGAAATTGGCCAAATCAAATGGGGTCGGCTACGGAGAGAGGGCCTGTTGGAGCCTGGACAATAAGACGATCCACGGAGCCTGGTAGAGGCTAGCCCAGAACAAGCCGGAGCCTAACCTGTGCATGGAGAGTACGAAATAATACCCCCCCCCCTCCTTCCACTAATCCTTCCTTTCCTTCCACTGCAAGAGGATATCTGCAACATTCCCACGATGACCCCTTGTAAATAGACGGGGCCAGTCGTCTTTTGTACATAGTTTAGTGTACACAAACTTAGCGCCCGGTCGTTTCAGGAATCTTGTTCAGGCGTAGGAAGACTCATGGCAACGCAAGCCGCCAAGGGCCCCAATTGGAACAAAAAACACCCTTGTATGCGCAAAGAATTGTTCCCATTCACTACAGCAAGGTCCCCCTTTTTTAGCGGGTAGGATCCTGTGTATACAAGCGGTCTATAGGCAGGACGTGCTATAGTAGGGTGGTTAGCAACGAGGCGACCACGAAAAACACACAAAACACGCAAATTACGAGCGAATGAAAAGCCCTGTACAAAAACGACACGTTGTGCGTGCCAAGATCGCCCTCTTTTAAAGACGTGCATTTTACGTTGTCCTGAATTTGTGTGTTAACAAATGTACAACGTATAGGATATCTACACGTCTATACACACAGATAGGTATCAAAGATTTGTTGTTAAAACTTGCGATAAAAACAACAGCAACAAACTACGTCTTTCCGGTGTAAAATGATCACCTCTTTAGATCCAACGTCCCTTGACTAATTGAATTAGAGGCGCCGTCAAATCAACTTACCCACGGTAACTATATATATGGTCATCAAACGTGTGACGTATACAGGTCTGATTAAATCAACCGAAACAGGTGGCATAATATAACCCCTTGCGCCAATGGAAGGAAATAACATACATTCAATCTGTTTTAACTTTGATTAAACCAAGTAAATCATGAATGACTAAGCATTATTCATTAGAATAGATAAGCGAATAAAAAAATATAAAGTATTTCAATCAGATTATCCTTTCAGATAATAGAAACGCATTTGGGGTCGACCATTTTCCATTCCTCCTCTCCCTAAATATCAATTTTGAAACGTCCCTACCGAAAGCGTAACAGGAAAACAAAAGTGTTCCATGGAGACACCGTGGTCATTTATTACTGTACCAATGAAAAAGCGATCATGTAAGTTAATTAGGCGTTCAAGCATTCTATTGGCTGATCCATTTATCCTGGGTTGCGTGCAATGGTCTTAACACGCTAACGTCACATTGAAAACATACTAACAGGCAACCGTATATAGATTCAATAGGACAGCGCGAACCTTTGGCCAAATCAGCATTTTGAAAAACAGATTTCTTTTGCATAAACCAAAAATGATCTCAAAAATCCATGATGCCTTCTTTCAAAATGATATTGTTTAGAATCAAGATACATGGTACCTTCCATAACCGAACTAGCACATATTTCTTAGCGTTCTCAAACGTGTCTTGAATAACAGGGGTCCAAAAAAGTAACGTAGCTCAAATCAGCAAGGTTTTGTTTCAATATCGATCAATCTATAAATATCACCAAAAATGCGTTCTAGATTTTTTTCCCATTTTCTGAAGTGCTCTTGGCACAACAATGGTGGCATACTTAATATCTAACGCCTGGTTGAGTTCATTCAAAACAGGTTACGTAATGTACCAAATGTATTTTGAAATATTACCTATTTTCATTGACATAATAAGCATATGGTGTGTGGCAGCAATTGTTTCATTGGTAATCAAAATTAATTATGCAGTTAGAATTGAATTAAACTTAGGTACAAGGCAACACTAAGGGATTCGGACTATTTTTTCATTGTCCTTATAGCTAGCTTGGTCAAATCGATTTTCTATGTCCATTATTTGACAAGTGGTCGGTTAAATAGATACTCGCGAACGTTGCTATATTATCAACAAGAAGTTCTTTATTCTAAACCTCTGATTCAGATATTGAACAGCACTCAAAAATCTTTAGATATTCTATTCAAAACATTGAGTCTTCTTGCAATAATGAATGTTATCGAAAAAGAAAGGCGATTGGCAAGGATATATTCAAAATAGTAGAGACCTCTTCAGTCAGATTGAAATGGAATTTTCATAATCATATTTTTCTCCATCTAAACATTGAAAGGGGTATATTTAGTTTTCTACATAATTTATTCATGAATGTATGAATGAGTCGATTTCTTCTGCGTTGCCAAGGTGAAAATATCATTATTTCACGGTGATTATTTTACTGCCGCAATAGTTTTTAAGCCGACCGTCGCGGGTTATGATATGAAAATATTATTTACAGCTGTGATATTTCAAGTGCGTAACCACCTTCACAAAATCAATACGTAGCAAAGGTTAGCATAGATTAATGATTTACACGACACAGAGATATGGCATGGAGATTTCAACCTATTCATAGACTAGCTGAATGCATTATTGGGATATAGTCGTGCATGTCTCGTACAAAATCTAGCCGACTTGTTACGGACGGCCTTGTCCACAACAAGACAGCTGGATCTTGTGGGACACATGCATGTTTCCTTGTGTGCGGAAAGGAAACTAGATCCTTGTCGGTGGTTGGTTCTGTCTAGCCTCCACCAGGCCTTCCTACGGGCGTATGGATCGTAGACTTCGGCAGAAAAAAGAATAATTGGCCAGCAGAGTCAGTCCACGATAAAGTTAATACTTCGCCCGCGCCTGCAAACGAAACCCTCTATAGTGACCAAACTTCCCTGGCAAATATTCTCCCTATAGCCGGCGTAGTTAGTCTGGTAGAGACTAGGTTCTGCCACAGCCTGCTTAAAGATTCTACGACATCAAATTCGCACGGCGGGCTTCGGCGAATGCGACCACACCGCTGCGGAACTTCAGTAGCCTGGAATCCATCCTATTTAGCTTCCGTCCGCTACCCAAACTCCTCTGCGCTACCCAAGCTCCGCTGCCGGCTTGGGGTAGCGGACGGAAGCTAAATAGGCTGGACTCCAGGCTAGAACTTCAGCGCCGCGGGAGCCGGCATTTCAGAATAATATCCAAGCGGATGAAACGGTGGTGGCTATTTTGTAGTTTCTTTGCGGCCTTTTCCGCGTCTCTTGTGGTGCGCTCTTCCTTGTGGCTAATCCCCCGTAGGATGCGGCGAGGAGTTAAAAAGATATACACCTGGACAAACGCGTACGTACTAAATGTTCAAAGAAAACGCGTGACTGACGTCGATATGGATCTTTACATTCGCTTGGAGATTAGATTGATAATGTTGAAGACCGGAAGAAGCTCAGGAAATTCTGTAAACAGGAAATACTATTTCCCTTTGCCTGGAGGTCTCCGCTAGATCACAGAAACTTGATTTTGATTTCCGCCGTTTTTTCATAAGATTTGAGGCAACGTAGCTTTATAACAGTATCCGGTTGGTGTTATGATATTACTTTTTGATGGTTATGCTCTGTTTTTTAATGGCCCTTGCCTTTTGTAATAATAACTCGCTGAATAACTTGTACTCTTTGTGTCGAAAGGCCGCTAGAAGTTTTGTTCCGACAGTAGTCGGAAAAACAAATAGCAAAAAATAGAAGCAAACAAAAATAGAAGCAAACAAAAAATGATAGCAACCAGAAACAGCAGCAACCATAAGATGGCAGCCGAACTAGAAAACGGTAGCAACCTGAAAACGGTAGCAACCTGAAAACGGTAGCAACCTGAAAACGGTAGCAACCTGAAAACAGAAGCAACAGAAAAGCGGTAGCAACCAGAAAACCCTAGCAACCTCAAAACGGTAGCAACTGGAAAACGGTAGCAACTGGAAAACAGAAGCAACAGAAAAGCAGTAGCAACTAGAAAATGGTGACGATAAAATAACAACTTTATTACCATCTGCTTTATTCCCACTTGATACCACATGAAAAGTCTGCGTAAAACATTTTAGATGTAATAAGATATCTATAAGTACTTCTTATCTAAATTGCTTCTTCAGCTATGCTATTTCCTTTCCGAAGGGCTTGCTATTTTTAAGTCTCAGCAATAATAACCGACTCACCAAAAGCCGTCTAGAACTAGACTTAATTTTTGGTCTTATATTGCTGGTCACTTAGTCGTATTAAGGGTCTAAGTAACGATGGTTACGGCTTGAATCTATGACGTGCCCTAAGATGTTATATGCCGGGTTCTGGATCCAAGGCTATAAGTGGGCCTCATTACCATTAAAGGTTTATACGTTTGGCTCTTGGGTATTCTAAGGCCAGCGTCTCATATTACACATGCACTGATTTCCAAAAATATATATTTAGTATCGGCTGATTCGTCCTTCACTTTTTTTTGCCCATGTTATATCATAATGCTTTTAAATAGCGGTTCTGTTTCTACTATTCTCACTAATGCTTTAATATTACGACGCACTATAGGCATCACATGAGAGAAAATGATAATAAAAATAATATAAAAAGCAATAAAAACAGGGTAATCCCTATTCGAAGAAAATTCTATTTCTGTTTTGCCTTTTTTGAACTTGACGAAAAAATGTTCTAAAACCTATTCGAGTCATGAACCAACTAACCTTAGAATTAAGTCCTAGAATTATTTCAAAGCGAAGCTCTAACAGCCTTAAGTAGGATTTTTTGCTTCTTTCCTCGTCATACTTCTTAAACAAAGAAACCCAATACACGTACTCTTAATGCCACGTGCTTAAAACACGCGACAAATGTTGTATCAGGTAAGGTAAAGACTTAGACATGTCAATCAAATACATACTCAACATTTTTGGGGCCCGGGGTTGAAAACTGACATAGCAAATCTACACGCTCTTTTCTTGCGTCGATCTAAGAATGTATACAAAAAAAATACACATAATTCATTCAAGTTCTCCCTGTTTAAACAAAAAGAATGATATTCTTTGCATAAGTTACAGTTGATACATACAAAAGAGTGTAGAAACTTGTGTTTGAATAATGTAATGCGTATGTCAGTGCGTTTAAAGGTGTGTTTGAATCCTAGCCTACGGCGACTGACAAGGTAAGGGACCAACGCGAAGCGTAGTACGTGCAAAAACACACCCTTAAAGGGGCGGTCTATTAACTATACTAACGGGGCGGTCTATTAACTATACTAACGGGAGGAACATTCTTTCTTTCTTTCTCTTCTTTCTTTTGTCGGTGGACGGTTTTATATTTGAATTTTTCGAAAGTGTCTGATGTGCATTTCTGTCAACTTAAGAAATATGCTACTTACCTCCTTTGTTTGGTACACCCCATAGCCCTCATTGGAACTTTGACATTTTCACCACTTAGTGTATTCACTTTGAAGGGCGATGCATTCATGTATTTCATCGGACGAGTTTTAAAGGGCTTTTGTGGCACTATTTCTGTTACAATAGATAAGTAAACAATAAATAAATCAATATAAGAGCTATAGCTTTCTCTGTTTGGTAGCTTTCTATCCCGTTCTTGTGAGAGAAATTAAACAATGTGTTTTCGTTTTCTGTCATACAATAACATATGACTGGTCGACTTTTGAAACCATTTTCTTAATGATTACCTTCCATACTTCACATTTACATCTATATGAAATATTTTTTCATCTGAAATGTAATGAATGCATTCTTTTGAAATGTGTTTTGTGGCCTTGCTCAGATCAAGTCATTGCATGCAAGAAAGTTCCTAGGCCACTTTAGGACACGTGGATTTTGTTTATCGTATGAGAAACCTAAACAACGTACACTTCAATAGGTAACCGAGCTCCCGAAATATATGACATCATATCTAAAGATATAAGCTATCTATTTCCACTCAACAAAAAAGCACAAAAGACTGAAAACACGTTTATTGAAACTCTGTCAACTGTAGAAACAAACCCTCTAAGAAAAGTACTTCATTTATTTTCAAAGAACACGTGACGTCTGTTTTGCTACTCAAAAATAAGGATTTTTAAAACAAAAAGTGTCGCATTTTCTTATAGATACGTGAATCGGAAATTCGCTACATGTTTATTTTATAACATACAGGTAGGAAAATACTCGGTACATTTCTGGCCACCCCTGTCTTTAGTACCCCACGTGCCCTTTGCTTTTAAGTCAGGAAACCCCAGAAGGGCTGGTGTAAATTTCATACCGTTTGGTGTAACCTAATCAGACCCAAGGCCACCTGTGGTTGGCCCCACCTCAACTCAGTTAACCTAAACAAAACAAAAAGGGGTGGGGGACTTTTGCTAAACCGACAGGGTAGATTTAAAACACGTAGCGGTCTACTACGTACCGACGGTTGGGGACACTTAAAATGAAGTAAAGCGTTGTTTACTGCCATGTTTTACGATACGGTGTTCCATGGGGTTTTGATAGCGTTTGGTGTGGTTCATTTTGAAGCATTCTTTTCAGACGCCTTGGAAACGGTTAAACAACGGGCCACACATACAATTGTATTCGTAACAGTATAGGTGTGTAACCGCATATAACCCCAAGCCGCAAGCCTTATCTTATTACGCCGTTGGTTGTCGAAAGATGTCCACGTAACCTTGATCGCACATTGTTGAACTCACTCCATCAACAGTAGAAATCAACATGAAATCTGGTTACTAGTATAAACCAATTTAAAGCATGAATAAATGAATAAACTATCTGTTCACAATCAAGTGTTTTATTCCACCAACGTTTCGGTGACCGCTTGTCACCTTCCTCAGGACAATAGACCGCCATATTTGCATTTTGACATATTCTTTTTATCAATTTCTACGTTTTGATGGACGTTTCTGGACCTATGGGATTGGTCCATTCAGACTGGACCACATTGCACTGCAGCTATAGGTGTCGCTGCTCACAGATGCTTAAAAAAAAAGATTTAAAGCATGCAACGAATCTACCAGACGCCCGAAATGCAGTCCGGGCGTAGTTACAATGCATTACTAAATCTGGAATAGTAGAAAACTTCGACTAAGGTTTTCAATCCTACTTCCACTAACTATGCATGCATGTTTTCGTCATTGCATTATTATCAAAGTTAGGGAAGCAATTTTAGCAACCTTGAATTTTCAAGCAGATGCGTGGTTTTGATTTATTCTGTATCCCTTCTGATATTTTTTTCTAGTTACCCCATTACTACGATCTATTTTCGATTAGAATAATATAGAAATGGATTTTAATGGGTTTCTTTGCATGTACGCAGGTGAGAATTTTGACATTTCTCCTCTTAAAACTGTTGGGCCCCTAGCAGTTATGCTGGTACTGCAGGGGTTTTGTTGTTCAGTGATTGACGATTTCTGTCCTTTTGCAGATGCAAAGACCTTTGCCAGTGGATGTAGAGAGATTTAAAGCAGTCAACAAAAATGTAAGTAGACAATTTTACTTGGTCACATCATTTAAAAAAAGATGGAGAGGGAGACATCTTACATAAGCTGGCAAATGTCATGATCAGCTCTTTAAAATAGTCACTCGTTCATAAAGCTGAGCTCACAAAGAGCTACTGTAAATATCAAAATGTTTGCTATTCCTTAATTTTTTTTTTTTACATTTTTCCATTTTGAATATGCACTTCCAATGTATTACTATACAGACTACAGAATTGTTTAACTGCAAATTTACCCCCCCCCCCCTTTCCCCTTCAACTGCAAAATTAAGCCCTCACAAAAATAAATGAATTTACAATACTTCAATGTTTCTATCAGTGTGTTATGATAAATATCATGCAAACAAAGATTTACGTTGCTACAGGCTTAACAATACAATATCAAAATGATTCATAAGTGACATATTTCCAATATCCAATTAGTGGTACATAGAAGACTGAATACAATACCTGTCATAAGTGATTAACAATAGAATGGATGTCAAAAGAAAATAAATGTGCATGTAATATGTATTGAAAGGGTGTGCATGGGTCTCCTAGGTAATCCAAAGGGCAACGCACACAGACAATCGAATCTGATCATACAACACGGTCTTTGTTGCATGCTATAGGCATCATTTAACACATGAGGATATTAGAATGTGTGTGTAATTCTAAAAGGGGTTGCACATACAGTGTTGATCATAATGATTAATTATGTTTAAACAAATGATAGGAAAATAGAATGGTTAAAAAACACTACATTAATTTTGTAGAGACTGAAATTTCGAAGTAAATTGAAGGCACGATCATGAAGTTTATTTAATGATATTATCTGCAAAAACCTTGAAATCAACATTATTTTAACAACATTTGATAAAAACAGAGAAATAACAAGAGTTTGGTGTGTTCTTATGGAAAAACAGAACATAACAAATTGTTTAGAATACTGCCTCCCAGGGGGTATAAGTGTCTTGGAAGGGGGTCGAATAGATATAGCACCCGAAAAAGCGGCGCCACGTAGGGATGAAATAGAGCGTTACAAGTACTTTTAGGTCGGTATGTGCGCTAAGAGTCCTTTCAACTGTGCACTCTAAATCATGGGTAAAAATAACATTGTTGGAGGGAAAAAAGCAACAACGCTTTATCTATGCACGCAACATACCGGGCGCTTTCTGTAGGGATAGAATGTTACATTGAACATTTAGTAACATCCGCGCTGTTAGTTTGGCCATTGAAAAGGACAGGGCTCCGCCCAGACAATTTACGATTTGTTTGGTTAGAGACTGTTCTATGTGTATAGGTTAAGAGGTTAATGTAGGGTGGGGTGGTTTCGGTTATCTAACTAGATAGACACCTGAAGCAACTTACAAGATTTAGCTTTGGCACCATATCCAAAGAAGAAATTGAATAACTCATGCCTCTGTGAAAATATCTGGAGAAATTCTTAATGCCATATAGTCCTAGCCAACACACTGATGTTAGTGAACCTCCCCTTCCCTTCTAAATCCCTGCAACTATCTTCCCCCAATAAGGGGTCATTCGTTTGGCGGTCACCTAACTAGCTGTCTATGGACTATACAACACTACTTTCAGGAACTGGCTGTAGTGCTGCAGTACCTGAAAATACTGGTAGGGGGCCAAAAATTGCCATATTTTGGGGGGACCTCAATAATTATCTACTTACAAAAATTCATACAAATCTTTCAAAAGGATCTTGAGTTAAAGGACCTGGTACAAACACACAAACCCGACAAAAAAACAATACCCCTTTGAGGATTTTTCCCAGAGATAATGAAGTACATTTATATGTTGTATAATATCTAGGACATGCATGCAAAATGTCAGCAAAAAATGTACAGTCTAACTTGATCTTTGACAAAATTTAAATATTATGCTATATTGACAATCTTTTGTTGAAGGAAATTAATAGACAATGTGTTGAAATATGAGTTTGTGAATATTTCTATATTCAAAACATCGATGACGCATAAATCAATCATTGGGGTTCTAGTATTGTCAATTCAAGATTGCTTTGTTTCACAATGATTCAGCAAAAATTGTGCCCCACCTTTTGTAGTCCCACAAGCCAGCCAGGTACTGTAAACTGTGAAATATTTGCAGTGGTCTTCGTACCTCTCACCGTGCACTTATCACACAGAAAAAACATATCATGCTGCCAATTTCAATCACAGCAAAATTAAGTCATCACAAACATAAAATGAATTACAGTAATATAATAAGACTTGATTTGGGTTGAAGATAAAACCATATTACACCAGATGAGTCCTGTATTTCGTGTGAATAACTGACCAAGTGAAATTAAGAACCTTACTAGTGGTAACTTTATGAGATTATATTCTCCCCCCTCAATACATAAAAGAGATTCCTCTTAGCTGTATAAAAATGTCTATGAAATATAATTATCTTATCAATAACTCATAATCTAAGGATGAACAAAATAACCAGCCTAGAACCTATAACATCTTGTATGTCCTTACCAGTTGAAAATGGTCCATCAAAAAAACAATTCAAGACCTTTAAAGACATCCGGCAGTCTTTTTAAGTGTCTCTTAAGACAGCTTGTAATAACAGGTGTTGAGCCAAGACTGTGTGAATGATGGTCCTTAAGGGTTCGATGGCTCGACCTTAAGACCACACCTGTGGACCCCAGGTGAAGTGTCTTTGACTCAGCAGAACCTAAAGGTGTTTTCTGTGGAATTTAAGACGTGTTAATTCTGAAGCACCTGTAAAATTTTTATGGTGCCAGTGTAACAAACCAGATGTCCCAAAATCAATGTACCCTTGGACATGACCTGGGGTACATTCTGCCATGCTACACCTGAGTAAAACTAAAATCTATTAGTATGACATAAATTTTTAAATCAAAAAAGAAATTGATTAAGTAGAAAAGGAATGCTGTCAATTAGCATTTTGTACATCGTTTCCAAACAAAACAGTGATACTCCAGTCCTGGCCATAATAATCAATCAAAAACTCCATTCTGATTGGCCGATAAGACAGGGAGGATTAATCTAATCAAAACATTCCCCCATGCATCCACATTGCATTTGAAACCGCTTTTAAAGTAGCATGATCGTGTTCTGGAGTGAGTCACATTTTCCAGGCCCCCCACGACAAACCGCGTAGCGTTGCTGGGGTCTAACTTACCGGTTGTGACTTGTCAAGGGCTTAAAACCACCACCCGAAGGTAAACAAACTCCGTAACCAAGTGACTGAAACTCTATTTTGAGTGACTACTCAAGTGGAGGGACTGTTGGTTGGATGTGCAGTCAGCCCTGATGATTGTGTGTACTGAAAATGTTGTATAGGGACAGTTCAGATGATATCTTAGGAAGGGGTCAATTGGACTGTAAACAGATACTGTAGTTTCCCAGTGGTTTTATTCTGCGGTAAGATTGCAAAGTTATTGCAGTGTTTGAAATTTGTGGTTGAAACAATTCTTTTTGGAAACGCGTATTCCCAGCGTCATGGAAGCGCAATGGAGAGGTCACCACGAAAAAAACCCACTGCGAAAATAAATGAATTTACAGTGTTGTAGGCACAGATCATACGATATCTGGGAAGGGCAGCCAAATTTGTAAAAAAAAGGTACAATGTGAAATTGAATTGTATATATCATGTGTGTTAAACTTTGCATTTATATATGTTTGTTTATTTCCAATCCAGAAACAATTCATCTTCGACACAGAGAACACAACAACAACAACAACAACGACAGAGAATAACAACACAAGTGACACAGGTCTCTACTCCAAGCAGAGATTGGCCCCACCTTCTCCTGATGGCCACCGTAGCAGCAATGATACCTCCCCTGAGTAAGTAATAACCTAGGGACAGGTCATTAATGATGGGGTGGGACTATGATAAGGGATGATTTCAAAAACAAAAAAATCCTCTTTCTCGAGGTGTCGCCAAAAAAAAAAAAAAATATTTCAATACATGACAGGATGCAAAATTTTTCATTCATGATAAACTTTTCCCTCTTTAGCTGAGGTAAAAGTGTATCTATAAAAGGACAGAATCTGATACAATTGTCTGAATTCAATACTGATACTAGTAAGCAATAAAAGTTTACAACAAAAAATACCCCCAACCCTGAGGCATCGCCAAAAACACAATTTTTGGATATCATACATGTATGGAAGGTAAAATATTCATTAGCTCAAAGTTCAGTGCTACAATGACAAATGAGCGGTGCACTTAAGAGTCAAACGTACATGTACACTGGCGCCCTTAACAACAGAGTACGCTGAATAGAATGTCGTTATTTCGCATTCCAATGCCAGGACCCAATTATTTCTCAGTGTGGGGTGTTTTCCTAACTGTGTGACAAGGGACTGTGTGACTGTATAGTTAGAACTGTGGGACCTTTTCTCCATTCAGTGTGTACATGTCATCCTTTTAGGTAACCAGTTGAAAGACTGACAAACAAAAATCCAACCAAAACAAAAAATCGGAAATGCCTCCGTGAAATGTTTTTGTGAATGTCTCTTTTATTCATTGTTGTGAATTCCTTGCTCATTCTGTCTGTATGCATTTTCCCATCAGTCAACAGACAAGCACATACATGTAGCTGGAAATTTTAGACGCAAAATAAAATATGCCACACCTTTTTTGGGAGCTTTGACCTAACTTCCTGACATTTCTAGTTAGAGTTTGGAAATAACAGCAATTCAGCAAACATTACCACTGAATGTTTGCACATGCACATGCATGTAAAGTTTTTGAATAAATTTCTCAAAATGTATTATGTATTTTTGATAATGCTGTATTTAAAGGAACAAAAATTAAAATTGGAAAGATCTTCAGAAAAACTGCTGAAAGTCAATAAACATTTTCTGAAAATAAAAGATAATTCATGCAAAAATGCAACATGTTTCCTCAAAAGAGTCCCAATTTTTGGAGCACACAAAAGATGTCAAAACAGGACGATTGCAAACGGTATGGAATCAAATTACGGTTTTGTTTTCTAATTGTTTCATGCCTCATTTTTCAAAGCCCCTTGTATGTAAAAGTTTAAGATTTTCAACTGTAACTGCATTTCTTTCTGGCTAATTGAAAAAGTAAACAAAATGCCTTCTTTAGCATGAATGGTCTCTCAACATGTTTGAAGCACAAAAGAGCTAATAGTAATACACATATTTCATCATTTAGACAGAACACAGCATACCGCTAAAACCACATGCGCACCCTCCACAAGTACAAACCCATTCACACCCACATAATCAGCAAAAAGGCTTGCGATCCTGGCAATATGATTGACAGCAGTTTCCATGGCAACTGTTGTATCACGTAGCCTTTTGACGTCACACTGGCTTGAGCTTTACTTTCATCACTAATTAAAGTCTTGATGACAGGAAATTTGTTTGCGTCAAACGAAAAATGTCTCAAATTCTCGCTGCATCTTTGCAAGGGGGCATCTCTTTTTTTAAAAAGATTCGTTTTCTGTTAAATAAAATTGATGAAAGAAAGCCTGATATTTATTTTGACTTTGCCATAAGTTACAGATTTGTTACATAATTAGATTTTTATGCCCTTGCTTCAGAGAAAAAAGATTTATTACATTTGGTGAAACCTAGCAGATTTCTCTAAAACTGTATACACAATCAAATTTTACAGACTGAGAAAAAAATGCTGGCTCTGGTGGAAGTAAGCTCTCTCATAGTATTTTCTTTTAATTCCCACATGTTTCACCTGCCAGATTTTTTTCTAAGTCACAATTGTTTCACCTGTTGTGGTGATTTTTCTATTTTCCAAATGTTTCACCTGCCAAAGTGATTTTTCTAATTTCAAGGTGTTGCTTCTGCGAAATGTATCATTTTCTAATTTTCAGTTGTTTCACCTGCCAAAATTTCTAAGTCACAGTTGTTTCACCTGTAGTGGTGATTTTTCCTTTTTTCCAGATGTTTTATCTGCAAAAGGGATTTTTCTAATTCCCAGATGTTTCATCAAGCAAATTGTTATTTTTCTAAATCCCAGGTGTTTCTCCTTAGTGCCAGTGATTATTTTTCAAATTCAGGTGCTTCACCTGCCAGTGATTTTTCCAATTCCCAGTTGTTTCACCTGCCAGTGAATCAGCTGCATTCTCACCCCACCTGTTCATCACCCGTAGCACCTGTTTGATCAGTGAAAGGATGTTACCTTTGGGTCCTCACACGTTTGCGGCGCAAACAAGTGCGACATTTTCACCGCAAACACGTCACCGAGGTATCGCTGTTCCAACAAGGCCGCGCGCTGAACACACTTTCACGTGTGAAATGCAAATATGTGGATGTCATTGAACGTTACGGTAGCAAACCTATTATTGTGTTAAAAAGGAGTTACTTGTTAGTTATAGGCCAAAAGTTGGCAAATACTTCTATTCATAGACCAGAAATCATTTCAAAGAGTGCAAAGCTTTGCCTAGTAAGCAAAGTTCCCCCGAGCCCCGTATCTTAACCCTGATTTGTCTTATTTTGCGAATCATAATAGATACTTCAAATTTACAGTTTTCAAGGAAGCTACAAGATCCTATATTGTAACTGATAAAATTTTTGAGAAATGGGACCAAGATATGCACTAAAATTCAATCTTATAGGCCAATGCTTGCCTGCCCTTAACTAGTAAGTAGATTATCATTTAATTTTGCTTCGGTTAAAATTTTTTGAGTTAGCCTTTTCAAAATCCCACAAACATACGCAAAACACTTTCTTCTATTACCATGCTTGTCACTCAACTAGAAAATCCATCATCGGAAGAGACTGCAAAATCTAAATGACATTTTCGGCAGTAATACACCCATTGTCCTCTCGATCATTGCGCTCTTTTTAGAAATCGGCCGATCTTCGCAGGTCCCTTCTTCTTCTTCTTTACTGCTTAGCCTCATATCTGAGATTATCAGCAGTTGCGCATGGGTTAGATACAACACAAGTGCCCGGTACAAATAAAACAAAGGGGAAATAAAGGAAAGGCGCTAAGGAACATAAACAACTGAATTTGTGTGTACAAAGGACAGGACAAGTGAATTCAGTGAGTTATTAATACATTTATTTACATATATACAACCCCTTGTGCATGTGGGGTTCAATGTGATGGGGTAGATTTTCGGGCTGAAAATACGCTCAATTAAGTTCTCTGTCGATTTTTCATTCTGCAACCTTCTGGCCATCAAACAGACACAGTTGAAGCTTGCCGACAGTGTGAAAGAGCCTTTACTCGGAATGGTAATGTTTTCCAAACGCCCATTCCAAACACTGTTAAGAAAACATGGTTAAAGTGCTAATGTCACGAACAGCTCTTTCATCGAGCTCGCACCAATCGAAGACGGTATGTGCGTATCGTTACGCTGGAATACTCGTGTTTACCTGTTTTGACTTCCGATGGCGTCAAAACTGTCAACGCTAAATAGTCGGCATGTCACATTAAACCTGAAAACAGTGTTGGCGTAAAGTTAAGAGTTCGTTTGAACTCATTTGCTAGTACTGTTGATCTTGCTACTGACATTATGTCTAAGGCACAGTCTCATACGTGGTATGATCGTTGTGCAAACACACGAACATTGTGGGATAGTCATGCATGTGTGGGATAGTCAGTCACGCACTCTGTTGTCTGATTGTTTTTATACGGAGAAGAGTGTCTTATAGATCCTTGTCGGCGGTTGGTTCTGTCACAGCCTGCTTTAAATTGCACATCAAAATTGTACAACGCCCTACGACGAATGTGACCATGCCCTTATCAAACTTTGTGCAAATAAATCAGTTGCTGGGGGCAATAAAAATTTGGAAAAGAATATTGTTGCAAAAGTCGCTGTCACAATTTTGATATCATAAAAAATAATTATGTTATCAGGAATTACACATTTCCGCGTCTAATAGAAATCGACAAAAAGTTCCTCCTCTCTTTGGCAATCTAGTTTTCAATGTGACAAGCTGTAAAATGTGTTTGTAATGATTTTCAGTGTTTAACCTTTAACACACTGATCCCTTTTGGCAACCACATCCCTATTGGTTAGAGAGTTAGGCAGCAGGGAGAGGTTTAACTGACATGGCATCTTCTCTTGCATTTTTCAGCTTTATCGAGGCTCCGGTGGAATACAACGAATCCGAAGAAGACTTGATGAAAGAAATCGAGTCAAACTTCTAGTGGCGCCTTGCATCAACACAGACATTTCATCACATGCCCACCTGCTTTTACACGTGCACGTCGCTCAGTGGTTATACTTGGTACATTTTTGTTCTGTTCCTGGATTGTTCCAATACAGATTTCAAGTGGGGGGTATATTCTTTAAATCCATTAAGTACAGATGTTGTTTGTTTATTTTCAATCGACATTATGTTTCAAAACTTTTGTATACTATATATTTGTGATAGTTTTCTTTCATTTTCATCGTCACTTTTGTTACATGTTGCATATTATTTCATTCTTGAAAGAGAAAAAAAAATTGTTTCAAAATTTCCCCAACTTTAGAATGTATAAATTCAATTTTTAAATGTCACTGTCAACTTTATAAAAAGAAAATTTTGGACAAGAATTTTGCAGCAAAATATTTTTGGAAACAAAAGAGACTCTTAGCAGTTGTTTGTATTTTTGCAACAGGTGGCATAACACATCATATCAATTATGTCTAAAATGTGTTTTTTAATGTTATTAGAGACAAATACTGCAATTATGAAACTGTACTAGTAAAGTATAAGTGTGCAGATGCAACAGTGATAAACAATATGAATATCATGTATATATTAAACTTTATATATTTATCTACAAAGTCTGTGATGAAAACAATGTGTACAATGTACTATACGTTGCTAGCTTTCTGTCATAGTAACATCCTCATATGTCCTACCAATTCCTGTTGTCTGCTACTATAGAAACCAATAACAATCTTTTGCAAGATGAATTCAAATGATTATTGTATTGTTGCCATGCAACAGCATTGTTGCATTTGTTTCAGAATCTGTGGTGGTTAAGAAAATACCTTTTTCTGAACTTAAATTTATCATGAATTCTGGCAACCAAAGTTGGTTACTAGTGGTCACATGATCGGGACATGCCCATATTTGGTCATGCACAGTTACAGGTGCATTATGGGACACGAGCAGAAGAAAAATACTAACTACGAATCAGGAACCAATTTTGACATTTATCCCACTAATTTATTTCATAACTGAAACAATTTCATAAATGATATTGAGAAATTAGGGTTATCAGAAATCTACATGAAAAGATTTTCCAGTGGTCAAATTCTAGGTGAAATTTTTTTCCAAACTTAAACTTTCTTGTCAGCTGAAAAGTTTATATAAATTACATTGTTTAGTACATTTTCCGTCCAGTAAATTAGCATATGTTACTGTTTTTGCCAAAAGGAGATAATAACATTATGTATTCAGTATTTGGAACATGCCATATTTTTTGTTTATTGACGCCTCTTTTTGTTTTGTTAAAAGAGAATGTTTTATGTGTAGAGAGAGACGATAGAAACAAAGTTTATTTCTTGATTTCTTCAAACTTTTTTTGTTTCAAATATGATTTCCCGTCTAGCCATCTGACTAGTGCATTTTGTATGGATGCTAAAAGCTAGATTTGAGCTGTTCTATTAAATTTCAAGGGGGGCATTTCTGGATTATTTGCTAAACAGAAATCCATTAATAGGGCTTATCCATATGCTGTTAATCATTTTGCCCCTGAAATGTTATTGGAACAGCTCCTAGTTCGTCCATGTGGTCACTTGTAAAAGTTAGTGTGTAGTTACTATGAAATATGTCAATATGTCATCCACTTTTCACAGATATGCAAATGAAGTCACTATAGGACATAAAGAATATGTAAATGAGGTATACTTCATCAATGATACATTTTGTGCCATACACTTTGTAAACTGTTGTTTTTTGTTAGTAAGAATGCATCAGATTGTGTCAATAATGGTAACAAGTAGAGCCATGTCTACATGACTGGACATGCAATCCTTAAATACTCATACATCCAGTAACCTCAATGTGTTAGACTCAGTATATGTGTATGTGGTGGCTTAAGTCTATGATTGTCCCTAACTTATTTCAGTGTATTGTACAAGGATTTTGCAATAGCTGTAGAGAGATCTTTGTGAAAGTCATGTTGTAGAAAGTTTGATCCGTCCTATATAATGTCCTTGATCCGTCCGATGCGGTTTGGGGAAAAACTGCCAAGATTATACTGTTGTAGGAAAAACGGAGCCATTTTGAACAATAAAACTGTACAATTCCTGTATTCTTCACATAAATGTTTGCGTTCGTGATACTTTTCATTACTTAGTAGAAGTGACCCGGTGTGCTTGGTTATAGAAACAACCAATAGAGAAGTCACACGTTGCTGTTAGCAATAGAAAAAGCTTCTTCTCCAGCAATCATAACTGCATTGAGTTTGACCTGCTTAAAGGCTAGTGACTGTCATTCAGTATATACATAGCTGACCATGGCCTACTGACCTTGTCCAAAACCGTGGTTGGGAGTTAGTCGTGAGCAAGATCATCTGTGGTTGGAGTTAGTTGGTAGGGTTGCATACTTTACAAGTCATTTGCACCAGCCAAATACGAGTTTGTCAAAAGAAATCAAAGTCGGGAAAGTCATATTCTGCTTGGATGTGACCAGAGGAGCAAACTGGAGCTAGAATAGGATGGATTCCAGGTTACTCCCAACTCGGCGCCGACCTTGGTTGGGGAGTAATCGGGAGCAACGTCGTGGGGAGGTCATACATTATGACACCCTGGGGCTTTTAATACCTGTGCCTACCAGGTATAAGTAAATGGGTTGAAATAACAGCACAACAAGAATGTTTTTTAAACATGCGACCGGATGGTTGCATTTACATTCTTTACCTTAGCCATAACTCTAGCAACATGCACAACTTTTACTGAACATTTCTAAAACTTTTAACCGTAATTCAAAATTCGGTACTGTTATTTATTCTATATACATGTAACTCACACTCAACCTTATAGTTTTCGATGAATGGAATGTGTACCAATAAAAATGTTTCATCTTTATAGTCTTTGGAATGGAAAATAATAAAAGTTTCTGTTTCACCATATACATTTATAAACGTTTCTGAATAAATACAATACAGTACAACCAAAACCTTAAACGTATAGAGATTTGATAATTTAGACCATTCAGTTATCTATATGCAGATACTTTGCATTCTAATATTGCACCAATACATTGCACCCCTGCTGAAATATATAGATGAACTAAAGCCAGACCAGATATACATATTATCTTAAAAGCGATAAATACCCTTTGCCGAAATATACAAACTTTGAGCACTTATGACATTCTGGCCATAGTGAGCAGCGATTTTCTCAAGTTCTCCAATTTGGAATGGTGCAATGAGGCCCTCTAGCAGGAGTGACCATAACTGCAGTAAGTTAAATACCACTAACTAACTACCACCTTGTCTTTCCTATCTAAAACTGGTCCTGATTTCTATTGGTCAATTCCTAACATAATTTGGTTTCTATCTTAAGTTTTCAGCTCCTTGTATTCATTTTTTTTCCTGAAAAAATGAAGTTACACAAAACTTTCCTTGTACAAAAATGCCGTAATAGAAATATGTACCCACCTTGCAGTATTTCAACAACAACAAAATTGAAAAACGAACTCTGAAGTGACTAGCCTTTCATGGTTATCTTTTTTTTGCTGCCATTGGTTAAAAGATGCTTGCCTTGCCTCCCTTTTGCCGCGTGTCGGCCTGTCCGGTGATGGCATCTTTCACGCGGTACGCCGCTTGTACGACGTTCAGCGCTTCCTGGTCACGAATCACATTCTGTTTCCATGTTGCCAGCTGACTCAGAATTGCAGCATTGAAGCCAGCTGAAACAGAAACAACAGGTTTCAAGTTTATTCTAAATGGTGCAAGATATTGAACGAATCCTATTTTTTCTTTCACTTAATGTTTTTCTGGACAAATTTGGGTGAAAGATGAAAGTCAGACGAGATATTTTTGTACTAAGCAGTGTTCTAGATTTAGGGCTCCTATGCTGTGATTTGGTTGAACCATAGGACCACTGTACTTCCAAGCCTGACCAATTTCTGATATTTTACAGCGACCTATGGAGTCTGGTAGAGGCTAGGACCGGCCCCCAAGCTGTCTTTTAACCAGGGTAGGGGTGTTTCATTCTGGGCTGAACCTTGTGACCCTCCATAAACAAGAAAAAATTAACATTTGGGAAAAGCAAATGGAAAACTTTACTTCACAACGTTTGTCCCTCAAAATGTAGGACAAAGCGTCTTTGGTTAAGAATTCTAAAATTTTCTGGGGAAGGATGAAAATGCGTTAGCCTGAAGCACCCTCTACTATGGTCTAATTGGCACTCCATGTGTTTCTTATGCCAAGCAAAGTTGGCCTTCTGTACCTTGCTACAAGAGTCCTGTACACTGTGGAAAAACTGGTCAGAACGCTGACTTGGGTCATAGGTGAAAGGTCAAAGTACCTTCAGCGCGTGTCTCGTCTGGCTGGAGCTGGTTATGTAGCCTGGGTCCCTCCACGCTGATTTCCAGCTCCTTCCCAAATGCCAGGATGTTCAGCACCACCTGGGCGACGCCCGACAACGTGGCGGTCCCGCTTGAGGCTCCAAGCGCCAGGTGTTTCCCACACGGGTTCGCCATCGGCACCACGATCGTGGGACTCAGCCACGACAGAGGGCGCTTCCCCGGCACGATATAGTTCTCCTGTAAGAGATGAAATTAGTATGGGGGTTCAAAAATTAAAACTTTATGTAAACTTAGAAAATAGAGCTGCTGTTTAAAGTGTTAAACATTTTTTTTTCAAATTTCATCACACACTTATCAAAAAACTAAATGCAAACTTGGAAAATAAAGCTGCAGTTCAAAGTGTTAAACACCTTTTTTAAAATTTTATCACACACTAACTTACATTTTGTGTACCAAGGAGCTCAAGTTCAGCCACTTTATTACTGTAACCTCCAAGTTCAAGATGGTGGATGTTGCATATGCCCTTTCTCGAAGTTTTCTCATGTACCTTTTTAATCAGTTCCAACATTTTGTGTTTGGGTCTACAGTTTGAAAGCTGTACAATGTGTTGACATGTAAGTCTTGCAAAGACTCTCAACTGGTAAAAAACTTGACATTTACTTTTACAGAAAAGTGTGTTAAACAAAATATTCATGTACATGAATTCTAATCATATTGCTGTTAGTTGACTGTAGATGGAATGTCAGAATGTAGGATTGAGAGGTGCTCTGCAAAGAAAGGTGTATGAAATATCTTTAAAATGATGGTTGGATATTTCTAGATGAACTTTGATTGTCCCAAAATTCAAGATGGCTGCCTGACTCACAGGGTTGGGTGCCCCGGTCTGAGAAGCCTGCCCCGGGATGGAGAAGTCAGCCATGTGACCATTCAGGATGACCCCTGTAGAGGTGATGACCCCTGACCCAAAGAGGTCATGAAGACTCCTGGAAAACACAGAATCAAAGAATCACATTTTGTTGGCACGAATATCCCTTAGATATCCAAGATTTTTAGGAAGACTAGAAATTTCATATTTGTTCGATATCTAATATTTTGGACTACTTTGTTCTACTCTGCTCTGTTCTACATATTATAATAGAATAGAATTTATCAATCTAATATAGAACAGAATAGAAGTAGATTAGAATTAGAATGGAATAGAATAGAGCAAAGCAGAACAGAACAGAACAAACCAGAACAGATTTAGAAGTAGGCAAACTCACGAGGTAACAGACACCATGTCCAGGTCAGGCCCGATGACGGACACGTGGCTCGCCCCCTTGTCGTCTCCGAGGGTGTAGAACGGTCCGTAGTGGTCCGGCGACGTGTATGCCTGCGAGTCGTTGATTTTCCCGCGTAACTTCTTGGCCTCCACTTTGCTGTAAATAACCGAAACAGCTTTTTTGATGATTTTTTCAAAGATGCAAATTGAATGCTTTAAATTTGTGATTAAAAAGTTGCAAGGGGTAACACAACTCCCCTGCTTGGGCATGGCTCTGTGGGCCGGAGTTTGATTCTAGGGTCGGGCCAGCTTGGACATGTCATTAAGGATTGCATTTGTCATTTCGGATGATGACGTAAAGCCAGTTACCCCGTGTATGAGGGAGCTTCGGGCATACGCCTCTGCATGAAAAAGAACCCAACACACTTACATGTATCGAGAAGAGTAGGGATGACCCCGGTGTGCTTGTCTGAATACGTAAGCCACAATGCAACACTAAGCCAGCAAAAAAGTGTAATCTTTTGTCCTCAGTCTGAGGTTCAACCGTTTTAGTAAAGGCTTACCTTTCAATCACGGAAATTTCTTATAATTTTTCCACTTATACCAGGATGGACCCCTACTCTTAAGGTGGGTTAAATTGCCTTACCTGATGATCCTGGCCACTATCTCTGTCACATTAGGAGCCTTGTCAGGGTCTCCCAGTGTTGTGTGCTGGGCATAACCAAACTTGAAGGCCTGTAATTTATGAAACAGAACATTTAAAACATGATCCTTGCACCTGCCCGTCACAAGCACACTTTCTAATTGACATTTTTGGGTTAGAAAAAATGTGTTTTGCAGTTAGAATAGTTCTTTCAGGACATGACTATAGCACTCAAGACTCACTTTAAATACACTGAACCAAACACCGATGACAACTGTACAGATACATTCAGATACCTTCACCAGTCCTTCAAAAGTCACAGCCTTTGTTGCATCTTAAGGTTCATCCACAAAGTTTCGCATGGACAGAAAATTGTCCCCTCCCTCTATGATCTACAATGGCCCAGCCCCAAACTTCCCCCTCCCCATGACCTCTACTGATCTGTCCCTACCTCCACCAGTCATTGGTACTCAGTGACAGTCTTGTGTTGATTCTTTGTTAAGTTATAACTCTCCATAATGTTCAGTATAGACAGAAAACTGTCTCTCCTCCCTCCATGAACACTAATGGCCTATCCCCAACCTTCCCCTTCCCCTGTGATCTCTACTGATCTATCCCTACCTCCACCAATCTTTGGTAAGTGACCGCCTTTGTTGCGTCTTTGTCGGTGAGGTTATATCCCTCCATGATGTTAAGTATAGACAGAAGGCTGGGCCCACCCGATGGCGCCGGGGCAGTCAGGATATAGGACGCTGTAATGGAAAATTGTTAATTGATAATATCAATATCTTTGCCTCTGTGTACACAGGCTAATGTTTTCGGTGTGTATGTTTATTTGAGGTCGTGTGTGTCCATGGCTATTTGAATACACTGTCAGTAGAGTGTCAGGAAGTGAGTGAGAAGGTACTCAGCGCAAAGCTTGCTGCAGTGACAGGAATGATACTATCAGATATTCCAGGTCATGGGGTCAATGGAAGAGGCGACTATATCACAGCTCCCAGTAGAACTGCAAATTTTTTTTTTTCAATAAAGTCAAAGTATTGGTATTCACAAGGTGGTATTGTCTTTGGTCTTTGTTTCTCTGTGTTTTGCAGTCATAAATTTTCCATAGGCTAGTCACATTTATGAAGTGATCATTTTAATGAAACTATATGATTATATATATACAAGAAAGGTTATTTCACAGAGGTATGAGATCTTTGACCTCTCATGTTATCAATACAGTATAGAATGCTACATCATGTTTCATCACTACTTTTTGTTAAAAACTGATCACCGAGAAAAATATGATTACTGTTTCATGTTTTATGTAAAAATAAAGTGAATCTACATGATATGAAAGAAGCTTTCTGGATTGTTTTAAAACATTTTCAAAAGCAGAAGATCATGTATAAAGTAGAGTAGTAAAAAAGGTGCTGATGATACCCACATTTGTAGGTGGTGTTGAGTGTTGGTTTCAGTAGAGCCTGGTAGTCTGTAAGGTCCTGAGCAGTGATGATTCCTCCTGTGTTATGTGCCTAAAAATACAGTTAATTCTGTCAGGATGAACCAGTAAATAACGGTCATAATTTGAATTTTCAAATTCTTACAAGTTAAATTTTCAAATTTTTACACTGGAACTCCAAATCTTAAGATTTGGTCTACTTCATACACAAAGCTTATACAGAATTTAGGTAGATTAAGTACATTTGTTGCCTTTTTAGATATACTTGGCATTTTTAAATTTGTTTTTAACTCTAATTCTAAAAACAAATCTGTCAACAAATGTGGGGTCAAGAAAAATCAGTTTTTTTGGGGGGGTTTGAGAAAAAATAAAAAGAAGGCATATATAATCTGAGTCCTTACAGCTGTTGCAACACTCTCTGCTATTGGTCCAGTGTAGAAGGCGTCTGCCCCGTTCTCTGCGATCTGTTCGAGAGTGTCCGCAAGATCAGACCGCGTCATCTTCTGTCCCGCAGTGAACAGTCTATCGTTGGGCGCAAAAACTTTCTTAAAGTCCCCAGACATGCTGTCAATACCAATGGATGACAGGGCATCCGCTGTAGAAAAAATGTCAGAATTTTAATAACATGTACAGGAATTAATATTTTGTCAGTCTTAGTGACAATTTTGTGCAACATACATGTACATACACAGCATATTCCATATCACCTGAGATACTAGCTTGAGGGCTGGGACCGAGGGTGATACAGAATACACCGTGTTGTACTAACTAGTAGTCTCTGTATGTCATATCCTCCCACGAATACACACATTTCATTATGCAAATTGCACCAGAAGTTGAGGAAATTTGGTGTCTTCAAACAAAAGATTAAAAGGACATCAATTCCAACATCCAAATCCGGTTTTCAAATTTTTGACAGCGGTACACTCGGCAAGCGTGAAGCAACCTACCCAACTCATCCGTTACTGCAAACCCGCCTCTAGCCAGTTGTGCCACTGGAGTTATCAACTGGGACCATGGTAATCTGAGGGTTAAAGAAATTCAAGAATTATGCAAAAGTAAAATGTGTAGGGCGTGTTCAATAAGTTCCAGGCCTCTCCTAGACACAATAAATTTCTGGAATTAGTTATGAAGTATGGTTTAATGAATGTTTACCAAGAACACAAGTCATTGTTATAATTACTTTGCAGGTGACGCAGTTTTGAAAACCAGTAGTGTTAGGTGAGAGAGAAGGAAAAAACATGGACATTTACTAGTAAGGGCTAAGTTCCTTGCTCTGCTGTTGTCACCTACAAACTTCTTTCTAGCTAAGATACGAAAGAATTCCTCATCAAACTTTATGATAATGTCATCGAATGGCATGAGGAACACAAGAACCAACCCACACAGCTCTGATCACAGTTCTAGCGTCTTCCTTAATTCCTCTTACCTAAATGACTTTTAAGTGTGAACTTTGAAAAAGTGCCATACTTACTTTCCGTACATCTTATGTGCGAGCTCTAACCCTCGTAACTGACTAGGAATTGCTACTGCCAGGCCATCCTGTGAAAGGAGGGAAACAGTATTCAATACTCAAATTTAAATTCTTAGTGGTCTTCATATTAAAGTATAATTTTGGCATGAAACCTGAAAACACATTATGCATACACATTATGTATACTAAAAAATGAAGGAACGAATCAATGATTGAATGGAAATGAATGAATGAATGATGAATGAAGGAACGAACAAATGAATAAATGAATGAGAACTCGGAGAGGTCAGAGAAGAGTCCCATACCACGTTGACTTGACTGAGCTTGTTGCGGAACATGTCTCTGGTGGCTGCAGACGGCGCGGTTTCTCGGAAGTCAATCACGGCAGCACTCTTGTCCCTCAGTCGTACGACCATGAACCCACCACTGAAACAAACAATGATATTCAATGATAGTAATGTCGGCGAAGTCTTCAATTAAATCCTTTACACACCTTTCAGTGTATAGGGCAGTGTTTCCATAGCCCTTGAGTCACACAGTTTTGCAAGCACTACAGCAGGGAGTAAGTCCACTGGTAGTGGTAGTGGTTTGTGTATGTTCTGCAAATCTTACCTTTATAACAAGGTGACCCAATCTTCCACAGTCATGATGGGGGATATAGACTAAGTCACGTTTGGGACCGCATTCTTAAGAAGTAGAGGTTAATCTTTGCATTGTTTATTGCTTGATAGCAGTGAATGTGTTACACTCCTGTACGTTTGGGACATGTGGATGCTGTTCCCTGTAACAGTGTATATATGTTGTAAATATTTTGTGCTAGGGAACACATCTATGAGTATAGTGACACCTGTGCTGCAGTGCAATGAGAACCAATCAGAATTGCCTTGATGACAGGGACAGATGGTAACCGAAACATCGGTTGATTAAATCTCTTGGTTGTGTAAAACTAAAAATAGTTTTTTTATTTAGTCTTCCCACTAACTCCTGACAGTCTACTGATAAATACAATGTAGTTACAAACACACAAGAACACAAACATCCAGACCCACCGAAAACAAAAACTTTCTACACTGAGGCAAAAAAAAGACAAAGAAAAATCGACATACCCTCCAATCCCAGACACTTGTGGGTTGACGACCCCCTGGCACAGAACAGTCGCAATGGCGGCGTCCACTGCTGATCCCTCGCTCTTCAGGATGTCTGTCCCGATATCGGAGCAGAGCGCTGCGTCTGACACCACGGCCCCATGGGGAACAACCTACAACAAACAACAATAATACATGTAACAAACAAATGGACAAAGGCACAAACAAAATTATGGATGTTTATACAATTCATCACAAACTATAATAAACATTATTTAACAAATTTTTCATAAATAACTTGCAAGCTTTGATAAAATGAAGCGTAATTTTTTGTTGCCACCATAGAAAGAAGATTTAAATGAAATTTGAAAATTGAATTCACAGTAATGCATTGATCAAAAGTAGATCACCTGCGGAGGTCCGACGTAGATCTGTATGATCAGCGCGACGGTGATCACCACGGCCAGGCTGACCCACCCTGCGATGATAATGGTGAGTCCCTGGCTGGGACTGCACGTAAACGGCGGGTCCTTCCCCGTGTAGTTCTTCAGCGGCGCTTGTTCGTTGTCCGGAGTGCTGGACGTGGACATGAGGCTGAGCATACGAGGTCCCGTGATCAGGTTTTCCGAATCTGTATCAAACATTATCACGGCCCAGGTTTGACATGTATCACTAAATATATTGGCACCTAAATGTTGTGAAGTACCATTTGCCCCCGGTAAACACCAAGAAATGAGCATGTTGACTTCTTAGTGACTGCTATGAATTATTAAGAGGCTTCACTATGTGTAGAGAGTAAATATACTGAAATCAAAGGCCATCCAGAATGATATTATAAATGCATTTAAGTTTGCGTGGTTTATATTTTGCGCTAAGGGGAAAATGGAGTGTTCGCGGTGGTTTTAAGTTTGCGGCAGCGCTATAGTCATACTGCTATAGATAGTATAGTATTGTACAAAATGTTCGGCAGTTTTAAGTTCGTGGTGAAAAGGTAACTGCCGAACCACAAACATAAAACCACCGCAAACATTTCTGCATAATCTTTATAGCACTCTGAGTCTGATCCAATATCATCATGAGTAACGTTAGAGTAGAGTAGAATTTCAATCATGCCACTCCCATTTTTTTTATGGGCCTGTTCAATTATCATGGAGGCCAAAACCATTACTCTATGGTAAAAAATTATAGTGCTGTATAACTATAAGAAAAGAGTTATTTTCCCAAAAATTTTAAAATGACAGAATGATTAAAGAAACAAAAATGGATATGTTAAAAAAATAATAAAGGAGGGCTTGTATGTGACATCTGACTGGGCACCAGGACATGGGGGGGGGGGGAAGTATCAGGGCAGCAGGCCAGGTGGGATGTCATCACCCCTCTCCTCAAATATGTTTTTGGAACAGTCCAAAATTATTGCTAGTAAAAAAAAAAAAGAGGGGGGGGGGGGCGTTTCACCCACCGGCAGCATCGGCCTCTGGAGTCGCGACCATTTCTGCGGTTCCCTCGGCGGCTGGGTAGTCTATCGGCGACGGCAGCCCGTCCTCCGTCGGTCTCCCGAGATCTCCGTCCTTTTCCGACATTCTAGAAACGATTTGGTCCGGCTAAATCGCAGAATTTGTCAGTAGACAACACATCTGACAGGGAAAAACAATTTGTGCAATTTCGATCTCGCCATGACAAACTCGCGCGAGAACTCATCACTAGTTGGACCAGTTGGAAGCGTCACCTAGCGGTCTGTATATGAAGCGCAGATATTTTGGCGATTTGATTTTTATGCGCGTTTCCATATGAAATATTTTTAGACTTTTTCCATTGGGTTCAACCCAATGGAAAAAGTCTAAAAATATTTGAATTTAATTCCTTGCTTTCCAGATCTAGATTCACTGATGAACTTTTTCGTAATTAGAAATGAAGGAAGGAAGAAGGAAAGGAAGAAGGAAGTATGGAATAAAGGATTGCGTGCGCTATGCAGGATATGAATCAACCCTCTAGATCTAAAATGCTTATAATTGCTGAAAAAGCTGATATCTTCTTTTTTGTTAGACTTTCCAAGGCTCCTTGGACTTTCCAGTCATGATCATCAGAGTTGAAGATTTGTAACTTGCAATGATTTGTGACGTCACTAGGTGGCGCCTCTACTCACAAACGTCTATCATCTGCGCAGTATCGATGCGCAGTAGATGAATCAGCATTCATTCCTTGTCACGCAGGACAAAGATTTGGGAAAGGAACTGTGTTGTGCAAACCCCGGGAACGAAAACTCTCCGTTTGCGCCCGATAACTGCACAGCCCACGTCCTTTTTCATATTCTAGGAAGGTTTCACGACAACGGGGATAAGGGATATCGAGATTTAGAGCAAAGTTTTGGCCCAAACCCGAAAGAATTTCGCCAAGAAGGCCTCCTTTCACACGCTTTTTCTACAATGTAAATCGAATACTGGGGCGAAATTGGGCTTTTCTATTATAGATAAAGATGTCTACTGAAACCTTCTATTATATAAAAGACATCAAGCCGGGACTAAAGAACCTGAACGCCATTTTTATCGTCCTAGACATAGGTGGGTATTTTTCAGACGGCCCAGGAAGTGGGACCGGTCCATTTGATAGGGGTCAAATATTTTTATTTGGTTTAAAAGATCTGAATTATATTTCATAAATCCTTCTAAACAATGACAGGATCTTTGGACACATGATTCCACAGTATTTTGACTAAAAGACTGAAATGAAAGGGTCTTAGTAAGATTTCCCCTAACAATTGAGCGGGCTCTTCCCCCTGAAAATGATGGCATATGCCGACAGCAGGCCGCCATCTTTTGGCTGTTCCATGTATCAGTCTTGTATCATTTTTGTTGTATGCCGGTGACGTATTTTTCATATTTGTGATCATTTCGTAAGACTTTAAGAAATCATCTTCTTTTATATTGTCAATGAGTATTCTTTGTATGCATATCGTATTTTTCTTATTCAAACGATAACGATAGCATCATGTGATGTCAATGTTTCTTGAGGAGTAGCAGTGGTAGATAGAACAGCATAGGTCTATGAGGTCATACAAAGAATTTGGACGATGCCACGACTGGAATGGGGGTACCAAGGCTCTACCAAATGGCTCGATGACGTTTCATTGCATGATTGTGGTGATGATGTAATTCTGGTTTGTATATGGTAATATAATTTCATCAGAAATAAGATAGTTTTTTCAATTGGTTTCTAGAAATGAATGGATTGATAGATAGATCAAGTTTTGGTAAGATTTTCACGGATTGAGCTTTGACGTCTGTGCAAAAAAGAGAGAGAAGCATCTGAGCTAAGAAAGTAAATTAGTAAAAAAGAAAACTACCTATTTCCAAACATTATCTATAGATCATAACATTCTCTGACTGCTGGGTTTCCCAAATGTTTTTTCTTTCATCCCAACATCTGCTTTGAGATTTAATAGACTATGAATATCGCTACTTTCTCCCTTGGCTTCTAGGTCGGCCAACTCAAACAAAAGATGGCCACGAAGTTCGATCGTGTAAAGTCGCGGACAAAACCGGTTCCATCAACATTTCAGTCTGGGACGAAGTCGGAGAGCTGATGCAGTCTGGTGACATCATCAAGCTGAGCAAAGGGTAGGTCACATGACTTCTTCTAACCAATCAGATGCAAGAGAAAAGTTATACAAATTGCTCCATTGTACTTTATGGTGTCTATAGCTTCAAAGGAGTACTGAAACAGAAATGTCAAATTTACAAAATAAGTTATTATTAGCAATTTGTTAGTCTTCAGCTTATCATTATAAACTAAACAAAATTCTTACTCCTGATCGTTTAACAACTTATTTTCGTGTCACGATACTCCCTTGTGCGAAATCAGTTTTTGTATTGTTTTTGTAATGATGTCTTTTTTTGTGTAACAATTGTATTTTGTATTCCCAGGTATGCTTCTGTGTGGAAAGGTTGTCTTACACTCTATACAGGAAGAGTGGGTGATCTAAGAAAAATAGGAGAGTAAGTCACGCAGTTGTTTTTATAATAATTCTTCTATCACATTGTTTTCATCATCATGATAGTATTTAAAGTTAGATAGACGTATTAGGACTTAAATGACTGTGTATCTCTGTTATTTCTTATCTTACCCTTACCTCTTCCCTCATGACCTCAATAAAAAGTGGCCTGTGTGCCGAATTGAGCTTCTCACGAATAAAGAAAGGTTCAAACAAAAATAGCAAATCTTTGTAAAGACCGCGTAAATATATTTATTCTAACTGTTCTGCACACCTTACAGGTTCTGTATGGTATTTGCCGAGGCACCAAACATGAGTGAACCTAACCCGGAATTCATCCAGCAAAATAAGGTCAGTGGCACAGACCCTTGTCTTGACCGCTCTCGCTTTTAAAAAAAGGGAAAAACAACTAAGTCTGTTACATCATCCTGGCTGTGTCGCTCATCTGACATGCACGCTACTGGAAAGGATCACAGCCATTAGGACGGGATGTTAAGCCGTGGTCCACTGTTTATTGTACTTGTTGAAAAGAGCTAAAGAGGAAATTCCCCTGGTCCAATAAGCCTGAGTGTATAAACTGTATAATGTTATATATTTCCGAAAATAATTTCATCAGGTTGGTAGAACATCAGCAGGTGAGATTACCTGGTTGTGTTAAAAGAAACTCCAAATATCCTGTATGTTATATACTTCTCTATTTTCTCTGTCATGACCAGTCAAAGAGTAACTTAGCTATTTATTGTGTTAATTTGAGCTTAACTGGTTCGAGGTTACTCTCTTATTTTATAACAATTGACTCACTGTAAGTCAGTCTCATATTTTAGTAACAAAGCAGTCCAAGCTAATTATTTGCAATTTAACAGAATTATTTCCAATTTTTCAGGGAGAACAGGGAGGGGGAAATCTAGCCAATCAGCTGCCAGGACCAGCAACCAATCAGGGGCCAGGAAACAGTGGATCAGCCCCACCTAACTTCAACCAATCAGGCTATCCAGGTGATTACGATTTTGACCTGTTACAGTTGAAAGCTTCTATACTATTTTGAAAACATTGTCAATGAAGGTTAGACATCCAGACACACAATACAAAATATGTTTCAAAAGTTATATCCAATTGCTTGAGTAGGTGTCGAAAAATTGTATTGTGTATATTCACTATTTGTTCTCTAATGAGGTTGCATAATTTCAATAATTGTTGATCTGATTATTATTATTTTTTTGCCTCCTTAAAAGCACCAGGGAATGGTAATCCCCAGCCAACGGGAGGATATTCCAACGGTTCGCGAATGCCCGGACCGGGAATGGGTGGCTACGGACAGCGATACCCTGGGCCCCCGGGAAACGGGACGCGTCCTTCGAACAATGGCGGTAACGTGTCGCATCACGGGAACGGTAGTAGAGACCCGAGACGAGGGGCGCGAAGATAGCGTCACAATTAGCTAGGTTCCAAAACACGTGTAACTCACGAGACCTCGATCCATTTCGGAACTTTTAACAAGAAATGGGTTGAATGTCTTAAAATTGTTGTTAGCTATATTTTCACAACTCACTCACAAATAGATCTAGAGTATTAAATGTTTATCATAATTGCACAGTCTAACCCATAACACTGTATGATCATAGTTTTACAAATAACAATAAAATACCCCAAAGAACTAACAGACCTTTAGTGTGTATACTAAGAATAGTGCTTTAACGTCAAATAAACGTATAGTTTTCTACATACATCACATTTTGTGGAGAAGAAAAGCTTATATCAGATTAAGTGTATTTGGTACACATGTATGCAGTGCCAATGTTTCCTTTGTCATGTTCACTCACAGAGTTTTACAAGGTCTTTAAAAAATAGGAATTTTGATACCTCACTTACTAGAAAGTATTATTAAATGAACTGGTTCATAATCATATCTCCATACGTCACATCATAGATATTACAGATATGTTCAAAACAAGCCAAAATTTTCACAGAAAATTGCAAAAATCCTGGTGTAAGATCTACATGTATGTGAAACTCAAATGAGAAAAGCAGATTTCAAACTTGCATATCATCAAAATGTTCTAACATTCCAGTACCTGGACGCTTACACTGTATATTGAAGTGAAACAATATGTCCATAACTTGTAAAAATGTCAGTTTGTACAAAGTATCTAACATGTAAAATCATGTTTCAAACAGATTTTCATCCAAGCCCTCCCATGGAAAGCCATATATGTAAGAAATGATATTGAGTTATTTGTTTCAAGGTTGATAGACAAATCAACATGCAAATTTTAGTATAGCCTGGATGTTATCATCATTAGGGTAAAATCAGACAACACTTTACTGTAACACTCTACTGTAATAGGCAGCAGTCTAGTAATCCTAAGAAGGGCAGTGTTCAGGCTATTGATAATCCTACCTTATATAGAAATATGATTTTCTCAGCCTGGGTGCCATCCTCACATAGGCTTCAATCAGACAAGAGTATAACTGTTACTGTAGCAGAACTAGTCCTAAGAAGTACGGTATCCAGCTGCAGGCTATCCCTTCATACCACAATGACAAATAAAAATGCATTTTTTGAGATTGAAAACTTGGATGGAGAAAACAAAGTACTAACTATAAGATATCATGTTTTTGTCGGCCACCTTTCATGTTATATAAAATTCTTCAGGACAAATTCTTAAGACATGTACGTAAAGGAAACATTCAAGAGCAAAAACAAATAAATAAATGTCGAATAAACAACACCTGATTTTTTCATTCTCAATATTAAGTACATAATATACAAGTACCTTCCAAAGACTTGATAAATGAGAGCTATGAAGCTGTTTTTGTGGTTTCTGAAAATTATTCTACCAAAATCACTGCGACATAAGATGACTTTTCTAAGCTAACTTTAACAGCCTATCAATGCCGAGCAAGATTACTGCCATATGTCTTATTGATTTCATTATGATGCCCAATCGAGAATCACAGCATTGTGTTTTGGGGTTTTTGACTGTGCTAAAGTTTCTAACATACAAACCTCTGCAGTTTACAAATCTACACATTCTCCTATATGCCATTGTTACTGTATTGTTACATTGTACAAATGTGTCATTTCAAGTCTTGCATTCTCATAATAATATTAAGATGTAATCAATGTATGGTTATGATGTAATAAACTCTAAATGCACTTCTTAAACATTGGAGCAATTGGTAATGTTCATTTTCAAGCCCTCTTTCATTGAGAGTATATCTACAACAGTTACTGCTATTAAAGCACGTCTTGTCGGGTTGTTCTTGAATAGGGTTAACCAGAGGTGCTGATCATGAGTTTGAATCCACCAGCTGTATTTAAAGGAGCCTTATCATAAGCGCTCTCATTTTGGATGGTGACATAAAGCCGGTGGCCCCATGTATGAGGGAGCTTTTGGTGTAAGCCTCTGCACTTTTATTTAAGAAGCCAACGCAGTCTTATTTAGAATTGTAGGGATGACCTGGTGTGCTTGGCTAAACACGCAAACCGTAGTGAAGCCGCATCGCACTTCTTAAGCTAACGAAAAAGCGCACAGCTTCGTCCTCAGTCTGAGGTTCAACTGCTTTACCTTTACATGACTTGTCCCTATAAGGAGAATACCGGTAAGCAACCTTGTCAACTTATCTGTGTTAACACCTGCATGGCATCTGTGTTTTTGAGGTCAAGATGACCTAAGATTTGTCATTTTTGGCCCCTTTGCCCTTAAGAAAAAGTTCAAGTCAAGTCAAAGCCTTTATTTTACTTCCAAGTGCTTGTTTGGCCACATGGCCGCTTTTCAACAAGGTTACAAAATATATTAATTCATATATTTTTAGGCTTTATACAGGGATATTAAGTTTCATCTGACATTACAATAGCTGAAGCATGCAGGGCCCTGGGGCATTTGTCACTCTAGTCCCTTCTGAGAAAGAGTGTAGCAAACAGACAGTGGTACTAGTGTTGTTTAATAGACAGATCCTGACTGTCCATCACAATTAGCAGTTCAACTAATGATAGCATGGCAATTAGTGGATCGACCAATGAGAGAGTGGCCAGATATCTGTTAAATATTTGAATCTTTATGATTTTATTTCGCATTTCTACGTTTTGACGGGTTGGCCGGACTATTTGGGGTCAGTCTGTTACTACAGATTTCAAATACTTTTTTGAAATCAGTGTAATGGAAATCAAACTTCCAAATGGCAATGTTGGAATCCTGTAGCTTTGGGTTAAAGATGACCACTCATATGTTTTTAATGTAAATTTAACTTAAAATGCTAGTCATGTCTCAACTAACCTGTGCCAAATTATGAGATGAACCTTCTGACAGGTATGACCTGTAGTTATATTTGACATTTTGTATACTAGGTCAAAGTAATTAAAAGGGCCAAGGATGGCATATTTCATAGGTCAATGGCTCTGAGTCGTTGGTATTGCAGGGACATCGAATGGAGTCTGACATTCTGTAATTGCCTTGATAATCGCATCTAAAACACATCAAAACATGACTCGCATAGTTTACTCGAAAGAACTTTATTGAAGAAGACCCAAGTGTCACATTGACTAAATTTATTAGTAAACTTCAAGGTACTTTCCAGCTTCAAAACTTCTGAAGAGCATAACGATACAAAGCATTTGTTTCTAAAGCAGAGTCTTAATATTTTTTTCAGGCATTTTGGCACAAATGTGTAGTAATTGTTGAAATCACAATTATGATATCATCTACATATTAGGTGCCAAAACAACACATCTGCTTGGAGATTAGAATTGAATAATGGTTTGAAATACATAAAATATCATTGGCATATCACCGGTGATATATGTTATACCTTAACAAAATGTTAAGTTTACAACTGTTTTCATGAGTATTTTTGCCATCATCCCATATGTCACTTGTATCCATTAACAACTATCATAGACCACAATATTCAAAAATATATTATGTTAGTCAATAATCTTCCTAGCTTCCTAATTTTTACAAAATGTACAAAATTACAACTTTTTGGTCTGGGATCGAAGTTTCATTTCAAACTTCAGGCAGTGATCATTCCAGTTTCATGTATAAGTCAGTCAGTCATTATAAACTAATCTATTAAGTACAATTTACAGCTACTGTTACAGTGTTAATATTCCTTTCGACTGATATAAAATAACCCAGTCATATTCCATTAGTGCAGTATTAAACAGAATAACAGTCCTAAATTTAGTGGTGAACGTGAAATGTAAGGCTAACGGTATAGAAGATCTGTCTGCTCAGCAAATATAAAATAAAACTTGATTTCTAAAGTTTCAAAGGCATTCTTTCAAGTTGCTACCATACTGTAAAAGTTTTGGAAATCATTTAAATTATGCCTTAGTGTTCATGAGTCTTTCAGCTCTAAAGACGCTGTGGTCGGTCAGTTGACTTGATTGATTGACAGCAGGGATGTGGCGACTGTCGGGTGAGTTGGTGCGCAGGTGGGGCATGCGGTCCTGTGCCTTATGCAGCTGGTAGATGACCGTGTGCTTGACCGATATCTGGTTGAGCGTCCAGTCACGCTCTTGTAGTGTAGACACAAGGTCGCCGGATGTATCTTTAAAAGCAAAGAACTTTTGTTAGACACTGTAACGTTTAACTTGCTAGTATTGATCATAAAGAATTCATCACAAAAGAAAACTTTTTTTTGGTGAAACAAGTACTGTCAATATGTACCAGTGACCACCTCTACATAAGGACCACCTGGCAAATGTGGACATGAAGTTTTTGCTGGTCCCTTTAGTCGGGCTTAGATAATGTTTCCCAATGACACAAGCATTAAGAATCCTGCCTATAACGTTACATGTATATGTAGTGACCACCTGTCCACATAGACCAGATTTTATCAGTCCCCTGAGGGGTCTTTTTGCATGGGCAGTTTTGACTCTACTGTCTATGCTGAAACTTTACTTGCAAGTTTCATTTAAAGATATTGAGTCAGACAAATAGGTGTTCACATAGTACATGTACTTTCGGAACATTTTTCTAAAAAGTCGAGCGGAATTTCGAATCAAAATTTCTGTCACCATATACACGTTTCGAATCTGTGACTTTTGACTCACCATCTATTCTCATTCTCAGGAAGGCAACACATGCTTCCAACTGCTCATGATTCAGGCTTTGCACTGTAAAAAAATCAAGAAAAAAACTGGTTAAAACCTCAACTAGATATGCACAAATTTTGACTGGGCACATTACTTTAATAATGCATTACAAAAGAGCTCATCTATCTCTTAAAAAGTTTTGTTTCTGTTGTATTACTGGTACTGTACATTAACTTAATAGTTATTGTTTTTCTGCTACAAAAAAATAGAAACGGTGCAGTGCCCAAACTTACATTGCTCCTTTGTTATTGGCAGTTGGATGCAGAAATCTAGTGGTCCTGATGACTTGTTTTCTGTCACTCTCTTCGGTACGGTGACTTTTTCATACACGCACACGTCTTCTTCGTCTTCTGAAGACGATGACGACAAGCTGTTTCGCCGCAACTCGTCGTAGATCTCTCTTCTCTCCTCTTCTTCTGATTCGCCCAGGTAAAACTGTGGTCTCGGGGTCTTCTTCTTTTTGACCAAGTTGAGGAGAGTATTGTCTTTGTACACTGGCAGTCCCTGCAGTTGGGCTAAGAACTTGTTCCTTGTGTCCATGCGTTTGCTGCAGTATCTCGGCAAGGTCACGTTCTGGTAACTACTGTTCTGAATGCTCTGCATTGTTGCGTTGGATTTCTGTGTGTCGTTTTTGAACCACCGCAAGGTCGTACTGACAAAGTCTTTGACTTCGGAATAGGTCGACTGTTCTGGTCGCATTGAGACTTTCGGGATGGGAGAGCTTTGCGGACTGGGCGTCGACCGTCGCAAAATGTCGTGCCACCTGTCAAAGCACTCCTTGTGACCTCTGAAAAATAAACACACCCAGTGGTTAATTTTCTGAACGTTTCGCTAAACATCACAGACAACATTAACAATTTTCGAAATGTCTCCCAACAATCGTTTCACAAGAGCTTTGACTTACACGTCTTACCTCGTCGAGTCTTTCTCAGCTTCTGAAGAACTGTGCACCAATAACAAGTTACACAAGCCAAGAGAGGGTTACTCAGAAGAGACTAATTGTCCAGTTTTAGGGTTTCTGCAGCAATCATTAAATTTGCCCTACTTTTTCCATTGTCCCTTGTTCTTTTTTTAACAGAAGGGTGAGCCCATACAAATTGCATTAGACTTAACCTAAGATAAGCAGCCCAGTTTTATTTAGAATTAGGTTTCTGCTGCAGCTATCATGATTATTACCAACAAACCAACCAATATCTGCTAAACCTTTTCCATAATCAGTGTTTTTGGGTTCTTTTTTTACTACCAAGCACCCATACAATTATGCAAATAGCCTAGAAGTACTAGTAGCAAACTGGGGCAATGCACGCATTGGACTACATGTGATGACCCAAACTGGGGCAATGCACGCATTGGACTACATGTGATGACCCAATGGCCACTCTCTCAAAACGGTTTCAAGGTTTCTGCTGCAGCTATCATATATGTATATACATATATATATATATATATGCTCTTTTTTCCATAATGATTGTGTTTTTTTGTTATTTCTAACAGCACACACACGTGCACACAAAGTCATTATTATTAGCAAATTGGGGCATGCATGCAAGGGACTTGGCCAAACTTCTCAAAACAGTTTCAACTTGGTTTCTGCTGCAGCTTATGATCATAATGATATCTGCTCTACCTTTTCCATTTTTTTTTAATAGCACCCGTACAATGCAAATAGCCAAGTAACTCTTGGGGCATTTAACGCATGCATGAGACTACATGTGACACCCGGGCCCGACCCTTCTCAGAAGGACTGGTGTGAAAATGTCCTGGGGGTTGTTGTTACTACTGACAGTACGGCTTATGATTCATCGGTGTATTATAACCGGCTGGATTTGTACGGTACCAGGTAGTATCAGGTACAGAAAAAAATCACAAAATAAGAGGTTGATTCTTATAATTGCACAGAGTACCTTAAGACCACCATTTGGAAATAAAATGAATTTTAAGAGATTTTCTATATACAATGCAGCATTGTAATACCTGCATGAGGTATGATCATTTGAGGTGTTCAATACATTTTTAGAAGGCCTCGAGAACACCATTTTTGTGGTCTTCAGGGGTACCTGGCAGATATGACAAGAGTATGGGACATATTTTGTGATTTTTCTGTACCTGGTTAAGTGTTACCAGGCGCCATACAGATGCAGTTGTTATAATGAATAGTTGTAGTGTTGTCTTACAATTGAATTCAAGAAGGCTGGCAATGCCTATCGTTAAATTGACTAACAATGTTATTGCAAAAGGTTTTGTTTCTGTTTGAAAAGAAGTAGGGCTAGATTCTTAAACAAAGGGAATTGACAGAGTTTAGAAGGATCACATGAGTGCGACTATATATTGTATATTGCAACTAATCATAAAGTAGACTGTTGCATTAGCTTAGTTTGCTTCTGGTTTCTTAAATTATTGGTTCAGCAAAAAGCAGGGATGGTCAAGACTCAAAAGCTCACATGCGATTAACTTTAAAAGTTTTAGAGTTTTAGAACTCACGACAGGTAGAATTTGTACACCGTGGCACGTATGATCGCCGGGTTCTTTAACTACATAGATCAGGGTGTGGCCCTCAAAAGACAACACACAAACAATTGAATCTTCTTCAAAGAACTGCAACCACACAAATAAGGTACCCCATAACTTATATTATTATCAACTGGTTGGTGGAGCGATCGCAAGACCGATTTTGAAAAAAAAATTGGTTTTATAGCTCGAAGTTTGAAATCTAGCACAAGAGAAATCTCACCTGTTGCTTTAGATTGCAGCACCACCCTTTCAAGTGAGATTTGACCTATAATTATATGGTGTGACCTTTTGCACAGGCGACTGATTGCGTAGAAATGTCGTCTTTTCAGTCAGAGTGACGCATTAGTGACACGTGTGATCACAGCCGCTTTGAAAAGGTCGTCAGTTCCGATGAAAGGTTAGAATGGGTGGAGTTTAAAAGGCCGAAAACGTAATTATAGATCCTTGAGATAAGTCTTTTGTTTTCTAAGTTACGGTGAAAACAGTTTAGCTCTGCGCTAATGACTTTTGGTAAGGACAGCAATGTTTTGAAATTTTAATTAAATCTGGAATTGCAATGTAGACACAGAAATGCCTTTGTTTTCAAAAGTCAGAAAGGGTGGAGTCTAAACTACGAGAAAACGTAATCAAATTATACATAATTCTTTTGTTTTCTAAGTTACAGCGAAAACAGTTAAGCTCTGCACTAATGACTTTTGTTAAGGACGGCAATGTTTTGAAAACTTAATCAAATCTCAAATTGTAAGGTAGACACAAAGAAGCTTGGAACCAATTTGCAGTGCCTTTTGAAAGGTCAAAAAGGGTGGAGTTTAAACAATGGAAAAAAGTATAGTTATGGATAATTCTTTTGTTTGCTAAGTTAGAGCAAAAACAAACTTGCTTGGCACAAATGGTTTCGGTTTAGAGGCAAAGTTTTGAAAATCAAACCTTAGACTGCAAAATTGACACAAAGAAGATGGGAAACAATGCAATGCATTTTACGAAAGGCTATGATTGAAAATTAAAAGTTTGAATATGGGCGGGGTCTTTTTTTGCAATGCCCTGTCTTTGAGCAATTGTCTTAACTGACTTTTTAGATATGATCAGTGACATTTTCATGTATGCAAGGTGTGACCTTATGCATGTTATTAGCCTGGTATTGAAGTTTGATCCAAGATTAAGATTGCTCCAGAACACGAGATTTTAGAACTGTAAGTTAATCCCCCTGCAGTACTAGTGAAATGCAACAGGTGGCTGATTATTCTATATTTTGCACTTGACAACATACCAAATGTCATAACATCATCCACAATCTCTTGAGTTGTGATATTCACAAACAAACAAACAAACAAACAGTCAGACCTGAAACATTACCCTTTGGTGAATTAAATAGAGGTGAAAAACAATTAGCCATTATAAGCCTAATGTTTGGAGCATTTTATACTTAGTCATGTCATCTTACCTTGCATATGTATGAGGTGTTTTTGCTGTTGTGCCGGGAGAGTTTTCGAGACAGGCCTGACAACGGACCAGCTCCTCTCTCGTGACCTGGTGACAGACGTCGCACTCTGACGTGTCAAGGTCAACCAGGTCAAAACGTGTCAGGTCCAGCAGACGCATCTTGCACGCTCCTCTTTCGACGCTGTAAAAACGATAACGTCAACACGGTTATAAGATTGAGCGGCACAATGTCGCCTAGGGCGTTAGGGCGTAACATCTTTACATTTAAGCAAAATTTCACCAGGGTACTTAATTTTATGTATAATTCCGCCACTCTGAAAAGATACATCCAAACAGATCTCCAAGCCAAATCCCCCCAGTATAATGCACTCCTGTATATCTATCTAAACTGTGCATATACCTGGAGGGTGCTGTACTTAAGAGATCTCTCAAACCTACTGTTTTTCAAAGCGGCAGACTTAAGTAACATGGCGGATTAATGTTAATGGTGGTTGGAGTATTTGCCTAATGGATTCGGATGGTTTTGGGTTCGACCGTTCAAATCCCGGTCGGGTCATGCCAAAGAATCAAAAAATGGTACAGATTGACTTTATATATTTAGGAGAAAGAGTTGAACACTACAAGTGGACTAGCCCCCGCTGTAGTGGCCTGCGTGGCCCAACTCTTGTGTACCCCAAACATCTGCTTGGTTATTAGTCACTCTTACAACAATAGACCTGGGACATGTGGTCTGACTACGGGAGGAACTTGACAATGGATTTTTTTCATTTGATTACGTGTATAAACTATAATGGGAAGAAAGATGACTAGATTATGAGTCATACATATGGTCCCTTGGGATCATAACATCAGCTTTCGGTGGTTTCTATATTTGGAGATTGAATAATAGAAAGGTAAAACTTTTAAAAGTCTGTTTTTCTTTTGAGTAAGAAAAAAATTACATGTGCTATTCTGCATGAGTGTTGAATCTTGGAATATACTGCAAACTGAGATTTTTTAGTCAGGCTTTAAATTAAAGTTTAATTTTGCCAGATTAGATTTCCTACATTGTAAGTTTGCTAAAAGTTACCACCAAAAGTAGTTCTGAAAATGTTCTTTTCTATTAGATAAAGTGAATTCAGTGAGATGCTTAGATTATCTGAAAATAAGTTTGAACCTGAGAAATTGAAGAATTACGGTGCAAAGGGCAATCATCCCAAAACCATTAGCTGAAGAAATTACCGTAAAATATGCACAAATCATCCACAGATTGAGCTATTATTTACACCAATTTCAAAGTACAAGTAACCCTTTGAATAAATGCAGTAATTTCACACATTATATATTACGTGATGCAGATTTCGCGTTACACAGATGGTCAGTTTGCATAATTTTTAACAGTCCAGATGTTTAGGGTAATTATGCACAGCTATTGTTTCTTGTTCCTTTGTCCATTGTACGGTTATATGTTTAGTTCTCTGTGCAGTTTCTGACGTGTTTTTCCTTTGTTATAACGTTGTCTAGCGTCTACACTTTTTTCAGTCTGACTTAAAGTCCTTTGTTCTTTTGGGACCCGACCAATTTCTTTGTCCGTCGAAATACACATTCTCATTTTTGCGTTGGATTCCAAATCCCAATAACAGACTATAAGAGTATAAAAATGGGTTTGACGTCAAAGGGATTTAAAGAAAAAAGACGGACAAAAATGTTAATCACAAAATGAAATGTTAGCCCGGGTCGCGTCGGCCTCCTTGGCTTTGAAGATGCGCTGCGAACAGTAGTTTGAAGGCCCCGACACGTTAAAGTTCATCGTGGCATGTGTATATTTTACCAAGGAGGTTTAGATTTTACCCAAACTTTTCTTTTACAATACTATTATTTACCCCAAAATAAACGCAAATATGCAAAGGATTGTCATTAAAATATGTAATAAAATGCCTTTCCGTTTGTTGACCATGACTGATAATTGTTATGAATAAATATTACAAATTTTACGGCTAGTTACACTAATAATGGCCATTAATATTACTCAGTCTTTACATCTTTTTAAAGATTATTGTATCAAGTGGGTTGTATCAAGCGATAATTTTGTTTTTCTCACCCAAGAGACCGTGACGAAACAAATATGTGGGGGACAGATTCCAAAAATATCCAGCGATTGCAAAAACAACTGCGTTCGCATAACAAAGGCACCGCTCGAATGCTCACCATGCCACATCCGGCTTTCAAGTACACGTCCTTGCTAAAAATATTCAAATTCTAAAACATCTGTGTTCGCTTGCTTGTCTAGAAATATTGTGGAACGTCTTTAAAACGAGCAATTGTTATTATCCACGTAAATAACTGATATATTTTCTTGAGTCAATATTATGTTCCCTATGACAGCCTTGTGTACGGGTGTACTAGTATTATATTCTAGTATGTGAGCACGTAGTTTAGTCACCAGTGTCAATATTCAAAAAAATACAGTATCAAATGCTATAAATGCCCTACCATAATTTTCACACTAAATGTATCGGTAGTGTTAAGGTCCTAAAGCCTAGGGTCTTTGTTTCGATCATAATTCTACTAGAAACAGGAAACCAGAACCAAAATACGGAACCACAAAAACATCACCAAAATTATAACCCCCCAAAATTAACGAAAATAGAGGTTTTTCTCACCTTCTCCGGTTGAAATCGTACCCCGAACCTTCTAGAGTTAGGTCTTAGCAAGTCTGAAGCGCACACAAAGGAACAATACGCTTTGTTGAGCCGAAAACGCTTTACGTGACGCTGGCTGTATCGTGGACACGCAACAACAAAGGCCAAAGCAATTACCTACTGCGAAGTCGGGATCACCTATGACGCAGGCACCTGCTTCCGGTGACGTAAGGGATTTCCCAACCACCCGGATATAGCTTAGGCCGTTTCACTTCTTGTATAGGTAAATACTATTTGTAGTCCATCAAAATACAGTTAACAAATCAAAATGATCTAAAAGTTCATTCTGACGTTATCTTGATATCAGCCATTTTATAGGTTTTGGAATGGTATTTAGAAATTTGGCATCTTTTATGCATATATTTTTTCTCCCCGTATTGTAGACAGAATATACTATTCCTTACACTTATGGTTGGTGAAAAGACGAGTCTATTATGATTTTAGGGGATTTTAATGAAGAGTCAAGAAGAGAGGAAACGAGCTAGCCAGACGACTGGGGAACCGTTAGGGGATATCCGGTGTGCTTCCTGGAAAAGCGCTGACTTGTACAAGGAAATGAATTTGGTCGGCGAATTTGACGCTGATTTTTTTTCACAAACAAAAATTGAGACAGACTGAGAGAGTTTGTTGTGCTGCACGTGTACTTGGCCTTGGTGGCACTGGATACAGGTAAGATTTACTAGATCAAAATTTTGCGCTATTTAGAGGAAAGTTACAGCCAAGCCATCTTTACATTAAGATCACCTGGCCACTTTTTGATGGTCTTTCAGACTCTCTCAAATTTTCCCGTTGACATAAAAATCCTATACATGTATATAGAATATGACCACCTGTCCACCAGATTATAATATCGTCCCCTGAGTGGTCTTCTTGGGCAGTTTTGACAGTAGATATGTAGAAAAACTATTTTAAGACAAGGGGGAGGGGCCCGTTGTGCAGCAACTAATGTGATACATCAGAAATTTGAACTTGTCAGAGTCGGGCAAGACTTTCTATAAAATTAAAAGTGTAATAAATAAATAAGTCCCGGGATTTCAGTTAGGAATTTCTGTGACCGTCCGTATTTAGTTCACACACATAGCTGCCTCATTATCTGAGAAGTATTGACATATATACTTCGAGGCTCATCCATATAACGTTTAACTGTCACATTTTGTGAGTCTAGAATGCCCTAGAACAATCATGACTTTGCCTTTTCGTCGTGAGCCTGCAGTATGAAAATGAATCTCTAGTCGGCGCTGCTACAAGTTCGTCTGCTGCCCTGTGGGTAGTCCATGGCAAATCAGTCCATTTTGGGGGTCTACCCATAATCCTTTAGAAGTTTAGAACTATAAGATAGTATAAACAAGTTAAGAAGGAATAGCAGACTTACTACAAACTGTGTATAAAATCAAGAAATACTGAGACGTCCAGAATAAGATATGTCTATTCTGTTCTAGACGTTGCACAAAATGAGTGAAACTCACTATTTTCTCAACCAACCTAAGGCCGCTGCAAACAAACCTTATGAATGGCATCCTTTTTAGACTCCAAATATAATGCAAGAGCGTGAAAAAAAGCTAGATGCGTGAAAGAAAAAAAAAACGAGACCATAAATGTTGTATCAAGAAGCGACCAAACATGTCATCACAGTCAAATAAGTCTTTTCTTCCTGTATTCAAGAGGTGCACACAGTGTACACTGGTGTGGTAAACTGGTTTCCCTTACCAAGTCGGGAACTGCACTCAAGGCTACCACGCTAGTGTCGCTTCTACAACGGTCAAACTGGTTTCACTCCTACAACTACAGCCATGGCTATCTCACTAATGTCAGTTCTACAAGTACGCTCAAGGCTACAACACAATATATTTTCCCATTTTGAATGCTAGTCTGGTGTCTTCCTTACAATTTACTTGCTGTTGCCTGATCTGAACGCCTTGAGTTCTAGGCTACTGCATGTCACGATTCTATTTCTAAGAAAACTTGGCTAGTCTTAAGAATCATTAAATTTGAACCTTTCATCCCTTCCCCCAAAGTGCCTAGGTCGTATCCAAGAGTAAGTCATTGAGCTGGCGACCTCTCCACCAATCCGCACATTTCTTACATACCAGTCTGGAAGTTTATAGTAAGTCTTCTGGTGCGGTCATGGCTTGACCGCAAATAACCTCTTGACGTCATCTCCAAGCAGAAGTGCGGTGTTTGACCTGGGGTTCGGTCAAAACACTGCGGATCTGCTCAAAGATTTTTCTTAGGATTATACTTAAAACGTCCATTCGGACGAATCCAGTAACTTTTTTTCAGGGATATTTATCGAAACCCTTGTTTTTTTTAAAACCTTTCCGAGAAGCGTTTCAATGCTTTGTTGCATATATGATACGAAACTGGTTTCCGATGGTATTCAAATGACTAGCTTTTCTACCGACACCGAAAATACCAAAATTACAAATTCTATCACAAGTTCAATGTAAAAATATTCAATATTTTAAGCTATTGACCCCAATGTATTGGCTGAACGTTGTTGACTATTGTTCATTTCTCACAGTGCCATAACTTGCTATAGGCCTGTTTTCACTTAAGGACAGTCCACCTTCATACAACTAGTCTGTGCATTTTTAAAGTCGCGTTCTCATTTTTGTCGTTTAATTTGATCTTTAACTAGGTTACACATTACAGGAAGACAAAAACAACACAGTTCTGGGCGAAATAAAAGACCTACAAAAAAGACCGACGAAAAATGAATTACACACAGAAACTAAAACAGCCAGAAAAAAAAAACAGAAAAAAATACACCTGTACTTGTGGGCAATCGTACAGCTGAAATTTGCCCCAATGTCACTTAAAATAATTTTCTGTTGTAAATCTACCGTACAGCGAATATGTGACCGTCAGACCCCAGGAGTTGTGTCTATTCTCGTCGGTATGTTTCTCACGACCGTTTTACCCACGGACGGTATTTTCGGACATATCTGGCGCGTTCGTCCGGTGTCAATAAATAGCTAGAAAATGACAACATTTATCAAGATTGGGGACCTTCCACTATGTATCAAGGGGGGTCCAGCAAGTGTAGATTTAAAGCACGGTTAAAGGTTATATGAATGATGTGACTTTCGAAATGATTCTATTATGCATGCGAAACAATCGCTCGGTCAAAACACCTCTTTTAATGGAGGTACATGTGTATCTTAATTCTAGCCTGGAGACCAACCTTAGGTCGTAGAAAATTACAACGTTTATCAAGATTCGGGACCTGACACTATGTACCAAGGGGTCCAGCAAGTGAATGCTCAAAACACGTTTGATAAAATCATCATCATCATATAAAATAAAACAGAGTTATTCTTACTTCTAAAGGATTACTATAGGGACTTTTGAATGATAAAAGTTTAAGATGAAGTGTTAATTCTTTTCCTTTATACCTTCCCTTAATAGTCCCTTCCCTCATATGTTGTTTAAAGTGTACCATCCCCTAGCTAAGCATTTTCAAGGACCGCTATGAGTCAAGAAATCGCTGAACCGAATAAGATCTCACAGATACCTCGCGATCTTTCAAAAGGTCATCTGAGGATGACTCAGTGAAAGTAAACGTCCTCAAAGACACGTATACCAACATCTTCAGATGAACCCCCCCAACAAAAAAGCTCGAGCCACCCCCTCAAGTGCACACTATCTCTTTTCCCTGATTGGCTGTCGCCAGGTAATGACGTCACCGGATGTCCAATGACGTCACTAGAAAGGGCGGGTTTGTTGAAGTGTTTGAATTTTGCTCCAGGTCCACCCTGTGGTCATTGTCTTTTATCAAAGCCGCTCCCTTTTCATTTCCGACAGACCACTCCTTGTTTTTTCTTACAAATAAGCCGCCTTTACTCTCGAAGTCTTAGAACTAAAAAACGGTGTCTTACCTTAGCCAAAAGCCGGGCACAGGAGGAAGAAAATGCGGCGGCGACACTGGAGCTAGTCACCGTGGGCGGTGGAGATATTTCGCCGGTGACATAGCGAGCGGCTTTTAGAACCCAACGCGAGACAGGAAATATATTTTCAGACCCCGACTACGCCCCGCATTGCCGCCATTACTTCCTAAATCTGCGCTGGAAAACGGGTAAGAAATTAAATAAGGACCAATTTTTATGCTTGTCGTGAGGTTAAGTTTCTGAATTATGTAATTTTTACCATGATTTTATCTGAAACGTTCGCTCGGTCAACTTAACACTTCTTTTAGCGACCTTACGGCTGTATTTGGAGGTCAAAGTATAGATTTACACGTGTTACATCATGTAGGTATCTAAATTCGCATTACGTGAAGTCGGTTCGTTTTTGTTCAGATAGTAACCCCCATTAACATTAATCCGTCAGGTTACATAAATCCGCCACTTTGAAAAACAGTACGTTTGAGAGATCTCCAGTGCAGCACCCCCCAGGTATGCACAGTACTAGTTTAGATATACAGGAGTGCATTATACTGGGAGAAGTTGGGTTGGAAATCTGTTTGAAAGTGTCTTTTCTGGGTGGCGGAATTATGTACCCTGGTGGAATTTTGTTTGTAGATGTTACCCTTACGTCCTAATATTTTGTATTACGCTTGAAATGTTATGACACGGATGAGTTAACAACGGGCGAACAGCCGTCTAAATACTTCGCCAATTTAGATGACCAGTACAACATTTACATTAGTCAGGCTTTATGCCTAAAAAGGTTCACGTAAAATATCAAATTTTGTCCTTTCATTCCCCAAATGTTTTAGCTATTACACGAACGATGTGACCACCAACAAATTTCAGTATGTAATACGGGTGTAATATTTGCCCCCTCCCCCTTTTAAGTATGGCATTTTGCCGACTTTACCACCCGTAGGTTACATATTCCCTCAATAGGGAAGTAAGCCTTACTAAAACATGTGTTTAGAGTGTATGCACACGTACATCTACTCGCGGAAGCTCTTTTATACTAATATTGTACTAAGTTTATGTAGACTGTTTTGGGGTCGGGGAGGGCACCGTTTTCTTCTCTCAATTTTTCATTCGACATTTCCAGTTATTCTAAATCTATATTCTAGCAGTATTTCTTGTCCAAGTACCACACTTGAGACATTGTACATTCATTAAAAATACGATGATTTGTACATTATGGTGCTTGAATATCACCATTTTGTAACCGTATCATTTTACAATATTTTGCCCGCTATACAACCTCAACCGGGCATTCCGAAGGCGTTGTGGACAGTAGAATTCATAAGGAGTGCCCTAGACTCTACCAGCCTCTGCTGGTCGCTGGGAAAATAGTAGAAATTGGCCAAATAGAGTCAACTGTATAAAGGGGGTCGGCTATGGAGATTAGGGTCCAATATTGCAACCCTGCGGCTGCGAATGTTACCCTCCATGGCCAAAGTCCCCCGGCAAATGTTCTCCTTATAGCCGGCGCGGTTAGTCTGGTAGAGACTAGGAGTGCCCGCTGTCGGGGAAACATCTCTTCTCGGTAATACCGTGGGCACATGAAACGCTACGGTAGCAAAACTCCCATAGCAAATTATTGTCCCTATTTTCCTCAAATATCCTTTTTTCAGCCAGCGCTAGCGTACTTAGTGTGGTGTGGACTATGCCCTTTGTGTGACAGGTGCCACACACAGAGTACAAAATAGCTCAGGTTATATCTTTGACCGGACTTAGGACCTTGTTAAAAGGTCGGGCATATTTCATATGCCTGTTGCATTTGTCTGACACGGAATATACAGTGGTCATATAAAGATAGAACTAGAACTATACGTGATTCCAATTGTAGCTTACATAAAATTTACTCAGTGTCAAAAATTACAGCCACGCTATAAGTGTAAACAATGTTCAAATGTTCACTTTTGTAAAGATTATTATTTATCACATTGTGGCCCATGCATTAAGAGTCCTGACATATTAGACTAGTTTTTTTTTCAAGCCCCATAAGTATTAGCTATAGACCTTAGGACTGGTGTTTTAAAATACAAGTCCTCCACTTTTTCCGTAATGCCGGAAGCTACGTTAACATTAGTTCACAGGGGAAAATACTATTGAAGATTTAGAAGAGAATATTCGAGTTACATAAAGACAATTCAAACTCTACTACTGGATAAGATCTGGAGATTTAATTCTATACGGTTGGAAGTGTCTTTGTATATTGTTTTACCTGGATGTCTTACCTTGATAAACGAATATTCGAGTTGTTTTACGTCTATTCGTGTCCGTATGCTAAGCCCCCTTACTCTAAACGTAACGAATACTACTCACAATACTAATGAAATAATTCTCAGATGAATTAAAAGAACAGATACAATCAATCAATCTATCAATAACAATGACAAACCAAGGCGGTTTTGATTTAAACCTCCTTGGACAAACTGATAAAAGACAACAAAATGCTTCTTGATATTAGTAACATACTATGAATCGAAATCCAGCAGATAGCGAACCTTCCCTGCAATATACCACAGAACATGGTAGGGTGTATTTGAAGAATTTATCTGAAAAAGCCCGTTCCAACCTACTACTCAGTTAACCTTTACTTGTCCCAAAAACTAACATAATTCTTTTTCAACCCCAAATATACTGTCAATACTAAACGCTTTCATTTTCACTGCATTTTCTTACGTATGAACCGCTCAACACTAGCACATGTATACAATTTACATACACAACTCTAGATATGACGTTTTTTTTCGATTTCTCTTTCATCCCGGCTTGCCCAACCAAACTTTAATACTGTAATGTTACTACTGTTCTTTCATTGGTCATTGTTAGCTTTGATTTTTACTTTGTCTGCTACCACTGTGATTTGTACCTTTTAATGTTCTTGTTGATCAAGAAAAAATCAAACTAACTAAATGCGCACCATGTAGACGACGATTTAGACAGTGTTTATCCACATACCCATGCCCAAATCTGTAAAGCTTAAGGGACACTGTGACATAGACATGACAGATACGATGGTAAAATTGTCTTGTCTTTATGGATCTGTCTGCTATTTCTACGTACATCACTGGGGTTTGATTTTTTTGGAGGCAGTGGCTAATAAAAAGTCCCACGTTTTTAGTGATAAATAGGTTTTGCGATTGTAGTCAAAGTTTTTCCTTAGGTTTTGTAGAGGGTGAAATCTCGGGAAGATTGCTTGAATTGTTTCAAAAAGCTTTCATCCTCATAATAAGGACATTTACAAATGAAATGTATTTCATTTCCCACTAATCCGTTGTGCATTATCTACTTCTGTGTATACATGAATGGTAGTTTTCTTGGATATCAAGTATTTTCTTATCATGTAGCTTTGTGTGTATGTAAACACATATCTGAACAGTATACAAAATGCCATATTGTAAGGAGCAAATATTTCACTCGTATCATAGACAGAAATTCGTTGGTGGTCGCATTGCGTGTATTTAAACACGCGGATGTTTTGCATGTTTGGCATTTAGCGTTGACTACTGTACTAAAGATAGGGTACTGTCATTTTAGTGAACGGCCAATCAGCAATACAAGTTTTTATTCGTTTATGTTGTAAACCACCAAGACCATTTTTTGTTCTTGATGAAAAAGAACCAAAGAAGCGATTCTATTGTTAAAGTATATTCTAAAATTCAGTTACATAAAGGAACAAAACTTATCAACAAGGCTGAAATACGACGATATGTCAATCCAATTTAAGATAATACACAGTCGCAAGAAACATCGAATGTACAATATCACATTTGATATAGAGTTCAAACCTATAGTCTTAGCATTACATTTTATGCATACAATTGTTTAATTTTCTACATTTAGAATTCCATTCAATCTTAAATATTGTTGCAAAATCAACGAAACAGTAACAAAGCAAAGAAAAATTTTCAAATTCCAACTGGCAAACGTTGCCATAGTTACGGAGATTTTACCAAAATAAGGCCTCTACATGTCTTGCACCATTATACCCGGTGCTCAAACGTAGAGGTCGCATTGTGAAGAATAACATACTAAATTATTCGTGAAACTGGTTAAGATATAGGTTTGGCTTCTGACTTTCTTGTACATGTGTAGGTAAACATATATTAAGATCAGATGCGTTTGCAATATTGCTACAGAAGGTATGTCTAGGCGCATGATATATAATGTGTTTGAACTGAAACGAAAAGTTGAATTGGTAGTGAGATAATCAAATAACAATTATCAAGTAGAAAAGAACAGTATTCTATCGCTTCCTTGCTTACACTTCCTTGAGTATGAAATATTATATGATATAGAAAATGAGTTAGAGGGCTGTTAGCTCATTTTTTACTAGCCTCCGTTGCAGACTCCTTCCAGCTGTTTTAATAGAAAACAGCAAGAAGGAGTCTGCAACGGAGGCTAAAAATTCACTAGAAAGAGGTAGAATAAATCCTCGTACTAGTGAAATAATGAGTTGGTGTTCCACGATGTTTGTTAATTTCTATTTCACTTGCAGTAGGTTGATATATGAATTCTTCTACACGCGATTTCGCCAATGTTGCCACATGTTAATGTACTTTAGATGAAATACTTTTTGAACTAAAAAAAAGAAAGAAAGATAGCTACGCCTGTAAAAAATCATTTTTATCTTTGGCACTGTTATGAACAAATGTGTTTGCTCATTTATCATTAGTAGTACTAATATATATATACTTCTACATGCGATTATGTCAATATTACCACAACTAAATGTGCTTTTGCTGAAATACTTTAATTTTTGAACTAAAATGAACTAAAATGAGATAAATATCTACGCCTGTAAAAAAACACGTTTTGTCTTTGACACAGTTTTAAACAAAGGTGTTTGCTTTTATTCCCTAGCAGGAGGTTGATATATGACTACTTATACACGCGATTTTCCCAATGTTACCACACTAGGTAAATGTGTTTTAGCTGAAAAACTTTAATTTTTGAACGACAAGAGCTCAGATAGCCACGCCTGAAAAAAAATCCCACTTGATCATTGACCTAGTTTTGAAAAAGGTGTCTTGTCCTTTTTTTTACTAGTAGGACTAAAATATGAATACTTCTACACGCGGTTTTGCCAATGTTACTACAAGTAAATGTACTTTGAAATATTTTTTGAACAAAAAAAACGGGAAAAATAGGTACGTTCGTAAAATCCCGTGTATCTTTGACACAGTTTTGAACAAAGGCCGTGGAAAATTCCAGCTTTACCCCACCACGCGGTGACTCATCACAGTCTGCTATTGGATACTTCCGCCAGCTGTCCCTGTTCCCTTTCATTTTGCAAAATGGACGAAAAAAGGGAAACTAACACCCTTAACAATAGACATGAAGGATGCTACACAGGAAAGCTGCGTATTAAGGGGGTACCAGTGGGAAGAACTGAATGTCAGAGGTATATTCAGTTTTATCAAGTCCACCTGTGCTGAAAGAAATACTGTACAATGTAACGTACTGTAGCTAGCAAGACACTAGCTTGCATCTAATGCATTCTTTTTCTTGGATAAAAGCTATTAAACACCCTAGCAATAGGCATGCTTCAAACGGAAAAGCCGTATTAAGGGGTTGGAACAAGAAAATTCCATAATATTAGGTATATTCTATCAAAACCCACCGGTGCTGAAAGAAATACAATGTAACGTTCTGTATCTAGCAAGTACACTTACGACACAGTAGCTTGCATCTATTGCATTTTTTTCTTGAATGAAAGCTAACACTCTTAAACAATAGACATGTTTAACACGGAAAAGCCGTGTTAAGGGGTTGGGAACAACAAAACATCATAGGTATATTCTGTTTTATCAAATCCATCTGCGCTGAAAGAAGTACAATATAGCGTTCTACAGCTAGCAAGTACACATACAACGAAATATCTTACATCTATAATGTATTTTTTCATTGGATGAATATTTTATATACGAAAATGTTTTTATTTCGATAAAGCGGCCTTTCTCTAACAAAAAAACTTCATAACTTGTTTTAACATTCTTTTATGCGAATCATACTCGTTTACATGGTCAAATATTGTGCTGGAAATTTCTTCCTAAAAAGAAAATGGCGGCTATCTTTGACGCCGGAATTATACACAAGGATAGGTTACAGAAAAATTCATTTCTACAGTCACAAAAGACCAAATCTGGCTATTTATATGTATTTTGGTCATCACCACAATTCAAAGAACGTTGCAGAGTTCAAATGAGAAATCAGATTTTAACCAGAGATTAGATTTGTCGCGTCAACAATAGGGTTTAAGGTTGTTTTTGTTAAGACTGAACTGGGGATAAAAGTATACAGGAAAAGACATTTGTATAGTCATCGTCATCATCAACAGGCTATGACATGTATTTTTGCAATCCTAACACCTTGTGGCTTCCATGTGAAGAGTCAAAATGGTAATTCAAGACGAGGTTTGTAGCGTTAAACTTAACATATTAAAGGACATTGTCTCAGTAGGAATCTGTATGTCTACAAAGATATTTTTCTAGTTCAAGTTTCAAGTTCATTACACCCGTACATACTGACATCAACATATGTTGTATGACACTTGGGGGTCTTACATTTGGAAAATGAAAAAGAAAATTGTGCTAACTCTTTCAAATTTGTAGGTCTCTAAAAGAAATCACTTGCTCCACGAATGCTTTAAAAGGATGTTTTTCTGTGTTTGATTCGAAAAAGAGAAAAAGGACTAGATATAACGTAATGTGTTTAAGATATCTAAAACGTATCGGGTGCATTTTTAACATATACAACTCGTGTGTCAACATATACAAACGAGTTCAGTTTTCAAAGTGAGGCATTTCAATTGCAAATTGGCTGTTTCTCAGAACCTACAACGTACCTCAACTGTCTTTGATCATAATTCTTACAGTTTAACTGTACAGAAACAAAAAATAATAATTTGGATTACATATAGATATGGCTTTAGATGTTTAACATTCAACATGAATAGCTGATGTCATTGTGTCTATTGTATGACTTTTCAAATTAGCTAAGCAACTGATATATTTCGGTTACTGCGTTTTTTGCTAGGCATCTAAAATTATTCAACCGTTGTTACTACGATTTCATATATAACACCAATTGTGTTATAATTTTGTGTAATGTTCACGTTATTGCTTGACAGAGATGAACTCAAGTTGTAGTCATTATTTCATCCTAAATTTGTTGTTATTATCTTAAATTTCAAACAATGACATTTTGTTGCTAACATTTCCTTTCGAAAAGATGACATATTTGGAACGGTTTTCGTGTTTTCGTCGGAATCAGGCTTCATGAATCGTCTGTTTATTTTCCTTGTCGCAGTGTCATTGAGAACTTCCTGTCACAAGTCTTTCTGGAAACCATTGACGATTTCCTGTTTTTGTCAACCATGTGATACTCAAATGTTTAACTTCAACTTTAACCTAACAAGTGAAAAATGAGGTAACCTATTTTTTCTTGTGTTTTACTTTTAGATTTCTCTCTCAATGAATATCTGAATTAGATTGATATTGAATTCAATAAGCTTTTATTTTCAACAAGATTTATTCATCAAAGGAATAGTTGCAATTGCAAATGAATAATTTTAGAAATAAATTTGACAGAAAATGCAGTTGTGAAAGTGGTCACATCAGCCGTGCGATACGTCTATACGACAGCGACTTTGGGGGTATTCTAGTCGGGACATGTCGTAGAAGAATTGTACAAACTTAAACTGTTGCAATTGCAACATTTCATACAATTACATTTTGAAAACAAAAAAAATTGAAAGTGGTCACATAGGTCGTGCGATAGGTCTACGACAGCGAATTTGAGAGTATTTTAGTCGGGACATGTCATGAAAGTATTATATTCACCTTGAAGCTCAGCCAGTAGGTACCCTTAGGGGTAATGAGGCTGTACATGTGTCTTGTAACTGAAAATATTAGCCTGGGCGCCATCTTGGTTGGTTTTCCGCGGCTACCATACTCCTAGCCATACGTTTTTAGTGAGCGAGTATGGGAGCCAGTATTCTAAAAAGGATGGTACCCAGGCTATGAAATTGTCGTCATTTTCTCTTTTTGTTTTGTCAGGGCCTCGCTGAAAATCCAACCACAAAAACATCGCCCGACGTATCTAATAGTGAATTTTTAGGAAACGACTTTCCAAAAGATTTCTACCTCTCTACTAGTTGTTTGTACTTTGTATACAGTATGAGGAAATAATAGTAAGTACATGTCACTGTTAGTTATTAAAGACATTGTTGAACCATTTGATTAAAAATAGGTAGTCTGCCAACAAATTCCGTCATTCAGAAAAAATAGGTTAATAGAGCGAGTTGTGACTGGGATAAGTTTAAGGTAGTTGCGTCACTTCCAATCAAATTGCGCAACTGAAAAAGGAAACCAACATTCTAAACCTCACAAAAATGGACAATACTTAAAAAGTTCTGTGTTTTTGACAAATCTTATAACATGGTAGCGTAGGAAGTACGTGGAAAGCACAGATTTATTTTTGTAACTCCCCCTTGAGAAAGTGGAATGGTTCGCTCCGCGTACCACCGCCCACCTTTATCGTTTAAAAAAAAGTCGTTGGTGTCGCCATGTGCTCTGCTGCGGTCAGTCTGCACTAGGACATCAGACACTGGCGGCGGCACAACAGGCTGAGACTGACTAGACCAAATCTTTGTGTCTCCACATTTGGTAAGCAGAATTCTCTTTAATTATTCATAAAATATCCAAAATTAGTCAGCGATATAAGATTCATTAATGGTGTCACAACAGGGAAAAGAAATGAGGAAGAATTTTTGGTTCGTTGTTGTTCTTTCAGAAAATTCACCGTTAAGACAATGGTAACGGACGAGACATATACTTTAACTACGTCTCCTTTTTCGTCTGAGAAACCTTGACTTTTCTTTGCTCTCATTTAAATAGGATTGCGTCTATTTTACAACCATTTAAGGGTATGTATCTAGAACTTTAGTGTACCCAATAGTTGTTGTTTTTTAGACGTAGGTTTGCTTCGAGATGATTTTACTAAAACTGGGGCACCATTGAAAAGTGTGTCAGCCAAAATTGTACAAGGAAAGCATATGGTTATCTTTAATGATTGTTGGGCGGGTGCTAGACATAGCGGAATGAATCACACTCGAATGAGTCACTATAGGGGAGGGCGGGCTTCCAAAACGTCTGGAAAAAAATACCCCGAATTTACCGCCATTTTTGTCTGCTGCTGAAAACAAGTGTTATCAATTTTGTTTAGAGAGGTTCAAGTGAAAATTTCCTTTAATGGTTTGATCGTATGAGTGGAATCTGAGGGGAGAAATTTTATTTCCGTGTTGGGTTCTTTGTTTTGACTGGTTGTGGGGCTGAAAATAGCGGCAGATTCGTCGGTGGGTGAGTCATGCCCGGGAATGAGTCACCGGTTCCTGGGGACGAGACGGGCGGTATGGCCGCCATTTTAGGTAGAGGTAGACTCGTACACCAGACATTGTCGAAGGCTTTAAAATGACTGATTAACAGCCAAGGCTACAACTTCGAGTTTCATTTCAAGGCTAAACTGTGATATTAAACGTGTAATTCAGACATAATGTTAAAGTGTCAGGAACGAGACTACGTATACTTTCTTCAATGTCGGGATCCGAACCTCCTTTGTTGAGGGCTGATGCTTGAAACTAATTTCATAGTTGGCATTCGATACTCTCACATGTGAATGTGTTGAGTAATAGGTCAAAAAGCAAGGCGGGGATGGTTGACATGCACTAGGGGTGAAGGGTTTACCAGTATTGCATTTGCTGGAAACAGATGGGGCTACTTTAGGGTTTATCGAGCACCCAGTGTGTGCGTTTTTGATAGGGGTTGGTGAACAACTATCGAATAGTGTGCGCCTTGGTCGTATTTGTTGACCAGAAGGTGGCCGAATCTAAAAATCCGTCGTCAGAGATTCCAGCGTATTTTTCACCTGAAAATCAACCCCGTCACATTGAACGGTGCTCAGGAATCTGTGAACATCGCGCGATGATCGAGAGAACGGCGCATTATTGCAGAATATGTATTTAGAGCTCGCAGACTCGTCGGCGGATCATTTTCTGACATTGGCAATAGCGACAGTTGAAATTTGAACATAACGTTTAAAATAAAATTATAGATGCCCATTGAGCCATTAGCTAGCATACTATCAGTTTGAAGTTTAGAATATAAGAAATTATGGTTCCTGCCGTATTCAGCTTCTTTCTAAGCAGGCCGAATGGCCCCGCCTATCATTTCTTTGTTGAACAAGAGTGAATACAAACAATGGTCTTCCTGTGTGCGCTTGGTGGATGAAATGGCGAGATTTCAAATGTGACCTTGTAGTCGAGCATACACACCTGTGGAATTCTTAAGACTTCAGTTCTTCAACGGGGCATTTTGTACCCTTTTTTTTCAACTCATTGACAACTTTTTGAATGTTTCCTTGTACTTTCAAGATAAGCCCTTTAGAAATTGTATCATTTAATAGGGTGCAGTTTGGGCGGTTTGTTGTATGAATTACAGTCGATTTGACCGTGGCAAATAAACAATGACTTCTCGTAGACTTCTCGGAAGCCGTAAGTTTCGGGACGGTACCAAATGAAATTCTTGGGGCTGTGCTGAAAGTTCACAGTTCCGTTCCAAAATTTTGTCGTCTCTCATTTTAATTTCTTAGCCAGTTTGTCACTTTTGTTATCAACCTTCTTTGATAAGAAATGATAATCTAGGTTTTCACATATCACAATTTTTCTGGCTTGCCCTTTTGCGTTCTGACGAGTTGGCAGTAAAGGAAAATGCATCGCTGAAACACAAGAGGTTGCGGCGTTGCCTCGGGCATAAAATTATGACATATTGGGTTTTGACGTCATGACTTTGTGGGTACCAGAGGCCATACACGTATTTCAGTCAAACATACATTCATTCTTAACAAACATTAATATGTCAGGTTTTCAAATATTTGATATGATTGCTCCAAAGAAAATTCTTCAAAAATATCATTTACACTGTTGAGTTTGGCACAAAATTGTGCTTCACATGCCAAAGTGTGAGTGGTTCAAAGATTACGTCAAAGAAAATGTCACCTGTGTAAACCGCAAGGTCATCTGAGGGTGACTGTTAGGGGTGGGGATGGGTGGGGTACGGGTCAAACTAAGGGCTGGGCCCGTCATTTTGAAAGGTCAAATGGGTTCAGTCATCAAACCTATAAAGGTCACTGAACGCTTCGTTCCATCAGCAAAGAGTATATTTAACTAGGCTGTGTGTGTGTGTGTGTGTGTGTGTGTGTGTGTGTGTGTTTGTCTGTGCATGTGTGTTTGTGTCTGTGTCTGTGCATGTGTGTGCCTGTGTGTGTGTGTGTGTGCGTTTTTTTTGTGTGTTCCCGCTTATTTGTGTGTGCACGTGTGTCGTTTGTGTCTCGTGCGCATGGCTCTTAGCTTCTTACAGCATAGCTCATGCAAGAAGCCCCCCCCCCCCCAACTGAAATGGCTTAAAAATGGCCTTGGTAATATTGACGCACTTTGAGGTCGTGTAGTGCGTGCGTAGTGTTCATTCCTTCGTCTTGATACACGTCAGTTGTTTTTGAATCGCGGAATTCAGGTTGTTGAAACGCTTTCCAGCCGCTGGCAAGATCTAACGCCAATGGTGTCCATTGACGTCAGGCCGCACCTACCTGTTGCACGGGTTGCAATAGCAAATAGCGACATCTGGCGACTTTATCCTAATATGCAGTCAAAACGACGTACCGTCAATTTTCTCAGTAAAATGTAAAACAAAATCGTTTATCAATGCATTAATGTTGGACAAGAGAAAACATTTTACTAGATGCACAAAATTTGGCCCATATTCTTGTTTCTAAGTCGGTCTTTTCTAAGTCATTGAATATTGGAATTCTTAAAGGCGGTAAGGGCTGAGTTTGACGTCACTGGGCCGTGACGTAAGTCAAATGATCCCAATGAAATCGCGGTTGTTCCTTTCAATACACTTCTCTATTGGAGCACAGGGAATTGTGTTAACTACTAGCGTTTTCCGTCCCTCTCTTGCGATGCTCGTGACATCACAAACCTATGACATACATGCGGTCTTAATTGTTCTCTTTCAAATGGCCGTTAACAATTCACTTTGAAGTAGCGACATTAGTACGCTGATGAAACAGTCTACGTCAAACTTAAATAGCATCGTCATTAATCATCGTGCATGTACGTAAGCGTTTTGCAGAAGTGGGTTCTTCCTTTTTATGGCATGCTATATAAGCAAGAGCAACAGTTAGAAAAGTCCATTTCTAGCGGAACCGGGTTTTGCATTGAGGTAGGTAAGCCTATATTTGCTGGAGTAGCGAAGGGAGAATTGAAAAGGGAGTTTGTATATTATCATGCCAGATACAAGGCCATTTGCAGGCCTAGACCAGTGGCTGACGCCGCTGTTTTGTAATCTTTTTTTTTACTTCGCTGTTGGACAGACAAGGACGGCACTGCACTTTTATAACTTGTTTTAACAGTGTCATGTAACAGTGCCATGTACAGAGGACAGTATACCCATTTTAACACCTGGAGTGAGTAAAGTCGTGTAAAGCGCCTTTCCCAAGAACAAAACATCGGTGGCGCCAGGGGATTTGAACCCGGGACCGCTGGGCTCTGGGCCGAACACCCCACCGTTACGCCACACGACCCCACTGTAGCACTATGGTCATGGCCTTCATTTCCCGATTAGAACGGTTTGGGGAGGACGGAATCCGTTGTTTTGTTGTCGACACTGTATTCGTCAATGGTGGCATAGTCATTTGGTGGACAAATTCAAGGTCTTCTTTTGTGTCAGTGCAGTGCATTTTGGTTCAAAGTTCAAACATGTCTTTTAGCACTGTTAATTATGTACGATTGTAGTACCTACTGAACTTCCTACTAAATCTGTATTTCCTTGAATAACTTGGTCCAGTCAGTGGAGACCTTGTTTGCCACAAAGAACATGGAGGGTCCCTGTCTTGGTTAACATTTGTTCAATTCGCCAGTGAAAATGATTTTTTGGGCGTAAGGACACAATTTTATATCTCCATATTTGGAAATGTGCCTTGAAGTTCCGGGTTGATGATGAGTATTATTTATTGTATATGCAGATATGATTAATAAACCTGAACACTATTTATAAAACACTATGTGTAGATCAGAATGGGAAGAACGTAGGATTCTTTTCCTCGCATTTCGAACATCTACTCAATACAACACTGATTTCATACGGCGGCTAGTATCGAAGTCACCAAACCTTACAACGAAAACAGAATGAATTGATATGTAAGATCATACAATTCATTTAATTGGGTATTTAATTGGGTATTGCGATGGTACAAACATGCAGGGTCTCATGGCAAGAGAATATGGCCCTTCGATTATACCGAACAAGAAAGCGAAGATCTCATCGAGTCATATCATACCTCCGTGAAATAGTTAGAGTTTTTTTGTAAATTTCTTCTTTTATTCATCATTATGAATTCTTGCTAATTCTGTCTATAGTAGATCTAGAGTAGTAGAGTAGAAACCTTTATTTTCCTTGGATGGCCCTATGCATTTTCCTACCTTCCTGCAAGGCTTCGTAAATGTAAACCATGGCCAACTTCACTTCCTGCCACTCAGATTAAACGACTTTAAACCTGGGACACACACAAAGACAAACAAACATACAGACAGACCGAAAGCAGATTATTCACCAAACGATTTCAACACGCTTCCTTTTTCTCAACAGGAAACAGGATGCAGGAGCAGAACCGGGGAAAATGGAGAAGAGGAAGACGACAACTTCATGAAGATCGGACGACACAACAGCACTCGAGCTCGTCAGAGATTCTACAGTAGTCCTGCAGAGCCATTCACACTCAACAACGTCTACGGTGGACCAGAGAAGCCAGTTCCAACCTAAAGGGAACATGGTTATTGTGCGCTACAGAGGCAGTGATGTCAGTTTGTTGTGTGACACGAGACGACAACAACTAACATCACTGCCAAGGAAACGCACGAAAAGGCTACGAAACGCGGCAAGAGCGGCACCTAGCGGTTTCTCAAGAAAGAACAGCCAGCTGGAAAAGACATTTACAATGGTTCTCCTCATGGGCAGATTTTCAATAGATATTGTATTACAATTAATGCTTATGCCTTGTGAAAAAGAGAATCTAGGGAACTACATTAAACGTAAAATGATTATCCATAGTCTAAAGGATAGTGATAATGAAGAACATTTTCATGGTAGACAAAATCAAGGAATTCGAACACTTTAACTCAAGATACTTTTCCATTGCAGTAGTGACGTTTTTGAAATTAAGGTAGTGATGCAAGATCTTTCTTCTGTGCAGGATTTGATACTTAACAGTGACAAACATCCAGCCATACAAAGTACAATGCAAATGATAGTCTTGACGGAGTTTCAAGAAATCAAGTATCCGAACTTTTTTGTGTTACGTTAAACGTTTATATATAAATATATTATGTACATTCATCATATATGTAAATGTTACCGTATACTATATTTTCCATACTCTTGCTCAACCCAACCTCCTCTAAGCTTTACTGTTGATATATACATACACACACGGACCCCAAAACATACCGTTCTTGGCGAAAGTAAGGAAGAAGTAGGCTGCTTCCTTGATCGGAGAACTCTGGCAAGTGAGTGAATGAATACTGTATTGGTTCCTAACGCCGTCTAGCGATTGCTCAGAAAAGTGTCCATGCATAGTATATTGCATACACACAGATCCCGAAATATAACCTTCTTGGCAAAAGTAAAGAAGGAAGGAAGGATGATTCCTTGATTGGAGAATTATGGCAAGTGAGTGCTTACAACTGCGTAGGTTACTAACGCCACCTGGCGATTGCTCCGGTTAAGTGTCCGCACACACACGTACGGATCTCGAAAACATAAAATTATTGTTGAAAGCAAAGAGGGAAAGAAGGATGCTTTCTTCATTGGAGATTTCTGGCAAGTGAGTGTCTTCCAACTGTATCGGTAACTAACGCCATCTGCCGATTTCTTTGAAAAGTGCACTATAAATTTGACTCGCCAGATACGTATGTAACGCACACCCAGTCTACCATTCGTTTTAACGTTGTGGTTTATGGCTCGTGCTATTACAATTGTGGCTTGTATGGTGTCGCTTCTCTATTGAGCGGTTTCGCAATAACATGGACCGTTGGCTCAATATCTTTTTTATTTATAACAGGAACCCGTTTCCTGTGGTAAAACATTAATCAGATTAAATCGCACGTATGCGAGCTGTCATGCCGGCGTATGTTCGCCAAAATTGGATTACATTGTAAAGCTATAGATCATAAATAATGCGGTTTTTGTTGAGCCTTATGGGGGAATGGTCGCATACGTCAAAATAGGTGATTGTACCGTTGTTATTGGGCAACATTTGACTAGGTAGACAGGCCACACCGTAGAAAATGATTTTTTTTGTGGCTTTTTAACGATCGAGAGTGAATGTATGAATTTTTAAAGCAGAATAGTTCGACCCGTTTTACTAATTAGCTACGCAATATTGCTGTTATGTATTGTCTGCATTTTAATTCATTTAGGTAATGCTAAAAGTACATTATCCTAAATTGACTGATTGATCGATTGATTGATTGATTTATTATATGATCTGGCATTATTTTTAGAGAGATTGAAAATGTCTGGACTTTGTATCAACAATTCTGATATCATGTTTTCGTCATTTTGTATGATGTAAACATAGTGAATATGAAATACGAAAAATGTGAGCAATGTTAAAGTTTCTGTTGAAATATCTGTTTTCTTCTTTACTAAAATCATTTTGATAAGGCAATGTATATGTAATGCATATAAAATTTACAGAATCAAACATCAGAATTTTATGGCCTTGCTGTCTTTACAAAACCTCGCGTCAATCAAACCTTTCTATACCTTCGTCGCTTAGCAACAGTGAATGTCACTAAGGTGTTTTTACAAGGGATGCCTGCAATGAAGAGAATGTGATTCTTGCTACCAACAGCAATAAGAAGAAACATGTCACAGCCACAAAGGCTTCTCGTTAGGTATGCAAACAGCATACAATATCCATTAATGGGATGTTTCGGGATATTCTTTTTGGCATAAAGACAAAAATGTACATCTATAGTATCTATGCATCAGCGCGTATTGAGACTGTTGCCTAGTTTACAGACGCATTTTTCAAGGACACTTGAATCAGCGGACTTAAATTTTGGACTATGTAAACAGACATTTTGGGTACTCAAGTCCCCCTTTTCTCAGACTCGACTTGGGCAACCTTAAGACCATGCTCAAGTCGGAATTACGTCTCGTTTACAAATGTATGCAAATCCACGGAGTCGACTCCAAGTGTACTACCGTTGAGGTATGCAAGGCTAGCGGTCATATGAAAATCACATGGCGCAAAGTTGGAAATGAAATGTGTTTCTTACTCTTTATGCCTTAATTTTTCGGTATCTATTTCGTGATTTTGTGCACTATGTGGTGCAAGTTGGTGATGACTGACAGCGATACAATACTACTGTCTAAAGGTCTGGACATTTTTAGTGATTTACATGTCCAACTTTTCCCCGGAAGAAGTCTATGGATGTCAGCATTTAGAACAATGATCAAGATGACAGATTTTTCCAGCTTTCAGACAACAGTTTTTGCTAAGATGAATTTGTTTGTTTGTTTGTTTTTTTGTTTAGAATGCCAACCTTTATTAATTAGTCTTCTTGAAGTCCTTGTCTAATACTATTGTACAACGATACCTACCCAGTATACTGAATATGAAGATTATCCATCCGGGATATACATAAATTCTCGAGTTATCGTGTACACAAACGCACGCACACACGAACGCTGACCAAAAACATAACCTTCTTGGCGAAGGTAATTATATATCAACACATATGGCTCTGCCCTATTGGATCTTATAAGTAAGACTACAGAATTACTTAGAAAGCCTGACAATTAGTGAGAGCGTATCATTACGTACTGACAATATTATTGGCAGTTAACTGACCTTCATGGCAAGTGACCTTTGATGGCACAAGTCAATGACCCCCACTGCTCGTGACCTTTGATATTTCACTTCACCGGCCTTCACATCTCTTATAATCATTAGCATTGACGTCACAGGTCATTGAACTAGCCTTATGGTACAGAGGTAACCATTAATGGCATTTTGATCTCACATTCAAAGTGATGTACTTTGTAATTTGACTTAACTGACAGATTCATTTTGCGTGAATGCTTTTGATATTTGTTGGAAGTTTATCTATAAGAAGAGCAAATCGGCCTGCAGGGGTTTAATTTGAAAAGATATCCACTGTAAGTATTTTGTTACATAACACGCATTCTATGTTACGTTAGTGCAATAGAACGTTTTCACTCACTTTCCATAACAATGAAGCAGCCCAGCCGCCATTTTGGTGACCCTATTTGCATCTTATTGGTTCGCAGCTCAAGCTTCGCATTTTTGTGCAGATAAATGTTATTCTCATAGTCTCTTCTTTGAGTTTCTTTACTAGTGGTTATTTAAGAGGGTCAGAATGTCCGTAAACGCTTGAGCTATGATTCAATGAAATGCAAATAGGGACACCATCATGGCGGCGTACACGGGTATGACGTCACATGAACATGGTATGTACCTACGAAGCTTTAGCCAGATATATGGGGTATACAGCTTTTTTTTTTTTTCGTTGAGATTCCACATTGGTGGAATAAGGGACCATCACCTTTACAAAATGTCAACCCGGAGATCAGACTCTAATGTTTGATCCACTCACGCCAGGATGGACCCCTACTCTTTTCGTTAAGTGTGGCGGGTTCTTTATCGTACGCATGCTCGAGGTGTGGCTCTCCTCAAACACAGGACCACTGCTTTACATCCCATCTTAGAGGACGTTTCTCTTTGCAGCTGTGTATTCATTTTTATCTGTGTCGAGTGAGAAAATATAGTCTCTACCAGACTAACCGCGCCGGCTATAGGGAGAACATTTGCCGGGGGACTTTGGCCATGGAGGGTAACATTCGCAGCCGCAGTTAGGGTTGCAATGTTAGACCCTCTCTCCGTAGCCGACTCCCTTCATACAATTGACTCTATTTTGGCCAATTTCTACTATTTTCTGAGCGACCCGCGGAGGATGGTAGAGCCTAGAGAAACTAGGTGTCAAGTGTCTTTCTCAAGGGTACATCAGGGTTTCGAACCCAGAACCTTTAGATTTTTAAGTCAACAACCGAAGGCCATCTGTCCACCTGCGTGATGCCTATATTTAGCGATCTTTCAGAGACGCCACACCGGCCACTCCGACAGATTAATCACCCCGCGACCTTAGTCCTTCCGCTTACAATTCACTTGACAGGATGTAACTAAGTATCACCTGTAGCAAATACACGATTCCACATTAGTTTGAAGTGTTTTGTTTTTGTTACAGAAGGAAATACGTGAGAACAGGTCTTAGGTGATTTTAAAAGCACTGTAGACTGCAGAAATGTTAGTAAAAATGTCGAAACATGATATGTATAAAACGTATGGGCCCCCTTGAAAAACATCTCGACATCTCGAGTTAAAATGGGCCACACGTGTCCGAAAAGTCAATAAAACAAAAATAAGTAAGTAAATATAAATGACAAATAGAAAGGCTGACCATATATGAAAAAAACAAAATCTTGTTTCATTCATTTCAAGTGTAATGAAAAAATCAATAAACATCTCTATAATGGGAAAGAAATGCTAATAATAAGGTTCTCATATTACCATTCAGAATGGTTGTGCATTGTACGTGCCCAACTTGTTGCCAAACAAAAACAAAAACCTTAATTAAGGTTGCCTACTGATCAAATATCATTCACCCCTTCTTGATTCTAGATCTTGTTTCGAAGCCTGCAACCGAAACGGCCCTGCAGTTCAAATTCTAAAAATATCTGCCACCTAAAACTCTTGGCCGTAGCTTGTTTAGGACTCAACAGAAGAAAAACACACTCTACAGTATTATAAAAAGCCGATAGGGGGCCCAGAACCTAATCATTTTTTTTCAATCGGTTATAAACGCATACCAAATTTCATATCAATCCTTCCATAGCTTCTTGGCTGCTAAACCACCAACACACAGTTACATATATTCAAAGCACAGCGCAGAAGAAAAGTGGATCCGCAGAATAGAGCTTTGCAACAGAACTGAGTCAGCTTACAGATGTGATTTTTGTGACAGAGAATGCCATTCTCGTATAGGGCTGTTTAGCCATAGTCGATGCTGTAGGTCTGTTGTGAATTAGGATTTTACCATGCTCAATACTGACCGACGGAGGCCATACATAAAATCAACTCCACAAAAAACATAACATTGCTTCTTGGTGAAGGTAACCAGATGCAAGAAACAGATAACAGTTTTCCAGCCGCCGTCTAACAGGAAAAGCACACCCTATGATCGGGCCGACGCGCCGGTAGCTGTTAGCCGAACGCCTCTGTACTTGCTGCCTACCAATCAGCAATGCAGTCCGTCTAATCTATTCACGGCAGCGTATGTATGTACCCAGGGCCCCCCATACCTAACATATACATCCATACAGTACCGAGGTATCGCAACGTATCTGCCGTATCAGGTAAGTGTGTAGTTTTGTATCAGTACGTTTTGATGTATGTATCTTTTCCACGGTAGAGAAAAATGGTTCCTGATATGCCAGTATAGGGGCAGCGTATAAGGTGAGTAAATTTGTCCCCACGCCAACGGTGTAATAAAACGTACACGACGTTTGGAATATAAAACAGTTTCGGTATCGACCTAGCTCGAATCAAAGGACACCTCCCCCCATATATACCTTCTACTGTTTGTAATATAATCTAAACGTGTTTGTTTTCCACAACGCAAGGTGTAAACATCGAGATATAGGACGATGTTATAACGTCTGGTAGCTTAGTGTAAATATTGTATTACATGGTTTATGGCAAGACAGAAAAAGATATTTACGTGGGCTGTAGAATTAGGACAATCACGGTACGGTAGCATGTATAGCCACATGCAGCAAAATCACTTAAGCACACACAGGATATATTTAGGGTGCACACATTAGAACTGATTGAGTGATGTTTCTGTTTTATATTTATGTTTTATATTCATATTTTGATATTCATATTCATTCATCTCTTTTAGTTGCTCTTCTTGATACCATATACAATTTCACGGAAGATACCATAGGAATTTCATTTTGGGTGATAAGCGATGGAAAATAGAATAAAGAATCGTAGTTTTATAAGACATATTAACATTATGATATAGTTTAATTATACACATACGTTATGCAAAGACATGTCAGAGATTAAAATGCATACCTTTGTGACTTTCTTAGTACTTTGCATTTGTGTTTGGTGCAATACATTTTACTTCATACCTAGATCGCTAATACAAGTTAAACCTTAAAGATTGCTTTTTAGGAACTATTCTATGCGTAAATGCAAAAACCTTTTCAGTCGCTTGATATGTTCAGTTCAAATGGCCCATTTATCTTTATCACAGATAGTGAAGTCTCTGTACATTGCAGTAGTAATAGATGTTCTTTGTATCTAAAAAAAAAAAACCGATCAGATAATGTAGATCCAAACGTTCATGATCACCACTAATGTTTCTCCCTTTATCTCTGATAGATATTTTGAAACTGGAGATCCGTTGGACAGATTGTCATTATTAGTGGGTTGTTATCCACCGTGTCTATGGCACGGTATTGGAATGTGGAGCCAACCCTTTCTTTCTACCGCCTTTTACCTCCCCAACTGAATTCAGGTACCCATTTTTACACCTGGGAGAAGTGAGGAAAGTCGTATAAAGTGCCTATCCCTATGAAACAACGTCTCAAGTCACACGGTCTAGCCAGGAACGCCAGGAATCGAACCCATGATCTTTCGATCTCGTGGCCGCTCGCCTGAGCCGAACCATTTAATGCCACATGTGGCCTAGTTAAGATAGATACAATGTACTGATAGCGACCTACTTAATGTATCTGTCGGCTGCGCATCCTGTCTGTTAAGGACCACCACAGACTTTTTGAAGATAAGTGGCTGTCCAGTCGAATGATGTCAGCATTGGCGTACATCGCGGTAGTGATTATTGAATACATTTAACCGTTCGTTGGTTCAGGAACATAGGTAGGTTTAGTCTTTTTTTGCTTTAAATCATTGCAAAGAATCACCAGAGCGAATCCATATATATACAGTATCACCCTACCCCCTAAAAAACATAGGGCAGACCCCTACCCCTACAGTATCATAAGGAGGACCCCTAGCCTTAACTGAGAATCATAGGTGTTTATGTATTACCCATTTGTAATTATAACATGCGTGTTTGGTAGAATTTTGTTAAACTCTATGATGATAATGTTAGATGTACATTTATTTGATGTTGCCGCAGTAAAGATGTCAACGTGTATTCAACTCACGGAAACTTCGCACCTTTCTATAGCTAGGTTGTCAACCTCATTTACTTTCTACAACTCTACTTGCGTTGCTTAGAATTGCATGAGTTTCCACTTGACTTGCGTCGGCAAAAAGCCTAGAGTAAGGGATGCTTTTAGGGTCCAGCATGTGAAGTGCATGAAATTGGGCCTAAAATATCAACCGCCAACATGTCTAACCATCTAACATAGCGAAGAAAAAGTCATAGTCTTGTCTGATAAACGACTAGTCATGCCACCTTTGAACTCTACTTCCTGTCACTCCTGTAAGTCTAACCTTTGCGGTGACTCCATAAGTCTTTCAAATCTTTCAAATCTTTATTTGTTAAAACCAACCTCGCAGAAGTACATATAATTCATACAGATACATGCACTTCTGAATTACGTTGATCTTACAATACATATCTATGTACACGATATAACATAACAACAACTACGACGCAGTCTGCAATTGTTTGTTGTACAGACGGATGGTATAGTGGAGGAATGAGTTGTACAGTCTGTTGGTCCTGGCTAAGGGGACACTGACTCCATCTTCCCATACTCTTCCTGCCACTACTGACAATGTATTCAAATAGCTAGAAACACGTAAGAACCCCCAACATCTAGACACTCCGAAAAACAAACCCCCCTACATAGAGAGAAATATCATATTTATTCACATATGTTTAACGAGCATAAGGCAAAAAGCACAATTGCTTACATAAAGAATTCTACTCGAGAACATATTATATAAAACAAGAGTAAAACACAATCACAAAATACACACATGATTACAAAATGGATAAAAGAAAAATGAATGTAAATAAGACAAGTTGGTGATCTATCAATTACGAGAATCTACCTGTACAGTGAATGAAGGTGTTGACTATATAGAAGATATAACAGTTTTATAAATGTGAAAGCGACATGGACCCTCGTAGCAGTAAAGAACATACTGTACTGAGAGAGAGATAAGAAAGAAAGCTACGAGGCCGGTACAATAAAAAACGCAATTTGTATCATAGCAGGTTCATTGTTGTATGAAATGAGTTGAGATTTAGCACAAATGTAAATGAACATCTCATCATGAGACTGAGGTATGTCATTGTATTTTTCACATTCTTACCAGCGACTGAGCTGACTGACTCGCGCATCTGTGAACTAAAGGCTGACTCTTCCCCTTTGTACTTCTGGCTTGCTTATCTGACAACCGATCTTGTTACAGCCATGATGAACGCTCCCCTCGACTCTCTGATATTGTCACCATCTGTTTCGGAATAAATACCCAGGAGGCGTAACCAACGTCTAGTCAATATTTCATCGTGAGAAATGATCACTTCTAAAGGAAGGTTTCGAAATACTACAGAATTATTGATACACAGGCAGTTGGTACAACAGAAGGATTGCTTCGTGTAGTACAATTAGATGCCTGTGACAATCTTATACATGTTAGGTTCTATGAGCGCCATTCAATTTAGTCCAAATTGTATAGCATGTGTCGAGACCGAAACATACTCTACATATACAATGTTTTTTTTAGGTCCAGGAAAACAGCCAATTTTTCCAGTTCCAACAAGCAAATTTTAAGTCCTTAATTGAGACAGCCAACAATAGAACTTGTGTGACATTTTCTTGGCATGATATGAAGACTCAAAAGCATTATAAAACTGGTCCTCAAAGAGATTTTAAATCAATTTTTTTTCTAGAAAATTTAGGTAGCAAAACCGTGCTTTCATTTTGATTTAGTAAAGGCACTGTACTGCTAAATTGATGCAAACTGCCATGGTACAGAGTCATAATGTCACGAACTACAATTCACCTTTGGCCTGGTTTTTATCTTCTGATAATGCGGACTAATCTTTTACCTTTCAACAAAAGAGACATATGATCATTTATTCATAAAGGTTGTTATATCCCTTTAACGTGATGTAATTGTTAGCATATCTATCTATATAATACCATCCATATCTATAACATTCAACCAGGTGAAAAATACGTCCGTCAAATAAAATATACCATATGCTATAAGGCGTTGTCTAAAACACACGTTATGATTTTCTTATGTCTGAATGCGAACATCTTAGCCCATGGATGCAATTTATCATCAATATTCCAATATTTAGATAAGCTACTCATAGATAATGCTGTAAATATGATAAGTTTCATATGCAAAGACAACGTTTGTGGTTCACATAAGAATGTTTGAGAAAATAATGGGGGTAAAAATATAGACATATAAATGCACAGTAATTATGAAGGCTAGATTCGAACGGAATATCATACTATATATTCTAGACACCACAATTGCTTTTCTCATACCGTCGAATACGTGTAACAGCTATCTTGTACAGACATTTTCGTTCTCTCTGCGATCATTTTTCCTTCTGAACAAGCTTTGAGGCCATAGGTGGCCGATTATACTACCTACGTGTATGCAGGAGGCTTTGCGTTGGATTTAGACTGACATTTGTAACGTATATGATGTCGTGCGATGTCACTACACAGCATTTACACAGATTTACCATTGAAACCGCGTACGTGGATTCCTGTGTTGTGTTCACATACTTGTAATGTTTTGTGATTATTCATTCACATTTAGTTGTTTGCGGATTGGGCAAAGAGCAAAATACACAAAGTTGTACTTATAAGAACCCCGTTTAAAAAAAACCTTAAAAAAAACAGATATAAAACAATTCACATTGAATAAGAAGGTAACATTTTGTGTACTTTGTTTTCCTGGCTAGACGTTGTGTCCTTGGCACTTAACTTTCCTTACTCCACCCTGATATAAAAAGGGGTACCAGACTTCGGTTGGGGAGGTAAAAGGCGATGCAAAGAAAGGGATGGGCTCCGCCTTCAAATATCATGTCCTAGACATAGTCTCTGACAATCCACTACATTTACCGTTACCAGCAAAACATGCATATGTACTAAGATCTTACCTCAGATCATCCCACCAAACCTACCCCTTAAATCATTTACACAGAAGAAACATCTACCTTAATCCAGTGATGGTTTCTAGCTTCGAATAGGTTTCCACTAAAGCCTGTTAAAAAGTTGTCCTATATACGTAGCAACCGGTTCAATAACTCGTCCTTGGTAGATTGTATCGCCTTTCCTAGCACCAGGGATTTCCTACAATCCTGAATGCCCAAAAAAACTAATCTTAGCACATTTATAGATGTTATGAAAATATTAGAAATACCAAGTTTGAATCTCTCAGCTAACGTAAAATGAGTCTATGAAAACTTGTAACAACAGCCTACGTTAAACAGATCTTAGCACCTATAAATTAAAATATTATTGTTTGTGTTCGGATACAAAAAATAAGCATGTATTGCAGGATAAGCATGATATGCAATGTTTTATACATAGAATGGCATGTTAACTTCCCACAATAAAGAAAGGACCAAGAAAAATTTGTACGGTGGGTGTGATTTGCTATATCACAACACCTGCTGTCAGTTCAGTACCAAGGAGAGAGCCATCGTGCTTTCAACGCCCCCGCATTACATTTATATATATACCACCTACGGCAAGACAACAGCATGTTCACATCCTGAAGATAATAAGGTGTTCTGAGGACGATTTGAGCATGTTCCAACACCTGCAGCAAGAATTTTCAAACGTTAAACCAAGATAATTAAGTATCAATAACGTGTAACAAAAGGTGTAGAAAAATCTAATATTGTCTTTCCGGTAACGGTCTTTGAAAATTTGGCCGGTGGGTTGGTATACTCGTTTTGTTCTATATAATTATTCCAGTATTTTGCCGGAGGTCAATAACATCAAGAGGGCCTTATGTGGTTGATCAATGTATTTGAACAGAAATGGTAATTCCTTTGATCCGAATCTGTTTTAAAACTGTTTTTAAGACACTGGTGATGGAAATTGTTGGGGCCCAATCAAGACCGTCGTTCGATCGGTGTACGTTCGCAAACTGAGAGTATTCTTGGTATAGTCGTGCATATGTCGTACAAAATAAGCTGTGCTGTAACACAAAAACCTGTCAGATCCTTAGAACCATGTCGGCGGTTGGTCCTGTCACAATCTGCTTGAGATTCCTCCGACATCAAAGTCGTACGACAACCTACGACGAATGTGACCAAGCCGTTGCGTATAGCTGGGCCACAAAAAGATAGGATCGAAGGTTGTCTGCGTTTGGTCGGGCTGCAACTGCCGAAAACACATCATCATATTAACAGGGCCTAATCTGTTAGTGCATTTCGAACGTAAATACAGTGCAGGTGTGCATATGATATTAGTGATTTATTCTCTAGGGGTATGTCACTGTGGTTCAACTGGTAGCAGCCTCACAATGGAGCTCTTGGTTTCAATTAGTTGGTAACTGGAGTCCTCTGTTCAAGTCCCGGGGTCATGACATCTCGGTTGGGGCTGCATCCGTCTTTCGGAAGGGACGTAAAATACGGGGTCCGTGTTCGAGGAGGTGGTTCGAACGCGTTAAATGGGAAGGGCGAGCAACCACTCCCTGTAAAATATACCCTACTACAGATCATGAATTCGAAACTGCAAGATACATTCTGCCCTAAATGCCGCTAGGCATTACAAGGGTCTAAACAAGCGAACTTCTACTCTAGAACTGATCCTGAACTTTGCCGCCTAAGTTCAAGACGATGTTGAGGAGGCCTAATGCAATACGTCATGTTGTCTCGTGTCAAAGAAACTCCATATTTGAACATGACTGGATTTCTGTCTCCTGGGTATGCTCACTGCGAATGGAATAAAGTGATACATCTGAAAGAAAATGCTTCTTTGATGTTTGTTTTTCAACCTTGCAATCTTCCTGTCTTTGAACTGTGGCTCGAATGTCACATGTATTCATATCTCTATGGATCAGGCGGTTATGTTTTTTTAGATGAATGCCTATGAAAGTTAGGCATCAAGTCCTGCAAATAAATGAGAACTAAATAAACATTCTAGTTTATGTACTTCTCAATGTATGATAAAAATTGTACACGTGACACTTCCAATGCCACGCTGATAATTCACCTTTCTTGGAACTCACAACTCATAATGCAGCCAGGTAAACGTTTAGGGCTCGACCGCTGGCAAGGGACACCCACCCACACACCCACCCACACCGACACCCACCCACGCAGACACCCACCCATATATATATATATATATACGGTATAAAGGGTCGCGATTGTGATAACATTTTATGTGTGGGTAGGCATTGGGAAAACAATAGTCAATGTCGATTTTGGGCCTTCTGGCGTGTGACCTTGGTACTCCAGCAGAACGTCCGTTTTTTGTATCTTTTGTGCTGGACATGCTATGGTCTTGTTCCGGTGCCTGTAAACTACATGCAAACCGCAGGGACGGCAGTAGTTTACAGATTGCGGGGCTTACGGAGGATCAGAGCAATCATGTTCGCTCAGCCTATAGGGGGATACAGCTGGAGCTCATACCGTTTTCGTGCATAAATCATGTGACAAAAAAAGTTTACAACAACATGTTTGACCAGTGAAACAATAATGTTACTGAAGCAGGAATAAATCTAGACCGAACAGACGGCAGTGACAGATGGCAAGGCTTAGAAATACCAGAGACAATCTCTGTAGGAAACATATCTAAGCTGCCTCTTCAAGTTTATAGAGTTTTCGGGCATACATCACATGGTAAAACAGCTATCAGACAAGACTTTTGACAAGTAAATCTATATTTTGCTGATGCAAGAATGCATAAAGACCGTAGGGATGGCAGATCACAGATTGAAAGGCTTACGAATAATGAAAACAAATAGATTCCTCCCTCTTGTAGTTGTTTCTTTTTTGCTGCTACCAGAACATTGTAACATTTTAAAACATAAATTGCGTGGCAAAATAGCATTATAGACGCCTGACTATAAAAATATATAGCTTTAAATAGCTGTTGGAGAAATACACATAACTCGCTGTGACGGCAGTGGGAAGATTGAATTCATGAAAGACTTATCGAAGAATCAAAAAGTTCACCCTCAAGTGTTATAAGGGGCATATTTTGCAACCACTAGAAGTTTGAAGATCGTTCGATTATACAGAAAAACAGATTTAAAGTCAGTAAAATTGTTCTTATGGATAATCTTGGCAATTATTCGTCTGTCAGAAAAACAAACTTTGAAAGAAGTCACGCTTGGTCCATATCTACACCGGTGCAGACGTTCATTTAAACCGCAGCGAATCCTCATGCATTCGTCACAAATACTTACAAAAATTCGTGGCAATGGCATTTGCTCGGCATACAAATATCACTATTTGTATCCAGCGCCACAACTTTGTAGAGCGTCTATGCAAAAAAATGTAACGTTATGGTGAGAAAATAGATTTAAAAGTACACGCTTGGACAGAGAAGCTATACATGTGGCGTTTAGACCACAGCGAATGCTCTACACTCAACGCAAATATTAAAGAACATTTGTGGCAATGGCTTTCGCTCTGCATGTAAAGATCAATGGATAGAAATGCATGGATAGAAACGCGTAAGTTACGTGGAGAGAAAACAGCTCTAAAAGCACATGATTCGCCATTGAGCTATATGGATGGTGCAGGGGTGCATTCAAACCACAGCGAATGCTCTACACTCATTACAAATAGTTAGGAACATTCGCGGCAATGGCGTTCGCTCTGCAAAGATCAATGTTTTTATCTGCTACCACAACTTTGTAGAAGAAGGCATCTCTGAAAGCACATGGTATGGATGATGAGCTATATAAGTGGTGCAGGCGTACATTTAGTCCACAGCTAATGCTTCACACTAATTACGGAACATTCGTGGCAATGGCATTCACTTTGCATGCAAATATCAATGTATGTTTTTTATCTACCACAACAGCTTTGTAGCACGTCTATGCATAGAATGCATGGAGAGAAAACAGCTCTAAAAGCACATACTTGGCTAGTGGAGCTATATGTGTGGTGCAGGCGTACAATTAGACCACAGCGAATACTTCACACTAACTACGGAGCATTCGTGGCAATGGCATTTGCTTTGCATGTAAAGATCAATGTTTTCTATCTACCAGCTTTGTAGCACGTCTATGCATAAAATGCACGGAGAGAAATCGGCCCTAAAAGTACACGCTTGGCTCGTAAAAGCCCTATCTTCCGCGATACAGACGCACGTTTAGACCTTCAGGGACTGGGAAATAATCGAGCCGATAAACCATGCTCTGTCTGTAATACCATTGTGACTGATGTAGTACTGAACAGAGACATAGAAAATGGTGGCCTTTAGTTAATCGCATTTACCGTTAAAGAGCAGCTAGTCCCTAGCTGCGAATGTAGCCTGCGTGTAGCATACAAAATGGTCCAAAGAGTGGTATGTCCCTGAACATTGCGATACTTTGAGGGTGGTTTTGTAAATGTCGTTTGGTTTTTATATGTGACATTTTCGGAGCGTACTTTTGAAGGTTGGCTCGCTCTCCAATGACTGTTACATGTGCTATTTTTAAAACAAACTGTGCTGCATCATAAATCTTTTGGTTTCAACTGAGGTGTGAAACGAAATGGCATGATGTAATTACACTGCTGTGAACTATTCTGCACAAATTACATGTTCTGAACATAGATTGAATATAAAGGTGGGGAGTACTGGCAGGTCTCATTTGAACTCCCGCTGTGACGTACATTGTTGAAATTACTGAAAGTGAAGACTACGATGTCAGAATCCCAATGAAGAGCTAAGAAAACTATCATGGCTCTGTGCCTCTGCAAGAATCATATGTTTTAAGGACTATAACAAGAATCGGCCCCCCGATGCCTAAGAGTAATGAAATGCATCAATCAATCAATCAATCAATCAGTCATTCGTAAATATCATCAGCTGACGCATAGTGTCTGTAGACATCTCTCCAGGATATTCTATTTTCGGCTGAAGTTTTATTATCAAAAGAGCTGTAAGACGATCAATGGATCTGTTTAAATTTGTTTTTTTACTTGCTGGGCAACACGTGTAGAGTTTGACAAGAAAATATGTATTCCCAGAGCTGTTGGATGTTGCTGTAATTTTCATCACATTGAGGAAAACAAAACATTTTTTTAATCAAAGATATGTCGGATTGTCTAAAGAAAGAAGGAATATTTCATCACACAGGTTAGGAGTAGTAAAATAGATATATATTCGGTTCGAAATATATTTCCAACTGATTGGCTGTATGCACATTGATAAATACATCTATGGGTGGAAATTTCTACCTTCTACACATATAATGCATGAAGCATTGCTTTGAGATAAGGAATGTCAGACATTCTTAATTGTCTATTCATCACTGAGTCACGATTCCAATCAAAAGGGATTCAGCCGTACCGCTCGTCACGGCCCTACAAGTAATAAAATCACAGCCATTTGTAAAATTCCTCCCGTAATTATATGAAGAACCTCTTCTCGAGGGCTCCTTATTGCCGGCTGAACGATTCGTTTACCTTTAAATTGAGTAAAGCGATGTTATTGTAGCTTATGCAATGTACATGTAGTAAGTGTTGAGTCGTCCTCGTTTTGATGCAAACTCACGCCAGTTATCGCAGGCTGTACTCTCGCGGGAGTACATTTCAAAATGGCGCTCGTACCTGGGAATTTGTCTAATTCAGAAGTTTATTTTTCTTGTCACTCGAACACGTTTGGCATACACGCACCAATGTTGTCCAACTTACCTCCACACAATAACAAACTAAAGAGGCAAGGACTCCTGATGACTTGTGCTTCACTTGTCTTTGTAAAATCAGCTTCCAAGTTTATGTTGAGGGTGAATTAGCATTACATCAAATCTTTTAGGGAAACTTAATCTATTTTCGGGATGACTTTTTGTGGCCTTATTCCGACACAGTACAACAGAAATCAAAATCAAAATCATCACTATAGTATTATATATAAATCCACTAATAAAAAAGGGGCGTAAGATACCCTTGAGAACATAATATCTAGATATTTATATACTAGTACTGTATCATATCTAGCGTCGACGTATGAAGAAAGTAGCACCTTCTGTGTATTCTCATTGCATTGAGTATAATATACAATGGTAACGTTATATATTCATAACCCAAAAAAACGTTGTCTATTTTTTCTTACTACTGATTTGCCGTTTAACGTGGCAGTCTGCTCAGATTTTCGAGGTGCGAACTGCGTTTTTCTCGTGTGTGTGTGTGTGGGGGGGGGGGGTGTTCAACATGGTCCAGGTTCTAAGAGCCGCACGCGTAGGCCTGCGTACTGACTAAGTTTTATCATATAAGAACACGCAAACTATCAGAAGACAGCTCATATCATCAAACCACCAGGTCTGCGCAGCAGGCTACATTTATTAAAATCATGCATTCACAGCTGGACTGAAATGGGGAGACGGCTCGAAAAGACTGGAATTAGGATGAGGAAATGACACGTCTTTGTAGAGTCCTTGTCATTGTTGGTACCTGCCCCAAGAGGCCTTATTTGGCGATAACGGATGTGAGAACGTCTGTGACCGAAATTATTCCTGTGCGCTCTCTGGGAGTCACTATTCTTCACTGCCTCATTTTGTCCCCCGCTGTCTGCAAATGGCAACATATCTGTATGCTGTGCACACATTTGGAAATAATATTTTGCGACTTTATAAACTATTCCATGTAATCTTCATGCTTCATACGATATTAATAACATATGTATCATACGGATTGAATAAAATCTGATAGAAATCGTACATAGCATAAGAGAGAGAAGCACGGTTTGTGTTGTCAATTGGGGCTCGGTCACATTCGTCGTACTATCGTCGTAGGTTCGCAGAACCTCGTGCGACGATCGCACAAATAGCTAGGGATAGTCGTGCATGTGTCTGCCCTGGGAGACAAGACCCAATGAGTCGGCTCGCGCTACCGGTAATTATCCGACTCCCCACCACTCGCGCGCCCAAACTTTACCCGCCCCACTATCCCTCTAGCCGCGGGGGCCGGCTGGCCGAGTCAAAAGCATTTGACTGTCACATATATACGTTTTATTTCTACTCTCTTTTGTACCGCTGGTTCGTATGCATCGTTGTTACATGTATGTATGACGTCAATATTGGCTTTTCCATTCTGCTCTTACGCAATAAACACAGGAGCACTTTCACTATCAAAGACGCTTTTTCACTTTCGTAATCATTTTTTTTAGAAACTGTTTTTTATCCACCGTTGTTATGCCTTAGATGACCTTAATGCTTTCCATTTGAGCGTCATCATTGGCCTTGCCGTTTTGCTTTGACGCAACTAGCACGGAAAGCGTCGAAGCTTGCCAAGGCGATCGGAGCTGAAAGGAGATTAACTGGAGGTGAAAAGGGGTGAAGTGGGTGAAGGAATGTCACGGGTGACTCGTGCTCACGTTAGTCAACATGCGTCGTTTTTCATTAAGACCTGCGAAAAATTGTGTGTTTTCTGTTACCGACCGACTCTAGCAAAAGTCCTATCGACTCTAGCCTTTATTGGGGCCGACTGCTAAAACGTTCTATCTATCATCTGAGTGATGAAATTCAAAAAGGACTCCCTGCATTTCACACTCTGAACAGCCGATGTAAGAATATGTAGTAAATATTGTACGTACGTCATTGTTCACTTTATTGATAAACTTGTACATGTGCATTTACAATGTATGTCTGCATACTTCCCATGTATTTCAGTGTCACATTGTTTAACTGTATTTTTAAGAATCTTTTCATCCAAAATCTACAAGAAGGAAAAAAAAAAGAATCCCTACCTGCCGACCCTATTTTTTTCAGAACCATAACCAGAAACTCTACATTTAGTTTCCTAGGCCTAACGTCATGTCAGTCAGCGCGTCATATGCGTGGCGCGTACCATCGCGACCCCGTCATTTGACCCAATAACAATAACCATCATGTATCAGTTATTGATAATCATTGTAACCAATGGCATTAAACAAGTGTGACTGCAATGTTCGTTTATAAGATTGATCTATAACCTTACATTTTGCTGACTTAACCCTATCTAGACCGGGGGGGGGGGGCTAAAAGTGCCCGCGCCAACTTTGACATCGTATAACCGCCAAACGACGTATGGTAGGACAACCAAACTTGGTGACTTTTCCTAAAATTTAGTTAGCAACAATATTATGATAAAAGTATAAGTTTATCATTTTTCGTGTTGCCATGGCAACGGGTTTCTGAAGAGGCATTTTATGCAAATTTCACTAATTTCGATAAAAACATAGTTGTTTCCAATGTTTCCTTGCTTAACCACACTAGTTTCCTACATGTATAACATCACATGTGATTTAATGTATCTGCCATGATTAAATATTCATAAATTATGCTAATTTTATGACGTCATCGCTCAAAATCCAAGATGGCGGACAAAATCATTATTTTCGGTATAAACAGGCTTTTTCGCCTTTAAATTCGTCACAACCTGGAATTTTCTTAACCAGAAACATTCAGATCAATGTTTTTAGTCTATTTTGATTGTTATTTGGGATCATACATGGAAAAAATGTACTTTTAAAAATTTCAACATGGCCGATCCAAGATGGCGGATCCCAGGGGGTCGCTAACAACACATGGCGTCATTCTCCGACGTCAATTTGACGTCAACTTAGTCACCACTGACGTCAAATGTCTTGGCATACCTTTAAATCAATGATACGCACTATTTTGTCTAATATTTTTAGAAATTATTGGAATTCCCTATTTAGCCCATAAAATCATATCGATGACGTCATAATTACGTCAGATTACGTCATAACGTCACCAAAATTACAGGAATTATAAATCTTTACGTGAACATCACTCCCTGCAAATTTGGTGATGATACAGCTTACCGTTCGGAAGTTATGACGGGGGGGTCGAAAGAGCACCCCCCCCCCCGGTCCAAGAAGTCTAAAAAAAGCCCGGTCTAGATAGGGTTAACACGTCGAAGCTGGTTACTAAAAGCGTAAAGCAGCCATACGAAGAGGGCACATTTGCGTTAATCAAAAATCATTACATCAATTGACGTTAAATTAGTGTGACTGCCATGTTCGTATATACGTCTGATCTATAATTAGAAAATATACAATCCTGCATGTTGCCAATTCTAGACGTCAAAGCTGGTTAGAAAAATACAAAGCATCCATACGAATACTTTGAATTTGCACTATAGTACTAATAAAGAGTTATTATGTAACTACTGCTGTTAAATAAGTCTTTCTGCAATGTTCGCATATACTTTTCACCCATGATTCGACAAGATACAATCTTGCATTTTACCGGTCTTATTCGTCGAAGCTGATTATAAAAAATCGCAACGTACTCATACACAGACGGCAAATTTATGTTGATGAAAAATCATATCCCAACTACTGACGTTAAATAAGTGTGACTGGAATGTTCACGTATGAGATCAATTCATGATTACCATGGGTACAACCTTGCATTTTGCCAATCTTATACGTCAAAGCTGATTTAGAAAAAGTGCCAAGTACCCATGCAAAGACGTTAAAGTTGCGCTAATCAAAAATCATTTGTGACTGCAATACATCCCTACAGAATAAATCTATGATTATGAAAGATTCAACTTTGAATTTTTCTAATCCTAAACGCCAATGATGATGAGAAAATATGTAAAATGCCCACACAAAGACGGCATATTTGTGTTAATCACAAATCATATCCCAACTACTGACGTTAAATAAGTGTGACTGGAATGTTCACATATGAGATCAATACATGATTACCAACGATACAACCTCGCTTTCTGCCAATTTTAGACGTCAAAACTGATTTGAAAATGTGCAAAGTACCCAAAGGCATGCAAAAACGGCAAAAATCATTCTAATTGATGCTGTTAACGTTCAACTACTGTGACTGCAATGCACGCATACAGAATAAGCCAATGATTAGAAAATATTCAATCTTGCAGTTTGCCAATCGCAAACGACAGAACTGTTTAGCAAATGTGCAAAGCACAGATTTACAAAGACGATAAAATATGTGCTAATACAAATGCAGAACAGGCAGGATTTAAAATCTATTGCAATCTAATTATTTCTGTGTAAGAAAGAAAATAGTCAATAATTTTGGTCCTTAATTAGGAGTTCGATTTATTTTGTGCTGCAATTTCAATCAAACATGATATAACGCCAAAAATGAGATGTTAGAGCTATATCATTCATGCCTTAGAAAGTATGGAAGCTACAGTATGTCATGATTATAAAAATACCAAATGTCTAGCTACTGGAGCGAGTGATACGTCAAAGTAATCCCAGTAGCTTAGTTGACATGCAACTGGCCGGTGGTCGTGTAATTTGTAATCCGTGAAGTCGTTTCAGCCGGATGTAATGCTTTGTACTGACTCATAGCAGAGGCTGTTCGTCATTCTACCTAAGCCCTAGTGACTTCCCTCCGCTTTTGACGTCAATTTTAAAAGCAGGCTCCCTGGCTGCTCCTTTAGACCTGGTTACATTTGTTTATTTATTACATCTTCGCCATAATACATTGTACGGGACAAAAGAAACAAGATGAATCTTTTCTCTAGCTTCTGTTCAAAATAGAAATTAATACAAAATGACGCCACTACAAAAACATGCAAAAACGAATACTTATGCAACGCAATGGAGTTAGAATTTTACGATGTAAAGCAATAAGTCGACTAAACGACAAGTCACAAAAACGGAGTCATATCTTTAGATTTAAACGTATAATATAATGATGACGTGACTATGATTATATGCTCAAAGTCAAACTCTCATGGTTACTCCCAGATTGACCATCCAAAATGGCGGACAGTAATTACGTCATAGTCACGTGATTGCAAATATAATGCAAGCTTTAGGCAGATCTGGCTGAGAGTATGTTATCATCCCTCCTGATTGATGATGACTCGTAAAGTCAGTCAATAGGAGCGATTCGAAGTGGATAGTTCTCATAAATTTGAGTGCTTTCTCCTGTCAAGCACCCCGCAAAAAGCTGTCCATCCACGTTTTTAACCCCCTTTTTCACGGTAGCTGCCTCCCTTTATTTGCCCTGTTTAGGCACTCTACTCCAAATATAACCCGCTATCTGTGAGGCCTATCAAAGTCAAAATTCATGCATATCCCTTAATCTTCTGGCCTATGCCCAATTAACGGCTACTTAAGGTTTAAGCTGGTGTGTTACGCCGAAGGGCGGTTATACCGGCTATACAGATACAGATAACAGACCTGGCATCAAGTGCAGACGAAACAAGAGTTCGAAGATCTCACGCCTCCGTGAAATATATGTGTCTTGTTTGATTGTAGTTCAGCAAGTATGGAAATAAGGTTTGATTAATGCTACATGTCCATTGATCACTTCCTATCGCTCTACAGTGAACGTGAATAGCATATGGAAATATCTAACTGCGAAAATACACACAACCAGACCAACCACAAACAATACTTCCCATTGACTCCATGACTTGCCATGTCATATTTCTACCACATTCGAATTCTATTTTCTGTCATTCCTGCAATCCTGACCTTTGCGACACCACTCACTCACTCACTCACTCACTCACTCACTCACTCACTCACTCACTCACTCACTCACTCACTCACTCACTTCCTGCTACTCTACTGACAGTGTATTCAAATAACATTAAATAAACAAGAGCGCAAAAACCCAGAAACATCAAACACAACCTTCGTACATCGAAGAGAAAACACTCTAAAGTCTGTTTTAGGGAATTATCTGTTGAATACAGAAGGTTAATGGTTAAAGATGAAGTGGCGAGCATGCCTCAGAGATTAACGACATTGACCTTGACGTGTAACCGCTGCTGCATCACGCATGATAACCGACATAATGATTTATTCAGCAGGTGGCTGTTCTTTCGACACCAATAAATGGCTGCGCTGCATATGCATTTGAGGGTAAATGCCTATGACCAACATGCATTTTGTCTATCTCAATTTAACAGAAACGAGGAATATTACGTCATATAAAATAACAGGTTTTCTTTGATATATTTGAAGTGTATATAGGAATTCTTCATTGTATACTATCAGTATATTTTATGGAAAGCTACTTTCCATTTTCGGTCATCGTACACACTGACACTGTTACAACCTAACCATATGCAACACCATGAAATAGAACCATCATCATCTGGTCGTGAAGATTTAGATTCTAGATTTTATTGGAATTGCAACAGTGCAATACACGTGGGACACAGGCAACTATTGCTGGTGTCGTGACCCTCACACATAATATACCCGTTTTTTACACTTGGGTGGAGTGGCGAAAGTTGTGTAAAATGCCATTTTCCCAATGGCAAAAATCGGTGCCGTCGGGGGATTCGAACCCGGGACCCGTGGGTTGTGGGCCGATAACCTACGCCACACACCCCACACAAGGGCTCACGGATGTTCATCAGCCTTCTCCTCCAGCCATCCCTATCATGCATACCTCTGAATAAGCCTTCCAGGGTACAGCCCGTCTGGCTCTATTCCAAAGACTACATTTTCTTTGGCCTGTGTATAAGCCATCATGATTAATGGACGCAGAAATCAATATCCCTGTAGGGTCCACCAACCACAGCCATCGATTCACTCATCATATCAAGTCGTCTAATCAGGACACGATGCGGTCGGTACCCAAGGTTGCATTGTTATAAAGACCTCAGATTAAAGCGCGCCCGATATAGCCGCTGAAACTCAATAAACCTTCGTGTCCCCAAGGAGCTGTCAATCAATACAACACCAGAAGATTTGCTAACATGGTGGTAAATATAAAGCGCCTAAAGGAAGGGCTTCAGCCTGCTTTGAAGAAAACCTTTGATTCTATATGATGCTGTATTGATATTTTACATATATTATTCTCAAGCTAGGTATAAATCTTCACATCCAATTTGCGAATCTAAAGTTGCCTCCGAAAGAGTTAAAGATAACAATCCTTACTGCACACTATTGGTGTTTTGTTCAATCATAATGGCAATAGACGTTGAATTACGGGATCATTCAAGCTGATACAAGATGGTAACTTAAATGAAGCCTTTACGCAGGTATTTTCGATATCTGTACATTGTATTTACGCCTCTTTACCGCATTATTAGGGATTTAGGGCAATAGAATAGACATTTGATGAGATTCTATTGTTCTTTGATTGTTTCGTAGCCTTTGGACCTGTAATGGAAAAGTTATACCGTACTTCTGAATATCTAAACGTATACTAAATGTATACGTATACTGCAGCAACCTTTAGTTGTAGAAAGTGGAAGAGATGATATGCATATGCATATAGTTTTACCGCATCAGGCGAGCAGATTTGCACATCTGCATTAAAGAAATGGTAATAGCACAAGATGGAGATGGGATGGGTTTCATCGCCAATGTTCATGCACCATTTACTGTAGGCAGATGCCTTTCATTGGTCTATCGATTGACGTCGATTAAGACGACTATTTGGAGAATCACTGCTACAAACGCTAAACTGGTGCAACTCAATATTCAAATATAGTTATCTTATTTATCCATTGTAAGTTCCATACAAATAGACATGAAAAATGCACATTTCACATATGACATTTCACATATGTATCATGTCATCTAAAAACTACGATGTGATTGAAAAACTATAAATTTGTGTAAAAATATTTCAAGAAGTGATAATAGACTCTGTAGATTTAGATGGAATACAACACACTGTTCTTTTTCAATTATGTGACCTTATTCATTTCGCCCATGCAAGTTGGGCATGGATATGCAACAAAGTTCATTGTCATTGTCATTAACAAAAAGACAGCGACCAATTGGCGTTGTGCTTAATATGCAACTTATTTTCACAGTACCACCGGTGCACCCAACATGTCCATTCATATTTAATTCTGTTTGTACAATGTATGGGTTGTCTTTTGAACTATAATCTAACTTACGTTGATGAAGGCTAGACATCCAGGTAATAATCTAACTTACCCATCCAGGTTATAATCTAACTAACCTATAGTGTTGAATGTGTTTTATTCGTGTGATAAACAGCCAAAAGAAGTAGTCAAATCTCACCTTACCATTTTGGCGATTGTCTCTCCAGTGTACGCTAATATTGGAACCGTATTGATAATTCTATAATAAGACTCACGATGGTCCATTCATCAATTGATTAAATATCTAGTACATATCAATAAAGGCCATTTGAGATTAATTTTTTCTTCGTAAGGCCCATTGTTGTATTTTATTATAATGGCAGTAGATATTAGCCGTCCATTCAACCCAATACAAAATAATTTCTCAAATAGCATTTTAACAAAGGTGACTGTATGATGTTTTATGGTGTATGCATATTGTGCACGTCACTTTATTTCGCATCCCCTGGAATTGAATCACCCCCAATAACTTTGTTAAAAAGACCTACAAGGGTAACTTATTTTCTATGAGTTTCGCTTTTGGCAATTGATTGTCCACGGGAACAACTTTGAGTCCGTATCAGTGGATGACCCTGATGAAGTACTTGTATGCTCATCATTAAATGAAATAAATTCTTCTTTCATCTGTTCATTTCATCTGCACCAATTGAGCTAAGAAGAAGAATCCACTGTAGTCGAAATCATTCCGTCTTAGAGACTCAAATAAGGTGCTAATAAACTTCCAATTAAGTATGTTTACGACTCAATACTCACTTTGCAAAGGAAATAAAAAGAGCAATTCAACCATGTCTTGTGTGAGATTTTGTAGTGATCATCTTGATATGATAAGAATTGAAAAGAGCTCGCAATGAAATATAACTTGGCGTTAAGTCAATTGGATGATGAACTTTGAGACATCTTCACAACGATTAGATGACAAGAGTTTTCCTTTTATATCCTTTGTTACATGCTGTAGTCGGTATGTTCCAATAAGACAACTGATTTACACCTAAATGAGCATCTTTAATTGGTCATCCGAATATAACCTGTTCCTAAAGAAGCGAATGACGAAATGTCTGGGACATTTATAGAATCAAAGACGTAAGATGCAAACCTCCGTGAAGTAATCATGTTGCTTATCGTGTGTCTAAGGTGTCTGGTACACTTTTTATGAGGAATAACAATTTAAAACCATTTATGACCAGTTGTCATCATAACACTAGGCAGTAGCCAAAGCAAACCGGAGCCTAACCTCTGCTTGGAGAGTAGCAAACTGACCTCGACTTGTGTAACACAGGCTACCATTAGACTGCTAACAACTGTAAATTCAAGATAGGGGTGCCTATCTTTAATTCTCCAGAACCTAAAAATACTACTACGATGTACTCTCCAAGCCGAGGTTGGTGGAGAAGATCGTGACCTTTTCATCATATGCCGGGTTTTCTGTCGGCACTCTCCACCAACCATGGGCTGCCGGCCACGGCTCCGCGGACTCAAGCAATAGCGAGTTTTTCTTCCCCGCTGAGCAGTTGCGTAAGACATCCTGACCGATATTTATGCAAATTAATACTCCCGACGGCCCCTGTCGTCCTATGCGCTACAGCCGCTCTGATCGAGCTAACTTCAAGGAATTCGCTCGGCGCCAAAGGTGTCGTCGGGCGCCCGGATAACTTCAGCATCCGCCCACCCACTTTCGCCGATATTCTGGTATATATACGGTATATAAATATAGTACAAACACCGCTTTCGCCAATATTCCGGTATATATACGGTATATATATAGTATAAACACCGCTTTCGCCGATATTCCGATATACATACGGTATATATCTAGTACAAACACCGCTTTCGCCGATAGTCCGGTAGATATACAGCAAATATATATATAGTACAAACACCGCTTTCGCCGATATTCCGGTATATATACGGTATACATATACGTATACACAAACACTCCCTCTGAGGCCTACAGCCTATGCACCAACCTCTGTTTGGAGAGTGCTACGGTGCCCCAAATCGCCAAACAGCGTTGCTATCTCAATAACTACCAATGTGCCAAAATGCATAGAAATCCATTAAGATGACCTTGAGTTTAAGGTACAAACACATACAAACAAACACCGACAGAAACAATACCACCGTTGGAAGTTACTGACTCCCTTCACGAAGCTGAAAACTGCTGAAAAATGTTTTTGCATTTCCCTAGAGGCGTCTGCATCGAAGTGAACGAGTTTTGCGTCAGGACTTGAAAGTGGATATACATCTGATAATTTAGTCCATGATGGTTCAAAGGAGAGCTGGTAATAAACTGATATGGTAGTCTCTTTGATTTCATTCCTTTGTTCTTTCGATCTCTTTTTCTTTGAAGTGATTCCCATAAGATAATTTCCTTTTAGAAAAGGGAACGGACTTTTCACGATGAATCTGGGGTTACAATTTTTCATAGATAGTAAAGAATATCATAATGATTCCCTGCATAAATGAGTGGATCCTTCGAAAACCAAGATGAAAGACACTGTTGCTAATTATATATTTGATTTTATGAATATCAAGAATTGGAACTTCAGATTCTTTGCAAAGTCATCAAAAATTGCCAGAGAGCGTTAATTCGATACGTATATTGATTATGTGTTATAATACATTCCACGTAATCAGGAGTTGGCAACCACGTGGGAAATGAAACCCTTTGATGAATGAGGACCGACTTCATGTCTAGTTACCTAGATAATCCGTCATTAGCTGGGTTTTAATCAGGGGTTAATCCTTGATGCGCGACCGATAATTGGTGGGGCGCGCATTTATTTGATTGGATTAAGAGGACGCCGCTTAGATTCTTCAATGTATCTATTTTATTCACATCTATTTTATGAGTATTAGGCAAGAAGTACGATTGCTTATGTAGAGCCTTCTACTCAATAACATAGACAATAGTAAAGACACTACATAATACATAATACATAAATTCAAAGTGAGAAAAGGAATATGAGTAAACAATACAAGCCTACAGAACCGATGTGTTAGGCCTAAAGGCGGTTAACGGGTTATGTGAAACAAACAAATGCTACTCTATTGAGGCCCATCCATATTCCGTAAGTTTCGAATGATGTTGAATGATTCTGCGGTAAATGTAGGCCGACGGGAGCAATGATCCTTTCCAGACTGCTTTCCTAAATGGGTTTCTTCTACATGGCTTTCACGAGGAATACCTCCCACTGAGACTCAAACGCCCGTGTTATGCCCTTCGTCTTATCAAAGGTCACATGACGACTTGTCAGTGGTACTGAAAGGCTGGTTGTAGTGGCGTCATTGTAGTCAATATTATCTGATATAGACAGATTGGAATCATATCAAAACTGTTTTCCGGATATTTGACCTCTTGCATGTATATGCTAAAATACTGCATGTATATGTGTTTTGTGATAGTGTTTAGTTTAGAGTTTTAGTGTTAAGTGTATGTTTGGTTTTGAATGTGTTAGGTTAGTGTTTGTTGTGTTACGTTATGACTGCACAAACGTATTAATGGCGGTCTTGATGTTAGGGTTCTGGGTTAAAATCCCAAGCAGGCCCCTTTGTTGTGCCCTTGGGAAAGGCACTTTATACCGACTCCCTTATCGACACAGGTGAGAATGAGTACCTGGCGTCGGTTAGGGACGTCCTTTTGGATGGGACGTAAAACTGTAAGTTCCACACCTCTAGCACGTTCAAGAACTCACCACACTATCCGAAAAGAAAGAGGTTACCTTGCAGTGTGAGTGGTTTAAACCTTACAGTCTGATCTTTGGGTTGACACTTTGAATAGATGATAGTCACCTGCTATGTCAATCCTGAAACAAATATATCTCAATGAATGAATTTTGCGATATAATGGAAGTGCCTTTCGACCATGTCTGTACAAGCTAGCTGGAATGTTGTCATCGATATGTGTCATCGAGACAGGCAGAAGCCATCAAAAACAGGTACTAAGTTAAGGTAAGATCTGGTCCTGAGGAATTTCAGAGAGTACTTGGTCCTGGATCGGGGGCATTCTCGAATTTTGCATGAATTGTATACTTGCAAATGTTACTTTTACTTTCTTGATGCGGGCTCTTGATGAAACAGAAAGAAGGAGGGTTATCCCTAGTCATAGTTATAAGTTGTGAGTCAAATCCCACATGTCAAACGTCTATGCCTATCAATTACAAGCATTCAAGCTCAGGATTTGATAACCTTTGCCATTAGGTCCGTTGAACCTCACGGGATAGGCGACAGGATGTACCTATTATCAGGTTCAAAATGGTCAATGCGACATTTGACATTTGACGATACATTTGCAGTCCCTCGGTGTATTGTCCCCATTTTCGCAGTGGCCTAAAAAGTAATGCAAATATAAAGCGTGTATTGAGCAGAGTCTCACTTGGGACGTTGCTCTAGTGAATGCTTGTAAAGGTTGATGACAGCGTGCGTAACACATTGCCGGAAATGCCGTGTCCAATTTGGACATAATGGTAAGGTTGCACACCTGTGGTTCAGAGAGAAGCGTGACGTCAGAAAGTACTAGCCTGGTATAGAATTCTATAGATTCATGTACGTTGTTGCATATTGTTTCACGTTTCATTTACGCATGTGCTGTTAGGCCAGTGATGGAGGTCAGTGACCTCAAATGGGGATATTGCTTTTGTCTGAATATGTGGATTTATCTATTTATTGAACTTCTCCAAAACTGGAAGGCATGGCGGAACAGGTGTACCCCCGCAGAGGTCACCTTTTCAAGGGCGTCATGCTGAAACATACAAAATTGTACACAATATCAAAACATGATAATACAATATGAATAACCAATATAAATGAGTCGACATAGTATTCAACTTAAATCAACTAAACAAGATATACAATACAAAGATAGAGATGAATTAAAGAAACAGCACAAGATACAATATTGAGGTAGTTATTTGAACATTACAAATTTGCGAGGCCTAGTAGCAACGCAAGTTGAGCAACTGCACGCTAGTGACGCACCTATAACTCAAAATTATTTTGCTGGATTTATGGGAAAATTGGCATGTACTAGGTAGTTATTGAGGTCCAAATGATGCAGGTCAATTTAAGGCACCGTTGCAGTATATTTTCACGTTGCATCTGGCTGTAAAAAAAGTACTAAACAATAACCGTATACGTAGACACGAAGTCCGTCTCAGAAAAAAAATTGTTTGGCGCTCAAGGAAAGCACTAATATTTTATTAGAAAAAAGTTGGTAACTTACATTATAGACAAGGTTAAACTGTGCTTGAACATATGTTTGCGGTCAAAATGACTTTGAATCATTCATCATAAACTTATAATTTTCATTTGTCGTCTACTGGATTTCGTTTAGGGTTGAATAGCATTGCAGGGTATTTTGATTTTGTCAGACTCTATTCCTAAAAATGCAACCAGGCCCTAAAATGCAAGAAATGTTCTATGTTTCTGTCATAAATAGAGAAAAAATATAGCTCACCTTTAATCAAATGACATTGCTATTTGGTAAAGAATCTTGACTTCTAACCTGGGAAATGAATTCATTGTACAATATAGTACAAAATATATGTATCGGTTTTCATAACAGCGATTAGCTAAAAATCCATCTAAGATCGTGATCTACAGGCCACATTTATCGATTGTAGCATGTCTGTCATATTTCAGCACGTAGCCTTTCAGCGCGCCTGAAGCCAAAATAGCAGATCTATTTCTAGTTCGTCTACGTCTGGCATGAGCAAGCATATAGATTTACGCTCTATTACTTTGTCATGATTCTAAAAATTGAGATGATAGACATAGATTAAAATTGTGATGATAATATTGTCAATAAATTATTTATGGTGATAATAATGACGATGATACTTATACTTCTACTACTAATAATGATGCTGATAATTGTAATATAATTATCTGCATATAGATAGATAAAGGCATAATGTTTCTATATGATCAATGTCCTGGATAAATATCTATATCATGAATAGCATCATCCGAAAAAGAATTATCTAGTATGTACAATGCTATTTGGCGATTTTTTTTCTGTGGTGAAATTTCCTTGACTCGGACTTGAGCCGGGGTGTCCAAGTTACCAACTGATTGGAACCAAGAGGTCAACGTTGATGCTGCTACAAGTTGTTGTTTTTTTAAGTTTTTTTTTATTGCATTTCACAAAATGAAACAACACATAATAGAAAACAAGAGAAAAGAAAGTACAGGAATATAACATAAGCCACGGATCCAAAACAATAAGTTAAGGTGGGAACAAAAATGAGCTACTGTGTAGATATAAGTAATATCCATTAAAATAGAGATACAATATCATTGGCAAAAAATCATAAGAAAATCAATATCAACCAAAGATAACAGGACATTGAAATCAAACTGTACTTTTGTTGACAAAAGAAATATGAAAAGTCCATATCAACAAAACTATTAGAACATAAATAACATAAAGGAACAAAAGTGATTAATCAGCGGCAAATAAATATGGCAAGAAACAGTATCAACCAAGGATAACAGTTATAACATTTGATCAAAATTTCAACACATTCTAGACAAGTTTATTTATCTATTCTATTTATTTTCTATCATCTTTATCCAGGGTTGCCCAGCTCAGTGATTGGCACAGTGGGACTCTGCCAGCACTACTGAGCCACAGGGACATCCCTCACACTACTGATTAGTAGTCTCGTGACGTTTGGCCCATTTATCTGAGTGGATTTAAAGAGGCAGATGAGCTTATCAGTAAGCTCTTATCTCGTAGCTAGGTAATCGTCCCGTCGGCAATTCTTCCCTTGAGAAATTAGGAGGTTTTGGCGCATTGATCTTCTACAATCTGACCTTCTTACATTGTGTGTGTGTTCTCGTGGATACAACTGGCAGATGGGGTGGGTAGGACAAAGGCAATGCTGTCTAATTGTCACGTTCTTCGCACAATTTTTGTCGTAGGATTTAACATCTAACATAATTCCACCAGGGTACATACCACCCTGAAAAGATACGTCCAAACAGATCTCCAACCCAACGTCCCCCAGCATAATGCACTCCTGTATATCTAAACTGTGCATACGTACGGGTGCCTGGTCTCTCAAATCCACTGTTTTTTAAAGTGGTGGATTTATATAACCCAGCGGATTAATGTTAACATCGAGTTTACATCGAGGTCATGACATAACTGACCTCTGGCAGGATTCTAAACGGCAATCATTCTCTCTTCCATATGCTGTTCTTTATGCATTGTTCACTGTATTTATTTCAGCTTTATCAAGCAAAGTGTATGCAAAAGAGCAGAGGAAAACAAAACGTTTCATTTATGTATCCTTCTTATGCTGTTGGCAAATGTGATCGTTAGCTGAACTTAACATACAAAATTAGGCCCTGAAAGTCTTACCTAACAAAATCAAATATCTACAGACATCAAGATTACTAGGTAGGTTGGTAAAGGTAGTCCCGTAGCCTTTTGGAGGCCGTAGGGACAGTGGGTTTTTATCCACTCTGTCTAGGGCATGGTATTGCAAAGCGAAGCCAAACCCTCATCTAAGAACCGTCTTTTACCTCCCAACCGTGGTCAGGTAGCAATTTTTACACATGGATGGAGTAAGGAAAGTCGTGTTAAGTGTCTTTCCGAAGAGCACAGCATCGAAAGCATGTCAGGAGATTAGATCCCATGACCTCTTGGTTCTGGGATAAACAACCTAACTGATAAGCCAACACGTCACCGTAAGATATCTGATACGAGTTAAGTCCAAGGGGAAAAATCAGTCCAGGTGTTGTCAGGCATATTCCTCTGGGCGGACATATCTTGAATAGGCTTTCCGTGTTTAACCTTTAGTAAATGTCTTATTAGAGAACGACATACAAAGACGAGATACAGAAAGACATTTCAAAGGCAACGCAGCCAACGGAAGACGACAATACTATCGATAACGAGCAACTGGATACCAAGTGCTTGTTATTTCATATTCTTGTATAGTTCCCTGAAACGAGTAATTTGGGACAAACTAAGCCTAGAAGTAAGAATGCAATTAAGGCAGGCATTCAGATGCAGCCATGAAACGATGCGAGCAGCAAAGTAACAAGTTCTTAAAGAGGAAGCCTGCACTTAAAACCAACCAATAAATTCAGCTAACGTAAACTCCCAGACCTCAGTCTGCTTCTGAATGTCATGGTGTTCACATCAGTGGAGGGCTCGCTGGCTAAGACAGTATTGGAGTTATTTTTCAGGACACGTTTGAAATGTAGATAAGGAATTGAAGTATGGTTGCACATAAACTTTGTAGTACCTAACAAAGAATAGTGCCACCAGGTTCTGAGTCAACAATCTTAACCTTCTTCCTGCTGCCTAACTCTGTAACCGATAAGGATTTGGGTGCCAAACGGCTACTCCAATGTGCTAAAAGTTACCCACAAGGCCCGCGCGCGATACCACCAATGTGACTTAAATATTCCGTTATCTATAAGATAAGAAAATATATCTGGGTTAATGATATTCTTCGCAAGGTATTTTATCTTGTTTAGCTGTTATGGGTCCTGTTCTAGTTTTAAGAGAGTTCATGTTTTATAAATAGACACAGTGTTGACAACCGTAAGACAGGTGAGTGATATTGACATGGCCGGCCGTATCTGGCATTAACAAGTACTGGGCGGCAGAAAAGTAGTGATAGCTCTGGATCACAAAGTTGAAGGGTAAAAATGATGATAGATTTACTAATGTTGACCTACTATGAAATCGCGACGCAAATGAAGGTAAACAATGCCATGCCATGATTTTCGTTTTATTTTCCACAGACATAATCCACTTGGTTGGAAAAAAATTGATTAACGTTAATTCTCATTGTGGTTAGTTTAGTATGTAGTTTATAACATATGGTTATGTGTTCATTTTACGGCGGTTGTACAATCATGACATATTTTCCAATTTTGTGGCAGTTTTAGAAACTCATTTTTTTAGGTCAGGGAAAACGCCCAAAATCAATAATCACGGGGATGTCGGCTATAAAATGAAGATTAATTTGAACACTTTCATCTAGGCTTTATCGTTTTTATTTACAATACAATTCTTTTTCCATCGAAGTCGACATTGCGTTATAAATCGATATCAAAGTACGCGGTTCTATTCACATTCAAGTATTTCTGCTATGTATGTCTAATAGTGTATGTTTTTGCCATTTTTTCATAATTTCTAATAATAGTGAAATGATCATCATAGTTTTAGATTTCAATATATCTTGGCTCGTATAACGCCTAAGGATCGTTTCGCACACACATTTAATCTTATTGATAAGACATCCTGCCATCAAACACCATCAACCGACAAAGCATGCGGGTCCCCTTTCTAGTTCGTTACGTATCCATGACAACGCTGACGTCATGTCATACTAGCCAGCATCGGGTGAGATTCTGAACAGGGCTTAGTTGATAAGAGAGAATGAGGAGTGCGCGGAGATCATCAAGATTCTTAAGGTATACTTTATTTTCTTAAAAACCTATCTACATTATGACTTATGACTTGAACTTACAAATGTTGATTTTTTAAAAACAATGTTAACAAGACTAACTGTAGATCTATGCTCGACAATGTTTTTACGTAGTCAATGTGTACTTATAGTGTCCCAACTCTAATGCGTTGTAATTGATGTTTTTATGATATCTTTATTGCTTTGATATGACAAACGTATGACATGTCGACAGATGCAGTAAAGTTGTGGGAGGATCTAATGTTTTCAAGAGCTAGTATGTGTTTAGGTAAAGGACAAAAAAAAACAAGTCATTTTTAAGCAATAATCAGCAATACGGTCATGGCCTCTACTATACTCGTGGGGTTGTTGGGAAAATATTGAAAATTGGCCCAAAAAGCTGTATAGATTTGCTAGATGTGTCCTTTGTGTAGTATACGTAACAAACAAATACTCAGCCTATTTTGCCAATTTTTAGTACTTAGGAAAGCGACGAAATCATATCCAACTGTTTAAGACCTAACGACATACTACGTTTAATCTATAGTAATCCATCCTTAGCTTCTTGAGCTATGCTGCTATATAAACCACTAGCAAACATCGCTACAATCTCTGATAACGCGTATGACATTTTGGAAACATAACCCTCTTAGCAAAAGCGATTAGACAGTGCGTGCTAATGTATAGTTAACTGGAGGATGGAAATATAGATACACTTCCCTTACCCACATGGAAGATTAGATCTAACAAAAGCTCTATTTGATACAATTCTCGGTTTGTTAAAACTGGAGGCACACATGATGAATGCGCTTCCGTTGACTCATTACTATTGCCGACTGTCATAAGGAATCGAGTGTCACTTTGAAGAGGGCCTTAGAGCGGTACTAAATTTAGTTGGCACCAAGTACGTACAGCATGGACATCCTCTCAAGATACATGTAGTCTTAAACAACACTTGCAGTTAAATGTGGAAACGTTATAACTGGTCGAACGGTATAATACAACTGGTATTTGCGAAGCTGGTGTGTTACGCCGAATGGTGGTTATACTGGCTACATATACAGATACAGATGCTGGTGTGCTACGTCGAATTGCGGCTATACCAGCTATACAATATTTCACATACAGAAGCTGGTATGTTACGCTCAAGGGCGGTTATATCGGCTGTAATGATATAAACACAGAAGCTGGTGTGTTACGCCGAAGGGCGGTTATACCGGCTGTACAGATACAGATTCAGGTACAGATACGGATAGGCGCTAGGAATGTCCGAAATCCGATCAGTCGACTAGTCGCAGGCTTGTAGTATCGGATTGAATGTCTAGTCGTATATCGCCTTACATTGATTTTGTTCTTGCTACCATAGTAAATACTTTCCATGCAATATTTCTAAGAAGTGACAACGTATTCGCAATCAATGGTATGCTTCAAATTTTAATTGTATCACCGAAATCCACACAAAGAGACTATACTGCGGCTACTTATCTATACAAAATGGTTGAAATCATTCGTTGACGACTGTATATGTGTAAAGTGCAGAAGCAGCATATGTTAAATAATACGTTTATCTAGTACATGGCCGGTATAACCGCCCTTCGGCGTAACGCACCAGCTTTGTAGGCTCGTGACGCGGCAGCAGCTGGTTATATTAAACTGAACGTCCTGTCACACCTGATCTTTGCACATCTGACTGCAAGCCCTCTTTAAAGCTATCTATATCTAGAGAAGATGCTCCTATACAGTACTTGATGGCAACGAGTTCTATTCTTAGTGACAATCTGTCTGTCGGCAGCAGCTTTTCACATCTTTATAACAGGCGGGCTGCATGAAGGGCTGGCCACCTGTATAAATGTAAAGGCCATTTTTGACGCTCGCTATATTAGGCCACACTGAAATGACTACTATATGGATGACATCCTCTAGGCATCCGTTTTCCAATTTCATTCTACACGTTACGGCATATATTTGTTCATTTTGCTGATTATCTGTACGTTTACAGCATTGTTGCAATTTTTATTTCTTTTTGAAAACAAACGAACATTGATTCGCGCACGGATGTCATCCATATGATCAAGTCAGTTTTGCCTTATGATGTCATTGATGTAGGATCAACTGTAGACTAAAATTTGAATTTAACGGTTTTGGACGCTGGAGAAATTGGTTATGATGAAGTATGAAGTTATTTGTAACAAAATAGAGTTTTTTACGACTTTTGGGAATTTCATCGTAAAGTATAGGCACCCAATTCCCTAACCCAGCGTCAAAGGTAGTTTTATGATGACATAGTAATCGATTAAACCGCAAAGCGAATTGTCTACAAGTAGCGTTATCTTTTTACGACACCTCAAAGCACAGATCTATTATTTTACGACACCTCGACATCTATCATTTTATGACAGTTTGAGATGGGAAGCCATTTGTCAGTGATGAAAATATGGCTTGGAACAACACCATATTCCATCTCACCTTGGTCAAAACGTAGAAAGGCAAAAGAAAAACATAAAATTGCAAATATTTGACCGACATGCAGCCACTCTGATGATTGCAATGCTATCATTGATTGAACTGGTAACTGTTATGGAAAGTACTGCTGGGTCAAAAGACATGGAGATGTCTTGTTCTTTTTTTATATATATACATGGTTTATAGTTAATTTGAACATCTTTATAGTTACACAAGAATAACCTTCAGCCGATCGATATCACTTATCATTATATGTCTGAACCGGTGACTACATACAAGTCTCTCACTTTATAAATCTATATATGTTTATACGGTATATTCATAAGGGGTCGACTTTGAAGGCTATATTGGGATATGAAAATGAAAATATTTGAGAAAACAATATTCGATGGCTATAAGGAAATGAGCCCAAAGAGAGAAATTCTAGAAGAAAAATTACAAAGCCGTACGATTCAATACTTCACCTTTATAATATCCAGGTAAACGATTTTTTATGTGTTACCCTTTGCATTTTCATGCAATTCTTGTTGTGAATCTTGATAACATATACGGAGCATCATGACGGAGGCCTTCGTCCATATGAAATGTTTTTAACCATATCAAATTGATATTCTTCATCTTTTCAGTGAATAATAGGACGCATTTTGCAACCTATAGACGTCTTTTCAATTGAACAGAGATACGAACTGTAGTACAGTCTAGTATAGTTTAAGATATCAAAATTCCATTCAGGAATGCAACAAAGAATATACTTTGAAAGTTGATAACAGACAGAAAAACAATAACAATAATATCCTCTCTGACGCATATTTTCGTATCCAAAGATATGCTTATACAATATATGTTCTACTTTCTTTTACAGGCCTTCAGGAAAATAGTAAAGAACACCAGAACATCAGAGGTTGGTTGACATCCATACTATGACTGTTTCAACGGAATTCAGTGTTTCAACGCAGTTTCGTCCCATTGTCAGCAATCCTGACTGAAACACTTTTCATTGATAGACTGACGTCCAATCAGCTGGAAGCTGATTTTCTTCCAATCACCTGAAGACTACCTCTCGACTTTATAACTGTGGAAAAGCCGTTAGCCAATCAGCTGCTAATCTTGTTATATGCCATCAGCTGTAACCACTACTCGCCCAATCAAATTGCAGGTGTCATTCGTAAGGTGGACGATTTTCTTAGTCAGGAAAACAATTATCTATTTTGCATAATCAGCGTAGATCAAAAGAAAAATATCATTGCCATATTTGACAATCAAATTTTGAGGGCAAAAAGAAGAAATTGTGCAAGCACTGGGAAAGAAGCCGCACGAAATTGTCATCTTATAAATCTGAAGATGCCATAGATTACATTCAGATGTGATTTTGAAAGATACAGATGGAATGTCAAAGGCGTTGGACTGTGATCCCTCACTTTGAGTCATTTCAGGAGGAGTAAAGACATTATTTTAGAAAGTAAGGTGACTAATTGTGCCAAATTCGCGGCCATGTTCTCTCCAAGGCTACCTCCATTGACAAGGCTACGTCACCATTCAGTCGACAGTGATGAGTATGAAACAATGCCTCGTTTCACAAGGAAGGATCCGGTACTTCCTAGAGGGCCCATCAAGCTACCTCCGCTAAAACCGGACAAAATCAGCCGACGAGACAGGTCTGAATCCCCAAGACGGACGATAAGTACTCGAAGCCCATTGAAAACGAGGCTGACCTTCAACGAAAACGAGGCCAAGTTAGTGGTACGTCAGAGAGAAGACAAAGATGGCGGCAAGGGCAGACGCGCGAGGGATGAAGGTCACACGAACATCATTATGGAACAGCTGGACTACAGACCAAGGGTCAACTCCACAGGACATAGCCCCTGCAAACGCCAATCCAGGCGGACATCGGTCAAAAAGTCGGACAGAAGAGTTGGGCCTTGTTCCCAGGAACGTTCTCGTTCCCAGTACAATCATCCATCCCATGATGCCTTATCTGACCAAGAGGTGGAAAACCATGACGGGAACGAAGAACCAGGTACTAAAACAGCTAGGATTAGTCTAAGGCTTAATCTCAGAATTGAAATGATTATCAAGTCCCTTCTTTGCGCATCCTTCTACGCAAGTACGTCACTTTTATGGGTGTGGCTTCCAACTAACTGCCAGCCCATAAGAGTATCAGCTTTACCTAAAGAAAACATTTATGTGATTCTATGATTGACTGACAGCTGGTTGGAGGCCACGCTTACAAATCTAAAGCGGAAACCTCAGCCCGGTTTAGCAGAGCCTCCCCAGGATACACTGTATGCATAGGCCACGGGCTAACCTCTGCGTAGGAAAATAAACTCCGTTCTGACGATTCTCATCCAAATTTTCTAAAGTTCTATAATTTAAAAGTGGTCTTATTTGAACGTGTTAGAAATTATTTTTCATCCCTTTCTGAATCTATGAAAACAAAGCAACAGAATGAGAAAATTTACCTAAAAATGTGTCAAAGATTTACTTATATTTTAGCTGGCATGTTACGCCGAATGGCGGTTATACCGGCTATATAGATACAGATACAGAAAAGAGAAAAACTGCCATATTTTCAAACATATGTTGTCTACAAAAATCGCTCCCTGGCGTTTCTAAGCATACATATTATTGTATAGCCCATTCAAGTATAGCTTGATCTGATACGAAATGTACTAATTCTAGTTCTAATTACTCCAAGATCCGGTGCTACAATTCCTTTTACTTTCTATTTGTAGCACCTTCAATGAAACATGTAACTCTATGCTGTAAGACTTCAAAAGATAATGATATCTTCGGTCCAAAAAAAGGAATTAGCCGAGTTGAGGGACAATGTATTTGAAGCGTGGCCAATGCAGGTCGAGAATTGCTGTGAACCATCTTCAAAGACGTCTAAGCTCATTAAAAGGTGCTAATTATAGACACAACCTAGATCTGGAGAGCTAAGGGATTTTCTTCTAACACATTGAGGACTCCTTACGTCAATGGCGACGACGTCTTTTAACGTTTCTTTTATGAAATATGATATTTTAATCCTGATTCAAAGGGCAAGTATGAATCGACAACAGTTATCAGTAATGATAAAAGTAACGAAACGAGATTACATGAAAATGATTAAATCATTGTTTATAAATAGCTTTCTACGGGTTTTCTCAACGGCATTGAAACTATAAATCAGCGTTAACTGCTTGAGCTACTATTCGTATATCTTTCAGATCTCTACGTTTTGGCGGTTTATAATGCTGAATATTCTTCAATAGCGTTTGTCAGAAATTAAAGGATTGCCATTGTCTCCATATACATATGACTTAATAGGGGTCTTCTTCTGCTCAAAGAATTTAAAACTGCTCGCTGTATAAACATGATTTAATGGGAAATGACAGCTTGATAGCATCACGTACTAGAAGAACGCCGTCTTAAGATAATTAGTCGCGCCCAAACTATATCTGTTAAATCTAATTGGGCCCAGGGTACAAGGCTGTACTCATTTATTTTGTCTTAGACTGGAGATATCAAGGTTGATTAATACACAGGTAAAAGTAGTTACTGAAATTACAGGACGGTGATCTATTTCCTACAGGACTGTACATGCCTCGAGCCAACAAGTATTTCCGCCTGCAGCGCCTCAGGAAGAGCCTTAACAACATCGAAGACCGCAAGCGCAGGTCCCTGTCTTACCCTAGGAGCACCAACGAGGAACTCCCCCTACTGGAATCTCTCAGGTACTGCACCCTTCTCTACAGGTTACATGCTATTAATGTGTTGCAGCTACTTTTGGGGGCTGAAAGGCATTAGCGTATTCACATAATGCATGAACTTAGTAACAACCAACAATTCATTATTAGGATTGGTTGGATTGGAAAAACGAGTTGGGGAAAGTTACAAGAATATTCATCAGTCAGTGACTTAGAAAAGGTAACGAGATACGCACCTCCAAATTTTCAATTTCTACTGTACATCTTGATCAGAGAGTGACCTAGTCTCGCGAGAACACGAGACTAGCTAGGACGAGACTTGTGAAGATCGTCCTGCCTCTCCCGCCTCCATTTTGGGAAACGATTTATCAATGCCATTCAAGGTCAACAACAGCCACAGCTGTTTCCTTGAAGAGCAATCGATGTTGGCTGCTGGTAGTAGTTGTTATATTTTGTTGACTATATTCGTTTCGCCCTTTTGTTCAGGTATCCAGCTAAGCCGTGCCTCCCTCCTATTGGGGTTAAGTGTGACGTCAGCAGTGGCCTTTCACCCCATCGAAAACAATCCTCCCATGATTCCCCGCGGCGGCGTGGTAGACCAATCGTTACGTCGCTAAGGGGGTCGGGTAATCTATCATCTTTCACCTTTGACCTCGAGGATGACTTTGATCCTGACCTTCGGCCTTACGAGGAGAGGAAGGAAGAGCTCGGGGACGCCGTCTTAGACCAATTCTTAAAGACCAAAAGGAGAAGGAACGCAACTTGCGAGAAGCTCGACAAAGAACAGGGAACAGGGCTAGTAAAATTCTGCGAGGACATCGCCATCATGGCCGCCATACATCAGTGCTTCTAGATGAAGAACAATTAAAAAGTCGCCATTTTGACATTTTGACAGTTGCATATCTGCACATTATTAAATAGGTTGAGAAATGCTTGTAGTGGAAACGTCTTGTCGACGCATTTCTTGGGAAACCAATGCCTATAAAAGAAATAGGAAATACCTATCAATGGTTGAGGACGTTTTTGAAACAAAAAGTGACGAAAATATACTGCAGATAATGGTATGATGAAAACACATGGTCGTCAAGTTATGTTAAGAAGGATTATTAACCTTACGTAAAGATGTGGAAAATATTTTTGTCTTAGTATTATTAGGCGTGAAAAATCGGATTCGAATGCCAAAAACATCAATATCATAGGTATCTTATGTGACTTCACATCTGCCATATTGGTTGATAGAGAGACATGTAGATTTTCTGAAATGTATCGCGTAACAGCAGTGACATGTTAACATTCAACATGAAAAATGATCGTTCCTTACTGCAGAAAAAATTCAAAAGTTGTAGTTTGTCAACACGTTGTTAATATTTAGAAATCATCAGAACTATTCATAATTGTTGCCAATGGTCAATTGAACTTTCAGATTAGGATAGAATCCTGCAAGTTTCACAAAAAGTGCTGTTTTATACAGAATTTGTACAAACGGTTTCTACTAGCTATTTTGTCTACCGTACCATTCATTGTGACCAATCTGTATATTTGTAAAGAAATCAAACTTGCGCGGTGTCTGAAAACTGATATATCATTGTGGAAAAAAAAATGGAAGAATAGTCCCGTTTCCAAATTGCGGCGCCATTGTAAATTCTGCTCTCACGAGAGCACAATATAGAGGGAACATGCGTGAGTTAGGCAAAAGCTGGCAAAGGCGAGAGTCCGGTGGTAATTATCATAGGTCCATCTTCTAGTTCGAATTCGAGCCCCAATTAGAATTAGAATTAGAAAGTAGACCTATAAAGATTACAGCCCGACCCTCGTTTTCGACCAGCTCACGCAGGTTCTCGCCATATTGTTTTCTCGCGAGAGCAGATTTTTCAATGGCGCAGGAGTTTGGAAAGGGGTCTGTTAGAATAACCTTTCAAGTATGGAAGTAATATAGTCAATAATGTGAATAGATATAGTCTATGGTCAACACAATTGATATATAAAAATCATTTTGTCTGAAGTACTGGTGGATACGTTGACCTGTCTTAAGTTGGCTTGTCCTGCTTTACGTTTTTAAACGTGCATGTCACCTAGGCGTATTCAGTACTTTGCCATATATGTATGTACAGACATAGATATGCATAATTGTTACAGTACTTTATATGATTCTAGCCATAGAGATACATTTTGTTTTATCGTTTTTTTGTTCAAAACTGTAAGGGGACATCTTTTACGTTATTTTCAATGTTCATAAGGAAGATTTTGAGTCCATTGAGTTCATTTAATGAGTGCACAAAGTTGTATGGTCTAAAGGAAGAATAAACTCTTCTTCAAATAGCTTACCAACCTGGTGAAGATATTCATGAAAGTTTACTTTAAGATTGTGTATTATAGCATAGTGTAGTAGTGTCTCTTTTATACGTTCCAATCCAGTCTACATTGCATGGAACATTATTGCTTATCTTACAGACAATTAATTGATTATTGACTGATCAACTAATTACTCTTTTTTTACTTAATTTCTTGTTTCTGAAATGCATTCTCTTACATGTTTCAATCACGCCCACCTTCTATAATTCATTGACTTGTTACGTTTCTCAATATCCAAAATCTTTTTTTGTCTTTCTTGTGAAATACCTTGCGTATTCCACTTCTAATCAGCTGTTGGAACTTGCATGGATTGAATAAGTTTGCACGAAAACAAAGGCCTTATATACGACATATTATGAAGTCTTTTTATTTCTTTGAGAACTTCACAATAGACCAGAACTGTTAGTTGATTAAAACAAAACTAAAGATGTCGAGATACCGTTTACAGACAACAAAACAAAAAAAAGCTGCTAGGGATCCAAACCCACCACGATTTCTCCTCAAACCAAAAAATTGCCTCCAAGCAATCAAGACCGTGGCATGTACAGGACAAAAGATACAGAAAAAAGAAGGTTCTGCTGCAGTACCAAGGTCACACAAAAGGGCGCCCAAAATCGACTCTGACCTTCGCCTTCCCAAGGCCCACCCAAATACCCAATCACAATCCATCAATATGTTATTAAGTTATGCTAAATACAAATGTTTGGAGATACTAACACACACACACACTAAATAAAGCAACTGACTTTCCATAGAACGTTGTGCCGTCTGTTGACAGGACTATGTGAGACATATGCAGTTTTAAAAAGCTGTTTTTCTATCTATGCATATATGTAAGAGCAACATGACATTTCGTTTCTGCAATACAAACAAGTAAACACAACATACTTTCCACACTCTAGGTATACACATGCGTATAAGCACATATTTCTCCATGTATGAAAATGCAGTAAAAAATACAATCTCTATTTGAAAAAAACACACAATAGGTGTACATGTAATACTATGTATAAATGTATGCAATGATATACAGACCACTTCAGCCAGAGAAGCACAAAAGAATAAAGCGATTGCATAAGTTATTTTCAGATATTGTCTCAAATATCAAAATATCAAATCGATCGCGAGCTTAAATAAATCGTCTCGATTGTGAACAAAAGCACGATATCAAAACTTCAAAACATGACGTTTTGCTTTCAACTTTTGTTTTTCAATTCTTTTCGATGAAGCTATATATTACTTTGTGTCTGGTGCTGTGCGTCAGTCGCCAGAGCTCTCGTCTTCTGAAGGGACGTGATTTTTGATGTGCAGAGTCCCACCGTTGACACCATGTCGGGGAGGCAGCAGCGGTTCCATACTCGTCAAGGCGGAGGTAGAGATTTTGTTCTTTGATTGTTCTCTTCCTTGTTGATATGACAGGTATTTCACTGGGCTGCACCTAATCATTAGGCTACGGTAGCCAAGTTGCAAAAGCCATTCGCAAACTGGCTACAGCTGGCTCTAAACGTCTCAAATTTCTCTCCTGAGACTGTGATTCTTTTCTTTTTTTTAAAATTCCAAAACATTCACAATTGCCAAAATGGTGCGAAGCGACGCAATCACTACAAATCTGTTTTCTAGCTAAGAATAGTAATCATTGTATATTGGCCTTTAAGGCCGCGACAACACTGCTATTTCCAACAAAGTTATCTTGCATCTGATTTGGAACCGAAACTGAGCATATGCGATTCAAGGCGTGGCCGTTTTGTTTGTAATGGGTAATGGTCATGTACATATTTCAGAGCGTACAAAAAGCCCAGATGTTGAATTAACCTTACCTGTGGTCGATACCCTCATCGAAATATCTTCATCCCCAAGTCTACCATTGCATGTTTTTACATTTCACATTTTAACTTTAAAGGTTGTTAAAACACGAAATAGACCAATTTCCTGGCTATAATTAAAAATGCCTAGTAGATGTGTCATTCAAATTTCGGCCTACTCTCAGTGAAAAGTTGGTTCCGACCTGTAAATCTTTTTTTATAATTGCCTTGTTGAAACCTCGAATTCAGTCTATCGTCGTTAGACCGGGCTATCTTCGGCAAATGTTTGTTCGGGGAAGACTGAGCTTTATGCCGCCTGGGAAGTCGTTTGCACCCGGTGGTTGTTTTACGCGGTAGGCGTTTTATGGGCCTCGACGAAAGACTTAGCCTGGTCCCAATCTCTAGGGGTCGGCTTTAATAGTAGTGTTTTACCGGGCCCAGTCAGTTTCTGATGGCCTTTCTACCTCTGGCTGTCACTCTACTTCCGCTACACCCTACTTCCGCTGCCACCCTACTTTGCCGCCGACCCAAGGTGGCGAACTAATTAATCCAAGGCCGTAAACAACACCCCGAGCGGGCTAAGCTGTCTGGGCGGGCGGGGTCACTCACAGTGCCGTAGAAATATCGGGGAGCCACCGAGGGTATGGTCTCCAGGCTACGATAGACTGGGGATAAACGGCCAATTTAGGCAATTAAACTCCTACCGCGTGAAACTACTACCGGGTGCCAAAGATTACCACGCCGGTGAAAAGCCCCTTCTGCCCCGGTGAGCGCCCGGCCTAACGGCGATAGACTGGATTTCAGGTTATTGCCTTGTAGGGCCAGTGAATTGAAAATTGTCCAACCATGATGAGAGGTAGTGTCATTTCATGAAGTATGTGTGAATATGAATGACGTTTAATGTACATTCATACCTAGAGGGGCTAGGTACCAAGCGTCTATCGTATGACTTATAGAAATATAACCGAGTAGAGTCAACTTCTCGCATCGTTATGCATGTGCATATGTGGCCCAACCCAATATGCGACATTTTCAAGACTCTTAAGTATAGTTTGGGTGATTTTAAAAATTCATTCACTCATACGTACATGTACATGTTAGCAGACTGATAAGTCTGTACATTTCTTGTTTGCAGCAATTTTACTTGTTACTCAGTATCAAAAACTATTTCTTTCTACCGGTTAACAGCCACATGTCGTAACACACCAGGTATTTTTACTAAAAGTACAAGCTGCATATCTGGACAGATTTATCTGATCCACTCACACCGGGAGGTACCCGTAATACTATCAATAAGCGTGATGGTTTCTTTTATGTTCTCGATGCGTGGTCCTCAAACACGGGACCTCCAATTTAACGTCCTATCCGATGGATTTCCCTAACCAACGCAATGTTCTCACCTTCACCTTAGTAAAGTGAGGAAAATTGTACTAAGTGCCTTTCCCAAGAGCATAACGCAGGGCCTGTCAGGGGATTCAATCCCAAAACCTCTGGGTTCTTGACCAAACATACTACCATTACACAACGCAACACCCTTGTTAAAATAATGATGTCTATAATTCTATATTAAATTCCACAGCAAATACAGGAAAAAGAACATGTCTTAATCTTCATCGCAATAAAACTAACACTTTGGCACAATTCAGCATACGAGTTGATTGTTTATTCAATTCTGTTATTTTTTCTTCAGGCACCACAGCCGGCCAGCAGCCGCAGACAGGCAGCAGCAGCACCGATGAAGAAGTCATCGACAACCCTCTCTACGGCACCAGAGCAGGTATGGCATATTTCAGTCACATTTCCAAACCGATGCCCAACAGGCAACAGGGTTAGTTTATAATTATGGCCCCTTTTGTACTCTTGGGTGATGACACTTTGCGACTACCACTGCTGAGCTATATTTTTTTTTAGCCAGGGCAGGTCCCCAGTTAATTTTGATTTGGACGTAAAAGCAATGTCAGTCCCTTAGATTTCTAATATCATATGTATCAAACACCCCGATAAGTCTTTGATGGGGGGTAACTTGTGCTAGACTAATAAAAAGGTAACTTCACCAGAACCAACAAAACAAGCCCCTCCTCCCCCAAAATAATTACAGCAAAATATAAAATAAAACAAATTTACTATGCTTAAACACACACTTCTTTAGATTTAAAGGAATGCCCCTTTAAATGTGACTGACGAGGGATGCTTATGGTGCTGATTTTATCTGGTTTGATAAAACAGGATCCTTTGATTCATCTGACACTGACAAGAAGCCTAAAGGGAGGGGCCTGTGCAAGGGCTGCTGGCAAACCGCCAGCGCGATGCTTGTTGTGGTCATCCTCGTACTTGTGCCGTATTTTGCAGGTCAGTCTATAAAAGATCTTTTCCAAGGAAGTTAATGTTTTCGGTAGCGTTAGTAACGGTTTTTCTGTTTGCGTATGGTTGTGGTTGCGCTTTGACATCATACCTCAACCATAGGTGGTAGCCATTGTCGTTTAGCCCGCGGCCCGTACCCGTGCTGAACTTCCCGGGTTTGTGCCAAAGTTCCGAGCGTGACCCAAAATGAAGTACTCGGGTTATGGTATCACCCAAGGTATCACCCGAGCGGGTGCATGTTCCAAGCGAAGCCGACGAGCCGAGCGGTTCCGAGCGATCCCGACGAGCCGAGCGGTTACGAGCGAAGCCGACGAGCCGAGCGGTTCCGAGCGATCCCGACGAGGCGAGCGGTTCCGAGCGAGGCCGACGAGCCGAGCAGTTCCAAGCGGTAGAGGACTAGCTCAGCTCAAAGGACTACAGTCAAACGTTGACCTGGGCGTTTCCAGCGCACAGCGGGGTCCTTTTTGTTGTTTTATTGATGATTTATTTATGTTGCAATGTATTATTTTGATTATTCATGTGATTTACTTAATGCGAAAATCATTACACCTATCTTGTGTCATTTGATTTGTGTTCACTATTATCTAATAAATGCTATGTTTATTTATAGGTTAAGAAATCTCAAACAATTGTTAGTTTGTTTTTATCATTTGCTATGCATTGTTCAATATTTTATTCTGTTTTCGTTTTTATATATGTTCCCACCACTTCCATTCATTATGTTTTACTAATGTTGGATTAGTTTATGATTCCTTTTATGATTTGGTATGATTTTGTTCAATCACTTTTAATTTGTACATCGTATCTTTTTGGATGTGTTTGCCATGGCCCATTGTTTACATAAAGCAAAAAAAGATTAGGTTTTTAACCACAACCCTTTTTTATTCTTACAGTTCAGTTGGCGAGTCTTTTTCGGGACGTTGGCGATCTTCAGGCACGTATGGTTGACCTGGAAGGTAAGTAGAATAATACATTAATATAGAAAAAAATTGATTTCATACAATTTGTTTTTGCCATCTGAATATACTGATCAAATCGATGACATCACATTTATTTCACTACTCACTATCGCCATGAAAAATGGAGATATAGTTTTGGGTGTGTCTGTTTGTCTGTCTGTTTGTCTGTTTTTTGCTTCCGCAGCACTCCAGTCAGCATAACTCAAGAGCCTCTTGATGGATTACAATGATATTTAGTATGTGGGCGGGTGTTGTAAAGCCGAAATTCAAGGTCGATTTTGGGCTCCCTGGTATGTGACCTTGGTACTGCAGCAGAACTTCAATTTTTGTATCTTTTGACCTGGACGTGCTGTGGTCTTGATCTTTGGGTGGCAAACAACTTGTGATGGAATCAAGAAGTGGTGTAGGTTTGGGCCCCCTATCAGCTTCCTCTGGAACTGCAGGGGCGTTTTTGTGAAAATCTTCTAAGGAGAATAACTGAACAAAGGAACAACGAATTTCCATGATATTTAGTATGCAGGTAGCTTAGACAGAGATATACATAAGGTCGTGCAAATTATGCTAATCGTGACTTAATTTGCATAGCTAATGAGGAAAATCTATATTTGCAGTGTTTTCCATTATCTGACTCAAATACATGTAACATATGTAGTTTATGGAAAGTGGAGCATCAACAGATACAAATTATTCAAATGAATTCTTAATTTGCATAAATTAATGCAAAAACACCATAATTCTTCTAATTGGAAAATTATAGGACTTTCAATATTGCAACATGTGTAAGTTAGATAAAGGTGTTTATGACCAAGCATATATTATGCAAATGTCTAAGTTATTTGCATGAATAGAATTGTTCATGGGGATATGAGGTCGTGGAACTCTTGTTGTATTCTGTAGGGAACGGAGAGGCTGGACCCAACCAGGCAGAACGCTTGAAAGACGTGTGCGAGTGTGCCGGGTCTCCTGGACTTCCGGGGGAAGTTGGACCCGTGGGGCCGGCTGGTCCAATGGGAAAGGATGGGTCTCCTGGACCAGTTGGGCCCCAAAGGCTGTCGGGGCCTGTTGGACTACCTGGTCGGTCAGGTGCTAGTATGTTCGGCCTTATTGGTCCTCCAGGGCTAACTGGACCTCCAGGAGAAATAGGACCCATGGGACCGGCTGGCCCGATGGGAAGGGGGCAGTCTGGCCCTGCTGGTCTGCGCGGGCCACCAGGGGCCCCAAGCCGCCCACGCCCTGCTGCTCGACTGGCCGGTCGACGGGCACCCAGCAAACCGTTCAAGCCGGACAATGGTAGGTCCCCTCATCATTATAAATGCTATAGTCTTCACCATTTAAAGAATAAGCTGTTTTGATAACAACTAGAAAGGCAACATTTGCGAGCAAAATACAGCATGTTTAGCCATACTCCCCCCATGTAAAAAATGGACTGTCCCAAAATAACACTTGGGCAAAGTGAAATATTGAGAAAACACATGTCCTAGGTAGTGCCATACCATATTTGGTATGCATACTAGCGCACCTGAGCCAGAAATGCAAGATAAATTGATTAACTCAATTGGCCAATCAGGCGGTTGCATTTTGAAATGTAGTGCTCCCATTGGCTGTCACTTCTAACAATGTATATGAAATTGGAAGTGACAGAATGGGCAAAATATTGTCGGAAAAGCCCAAAATAAATCGTTTTGAGGAGTTTTATGCCAAAAAATGGGAATGCAGTCCTTTAAATAACTGTTAACGGCGCATCTACACTAAATTTCAGGTCATTCGGTTGAAATACCAGGACGCAGGAGACCAAGATATACATTTTCGGTCTAAAAATAGCAAAAAAAAATCAATAAAACCACTTTAAAGGTCTATAAAAGTGGAAAAAACGCCCTGGGTATTTGCCTACTCTGACTACCTTTGTGCCAAATTTCAGGTCATTTGGTCTAAAAATGACAGAGATGAATCGATTTGAAGATTTCACAGGGGGAGGAGAAGGAGAAGAAACCTGGCAAAAACAATATGTTTAGTCCATACCTATTGTCTGGCTAAACATAAATATTTCCTGTGATCGCTGAGACCTTTTTTCTTTGCTGCCTTTTGATGTATGATTGTGACATTTACTTAGCTAAGAATGCCACACAGATTGGTGTATTCTAATAAATAAATCATGTAATATCTACATACACATGTATATTGCCAACACTAAAATGAAGACCATGTTAACGATACTATTCCTACTGTTTGGTATTTTGCAGCTTGCCCCAGTGGTTACACGAAGTGGCATGAAACCTGCTATAAGATCTACAACTACATGAAGACCTTCGCTGGAGCAGCAGCAGCCTGCCGTGCAGAAGGCGGTACCCTCGCCATGCCCCGCGACGCTGACACCAACACCTTCCTGCGCAACCAACTGAGCAAACTTCATCCCTACTACTGGTTTGGCCTGAAGTACCTCCGCAACGAAGGAAAGTCTGTGTGGATCGACCGCACTCCCCTCGGGAAGTTCAACGCATACGATCGTGGCAAACCAGACGGCTTGGGAGACTGCGTTGCCTATTGCACCAGCACTAACCCTCCAAAATGGGGCAACGGACAGTGCTGGTGGAAAGCTGCCTATATCTGTGAATTCAGTCCAGGTACTTAAACTAAACATATACCCTTAGGTTCAAACGTTTCCTTCTTATCAAAATGTTGGAGCATCCATTTGAATACATTTGTTTTTCAAGCAGCTCAATTTATTTAATCATTTTCTATTAACACAATCTTTCCAACAATAATTGCACGTCTTGCGTAGCTAAAACCTATAGTCGTATATTTACCCTTGGTCTTATGGCTACCGCCATGTTGATTTGTGACGTCATAGGTCGTCCATCTTGGAACAACCAGCTGACCCATCTCGACCAATGGTAGAATGACTTGTTGTTTATTTGTTCGTTTTTTACAGGGCGGGGATAAACTGCAGGCCAGACTGTCACCTCCACTGATGAAACGCGGTTCCATGACGATCCTCAGTAGAACTAGAAGGCCAAAGATTGAGGATGGAGAATCCGAGCTGTACGAAAGGCTCAAAGAAAAAAAATAGAATAGGTTTTGCTATCGCAAACCTGTAACAAGCTGTAACGTGAATTTGATATGTAATCTGTTATGTTGATTTATTAAATAAGACAAGGACATGCATATGCAATGACGTGCCTAAATGGCGCTGATATTACCAATTGTAAACATATATGCATAAAATGACACTACAGCTGACAAAAAAATATAATCAAAGAAAACCTAGATTCTTTTGTATTGTTTTGATCATCAGTTTGCTGAGTGGATTTCTGATGCAGAAATGTAAGAAAAGTGACAAGTAGATGTGAGTGACAAACTCAATCCAAGTGAATTAATTCTTTGATAATGTTGTTACTGTGTTGTTTTGTTTATCAAGAGATTTGATAGACATACAAACACTAATTCTGTAAACTTAAAATGAGTCTCTTAACTTTTGCATTCATATATATCAAGAAAATGACTGTTTGCAGAAGAAAAATTTAAAGCATTTATGATCGCTGTTAGACAAAACAATCGTGTTAAAAAAAATCTAGCTACATATCAAAGAACAAAAATGCAGATTTTTTGTAGGCATTCATCTAAATGGTGAAAAAATAAAGCGTTGTTATAATATCATAATATCATCAATTCATAATATCATATCGTAAATTCATAATATCATTATATCATAATATCATGACACCATAATATCATTAATTCATTATATCATAATATCATAATATCATAATATCATAATATCATATCATATTATCATAAATTCATAATATCATAAATTCATAATATCATAAATTCATAATATCGTAATATCATTCATCATATCATTAATTCATAATATCATACTATCATAAATTCATAAGTTCATAAATTCATAAATTCATAAATTCATAATATCATATCATCATGAATTAATAATATCATAATATTATAATATAAATTCATACTATCATAATATCATAAATTCATAATATAATAATATCATAATATCATATCATAAATTCATAATATCATAATGTAATAATATCATATTATCATAAATTCATTATATCATAAATTCATTATATCATATCATAAATTCATAATATTATAATATTATGATATCATAATGTCATAATATCATAATATCTTAATATCATAATATCATAATATCATAATATCATAATATCATATCATAATATCTTAATATCATAATATCATAATATCTTAATATCATAATATCATAATATGATAATATCATAATATCATAATATCATAATATCATGATATCATGATATCATGATATCATAATATCATAATATCAAAATATCATAATATCATAATATCACAATATCATACTATCATAATATCATAATATCATAATATCATTGTATCATAATATCAAAATGTCATAATATCATAATATCATACTATCATACTATCATAATATCATAATATCAAAATGTCATAATATCATAATATCATTATATCATAATATCATAATGTGTGCGTGTTATAAAGTATATCATAATATCATATCATGATATCTTAATATCATAATTTCATGATATCATAATATCATAATATCATAATATCAAAATATCATATCATAATATCATAATATCATAATATCATAATATCATAATATCATAATATCATAATATCATAATATCATAAAATCATAAAATCATAAAATCATAATATCATAATATCATAATATCATAATATCATAATATCATAATATCATAATATCATAATATCATAATATCATAATATCATAATATCATAATATCATAATATCATAATATCATAATATCATAATATCATAATATCATAATATCATAATATCATAATATCATAATATCATAATATCATAATATCATAATATCATAATATCATAATATCATAATATCATAATATCATAATATCATAATATCATAATATCATAATGCGTGCGTGCGTGCGTGTGTGTGTAGTCAGTTTGTACGTCGAAATTGCCTGGATGGATTGTCTTCTTACTTGGTTGTGGATAGGTCTTCTTGAGACCTCGTAATTATTAGATTTAGGGCTCCCTAGTGGCTTGCTATGGTACTGCAGCGGAACTTCCATGGTCATGAATTTTGAATGGTAGATAGCTCCTGGGAGGGACAGTTTGTTGTGTTTGGGTCCCCTGGCAGCCTTTTTGGCACTGCAGGAGCCGGTTTCGTTTCAAACTTTGAAAGCGAATAACGGTTGACGGATCGTCATGATATTTGGTATGTAGATATCTTAAAAGCGACGATTGACAAGATCGTACGCTTATAATGCAAATCAGTAGTTATTTTGCATTATTTATGAGGAAAATTGGTAAAATTATAGAAAATGTATAAGATTACAAAGAGTAGTAGGGAACGGTGGCCATGAACTCCTGATGAACTCTCACCCACAGTTGACCTTTGTCTCAACAAGGAGGTTATCAACTTACTCCCAATCGGGGTCATAAGAAGGTCACTCTGGTCCGATCAGCCCATCACGGCCCGAGAATATGTGACAGGGGCTTTATTTGGAACATTCCAAAAGACTACTTTGACGGACATCGGATGTACCGGGCCGGGACGACGGTGAGTATCGTAGAGATTAGTGCATACCCACGCTAATATACGGTGATCATTCAAGCGTGATTGATAAACAGGTATGAATTGTATATGCTGTGGGTCTCCGACGTGTTTCATTCAAGGTCGCAGTACACAGTAAGTTTTAATCCGTTGACCTCAGGTCGTTTGTCACAAGGGCTTCTCTAGCTCTATTGAGGTCTCGTGGTCATTTCATGCGTCAATGTGTGTCAGTTTATGGTCCTAATAAATTATAGAATCTAGCCTCCACCAGGCCTACTACGCGGTGGTGATCTTAGAATTAGGTACCAAGGGGGATAATTCAGGTCAGGAGAATCAGTCCGCGGAAGGTTAGGGCGCTGTCACACACGTCGTGCCACCATCGTACGATGTCGATGTTGATCCGAAAGGATTTAGAAGCAGGCTGTGATAAAGCCAACCACCGGTAAGGATAAAACACAGACACATGCAAGGCTGTCCTAAGTTATGCTAGGGTCACATTTCCTAACCGGGACCCGTCGGGCTGTTTGCGGAAATGAAAAATCAAAGTGTATGTCAATAAATTTGCACAAGCTATGCTCTTTTATATCATACTTTTCGTTCCCAAAGACTGCCCGGCCGGGCCCCGGATTTGAAATGTGACCCTAGCATTAGCAATCGTACGATGATCGCACGGCGTATGTGACCGCGTCAGGTCAGCCAAAATCTGTTTACACAGGTGGCCAAACTCCTCAAGTATAAAGCTCATAATTCTCCCTATTGCATGCCAGCGTAGCTAGTCTGGTAGCATGCCCGTAGCCAGGGGGGGGGGTGGTTCTGGGTGACTTATTTGTATCACTGGAGCTGGAATCTTAGAAAAACTGCTAACTTTGTATCCTCTCAAAAACACGGGAAATGCCATAACAGAAGGTTCAATTACTATAATTTTCGGGGGGGGGGGAATACCCCTGGACCCCCTAGGAAGCTCGCGCCTGCGGCGCTCGTCTCGCGCCTATGGCGCTCGCTGGTCCCTCAAATATTGAAAATACCCCCCCCCCCACACACACACACACACTCAATATCCTGGCTACGGGCATGGGTAGAGACTACAAGAGACCCCTATTGGCGAAGAAGTCATTGAAACTGTTATCAGCTTACCACAATGCAGCCAAGATGTTAGACTTAAATAGCCAAGCATCACTGCGCATGTTGTTCAGCATTCACCCTGTACAATAACAGCTAACCACAGCACAGCCATTTGTTTACAAGTATCATTGAAAATCCGTCGAGAGTGCATGACAAATTAACCCTCAAATGAGTCCCTTGTGACCTACAATTGCATGGTATCCAGCAGTTTGAGCTCTTTGCTGTGCAGAAGTTTGCACAACAGTGATTTATGACCTGCAGTTGCATATACAGTTCATGTTTAGTCATGTCAAGGAGGTTATAAATATTAGGTCTAAGTCGACCACTGATGCTACTCAATCCAAATTCAGTCTGAGGAGAGACTTCATGGAAAAGTAGGTTGCTTTCGTCGACTCTGTAAGCCTGAATCGATTCAACACACGACAAGCCCACCCAGTGTGCTAGAAGCATTCAGCTGCAAGAAAACACATGAAAGGTCATCTGCAGGGTACGTAAAGGTCATGAGGAATGTCTGCCAAGTTAGTCCGTCGTCCATCAAAATCACTGCCACTGAGTCGAGGTCGTGGTGAGAAAGCCTCTGAGTGGCACTGTTGGTGAGAACGTGCATGCAGTGGTGAGCGGTAGGTAAGTGTATATGGATAAATGCGTTGTTTACCAAGCCTGCGGCAAATATTTTCAAGCAGAAGCAGAAGATAATCTTCACCGCCCCCCTCCCCATCGGTCCTCACTTATTCGCATCTGTCGCCAATAGACGTATAACTGGATTAACAACATTAAGCTATGATTATAGATAAAGTAAGATTACTCATTCGTTAAAGTGAAGGAATGCCAATGAGGGCTGAAGCAGTCGTGTCCTCGCTTCTTGTTTCTCTCAAGAACGTGCATGTGTGTCAATGTGTGTCAGTGTGCCACAGTTTGTGCGTCAGGCTCTCGAGAGATAGACGACAGAAACGTGTTTGTTGATAAGGTGTTGCAAGTTGTTGCATGTATGTTGTCTGTGTCAACTGTGTTTTATGGTGTCGCTGGCTGGTTCAAACTTAAACTGGTTCAACTGGTCGTTGTAATAGCCAGGGTACAATCTACTAGCCCTGTAAATCATAACCTACATGCCAAATATTTTAGAGACTGGCATCCAGGCAAGTAACCTAAACTATGTCATTTCCTACATAGTAATCTAGGCTTATTTTCGCTTTTTGACATTACAAGGACGGCGTGGCACTGCACTCAATTTTTCATAGCTCACTACAGAACAAATATAGTATGTAGTGTACTGAGGAAAGTCGTGTAAAATGCCTTTCCCAAGGGCACGACATCGGTGGCGTCAGGGGGATTCGAACCCGGGACCGCTTGGTTCTGGGCCGAACACGCTGCCGCTACCCTGCCACACGAACCCAGGATATCTAGGCTATACTTCGGATATAATGTGGCTTGCAAGCCTAGAATATGTACAGGGTACAATCTACTAGACTAGTTTCTACCTGGGCATATATTCTTACAGACAGCTTGCTCTACAAAACATACAAGGATAGGGGGTGATTCTGGTATCAGACGTCTTCATCCTTTTCGTTACTTTGTAATATGTCGTGGTCTAGTTCACGCACTAGTCTAAACTTTGCATTGTCATAGTGGGAATTATGCAGGGGAAATCATGATTGCGCCCAGTCACACATTTAAAGTTAGGTCTCCTAAAAAGAAATGTAGATTGCTTTCTTGGAATTTTTTCTTCGATATTTGTTCTTTTGTGCAGGTATGTCATTGAGAAGCAGTTTGCAGGACCTTCGCCAGGAGGCGCCTTCTGAGGACGAGCGCCCCCTGTCAGAAGGGACTACGCATGGCAAGGGACACGGGGAGAAAGAGGAGGGGCGGTATGGATTAGGCCGTTGGGCGCCGGACTGTCTGCAAGTGTTCAACTCGCCCCGATGGCTGCTCTTTTTAATGTGCATTCTTTGTGCCATGGAGGTTTGTATCAAATCCACGTTCATTCAGTCTTTGAACATGTATTGTGAATGTAGCGGTTTTGTTCAAGAACTTTGAATGCTATTAAACGTTTATCAAGAGTTTAGTGATATCTTAACATAACTTCTAAGTTACTGCCGCAGTACAGATCTGAGTAAGCCATTTTACTATCTTTCGTACGCATGTACAGATGTCGACATGTAGGGAACTTTGACCTGTAACCACAATTCATCATACTGCACATGCGCATTTGAAATTGTCACCTTTCTCGGATTGAAATGGAACTCAAAGAAAAAGAAAATACTACAGAAGTATTTAAATTACAATAACTAAAGAAGGCAGAATTTGTAGAATTGTGTCATAAAGTGATGCTTTTTTTTATTTTCTATAGACTGGCATACTGTTAGGAGTCACACCTGGTGGTATATCCACTATCGAGAAGAGATTCGAGCTTCCCAGCACCAAGAGTGGCTTCCTCGTCAGTTCGACGGAACTCTTCGCCGTCATTACTGTTCCAATCATCTCCTACTTTGGCGAAGAATCCCACAAGGTCAGAAAATGGACGAATAAGCTAGTTCGCGGTTGCTACTACGCATGTGCAGTGTCAAAGGTGAAGGCCCCGAGACGTAAACAAGACCCATTGGGGCGTTGTTATGCAAATCGAGACAATATCGAGGCGAGTACTGTTTACAAGTTGGGGACCTTCACCTTTGACACTGCACATGCGTAGCAGCAACTGTAAACTAGCTTATACTAGTTATAGACGAATGTGTCATAAAGCAAGTGTTAAAAAAGGAATGAAAGAAAAGAATTACTTATCCATCGCCAGTTCAACTCAAGTCTTTGTCACCCGAGAAATGAGCAATTCATGGCTTCTGTGACATCACGTTATGCAGATAGAACACGTGACTTGGGTCATAAGTTGCAAAAAGTATATGCCAATCTTGCTCGTTGATGGGTGTTGTAAAGCCCCGATCTAGATTACTACTTTTGTTCCTCTTGCAATTGATATACTGACTTTCTATTTGTTTCCAATGCGGCGTAAATATATTCTCCAAGCAGAGGTTCGACATGTATCTATTGTGTATTATGTGATTGTAAACCTGCAGTAAATCAGCATTGGCTGCCATTGCACGGGTAATTTCTGATCAATAAAACCATTATATTATTATTCATTATTCCAGGGTCGCTGGCTTGGTGCTGGAGCAGTGTGTCTCGGGCTCGGCAGTATTTTGTTTGGCTCTCCTCATTTTATGGCAGGTAAAACATCTTAATACCTTTATTTCCACAAGAATACTCATAGAAATATTTGATATAGTCATTTAACAAATCGTTGAATGCCTTCAAGTCAATGAATTAGGCAAAAATTCGTGATGTTCTTAATATGCTCTTTGTTCTGTGGCAACAGCTTCTTTGTTCTTTCGGTGGTTTCACTATTTTGTCAACTCTTTTATGAGCTCACGTTTTATTCAGAAAGATCAGGATCGATAACTCAGTTCTTCGGCTGCGATACAAATTTTCATTGTGTCAACATCTAGGCCGATATGTTGCTGCTGGTACCAACATTTCCGAGTCTAGCAGCAATCTATGCACCCATTGGTCAAACGGAACAACCGATGAAGAGTGCTACACCAACGAGGGGTAAGGACTGAGTTACCTAAATAACATCAAGTATAGTATGTAGTGACAAGAATTTCGATTGTGCATTTTTAGATATTGTTACAGTCAGTACTAGACTGCATTAAACTCAAATTTAGCAATATAGACTTCTATATACATAAATGTTTTTCAGATACAGCCATATGCAGAATTATTTGTACGTGTTCATCGCAGCTCAGTTCGTCATGTCCTTCCTCGTCGGCCCCTTGTATACGCTAGGGATCACTTATCTGGATGACAACGTAAAGAAGAAAGTGTCCGGTGCTTATGTTGGTAAGTAGGAGTGTTGCTTATCCGTGGATAGTTTCATCAGGTTGGTAAGTCACTGAATAAAAAGACTCATTTTACACAACCAAAAGATTTATTCCACCGACCTTTCGATGACTATCTGTCACCTTCTTCAAGGCAGTTCTGACTGGTTCTGTATGTGTTACACTTCTGTACGTTTGGGACCGCATAGTGATGTCGTCCCCTGTGATTGTACATATGTAAATACTTTGCGTTTGGGAATGCATCTCATTATTATGTATAAGCAGCGATACCTGTGCTGCATTAATATGTGAACCAGTCAGAATTGCATTGGAGAAGGTGACAGATGGTCACCGAAACGTCTAAATAATCTCTTGGTTGTGTAAAAAGAGTCTTTTTATTCAGTAGTGTTGCTTTCCAGGTAAGCCTCTAGTTTTACTCCAATGTTATAAAACGCGATTTTCACAGTCATTTACAACAGGGTTTTCGAATTTTGCGCATTCAAGTTTTTTAAAAGATGTGAAATATATGTTTTTAGATAAATTTACTATTTTTTTCTTAGTAAAAGAAAATAAAGTCAGGAAAGTTTTGAATCTCAGGATGGATTACGCATTATTATGGACTCGCGACAACACGTATATCTAACCTTTTTGATAGGTTAAAGGTATCTGGAAGCCTGTAGCAACCCCCGTCAAATCCGCCAAAATCAAATTTCAGAGACCCTACATTGTCTATCGTTCTTCCTAGGGATCCTGTATGCTTCAGCAACTGTTGGTCCTGCTGTTGGTTACGTCATGACCTCTCAGCTGCTCAATCAGTATATTGACTGGCCGGCAGTGAACGGTGACAAGTAAGTGTTTCCGTTCTTGTGTTTTTGGTGATGGCTCAGGGGTGAGGCCTTTTAAATGATATGACATAATATCTTGCACCTACTGAAGAATTACGCATCATGTGTAGCAGAATAAAAATTAAAGAAAGTCAGGACAATAATACACGAATATTGATTGTACATTAGTGTAATTGTTCCATTTTCTTAGTTTTCGTTATCTTTTTAAAGACTTGTAAATCAAAGTAACTGTAATTACTGCTAATTCCTTACAGTTCTGGTTTGACACCCAACGACCCACGGTGGCTAGGCAATTGGTGGCTCGGATACTTCGTATTAGCCGTCGTACCTCTTCTGGTCGCCATTCCGATGTTTTGTTTTCCACGAAAGCTACGCGGTGCGTTTTGTTATTGTGTTATTTTGTTTTGTTTTCATTATATGACATAGTGATATTTTGCTCGAATGTTTAGTTTGCTACGCTGCTGTGTTCTTGTAACCTAACTGCCATTTCTTTGCGTAACTCCCGTTAGATACTTCACTAGAGTACATTCAAATACAACTAGATCTGCAGCATATCAAGAAATTATGTGTTTTTAAAGATTCTACTGAAGCGTCAGCCTTAAGTTTCATTTTGAACATTTTCCATCAGATGTTGCTAAAGAGTGACCATGCTTGACACATAACCTTAATTCTTAGGTCCCCGAAAGCACCCAGAAATATCAGAAGAAGAAACTACCGTTCCTAGTACCAACGATGTCAAGAAGGATGCATTGAAAGAGGAGGAACCCAGTCCGGCTTTCCTTTGTGGTGCGCAGGACTTCTGGTCTACCGTGAAGGATCTTGGGAGTAATTACTCCTTTGTGTGCTTTTGCCTTGCAGGTCAGTATCACCTCACCTATCCCTTGACCTCTTTTTCGGTCGTTGGGGGACCATGAATAGATCTTCCACCATCTTTCTCCGCCTCACTCTATCCTCTGCCACTCTCACTGCTGCCGCTAAGCTTAATCATGTCCACTCTTTTATGTTGTCATCTCAACGTTTTCTCTGTCTTCCTGTCTTTCGGCTGCCTGGCACTGTCCCTTGTAGTATAGTTTTTGCAAACTCTGGTCAGCACGTATGTATTTATATGTAATGTTATGTATTGGAATAATGCAATGATGGCCACAGAAACTCAGGTATCCATGATACATTAGGCATTAATATTTGGGGTCTAAATAGATTGATGTTCAGAGATGGTCTAACGTTGATTCGGTAGTTATTACTCTAAAAGATAACCGTTCAGCCATGCCATATCCATTAAATTGTAACGTATGATCTCGCCATATGTGCTTAACCTGATTATTATCGCGAGACTTGGTAAATCTCGGGAAAAAAAGATGGCGACCCTTGATACCACTGATGCGTCGCGATGATCGACAGGCTTAAATTATATGTTGATCTAAATTCACATCTTTATGTTTAAAAAAAAAGAATGATTATCATGTACATTTGTCTACATCATGTGTATTCTTTCAAATCATATTTTTGTGATTTTCCATTTCAGGCTGTGTAGAATCTATAGTCCTGGCTGGAGCGATAGCGTTTGGGCCCAAGCTCGGAGAAACGCAGCTTGGACTCACGCCTTCAGAATCTGTACTCTATCTCGGTACGAATCCAAAAGTTGTTAATTTATGATTAATCAGGCAATCTATATTAAATTTGACCAAATCATAACACCTAAGGCTTGTCTACTAAAAACGGTAACAAAATATCGAATCATTTGTTTCGACAAAAGTAAATCTTAAGCAACTTAAGAAAAGGTACAGTGATGACAACAGCTTAGAAGAAAGACTGCATTTCATGGTGATTTTTTTGTCCTAAAGTTTTGAGTTTTTGTTTGTTTGACAGGAATGAACATAAAGCAACCATTTAAGATGAAAAAATTAATCTGCTATACGCATGACAGATCATAGCTTGGTGAGAAGTTTTTAGAAGGCATCCGCCATCTTTCTTCAGCTCTGACGGTAGTTACGTGACATGAGAGTCAAAGGTCACACTAGTCACGTGACACACCACTCTTTTGCTCGCACAGGGCTGATGGGACTTCCTGCAGGAGCGATAGGCTCTCTCTTCGGCGGTTGGATCACGAAGAAAGCTGGAGGAGACTGCAAGAAACTACTCAAGATAGTCCTGGTCATCACCGGACTCTCCCTGCTGGGTCACTGCGTCTTTCTCGTGTACTGTTCCACACCAGGCACAGCCTCCTATCTCTACAGCAACAGGTAAAACCACTTGTTACATGTTCATGTAATCACTAGGCAGGAGAATTTCAACTAGGGGGCCTTGGAGCCAATAACGTCACTCCTCCTAGCCCCCCCCCCCCCCAGCTAGGCTACAGAATAAACATGCGGAGTTACATTTGAGCCATCGCTATCCTGCTTGAATTTGGAGCTTAAACTAAGCATCTGTAGACATCAGAGCACAATACCACTTCAACAAGAGTTCGAAGATGTTACGCCTCATTGAAGTATATAGGATTCCTCGCATGTCTTCTTGAAGAGTAGTTCATGAATTATACAAAGGAGATTTGACCAACAGTAGACCAGAGTAGACAAACCTGGCGTGACCTAGCTACGCATGTCAGTAGCCGCTATGCATCAGTTTCTGATGCTCGCGAATGATTGATTGATTGATTGATTGCTTTGATCAATATTTTATTATGCGTACATCACTTTCTGTCTCTCCGTGTGATCCTGACTAGCATGTGAGAAATGCATAACTGCACAAATACAGACAGACCAAAAACAACCCATCCTTGTGACTTACACGTAGACTAGCCTCTTCCATGACCCTATGACCTGGAATGTCTGTCGTATCTGATGACTTATTAGTTCTACCACCTTTGAACTCCTGTAACTCCTGTAAGCCTGACCTTTGTGGTGACACTGTTTCTTCATTCAAGTGACAGCGCAAGTTGCTCAAAAGACTGTGGCTGTCCAGATTGGCTGTACGACCCCATCTGCGACAACAGTGGGATAGGATACCAGTCAGGTTGCCATGCGGGATGCACAGGCCTTAGCCAGACCGGAACTACCTTGGTTTGTTTTTTGTTTGTTTGTTTGTTTGTTTGTTTTGTTTGTTGAGTGACATATTCATAACAAGATATTGTATTATGCATGTTAAGTTCGCGCGGTTTTTATTTCGCGGTAGGGAGAAAGTGGACTGTTCGCGGTAGTTTTAAGTTTGCGTTTGAAACAATAGTAGCACTACAGTCATAGATGGGGAAGATTTCGCTGTGGTTTTTTAGTTTGCGCTGAAAGTTCACCGTGAAAACGGCGAACATAAAACGACAGCGAACATTTCTGCATTTACAGTATTAAGTAAGTTGTAAATTAATTTCTTTGAATATTCATGATAATATGTTTGATAAGTTTGGAATTGATTTTTCAACAGTTTGGGACAGAAATGCATTCAAATCCGGTTCCAGTAACTTAACTTGATTATGATATTTCTTTTTTTTCAATATTGAGATGGAAGTATAGATGTATAACGCTTAAGTACGTGTAACATGCCAAAAATAGCACGGCATATCTTATAGATGTCAATTAGATATATAGGCCGTAGTGGTATTTGTTTTGATAAATTACACTATATTCATTATAATATCCCAAATTTCTATTATCAACATTGTTCATTATGTCGGTAGACCTACTTCAACTGTAGCTGCATCGTGCTGGACTGGCTGAACGTCACTTCCGGTTCCGGGTCGGAAGCTGTGCACGGCCCATGTCCCGGTGGTTGCTCCGGTTACATCATGCCCTTGTTTCTCGCCTTGTTCGTCTTTTTGGGCGGGATGACCTCGGCAACTATGCCTCCGTACACAGCGACTATATTGAGGTAAGTAGAGGAGAGTAGAGTAGAGGAGAGTGGAGTAGAGCAGAGCAGAGCAGAGTAGAGTAGAGTAGAGTAGAGTAGAGTAGAGTAGAGTAGAGTAGAGTAGAGTAGAACAGAGCAGAGCAGAGCAGAGCAGAGCAGAGCAGAGCAGAGCAGAGTAGAGTAGAGCAGAGCAGAGCAGAGTAGAGTAGAGTAGAGTAGAGTAGAGTAGATCGGAGTAGAGTAGAGTAGAGTACTGTTAGAGTAGAGTAGAGTAGAGTAGAGTAGAGACGAACAGAGCAGAGTCGTAGCCAGGTAGCTAATAGTAAATAGAAAATGTGGAATTCTATTTAAACAGATAGCCCTTTCCACAGGACGAATGCCTGTATATCGAGCTTACATCCGTAATTGAGTGACAGGAGGGCTTAGGCATGTGCCTGTAATGACCCCAAGAGTTTGTCCAGGCACACTGGGCAACCCTTACTCTTCACAATTGTGTGGCGTATCGGCTAGAACATTCGGCTGTCAAACAAGGGAACCTAAGTTCGATCCCGGCTTGTCCCTAGACATGTCTGGACATGCGCCCGGACGTTGTACCCTTGGAAACACATAGTACCTAGCTTTGGCTAGGGACGTCCCTCGGATATGACGTTAAATGGAGGTTCCGTGTTTGGGGAGAACCACACCCCGCGCACATTAAAGAACCCACCACACCTTTCGGTGTGCGATGGTCCAAAATTTACAGTCTGGTCTGGGTTGACATCTTGAAAAGGTGATAGTCACCTGTTATGTCCACCCTCTCACAAATGTGCTAAATCTAAATAAATAAATAGGTGCCCTCGGTTCCTCAAAACTTTCTACAACTGAGAATGGGGTGCTAAACGGCTGGGTCAGTTTTCTAAAGTCTTTATTCATTTTCTTTTACAGACTTGTGCCTGAATCTAGGCGGTCTTTTGCCCTTGGAGTGCAGTGGACCTTATTCAGATTACTCGGTAACCTTCTCCTTTATAGCTTTCATCACGTCAATTTCATACCGTTTGAATTGAGATAGGCCATGTTAACGTTGATTTGATATTAACCCCAAAACTGATAAAACATCGGCGGGACGAAACTATAAGCGCGCGCGGATGTCATGTATATAATCGAATCATCGTGGCCTTACTGACTTCAGAAAGTTCTAGCACAACGATGTTTACATCCGTGAATAGTTTCATTATGTTGGTAAGTCACTAAAGAAATAAGCAGCAACACCCGTGCTGCATTACTATGTGAACCAGTCAGAATTGCCTGGAAGAAGGTGACAGATGGTCACCGAAACGTCGATGGAATAAATCTCTTGGTTGTGTAAAAAGAGTCTTTTTATTCAACGATGTTTACAGGTGGGCTTCCCGGACCGGTCATCTTTGGGTACATCATTGACCAGGCGTGTGTGCTGTGGCAGGACTCTTGTGGGGAGGTGGGCGCCTGTGTAGTTTACGACAGCAGCAAACTGGGCTTGTACTTGTTCGTTTCTTCAGTTGGCATACGGCTGGTTGCCATGCCCCTGTACATATCAACATACTGTCTGTGCAAACCAGTGACAGAAGAAAAGACAAAATCGCCTTCGGACACTGATGAGTTAGAAACAATGATATAGTCCTTTAAAATTTGTATAACTATAAGCAATATCAAGGTGAATATAATCAATATACTAACAATATCAAGGCGTTGTAATTTAAACTGTTATGTCAAATCTAAAATGTGTATCTTTGCTCTCCTATTTCTTTCATTTTATAGTGATTTCAGAATCGAATGTGTGATTTTTATTATTTTGCATTGTTACTGATATTTTTGTCTTTATGTATATATTACTATTTTAATTCAATATATAATCTTAAACGTTGTAAAAGTAATTTCAAGGTGTGCTAATTAACATTTAATGCCAAATTCAAAATGTGTATCTCTATTCTTCTATTAACCCTCAAACCACCGTATGGGGTCAAAACTGACCCCAGACGTATATCAACATGTGCCATTTTGACATTTCTAGTCGAAACCAAAATTCCTCCTAGGAGTTTGTTTGTACATATGTCTAATAACTTCTCATACGATTTTACCGAGATTGGCTGATTGTTGATTAAGTTATCCTAGAAAGTTTACGCGTGGTCCTGTGGGGTCAAAACTGACCCCAGCAAAATCTGCACTCATATTCCCTATTGTTTGATACTTATCATCTAGTAACATGTATGACAAGGGTTATTATGATCATAGTAACAAAATATCATTTTGTAGAAACATGAAAAAACAAAATATTTTAATGAACGTAAATATTTTTGACGTTGCGACGTATTATGACGTCATTTATGTGGTTTTATTGGCGAAAACCACCGAATTCGGTATTTCCATATAGCTCAAAGGTACACGATAAAACTTTAATGGAAATTCTGTATGATAAATTGTATATGTATCCAAAGAAGTTATTTGTCAATAGAAACAGGAACGACGTCAAAATGACGTCATAAAAATCATATTCATATTTAGCTACCACTGGTGAAATCCGCCATCTTGGTTCCGCCATCTTGAATTGTTCAAAATGCATTTTTTCATCAAATAACCTCAAAGTACAATAAAGATAGACTAAAACTTTTATATTAAGATTGATTTTGTTACAATAAACATGGAAATGATGAAATTTGAGGTTGAAATAGCCGGTTATAGCTAATCTAATTACATCGTCCGCAATCTTAGATTTTGACCGATGACGTAATCAAATTTGCATATATTATGAATATCAAATCATAAAAGTTATAGTGAATTACATTAGATGGTATGGATATAAAAAGCAAGTACAGTTTAAAAAGACAACCCTAAAATTACATTGTTAAATCCAAAATTAGGGACTTTTTCCAAATACGTCTCTCAGAAACCGGTTGCCATGGCAACAAGAAACCATTTTTTAGTTATTTCATTTATTTCAAAATGTTGCAAACAAAATTTTAGCAAAAGTGACCAAGTTTGGTTGTTCTAGCGTAAGCCATTCAGATGCAATATCTCATCAAGTGTTGGCGCAGGCCTCAAAAGAGCCCGCTTGTCTGAATAGCGTTAGTTGCAAAAGACGATGTTCCTTCTTTTTGCATAAATTATGATAATAAGCAGAAATTATTCACACCTAATCATGTCAAACTGTCCCTTATAGATATATGGAACTATACATATTTACAAATCACAAAAAGAGTCACCAAAAAAGCTGTATTTGTAGAAACATTGTGGGGTCAGTTTTGACCCCATACGGTAAGATTAGTCGTAAAAAAGCTACGGTGGTTTGAGGGTTAATTTCATTTCATTTAATTGTGATTTCGGAATCGAGTGTTTTATTTGTTCCTATTTTGCATTGTTACCTATATTTTTGTATAAATGTATATATTTCTATTTTCATGCAATTTTAGTCTTCTACTCTTTATATCAACAATATGAAGGTGTGTCATTTTAAGTTATGTTAAATTTAAAATGTATGTCTTTGCTTTTCTATCTTTTTCATCTTATTGTGATTTCGGAATCGCATGTTTGATTTCAAATTGTTACATTAGTTTTTGTGTGTATGTATACATTTCTAATTTCATGCAATATATAATCTTTTAAACATTTATATATTTCATACAAACAATATTAAGGTGTGCTGATTAACCTGTTATGTTAAATTTGGAATGTGTATTTGCATAATCAACGAGAAGCATCTATGATATATCTCCCAGAAATCATTTGGCGAAGTTGTAAGGTCGTGGAACTTTAGCTTTATTAGACCTTGGCTATATTGCGTCTTTGGTGATGTTTTACAGTGTATTATGATTCTTGTCTTTTGATAGAATTAAATACCATATTTCTTTTATAATTCACCCTTTATTTTCCGTACACATTCGTTACATCCAATGATTAAACTAACAAAGTCTTTTGTAGATTATATGGCGCTTAACGTTAATTGTTAGCCTAATCATAAAAGCCCGTATATCATCTAAAATGCAATATGTCTAAGATTATGTGAAGAAAACTTTTATAAGTAACAGTAGATCATACGAAACATGCCATACTTTCACTGATCTTTCCTAAGTTACGCATGCTATCAGTCTGGCATGGCCTAAATGACCAGAATGAAAAACAAAATGGTAAAAATGAAACAGGTTGAGACATCTTCCTAACTTCTCTAGACTTTAGACTGTACGGTAGCCCTCAGGTAAACTTTTCGTTATGTAAACAAACAGTTTGTGCCTGAGCCGTAGTACGTGGTTTTTACCATGATAATGCCCAGATAGGATTACATTCATGTTTACATCTTAGTCATCATCGTTAGCAGTTAAGGTAAAGAAATCTTCATGAAATCAAATCTCTAAACAGTACGAAGGGATAAATGGCCATATCTTCATTTTTCTTAACTAAAATCTATAATAGACATGTTAAATTTAAGAGCAGTCATAACCATAGTGTGGAGTACATCCGGGTATTTAATTTGAGATTATCGACAACTATGTTGTAATTAATCGTAAAGGTAATGTTTATATATCTACATAGAATATGCTTAGATTGAAAACTTCAATAAAATTCTGTGAGCCCTAGCTCCTTAAGTTTGCATAGTTTCACATATCATATACGTATCATAATACGCACACCACCAACGTATTTAATTCCTAATGTATTTGATATGAAAAGGAGATTCTGCTTAATGGTGTTAGATACAACATTTCAGATACATACACTAGGATACATGTACACCCATGTTTCAAGCTTGAAGCTTTGGTAAGGAAAGTTACTTTACTATACTGTCAGTCATTCTCGGAGCTTGAGTTAGTTGATACCCCTTTTTTCTTTCCATTTGTTTAAAAGAGGCCCTCCAACTTTCAGTTGGAGCAGAATTTTAAAGACCGATATCTGGTTTAGTACTTTTGTACAGCCTCATTTCAGTGTATTTTGACATAATCTCCTTTGACTATGGGAAGTAGTCACATTGATTTCTGCCCATAATCAAGCTTCGGCCTCTTTCCCAGGCTTTAGACCGTTTTTGTCATCATCATTTTCAAGTGTATCTCCGGGTGTTGGCTTGCACACTAGGTAAGCCAGGAAGCAGAACGCCAAGCCCACAAATCTCAGCCCCAAGCCCAGCCCGAACACGAACAGGCCCACTCTGCGGCTGTCGTAAACTAGACAGGCACCTCGTTGGCCACAGGACGTCTGCCACTGTACGCATGCGTTGTCCAAGGCGCGGCCGTAGACAATGGGTCCCGGAATCATACCTATTAAGGGGGGTAATGACACTTGGTGAAAAAAATCGTCGTACTTGTATTTGTAAGACCCCCACTATACGATTAGGTCACAAACGCGCCGGTGGCAGCAAAAGATATAGTCCCGGTCGGGCCCCAAATCCACAAATTTGTCCCGGTGGACTGCCAGGTACCAGGGGGTACCTCCCGATGTTCGCACGATTAGCTCATGGCGTCTATTTGTTACCGGGTCCCGCGTTGATTTTAAGTCCGAGTAAAAGTGAAATTCTTTTTCCAATTTGGACCAAATCATACGATTTAAACGTAAAATAGCTAGAAACTATAAGAGTTACTTACCGATAATCCGCATGAGTGTCCACTGCATCCCGAGCCCAAACGAACGCAGCTTAGGCGGAACAAGCCTGCGTTGGAAAACAAATAAGCCATGTATTAATGCCTGATCGTTTATATGCGTAGTGAGACCACAATACATAGATATGTATTCTACTATTTAGTCAGAGTCTGGGATCGAATAAGAACGAGGAAATGTGATCTTTAAAACAAGCCAGTTTACAGTCCTGAGGGCGCATGTTTAGTTTGATGCAATGTGGTTTACGGTCAAAGTTTGTATAAGTTGTAAATAGGCTATGTCTACACTTCTGGCCACGTGGACAATGTTTCTTTCGTCTCCACAATGCCTTACATTGTAAGGTGGCTTATTCATTATGCACGTTTTCCACGTTAATCTAGCCACCCAACACTACGCCGAAAATGTTACTTAACTATAAATCAAATCTAAGGATAGGGTTCGAAAGTTTAAGCCTCTACCAGGCTCCGCGGATCGCTGGAGACGGTAGAAGAAATTGGTCAAGTAGAGTAAATAGTACGCTAAGGGTCGGCTACGGATAGAGGGTCCAAAAGGAAATCCACGGATTGCCTATTGAACCTCTATCCGTAGCCGACTATCCCTAGCCTACTATCTACTTTCTTTGTCCAATTTATACTATTTTCCCAGCGATCCAAGAAGCCTGGTAGAGGCTACTAAAGTTTAGGAAATCGATCATTTCTTCTTTATTGTTACTACCTCAATGTAACTGCCGTAAAGGCTGGTCCGGCGGTTGAACCGATGAAGCCCATCAGGAACAGCACGACGAAGAACACGGGTAGGACGTAGGATCCGCAGTTCCTCGGGCATGCGCCTTGTAGGGCAAATGACGTCACGTTTGCAGTGACGTTGCTCTGCATCCCGCCGGCCGGGACACAGCTGCAGTCGGAGTATGTCTGATGCAGCAAACAAAACAAACAAACAAACAAACAAACAAATACATAAGAAACATAGAAACACATAAACAATGCCATCAATGACACAACAACCGTGTATTTCTTTTGAATAGAAACTTTTGACAAGAAAACTTTTCGATATAATATTCCATATCGATCACAAATGATATACTAGTTAGAATATTCCACAGTGTCAGGTTTACATGATATGTGACACTGCAAAAGATGGGGATGTTAAAGGTTTATTGTATAGAAAAATCAGCTGATGAAAAATTTTCACACATAAATCCTTAGCCATGTCTAAAAGCAACCAACAACCAATATGGCGGACAGTATGTGACGCAATAGTCACTTGACTACAAATGGCCATACAAAGACTCACCATGGTTGTGTAGTTGAAGGCTGCACAGCCGGCATGACAGGGAGACTGGTACTCCACGCCGTTCTCTCCGCACACCGGGTCGTATAGGCTGTCTGCGCAGGCGCATTCACTGGAGCAGGTCATGCTGATGAAAAAGATGGTCGTAAGTAAGCAAGATGACCGTAATAAGCAAGATGGTTTTAAAATAACGTATCTAGACGATATTAGGAAGTCAAATGCCATATTTCCCTTCCTATTCGCCTACGCAGAGCCTCGTTCGTGCAAATACAATACACCTTCGAGAGGCTCTGCTAACTCCGGGCTGAGGTTTCCACTTTTGTGGGCGTGGCCTTTAAACAGCTGTCAGCCAATCAGAGAAACAGTTTTACCTAAAGAAAACATTAAGACGATTCTCTAATTAGTCGATAACTAGTTATAGTTAGATGACACACCTGCAAAAGTGGAAACCTCAACTACTGTATAGTGTATAGGCCGCCGGAAAGCTCTGCGCAGAAAACGCATCCTACCAGACAAAGAATATGTCACTCACCTATTGTCTATGCTGACGTAGGCCTTGTGCGTCTCTGGGCAGTGCATCAGGAACACCAGCACCGCCAGCCCGGACAGCAGGAAGGTGGCGAACACGAACAGCAGCAGCTTCTTGCAGTCCACCCCGATCTTCTTGCTGATCCAGCCGCCGACCAAGGACCCAAGCGCCGCTCCGGGAATCATGGAAAGCCCTGTGAATGCATTATGGTAAGACTTTAGTTTTGTACTAGTTAACTCCGTGAAAACGCAGGTATTGTTTCTTGCTTGTGTTTGCCTTGCGTACAATACTGTGGCCTGCAATAATTTGAGACGCTCTGCGATACTGTGACTGGCAGCGGCGAGCCTTTGATCTACACTTAAAAAACGACATTGAGCTCCCGTTGGTGCTTGAATGTTTCTTCTCAAGCATTTGAAAACTAGTTGAGAAGCTAATACAAATGTGAGGCACTTACCAAAGTACGTCGAGGATGACATGACTGACAGGCCAAATAGCAACTCGCATACTTTCGGTGCGAAGGCGAAAAGTCCCATATAGGACATGGCGTCGATGGACACTGAAACAAAAACAACAGGCAACATAATTCTGATTGTATCCTTTGATGATAGTTTGTAATATCCTCTGGTAAAATGAGCGTCGTCTAACATAAGAAGATCGATGATGATCATACAATTCTCCCAAGACACGTTTGCTGTGAGGATCCTAAACACTTCTCTCCAAATTGATATAGATGACACCTATGTATAGTGCTCATCAAATAGTTGATACCCTCCCCCAAAAAGATTCTTCTAAATGCTAGTCACTATCCTTCTCGATTGCATAGAGAGACACAGACATAGGAAGTAGAAATATCTACAAAAACATTATTGTTTTTCTGATCAAATTCAGACAATCTAAAAGTTTAAAACAATCTTCTCTCACCTCCAAGCGTGAGTAGAGAAAATGCGTAACTCTTTATAAGATCCCTCAAAGATCTTAGGAGATCCTTCAAGCCTTCTATGGTCTTTCCCTTGGAGCAGAAACCGCCTTCGTCTTCCTCTTCTGCCTTGATGATGTCAACTTTCTTCGGCAGCTCCTCTTCCTCTTCCTCCAACTCCTCGGAACCTAAAATGAATCATATCTATACATTTCAGCGTGACCACAAGGGGAAATTGGTGAAACTTCACAAAGTTGATGCAATTTCCTTACGCAATTTGGCGCAGTCCAGTGAGATACTCGCTTCACCACAAACAACAATGTAAAGTGTACAGTTATTTCGGTTAATCAAACCAAATAAAGCATTTGTAACTCGGCGCTTGTTTAAAACGAGACGAACATTACAAACCTGGAAGCTTGCGAGGAAAAGCCAAAAGTGGAACTGCTATGAGGATGGCCAGAACACCCAGGACTGGGAACCCCAGCCACCAGTTCCCAATCCACCTTGGATCCCATGGCGTCAGACCGGCCCTGGATAGATTAATTGAAAAAAAAAACATCGTAAGGATGTGTAGATAACATATAAAGGTGCGTTGGTTGTTGCTAGGAAGCAGTTTTACTATGGCGAGGCACGGTGGTTAGCGCATGGGCAAACCAAACAATCACCATCACAACAATAGGTCGGACAGAACACAGTACGCATGCGCCACACACGCGTCACCATGGCAATGGTATTGTTCGCTCCCTGCACGACTCATAGAGCCATACATCTCTCAGAATGCATTGGAATCCGTTGGAAAGTTCCATGGTCAAGTGTAACGTCACCTTTCAGAAAACGTTTTGATTTTTCCTCCAACTACTTGAAGTAACCAAGTACTAGTAGTTGCAACAATCTAATTAGATAAGGACTTACGAATATCCATCCTCGCTGGGCCACTCCACATACAGGCTTAGAAGTTGGCCAATCACCAGAAACCCGATACTTGGGCCCACACAGGCTACTGTGTACAGGACAGCTGTGAAATGACAACAAAAAAACACGATACGTTCAAAACAAGATTCATTAGATGGTTTGGATATTCTATTAAGTGAGTGAGTGAGTGAGTGAGTGAGTGAGTGAGTGAGTGAGTGAGTGAGTGAGTGAGTGAGTGAGCATAACACGCTTGCAAATGGATGACAGAGTGAGTGCCCTAGCTATAGATACATCTCTCTATCGAAAAATGACATGTATACAGTAAAAAAAAAACTCCACGACAAAGTGGACAATAAAGTATGGACAATTAGATGAAATAGGAGGGGGGCAATCCATCATTAAAGACGTACTGAACAATGACAATCTAGAAGTCAAAGAAAACACAAATTGGGACATTATATAGTAGAAAATGGGGAAAAACGTACCAACATATAGGCCAGAAACCTTCTTCTTGACGTTTTCGTCCAGATAGGCGACTCCCACGGTGAACATGGGCCCTCCGCACAGGCATATGAAAAACTGCGCCACGACGAACACGTACAGGTAGTTGCTAAGGCTGCTGTAGCTGTAAAAACATAAGGAAGACTTGTCTTGTTTTTCATTTTCATTTTCAACGATATATATATATATATATATATATGGAGAGAGAGATAGATAGATATATATCAAGATACCGACAGAAGAAAGTGTGAACGATAAACAACAGTAGTCATCGTTCTTCATTCCTTCAGTATAAACTCACATAAAACATTTAAATTAACAATATACAGAAATAACAAATATGTATATTCAAACCGTTCTGTACATAAACGATTAACGTTTTAATGTTGATTTACGTTGCCAATCAACGTTTGATCACAGGAAAAAGAACAAGATTGCGTAACATATTACAACTATACATGCATCATGTGTCAAAGGAAAAATTTTGAATTTGATTTTAATGCAGATGTATTAGAAGTCAATGGAGCAGACATTCAAAATTCTATATCAGATCCCCCCCCCCCCACATACACACACACCAAAAAACAAACATTTTCAAAATATTTATTGACATTAATGTGAATCAACCGACCTTTGGGCGGATCCTCCACATTGCTCAGGAGAGCTGCCATTGGCCGAGGATTGACACAGGGTGTTGGGCATCAGGGATGACGTCATATTCATGACGTATGTGCCACCAGGTGCTTTGTACGGACCTGGTAAAAAGGATGATAGGATGATAGAATTGTGGATCACAGAGGGGGGCAAGCGGCACATTGCAGTGGCAACAAACCGGGCGTATGATATGAAGTTAGGATTATATAGTTACCTGTCCAGTAATGTGGTGATGCGAACAAAAAACTGCCGATCCCAAACATCAAGACTCCAATGCCGATCAACTTGCCCTGAAAGAGCAAAGATTGCGGAATTACATCAAGCACAAATATATACAAAAACTGTAAGTTCTGCTGCAGTACTATTAAAAGTCGTTAGGAACCCATATTCGAACATGCCCTTTATGTTACTTATGTCTAATACATGTACATGTATTATATACAAAACATAACAATAAAAGTTTGCCTTTCACTCACAAACGAACAAAGAATCCAATTTCTTTATAACTTCACACAACCAACATGGCAGACAGTAGATTACGTCATAATCACGTGACTACAAACAACCCCAAATTTCTTATGCCTTTGCAATATCAACATGGTGACCAGTACATTACGTCACAAACACATGACTTCAACCAAACCAAAATTTCTCATGGCATGTTACTACCAACATGGCGGACGGTAAATGACGTCACATTCACGTGACTACAAAAAGCCAATAGATGCCGACCTTGTGAGCTTTGCCGCCGATATGCGTGATGATTGGCACCGTGACGAGGGCGAAGATCTGGGAGGAGCTGATGATGAAGCCGCTCTGAGAGCTGGACATCTCAAACCGCTTCTCCAGGGTGGACACGATGCCGGGGATGAACGCCATAGTTGTGCACTATGGAAAACAAGAGGATGCAATACTGATGGATACCAAAGGGTGGCGCTATTGTAAGGTTCAATTTTTTTTTAATACAATAAAAGAAAATGTCTCCAAGGTGGAAATGATATCGGGGATGAACGCCATAGTTGTGCACTACGGAAAACAGGACGATGCAATGCCGATGGATACAACAGGGGGCGATGTTGTTAAAGTTTTTACAGAGAAACGGGACTATGACGTGAGATCATAGGGAATATTTGATGTTACTCGATGACCTTTTATTGCAAAGCTAGTAACAATGATTATTCTTCATAATCAAACGATTCAACAAGAAATAAATGATACAAAATTTAATCAGATAAAAAGAGAATGATTCAGGATGTTAACTATGTCGACTAATAGCAAATTTTAGATAATTAAACACTAGTATACGGTGCGTTTTGGTCATCTCATATAGGAAAGTATCCTAGGAAAAGATACATTATTTTCGTCACTTGTGTAATGGAATACTATACGATGACAAGTAACATCTTTTCAGAGACGTGAAAGGGCAACAATATGCTGGTATTTTTCTTATCAAGCAAGAATTTATCTTTGCAGTCTCTTTGATTCGTGATACTTAGTATATTGATATATAGACTCAACATATCATGATATTAAAAAAAATCACAACAAAATGACAACTCACATCCACATAGGCGGCGATGCTCATGAAAAACAGCAGCCATCTTGAAGTGTTGAAGAATTGTAGAAAATCAGGCGTGAAGCCGAACCAGCCGAACCGAAGACTCCCCTTCTTCTCCTCAAGAACTTGGTCTGTCGTCTTGAAGGGCTGGTATCGAGGTGTGGTGTCCAGCAGTGGGCGCGCAGTCTGATTTAGCGCCGTCTGGCGGAGATCAGGCAAACTGCTGAACATGGACATCTAGAAACAAATGGACGAAAGCAATGTAAATCGTGAATATTCGCGTTTTTTTTTTTTTGCAGGGACCCCTTCACTGTGAATTAATGTCACTGTGATTATGCGTTTCTAGTGTATTGTCAATGCATTACAGAATATTTCTTTTATCTATTGCAACATTTAAATACAGGACATGATGACAACATGCTCAAGCTTACAGCTTATTTTCGTGTCGCCATCAACAGAATACATTACGAAAGTACAAAACAAATACTACAAATACTGACAATGAAAAACAGAATAGTTTCAATCGCGAACTTTAAACAGCGCGCAATCAAGGCCCGGTGAAAATAAATGAATTTAGAGTGTTTATAAGTCCAATCTGTTCTTGTTTTACCCGAAACTTTGTAAATCATTATAATGCTACTCCTACGTTAACATATTCAAAACAACATGAATTGTATGTAGATTCTATAAGGCTCCAAAATAAAGCTGCTTTGGGGAGGGGACGGCGAAAGATAGACCATTCTCAGCTAAATTTGGACCACCTACTGTCAGTTGTAAGCTAGGTGAACTTTGCAATCTTTACATAAGCTTGGGTGGCAATACCGGTTGAACGGTAAAGATACAGACAAAACCTAACGCACCCATACTTGGATAAAAAAACGTTGAGCCTGGATAAACTAAAGAAACGAATAACTATTTGAAAGATTTACATGCTCGTCAGGTAAAGTCTGCGGACGGCAAAAATACAGTGGAAAGTGACTAATACAACATCTTGAACTCAACATGTCAGCAAATAAGCTCCGCTCAATTTAACCAAGTCAGAAACGTGCAGACTATAATACGCTTTTCAAAACCCTACCGAAAAGAAGAAAACAAATCTTAATGCCGCCAAGTAGTTGCGAAGATGATTAAGCGCTCCTTGACTATTCATGACTTGTTAATATATACATATGCAAATGATACGCTTAAGAAAAATCCATATTAGGACATTTCTCAGCGAGTGAATAGCATCCAGAGGTCATTGCCCTGGAGCCATGCACGAACACAATGACCAAATAAGGCTGTTCCACAGCTGTGCACATGAGCTACATGTACATGTTTACCTGTCCTGCTCGAAATGTCACTGGTCATATATTAGGCAGAGGGTTTAAAGCCCATGGTTTAAAATACGACACATGGCGATCTTTAGATTCAATTTCGTTCGAATTTCTCACTAATGAAATTTACATAGTTAAAACAGGTTTATAGGCAAGGAAAACTGACCCGTAACTATTAGATTTAGGGATTGACAAATAACGCATTCTGAATTTAAACGGACAAATTGTACGTCACAAATTTTACAGCCATACGTTTAAAAGATGATACAAGGCAATCCAGAGCTAGACTTTCATTTTTTAAACTTCCCACCAATGAAAGATATATGTCAACGGTCAGTTTTAGGCTTGAAAACCTAACCGAAAACAATTGGATTTGGAGCTAAAGATCATTAAAGAATTGTGAAATCATATGTAATAATTCGCACCGAACGAGTATATTTTTAAATTGTTGACACAAGACGAGGGAGAGGTTTGCTAAATACCGCCTACTTCTATCGCTATTCTAGCATGTAAGATGCCCCTATTCCCTGACACACAATCACTGATCCTTAAACTTACACAACTTGCACAGTTTTTACAATCAGTGTATTCATACAGTGAACTGTTGCATTTACGATAAACAAAACAGCGTATTTTAGCAATGATATATCTATAATCCCATAAGAAATTAAGAAAGACAATGAAATGAGTGTAAGACAGTACCTACCTTGAACACCTGTGCGAAGACTGGAGGTACGCAGTAAGTCTGGGCACGGCGTTTTGTAGGCAGAGAGTACACGGGTCAGAAGGTAAGGCCAACGACCTGTCGGGCGCACTTTTCTGGAAATGACATCACATCTAAGTCTTCGTGACACATCTTAAATCAACTCCAGGTGCATCAAATTGTACCCTTTTTCTTAAGAGAGCCGATTATGAATGACACTTACACCAGCGTTAAGGTTGGTCGTATTGCTGCCACAACAATGGTTCATTATAAGCGTCGGTGACTTTTTGATGACCCTTCTCCTTAGGCGAGCAATCGTTCACATGTCAGTGCGTGATATCAATCATGCATGTTGGCTCTGAAATTTTGCTCAAGGCATCTTTAAACATTCACTTGTTGTACGACAGGGCTTGAAACCCACTGTCCTCGTATTGTAATATGTAAGTAAGTGTGGTATCAAACGAATTGGTTTTAATTCTGAACTTTAAGCATTCCTGTATCTTTGATTAAGAGTTCCCCTCTTCAACGTAAGTAAGTAAGATGTTGTACGACAGGGCTCGAAACTGACTAAAAGAACCACGATATATTTGAAGTATCAATGAAATTGGTTGTGAGGTCGTTAATAAGCATTCTTTGCTGTACGACAGGGCTCAAAACTCACTGTCCGTACCGCAATATATAAGAGAGTGGTATGAATTAATGCAATTCTAGAGTATTATATTTGTTTTAGCATTCTTTAAGTGGCATCTTTATACGTTCCCTTACAGTAATGAGGACGGATCTCTCTCTTCTATCGACGAAGTGTAGGATGTCTTTGAGCGTTTAGACGCAGAGTCGCCATACAAGAGAGGCAGATACGGTGATCTCTTGTTTTAAACCAAACCACACAACAGCAAGTAGTGTTGACATGTAAGCATACTGATTAATAGCTCTTTATCAAATATGTCATCTACCAGTCTAGCGGGATATCTTCTTCTTTAAAAAACAGCAATTGACACAATATATTCATCCCAAGACACGATATAAATGTTAGTGCATTTTATTACGTTCAAATATCATCTTTTGACGGACAGAATCAACTGTTGATTTAGTGCAAGCACATCGCTAGTTGTTATACCAAATAGCATATGACTTCTCCTGGGCAATGAAAACAAGCAGCCAATGATGTATGGATTCATATAACACATGTACAGTAGGGTTCTGAATTGAGTGCTATATCTACGACGAACATGTCAGACAAACTGTTAAGCGATCTATCTAAGAAGTAAATGTGAGACAAACTAGAAATGCAATGTCGTTCAGTGTACATCGAGGGTAGGATATTCCAATATACTACTTAAAACACCATCAAAGATATATATTCCATCTAGAACCTTGAACACCACTGGGCTATCATATTTCATTTCATATGCAAAATGCATGAGATGGTTATACTAGAAATGTTTATACATCTAGCACATAGCATTCATACCAAATAGACAGTGCATATGCAAATTGTAAAAAGTCTATCTATGGGGGTCTTAGTAGTGGAACTTGTCAGGAATATATGTCATACGTAAAAGGTTAGAAATGGTAATTTGTGATCATAGTCTTGGAATTTCCTTGAATATTGAATATATTTGGATCAATTACCACTTGCGCTTCCTGGTTCAAGATATATTTGAGTCATCTAAGCGTATTACATTCTAATATCTATAACAATCATCTAAGCGTATTGCATTCAAATATTCTAGTTTGCAAAGGGTAAACAAACTATACATATATGTAAATACATACATACTCCCCAATTCACAAGAAACATGACTTCAACGCCGTATTTTAGTTTGAGTCGAGACGGAGGGCACCACAAACTACCTGCTACATTTGAACTAAGTCACGTGTGTGCAAGCTGCAAACTGTGACGTCACAAAAGCGAAGAATTCATTCCTTGACAAAGACATTGTCGTGCTACAGTCGAAAATTTTGGTAAATCCAATTATTTTTGTTGGCAACTAGTTCATTTCACTCCGTACAGTCCTAGTTCATTTCACTCCGCCATTGGTTAGCTTTACATCATCAGCGTTGTCACATTTCTCTTCTTCAATAGCAACGTTCGGTTTGTATACCAGATAGGCAAGAGAAATGAAAGTTGTACCCACAATTCTCAGCCCGAAAGCGAGCCCGAACACGAACAGGCCCACTTTGCGGCTATCGTAAACTAGACAGGCACCCCGTTGGCCACAGGAAGACTGCCACTGTGCGCATGCGTTGTCCATGGCGTAACCGTATATCATGGGTCCCGGTATCGTACCTGAGAAAAATAATGAGAAAATAGTTTGAATTTTATTCTTTACTATGGACACAGAACCTACTTATTATGCAGTTATTACAGATATGTAATGTAACATCGCTGGCGAGGTACAATAAGCATTTGCAATCCTTTCAATACATGCATAATACTGAAGTAAAAATAAAAAATATTCAACTTCAACGTATCAAAACAACGTTAACCAAACAGTAATCTTTCAAGAATCTGACTTATTCAGGTAACTATTTAAGCATGCCATGGTTATAAAAAAAAGGAATTGAAGACGGGAGGTGACTTACATTAAAAAATGACTGACAAGACCATTTAAAACAAAAGCATAGATACGTATACACCATACCCTATTTCTTAAAAATAGACTTTAACGTACCGATGATTCGGATCAGGCAGCGCTGCATCCCTAATCCAAATGCTCGTTGCTTGGGGGGAACAAGCCTGCAATGACATAAACAATAAACAAAAACATTACTTGTCTTATAGCAAGGAGGTGAAGAGCAATTTTGACACCACATAAAGAAATAACTTCAAAATCACCCATGCTGCCTGAAATTCAGTACAATGTATTGTAGCATTTGCCAATAGATGAATAGAAAAGATAATGATGTTTAATAAAAGAAAATGATAACCTCACATGATAACAGAAACAGCGTACCTGAGAGTAGCAGTCATGTACGAAGGTGCCGCTAAGGCCCCCGAAAAGCCCATCAGGAACAGAACAATGAAGAACAGGGGCACTCTGTAGGCCTCGCAATTCCGTGCGCATGCGCCGTGAGTGGCAATGGATGTCACGCCTGCAGTGACGTAAGCAGTGGAGTTTGGCTGCATCCGGGCACTTGTGATGCAACTGCAGTTTGAGTAGACCTGGAGGGAGAATACAGACATTCGTTGTTGAGACTTAGATATAAAAACAGGTCAATATTCTTTTTTGCGCAACACATCTTTAGGTCGCCGAGCTATCATCAGTATTAGGAACTTTGACCAAGACCGCAATGCACAAATATTGTACATGTTTACTAGATAATGGCTCTTGACCTTTGACCTAGTCCACAATGCACCACGACTGCGCACGCGCATTTGGAACCGTGATATGGCTTACTGGTTGCAACCACGGCAACTCACCATTATTGTGGAGTTGAAGGTGACACAGCCGGCATGACATGGAGACTGGTACTCCACACCGTTCTCTCCACACACTGGGTCGTACAGGCTGTCTGCGCAGGCGCATTCACTGGAGCATGTCCTCCTGCTAATCAACACAATCGTCAACACAGTGTCAGATCAACGAATAATACTAATTGTTCAATGTGCTAGTTCTACACATTGCACAAGCTATGTTTTAGCTAATGGTACACGCATATGCAAAAGTCAGAAATTGCCATGAATATGAATGCAGTTGCATTTAACTTTTGCATCTCGTGTATAGGGCCAAAATCAAAGATGCATCCGCCCCTGAGGATTTTACACAGAATGAAACATCAGTACAGTTTGAAATACTACGCACAGCTATTCATACATACCCATTGTTTAGTTCTACATAAGCCCTCGGAGGCTCTTTGCAGTACATGAGATAAACGAAAATCGCCATTCCCGAGACCATGTACATAGTGAGGATCCATCGTAGCAGTTTTTTGCAGTCTACTCCAATTTTCTTGCTAATCCAGCCGCCCATCAAAGAACCGATCGCAAAGCCGGGGATCATGGACAACCCTGTAAAGACAATCATATATATGCTTAGCTTGAAAGTTCATCTGCTTTGGTAGAAGTCATTCTGAAACAAGTTTTAATCACAAAATACGAGAAAAGGTTCGTACCAAAGTACAGGGCTGATGACGTCACTGGCAGGCCAAAAATTATCTCGCAAACTTTCGGTGCAAAGGCGAAAATACCAGAGCTCGACATTCCATCAAAGGAAACTGCAACATAGAATAAAATGATATCAACAAACAATATATGTGCAATGTAGTTTTGATCTTCATGAACAATCGAAGAATCGGCATGACAGTGTTTGATTTCGCCGAAAATCAGACACAAACACAAACACACACGAAAACACATACACACATACCTGCTCACACACACATGTACATACAAGTTTGAACACACATAGTTCACACTGTGACACACATAAACACATGCATACAGACACACAGACAGAAACACAAACACAAACACACACACACGTACACATACAGAGAGAGAGAGGCAAACAACAATTATTATCTCACTCCCTTGAGATAAAGTACTGACTGATGACATACCTGCCAGAGTCAGCAGCACATAAGAGTAAGACCTCCCTAGGTCCATTAGCGACTTCAGCAGGTCTTTCAGAGCTCCCCGGATCTTGTCGATGATTGGTGTGTTTCGTACATGTTCACCGGCTTCTTCGGCCTTTGTGACGTCACCCTCGGCTTTTTTCGTCGGCAGCTGTGCCTCGTTGTCGTGCAATTCTTCGGACCCTTTCGGAAAATGATCAAATACAGCAAGAGAGACGAATCAGTGGAAATGAAAGGAGGGAAAACTATCTACACGCCTATGACATTGAGTACAAATTTTAAACGAAAGATGAAGGAATGATTATTGATTTAGGGCAGCAGTTATTAATAACCTATGTTCGGATAATAAAGAGATTCTCGGCGCTAGCAACTAATGCTAGGGTCACATTTCCAATCCGGGGCCCGGCCGGGCAGTCTTTGGGAAAGACCTGGTAGTCTTACCTGGTAGCTTGCGCGGAAACCCAAACAGTGGAATCGCCACCAGGACCCCGAGTAAACCCAACACAGGGAACCCCAACCACCAGTTTCCGATCCACCGCGGGTCCCATGGCGTCAGGCCGGCCCTGGATCCAAACAAAAATTGTACGAATGAATGTTTCGATGCACTTTCTGGCACTCTACGGCGTAGCGTGACAGAAATATCGTTCAGTCTACGATAAACGTGACAGATGGAAGCGACAGATGAAATTAGCGATGATGATGATGATGATGATGATGATGATGATGATGATGATGATGATGATGATGATGATGATGATGATGATGATGATGATGATGATGATGATGATGATGGTGGTGGTGGTGGTGGTGGTGGTGATGATGATGATGATGATGATGATGATGATGATGATGATGACGATGATGATGACGATGATGATGATGATGATGATGATTTATGATATGTATCTGATAAACGACTTGTGATTTCCTGTTATTCCCACAAGTCATATTTGATGACAGCATCTTCCCGCTCAACTGACAGAATGTTTAAAAGAAACTACGAGCACACAAGAACACAAAACCACCAAAAACAGAACGGAGGTAATCAATCAATCAATCGATTAGTGAAGCTACATCGTTACTACTGTTACTCTAATGATCATTACTTACGAGTATCCGTTCTCGTCTGGCCACTCCACATACAGGCTCAGAAGTCTGCCAATCAGTACGTACCCGAGGGTTGGGCCAATGCACACGGTTGTGTACATTACAGCTGGAAATGTAAACAGACAGAACACATAACTGATTTGATGACTGTAAAGTTTCCTCCAAAGTACAAGAGAAACAACGAGAGTAGGAACAATGGCAAATGTAAAGTGGAGGGAGATGTCATCTTTTGCAGCCAGGGATAAATGGCCATTTCTTAATTCAGACGCCTTTGTTACTCTCGCACACAACGCAAAACACTGCCTAAAAGTAAGAAATTAAGACAAAGCGTAGATCATGAGAAATGCTGACAGGATGTGATATCGGCTTTACGAAGGACCACAATGACAACGTTCGCTTCTTGTCAGTGTGGGCCTTCGTACAACGTACCCACGTAGAGGCCTGAAACTTTTTTCTTGACGTTCTCGTCCATATAGGCGATCCCAACAGTGAACAGGGAACCTCCACACTGACTCAGAAAAAACTGAGCGACCACGAACACGTACAGGTAGTTGCTGAGTTCGCTGAAGCTGTAAAATCATAAGGAAGAATTATTTTGTTTTCAAGTCTGAATTATTTTCAACGATACCTTTATATATAGGTCGTTGCCAAAACAAAAAGACATCCTTCTCCACATAAAGATCTATGAGCTTACCAGATATAGCAGCGCTGAAGTAGTAAAGGTTATATAGTTCGATTAAGAGCTATACGTACACAAATAACTATGCAAAAACATAACTGATACAGTTTTGGGTTAATAGAGTGCACCGTTCTCCACCAAAATAGAAAAAAAATCCACCAGCATGAATTATCATCAAACGTGCAAAGATTGCAATTAGAAATACATAACTCGACATGTTATTCATTTTTCAAATCACAATCGAAAAAGTGTAGTTATTGACCTTTGGGTGGTTTCGGTGGTGCATTGTTCAGTGAAACTATTGTTGTTTGAGGACTGACACAGAGTGTTGGTCGTCTGGGAAGAGGTCACGTTTGTTGCATAACTGCCGGGTGGTTCGTAACGCCCTGGTTAGAAAACAAAGCATCAAATTACCATAAGGTCACGTGTGAAAGATGAGTGGGCCAGTATTGCCGAAGAAGATCAAGCGATAGGTTGATGTACAATGTGTGTGAATAGCTTAAACTTCTTAGAAAGTCTATCATATTTTCTTCTTTAACCGTATACAATTAGAAAACCTTCCTAATAGCATGGTAACATATAGCAAAACAAACTCGCCAATGAGATGCTGGAAGTTGTCAGCTTTAGAAATATGTTTTCACATTGCCACCTTTTAAAAGCTGACACCTTCCAGCATCCCACTGGCGAGTTTGTTTTGCCAGGTCGTTAAGGCAACTTAGAAAGCAATTTGTCGGGTCATGGCTGATTCGAATCTGAGTTTTTAAGCGATCTATTGGTCGGGATGATATATCTAACACAGTTTATGTAAAGACTGAAAGCCATTTACCTGTTAGGAAGTGTGGCGAGGCGAAAAGAAAACAACCGATCCCGTATAGAAGTGTAACCGCACCGAGCCACTTTCCCTGAAAAACAAGACTTCGAAGTTCTCACGACTCCGTGAAATGCTCGTGGTTTCTCGTATGTTTGATTGTAGCTCATCAATTATGCAAATAAGATGTTGATTATGTGTCCCTTTGTCACTTCACTTCTGTCCTGAAAGTGACTTGCATTCAACAAATAAACATAAACAAACAAACAAATGGACCGAGCCTGTGTTTTAGTAGCCTCTTCCATTGACCCCATGACCTGGAATGTCCGTCAAGTCTGATAAACGACTCGTTGAACTTAACCTCCATTCCCTCCCTCAAGTCTGGCCTTTGTAATTGTGGTGACGCCATCTTCCCACTCACTTCGTGCCACTCTACTGACGATGTAATGAAATAACTACGAACATACAAGAACACAAACATCCAAGCACATCGAAAGCGAAACCTCCCACTGCACGAAATGGCCTCGGATCCCGGCGGATACGTACAAGAATTCCTCCGGAACTATTAAAAAGCCCGTGCGGATACTGACGGATCCTGACGGATCCAACGTAACTAACGGATGCGACTAAATCCGCAGGGGCTTTGGAATATTTCCGGTGGAATCCCTGTAGCCTCCGTTGCAGTCCTTTTCCCCGCAGCGTGTTTTTTTTTTTTTCAATTTTTTTTTTTTTGGGGGGGGGGGGGCGCCACGTATCTGCTTGGGATCCCGTATCCGCCGTGCCTCTGTGTCCGCTATAGACCCTGTGTCCGCTGCTGGGGAGCAGCGGACACAGGGTCTATAGCGGACACAGAGGCACGGCGGATACGGGATCCCAAGCAGATACGTGGCGCCCCCCCCCCCCCCAAAAAAAAAAATTGAAAAAAAAACACGCTGCGGGGAAAAGGACTGCAACGGAGGCTAGAATCCCTGTACGTATCCGCCGGGATCTGAGGCCATCTCGTGCAGGATCCGTACACAGGGGCAACAAACAGGAACAGCTACATACTGATGATTGTTTTTCTCACTGCTCCTACCTTATGAGTTTTCCCGGCGATGTGTGTGATGAATGGCACCGTGACGAGAGCAAAGATCTGGTAGGAACTGACGATGAAGCCGCTCTTGGAGCTGGACATCTCAAACCGTCTCTCCAAGGTAGATATGATGCCGGGTATGAATCCGTAATTTGACATGCACTACCGGAAAAGAAGTAATAAGGCGCAGGATTTGGTTAAGATTCTGAGGAAAAGTAACAGAAAGGGTGAGAGAATTATAATAAGAATGAACAATAGATTAACAACATATTAATCTTAATTAGATCTCAATGTATTATTCAATAACTGGTGGGTTTCGGTAGCCTTGCCGTTATATAATCATCTTCGCTAGTTTCCGTTCATCCGCTATTTTGATTTTGCCGCCATTTTGATTCTGCGCCACCTTGCGGGGAACACCTAAATTAACAAGGACGTCTTACCTCAAGGGCCCCAGCAACACCCACGAAGAACAGCAGCCATCTTGAAGTGTTGAAGACTTGGAGGAAATCAGGCGTGAAGCCGAACCAGCCGAATCGAATGTTTTTCTTCTTTTCCTCCTGAATTTCAGCCGTCGTCTTGAAGGGCTCGTATCGAGGGGTGACGTCAAGCAGGGGGCGGCCATTTTGTTGGTGCGCCAGCTGGCGGAGGTCGGGCAAACTGCTAAACATGGACATGTCTGGAAAAGTGATCGAAGACGGAGATTTTACATCAAATCATGGCACATATATCGCAGGTTGGTTTTAATAATCTCGTAGGGGAGGGTCTTTATGCATGAATGCAATGTAATCATCAATTATGAGCAATGTTTCAGATTATAACGATATTTAGTTATTGATAGGCAGTAGGTATTTCTTAAGAATCGTTTATGAGATAACATTGCTTTTACACTGCATTGTAGACAATATTGAAGAACATATGGGCAAGCTGAGAGAACTAAGTAGGGCTCTTTGCCAACGCTATTTCGCAATCCGATAGTGTAAACATGAGTCAGAGGCTAAGCAAAAACAAAGCTACGTAAGTAGATGTGCAATCATCTTATAAGAAACAATAGATAGTCTATGTTCTGCGTTCATTAGCATGCTGGACACGGTTACTCAAACTGCCAGTCAATCAACGATTTAAAATACAGGTAGTTACTAATCGCAGGAATCATACTTAAGTTTCTGAGATAGTTTAATAGGCGTTTAAACCGCAGTAAATGTCAATTCCTTGGAGAAGGAACGGCCCTCACATTTTTGTGGGTTGTCGTACGGTTTTGATGCCGTAAACTTTCCACGCAGGCTGTGAAAAAAATCAACCGCCGAAAAGGATCTAAGACAAACCCTCCAAGCAGAGGTTGGTGGAGAATATTGTGACCTTATCATCTCTGCTTGGAGAGTACTAAGACATGCGTTTCCGTAAAAAGACAGCTGAACTTTGTATGAAAACTTCACGACTGTCTGCAGAACGTCTTTAGTTTGCTATCGAACGACGATCGTACGGCGAGTCTGGCCATTAGCCCTTAAACAACCATTTGCAACCTTACATGAAAGAAAATATAATATATGATGTGAGGGACAAAGATTTGCCTACATTTTAACGGTGCTGAATTTAATACATAATATAGAATCGAGGATACAATCTGCCTGTACAAATTAGGGTGGACTGCTTCAAAGAATGAGGAGAATTCGTTCCAGACACTAGCATTTGAAACGACACATTTTTTTGGATTTCTGGTTAAAGACATTTCCAAATAAATTTGATCTAACTATAATCTTGTGTTAATGCTTTCCCAAAAATACTCATTAAACCTTCCGATACCTTTTTAATCGTTTGGCCAGCGAACTCGAATAAATGTTTTTTCGCAAAATGGAATGGTGGAAGTATTTAATTTTTCCTCGTCAATTGTTCTCAACTTTCTAATATCATAAGATTCGAGTAAAAGAAATTTGAAAAAAGGTTCGTACCTTTTACACCTGTTGGCAGCCTGGCTGTAGAACACGGAATGTGTGGTCGCGTGTTGACACGGTCGCCTTTAGGCAGAGTGTGTTTACTATTCGGGACATGGCATAGGTCAAAGATACTCTGTCATTTGTGACAGACATAGGCTTCCTCTTGTGCAACGCTCAGCACAAATAATTAGCAACGTAGGACCATGTATACCGCGTGGTAAGAATTCCTAAATCAAAGTTCGAGCGACACTGAGATTTTCAGAATCGCATAAAGTTATATATATATCGGTATATCATATACAAGAGTTTTGACAGACAGACAGAGCCACGCATATTGGTATGTATCTTTTTCTATTGTCAAAAAATCTTTAGGTTAAAAAGACAAGATCCCTATGAAAACGATAAAATTTCAATGTCCTTCCGATCCTTTTAGGAAGTATTCTTACAATTCTATTCACATACTAAATCTGCTTTGAAAGTACCATCAGCGCCCGCGTTGAAAGTATGTTAAATCTATTCTGTTAAAGGGCCCTGACTTTTTGGTGACCTTTTTGTTCATGCATGGAGTCCACAAATAGCTTTTCGTCGTCCTTGGTTTAAAGCTGTGCCAGTTGCAACCGGTTGCATCGTACACAAAACGCGACATCGTCACTCTTTAAATACTGTCAATTGGTAAAGGTGGCATAGGCCATGGCAAGGATTTAAAACGCACTTGGTTCGTCAAAAGACAGTTGTAAAACACATTCACGACTGTTCTACGAATGTCCTAAAGTTCTGTCGTAGACCAGTCGTACGATTAATGTGACAGTCGGTTGTGAGATTGAAAACATTATTCTCACAAAGCCGTTTAACTCTTCATCCAAGCTTTGACAAATTTTAAACCTTTAAACCTCACTGAAAAGTACATTTTGTTTGACAAGTAGACTTCTAATTGAATCGTAGAATACGCACCAATAATTATTGTTATTCTGACTCCAAACTATATACTAACAAATAAGTATTACGTTAGCGTTGAACAATGATCAGGTGACATCTGTCAATCAACATTCAACAGCTAGCTACTACAGTTTGACCTGTAAGATGAGAACACATGTGAACTCAAGGTCAACGTCCTACTGGTAACTTTTACTTTTTAGTAGCCTAGTTTGCAGAGAATATATTTCGGAAAGGTTTTTGACCTCCAAAGTGTTGTAGAAATTGCTAAGACAAGGGCTACTTAAAGACTGCAGTGGGTGGAATGATAAGACTATGCAACATATTAGCCATTGGAATAGAATTGTCATTGTTTACAATTTATGTTCATCATCATCAGTCGACAATCGTTTTTAATTTTTGTTACTCTTACTTTATAACTGTTATTTGAACTGACATAGTGTATGGTTTGTATTTTAGAAACAATAGATTAAGTGTCCTCACCATTTCTTATGAAACTTCACTGTCCTTTCTTCGGTATATTTGTGAAGACATAATTGACAATGGGTGTCAGTACGGGTCATTCATCATTTAAGTCACCAAGATGTGCTCCAGGCTTCTTCAAATCAATCACACCTATTTCACCTGGGCTCAAAACAGGATCACATCTTACAACTCTACACTCATTTGTGGGAGCTTCTTACGTTCTCGACCATATATTCCCTTATTGAGCCTGTACAAACCATGAGAATATGCTAGTATATGATATTAAAACGAGCCTCGTTTGCGTTTAGCACTACAGATATACATAGTCGACCCCTTGTTGCATGGTCGTGCCTTAGCATATCCTGTCAGTGATGCGATACATCTTGACATGTTCAAACCCCTCCGGGTAGCACGCTACCTGACAAAGACGGACCACTGTCCCTTTTTGTAAGACACCTGTAAAGCTTCGGGCAGTTTCCCACGAACGCGAATGGGTAAAAGGGACCGTATCGGTTACATGTGTGCTGACATTTGGCCCAAGATTGAACTGTGCTTCGGTGTGCTGTCAGGCATTCTAATAGAGGTCATTCATGAAGCACAAAGGTTTTGCCGTAAGAAGTTAGACGTAAAGTGTGCTGTATCTTATAGATTGTATGATTCTCTTGTATGGAAATCCAATAAAGGTATTAAAATTGGTACAAATGACATCTTTAAAAAAGTGCTTAGAATTAATTTGTAAACCATTTCTTCAAATTGTCGATAGTTTTCTATTGGACATTGGGGAAGTGACATATAAGTAACATGGGGAGGGTAGTCTACTTGTTCGAATTCATAGCAAACTTTGCATTCAAATACTACTAGTATAGGTTAGAGACTGAGAAAGTTACTGACTTTCACTATTCTTTTGAATGAAATGGAACAGGTTGAATTGCGTCATCAAACATACTAATATTTCACGAATCGGTCAAGCTGCCAAGAAGAGTTCTCGCACCTTCATGCATATGGAAGAAGTTATTCTTACTAAGTAGCACCTTTATGTCTTTATTTACACCAAAATAGTCGGCAATCCTTTTAAGTAGTTCTCATAGTATGCACAAACATGTACATGCTTGATACTCAATACATGGCGTCGACAGCAATCGCTGACTGTGAAAACACGACCACATGTCTTTTATTTGTCCAAAAACACCACCATTTTAAAGGGCCACACTCAAAAGGTCTCACTTTAACGACAAACAAATAGGGCCTAAGCAGCCATTTGTTTTCGACACGTGCCCAAACATTTTTTGTAGTTAACGATTATCAACCGATAGGATGTCGACCTGTATTTTTCGGGCAAACGAAACATGGGTGGTCGTTTTTACCTGTTGCCAATGCTAACCTTACATACATTAACTTAAAACGTGTGTTTCCATGCTAATTACATGTTTCTGAAACCACTTCAAAGGACTGACACTTCCTTTGATTTAAGCGAATACATGTGTACGGTACATGTTACCACTTAAAAGGGCTGGTACTTCTTTTGATTTCACCGAATGCATGTATACGGTACATGTTACCACTTAAAAGGACTGGCACTTCTTTTTATTTAACCGAATGCATGTATACAGTACATGCTACAACTTGAAATGTCTGGCACTTTTTTTTATTTAACTGAATGCATGTATACGGTACATGTTACCACTTAAAAGGACTGTCACTTTTTTTAAATTAAACCGAATGCATAAACACGAAGTTTTCATCTTCCTTTGCAATAGGCTGCATTCATATCGTTCCATATCTTTGAACGTACATGCAGAAATTATACCACTTACAGAAGTGAATTTTATTGATTTTATTACACCAAAGATGGAAGTTTGACAAAACAATGGTTTTGTATAGACCAACAACCTACTTGCATAGCATAAGAAGACATATTGTATAATAATATAGAAGTTAAAATATCATAGGTCCAAGCGTCTGTAATATTTATACGTAATTGCTGGTATAGACTTTGCTGTATACACTGTTAAAAATAAAGATACAATTTTACTTACATGACGTTCATCTATTACGTAAGATGACATCTCAACCTAGATTCCTTTTTGCACAGTATGACAAATATTGTATAAAGAAAGTATAGATACATTTTTTACCAATTTTTTCCTCATTACGAACCAATTATATTTATACCCTGTCATAAAATCTTGATTACACCATATTCATATTGAATACTTTTGTCTGTACTTTGAAATAACTTGATGCGAAAATATAGTAGACAACTCCTTAATGAACTTGTTAAAAAGTATTTATACTGGCCCTTAATCAGGCTGCTTAAGCTAGAATCTGAACTTACACAATTTTCAACTTCTATGGCTGTTTTCGACAATGCTTAGAATGCAAACGAAGTACCTCGACTCAGATGTGTTTAGAGCACTCCGGCAACAAAAATACATTCTTCCAATATTTCTTCAAAAGGGGTAGGTCTTACTTTAAGACTTTAAGGTTCAATCCAGATGAAAATTTTACTAGTCATTTTCATAGAAACAAAGAACAACTGGGACATAAACATTGCCCTCACGCTACCCTCATTCCTACTTTCGTATATGTCCAAGAAACGGGTCAAATTGTAAACTTTTGACGGCATTAGGCCCCGAAGACAAAAAAGGCCCACCGTATGAGTCTACTCAGATTTGGGAGTCTCCATGTTTCTTCCACAATCCCGCACGCATGTCTTCAGTATCCCTCGGTATCATGGGCTTGTTGGTGTCAGCAATCACGTCAAGGGAATGCCGGGAAGAGGCGAGGGAATGCCGGGAAGCCCGCAGGGAATGGTGGGATGCCGTGAGCGACCCCATGGACACGGCAAGCTCCCCCAAGGTGGCGCCATCTTTCTTAGCTTCCCCAGCTTCTCTTTCTTCTTGCTTCTTGAAGCGGTAGGCAGCGCAGAGGACCAAAGTCAAGCTGAGCAGACGAAGAACCAGCTGTCCACCGATGAAGACGTACCGGTTCATGGCGAGATCGTACAGGAGGCACGCTCCACGTTTGCCGCACATGGAGGACCATAGGGTACAGGTCGAGTCGATCATGGCGCCGAAATACACGGGGCTCGGGATGAAACCTGCGACAAAATGTGTCAAATCCATCCAGTTATCACTGTATGATATTACTGCCATAGAACATAATCAATTTAACGCACACATCAAATATCCTTGACAGAGCCTTTGGGGCCCCGAGGTAAAGGTGAGCGAAATAGAGGTTTGACGCTGAAAAGAGTTTTACGTGCTTTAATTTTAAGGACAGTTGTTTATTTTGCTGCGGAAAAAGTACCTGATGAGGACAGCAGTAGTTCCAGAAAGTTTTCAATTATTCTCCTATGCATGTGACAAACAGTCTCGAATAGTATTTTTCCAGTCTACTTACCGAGAAGCCTTAACATCAGCTGTTGGACACCGAAGCCGAAGGACTTAGTTTCAGGCGTCAGGGCTCTGTAAGAGGTAAACAATATAAGAGATTGTTAATTTAAGCAAAATAACTCTGTGTGTGAGGGGTATCATGTGCACGCATGTGTGTGTGCGTGTGTGTACATGAGGGGGTATCATTTGAGTAATACATACTTTGATCAGAAATAGATCTTACTTTACTTTACTTTACTTTACTTTACTTTACTTTACTTTACTTTACTTTACTTTACTTTACTTTACTTTACTTTACTTTACTTAACTTTACATCTTCTACCTTGTGCCTTAAAGACCAAAGTAGGGGATACAATAGTATATTCCCAAATCTAACGTTTTGAACATGTCTTACTGCTTTTGCTACTCACCGAAGTGTCCCTATGATGACTGGAATGAAGCCGAAGGATCTCGACAAGGCCGCTACAAAATAGATGCCGACAAAGACCGGCCACTTGTCGCAAGGTGGTCGACATGGCTTCGATATCGCGAAGTTCTGGGCTCCTCCATTTGTGTCGTCCTCCATTGCATCCGTTGCTTGTGAAGGATACGCGGTAGAGGCTATGTTGCCGGGTGTTGTTGCTGGGTTGGACGCTGTAGTCGTTGAGTCGTTGGCATCTCTTTTCTGTCTACCCGGGACAGCGGTGGCCACGTATCCACCTGTTCCCGGCATGCCTGGCGTACGCGTCCACATGCATCCGCAGTTCGAAAAATTCTGCAACAGTGAAATGAAATAGAAAAATGCCTGTGACTTGTTGACATCTTCATGAATTCGGGAAAGATACGTTTGCATAGTTAGTTCATATTATCGATGAGGGCGTGTGAGTATGTCGTAAGAAAGTGGACTACGGGTGAGGGTGCATTTCAGATGAAATGAGTGAGAACAGTCTATACAAATTATTTCCGTTAATGTCAGTTCTCCCTACCCCCCATGGAGTCATTGGTCTGCATCTTTTCAAGCCCCAAAGATGTGAAGCTGACCCCACCTCTAAGATATTAAAGAATATGCGGTAGAAAGGCTTATAGTATCTTAATGTTAACCATTGGCATCTTACCGAGAAGCTGAATTTTCCCGGCCCCCTGATGATCTGTTCCTCGGTGCATCCTGCGTGGCAGCCCGAGAAGTAGGTGACACCGTCCGGTCCACACACAGGCTTGTACTTGTCCAGCGGACAGTTGCAGGCAGAATTGCAAGATGAGATCAAGCCTATGCCTTGTAGCGTTGTTGCCTCGCTTGGATTATTCGGGCTGCAAGAAAGGACATTCAAAATAAGCAAACATCATGTAGAATATTGTCAGGCTAATAAGGGCTATGTTACAAAATTGCTTCAAGTTGATTCTATCACATTTAGTCAGGAGACACTATAGATATATTGCAACACATATTAGGCTTTAAAGCTTATCTTCTTGTATAGAAGGAATATCATCTTCACCCTGGTTAACGACTAAAAATGTGCAGAGATGTCATATAAAAGACGCAAAAAGCTTATGATGGGCTGATTTCGCGCGACATTTTGAAACCTAACTCCCGCGAGAGTATATGCTGTCGGGATCGCGCGAGAGTTGAATGCGAGAGGATCATGGGATTTGCGTACGATTTGATAAAATTTAACCTTCTCCATGCTGCCTAACTCTTTGAAAAATTGAGAATGGGGTGCCAAATGGCTACTTCAGTGTGCTTAAGGTATTAGAAAGTTACCTTTGGTAAGAACAGAACTTACTTGTATCCATACGGGACAGTCACGCCCGCCATTGGAGACTGAGGACAGTTAATGAACATGAGGGGCACTGTGCAGCAGGAGGAGGTGATGATGGACAAGGCGGATAAGTACATGCAGCCTTTGGGGGACAGTTTGAACTTCTTGATGACGATTCCAGATCCAAGAATCCCGAAAACCGAGGATGGTAGGGATATCATACCTGAAAGTTTAACAGAAAAAATGCAAATGATGACGGTACCGTAATCGAGTTAGATGAGTAAACCGTACGTAATTCATGCTGGAGCTTATATTTCCTTTTGCTGTGCATTGAGTGCTTAACATAAAGTTGCATGCTATTCCTTTTACAATGCAATATAGGCTAAACAGATATGCCCAAGTCCAGCGCAACTCACGAGTGTGTAAGGAGTCTAGAATATTATTTCTTGAACAAACAGCATTTAATGTTAAGAAATATACGAGAACATGGTAGATAAAATGATGTTCTTTGTTATTTGAAAGAAGGACAGACAATAGGTGCATAGCAGAAGCATCTACTGCAATAGCGTGGTGTCTCACCTAAAAGAAAGTTGGCCTTGGACTTGGGGATGCCGAACTGCATTTCCAGGTACTTGGGCATGAAGGAGAAGGCGCCGATGGTGGACACGGCACAGACGGCCGTCAACGCCAGCAATATGAACGTCCAGTTGGTCAAGATCGTCTTCAGGCTCTTTACCATCTCTTCAATGAATGAACGAAGAAATGAATGAATGAATGAATGAATGAATGAATGAATGAATGAATGAATGAATGAATGAATGAATAAATGGACGAATGACTTACGGGGTGCTTTTTTGCCTCAAAGAGCTACTTAATGGTTGTTGGACGCCGAAGCTAGGTCCACAAATAACCGTTGCATTTTCAACAAGGAACATAACAGGCGAAACAGATTTAACCTACTGTATAATACTGTATAGCCTAAACAATCAAACACAAGACATCACAACCACATAATGCATCACCGCACAATCACGTGATGCATCATGATGCTAACACGTGATTCATCATGACATGTTCACGTGATGTACCTACCTTTGATTTGTTCCAAGAGCCCCCTGGCGGGATCCAGAAGCGGCTTGCGACCGCTGTCCATCCCCATTCCCGGCATCAGGCTCTTCTTCTTAGCTTTCAAAACTTGAGTCTCGTCTTCCTCTGGTGGCGCTTCCAGCTCTGTAAGGAGAAGTTGCCTCAATAATCAATTCACTAAAAATGGAGGACTTCTTATTTGGTTTTGAAAAGGAGTGAAAAAAAATACGTAACGGTAAAACATCACTTCTTTATGTATTTAAAAATCGTACAAGCGTGCAGCTTTTCAACTTTTCATCAGTGAATGACAATTGCAAAACTAAAGTTCAGCATTTGCGCTGTAAAGAAAACTCATGCTACTACCAGTCAGTCTTAAAGACTGGGGACAGCTGCTGAACATAGGACCTGCTAACTACGCATGGTACAAATTCAGGTACAAATCAAATTCAAGTTCTCATGCTACTTAACATACGCATGCTACTGAACATACTCATACTCATGCTACTCAACATCAAATTCAAGTTCTCGTACTGCTCAATCAACTCATGCTACCCAACATGCAAACACAGATGACATGCACATGTAGCTAAGACTATAATTGGCAAGTGTGTGAGATCCTTACTGTAAGGGAAGAAGAACAACGGCAGCGCCGCAAAGATGAGGAGTGCTCCTCCGAGAAAGTACCCCAGCCACCACGCTCCCACCCACAGCGGGTTGTCTTGACTCAGGCCGAAGATCCGGGGATCGATGTTCTTGTCGAAGTCCACATAAAACTGAACGGTGTAGGCGCTTAGGATGAAGCCAAGGGGTGGGCCGAGGCCGAACACGATGTACGAAGTCCCTGGGAAAAACAATAGGAAATGCATGCTGCAGATCTAAATCTATTCCTTAGTGGAAGTTTTGTCGTGTTGACATAATGGTGCCAAGAACCATAGGTTCAATCCACTGAGAGGCCGGCGATGTTATGCCCTTGAGAAAGGTACTTGACACGACTTTTCTCACTACGCCCAGGTGTAAGAATGAGTACCTGACTTTGGTTGGGGGGCTGGAGGTAAAAGGCAGTGAAAGGAGAGGGTTTCAATACCGTGCCATAGACACAGTGGCTAACAACCAACTGCTCCAACTGCCTCAAAGACTATGGACCTTCTTTAAGTTTATCTTTACCCTTTTATTTTAGTAGAAGAAGTTCTAAGAAATGTGCAATAGGTTGCCTTCACGATGGAAACATATTTACCGATATACAGTGGCGCACTGCTCTTCATCACGTGATCGTCAATGTACGTCGTTCCCAGGGCCATGATGGGCGTGGAGCCAACCCCCATGATTATCTGGAGGAAAATGCATAGTAGTAGTATTTTAGGAGACGAAGAAAGAAGCATGACCAATTAGGAAGTTTCAATAAACAAAATAGGCAGTTGGCTTGAAAGGTGACCTATAAGAGTACTACCTGTAGTATCTGTAGCTTCCATTTTTTCGGGTTTATGATACAATTTTTGCCGCAAGACCGTAACCATTTCTACCGGGCCAAGGCCAAATGGTTACAGTCTGGCTAATGGTTACGGGCTGGCTGCAAAAAGTGTAATAGAAGCAAAAAAAAGTCCATAGAGCCTGCTATTGGGGCAATAGTATCCGTACAATCTTCCCATTGAAGTGTGACACAGAGTCACTCACAGACACGTCCTGCCTCTACAAGTTTGCCCTTCGTTCTGCCAAGTGTTACGTTTTTCGAGAACTTTTAACAGAACACTTGGTGTAGACGTGATGGCATGCACTAGATATCTGCCTGGGTTAGCATGCTAAAGGTCACTACACCACCTCCATCAGAGACTTTTGAGGCAATTTAAAACAACAAACCATTGCATCATACACTGAAAAGAATCAGCCTCTATGTATGATCAGCAATAAGCATGTATTTATAATGTAACCACTTACCTGTGCAAACACCAGAAGTGCGTACCAGCCCCCCTTGTTTGATGACGCAGTTGCTTTGTTGGCGTTACAACTGTCGTCCATGGTTTGATTGGCAAGACATACATCCTACATGAAATGAAAATATCGAAATTCAAACACTGTTTACATTACTAACACAACAGCCATTGGTTGACTTGTACTCACATACACGGTTTCCTGTGTCACGAGTCAGGGGTGCCTTCCATTGGTTGATTATTTCTGCATATTCATGTGTACATCGAGTGAAAAATGTCATGTTCCGTCAGACATCGCTGTGTAGAACTTTACATTTAGGTGTGTTTGTACGTGAAAAATTAAGAATCATACGTTGCAGTGGATTCAATGTACATTTTGTACCATAGAATCTCTGCATCCACGGAAAAAGAGCCGTCGCCGCCATCTTTTAATGTGCAGTGCACTTTGGGAAATTGTAACCAAGATGGCGGCATTCGTGACGTCAGGACTTTAACCTTGGGGATATCTTTATATGATATGAATCCTTACCAGTGATTTCATTTGAGTGGCGTTCTGCACGCTTTCTGTGTCCACCTCGTACGCGGGAGTGACGAAGTGTGGCATCCCAGACAGGAAACTGCCGACAGCCACACAGAGAACACCTATGCCTATTTGCAAACAAAGACAATTACAAGCTCGACTTCAGCAATGCAACGTATGCAAAGCAACTGAACATACATTTACATACCAGGCTCTACAGCCTTTTTGCTGGTTGACGTCTACAATTCGCTGTTCTATACGTAACTGCATTCCCTCTTGTGCACTAGGAGAAGTTAATGATTTACGATAATGTATTGCTGGACACAAAAGTTGTCATTACCAATGAGCCTTGGCCTGTTCACACCCATTCTCCCGCCGTAGTACGTCACAAACAGGACCGTGAGAGTACTGCCGATATCGGCAGCGCTGGCGATCGTACCTAGGTCCTTACTCTGTAATCCAAACCTGCAATAGAGCAGACAAAACGTTTACTCAACCACCGTTCGGCCTTAAGAAACTTAGCCCCGCATTTAAAGGCCTTGTGTGTACTACATTGAGTTCAAGGTGGCTTAGATAAAACTAAAATCCTTCAAACACATATCAGTGAAGGACGGTGCCCATCTCCGTTTCTATAGCCCTTTGGCCACACAGTTGTGCAAACTCTACAGTAGTGGGCTAAGTCATGGTGTGTGTTCAGCTACCACACTCTGCGTCTTATGAGTGCTGAGCAGAAAACGCAAAAGGGTATTAAGTACGTGTAATATTTTGGTAGGACCCTGCCGCGAATTTAACCAAACGATCTCTTGAATACAATGTAAGTACTCTACCCACTACTGCAGGGGTTTGTCTTTAACAGTGAGCGACCTTGAATATTCTGATTCGTTACCTCTTCTCCAAGCTTGTGAGGATCCCAAGCAGATACGCGCTGATGAGGATGTTGGAAAAGATAGCAATGCACCAGGAGGCCACGAACACCTTGGAGTTGGCCAGACGGGCGGCCCACCGAGGCTTGCAGGGGCCTATCCCGCACTGGATCTCGTCATCCTCGACCTTGATGCCCGGATGGTGGGAGGAAGGCGGCCCGGAGCCGTTCGCATTCCCGTTCGCCATGTCTGCTGCGAGCCTATCAAAAACAAAAAGACAAGATGTTGAAATGTGAGGCACATAGGGCAGTAATTTTTCCGTGCTGTTTCAGCAGCAGGGTATATATTTTTACAGGGAGGGGTTGCTAGATCTCCTCATTTAACGTGCTGGAGACTCCTCGAACACGGGATCCCTATGTTACCTCCCCTACGACGGGTACATACAGGGCTGTGAGACTATCAAATACAAAATAGCAAGATGTCAAAATATACCGAAAGATCGCAGCACAGTTTCACACTACAGTCAATGAAGTCATCCAGCAAAGCCCATCGTAGAACCTTCCGTTATATAAATGTGTGTGTGTATATGTACTCTGAGACCCCTGGTGGCACAAAGGGTAGCAGGTTTATTAATGTTTCAGCAGAAGGTATACTTTTACAGGCAGTAGTTACTAGCTCTTCCCCTTTTAAGTGCTCAAGACACCTCCTTGAACAGGGATCCCTTCCGATGGCTGGTGCAGCCCCAACCAAGATGCCTTTCCCAGTTATCAACTAATTGGAACCAGGAGCTCAACTGTGAGATTACTATTTTTGGCGTTAAAACTTATTGTAAGGTTGAATACTGAAAATTTATTCGCTCCAAGAGAATATATAGTTTTCCGGACACTTACCACTTGTTTTAGTACACATAGTGACATAGCCAGCAGCCATGTTTTCTGCTTGGACTGTCTAAAACAAGCTGCAAGTTGTAAATATTCTTAAGTACTGAGGGACTCCCTCATGCGTGGGTAAAAAATTATGACCATAGCATGTCCAGAACACGAGATATAGATATCAAAGCCAAAAGTTCAGTTGCAATATCATAGCAAGCTGCTAGGGTGCCCAAAGTCCCATCATTTTTAGGTCTAATAGATACCTGCCCACATACGAAGTAGAAAGACAACCCATCCAGCTTTCTTGAGTTATCGTATTCACACAGACACACACGAACGCTGGCGAAAACTTTCTAGGCGAAGGTAATAATTATATAAGATACTAGCATTTGAAACTATTCTTTCCCCGTTTGTATAGACTGCAACTACGTGATAAGACCAACGATTCCTTACTGTATTGCAATGGTGTTGTCTTAATCACCAGACCATAAAGACGCCAACATTTTTTCAGACTCACACCCGGGGCTTCATCTTTATCTGGCCTTTTTATCAGAACAACGCGTTGGTTAAGGTATCGTGTCTTGGCATATCTGTCAGTTGCGATAACCCTAACCACTTTCAAATATTCAATTTCAAAATACGTGCTTGGTTATGTTCTTGATTTATAGTAAGTTATTGAATTCATTTGCTTCGCTTGTATTAATTTCTGCCATTGGTACCGATTGTTATATTCTATTCTTCTCCTGAGCTGCAAATCCATATGTATTGAACTGTATTAGATCTTTATCATACGTATGCTATTCTAATTCATCTGATATTTGCTTTATTAGCATTGTGATTAGCATCTATCGATACGCAAATGACAGTTATTCAAGCAACTTGATAAAAAAAATTTAAGCAGGCCTTTTTAGACAGTATCCACTGTCATTTTTTCAGACAGCATCCGCTGTCTTGCTTTCTAAAACGTCTGGCCGTTTCAAAATTTTATCAAGTTGCTTGAGATGAGTAACTGTCATTTGGCGTATATCTGATGTCTAACCTTCATCGACGTATCTATTGAGTTTAAAGAAAGAGGGCTTAGCGTCAGATTTTTTTGGCAGGAACAATTTACGTCAACAATTCGAATCTAAAATCTGCTAAGAAACTCAGAGAGCTACGGCAGCTTGCAGGAAAAAAGACACAGTGGAAAGAAATGAAGAAAGACTGAATGCAGCCAGTTGTTTTTAAATTTACCTGAGCTGCAACATACAGTGGATCATCATCATTCGAATCTATCGGATATGTTTAAGGGGGCGGGGCCTTTATACATGTAGACCACAACAAAAGGCGTGAACATAATCTGTTTGACTTTAGTAATTAGGATTAAGACACAGAGATGAGACAGATAAACAAAGATAAGACATGCATGTAAGACAGATATAAGACAGAGATATAAGACAGAGATAAGACATAGATATAAGACATAGATAAGACATACATATAAGACAGAGATAAGACAGGTATAAGACAGAGATATAAGACATGTATAAGACAGGTATAAGACAGACATAAGCCACATATAAACTGGAAAGGGTACAGAGCTAGCTAATAGATTCTGTACGAACAACTATGACGTGGGTAATAGTGTCACCAAAATAAAAACTGATCTACTTTGGAGGCCACTCAAAGACTGAGCTTAACTGTTCATATTTTGTGTAAATAAATAAACAACAAACAAATAGATAAAGTTATGCTTATGAAACTCTAATAAATTATCTTATATAAAAAGTGTTACGTAAGGAAAAGTATTAGAGTTATGTAAGAGTTATGAAAGGACCTTTAAAGATGTTACACAAGGAGGAAACGTTCTTTCCCACGCGTGTTAACTGACCTGGAACACTGTTTCTCCAGGCGATATGTCACTCATTGTTCCCCTATGATTATAAATAGATCTTATCACCATAGACATTTTCCAGGTAGTAATTAGCATACACTTCCAAAGGGCATTCCTACAAATCTAAGAATGACAGACCATGATTGGATAGTTTCACATGATACCATTGTGTAAGTACTAGTGCCCAGTCACAAACATTGTACGATCTACGTACAAATATAGTGACATTCCTCTCCTATTATCACTTGATGCCATGAAGAGAGCAGATATTGTGTAGCACACACGTGAGGATAGGGCTACAATCTTTGGCAAATGAGGATATCTTTATAAATGCGTCGTAAAAATCTGCTTTGGCTTTTAATGGAAAAGGTTGCCTAACATGCTTGCCGGCGGTTGGTTCTGCCACAGCTGGCTTGGAAATTCTATTGCGTTAAAATCGTACGACGGTCCACAACAAATGTGAACACGTCGTAAGTAAACGTAGGCTTCCCATAAGACCAACTAACGAACTGTGTGTGTAATACAGTCAGGCATGTACTAGTGACCACCTCTGCATAAAAAAATCCTGTCTATAGTGACCACCTGTCTACTGTGACCGTCTCCTTCAAGATTGGACACTAAAGATACGTTAAACTCTATTGCTATTTCTTCTTCTTCTTCTTCTGGATACTTGACAAAGATTTGAGACAACATTCTAAGAATTTTTTAAAGTATTGTTACAATCAGTATTTCAGTTCAGCTGTGAAATAGAACATACTATAACCCCAGGCATAACACGTGTTTAGCCATGTTATTTGTCCTATTGACACCCTTTAAATAAGATAAGGTGCTAAAGATGCCCCCCCCCCCATTGAGACATTATAATCAAAAACAGATTGTAAATGCTCCTAATTTTATCGTCATTTCATGAGGGAAACACGAAAAAATATATATCTTACTGTGTCTGTACCTGTATATCAAAACATTCCTTGTTTGAGTGAGAATACCAATTAGATGACGGACTCATTAGATGGCTGGACTAGAATGGAATACAAGTACTCTTTGGTACAACTTTTTTAAAGTATTATTATTTATTATTCTTAAGTATGTATATGCGGCTACGGCTAGAATTCGGCAGAAATAGGGCGAATAATGGGCCAGGAGAAAGAGCCAGCGGTAAGGGTAACATAACTACACGGGCAAATGAAACCCTATGGTGGCAAAACTCCCCTGGCAAACTATCCTTATAGCAAGCAGTCTAGAGACTAGTCAGAGACCATGTAAGTTGTCTTTTTCACCAGACGGCAATTGCTGAGGGACCATACAGCTACCAGAATTGGAATTGTGTCACCCTTGATTTCATGATTGGAATATGACGCAAAATGTAAAAGTATGACTTGTAAATGAAAAAAGACCGTTCTTTATCTGTGAAGTCATAAACGAAATTTGTTGAGCAACCTGTCGAATGTTTTGTCACTAGCAAGCAGTATCACCTTAGCGTTAATAACGTAGGATGACACAAGGGTGAGGAAAGCCATACAGTTTTTGCAGAGCACATATTCTTCAAATGTCGTTTCTCTCTACCCCTCTCTCTCATTTGTGGCTAGTATTTGAAGACATGTTTGGTGGCATCACAGGCCACAATCTGAATCTATCAGATACGATTAAGGGGGCGGGTCTTTATAGACAACAACAATGAATCGTGAACACAATCCGCTTGACTTTATATGGATCGTTTAAACAGGATAAAGAAACTGAATAAAGATGGTGAAACGGGGATTAGCAAAAGTCGCTGCTACTGTCATCTAAGGCAGCTGCTAATTTAGAAAAGTCGATCTAATCATTTACACCACCAACCAGCGTCTGTTAAGTCAACAAAGGATGCAGCCCCACCAAGGTCATTTGAAGTAGGCCAAGAGTGTCACGAAAACAACTTAGGTGTTTACTAGTACATGTACGATGCAGACATATGTGAATTGTTTCCTATACGAAAGAAAATGATACTAGTAGTATGTACAATTCTTATTTCAACAGTTAATACATGTTTAACAGCATTTGAATCCATTGGGAGTCAAGAAGGCATAGTCACGAGAATCCATTAATGTCACATCACTACACAAAAAACACAAACATTGTCAGACGAAGAAAGAGCTTCCAAATCTCGATTGAAAAAAATCGCTAACTAGCGTACTTCAACAAAAATGTTTTTGCTTCGAGGTTTTCGAAAAGATCTACTTTCGAGTATTAAAACACAGCTCTGAATCGAGAGTCCCACAAATAAGCATCCCAGTTACAACATATAAGAACAAACCCACACAAAGAGTAGAACTAGACTTAATTGTGAAACACGAATGCATATATAGGTCACTCAGGTTGACTGTGGTAGACTTAAGTACAAGATGAGACATTCTGTGAGTTCAAAGTTTAGTATTACCTGACTGCACTCTCTGTCAACACGCTCAACGAAGCCAAAAATTCGACATAACAACTGCGGAGTCAAACGCTTTTTTTAAATCAACGTATGCACAAAATTTGTCTCGAAGTCCTTGAAAACGTCCTACTCCTTCGTAGAGGGTAGAAAAGGTGTGTGAGACAAGATAAGAGTGTGCGCTGACGAGAAGAAAGAAGACAACTGCTCACCGGTACCTTGATGTGTCCGCCTTGCGTGGTTTTCCGACAGACGAGTCTCGCGAAATGCTGACTGAACCCCAAAGTTCAACCTGCTCGTCCGGCTGATTAGCATATCTTATGACGTCACAAACACTTTGAATATTCCGGTTGAATGATTCTCACTGGCTCGAACCGTCTAGTCTAGGGAAGTTCATTCAAAATGCCCATAAACAATCATGACACAGCACAAATATAGTGTATTACATTCTCACAGACTAACATATTATATGTATTATTGATACAAGATTCAACTTTTTAACCAACTTAAGCTCATTTTACCAAAATTGTCTGCACTTTTTCGTACTTCTTCTGTCTTACTGACATTACTAAATTTTTGCAGGAAGATGTGGGCGTAGAAATATGAATCCATTTTTAGTAAAAATCAGATCAGATATAATTTGAAAAAGAAGATATTAGGCTACAGATTTTATGAAATTTGGTCCTTGAAGTTTGATCCTTGCTTGTAGGAAGATTGCAGACAAAGTCTTAAATTGTTATCTTCTTTACTGTCATGCACCACACAAACGCAATCTACCGTGTCAATGAAGCTCTTTTGTTAGCACAATTAGAATTAGCGCCCGCCATTTAAGATAGATAAAGGGCGGTATAAGACGTTACCTCGCGCTTGTGCACGAAAGTACGTCAGATATGGTGGAAGACGAAACACATCTGATCTCAAACTGCCCCGTCTACGATCGCGAAAGAAAAGAGCACTCAAAATGAAGAGGCCATTTAATTCCATCCTAATTTTTACACATTTGGAGACAAAATGAGTTAGAATTTAGAGTAAACATTTCGACTTTCGGTATATGTTATATACGTGTAGTTGTTTTACATTGCTTTTACAGTGTTCATCTTTTCCGAATTACTTGCAATCAGCCAGCATTTGTGTAAGAATTTGTTATCATTATTATTGTTTTAAATACAATCACTCACGTGTAGATTGATAGCAAAGCTACAGTACAGAAATGAAAAATCTATCAATTGTTTTGTAATTATTGTTGAAGAAAACAACTTTAAAAGGTAGCTTAAATGGCCCACAAAAGCACTACTTGACCGCACGTACTTTCGGGCAGTGTGACCTAGCCTCCTTTGCAGACTGCCCGCGTTTATCTTTTTTTGGGGGGGGGGGGGGCGCTGGTTCTCGATTTCCAACGTGGGCTAAGGTTCTCTAATGCCGGGCCCGGCGAAACTGACTCCCCCGGCATAGGAAACCTAAGCTTATGTTGAAAACTGCGAATCGGCCCCCGCCCCAAAGGCCCTCCAAGAAGTCTGCGAAGGAGGCTATTTATGACCTCTCTCTGACACTACTGCGAATAGTTGTGTAACTCACGTCCTGCCTCACACGACGGTGTTACAGAACAACACTGGAGTTCTTTGTTTATCACAGAAATGTGCAGTGTCATCTCGTGTCGGCACCTGGCACCATTATCACTTTACCCTCGAGCGTGGCACAACAAATGGTTAACCTGGTGGAATGATGCGTGAATTGCTTGGTTGTCCGTACGGACATTGATCCTCTCTTAAACTGTTTTAACCTCACAGGTTTAGCCAGGCTGATGAAATCTCTGTATATGTCTACAAATTGATGCGGTGATGGTGATGATGATGATGATGATGATGATGATGATGATGATTTATGAATAGGCGTTTCACTGACGATATGCACATTCTAAGCTTAGAAAATATTGACGTCTAGCATTATCGCTAAATACTCTTTAGTGTCTTTCAAATCATGTACCGACTGAAAGAAGAGCGTGATTTGCAGGATAGCCTAGCAATCAAGACCAGTGTCACTGCCCTTACGGTCACTTTTATCTTAGGGTGTACGCGCAAGGTTCAAGGACGGACAGTTCACGTTCGGTAAAGATGGTACAGGCTTGTATAATTAAACGTTTATACGGTTAAAATATATCCATACAGGTCGGAAGATGGTCTGCGAGGCTGCATGCCAGTCTTAGAAAGTCGTCTATCTGCCTGTTGTCTGTGCATTTATCTGTCTGTTGTCTGTCTGTCTGTCTGTCTGTCTGTCTGTCTAAGGATAGTGCAACTCGAGAGGTTGTGAATGGATCTTGATTATATTTGTTATGTTGGTGGGGGCTAAAAGGCAGAAACGGCTAAGTTTTGGGTCCCCCTAGCGGCTTTCTATGGTACTGCAGCGGAACTTGCGGTTTTGGTATCTCGTGTTCTGAACAAGCTATGATCAGGATCTTTGATTGGTGTATAGCTTTTGTGGTCGGAAAGATGTGCCGTAACTTTGGGCTATCTAACTACAGGGGGCGTTTTAGTTGCAGAGTTTGAAACAGGATAAGTCAAAAGGAGATATACGAGCCGTGCGGACCATACGGTTGTTGACCTCTGTTTGACCTCTGCGTGGTTATATCACATAGACTGTGGATGTACAGATGCGCACGTGTACTGTACAATGGTTACCTGTCCTGCATGCCTTCCAGCCAAACGCTTCTAACTCTAGCAGAACGGCCTTTTGAACTGTGCCGTGTGTACATGCTGGAGAGAGTCAGGCACGCATATATCAGATGTTGACTAAGAAGGCACTTAGAGGTTGAACTCTACAACCCTAGACTAGTGTCCTTGAAGAGTTGTGTTTCGACATATTTTGTCTCCTTTTTGTGGGGGGGGGGGGGTGAATGTGAGTTTACTTATTGGCTCTACTCGTACCATGTGTATACAGCCGGTTTTGTGTCGCTTTAGGGAAAGAAGTTTGAAGCAGATTTGTTTGTGCGTGCCTTATCATACGCCTGGTTATACGCATGATTGTACATCTTTGATGAAAGAAGCCACACTATGAAAAGGTAAATGAAAATCAACGCCATCAACTTAAGTTTTTTTTTTTGATATGGGAATTAGAGAAATTTCGAATGGGACAAGTGTCCATCATGGGGCGCCTACATCAATCACGGCTGTTCAGAGGCCATGCACTTTTGACCTCTAAGTGTCGTGTCATCCGTGTGTCATCCCAGATTCTGCCTTACTTCAGTCTTGTCATATGCAATTTAAACGGCGACTAGCGGATTAAGGCGTCAAGGCAAGGTCATACGTATAAAGGATAATCAGAAGGGGTAGGAGGTATGTTGATACGCAAGTTTTAGGCCACTAGTTTACTCACATTGTTTTCCTTAAATCTGCATTAATGGCATACTTATGTTTATGTTATGTTTAGCACCAAGCCGCGTGAACATCGCAAGGGAGATTAAAGAGAAAGGACAACAGCCAGTTCGTGACATTAAGAGCCAAATTGGTTTTAAATAAACTTTAATTTGATCAGGACTTATTAGTTCCTTACGCAAAATCTGGTATAGATGCCATAAACCTTGCTTAAACTATTATCATTCATGAACAAGAATATTAAAATTCAACTGATATAGATGCTATAAACTTAACTTGAAACTGTTAAAATTCAAATAAAGTAAACTCGGCATACATTATATTAGAATTTAATACAGGATCATTAGCGATACCTAAATATTGTTACGGCATACATTAAGTTGACTGGCAATAATGATAATATTTCAGTGAAAACTAGATCTATGATAATATATTAATGAAAACTACATTCTCTGTTTTAAGCAAGTGTGAAGAACCTAGGTCGAAGCTAGAATAGACAGTTATCTTTCAAATGTTCAGTTAGGTTTAATTGTTCAATTTAGTCGCAGTGTTTCTAACCAAATGTGACAGTTATGATATATGAACCGACATTTCTAATATATTATGAAACATTATGCGTACCAATGATAATGGATAAAAGGGATTAAATAACATGTACCAACAGCATATAATGTATAACATGCAAAATTTAGTTATCTTCGTTTGTGAGGCATATGCATATCAAAGAATGTCTTAGACACAAAATATGAATCACTATTAATAGTTACTAGAACATCCTTAAACACTAAGCTATGATTATAAAGTCCAATTGACAGTACCCTACCTTTTAACGATAATGACTTTATAACTTATTTGCTAAGTCGGAGCTAATTGTAAGCAAATCGAGTAGAACTATTGTATACAAGAATAATGAAATTAACTAATAAATTCAATTTAAAATGCTCACGGATTAAGTAGCCCGGTGAACATTGAAAACTTACGTTGCACAAATGATTCCATACAACAATAACTTCGTGAATAATCATGGTCAAGTGATTTTATAACTTACAATTGATCAAGAATTTAGAATAATGATAATATGTAGATTGTTGACTATATGTTATACCATTACGTCGTATAACATATTTCTATCCACTGCAGCACCTCTTTTATTTACTTTTAGACAAAAGGCATTTTGTCGTCATTCTCCTCATGTATGATAGCACTTGTGGTTTGCTCACTTCCGGCGCCCACAGACTCAACCTTCTGATTCGGATTCACCGGATTCGCCTTATCACTATGCTTCTCATCCGGAATGGTGGGTTGATCCAAATGGATTTTGGCTTCACCATCAACAAACCCACCCATCTCATCCGGATTCACCGGATTCTCTTCATTAGGTTGCTTCTCATCCGGAATGGTGGGTTGATCCGGATGGAACACGGCTTCACCATCAGCACATTCACCCATCTCATCCGGCTTCACCGGATTCTCTTCAATAGGTTGTTTCTCATCCGGAATGGTGGGTTGATCCGGATGAACTTCGGCTTCACCATCAACAGACTCACCCATTTCATCCGGCTTCACCGGATTCTCTTCAACAGGTTGTTTCTCATCCGGAATGGTGGGTTGATCCGAATAGATTTTGGCTTCACCATCAACAGACTCACCCATCTCATCCGGATTCACCGGAAACTCTTCAGCAGGTTGTTTCTCATCCGGACTGGTGGTGTGATCCGGATGAACTTCGGCTTCACCATCAGCAGACTCACCCATCTCATCCGGCTTCACCGGATTCTCTTTATCATGTTGCTTCTCATCCGGAATGGTGGGTTGATCCGAATAGATTTTGGCTTCACCATCAACAGACTCACCCATCTCATCCGGATTCACCGGAAACTCTTCAGCAGGTTGTTTCTCATCCGGACTGGTGGTGTGATCCGGATGAACTTCGGCTTCACCATCAGCACACTTACCCACCTCTTCCGGATTCACTTCATCGCGTTGCTTCTCATCCAGAATGGTCGCGTGATCGGAATGGATTTCGGCTTCTACATCTTCAGTTGATTTGACAGCATTTTCCGGGTTTCCGGTGTCGACTGCACCAACCCCCGGGTCAACAACTGGCAAAACTTCAGGGGCGACCTGGACTTCTTTGTCACCTTGAGCACGGACATCTACTGCTGGCATGGCGTTGACTTGGTCATCTGCAAGCTGTAGCATTTCTTCTACAGCTTTCGCCTCCTCGCTTGTTTCATTGGCCGATTGCTCTTCGTGGCGTGTGGGGATCTCTTGAAGGTTTTTGTCTTTTTGGATCCCCTTGGGTTCTGCGGGCTCTTCTTGTTTGGAGATATTTGTTGACATCTGTTGATAGGCTGTTGGGCTTAGTGACAGGTACCCATATTGCTGGCCGACACCTCTGGGAGTTGTGTTGTGTGGTGACTGTCCGTCAGCTTTAAGAGCATCCGAATAGGCAGGTGGGTCGACAGTGATTTGGGGAATTTTTACCTCCACTGCACTGGCTGCTGGAATTTCTACTTCAGTGTGATTGACCTTGTCTACGGGTTGTTCAGAGCGTTTTCCAACCTCTGGAGTACCTACGTTGCTGTCCGAAGCTTTGTGAGAGGCACTGACGTGGGTCAAACCAACCATCCTCAAAGATGACATTGATACCGCGAGAGACCCCATCGATGTCGCCATGTCTCTCGTCGTAAGTCCACCGATCTTGCTCGCAGGATCGCTCTTCTCGCGCCGCTTGAACACCCATGCAGCGATTAGCGTCGCAACTATCTGTGCAGCCCCGATACCTTGCGATAGCCCGAAAAATCGGTGTCGGAACTGGTCATGGTCGTAGAGAACACACGCGCCAGGAGAGCCACAGGTAGAGCCCCATAACGTGCAGGTGGTGTCAACCATCGCCCCAAAGTAGATACCCGATGGGATGAAGCCTGTGGGAAAGGTAGAAGAATAGAGTGAGAGAGAGTTAATGGTTTGAGCGTCGGGTTGAAGAGATCAGCATGGAATCTTTAAGTTATATCTTTCAGCACATATTAAAGTCATCGTGATGGTGTCGCATCTTTACGGCATTTACGCATTATTTACGGTGTGCTTGAAGATACCATTTTGTGCAGTGGAGGTAGTACACATCAGATCCCGCTCCCCCTTCTTAACGCTCCTATCCATAACAAGCTCTGAAGTACATCCCGGATATCTAGAACGCGTCGCGAGCAAGACTACAGATCTTAGCTTGAAAGTGCATCTGTGTTGGTAGAAATCATTCTTAAACAAGTTTTAACGGTAATTTCCAACACAAGAATTGGACTTACCCAAATTTTCGACCGGACGACATCGGTCTTTGTCAAGGAGTTATCCATCCACCGCTGGGATGACGTCACGTTATGCAGATAGCACACGTGACTCCGTGAGTAGTGGATCGTAAGTAGCGAAAAGCTACAAGCTACAAAGACCGATGTCGTACGGTCGAAAATTTGGGTAAGTGCAATTCTTGTGTTGGAAATTACAGTTAAAACTTGTTTAAGAAAGACTACAGATCCATGATATCCAGGACGTGGTTCTTCAGGACGCATCCTGGATAAGCAAGGATGTTCATCCAAAACATTAACTTGGAGGAGGGGCTTGTTGTTTTGTAGGTGGAGACTATCTAGCATGTGACTTTCGTGGTTAGAAGGCCGCCATCAATATTCTACACACTGAGGTATATAATTCATTATTAAAACTTACCCAAAAGTCTCATCATTAACATTGCCACGCCCATCCCAAATGATTTCGTCTCAGGTGTGAGTGACCTATTGTGAAAAAAGTATCAAAAGATCAACATGAATCTTTATTCAATTCGTCACAACATTAGACTTTGGTAGAACACAATCAATCCTGAAATCGTGGTTCTTTCTTACTCTTACGAATGTACACAGTTTAACGAAGACTTGCGAACAAGACACAAAGCAGCGCTAGATGGCATATTTTAGTCTTAGACCTGACCGACAATGTAAAGTAAGGTACCTTAGAGTAGCCAGTAGTAAGGGCACCAATGCACCAACGCCAAGGACGATTGAAGCGGCCATAGCGGGAATATAGCCAGTCATCAACTTGTTACAGCTCTGTGGACAAGGAACTCCGATGGCAAAACTGGGCATGGCGGGCATCGGTATATTTGGCATTCCTTGACCGGTGCCAGTAGGAACGCCTGAAGGTTTTCCTGGACTCTTTTCAGGCGTTGACGACACTGGGTTGCCACCTGGTATCGAGTTGCCACCTGGCATCGGGTTGCTACCTGGCATTGGGTTACCACCTGGCATTGGGTTGCCGCCTGGTATCGGGTTGCCGCCTGGCATCGGGTTTCCGCCTGGCATTGGGTTACCACCTGGCGTCGGGTTACCACCTGGCATCGGGTTTCTGCCTTGCATCGGGTTACCACCTGGCATCGGGTTTCCGCCTGGCATCGGGTTACCACCTGGCATCGGGTTTCTGCCTGGCATCGGGTTTCCGCCTGGCATCGGGTTACCACCTGGCATCGGGTTTCCGCCTGGCATCGGGTTGCCGCCTGGCATTGGGTTTCCACCTGGCATCGGGTTACCACCTGGCATCGGGTTACCACCTGGCATCGGGTTTCCGCCTGGCATCGGGTTGCCGCCTGACATCGGGTTACCATCTGGCATTGGGTTGCTACCTGGCACCGGGTTGCTACCTGGCATTGGGTTGCCACCTGGCATCTTTCCTCCAGCTGACTGTCCTGGTCTTTTAGACTTTCCAGCAATCTTCATCAGAACTTCCAATGGCAGTTTTGCAAGGCAGCTGCAACTTGAGAAGTTCTGCAGACAACAGTGAACGACAAACATTCTTTCAGTATTTCTACAGAAGAACCACATTTTTCAAAACGATTTCAGATTCTCTGTACTCTGTCTTAAACAGCAACAGCTTATTAGCCCGGAATAGCACGTCCTGTTTTAAAATAATTCTATATCCAAGGATAGTAGAATGTGCGTCCTACGCGTAGACACAAAACGTTTGTTACGGCATCCAAGTTTTCTAAATTATATCAAGGTAGATGGTACTCACAGATAGACGGATGCCCATCGGGTGTACGAAGGTCTGTTTGTCGGTGCAGCCTGCGTGGCAGCCCGAGAAGTAGGTAACACCGTCTATACCGCACACCGGACTGTACTTCTCCAGACTGCAGCTACAGTCCGAGTTGCAGGGGGAGAGCAGGTTGATGCCCCCGTCCGTGATGCGGGGTGCGTTCGGCAGGTAGGGGCTGTAGTAATAATACAGGTGGGTATGGAACGGTAAATGACATGCCGGTCGAGACGGAGGACGATACAGGCTACCTCTGACCTACTACTGGAGTCACCAGCCATTACTGTCATTTGCCTGGGTAATTGTTTGGAAATCTAGAGGTTGTGATAGTGTTAAAGTGTTCGTAAAAGAACGTTTGCTTGCGGAGTGTGGAAGTGTTTTTTTAATAAAGGAATAGCCTTATCGTCGTCAGTTGTACAACAAGCTGCATACTGGACTCAATAGCAAGTGTTCTTAACATTCGCAAAGATATCCCTTCCTCTATCAGATTTAAAGTCTACTTTACTTTATTCTAAGTTTGAGACCGCATTGTAAGCAGCAACCCCTAGCTGCAATGTGGGATACAACAAGTCCATACTGCCCTTACGAAGGTAACAGACAGTCACAGAACTAGAAACGTTGATTGTACATATATCCTGGTTGTCAATAAAGAACCTTGTTATCCAGTGATTTTGTAACCTGATGAAATTAAGGTCTAAAACAGTTACCTGTAACCGTACGGTATGGTGACCCCCGCCATGGGAGGCGGCGGACACGTGATGAAGTGTAGGGAGATGCCGGGGATGAGGCCCAGGGCGGTGCACAGTGCGGCCATGTACAGACACTGGCGAGCGGTCAGCTTAAACTTCCTGATAATGACTGCCGAACCCAGAATGCCAACCAGGGTAGACGGTAGAAGGACGACAGCTACAGAGAAAAAAAAGAGAACTCTACATTATTTATGAACAAACATAATCTTTTGTCACTCTTCTTAATGTAGACAAGGAAAATTTAAGCTCTCGTTGAAGGCAATCATTCTTTATCAGCCTTGATACTGAAAAATAGCTTCTAATGTTAACAAGCATGGTAATTCAAGCATGGTAATTTCAAATCATATGTATATCATATGTAAATGACTTGCTCCTACGTAAGGACAAATATCTTGCATATCTTATTAATCTATCTATTTATTTTTTTATTTTTTTATCTATTCATTAAGACAGTATCTGTGAGGTGCCGACAATAGGATCGTAGTATTTCTTATACAGGACCTACTCCTGCAAAATACAAGCTACCATAACCATATGCAGATTAAATCATACACATGATGAAATATAGTACAAACCAAAATGATTAATTACAGTGATTAAGAAAACATAGATAAAATACAAAGATGGTCATGAAATGAGTACAAATGAAAAGTAGATCAAACAATCGGTAAAGAAAGTAGAAATGCATAATTTACCAATGAGAAAGTTGGCTTGCATTTTGGGGACTCCAAATTGAGTCTCTATGTATTTTGGCATAAATGTGGATCCGCCCAAGCCACTGACCATCGTTACGAGAGAGGCAGCGGAACACATGAATGTGGGGTTGGTCAGGATCACTTTCAAGCTGGAGAACATTTCTAGACAAGAACGACAAACATGAAAACTCGTATGAAGGTCCAACTGTGACGGTGATCAACATTTCAATGAATTTACACCCTATTGCCTTACACAATGCAAAGCGCTTAGAAACAAACAAACAAACAAACAAGCATGCAAATTAACCCCATGACCTGGAATGTCTGATAAACGACCGGTTCTTCCACCTTTGAACTCTATTTCCTGTCACTTCCGAAAGTCTGACCTTTGCGGTGACACCATCTTCCCACTCACTCACTTCCTGCCACTCTACTGACAGTGTATTCTAATAACAAGAACACAAACATCCAGACAGGCCTAAGATAAATTATCGATATACGGAGGTAAAAGTGATATGTTTTCATTTAAAGCCAATGGCAATTAAGCAATATATCACTTCTGCTGCATAAAGAATACAATATTGTTAACGACAAGAAGGGTTATGGTACCTTTGAGCTGCTCCCAGAGCCCACGAGTAGAGTCTAATGCAGGTGGACCATCTTCCATCTCGGACATCAACAGCATCCGTTTCGTCTCTTCTTTGCCATCATCGTCTTCACTGTTCACGTGTTCTCGTGGTTTCTTCATTGCTGTGAAGTTTGGAAGGAATTAAGCTCAATGTTAAGAGTAATATAATGCAAAGTAATAAAGATTCAGAGAGCAAACAATTCACAAACAGCTCAACGATCTATGCAAATACATCTGTAGAATGCGAGACAACCCACCTACTGGAAAGAAGAATACACTACAGGCAGTGACCACCATAGCGGCCCCAGTGAGGAAGAACCCAGCCCACCAAGCACCCACCCACAGCGGGTTGTTAGGCGTCAACCCTAGATACGAGGGGTCGACGCCCTTGTCCATGTCCACGTACAGCTTGAGCAGGTACGAGCTCATCAGCATCCCCACCGCTCCCCCGGCGACGAGGATGCTGTAGGCTATTCCTGGATGAATGAAAGTTCATCTGAGTTGATAAGTTGCATATTAATGACAAATAACCTGTTTTCCTACTCAAAGAATTGATTACCCGGAATTTTCGACCGAACCAGTTGGTCTTCTTCAGCTGTCTGATCCTAACGTAATGCTGTGAGCATGCGCTTTCTACGCGGGTGTGACGTCAGCTCCGGGTCAAAGTTTGTCCGGAGACTATCTACATCAACACTCTCTCAACCGGTTAACCGGGACGGGGGGGGGGGGGGGGGGGGCGATACCGACTTCCGGCAGACTTTGACCCAATGCTGACGTGTCAGATAGCTGAACAAGGCCGATTGATTCGGTCGAAAATTCCGGTGAGGCAATTCTTGTCGGAGAACAGTTTATTTGTAAAAACGGATGTGTTGCTTTTGATCTGTGTGTTTCTTGTTATTTTTTCCAGTTATTTCTAAAACAAACCATGAATGGCATTTTAGACCTAATACGCCAAAAATAATTACTCAAACAACTGGATAAGATTTTGAAACAGTCAGACGTTTCAGACAGTATCCACTGTCTTTCGTCAGTGACTAACGATAGGACTGAGAACACCAGGTTTTTTACCAAAACTCTGAATAGATATGTTAATGAGGTAAAGACAATTTAGAATGTCTTGAAAAAGTCTTTAAAAAGAAGATTAATTTTAGACCTAATGACTTATAATAACCTACTTTATTATGATGACGTATGTTGTAAGAATGCAAACACGGTGCTTAAAACTGTTTTAAACGTCGGTAGAAATGCGATTAGTGGCATCGTGTTGGCTTAACGTTAAGGGCGTTTAGCCCAGAACCGTGAGGTCCTGAGTTAGAATATCCTGACATGCCACCAGTTTTAGATCCTGTGCCCTTGAGAAAGGCAATTCACACAACTTTTCCCACTCCATTCATGTGTAAAAATTGATACCTGACTTAGGTTTTGGAGGTAAAAGGCGGTAGAAGGATAGGTTTTGGCTCCGCCTTCTGATACCGTGTCCTAGGCACAGCGGATTACAACCCACTGCCCCGATGGCCTCAAAAAGGCTATGGGAGTACCTTTTACCTTTACCTAGAAATACGAAAAACCAACTTACCAAAGTACACTGCCGTGCTTTCCTTCCTCACGTGATCATCAATGTACGTCGTTCCCAGGGGAAACAAAGGCGCGGTGCCCGCTCCGAAAATGATCTGCAGAGGTACAGAAAAGCGATACATGATGGATCCACACTTCAACTTTTGCTCAACTCATAAACGATATGACGCAGAATACTCCCATTCTTATCACTATAATTATGTTACAAAATGTGCTATCTTCATTATGACTAATTCCTTTAATATCTACATATATGACGTTTTTGTTATTTGCAGTATTCGATCGATATCAGAATTGTTAGAAATTGAACATTATACTTTATCACTATATATGTGCATGTACAATATATATTTATAAATTACAGTGTCCTGATGCATTAAGTTTTATATTGTTAGACTGTATTACTTGGATAACATTGGAAGAAATATAAAAAGAAATTGAAATTTAGAAGAAAAGGCAATCCCTCCCCACTAACCCGAATTTTCCCAAGACCGTAACCGGAAACACAACCCTTTTTTTAGGGCATACCGTTTTCGCACCCCATTTTGAAACCAAACCCTCGCGAGAGTATAGCATGGCGGGATCGCTCGAGAGTTGCGTAAGAAAGGATCATGGCATTCCCTGTTGGCCATAGAAGCGTAATCAAGCTTTCTATCTTAATACATGGTGATCATGTAAGAAACAGGCTGTCAAAAGTCACCTACCTGAGTTTTAGTCCATAAAAAACATGCATTGGTAGGGCTGTCAGGCCTCCAAAGTTTCAATCTGGAGCATAATTTTCTAATCTAATCGGCACAAACCCTACGAATCTGGCCCTGTTTACAAAAATTGACCTTTGACCTCCTTCTCTACCTGATAATCACACAAAAACACCAAAAGTCTACTGCCTACAGACACCACAAACATGGATGAAAGTCTGATTTTTCAACACAATTAGAAGGAAGAAACCCTTACCTGTAACATACAGCTCAGAAATACCAATATATCCACTTTACAGCTACTTTTACCAAGGGTACCAATCCTATAGTTGGCCTTCTGCGCCTGCGCGGATTACTGGAGTGTCGCCTATTGGCCTCACTACGTACCTGGCCTATCACGAGAAGAGCATAATAGCCGCCCTGGGCTGACACTGCTGCCGCCTGCTCCTGTGTACAGTCCGATCTCGTTTCGTTAACCAGGCAAACGTCCTAGAAAACAAGAGCTATCAAGTTATAGTAGTATATTGTATGGTTTCTGATAAAGGTAAAGTGTTGGATGGCACTGTCTGGACACTGCGTCCGGCATACCGAGCTGACAGCCAGCCAGCTTATCCTCTGGGAGCCAACAGAGGGAAGGAGAAAAAGGGGCAGGAGACGCACAACCCTCATCGACAATCTAAAAAGGGATGCTGGGCTCAGTGACATTTCAACAACAGAGCTGAGATCGCTAATGGAAGACCGGACTGAGTGGTGCAGAAGGACTCATTGTCTCCCGAGATGACATCAGAGATGTCCTCGTTCAATGTTCAAGGTTCAAAGTGTTTGTGATGTTATAAACAATGTAGGATGCACACAAATACACACGCGCGCGCATACACAAACATTCATGTGCACACCCGCACGCATCTACATGCACACGCGCGCACACATGAAATACCATAGCGGTAAACAAAGGGCCAATTTTTTGGCAAATCATACAAATTATTATATCATTTCCACACTTAAGGCGGAAATACTTATGTGAAATACTTATATATGTGAAATGGTATGGTGCAACCTTCTTTAGTAGTACTTTCTTACAAGTCTTAGATAAATGATGCCAACATACAAGTATCACTCCAGAAAAATGAATCATGATAAAACAAATAAACCTAGGGACCGCTTGTAAAGTTGTGATGATGAATGATATAAAATGTATCAGTCGTGACAAACGTTTGTCGAAATGTTTCAGGAACGAAATTAAACGAATCTTCAGGTATCATGTGACCACAACCAATTATATAAGACCAGTGGCAACAGTATTAAGTGCCCGGATGTAAAATGATTTGAGCTCGTACCTTGGGGGTCTGCATGGTCTGATTGGCTACGCTCTGAGGATCAATGTCGTACGCAGGCGCAAGGAAGTGAGGCAAGCCTGACAGGGCTTGACCAATCGCCATGACTAGTAGACCTACACCTAAATATGGCACAAAGTTTAGAATAGGTCAAAGACCACAAAAAATGCATTCGAATAAATCATAACACATAATGGCAAATCAACAAACTAAGCATACATTTTCACATATAATACAAATTTGGTATATGAAGACGTAGATGTAATACAGTAACGCCATAAAATAATACATTTTGTGTTAACAAAGAAATACGGTAACCTTAGGGAAGAAGGATAAAATGTGTTACTCTCATATTCAAGAATTCAAAGCTACGTGTAAGGGGGTGTTTCAATGGTGATGTTAACTGACACGATAGTCTCAGAAAAACACTTACTAATAGATTTTTGACATCTTGAAGTATATGATAGAGCCTCTTTCCTGAGTCATATTATTGAAGGCCGTAGTTTGAATTAAAGGAATGCACAATCATACCTATGTACTTCGGCCTGCTCGCTCCAGATTTCCCCCCGTAGTATGTAACAAACAGCAATGCCATGAGGCTTCCCACATCGGTTGCCGCCGCAATGATGCCAAGATCGCTGCTTTTGAGTTCAAACCTAGAGGCAATAATATGATAATACACGTCAAGACTACCCTTTAGGAGTCATAAAAAGGTAACGTTACATTACTTCGGCTTTTACCGGAGAGGTATCCGAATCTTCTGTAACCGTACCAAAGCGCAGGTTGACCAAATCATCTCCGTTTCTTTCATTTTGAGTTATTCTTCTGTTTCTTTCATCAAATACTACCTTGTTTTCCGTGTTTCACTGTTTCAATTTTCGAACCAGCCCCAAACAGTCCTATTGATTGTTATTGTGTTAAAGGTGTATCATGTGCCTCTCCCTATTTGAAAACACATCTATCAATTGATCCGAACGCAAAACAAAACTGCTCAGTTTGCCTCTGATATACTAATAGAATTGATGCATTTTGTAATCAAAATAAAACCACCTTATCTGTTATTATGACCTGTTTCTAAAAACTAACGGATCAATCTTTTAAAATTCTTTGGCCCATGCCTGTTTCTTTGTTTGTTTGTTTGTTTGTTTTTTTTTTGTTTTTTTTTTCATTTATTGTCAAAATGTTTCTCCCTCACATGCGGTCTCACCATTTTGTGCTTGTCCTAAAACGATCAGTCTATTGAAATGAAAGCACGAAAAAGATATAAAGACATCTACATTTTCTCAATGGTGGCCAGAACCCCGTTGAGGTAGCCACTCCCTCCACCGGAGTTCAGCAGCAGTCCGATGCACCACACCACGGCAAACAGCTTCGGGTTAGCAAAGTATGATGCCCATCTACAGAAAAACAGCAAAAGTAGTAAATTACGCAAGGAAATGAACGAAAACCCAATATCAACCTTTTACACCAACATACTCCCGGAGTCTAAAGCAAAGTATGATATCAATTTTTCGTTTAAAGAGTAGTCATGACTATATTTCAATGCAATTTTCAGTCTCGATAACAGTTTCATTAGACGGGGTTTTAAGTCTAAAAGACTACATAAGCGTAACTGTTATAGACCATGATGGATAAATTGAAGAAGACTGTTAATCAGCCTTCGATGTAAATTGAAACAAACTATTTAAAAGTATGCTTTAAGTTATTAAAACGATTGGAGAAAAATAACTGAAGGACTGGTCTGATCAAAATTATAAAAACTGAATGCACCTTTTCCTACCTTGGTTTGCAACACAAAACTCCGCATCTCACATCCTCCTCTTCCCCTACCTCTACTACTTTCACATCCGGGACAGGGCTGCTCAGGGCTTCTGCGGCTGCGCTGTGTGCTGTTTCGTTCATGACGTCATCTACAGGACCCGGATGATAGTGGTGAACGATGCGGGGAATGTTTCGATCGCCATTTCCGGGTGCTTTGACCCAGAGCTGTTCACTTTCCATGGCGCGTTTAAAAACTTGAATATCTCTTTAAACGATATTCAAGCCACAAGTCAAAAATGTCTTTAACACGCTGTAGAAAAAGAATGGAAGATTTTAAGTTCATTTCTGTTGATTTCGTCTATCCCCACTTACATGTGCATGTAGAGAATATGTGCATGCAGAATTATAGCTAAGTTGACTCGGAAAAACAGCGGGATATAAGATACAAGTAAAACCACTTAAATATGTACTTATAAAAGACCGTGGGAACTTTTGATTACTGAAGGGCCCTCTAGAGGTACGTCAAGAACCTAATAGGTAAAAAAGATCTAATCTAGAGCTAGGCCTATACTGAATATTATCAATTACAAAACCATACGAACTGACGATAATATTCTACACTGTGAGACACGGGTTGAAAAAGCTATTTAGTCTGCCTTAGATCAAAATGGCATAAGTGACGAACGCGTACGGAACTCTCAGCTTCGCTATGTCTGTAGTTGTAGCCACTCTAAATCTAATAGAGGGAAGAAATTTGACATTTGCACTTTTATATACACACCACAAACCAGAATTGACCCATTGTGTGCAATCACCACCATGATACAAGCGCACACAGTGGCCCAACTGCATACACGCTAACTGGCAATAATCCAAGCAATGAATAAACAGTCAAAGCGCCCCCCTAGTACATTGTTTTAATCTAATTTCAGGCCATTTTATCCATTTAACCTCAAAATCAGAAGGTTTGAGAAGTCGTATGCGTAAATTGCAACTTATTCTAGAAACAAACTGTTTCCATTAAATGGAGGGCGTTTCAACACGGTACGAAGTAAACACATCGTGTAAATCTACACCTCTGATCACCACCGAAGACAATGCCGTGGGAATATCGAAAAGGGTGCTAGTGAAAACCCTTGGCAACAATATTGGAAATCTTCTTTTCTACCGATGACATGCTAGCACTCTTAACACCATGAAACACCTCAAACACCATGAAACGCACCCCTTAGTCTCTACAGTTACGGTTGTTGGAAACGTAAATAGGAAACATGTTTTGTTTAGATACGAAAATGGTTATGGAATGTTAGGTCTTACTTGTGTTACGAAGGAGACCAGCCCAAAAAATAACAAGACACCTACACAACTGAACGGTTCTATGCGTTTTACATTTTTTTTAATGTAAAAATGTAATACAGACCTTAAACTGTAATTCTTAATAGGAATATGTGGATATGAAACATGGTATGACAATGTAAATAGGAAACATGCTATTTGCTTTGCTACGAAAATGATTATGATGTGTCTTACTCGTGTTACTAAGAAGAGCGGGTCAAAAAATAACAAGACACCTCCCGTTTAACGCTTCTATGCGTTATATACTCTAGACTGTAATAGAAACTTCAAACTGTATTTTTTATAATCATCATCTTGTCGTGAAGATATTAGGCTATGTTTTCAAAATGATACGAATATCTTATAGGAGAACAAGCCAATTGTAAATTCAATTGATTGGCACAAAATAATTCACGTAAAAGGGGGAGGGGAGCAGTGAAAAAAGTGCCACTTATCTTCTGAGAAGAAACTACCCTTCGAACATGGGAAAAAATGAGTTTCCTATTCTATATGGAAAAAAAGGAAAAGGAAATCATTTGCTGACCTTATCGGTGAGATGATAATACTTCTCCGTCCTACGTGGCGATACGGACAAACATAAAGGTAAAATGATCGATCAGCGCCCAACAAAATGGCGGACAGCGTGGGAGGGGGGCGGTCTTTACATCCGATCTAAAAGATACATCAGCGATTCAGCATCAACAAAACTAACAGACACAACGAATCACACCGGGCCGTAACTGAATACCTCTTTGTGTGTGTGTGAGTTCAGTGCTGTTGTTACGCCACGAAATCGTACGATGGCGACGCCATTGTTTGTTATATTTTGTCTTTAGTTAACAATATGGAATTTTCATGAACTATACAGGTTCACCGACTACGACATACGCTTTGTTGAATAAATACGACATATCCTCCAGAAAGGCAAAGAATGTATTTTTCTTTGGCTTATAATGTGCTGTTTGGTTGTATGTCATCGCTGATTGTATATTAGTTATTTTAAGGCGCTATATCAGGAGTCTTACAAGAAACCGGGTAGAATCAAAACTGACAAGCAAAAATTGCCGCTCATAGAGCCTGCAAGGGAGGCTAGACATGACTATTATATAGCCTCCACCAGGCCTTCCTACGAGAGCACGGGTCGTAGAATTCGGCAAAAAAGTAATGGTTGGCCAGACGGATCAGTCCACGGTAAGGTTACATTGGCCACCAACACCGCCCCCCACCCCCGTCAACCCCTATCGGTAGCCTGACTTCCCGGGTAAGTCTTTCTCCATATTAGCCATCGTAGACAGTCTGGTAAAGACTGAGGTATGACCAACTTTTGACATAAACCGCTAGCTCAAATTATTAAGGGTAGCGGTGGATAATTCTACATGTATGCATATACGCACTTACCAATATGCTTTTAAAGGGTGTACATCATTGGTTACGTAACTGAGAACACACTTTTACGATAAATTGGAAGGATGAATGAATGAAAGACCTTTATTGTGCATTCATGCCCCGAGGGGCTAGGTACAGGTCGTCTAACTTAACACATGGAACATACAAGGACATAATACAACAATACAAGCTGTAAACATATAGTGTAGACAAAACGTGTTTTTAAACTAAGCTAGTCCAGTAGAGTCGACTTCTTCTCGCTTCTTTGTACATGTGTAAATATATGAGCAGACAATATTTCTAATACAAGGATTATCCAGGCGTAATAAATATATGAATTTGTCTGTTGCATTAAGATATTCGAAATATGGGAATTTTTCTTTAATAAGGTTAAAAAATACACTTCTTTCGCTATCGTATAATTTACAGTCTAGGACGAAGTGTTGCTCATCTTCTACTCGATTTAAATTACAATGTTGACAAAGTCTATGTTGTAGAGGCGTGCGGTTGTGCCTTCCTGTTTCGACATGTAATCTGTGACAGCTAACCCGGAGTTTAGTAGTAGCCACTCTGTGTTTGATGTTGCTAATGGATAAATACTCTTCTTCTTTATACAATGACTTAAACAGACGGTAAGTTCGGAGTTTGTTGTTGTAAGATTTATCCCTGTTATCGTTGTGAATTTCGGCTTAGAATGTTTGAATATAGATGTCTTTTAATCGTTGACTAATGGAGTTAATGATATGTGAGAAATTTGTTGCTAAGGATACTTGTGGGCTCCAAACAAAGGCATAACCGCATTCCTCTAGCATGTTACGGACACCGGACGCCCAGCATTTTTTGCCATTGGCTTCTAATTGAAGTTGGCATAACAGGGCGTCGGCTTGTAAACTGTCAGCTGGTACGTTGTGGCGCATCCTAAGAAAGCATTTAATGGCGTTTAGGGAGGCCTCTAGGTGAAGGGGGTACCTCCCTAGTTCTGCCCGTACTGCAAGGTTGCAAGCTGTTCTTGGAAGATTAAGTGCGTATTTGCAAAATTTTAAGTGTACGGATTCAATAGGACAAAACTTTGGGGTTTTGAAGGACCCCCATATCTCAGTAGACCCATATAGTAGAACGGGTTTAACACATGTGTCGAAAAGTTTGTTTTTGACTGTTAGTGAGGCATCAGCGTTGTCTAGTGATTGTCTGATACTGAACAAAGATTTTAGTCCTTTGCTGGATAATTGTTTGTTATTGGCCTTGAACGTACCAGCCGCGCTTACAACTATACCTAAGTAACAGTAAGACAATACAATTTCTATGACATTATCATTGAACATAAAGATACAATTTTTTGGTAATCGACCTCCTTTAGTGAAGACTATTACTTTGGTCTTTTTTAAATTCACCTTCAAATTCCAGTATAAACAATATTTTTCTAATCTAACCAGACACGATTGCAAGCCTTGTTGGGACTCGGAAAATAATACTAAATCATCCGCGTACAGAAGACATGGAACTTTCATGTTGTGAAGTACAGGAGAGTTGCAACAAGCATGATCAAATTCATTTGTTATGTCGCTGATAAATATATTAAACAAGGTTGGAGACAGATTACAGCCTTGACGAACCCCGCAGTTAGTTAAAAACGTGTCAGTGAGACCGCGATCGGTTTTAATGCAATTTGTGGTTTTTGAATACATGTTTTTTATGGTCGTTAAGAACTTTCCTCCTATTCCAAGGTTGTTTAGTTTGAACAGTAGACCAGCTCGCCAAACGGAGTCGAAAGCTTTGCTGAAATCTACAAAGCATGCATAAATTCGAGCATTTTTACTGAGGTATTTGCTGACTAAAGTGGTCAAAACAAATAAATTATCAGATGTCCTATATTTCTTTCTAAAACCGGCCTGTTGAGGTTTGAAAAGGCTGTTCTGTTCCGCATAATTCACAAGACGGTTGTTCAAAATAGAGGTGAATAATTTCCCCAAACAACTAATAATAGATATTCCCCGGTAATTGTCAGGGAGTGATGTGTCGCCAGATTTATGTATGGGAACGATATGACTGAGAGACCATTCGTCGGGGAAGTAACCGTTTTGTAAGCATGAGTTGAATAAGTGGAGTAATGGTTTCTGTAGGACTGGCTTACCGCATTTGAACATTTCGTTTGTTATCATGTCGCTGCTACTGGATTTGTTATTTTTTAGGTTTGAAATGGCTGTGTCTAGTTCCTCAGCTGTTATCGAAGAGTCTAGTGTCGAGTTTTCTTCAGGTGTAAGGGGGGATGCGGGGTGTGATTGGACGTGTGGAAGTACAGTTTGAGAATCGTTAATAGCATCAGTTGATGATTTGTCTACTGTACTAAAATGTCGCAACCATTCCTCATTTGATATTTGACAACTATGTTCCGATTTGTCAGGTTTAAGCTTCTTAACTAATTTCCAAAAGGCACTGGGGTCTTTTTCCCTGAGAGAAGAAAGTTTGTCCATGATATGTTGATGGAATTCCCTCTTTTTCTTTTTTAAAAGTTTTCTGTACTCTTTCTTTCTTTTAAAGAATGCCCCTCGCACATTCGGATTCGACGGGTTTTTCTCAAGTAGAGAAGCTAAGTTTTTTAGTTCTCTTTTCGTTTCTGTACAGGTTTTATCGTACCATTTCTTATTTCGAGCTTTTTGTTGGCGCTTTTTGTTAATTCTTACACCTAATGAAGTAAACCCGACGTCCCTAAGTATTGAGCTAAAGTCAGAAACATAGTTTTCAATTCCATTATTTGTGTTCTCACTTCCTTTTACAGAGAGAGAGCGTAGTCTGTCCTTTATATGAGGTTGGCTGAGGGATTGGAGAAATTTCTGAGCTGAATTTTCATTCCAGTGAAATCGTTTTGGAAGCGACTTTGTTTTTCTATTTAACCCTTTGTTTTTTTGGATGAATGGTTTTGTACGAATCACTACCGATAACATGTTGTGATCGGAAAATATAGTTAATGGGTTAACGCGAAATAGAGAAATATGTTGAAATAATGACTGACTAGCAATTACATAATCTACAGTACTACTACCATTCGGCTGGTGACAAGTAAAATTGCCTTTTAAATCACCAACTACTCTTCCGTTCAGAATCCTTATATTTGCTTGAATACACAAGTCAGCAAGAAATCTACCGAACCTGTTTGGAGGGGATTTGTCCATATATTGTCTATCCTGATTGAAATTTGGGGAATTGTTTGGTTGGTTTTCATTGAATGCACCCTCTTCGATAAAATCATGCAAATTACCTAGTCGGGAGTTCAGGTCACCCCCGAGTAGTATATAACCTTCAGTGCTATGCCGAGAAATTTCTTCCTCTATAATTTCAATAATGTGGTTTTCAGCATGTTTATGTGTTGTAGATGAACTTGGACTGATGTAGACCGAACAAATAAATAAATCTTTGTCTAAACCCAGTAGCTTGCGATCAACTCGCACCCAAAGTGCGTCTGCCGATTTTGATGGTAATTGTTTTACATAATGTTTGTATTGTTCTTTAAAGAAAAATACTATGCCTCCTGAGTAGCGTTTTGCTTTTTTGTTCTTTTTGCGGTGTAAATGAAAGTAGCTGTAGTTAGGGAGGTTGATTTCAGATTTGTCAGAGCTCCAGGTTTCTAGAAGCGAGATAAAGTCAAATTTGTTGATACGGGACAAGAAATCTAAATCATCTAGTTTTGATCCCAACCCGTGGACATTCCAGAAACAAAACGTCTTGTTTCCTCCTGGAAACATTTTCATATCTAACAATGGTTAAACAAAAGTGGAATATTGTGCCCCTAATCCAGCTGAACCTACAACAATCAATAACTATAGCGAAGTATTAGGTCATTACTAATTGTCTTAAACTTTATACAACTCTATTTCTTGCTCAGGGGATACTTTTAGATAACTACTTGTCTAACAATCTATGTTGTGTGCAAGAAACTAAACATACATGTAATAATACAAGAAAGTAAAACAGTTTACGTAAATAAATGAGTATTAACTAACTTAACTTGTCGCAGACATCTACCCCTACCACGTCTTGAAGGAAGGTGGACCTCTCCACGGCATGACGGGTTGCCATGACCAGGGTGGGGGCTGGGACTGGAACCGTGCAGGCGGAGGTCCCCAAGGTCCCGCAGGCGGAGGTCCCCATGGTCCCGTAGGCGGAGGTCCCCAAGGTCCCGCAGGCGGAGGTCCCCAAGGTCCCGCAGGCGGAGGTCCCCAAGATCCCGCAGGCGGAGGTCCCCGAGGCCCTTGCGGGTGTACAAAGAAGGGGGGTTGGAGTCCGGTATGTACGGAGTGGCTGTCAGGTGAAGGGCGGCGGTCAGACGTAGGGTGGCGGTCGGATGAAGGGACGTTAGTCAAGGAAGAATCCTGCGGTTGCATTTGTGAACTTGGCTGGTCGGATCTGAGTGGTTGTTGGTTTCTTGCCTTGGGGGGTTGGAGCAGAGCCTCTCTGTACGACATCCTTCCATGCTGGCTGTGGTTTGACAAACTGTTCTCTTGGGCTGAGGGCTTGTCATCGGAAGAACCTGTCTTTATACCGTTGGTAGGAGTTGTGTTGCGGTTAGCGTTCTCTGGATGTGTTCTTCTACCAACATATTGGCCTAGACCTAGAAGTGGATTAAGTGTTCTCTTAATGTTTGCGGCTAGGACCCGAGTTCCGTATCTGTTTAAGTGGTAGCCATCATAGTTGTATAGTGTCTTGTTAATCTCCCCCTTCTGTGACAGGTTGCTGTTGTCGACGAGGTGTATGTGGCTGGTTTCTTCGGCTACAACTTGTAGGAAAGAGTTCACGTTGTCGCCTATCTCCTGGAGGTTCCTGTCGTTTCTTGGTAAGATTGAAGAAACGACCAAGGAGGTGTGGGGAAACTTGTCGTGAGACGATTTGATTAGCTTTCTGAAACCTTCGGAAACTGCTGTTGGGTCCTTCAGGTCACGTACGTCGTTTGTTCCAACGTGTAAGAATATCGCTTTTGGTTCCGGCATGGTTGTGGTTTCGATGTACGCTGTAGCCTGCGTCAGATTGAATGTTAATTCCTTTCTCACTTGTTTATCGGGGTACAAGATGTCTGTCTGGATAGCTCTTGTGTTCGAGTCGCCAAGAATCAAGATGTCAAGTGGAGCCTCTTTGTTTTGCCAATTTACACCAGCGGGTTGTTTTGTTCTTGGCGCGCGGATGTCTGCTCCTGTTCTCTTCTCACTTCTTTGTGAGTCTGTGTTCCCCACGCAGTTTTCTTTGTCACCGTTGTGATGTGACTCATGTGAATTGACAAATATGGCGTCGGCATTGTCGTTGATATTACCCAGAACTTGAAATCTGTTTTGTACAGAGATAGATGCAACATCGCGTAACAATCTATCAGCGCGGTCTGATGAATCATTAGAAGTTTGAGTTTCTACAGAGTTCGCGTGGCGCTTCACGCTGGCCGCTTCTGCTTCTCGGACGGCTGCGGACAATCTCTCGTGTTTAGACTCCAACGCCTTGATCTTACTCTCAAGCTCACGTTTGTCCTTGTTCAGTCGCGAAATGGTATTCAGGAGCCCGTCCTTTTCTTCTTTAGTGAGACCAGCGCAAATATGCGGTTGTTCACAGGAACTAACTCTTGCTTCTATAGCGGAGAGCTTCTGCATCACCGTGTCCTCAAACAAAGTTCTATCAGTGATAATGTCGGCAAGGCACGATTCCATTTTGGTCACACTTTCCTGAACCTGAACAATAGACTGATTAAAAGTGACGCTCTTGTTCGCCATCTTGGATTCTTCAACTACATGGGTGACACTTTCACTTTCAGTAACATTATTACAGTTGATATCAAACACTTCTTTAGGAACAGTGTTACATGCATCACAAGTGCCTGATTCAACTGGCTGTTGACATGAAGAACAGGGTGGAGGGTTTATAGCGGCTGGGGTCAAGCCTGTCGATGTAGAGTCGGCGTCGAGATCAGGCGCTTGTTTGTTGGCAGAGACTTTGTTTGGAGTGAGACCGGTACCTATGGACTTTTTGAGCTCAGGATAAATTTCAGAGAGCCACAATAGGTAAGCGGAGCCTTGGATCAGTAGTTTATGGCTTGATTCATAGAATTTGATGCTAACGGATCCCATAGGCTGGTGAGACTTCATGTCAACGAACGACGTCTTTATCTGTTTGCCATTTTTCCCTCCGTCTGTTGCACGTAAGCCATGGTGTTCTTCACATTTCTCAAGCCAGAGTTTGGTGAGATTCTGAGGTAAAAATATCGTAACGCTTTGCTCGTTGTACTTTTCATGATAGTTGTGATTTTAGATGTAGATCTTATGAGGCTAAACTATATGATTACTGAGAAAATTCAGACTGACAAGTCTGCCATTTTTATAATAAAGATCGATTCCTAATCCCAAAAATGGATAGCTTTTTAGATCAAACTTTTAAAATAACGTACTTTCGGCAATAATGTTGTATTCTGTTGGCTATAATTGGCTGTGACGCCATGTGTAAGTACTAGATAAGAAACTATAATGTGATTTATTTGTTTGAACTGAATTATTTGATAAAATAATCAACGTCTTGATTCTCCTTGGGAACATTTATTTGCAACGCTCGCAGACCTTTGGTTAGCTAACAGTTACAAGAAACTCACAGGATGAAATTGTTCTGATACATATAATAGATAATTGAATATAGTAATACATGTCTTAGCATGACATTCATCAGCAATAAATCTGCTGTGAAGGTATTTATATGATAAAATGCAGTCTACTATCTATAGACTTGAATAAATTTGAGGTAATAGAATAAGTTAAAAGAGTGTTTACTGCCACCATGTTAATAAGTTAACTTGAAAAATATCAATAAACTGTGAATAATGTCATAATTAGTAATTATATCTATAAATCTAATTTCTTGGTTTATCTAATATTATCCAGCATTACCTGATGTGATAGTCACATGAGTGCAAACACTGTAAATTGCAAGTTCTAGTTAGAACTTCAGTAATATGACAATACTATTATTTGATAATATTACAATAAAGATATATTGAAATTAGAAATTATTAAATGGAACGATTTTGTCCTTGAAATGATTAGAATCCGTAATCTGTATCCATATTCTATATATGCTACTATAATACTATCACAACAAAAGCTAAAAACTATTCTACTACCTTCCTTGTTTCTAATACGATTATTATTTTCCATTCTAGGGTGACATTATATGTGTCAAACAATTTCCATACATTTCACTATTACTTCATTGTAAATGGTAATTTTTATGCACATGCCGGCCATACATTTGAATATCAGTTAAATGATATCGTCTTATTCGTCTAACAATCAAATACTGCATGATATATGATAAAGAGGTTATATATTGTGGACATTTGTCTGTTACATCTTATTATGATTATCACTCTCTCAATTTCATATAAAGTAGACGTAACATTATTCTATAGATATGATTGGAAAGGGTTACCAAAGAACAAACAGCCATTTAACCCATCTTTTATCTATTGAATCAATTACAACACCGCATTGTTGTGAACATTTTTGAACCAATACCAAATACTGAAAATGATGTCCAACTTTTCTTCTTTAACTTTAGATCCACTAGCCTTCTCTATAACAAAGACAAATTTGATACAAGTCTTAACTCTTAGCAGCAAAATTGTTGAAGAGAAAAAACAGTAGATCAGAAGTGCTGTTCTCCATCGCGTAAATAGACTAGGCTAGAGGCTTGGCTTCTTCCACTCCCTTCTTCTTCCAGATGTTCATCCTCAAGTCCTCGGTATCTTTCATCCTGGGGTGGTCGTCGCGACCGGTCATGTCCAGGCTCTTGATAGATCCTGCCAGAGATCCCAGCGAAGACGCGATGTCCCCGCTTGTCACTTTCTTATCCTTCGGGTCCGATTCTTCCCGCTTCTTGAAGAGATGAGCGGCAACGAGCTCGAAGAGGATGCTGCACATCCTCAGCATGACCATGAGTCCGAAGAAGTAGTACCTATATTCAGCAAGAAGAAAATTCAAACATTCTCAGCAACCTACAAAAACTACTAGGCTCTATTCTCGATTGAAATAAGAGTTCGGAGACCTCATATCTCAATGAATTATTTTGATCGTGCAAATGACTTCCATATTTGCATAATCTATGCTTGGTCATGTACACCTTTGACTAACTTACACAGGTCACAATGTTAACAGTCCAATCATTTACCACTTGGAAGAATTATGTCACATTTGCATTAATTGTGCAAATAAGGAACTAATTTGCATCATTGGTATCTGTTCCCCCTGCCATAAACTACATATGTTACATACACTTGAATCCGATAATGGTAAACACTGCAAATATAGATTTTCCTCATCAATTATGCAAATCAAGTACCAAATACTGAATATCATAGAATTTTGTCGTTCCTTTGTTCAGTTACTCTTCTTGGAAGTTTTACAAAAAAAACGCCCCTACAGTTCCAGAGCAAGCTGCTAGGGGGTCTAAACCTACACCACGTCTTTCTTACATCACAAGCTATCTGCCGACAACAAATCAATACCATAGCATGTCCAGGTCAAAAGATACAAAACACAGAAGTTGTGCTGCAGTACCAAGGTCACATACCAGGGGGTCTAAAATCGGCCTTGACGTTCGTCTTCCCAACACCTACCCACATATCAAATGCAATCACAATTCATTCAGGGGTTCTTGAGTTATGCAGACTACAATAGTCAGGAATCACAAACAGACACGCAGACACACACAGTACAGACACACAAACAGACACACCCAATACTATATCTCCTTTTAATGGAAATAACAATCTACCTGATCAAGGGTATCAACCTTGAGGGTTCGTCTCTCTTGTCTAAATACTAATAAAAATATTTGATAAAAAAAGTAACACTTACCTGTTGCGTTCCAGGTCGTAGAGGATACAGGAGCCCCTCCTGCCGCACGTGGTGTTCCACAGAAGACAGGTCGAGTCGATCAGGGCGCCGAAGTAGATGGGCGATGGTATGAATCCTGAAACAAATATTCAACAATAACTAATACGCCATCCTATTATCATAAATCGTTAATTTATGATTTGACCCTGTCGATCACAAAAATGGAGGGACCTCTCCAAAGCGCATGACGCATATGTTGAAATAAGTCTTAAGAGGAGTATTGATAGTGCCTGGGAAGGGTTATGGTCTTATGGAGGTTCTGGCTTCCCAAATGTCAAGACCCGACCAGGTTAGTTAGTCTGTGTAACGAAACCTCCGCTGTCCGAGGCTGTAATGGACCCTCCGTCTAGGGGGCCGGCGGATGTTTGGCGGGCGGCTATATGCTAGCCTGGTATCCTCTGTATCTGTCTGTATCTGTATCTATATAGCCGGTATAACCGCCATTCGGCGTAACACACCAGCTTGGTGTAATATAGCTCCAGAGTCTGCTCTGCCCCCTCAATAGGTTTGGATACCACACTAGCTATAAGCATCACTTGATCAGGCAACAGGTCAGGTATCAAATCATGTTTTTAATTCAATTGTGGTTCTAACCAGATAAGGCCGCCAAGTGAGTTTTTGATGCAGTACTTTTTCAAAACAGAAAGTGTTATAACTTACCTATCAATCGATAGAACACAATCTGCACCCCCATGCCAAACGATTTCGTCTCGGGAGTCAATGACCTGAAGAAGACGACAAAGCACAACATGTATCCATTAGTGTGTGCAAATGGTCATAACAATAGTCTTTCGATCAACATATCACCATTTTGCATTTGCTTGAGGTACAGTGTGAAGTTATCAGAGAAGCAAATTGATATCTATTGAATCTGTGTAAATGCCTACCTGAGAACTGCAATAATGCTTGGGATGAATCCAAAGGAAGAGATGAAACCAACTGTGACAAAGCTTGCCACCCAGTACTTCCATTGTTCACATATCTGAGGACAAGGAGCACCAATGGCAAAGTTCGGCATGCCCATTCCGGGAGGCATTATAGGTCCTTTTCCTGGAACTCCGGTGCCGGGCCGCTGGCCTCCCGAATCCGGCATTCCATCTCCGGTTCCCGGACGCTGGCCACCCGAATCCGGCATTCCATCTCCGGTTCCCGGACGCTGGCCTCCCGAATCCGGCATTCCATCTCCGGTTCCCGGACGCTGGCCACCCGAATCCGGCATTCCATCTTCTCCCGGACGCTTGCCCCCCGAATCCGGCATTCCATCTCCGTTTACCGGACGCAGGCCGCCCGAATCTGGCATTCCATCTCCGGTTCCCGGACGCTGGCCGCCCGAATCCGGCATTCCATCTCCGGTTCCCGGACGCTGGCCACCCGAATCCGGCATTCCATCTTCTCCCGGACGCTTGCCCCCCGAATCCGGCATTCCATCTCCGTTTACCGGACGCAGGCCGCCCGAATCTGGCATTCCATCTCCGGTTCCCGGACGCTGGCCGCCTGAATCCGGCATTACAGGACCAGTGGCAGGACGTTGGGTGCCCGATTCCGGCATTCCAGGTTCGGTGCCGGGATCCTGGCCGTCCGGAATACCGGGAGTAGTAGCGTTCCTCCTCTCTCTAGGCTGTCCTTCTTCTTGTTCGATCCCTCCGGCTGCCGGTTGCATCTGGCCGCCTGGAGAGGGCTTACCGCCCGGTCGCTTGCCGCCGCCCCTCCCAAACTTTTCGGCCAACTTCATCAGAGCCTCTGGAGGTAGCTTAGCCAAGCAAGCGCAATTTGAATAATTCTGCAAATACAAAAGGTGCAAATAGATTAAAAATGAACAGAAATGATATTTTTTCAACCTCGATTAAAGCATTTACATGCATTAGATTAAGAGAATGCATATTATTGCAATATCAACAATATAGACCTTACCACACATGCTAATCAATGCTTATTTTTGGAAGTGTTGCTGTGTCAATACCGTATCTCAGACAACAAGTCTAAGTACTTTCCCTAACTTGCGTAAGTAATAAAACATGAACAGATCGCTCGCTTTTGACGTTGACTGATGATACAAACAGATTTGGAACGGTGAAGTTCTCCACCAAATCTACAAGAGTACTGACCGCAAGTGTGAATCCCATCGGGTGCGTGAAGCTCTGCTTGACGGTGCAGCCTGCGTGGCAGCCCGAGAAGTAGGTGACGCCGTCCGACCCGCAGACCGGGCTGTACTTCTCCGTGCTGCAACTACACTCTGTGTTGCAGGGGGAGAGCAGATTGAAGTCCTCGGCGGAAAGGCTCGGAGCGTTGGGCATGTAGGGGCTGTGGTGAAGAAAAAGTAGTATTAAAGTTTACCTAGTGTATTTCTGAATGGCAAAATATGAGACGGGCGGCGGTACAGGCTTCCCGCTGGTAGAGTCACGTGTCAGAATTAGTGGATCGCCATTTCATTGAAAAGTAATAATGGCACACATATACCCACCTAGGGTTACATCATCAGACGTTTGGTAAAGCTTTCAATAGATCTATCACAAAAAGTTTAGATAAGATTCTTTTAAACCCAATTGTATCAGCTGTATAGCTCAAGATACGCGCATGGCATCGTTTGCTACATAATCTACCTAACAAAAAACTATCTGTGATTTCTAACGATTAGGCTGACAGAGAAGCACTATGAAAAAGGAAGTAGACATCAAGTCAATATCAACATATTACATTTCTTAGAAAATTTAATTTACTTCTATATGTATAATGCAGAGGTTGTTAAAGGCCATCTACTCGAACTTGCTATATAACTGCTACATTTCAAACGTACCTGTATCCATATGGTATGGTGACGCCTGCCATGGGCGGCACTGGGCAAGTGAAGAAGAACATTCCGATGAATCCCAGTGACGAGACGGCTGTGCAGGTGATACTCATGTAGACACACTGCCTCGGCGACAGTTTGAACCGCTTGATGATGTACCCAGACACCAGGAAGCCGACAATCATCGTGGGTAAGACGACGGGGGCTGAGTTGTTCGGGAAAACATGACACGAGTTAACATTCAAATTTACACATACAAGGCCAGCAGCTCTCTCATGTAGACACACTGCCTTGGCGACAGTTTGAACCGCTTGATGATGTACCCAGACACCAGGAAGCCGACAATCATCGTGGGTAAGACGACGGGGGCTGAGATGTTCGGGACAACATGACACGAGTTAACATTCAAATTTACACATACAAGGCCAGCAGCTCCCGCCAGACATGTACAGCGCTAACGCCACTGTGTACGCGGTTCGATTTGATGTCACCTAAGAATCATAATGAAACGCACGAGGTGAGTAGGACATGTCTCCTGGCTCCCAGAAATATATATACTCTTGGCCTTGCGCGTGCATCCGAGACTAACAAAATTTTAAACATGACGACACCTAAATTTCCAAGATGGAGGCGCCCAATTTCCAAGATGGCGGCACGAATGCGTCAGGAGAGTACAGCAGCATTGCCTTTTGCTTACACAAAACTGTAATGAATTGCAAGACTTACCGACAAGCAGATTGGCTCGTGACTTGGGGATGCCAAACTGCACCTCCATGAACTTAGGCATGAAGGAGTAGGCCCCGGATACGGACGTGTTGCACACACCGGACAGACACAGCATCATGAACGTCGCGTTCGTCAGGATACTCTTTAGGCTTTTGGCCATATCTGAAAAAAATCAACAAAGTTTTATTTGCCGGTTCGTGCCCGAAGGCTAATTGCAGAAGCATAGGAGAGTCACTAGTGACAATGGAATTGACGTTGATGCAACAGGAGACTACTCATATATTAGTGTTGGCTAAATCTAGACAAGAAGGGTCTGACTTCTTTTCTGGAAGTAGAGGGAGAAGAAAAGCCCCCACATTTTGTATACTGTGTGGGTTCTGCAATTTCAAACGAAAATGGCTTTCTGTTCGTCCGTGAATATGAAAAGGTAGGGATACGTAGGTCCTGGTGACTCATATACTGAGTTTGATCAGATGCGCTGTGTTTGCTGCACTAGTAAGTGAAGAGACAGGAAAATTTGGAGTGCGAGATCGAGAGAGAGAAACAGAAATTTCGAAAAGATGACATGAGATGAGATAAGAAAAGATATGATAAGATATGATATGATAAGATGAAATGGTGAGGAAAATTGGCTTCACATTCAAAATAATCTGGCACCTTTGAGTTGCTCCACCAGCCCCCTCGTTGAGTCCAGAAGGGGTTCCCGACGATCAGTGTCCATCATTGGCAGCATCCGGCCTTTCGCGCTCTTCTCATCCTTTTCCTCTTCGTCATCGTCATTGTCAGGCCTCTTCATTGCTGCAAAAATATGATATGTGGCAAACAGCATTTCATGAGAGGATGGGATGGGAATCAAGACAATTGGGACATACAACGATTCACGAGCTAGTGTAATGTTTCTAGTTTTTTACGCGTATGAAGGTTTATCTGTGGCGGTTATCGACATAGTAATGAATTTACTCGCTATTTCGTAATTCGATAGGGCCCATCGGTCATCCCGAGACGGGGCTGACACCGACTTCCGTTCACCTTTGACCCGTTGCTAACGTCACACTTCCGCTCAGGTCAAGTGACAAAGGCTTCTGGTCGAATCAACTTGAGAAGGACCAGAGAACTCGTCGAAAAACTTGTCGGTACGGTAGGCGCTTTACGTTGTGTACGCAAATGGTGAGAAATTTATCATCATGTGCATATGATATGGGGAAGTTTTGATCCATCACATGATGTCGCTATTCCGAAAGGTCACGTGTATGATCACGTGTCATTCTTCTTGACGAAAGCTCAGTCAAAAGTTCGGTGAGTGCACATTCTTTTGTATTGTAAAGAAAGCAGGTGGTTTCTTCAAACATAACATGGCCCTTCACATAGGAATTTTCATAGAAAATCGATTTCCAAAACTTACCAGCGGGAAAGAAGAACATGGGTATCGCCACCACCAGCAAAACTGCTGCAATAAGGAAGAACCCGAGCCACCAGGCGCCGACCCACATGGGGTTATTAGGGGTCAGTCCGAAGTCGCCGGGGTCAATGTCCTTGTCGACGTCGACGTAGATCTTGATGATGAAGGCACTCGAGATAAAGCCGAGAGGAATGCCGATAGCGAAGACGACAGAAGACATTCCTGTAAAGAAACGTGGCTATATTTGAAAATAGGCATGTTTGGGACTGTTTGCCAATTTCCACTAGTTTGTCCAATCGCATTGCTTTCCTGCTTAGCTAGTGATTATAACATTGAATGAATGATTTTATATACAAAACAATTGCAACGTTGACAATGTATGGAAATGTACAGATAACATAATTAACAATCTATGTGTATTTTTCCACAATTCTAATTACTACTTTATTATGTCAAATATAATCTACAGTGATAACTAAACGAAACCATTCTAGATATCAAATTGCATATTTCTAGGCTACTTTGCGACTTAACGTTCGTCAAATCTCATTTAGGAATAGTACAGTTTCTTTTTGGTATAGAGTTATGAATGCATGGGTCTATGTGGATAGATAAGGAATCTGGACAAGATAAAAGTACATTGAAAGTATCGGTACTTGAGTGTGACAAGGTAACATAACATTAACACCTCTGTATTTGTATCTGCACCTATAGACTGAGTCTGTGTATTTTATGACCTGATGTCGAGACATTTGTTATCATACAGGTGTAATTTCAAGTCCCTAAAGAAACTGTAAGTGGGTCAGATCTAGGAGAACTGATCTTTGCTTCTGACGGACTCCTAAGGTGGTGGTAATTTTTTTTAAATCTACTGACAGTCGCTCATACAAATGTGAACAACAAATTGCGATATTTCAGGCTCAAGAAAATATGTGCCTAGCCCTTGTGCCAAATATCAAATTATTCATGAAAAAATGAATCTGCTATGATGCAAATTGCATTACTTTTTGACTCACCCTCGTACATATGGTGGAGGTATCAGCTTAACGTTGACCAATTTGATTGATTGATTGATTGATTGATTGATTGATTGACAATGAATAGAAGCAATGAGTTATATGGAGATGGAAGCGCCCACTCACCAAAGTAGAGAGGTGCACTTTTCCTTGACACCTGATCGTCGATGTAGGTTGTCCCAAGAGGTCTGACAGGCGTACCACCAATCCCGTATATAACCTATGGTGCAAAAAGTAGCCATGATTAAGTACGAGAACAAAGGAGAGCAAATAAGCATCTGTGGTTTGGGCTTTTGACACGTCGCTATGACAACACTTGATTTTGACGCTTGCCAATCGACTGGACTGCTGACTGTAGAACAGTTATTGTACATCTGCTTGCGACGACGTCAAAGTAAGCAGCTTTCGAAACGGTAGTTCGCCTACACCTGTGATGTAACCTATATCCATTGCTTTTAAAAACGGGTTATTCAGGAATACCGCCGGAATTGCAAACTTGAGAGACTCAAGTAGTATCAAGTAATGCACATCTGCTTGTGATGACGTAGCCAGCATGAGTGTAGTATGTGATGCCCATCTGCTTGTGATGACGTAGGCAACATATATGTAGTATGTGATGCCCATCTGCTTGTGATGACGTAGGCAACATATATGTAGTATGTGATGCCCATCTGCTTGTGATGACGTAGGAAACATGTCGGTGTAGTAAGTGATGTACATCTGCGTGTGATGACGTAGGCAGCATGTGTGTAGTAAGTGATGCACATCTGCTTGTGATGACGTAGGCAACATGTGTGTGGTAAGTGATGTACATCTGCGTGTGATGACATAGGTAGCATCTGTGTTGTTAACATGTTGGCAATATCTGCTTGTGATGGCGTAGGCAGCACGTGTGTACTGGCTATTACGGCACATCTGCTCATAATGACCGAGACAGCATGTGTGTAGTACGTAATGCAGATTTTATGAGGATGTAGGCAACATGTGTGTAGTAGCTTATGTACATCTGATGACGTACCTGTGCGAACAGCAGCAGGGCCAGCCATCCTACTTTGGCAGACTCCGCCTCAGCCTCCTCCCTCCCGCACGATGGTATCGTCTGATTGGCCATGCACGTGTCCTGGTGACAGGAAGATAATTAGATCAAAAGCCTTTTCCCAAACTCTATGTTTTGTGTAATAATCCATGGTCCGTCTAAGAAAATGTAATTGATGAATTGAATAAAGTACCTGGTGACTGATATAGGAAACAACATATAGTTTTAATATCATGGCACATTAGCGCTTACTATGTGTTATGTTTTTTGGGTGTGAATCATGTGAAAGGCATTAAATATACTTTCAGTTATTCAGCAATTATTAAATCGTACAGGTATTGATAAGTCTGTACTGCAGAAGGTACACTGGTTATGAAAAGGTTTGGAGGAAAGACAGAAGATATGTGTTCATTAAACCATCATAAAAATAAGATGCTTAGCAACCTTTAAATGGATTTTTCTTATCAATCTTAAATGATATCAAATCCATTACAATCCAAAATACATAAGTCAACCTGTTTCTTTGTCTATTTGATCTTCTGTCTGTCTGTATGTCTGTCTGTTTGTTTGTTTGTTTGTTTGTTTGTTTTTGAAATGCAGTAATGAAAGTTGATTACAGACCTTTCTGGTGCTGTTTCCTGTACTCTGAAGGTTGACGTCGTATGCCGGCGCGAAGAAGTGTGGCGCACCGGATAGGACGGCGGCAACGGCCAGAAGTAACGCACCTACACCTGTGTTCAAGATGAGCAAAATTGTATTAATACGTTGATATAGATGGAAACTATAAACTAAGGTATAGGGTTTGCTAGCAAATATATAATGTTTACCTTTACATGGTCCTTAGTCAAAAAACTACTGCTTTGTTTCATAGATCGTGGTTAAAAACTTGTGGTCCAAAATTTTGCTCAGTGTCACTGAAGAAAAGTAGTGGATGCTACTTTAAACGTCTGACCGTTTCCAAAAGCATATCCAGTTGCTTGAGTAACTGTTATTTGGGGTACTGCCCTGTTTATTCTTACTCAAACACATTTCCCCGCTCTATTTCAAGGTCATCCACATTCTAACAAAAGGGCTGAAGCAATCGCGTTCATGGTGACCAGCCCCTCCAACTCTGTCCTGCCACTTGCTACATTGTATGATCGAACACCACACGGTGTCTGCTACTTTACCAGTAACCATGGTGACAGCCGTCTGGTCCAGGTCATTGACCTTATTTGTTCGGAGAAGATGAAGAAACGGAGCAAAAACAATATATTTCCCTTCCGTAAAGGTAAACATTTCAAATGCTACCAGATCACGCCACAGTAAGAAGAGACAGCATCGTCGTCTAGTGCAATGATATAGCTATTAAGATTAACAACATTTTGTATGTGATTATCAATGTGAAAGTGGTTATCAACGTAAGAGATTGCTTTTCTCACCAATAATCTTTGGCCGGCTGACTCCAGGCTTGCCTCCGTAGTAAGTGACAAATAAGACCGTCAACATGCTTCCGACGTCCGCAGAGCTGCTGATGAGACCAAGCTGTTGGCTTTGAAGGCCAAATCTGACAAAATATTGCGAAAAGTGAGAAATTATACTTATGGCTGTGTACTGCAGCTGGGAGGCGCTGCTGAGGAAAGAATGCGGTCCCAAACGTGACTAATCTTGTATCCCCTTGCTACTACTATATACATCCAACTGCAGCGACACCTAATGGCAGGGCGAAGTAGAACCATGGCCAGTCAATAGTTGTGTACAAAGAACTTTGCTATCCTGTAGGCCATCTAGTTTACACAGAATTGCCCTGAAAGTTATGTCCCATTCAGTATTATGTAACATTCAGCTATTTAGTGACAACAGTCAGGATCCAAACTCTCAAACTCCCAATCTAGAATCTTTGTTGTCAACTACTGCAAGCATACATATCATGTAAGAAATAAACAGTAGTATTTAAAGGTATGATAAAAAATGAAGATGACACAATGTCTGGTCATACTTAACATCAGTACTTAACTTTTACTTTCACACACATATTCACGGCATATAAACACCGTTCTCTTGATATGTGCACCTTTTGAAGGTCGCTCCACTGAGGAGGGAGTAATCTTTCCCGAACGGCTTGAAACAGGAAGTGACGTCACTTACAGACGACAAATCAAGTCACAGACTGTGCGTTGAGTGTCGACAATCGCACTTTTTTAAAGCCATGTGAACTCTATATGTCAATCATCACGAGTAAAAGCTATATGTTGCAATAAAGTTTCTGTGTTTCAGACATTAAGCTTTTATCAAGAAAGAAGCATTGAAACCTTATAAGAGATGGACATTGTGGGCCGAATCAGGTGCCTACTTCTGTCTTACCGTTTCTCCAGGGTGGTGAGCACACCGCCGACGTAAGCACCCCCTGACAGGTACGTCATGATGACGAGACACCAGGACAACAGGAACATCTTGGGGTTGGCCAGGCGAGCAGCCCAGCTGGAAACGACACAATAAGAGGTTAAGCAGTCATGCTCAATTGAGGTGAAGCATGATGCTTTTTCAATAAGCTAGTGGTCATGCAATGCGGCTTTGCCACGGCTCGCGTTTTTGGCCAAGCACACCGGGTCAACCCTATTATCTGCTCGATAAGTGTGTTGGGTTCTAAATTACGTGCAGAGGTTTGACGCTTGCAACCCCTTATAATTACAACATGTCCGAGCTGGAGTAGACCCTAGGATCGAACTCGGGCCCCAGGATCCACGGAATTTGATCCAGATGGCGAAGCAGGGTTGCGTTACCGCTTGCGCCATGTCAAAAACTTCTCTAATAAACAAAGAAGAAATCGAAGATCTCATACATAGATATAGGATATCTAGAGTATATGTGAATTTCTTGCTTTATTCATTATTGTGAATTTCTCGCTGATTCTGTCTATGTTTATGCTGCTTTCTCACTGGCTCCCAAAAGGCAACAGACATGCATATAGAAATAATTTTAGATAGGAAATGAGATAACCTTTCTGGGACCTTTCTGGGTCCTTTGACCGAAATTCTTGTCAATATCTTCAACATGCCTAGCATGTGGATATGAGTTTTGAAACACAAACAAAACAGGCAGAAATACAAAAAAACAATACCTTCCGTTTCACAACGAAGGTATCGAATGGGAATGCACTGACCCACTGAATAGACGAAGAATGAAAATGGAGAGAAATTTTAGGTTCCATTGAAAAGGAGTCATTCAGAACCCCCCACCCCACCCATGCACCACACAATCCAACCCAGAGAAAAGCAATGCATTGTCACTAAACTAACCATATAAACCTGGAAAAGAATCTTATGACTAGACACAAGCACACTTAATATTTACAAGTAAAGAAATCGTGGAAAACGTGATAAACTTTTACTTATTAGTAAAGTTAAGAACGATTTAAATCATTAACTACACACCCACAATTCATAACCTTAGCATTATGAACCCGTTGATCAAAATACTCTTATTTGCTTATCTTAGCGAGGATTAACGATAAATATCCATGTTTTAGGACTGTGGCTGTGTCATGTAACGATGACGTCACAATTGTACTCACCTTGGCTTGCAGGCGCCCACTCCACAGCTGACATCCTCGTCCTGCGCATGCGCGGTCTTAGACATGGCGGATTGATCGTCGCCTCTTCACCTCCCCGATATCCTGTCATGGGGAGGGGGTGACAGAAGATGTAAACACAAACAAAACCGTAACACGACTATAGATCACAAACATGACAACAAAAACAACGACAGTTTGTGCTAACTTTTGACATTTTAATAATCAAAACGAAATCAACTTTTGGAAGATATCTACAATTTAACATGCCTGTACAAAATCGATGAGATAAAGTGAATTATCAGAGCCAAACGGTAAAAGTACACCGATTGTCTTGTGTCCCCTTGATTGTTTTTGTTATCCATGTTGTATGTTTATATAATGATTTGCTCTTATTCAATGCAATCTGGAGGAGAGAGCGTCATATAAGCATATTGCTTTTTTAATCCTCAATAAACAAATGAGATTTTTCTAACTCTCGTTCTAAAATTCATGCATGTCTAAGCTGAGTTGAACAAGTTTTGATAGTCGCTACACTGTGTTGCAAAACAACTGAAATCAATCCCTACTCTATGGGAAAAACAGGACCATTGTTATTATCTTTAGCAGACACGCCTATAACCTAGCTAGCCACCACACATCCCCCTAATACACATGACTTAAAGACACATGTATACGTTATGTCTTGTAAACAATTGCAAACAGGGGCCCCGCCAGGTACTTTACAATCAATCAATCAATCAATCGTTCACAGGCATCGGTGTCTGATGCATGGCGGCTGCAGACATGCATAGGGCTCGCCAACCATTTTGTAAAAGGGCGAAGGGAAAACCAAGGCAACAGATTAAGGTCTTACAGAACATTCAAAGATATTTATGAAAGAGAAGCACACAAAAAAACATTGCAAACTTCCAACATCGCAGAGCGATGTGTAAACTTCGCATCAGTGACCACTCCTCACACATAGAATCTGGCAGGCATAGCCGTACCCCTCTGAATAATAGAACATGCGAATTCTGTCACCACTTATATGTCAAAAATGAGACCCAGTTTGTACTCGATTGTTCCTTATATGAAGATGAGCGCCAAGCGCTGCCTAAGACAATAGAATTAGACCAGAAATGTACAAAAATGTTAAAGCAGGACACTTTCATATACCTGATGTAAGAACAGCCCCAAATCGCGTAGCCGGTTTCTTTTTCCCCTCTCAGCACACGCTGCTACACTAACAACATCGAACTACAGCCGAACTGTAGTTAAGGTGTAGTTCGGATTTGCGGTACTACATTTGCTACAGGAACTACAGCCCAGTGCCGAGCGCCTGGTTGAGCTTTGTCTCGTCGGTCGGCGATTGTGTCGACACTGCCCGAGGAAGTGCCCGGCACGGTCGACCCCACATGCCTAGCTGAGCTTACCTGTCCGGCCAAGAGTCCCTCCGGCTACAAGTTTGTTTGTTTTTTAGTCTTTTTTTTCCCTTTCAGTACACGTTGCTACACTCATTACATTGAACTGCGTATACAGACGGACTGTAGTTAAGGTGCTGTTCGGATTTGCCTTACTACACTGGCTACAGGAACTACAGCCCAGTGCCGAGCGCCTGGTTAAGCTTGCTCTCGGCCAGCGACTGCGTCGACACTGCCCGAGGAAGTGCCCGGCACGGTCGAACCCAAATGTCTAGCTAAGCTTGACTGTCCGGTTTGAGTCCCTCTGGCTACAAGTCCCCACAGCGCCAATTATGATCCGGCGGGCATGCTGCCTCCGGCCGTCGAATAACCCAGTTTCACACTACCGCCTGACCCCGACACTCCGCCTCTCATGGCAGTGATGAAAGGCCTGCCACTGTCACGGACTAGGGCCCGCCACGGCCCCACGCACCTGGGTCCGTATGCCGGCGATTTCGTAGGTAAAGCCATTGTCACACTTGTGCGTATATGCAAGTCCGCATGAGTTGCGTATTAACATGTTTTTGGTTTAGGTTAAGTTTGCAGCCGAAGAAGTAATTTCTTCATGGTTTGATAACTAGACTGCTCAACGGTGGGTCAAAGTAGAAAACAACTTCCTCCCTGCAAAATTTATCTAAACCAAAAAAAGTTACTGCGGTACTCATGCGCAATTGGATATGCGCACAAGTGTGACAGGGCCCTTATACACGACCCCGAGACGACGCCCGACACGACAACGCCATTACGTCGGACTAAGGCCCGCCACGGCCCCGCGCGCCTGGGTGCGTTTGCCGGCGATTTCATTTTCGTGATGTTATACACGACCCCGAGACGACGCCCCACACGGCAACGCCATTGCGTCGGACTAGGGCCCGCCATGGCCCCGCGCGCCTGGTTGCGTATGCCGGCGATTTCGTGATGTCTTACACGGAACATCCACCCTCTCCCCTCAGCACCCCGACCGGTACCAATCGAACGTGAATCGCATTGAAACTCAGATTCGTATCAGCCATTTCCCGACAAATCGCTTTCTAACTTGCGTTAACGACTACATCTGACCAAACAAACTCGCCAGCGAGATGGTGGAAGGTGTCAGCTTCCAAAAGACGTTTTCAGATTGACAATTTTGGCACTTTGGAAGTGATTGAGTTCGCCCACGATTTAACGTTTAGAGAAAAGTAGTAGAAACTAGAAGTTAAATTGCGGGCGGATTCAATCACTTCCAAAGTGCCAAAATTGCCAATCTGAAAACGTCTTTTGGAATCTGACACCTTCCACCATCTCACTGGCGAGTTTGTTTGGTCAGATGTAGTCGTTAAAGCAAGTTAGAAAGCGATTTGTCGGGAAATGGCTGATACGAATCTGAGTTTCAATGCGATTCACGTGGTTCGATTAGTCGGGGTGCTCAGGTATACTGTAAATCCACAAGCAGTGTCGGGGCAAATATTTGACAGAGGCAGAAATTATGGGCTAGAGGACAGAGGCTATGGGGTCTCGCCAGTACTTTACCATACCTTTACTTGTCTATTTGTTTCCTTGACTTTATCGCAACGTGAAGGGGGGACGAAACAGGGGCATGCGCACCTTTACAAGTTGTCAACCCACACACTAGAAACAATGTCAACAGTATAATACATAACAAATACTACACCATCATGCTGTAATGGTGAAAAATACACAAAACAAAATCAATTTACCTGTATCTTAGGTATACTTGTAACACACAGGTGAGACGTCTGCACATGGGGGGTTAGACACAAATGCTTAAGCTCACTCGCGTACGTGTGTACAAGTAAATACCTCGGGGAATGAATTTACAATTGTCCTTACGGTCAATGACTTCAGGCCCGGGCGGTCAGTGACGCCATGGCTCCATGCCAGACTACCACGTTCCTTGGTACCGGTTTACACGGCCACTAGTGGACCTACGACACTTTAGCCTGGGTAACGCTTAGTACACAATATCACCTTTTAAGGGGTAAAGAGTCGGGATTGTTGCAGATTTTCATCAAATTCAATCGCTACATCCTCAGACCAGCGTCTATACCCCTCACCACCATGGAAGACAAAAATCCACTCATAATCTTATATTTTCACCAGTCAATCAAAGTCACTTAACTAACTGTCTAACCAACCAACCAACCAACCAACCAACAAACTAGACAAACAAACAGCACAACAAAACAACTGGCGGTGGGAACAAGTGGCCTGAGAGTGATATACACCTTTTTCACGAGGCGGACATGATAGACTGAAGACGAGGCCAGGGAGGCAGAGAAACAAAAACAATGCACAGTATCCGCTCCCATTTAGTTTTTCTTCCAAATCACACTTAGTCTTTAAATATAATATTCAATTATCAATATCATAACTGGCTAAATGCACAAAAATAATGCAGCAATCTATAGCCACGTTGACCGATCCCAAAGTCCGGTCAAGACGTATAGAAATACAATTGACAATAAGAACATATGATAGATTTTTGACAGACATGCAGCCACTTCCTCATTGGTAGATTCTCTATTCACCATATAAGCATTGATTGAACTACTAATTGTGATTGACAGTTAGGATCGGTCGGATGTTTGCAACAATGGCCTCGTTTTCATTCTATCATGGCCGCCGCGTGAGAAAGGTGTATACTAGTATTTTAATGAAATTCAATAAGAGCGGCCTTTCCCACGGGCCCAAACTGATACAGTGTTGCGCAAGCCTATCTCTACGCTAAAACTTACAAAAGACTTACAAATCTTACATAGCAAACCTTGAAGATCCGAGGATAAAGATTTGAAGGATCCTTTTTCGAAACAAATGGAACGATTTCTTAAAAAGAAACAAAGTCGTCGACCAATATGCTTGAAGATAAAGTTCATAAAATAACAACACAGAACACATATTGTTTCTGTTATCTTTTTCCCACCCCACTCCATCACCCCATACCTCACACATTTCTCTATGTTTCTTTCACCATCTTGCTTATGCTTTCGCACATATATATATGTTTTCAAGCAGATGACTTGTTTCATGTTCTTATCTACGCCATACACATTGTGGGTGATAAGAACGCAAAGCAAATGTACAAAACAGACTATAAAAACAAATAAAAGAGACTACGCAGATACTGCGTGTTCACATAAACTGCGCTACGTTCGAAAGATAATTCATCATACTCCATATTTGTAAAATAACAAAGTTTCTTATAACATTCTGTGAACCATGTTCTTTGTCACTGAGAAGATTTGATTTCCATGCATTTTCTCATTTTTTCAACGAGGGGTGAAAAACCAACACGACGACAAATTGGCCACAAACAAACAACCACCCTCCCCATAAGCGTTCGCAGTTTATTCTCTGCTGCAAAGGTGACAAGCAAAAATCGCAGAAGCACGAGGAACTCAAGTAAAGATCATTTGAGTATGCGGGAAAGCGAGCAAAAAGAGGCGAACACGTCAACCCATCGTTGATAAGGTTGTTTTTGCGAGCAGCGTTGGCCAATGGTTGCCAACAACTTACTTAAAAATACCTGACACACTAAATGAACAAAAACTACTTCTAAATTCCGTATGCAAAGAGTTCCTAACATTCCAAGACTATTTTCCCGTAACTTTGAGGAAGAAGAAAAGTACTCACGTGAATACAGTGGTGTTTTTCTCGCTCAGTACGAGACTACGACACGCAACGATGTCTTCTGTGGCGAAGACGACACGATTATGAAACGCTATGTTCTCATATGCACACCTGAAGTGGGCGTGGGTAGGTTGCGCCACGTAATGACAAGATAATGTGTTGTTCCTGCACCTGCCAGTGTCATCCTTTACCTCTGTGAAGCTTTCACCACCAAACAAGCAAATGACAAGACTGTATCAAGATTGAAAAAGGGGGGGGGCGAGACGTTCTTGACATATTTCATTGGTTATGTTTCGTTTCAATTATCTTCAAGATTTTGAAGACAAAGAAATATTTGAACAACATAAAGGACATTATATTTGCAAGCAAATACGGCACTTTGTACTCCATATCCCATAAGAAAACTGACTGTTCCAAAATCAACCCTGTGCAAAAATGGAACATTCAAAATAACATCAGTTAAAGGGGGCTACTGCAAAGTCATTCCTATCTGATATCAAAGCAAGAGACATGGAATAAAATGTAACGGTAGTTCCATAGCATTTCTGAGGCCGCCTTTACCTCTAGCTTTATAATTCTAATAATAATAACCTTTATTGTACATTCATGCCCTATCGGGCTAAGTACAAGCATACAGATACCAAAATACATGGTAACGTTCATATAATGACACTGACAGGATTTCTAATACTAATCTAAAACAATGGTTCTAAAACTAGCCTAATTCATAAGTTCGGCTTCTTCTCGTCACTTTGTGATGTTAGAAATATAATAGCCACTCGACCATTCGGCCGCCATAGAATGTGGACGAAGATTGTAGGAGGAACAAAGCTGGGATTAAATTACATGGGAAGACGAAAAGGGGAGTATCACTTATATCTGTGATCCGACAGGAAATGGTACTTCTCTTCTCCAAGGGTCCCGAGTTGTATAACTTCAAAATAACTACAAGTTATTGTTACGAAAACAGCCATGTGTATTCATGAATATTCATGAGCTACGTCCTAGAGAGGCGACATCTTGTACGCCATTTTATTTCCAGTCTGGTACACTTGAGGCCGGGAGAATCCTGAGAGAGACTCGCAGTAGGTGAGCTCGTCAGACGACAGTTGAGACAAAACGTCGTCTGACAAGGGATGGCGGACGGGTATGAGGATCCCTGGGTGCCACCAGATCCTCCAAACTATCCGGAGGGAGTTTATGAACAGGCTTGTGATGTTCAGTCTAGAAACGGTGCGTCTTTTGGCACCATAACATCAATGCCATTTTAACATTATTTGATTCATTTATTTATTCATTTTTTTTAATACTATGGCTGTAACGCAACTACTGAACTGTTAACAACAATGTGCCTAACGTTTTATTTTTCATTGAGTTGTTTTATCTTCATTTTATTTCATTGAGTTGTTTTATTTTTCAATATATTTCAACGCTACTTTACCATTATCCGCCACGATTTCTGGTATGAATCAATTGACAGCAATTTTTGCAAAACTATATGATAAGCCATCCTTTCTTTCTTTCTGTTACATGCCAATGTCATTGATTACCTTTGTCACTGATGCTATACACGTTACTATACTTCTCTAGTCCCGATGATACAAAATTCTAAAGAACCGCCCATAGCGCTGAGACCGACGGCTTTTTTGTGGCGGCGTAACCAATTTCCGCGAGAAGTATACTCCTCAAAATTATTTTGCCGCTAATCACTTTTCTAAAGCAGATGCTGTTTCTTTCTTTCTTGGGTGCTAAAGATATAGAATTTTATCATGGATTAGGATGAAGAGTTCTTATATGTTTCATAATATGCATATCTTTAAGATGTATGTTATTCTCTTTCGAACAAACACAGAAGGAAATTATATCCCCTACTTGTAGTTTCAAAGACTAAATTCTGACTAATTTTCATTATTCATTGAGCAACAAAGCTCATTTCAAAGCTTCACTTTGTAACCTAAAGCTGAAAGCTACCCAAACATATTCAGGCGTGTCACAGATTTCTATTGCAACAGGTAATATTCTCGCCTTGATTAGCAAACATAGGTAGCGTTTCATAGATTCCACCCAAGCTTTATTGGTCTGTAGCTAAGCTAAAACTACTGATTATTCAACTTGTTGCGATATTGCAATATGGAAGGTTGTCGAGTAGTTGTTTTGTTTACAAAATATTAAAAAATGCAGTTGTTGTCGTGGTTTATTCTACTAAAAATGGTAGTGAGTGCTAAAGACATAAATTTGTCTAAGCATTTTTTTTTAAATCACGGCAAAACGGCCACAAGACCACGTCACAAAAGAACGCTTTGTCCCAGTGAACGAGCACCGTAGTTAAAATCCTTCCATGACGTCGACGAGGTCAGTCTGTTCCATTCTGAGGTGGAAAATTTATTGACATCGTCGTCTTCGAAATCATGGTTATTAAAGCTTTTTGATGTTAATAGCAGTATACTGCGTCAAGAATGTATACCATTGTCTCGTTTCATTTTCATTTCTTTATTTAACCAGCAGACACACTCAGGTCACTTGACCTGTTTTTCAGGCTCTCTGGATACAAATACATATGTACAATGCACAGACATAATACACAATGATCACAATTATATACAATTTAAAAATTCGGTATCAGTCCTAATTCCATTCCTAAAGTCCATTTCTAAAAGTCGATACGGCAGTGAGTTTTTGCATAGAGATTCATATTAATTGGCCTACATCTACATGTAGATATATGAACAGGGCATGATAATGTAAAATTTAGTAACTCTTTCATATATGGTTTCATTCTAGCCAGCGACAACACCAGTGGTACTACAGACACCGACGATACAGCGTGCAGCGCCGGCGGCCGTCCGAGTGCCAAGCCCCGCCGGCGGGGCAGTGTCCTCGCGGTGCTGGGTCTGTGCGCTCTCGTCAGCCTTGCTGTGATCGTGTTGGCCCAACTACACCAAGCTGCTGGCAACACTGATCAAATGCTTGTGTCTATGAATAACAAAGTAAGCTATTACGAGTATATAGAGCGGTTTTGTTTTTTTATTGTTCTTGTCCGAGGGCTAACCTCCACTAACATTGATTCGCTGAGCCCTTATAAGACAAAAAGTTTGTGAAAAAGGTAAAGTCAAAGGTAGTCCCATAGCCTTTCAGAGGCCGTAGACCCAGTAAGTTGTTATCCACTACGTCTAGGGCATGGTATTGGAAGGCGGAGCCCATCCCTCTCCTTCCACCACCTTTTACCTCCCCAACTGAAGTCAGGTACCCATTTTTACACCTGGGTGGAGTGAGGAAAGTCGTGTAAAGTGCCTTTCCCAAGGGCACAATATCGGTGGCATGTCAGGGGATACCATAGAGGCCAAACACCCCAACCGCTACGACAACACAACGCCACAAAAAACTGTTTGCAATTCTATCTTTAGACGTTGTTGTTATTGATGAAATTGTCTGCTGTCCTACATTATGAGAATTATATACGTTCCTTTCAATCGGACGAGATTTGCTTTCCCTTTGTAGGAGACCAAATTTGTCTACGTACGTCCTTGTTGCAGTGACAAGGTTATTTAATACACACCGGACAGGGCAATTGTTTTCATCTACATCTACATTCGTTAACCCCCAAATAGCCCCTTCAGGGGCAAAGTAAGGGGGGGTGAGGTCCCGGGCTAAGGCGGGCAGGCCTCCAGCCTGGCACGGAACGTTTTACTCCATCAGCAAGACAAACCTTGGTGTGTTCTTATTACATCCGAGAAGGAGGTTAGTGACCTCCGACAGGGGTACTGTTTTCGTTTGCGTGTTCGCAGTATAGCTCAAGATAATCTTCATGGATTTGTTTTAATTTTAGGACGTTGATAGTTATTGAGGTCCAGATGATGCATGGCAATTTTGGGCACCGTAGCGGTATTTCCAGATTTGAAGAATTATAGATCGACACCCCCATTTTGAAGGTAACCTAGTCCTAGTCCTAGTCCCTTGACCTCCGGGTCGTTGGGGGGGACAAGGTAGCAGTACATCCCATATTAAATCAGCTGGCGTTTACCTAATGCCGACAAGTAAGCTCTACGTACCTTTTGCAATTATTCTATCATAGTGAAACTGTTAACGAGTTGGTAGCCATAGTTGTTCAAAGTTGGACGTGTTTTTTTGCATAGGCTGAGGCGGACGGGAAAGTCCTGCAAGAGTTCCTCCTCACAATGATGACACAGCAGTGGGGCCGCCGTATGTCTGGCCAGGACACGGTTAGAACCCTTTCTACTACTTAGGCCACAGCAAGTAATTTTTATGGATGACATCAGCGCGCTCATTAATTTTCGCCTGATTTTGAAATAAAAAACAAGAAATTTCATTGCCCTCCGACGGTGGTCAACATGCCAAAAAATTGTCAAATATGTCGTAAACGTTGACAGTCTAAGGTATTTCATTGCATATGAAAACCCAGTGTAGTTCCTGCCCATGATGGTATAATAACAAGCTGTTTTCTGCATTTGTTCTAGCAAGGACATTATACAAATAATGGGGGGGGGGTCAAGTTAATTGAGCTGTATACACAATGTGTTTCATCGCATATGAAAACCCAGTGTAGTTGCTTCAGACTATGGTACAACAAGATCTTTTCTGCATTTGTTGTAGTTAGTCTATTGAGATGTATACACATCTACAAGGACATGTTTACTGTTGAATCAAGGAGGTTTTATATTATATATGAATGAATACAGGACTAATTCATTGGTTACAGGACTAAAAGACCTGTTGGTCATGATATCATATTTCGTCGCCTCTAGTCTTTTATGATCTCAAAATTTGAAAATATAGGAAGCTTGTTTTTTTTGGCCCGCCTTGTTTTTTTTGGCCCGCCTTGTTTTTTTTTCGCCCTATCTCATTAATTTTGGAGTCTGCAGAGGATGTCATCCATAAAATTTACTTGCTGTAGCCTTATTTTGATTCAAAAATGTCTTCATTCATGTTTTGCAACTATCCGTTGGCGCAAGTTGTACATATTGGCTATGAAAGGGCCATGCTCAGGATAACGGAATTATGGGTAACGCATAAAGGTCAGCTACGCATTACCATGACAACGCGTGTATGGCGCATGTACACTGTGCCCGTTGTCATAGTAATATCTTTTCTTGCCTCCTGCGTTACCCATAGCGCTCCATGTTTCCAGTTATATATGGTCTATTGCACACTCAAATGCTCTATTGGTGTTATTATATGTGTAGATTGATACAACTATCTCTACAACAAACGGCGTCCCATCAACCGACGTCACTGGCATACGCAGCAGCACTGCTGCAGACGACACCATCACCACCAGGGCTGGTTCCACCAATCAACTGCCACTCTTCAGTACTGAAGGTTAGGAGTGTTTAAACTCACGTGACGATGACGTCACGTATTGTCCGCCATATTGAATGGTTAAACTTCGAAGTTGCCATGTAAGTGATTACAGTGATCATAATGTCCACCTTGCTCTATCGATTTAATTGTCGCATTGTTGAAAAGTGATTATGTGCTAAGCAGTGCTGTTTACCGAATCCTATCGTATCAGTGTCGTTGTTACCTCCATGAAAAAAGGAGGCAGTTTTCTTGGCGTGTCTGTGTGTTCGCTTGCTTGTTATCTCCATGAAAAATGGAGATATAGTTTTGGGTGTGTCTGTATGTCTGTCTGTTTGTCTGTTTGTCTGTCTGTTTGAGTTTCCGGACTACTGTAGTCAGCATAACTCAAGAACCTCTTGATGGATTGCGATGATATTTGATATGTGGGCGGATGTTGTGAAGCCGAAATTCAATGTCGATTTTGGGCCCCCTGGTATGTGACCTTGGTACTGCAGCAGAAATTCCATTTTTGTATCTCTTGACCTGGACGTGCTATGGTCTTGATCTTTTGGTGGCAGATAGCTTGTGGTGTAATGAAGAAGTGGTGTGGGTTTGGGCCTCCTAGCAGCTTGTTTGTGTTTGTGGTCAGCTATGGATGGATTGTTATGATACTTGGTATGTGGGCAGGTCTTGGGAAGACGAAGGTCTAGGTAAGGTTTGGGCGCCGGGGTGTGTGACCCTGTTGACTTTTGACTCTACCCGTGTTTTTAGAGGTCCGAGCCTGCGAAGACGAGACACTGACGATCACCTGTGGGGCTGGAAAACAGATCCACATCCTGACAGCCATGTACGGCCGGATGACCCCCCTGGTGTGCTACCGTGGGTTTCATCACGCCGAAACCTGCCGCAGCCCTAAAAGCCTGCCGGTCTTGATGAGCATCTGCCAGGGGAAGTCCACCTGCTCGGTGGAGGCCTCAAACAAAATGTTCGGCGATCCTTGCTATGGTGTCTACAAATACCTGAAGGTGTCATACATCTGCACCGGTACCCACTTTATCTGAGATTAATAAGCTATAACCAAGAAATAAGGAGCACAACCCACATTTCGGGGCATAATCTTAAAGTATAAACTTAAGACTTTTATTAATGTCTGCCAAAATTATCCGTTATCCGTTATTGAGAACAAAAAAAGCTTTAGGATACATGTATATTCATAATGATATATTTGCAACTTCTTAAACTGAGACAAAAACATCCACAAAGGCTATAGAAAACAATGTAAGAAAATACATTTGGCGTACAAACAAAGCCTCGAAACGTCATTGTTTGAACTGAAATTAGCAGATTTTGTAAAATATGCCTGTCAAAAAGCCGTTGCCATGGCAACAGGAAAAACGATGAACTTACTTTATCAATTTGAAATTTTTGTTAAGGACATTTTATAAAAAGCCACAAAGTTTGTTGGCTCTCGCGTAAGCCGTTCATTAGTGATGCAACATGAAATTTGGCGTGGGCCTCAAAAATCCCCTCCCGGTCTAAATAGGAATAGTTCAAGAAGTGGTCCTTCTGATCTGTTTGCATAGATTGTGATAATGTACGGGAATTATTAATATCTAAAGATGCCAAACATTCCTCTTACATTGATGAAGCAATGTATGTATAACAATCAGTGAAAAAAGTGGAAAGGGAGATTTTACAAAACAAAACATTTTGGGGTCATTTTTGACCCCGCTCAGTCATTTTAGTCGCAGAAATAGGTTCGGGTGTTTGAGGGTTAATCATTAGTCAGACGTTACAAGCGTGAAAGTTAGTGGAGTTTTGTCTGTTGTATTAATGCAGAGAAGTGTAAGCATGGTTGGCCTGAACAAGCTGGTCTTGTATCGGTCACATTAGTACCGCTAGGGATTTGATGTTGTTTTGTGCAATAAAGAACCGATATACATCAAAATGAGTCCTGTCTTGTGTGTCAAGCTCGATATTATCATCACAGTTGTCGAATACCATTGATACTACTAACCCAAATGCCCAATCAATTTTTACTGTATAACATGTTGCATACAAGCATACAATCATGATGATTGGGGGATCCAAACTCATTTTGTTTCTTCCCGAGCACAAGAGATACTATCTACGACCCCAAATTGTGACCACAGAATACAAGATATCAAAACGAGAAGTTCTGTTGCAGTACCAAGGTCAGTACCAGGAGGCCAATTATAGACCTTGACCTTCTTCTTCTTTAGACCTACTTGATGACACAACATGCATCATTGTCACATTTGGGCTAGAGCTGCCCATAGCTCGCTAACCTGTCTTAAAAGAGTACAAAACCGCTAACGAAATCTTGTGGGGACTGACATGTTCGCCCCCATACAAAAAGTCCTTCTTGATATCTCAAAGGCTCTCAAAGGCTCAGTAACAGGTCTGACTTTACCCTATCACTATTTTCACGGCAACTGCTCAACTAAGTACTACCCCTCCGAACGTTCTCAGTAAGGACACGATTTGTACTTTCACAAAATCAAATTATATCGCCTTTCTTCTTCCATATCTCACATCTTATGAAGAAGTTCCGTGCTAGCTGAAAGCTTCTTTCCTAGAATCGTACCTTCATGAAACAAGATTCCCTCGATCGAGAAACTCTGAATATATTAACGGGGGTGCGAGATCCTGGAACTCTGTATATATATTTCATCATTTTATAACTATTCAAGAATTAAAACTGAACCAAATATGCTGATTACATAGTTTATTTAGATCATTCTTGATATACTTTTACAACGATATAACTTCATTCGAATCTGATTATCATAAACAGCATAATCTTTCAAGGTATAAAAACTCTTCTGTATGTATAACATTAGAGTAAATATTAACATAAGCCATTTGATTTGTGCCAAGTGAAAAAATAGTAATGAGATACAAAATACTGGAATTCTTTAAAAGTTATAGTACCTTCACATGTTGTTAAATCAATATCGGCTACTGGGACCAGTTGGAGGAATATTATTGTTATAGAAACACATTGTTTACTAAACTAAAATATAATAATTGCTTTACACATAATATGAATGATTCTCGAATATACATTATTTGAACATTTATCCCCATTTTTGGTATTGATGTGATTGCATATTTACAGCATTTTTCTCCGCTTTCTATTGCCACTGTTCTTCTCACAATTACACATAGTAGACCAAACCAAAGAACACTATGTTTGTCATATCGTTATGTTTGTTGACAACTTTCAAGTCTCTTTTAGTAGCACCAACTTTGTAAATGGCTTTTGCAGCGAAAATGTTCATGCTGACAAATTGTTGGTAACTCTACAGTATCCATGTATTAAACTATCACTGCTAAATGTAAACTCATTGACTTGCATTTGCAACTCGCCAATTTGCTATTGTTAAGAATATACATGTTTATGATACACAAAATGAAAAATCCCTGGATATAATTTACTAACTCTGAGTATAGAATAGAATTACTTTCACAACAGTCAATGTCAAATATTCTTGAAAATTCTTTCATTTTACAAAAACCTTCATAAGCATTCAAAACATTCATAATAAACTTCAACAAATATATATATGATGAGCTGTCTTTATCTAAATAGTAAATACGCTCAGGTTTGTATGTGTAATACTATTATTAATAGTACAAGTAATTTCCCCATTTCTGGAGATGTCTGTATTAGTTACAAATACCATATGATTAACACTATAATAGTAGCTTTATGTATCGATCCATAGACTAGAATAAATTTGAATCATATCCATGTTTGATATATGAATATTGCAGGATAAAATTAGTTTCTACAAAGAAATTTGAATAACATATTGCTAAATCGTCATTATCCTCAACTTACAAACAATATTCGGATATGCAAACATTTAAAAAAGGTTATCTCCAGATAAATCATAATTTCTCTAATATATTCTGTTTTTAAAAATGTTGAAAGTAAAACACCAGACCCTAAATGTTAAAAGGACAACACATCGTCTTCAACCACCTATAAAATGCTAACAAAGCATTCATTCTTTAGCACATTGAGGCTAAAAAAATTCAAAATACTGACAGTGTTTACATTCATATAAAACCATATTGTTTCCCATATATCATAAAAGGCAACTTGATAATCAGCCCGCGGGTAAGCATAAACTCATTTCCAACAAAGAGCGCCATTATGAAATGTGCTCCCGCGAGACTACAGTCTGGCGTGAACGCGCGAGTTTGTGCACCAAAACGAGGCTAGGGTTCCGGTGAATCTGCATAAACTACGCCAGGGGCGTGTGATCTGCGTCTCCGAACTTCTTCCTCCAGATGTTCGCCCGTAGGTCCTCCGTGTCCCTCTCTACGTCATGGTGGGGCTGGTCGTGTCCAGCTCTGTCCAGCGAGTGCATGGAGCCGGTCAGCGATCCCAGCGACGCCGCGATGTCCTGCTTGGTCACGCCTCCGTTCTTGCTCTCCAGCGGCTTGTTCAGCTCCCTCCTCTTGAAGAGGTAGGCCGCGAACAGGATGAGGAAGCCTCCGAGAGTACGCAGAGCCATGATGAGCCCGAAGTACGCGTACCGGTTCATGTCCAAGTCGTAGAGGAGACAGGATCCCTGCTTGCCGCAGGTTGTGGACCACAGGCGGCAGGTCGTGTCGATCAAGGCGCCGAAGTAGATCGGCGACGGGATGAAGCCTGAGGAAAAAATAGTTGATAAAGTTAAAGTCCTTCCCACACCATAAGGTACATGCGGCGACGCACTTAACCGTTTTCTGAGCTCTTATGTAACACATATCTACAGCATCAATGATGACGCCCGAGGATTATTGATTGATAAATGGATATATTGATTTATTGATTGATTGCCTGATGGAACGATTGATGGATGGATGGATGGACGGATGGATAGATGGATAGATAAATAGATAGATTGATTGATTGGTTGGTTGGATTGATGGTCGGTTGTCTGATCGATTGATTGATTGATAAATTTGTTGATTTATTAATTGATTGATTGATTGATTGATTGATTGATTGATTGATTGATTGATGGATGGATGGATGGATGGATGGATAGATGGATGGATGGATGGATTGATGGTCGGTTGGCTGATTGGTTGGTTGGTTGGTTGGTTGGTTGATTTGTTGATTGAACTATCGAGGTGATAATTTTTCGTGTTGGAACAATTTTTTTCCAAGACTGGTTTCCAAAACTGCGAGCATGACTTACCCAGAAGCTTCACAAGTACGCTCTGCACTCCCATCCCGAAGGATTTAGTCTCAGGAGTCAACGCCCTATGGAAAAAAAAACAAGAAAAAAATAACAATAGGTATCCAAACAATAGGTCGAGACTCACCCAATAGTTTCATAAGCACAGTCTGCACCCCCATGCCGAATGATTTCGTCTCAGGAGTTAATGCCCTATAAGGAGAAGAGGAAAGAAAGAACAATCCGGTATCTGAGTAATAGGTCGAGACTCAACCAATAGCTTGGTTAGCAGTCTTCACTGCCATAGCGAAGCTTTTAGTCCGAGACATTAATGACATTGAATGAAGCTTTAAGGGAACGATCCGTTGATCAGTTGAGGTGCATTGTTATTATGTACATATCTTACGAAGTTTTCTTTCATATAGATTTTTTACCAAACGGTTACTTTTCCATGGCCATTGCAACATAATATGTTAAGGCCAATAGGGTTAGTATTTTTTTTCTATACAGTAAGTGGTTCTTCCGTTGTTTCTATATTTACAATAGTTGTCTCGTACAAGGCATCCTTAACATGCAAATTAGGTCACAAACATGCAAATAGTGCGAATAATGTTAGTGCATAGGCGAAGCTCAATGTCAGCCCATCACCATACTATAACAGCTATACTGCACACGATGTTATCTATTCATCCAATACTTTAACTCCTCTAATAGACAGCTGCTATGTACCGTCTCTTTATAAGGTATATTCTATTACCTAAGTATGGAAATGATGACGGGAATAAAGCCGAAGGACGAAGCAAATCCGCCGACAACAAAAACGGCGATAAATGCGCCCCACTTATTGCAGTCCGTGCGACATGGAAAACTTATGGCGAAATTCGGCATCCCCTGAAATCCGGGGGGTCCATTTCCTGGCATTGCATTCTCCTTTCCGGGAACGGAGGGCTTTGTAGAATTGGAGTTCATGGTTGGGACACCATCCGTTGTGTTCGCGTTACTCCTGGCGAGTTTTTGCGGACTTGCAGTTGCCCACATCGGGTCGATGTGAGTCTTCTGACCTGTGGGGTTATCTTCGCCGCCAGGGGGCGCACCTGCACCTGACTTTCCGAATTTCTCGGCCATCATCTTCATCAGAACTTCCGGCGGCAAGTCGGCTAGACAGCCGCAACGTGAGAAGTTCTACAGGAAAACGTTTGAGCTATCAACGTATATATTTTATGCTATTTAGACAATCAACGATGACAACAACAACCTCCGCCTTTTGTTGGAAAAATAGAGCCTCACTACAATATTCAATAGATATGTTGTAGTAAAGCTCTGTAAAATCTGCAGGATTTATCAATCTTTATAAAAACAAATTTGTAGATTGACATTTTTCTCTGCACATCTTAAAAACATTCAAAATAAAGACGGAGCTTGACTGTTGTCAAGGCGCGTACTTTTATCATTCTGAAGATTTGTAAGACTTTCTATTCTCAAATATCTGTTTGTCTGCATGTTCTTGCACATAGGTGTTTGAATTCTTTTAAATCTTGAAGGTCAGCAACCTTTAGCATAGGTGAAATCTTCGGAATGATAGAAGTGACGATGATCATTACTTTTTGTCAAGAACTACCTAAAAGGCAAGGATAACCTACCAGACTTGTTCATGTTTTAGAACAATTTCACATGTTTTAGAAGACTTTCTCTTATCATGTTCACTCAATTTCTTTTATTTATTGATATTTAACACATTCTTTGTCCACGTAGTGTTTTATCTCAATCTAAACAAACAAGACTAACAAGCCATTGTGACAGATTTCTATGACGATTTTAAATCTGTACACAACCTGATTGTAGATTATCCTTGCTCTTCGGCAGCACATTTAAACGGTAAAAGAATAAAACTTTACCTCAGACAACAGACGATGACAGGGATAAAGCCAAACGACCATGCTGTTAGTGACGCCAACATAACAAACACGGCCTGGATCACTACGTCAGAACAGTGTTTTTGACAAATGCCCCAGGTTGCACTGCGGTCGCTACGACCGCCATCTTGGATTTGGTATGTCGACATCTTCACTACCGAAGGAGTCACCAAGTTTGTCTCCATTCCAGGTTTGATCCCTGCTCTAAGAGTCGCCCAGGCCGTCTCTATTCCAGGGTTACTTTCTAAAGAGTTCCCACCACCGTTAGAAAGTTTGAGAGCAGTGTTAGTTGTTGTTAGTGTGAGAGAAGAGGCCATGCAGGTGCAGTCACTGTAGTTCTGTATGACGGAGAAACGACACGTGCATTATGCATTAGTAAACTACGTCACACTCGTCGTACGATCGTCGTACGATCACACTGAGGGCATTTATGAAGCAGTCGTGCATGTGTCGCACAAAACCAATGTGTCTTGTTCTGGAAAAGGCTGCCTTAGATTCTTGTTAGCGCTTGGTTCATGTAGGTAGGAGGTTCTGCCGCAGCCTGCTTAAAGATACGCTGACATCAGATCGTACGACGACCTATGACGAATGTGGCTACGTAACTGGTGCTTTTTACAACATGAAAGTCTTCCAGTTAGAAGCTTTTGTAACCAATAAGATAGGACAGTGTAGTAGTGATAAGTGTTTATTCTTTGTTAGTAAAAAAAACAGCACAGAGTTGTTATCTTGTAGAAACCTTGTTAAAGGTAAATGATATTAAAGAGTTGCTTTTCATGCTGTGAAATCAGTCATTAGATATAGCGTTAGCTGAATGTTAGTCTATATAAAGGACCTTTTCTTGTGCCACCTTTTTCATAATCTTCTCCTACTAGCTACGTTCAGTTGATAGTTTGGAGAGACTTACCGATATCATGATCCCCATCGGGTGCATGAAACTCTGCTTCTCGGTGCAGCCTGCGTGGCAGCCCGAGAAGTATGTGACGCCGTCCGACCCGCACACCGGACTGTACTTGTCCAGGTTGCAGTTGCAGCCTGTGTTGCAGGAGGAGATCAAGTTGATGTCTCCGTTCTTCAGGTAGGGAGCGTTCGGCATGAAGGGGCTGTGGCAAACGAAATACATGTTTAACATGTGTTTGTAAATGGTTTAATGATGACAGAGGCAGGGGACGGTACCGGACTGTGAGGTTTGATCCACTTACATCGGGATGGACCCCTACTATTTTCGATAACCACAATCAACCACAGGACCTACGTTTACATTCCATCCAAAAGGACGTCCCCAACCAAAGCTAGCTACTCATTTTCACCTGAGTAGCTAGGTACTAGGTCGCCTCACCTAAGGAAGTATTTGTAAAGTGCCTCTCCCACAATAGCCTGCCATTGATTCGATCCCAGATGCTTTAGGCTCTTAGTCAAGAACCCTAACCACAAGATCATCTTGCCCCCTTTTATCATGGTAGGTAGGTAGGTAGTCGACGTGCTTACGTGCGACGTGTACCGTCGGGGTTATACCGGCCTTTACGGCCTTTCGTTGGCTGATACAAGACGGGGCTGATACAAGACGGGGATGTACCAGGTCTCCCGTCCGGGCGAATGTAAATCATGGTACGTACCTGTAACCATACGGAATGGTGACTCCCGCCATAGGAGGCTGCGGGCACGTCAGGAAGAACATGGGGATGCTGATGAGGGAGGAGAGGAAGACCGAGGTGGCGGACATGTACAGGCACTGCACAGGCGTCAACTTGAACTTCTTGATGACGATTCCTGACCCCACGATGCCGAAAACGGTGGACGGCAGCATCACTATTCCTTGATATGGAAGAACAGAAATCGATTGATTGGTTGGTTGGTTGATTGATTGATTGATTTAGTTAGTTAGTTAATTAGTTAGGTAGGTATTTAGTTAGTTAGCTAGTTAGTTAGTTAGTTAGTTAGTTAATCAGGGAAGGAGAGAGATATGTCGGGTGAGTGAGTGAGTGAGTGAGTGAGTGAGTGCGTGAGAGTGAGTGAGTGAGTGAGTGAGTGAGTGAGTGAGTGAGTGAGTGAGTGAGAGTGAGCGAGCGAGCGAGCGAGCGAGTGAGTGGGTGAGTGATTAGTGTGACTGAGTGAGTGAAGGAAGGAAGGTCGAAAGAATGCATGAGGAGTGAATGCACGAGGAGTGAATGCATGAATAAGAAAGAGAGATTCTGTATGTGAGGAAACGAATGAGCGAAAATTTGAGTTACCTACCCAACAGCATGTTTGCCTGTGACTTTGGGACTCCAAACTGCAGCTCCAGGTACTTAGGCATGAAGGAGAAGGCGCCGAATGTGGACACCATGCAGACCCCGGACAGACACAGCACCAGGAACACGCCGTTTGTCAGCACCTCCTTCAGACTCTTCGTCATTCCTGTAACAAGAGTTTGAAGATCTCATACCTCCGTGAAAAGTTTAGAGTTTCTCTTCTTTAATTGTAGTTCGTCGATCACATAGACCATAGTTTTGATCAAAATCACATGTGCTCATTGATCACTTCTTGTGACTCTATGGAAAATAAATAACTTCGAAAACAAGGAAAAAATCTATGGCCTCTTCCAGCGACCCCGTGACCTGGAATACCTGTCATGTCTGATAAAGGACTAGTTCTATCACCTCCATTCGCTGAAATTCTATTTCCTGTCACTACCATACCACAAGTCTGACCTTAGCGGTTACACCATCTTCCCACTCACCTTCTGTCACTCTACTGTCAGTATAATTAGATATGCTTATTATATGTAATTGCCATACTTTGTACCTTGTACAATTATTGTGCATTAAAGTTATCATAAACGATATCTAAGAAGTTCAACACACAAGAACACAAAAAATCTCTAGACACACAGAAAATGAAATCTCCGTAAAAGGAGGCAAAAAAGAAGCTTGGCTTACAATTGTAGGGACTTGTGGAGACACTAGTGTCGCCTCAAGAAGAGGATGAACTGAACTGAATTGAATTGAATTGAATTGTAGAGTTCAAAGGCCCGGTAACTGGACCACAGGCTTGGCGAGTTCGAATTCCAACCTGGACTTCGGTGTTCTGAAAAGCTTCTAGTAGTCTACGTATTTATTTTTAAATTCCCTCAGAAACTTCACTAACTCATACATACCTTTGATTTGCTTCCAGAGTCCCTTGGCTGGGTCTAGCAGGGGAGGGCCTCGGTCCATGTCCATCATCGGGAGCATCTTCTTCTTCTCGCTCTTGTCTTTCTTCCGAATCACGTCACTGTCTGAGGGTCTCTTCAAGGCTGGAGACAACATTATATCACTATTATTCCCCAGTAATTTTTAAGAAAACGTTGTCCTCATGTTCAGCCTTGAGTTACGACTGCCGATGTAATTGATTACATCCAAACGCGCAGAAAGAAAACGATTCGCTAATCAAGCAGTTGCGTAAGTGTTACGATCGACAGACATGTTCTGTTCAGTACCTTACGTATCCCTCTACATACTTTCCTTACAGAATTGAAATACAAAGTCTACTCATTTCTTAGTTAAAAAAATCAAATTCAATGTTGTTCTGATGCCAATCATTGTCTAGTTCCAAGAACACAATGACGTACATAATAACGTATGTTTCCAATGAACACGCACCATGTGGAAAGAAGAACATGGGGAATGCCGTTGCTAACAGTCCGACTCCGCAGATGAAGAACCCTATCCACCAGGCACCAACCCACAGCGGGTTGGCGGGGGTTAGCCCGAGGGTGGCCGGGTCGATCCCCTTGTCTATGTCGACGTAAATCCTGACGGCAAAGGAGCTGAGGACGAAGCCGAGTGGAGGGCCGAGGCCAAACACGATATAGGACGTTCCTGAAAAGAATAGAAGATACAAAAAATTGTTCTTCAAAACAACATCCCCGTCATGGTAACAAAATCGTCCACCCTTGGGGTGCGGTCATATGTGTCGTAGGTCGTCGTACGATTTTGATGTTGTTGAGTTTTCAAGCAGGTTGTGACATAACTAACCGCCGACGAGGATCTAAATCAGCCATTTTGATAAGGAGACAGCTGTTGGTGAATTCTATATGACACATGTGCAAATATTGCCCTTAGGTTGCGATCGTACGACTTTCGTACGACGAAGGTGATCCCACCCTAAAAGTACCACGCACCTAATTCCTGAATCTGAATTAAGAGACGATAATCAGTCACTTGGTGTCAAAAACTCATACTTAGTGTAACGTATATGTTCTGTACTTTAATAGTGTTGAGAAGTACAAAAACGTACAGTGATTAGTTTTTAGCTACGACATATGCATGTCAAAACAAATCCCAGCACACTGTACCCACACCAAATTCCAACAACTGCTTCAAATTCTCAATTGGCTTCAAAAATATCACAAAGTAGAACACTTTGGTTTCTGTTTCCAGCCGCTTAATACAGTGCACGTTTTTCTTATCATTTGCGAGTATTCTTCTTGCAAGGACGCCTTAGTATACACAACTATGGTTGAAAGAATGTTAAAAGTTACCGAAGAAATTTGATCCTCAAGGACACGTTCTGAATTAGTAGGTTTGACTCAACCAGAATGCAGCATTGTCTTTGTTCATTCTACCGATAACTAAGATTGACAGTTTGTGTATATTGATTACAACTGTGACCCAAGTAAAAAGGACAACGACCGTAAAAACGCATGCGCAAGTTTACAAGACGATCAATTCATGATTGGACAGCTCCACTGTCCGGACGGTTATTGACGCTTTAAGACGCCGAAAGCCGATTGGGACAGAAAAAAATTATTTGAAAAGCAGTCTTATGTTGATACCTGAGATTGAACACCTTTAGTGTCCGAACGGTCACTGTCATATAAAGAGTTTCGAATGACCATTGATTCAGGGGAGGGACCACCAAAGGGACTTTCCAATGCAACACATGGTTAAGCCATCAAAAACAATCACTTTAAAACACATGTATCCACATTTCAAACCTCAAATCTTAACCACCCCTGCAAAGCTGGATTTCTCAGGTTTCTTTAGGTGAAAAAAGCAGGAGTTCAACTCCTGCAGTTTAACGAGTTAAAGCCAGAAGTTTCAGATGAGACCAGGATCTCACCCCCTATCCTAATAATTATCAATCCAACCAGAAGAGAATGGTTCAGGGGTCAATTCGAGGTCAAAACATGCCAAAGGTCATCTATTTTGGCCAGATTTTTAAAATACACAATCTTCTGTCCTCCCTAGCAGAAAACTGGACCGTTCTGAGCAAAATATGCCCAGGAAAAATCCTTCCCCTTGACATGTGCACAAAAAGGGTAGCCATAGAGAGTAGCTATGTGCATTGACGATGACACCAACACTGGAAATGAAGTTTTTGCGGTACATGCGGGTTCAATTCTCTGACCGGGTCATACCGAAAAATGACTTTAAAAGTGACGTTGTATCCTCTGTGTTTGCACAGATATGTGGTCCAAAAGCTAAGGAAGCGGAGATGGGTGCCGCCCTATACACCATATGGTGTGGGACGGACTTCAACTTCAAGAACTTCAATGTCTACGCAGATGGTTCAGTGTGCAACGCGGACTTACTATGATACCTGAGAATGCCGGGATCTAACACATTCAGTAGTACTGACCGAGCGGCCATTGACACCTAAAACTTCTGTAGCACAGGCGGATTTTGACATCTAAGATTGGAAAGTTTTACTGTCCAAGCGGTCACTGGCACATGAAAAGAGATTCTGAACGACTATTGTTACAAAATTATTTGTTATATGTTATTAACACAGTTTCTAGCAACAGCAAAGCAATATAATTCACTTGAATTATCTGGTTGCCAAAATCCACAGTACACACACATATAAGAGATTCTGAACGTCCATTTTTATAAAAAGACTATTCTATATGAGTCTATTTAACAAATGAAGTCACTTAAACTGCCTGGATGCCAAAACCAATAGATTTGTTAACTTGAATTTGCGCATAAAACATGTTACTATCGACAAGGTCTTCAAATTGTGTTCTATTCAAATGGGACACACTAAACACTGGACACAAAGAACTCTATTAACTGTGTGTTCAAGCACTTCATAGTGAGTAACAATGCGTTTCTACTTACCGATGTAAAGAGGTGCACTCTCCTTCCTCACGTGGTCATCAATGAACGTGGTTCCCAACGGCATGAGGGGTGTGCCACTGATTCCGTAGATAAACTGTTAAGAAACGACCGAAGAAATCGGTAAGAACTTGTGGAACTTATAATTAATGGAGCACTCCCATTATATGACATATTTGTATCGACAGTTTAAGGAAGTTTTAGGATTAGGTACATGTACTTCAGGAAGCTATTTGTAGATGTCAATATCATCGTACATTTTGTATTTTAAGCTGTTACAGAAAATATATCACATCATCGTTTAGTAGAAGAGTTTGATTAACGTTACATTGTTTATCTTTAGGATTCCATGGTGATTATAGTTTAAAGACATTTTGAATGAAGCATTATTGTTGAATGTTACGAAATTTCTTCTTTTTTTTTTACTTTCAGCGCCGCCATGTTTGTTTTCAGCTGATATTCACAACTGCGCATGCGTCGTGATTTCCCAAAATTCATTGCAGTAAGATTGGCAAATCATTAATAAAATGATGGGAGAGGGGGGCTCTATAGTCAAGTCAAAGTTTATCGCACAACAAAGTAACAGGTACAATGTAAGGCAAAATGCTGTCGGCTACTGATATTAATCTACAAACTACAGGAAGTTTCCATATAACGTTATATGAATGGGATTCAATATGTTTTATTACCTACCTGTCCGAAGACGAGGAGAGCGAACCATCCTCCCTGGGATGACGTGGCTGCCGCCGCATCTTTTCCGCACCACTCATTGGTCTTGTTCGCTATGCACACATCCTGCAGGAAAATGAAACATATATTTAGTCAGAGATTCTGTAAGGGCCCGGTTCACGTTTGTCGTACAATCGTCGTACCGTGATCGCAAGCTGAACGCATTCTTGACCTGGTCTATCACCGTCGTGCACAAGTCATCTGTCTTTCTACAGAAAAGGCTGTCTTGTCGTCGTCGGTTCTGCCAAAATCTACGACATCAAGATCGTACGGCGGCCTAACATGAAAGCGACCACCCTTTATAAAGTTGTAGTAGAAGTACTCCGAAAGTGCTCCGAATTGATCAGAAATTAATATCAAAAAGATACACTAAAAAGAGTGTTAAAATACTAAAAGCAAAGAACGGCTAGAAATAGCGTCAAGGCCCATACTGTTACCATGCGGTTAGCTGAAGAGCTTGCTCCGTCCTATTGCGAAAAGGGGCAAAGCATAAGCATAAAGCAGGCGTTAGTAATTTCTACGGCCACAGTGCATGCAGATGAATGTGCGTTTTTTTTTATCGTGTTAATCACTGAGCAAGTTAAAAAGAAAATTGTTACACGTTAGTGGGAAGCTATATGATAACAGTGTGATTTAGTTTTTTATGATGAATTGTTAGAAGCAATATCAGATTCTCAAATTCTAGGAGAACTTTAGCTGAAGACGCAGAAAAACATATCATCGAGTAAAGCTTATGTGGTGATGAAATAAACTTACGAGGGATTCAAGAAAGAGAAAGAGCCAGTTATCATGGAAAATGAATGGAAAGAAGTACGACAAGACAGAAAAGGAAGAAAGAAGGATGAGAGAGAGAGAGAGAGAGAGAGAGAGAGAACTATGAAAAAGACAAGTGAACCACCTTGCTTTCCAATGATGACAAGTTTGGTATACTCTCAGGATCCACCTCGTACGCAGGCGCGACGAAATGTGGGAGTCCTGACAGGAACGCCCCTAGCGCCAGGCCCAGCAGCCCCACACCTGCAAAAACCGGTGGGAAATATTCAAACAAATATCAAAACTTTTTATGTTCTATTTCCTCATTCTAATACGTTCCACACTGAGGTAGCGTGAAGCTAGATCATGGAACGAGTTCCTACCAACACTTTGATCAAATAAGTGCCCGGCCGCATTTGTCCAAGCATGATAGTTGTACGTTTGCAAACTTGGGGCATTTGGGAGATAATTGTGCATTCATCGTAAAGAAAATGCACGTCTTGTTACGCGCCGTTAATTATCTTTAAGCCCGAGATGTTCACTGAATAAGAAATTAATGCAGCTTCTGACGATTGATTATTCATGAGGAATGTTCAGATTAAACCCTAATTCAAGAGTTTAATTTCTATCGTTTTTGTAATGTTACATTTTATCCCCATAAGTCAGTATAGCGATATATAGTATTCTATAACGACCAATCTTTAAAAAGGCAATTGTGTTTTGATTACCGAGGATCTTAGGGCGGCTGTTGCCAGGTTTGCCGCCGTAGTACGTGACGAAGAGCACCGTCACCATGCTGCCGATGTCCGCGGCGCTCGCCACGATACCCAGGTCCTTACTCTGCAGCTGGAACCTACAAAAGGAGAATCGCGAAATTTAGTACATTTAACTAAGTTGTAGTCTTGTGACAATGAATGGTATTAATGAAAAGGCAACGTTCCAACTTTTCAAAGTAACAATCGCCGCACTAGAATAGTAGTAGCTGTGGTAGTAGAGGTAGTAGAGGTAGTAGTTGTAGTAGTATTAGTAGTATTAGTCTTAATAGTAGTAAGGGGTAGTAGAAGTAGTAGTAGTAGTACAAGACGTAGAAGTTTTTTCAGATGTAGTACAAGTAGTTGCAGTGCTAGTGGTCGTCGTTGTCGTAGTAGTAGTAGTAATAGTAAAAGTAGTGGTAGATGTAGTAGAGGTGGAAGTAGTAGAAAAAGTAGTCGGAATTTTTTTTTCAAATGACTATTTCATTCTAATACATTAGAAACATTTCTTGGAATAACTTGCTGTATCGTCACATGTAAACGCTCGCTTGAAAACTAGTAGTTATGTTCAAAACACATAATACAATGTTAACAACAAAACTCAAAGAATGGATAGAAAATTAAAACATATAATGTTTCTAGAAATACAGACAAATAACTGGGCGGAAGGATACATAGAATAGACATGTGAATGGTGATCTGACCTTTTCTCCAGGGTGGTGAGGACGCCGTTCACGTATCCTGCAGCAAGGATGATGTTCATCAAAATGGCGAGACACCAGCACAGCACGAACAGCTTCGGATTGGCTAGCCAGGCAGCCCATCTGAGGGGAAAACGATTGATCAACGAATTGATTGATCCACTGATTGATTGATTGATTCCATCATCGACATCGGTGAATAGATGATTATAATGTGACAAAATGAAGGAGAAAGGCTTAAAGGGACATGAAGGTTGTGAGAAGAAAATTAGGAAGGAGGGAAGGAAGGAAGGAAGGAAGGAAGGAAGGAAGGAAGGAAGGAAGGAAGGAAGGAAGGAAGGAAGGAAGGAAGGAAGGAAGGAAGGAAGGAAGGAAGGAAGGAAGGGAGGGAGGGAGGGAGGGAGGGAGGGAGGGAGGGAGGGAGGGAGGGAGGGAGGGAGGGAGGGAGGGAGGGAGGGAGGGAGGGAGGGAGGGAGGGAGGGAGGGAGGGAGGGAGGGAGGGAGGGAGGGAGGGAGGGAGGGAGGGAGGGAGGGAGGGAGGGAGGGAGGAAGGAAGGAAGGAAGGAAGGAAGGAAGGAAGGAAGGAAGGAAGGAAGGAAGGAAGGAAGGAAGTGTCAATAATGATAAACATAACCATACTATTTCAATTTGTCCAGCAAATGAAAAACGTTAATCTTTTTTAAAGTTCGAATCCTTACTTGGGTTTGCAGCAGAGTATGCCACACCGCACGTCCTCCTCTTTCTCGTGGGTATCCGCCATGATACTTCCGTTTAAATCTCGCGCAGCCTCAGTGAACGCCTTGTCATCGTAGTCATGGCGACGGGAGGAGGCTGGACCGTTCTCCATCTTGGATTGAGACCCCACTGCCGTCTGCAGTGAAGGTTACGTCACTTTTTTCGGTCAGTTGTGACGACAACTCTGTTTGGAGAGAAAGGTAAAATCGAGTCATGATTTGGGTTTTGCCTTGTCCTTGCCCTTAGTTTCAGATACAAAATAAAAGTACAGCATACCAATCTCAGCATTTAATAGACAAAATAAGCCTTTTATGTCAAATACGGCCTACATCGCTCAGAATCGGATATACCCCCTTACCATACCTGATGGACTTTTTTCTAAATTTGTTTAAGACAACAGTTGTCCCCCAGCCCCGTACTGCTAAATTATTATACGGTGTGGTGCCACAGGTGACCCGCCAAACAAATGCGTTTTGTTTGCATTTTCAGCCCTGTGGAACACGGTGACCTAGATCAAGCACGCCATATATCAATGATTGACAGATCTGCAGACGATAACTTAGATACAGGTCGTCAGGTGTTTCTACCGTAGACTGTCCACGTGCCTGGCCAGCACGTGTATCATAACAAATGGATCTCTTGATAAAATAGACCGATCCTGACTGTCCATCACTTTGCGTTTTCATCTGAACATAGCAGTATATTCACGAACTGGCATTTTTGTCGATATCTAACCCTAGGGCTAGGGCATCGGCAGACTTTGTTCTTCTGTCTTTATTTAACTTTGTTCTAACCAGACTAGCCACGTACCGTTTTCTATGTGAGGTGTCAGGACTGCTGACCTCTAGTGACCCCGTTCAACTCGGTCATCTTGTCTCGACAATAATATGCTAAACTTTGGGCACGTTTGTCACGAATTTAGGTTAAAAACTTGACTGGTAAATTAACAACCAAATAATCACCTTACAAACGTCCTAGCTCATTTTTAGACTGTAGATTTAAAGAAAAAGAGACTGGTCAAAGCGTGAGAAAGTTTGGAAAAAAATGGACGAGAAATACACGCGTGAAGTTATCACACTATGGGTGGGTAGCAGTGAGACGAATAAAGAGATTTGTTTACTCTTGTTACCCCACCCTAATCCCCCAGCCCCAACCCCTCCATACACATCTTTATTTCAACCTTACAAAAAAGGAAGAAGGGCGGAGGAATAGAAAATAAGGCAAGCGTTTGATTCTGACCCCTCAAAAACAGTGTCATTTCAACAAGCACATCCCTCCAGATTTGCACAATCCAAACAACAAACTTTGTGTAGCTAGAACAAATCTTCTCGCCAAGATGTGTAGTGAACTGGGCCGTAGAAGCTCTAAATCACCATTAAAAGTTTAAACCGACAAAAAGCAATCATAGGGGTCCTGGGTTGGTTGTGCCTGTGTTGATTCTGTGTCACCGCCCCCCTCCCCAGAGCCGGTGTCGCAGCTAAATCAATCAGTTCTCAATATTCGTTACTATCGAACTATATATGTCAATCGGTGTAACAGCTATTGGACGCTACACACAAATTTTAGCCTTACCACTAGTACAAGATCATATATATTGAACGACTCGTCACACCTAAACCTAAACCAAACGTTATCTTAACTTTACAAAAAGGCCCTACAGAAAGAGGTATGACGCAACATCCATCTACAGGCATAAGATTTTGAACAAACAAGGTATCAGCAATATAGCTAAAATGCAACAACAACAACGGAGAGTTTTACCTTGTTTTTGCTGGATCTCGCCTTTCAAATGGTGATAGGAAAAAGGTCTGATTCTTATATCAAAAGCGCGAATGGGTCACGAAGGGCCCAGTTTATATAAACTGTTTACCCTTTAACCGCACATAGGGAGCAGAATATAAGAGGAGGACTTTGAACCAAGTGTCCACGTGACTCTTTTGTGCAGTGAAGGCTATGCAAAAAAATCTCAGCAACTATTAAACTCGAAGACTTGGTCGGATGTTGTTGTGATGCAACATTATGTTCTGTAAAAGTTGAACCTCTTGACAATATTCTGCGCAAAATTCGAGTGAAAGTGAGCGAATACGACGCTATTTGTATCACAGCACTAAGAAGTTAGATTTTCGAACCCTAAAAATAAAAGAGAACTGGAAAAGCAAGGCACAACGCAACTACACTCAAAACGCATGCGTTAAGAAAGTTAGCACGAACCGGTTAAGCTCAAATGAACTCAATGGACAGATGAGCTATTCTTCCACTGGTAATGACAGAGAAGACAGACGCTATGTACAGTATTTACAGGTTCATTGTACCAGGGAAGTTCCCCTAGCTCTTTTCGACAAGCACAATGAACAGTGGACCACGGCTTAACGTCCCGTCCCAAGGACAGCAATCCTTTCCAAAAGCGTGCATGTCGGGTGGGATTAGAACTCACGACTTACTTTATCCAGAGGCAAGGTCACGTACCGCTGGACTTAACACGCTAAAAAAAATAGAGCTACTTACCGCCACTCTGTTCCGAATATCCAAGCAAAAGAGGTCAATAAAAACGCCACGCGACATCTTTCAAGGTTACAAACTATAAATCAAGACCACCACGCAAGTGTTGAATGCTGCATATGTTAAGACTTCAAGAAACATCTGTTACCAACATCGCGAGAAGAAACAATACCGCCAAGTTCTAAGAAGTTACAGATGATGAAAACAGTTCTAATCTACCATAGCGGCCAAAGACACCATTACCATTCTTTAACAACTCAGACAAGACACTGTTGGTTTAATAACTTCAAAGCAACCGTTAAAACTTGTATTAGATGGTTTTGTTATTGAGGACATATTCTTAGATAAAATGTGGTAAAGAAGCGAAATTTAGCACAAATCGTAAGCTTAGAAAGACTGAAGAACTGGAAACTTACTTGTCCCTAGCCGGCCAAGTAGACCCACATGGTTTGTTTGAAATGTATCCCCCTACCCTGGCTTAAACGGCTGACCTAAGTCGGACAGCGAGTTAAGAAAACATGGCATTTCTTTGTCTTAGGACTAAAAAGGAACCGTTTTTAGACGACATTTAGGAACCTGACAGAATCATTTTCATGCCACTTACAATAACTGGCAAGCTTTGACTGAAATCTTGGTTAGAATTGGGGTAGTAAAGCTTTTTTCTGAGATTCCAGATGAAGTGACGTCATCTTCAAACGAGAACCCGATAAAAGGGGGCTAGTTATGACAATACTGAAGGTTTCCCGCCTTTTTTCTGATCTATACAACAGCTACCGATAGGGCACCAAAATAACGCGACAAATGCTCCAACCCAAAACTTGGACACGAAAGCAATTGATACATAATACCGTAGAATCTGTTATGTTTGCCGTCTTCTTTGGTATGGAATCGCTAGGGAATCCAAAAAGGGTTGAAAAACTAGAAAATGATATTTGTGGATTATTTTTAGAAATAATTTGATTAAAATTGTGAAGGTGAAACTGTTTTCACCTTCTATGATGTTGCATTTTCTTCTAATTCCGTCAAATTGGTCGTGAAAGTTATTACATTGGAATAAATGCAAGGGAACTGAGAAATTTTGCAATTTCGAAACTCTACATGACTACCCCTCTCATTTTTTAAGATTGAATCGTCTTTTACTAAGTACAGTTTTGGGCTTGATCACCCGACTTCATTTGATTAAAAAGAATATTCGTAACACAATCCCCCCCCCCCCCCCTCCACAAAAGTGGCATAAGTGCAATATGCCCGGGACCTACACAAGAGCGCCTGATCGTAACACAGATAACGTGTTCCAAGCACATTACACAATGACTTTGCATGTTCCACTCCAATGCTGACTTGACTAGACAAGGGGCACCAAACAACTTACGAAGTAATGGGTGCGTGTGTAAACATGTCTTAGGAATGTCTTAAAGAACGCCTCAAGAAATGACACCAGGCGTACTCGTCAACCACAGAACGTCGTTCTTGGCTTCATAGCTAAAATGGGCCAATGCGACAAAAACTAACAGGACTTTTCTGACCTAAATGACATCGTCCATTTTTGTTCAAATTCAAAGTAAAAAAAAACACAAATTAAAAAGAATTTGAATAAAACAATAAAACTGGCCTAGACAACAAAGTATTTTTGGGTTTCTTTCAAAGAAACTCAAAACTTTCAAGCGCCATTTTGTCAGATCTTAGTAAGTAGGACGATTTGATATATTGAGTATGAGTCATTTACAACTTCCTTGGTCAATAATCATCAAACATCACACCACACTTACGTCATATCCGCTTCCGGTTTACATGCCTGATCAATCACGTGACGTATAAGTTGCATAAGTTCTGTTGCGTAAGTTAGGTAAGACCAGGTTCAACGAACTTTGAAGTTCGACGCGTCACATTGTCCTAGATCCTAAACAGTAACTTCATTCTAAGCCATTTTCTTGCAACAATTGAGAAATGAAAACTTCGAAAACTCGACATTTCTTTGATCTACGTAACTTGACACAAACAATTTGAGGAGGTCACAGAAATAGAAGGTTCGTAAAGTCGCCGTAAATAAAGCGTGTCGGACTGACACGCAACATTCTTCTTAGCTTGACACCTTAGCTGCAAAGATCAAAGGTTAACACACGGGGAGGCCGCGCTGACAGGCACAGATTACACCTGGCTTGTACAGGTGAGGTTTAAAAAGGGGGACCGGAGGGGCGGGCTAAAGATCCGTCTGTTGTTGTTGTCGGGCAGACTGTAGTGGGATATGTGGGTCCGTTTTTGAGGTACGGTTGTAAGGTTGACTTAAAACCTAAGCTTTCGAACAGTTTCTATATCCCTGAGGTCAAAACGTAGTTGTTTTGTTTTTCTTGGTTTAAAGAAAACTGAATGGTTATGAAGTGGAATGTATACTTAAAAAAAAACACAGTCCTGCTAAAATCATAAAACGCACTTATCAGTGAAACGTTGGACTTTTCATTAGCCAATGCCTCCAAAGAAGTCGCCCCCCCCCCCCCGCCAGTAATGTACGTAGAAACATCAGATAGATTTGTTACATTTTTTTCGCTGATGTATTAGCATGTACCCTTGCAATTAGCCCACGTGTATGATCTTGCAAATAAAGAAATCTATCTGAAAATTGTGTTTAAGGTCTTCTTTGTCCTCACGCAACGCTGTGTATGCTCTAGATACACTAGATAAATCATTTATCAAACCACTATCACAACAGTTTTTGACTCTCTCTCAAAACTCGAAAACTCAGCTTGGTCGTAGCTTTCCTAACACATTGAGACATGCATGGAAGTGCTGTAGATTTAGTCGGGAGGAACCACGAGGTTTAAAACCTCCTTAATGCTTGAATAAGGGAAGTACAACAATTCCTGAAATTTGCGTGCGAGCTTAGAACACATGAGGGGGGAAATGGGAGTCAAACCCGCAACCTTTACGGATCTAGGAGCAAGTTTTTAAGGCCTACAGATTACTGTATGCTTGTAAACACAAGCGAACACATGCCAGTATACACGTGCGAAGCAAGTGTCATACGGACGAAACAAGTTCTGGATAAAAGTCCCCCTCTAAAATGGGAAACATTTCTTCACATAGAGTTAGCATGAAGGAAACATAACCCAGAGGTCCTGGGTTCGAATCTCCTGACATTCTTCACTGCATTCAGGTGTAAAAATGAGTACCTGACTTCGACTGGGGAGGTAAAAGGTGGTGGAAGGAGAGGGATGGGCTCTGCCTTCCAATACCGTGCCCTAGACACAGTACAGCGGATAACAACCCACTGCCTCTACAGACTCAAAAAGGCTATGGGACTATATTTACCTACATTTCCTAAGCACCGCAACAAGAAGAACAAACGTTATGTACGAAAGTATAGTAACGAAATGTATCTGATAAATTTCCCTACTGCTTTAACAGCTAGGCACTGCAAAGAATGGATCATATGTGCACGGTGAATAATGCAGCACACCTTTCTCGTTGCATGCAATCCGACTAAAACACAACACCGGGATTCGAACTCTTGACCTCCCGATCCAAGGTCGCCAGCTAACCAATGTACTACAACCAACATAGAACTACGTAAACTTTTATTAGTCTAGTAATGCTGATATGTAGTCCTGTAAAGCAATGAAAACTAGACTACAATCAGTGAGAGATTTTTTTCTTCCGACAAAGTTTGAGTAAATGAGTAACCATGCGGCCATGACACTTCCGTGAGTATTCCAAACAACTTTTGACAGTGACATTCTATACCACCGCACACACAAAAAATGGACAAAGGATTCGCAACAAAAACAACCTACCTGTACTCTAGGTGTCCTGTACACCTGAGTGGGACGTCTTACGCCACAGGTAGGACGCAAACGTACAGGTGTGAGGAGTGAAGCTCACCTGCGTACTCGGCGTGGGAATAGGAACGACCTAAAATATCACCTGAGTTAAATGGACGTGGTGGCTACAACTCTTCGGGAGAGACCATTTTAGCAAAGGAGGACCTAACGTCAACAATGTCACACAAAACGTACAAAACAAATCGTAGAAATTCGATAATCGAACACAGTATGAAATAAATCTTAAACCTTGCGCAGTTCTATTGAACTGGCATGTCTATTTAACGATTCAATATTCTTTATGCCTCAAAATTATCACTTTTTCTATGCTGAAATAACTTCTGAAATAATAACCCAGTTACCCATACTAAAATGGCGATTATCAATATTGATATATCAATACAAGTTGAATTTTACCAAATCAATAAAATGATGAAACAATAATCGTTAAAGATAGTGCGTGTTTGAAATATAAAATTTCGCTTTATTTAGTAAGATATGTTTACATTTGTAGTGGGGTCTACCCTCCCCTCTTCCCTGAGCGAGAATGATTTCGTCCGTGTCACTTGAATGACCTTGCCCCTCGGGCTAGTTCGTGCGACAAGACAATAGACAGACACCTTTCCCCCCCACCTGCACACAGGTAGGCATCTCAGGTGTCCTTTACTAAACATCTACAACTGTCCGTACGGTCAATGACCTTTCCTTTTGACTTGACCGTACGGTTATTTTTTTCTCTGGTGAACCACAAAGTTTTTGACAAGTTTCCATACAAACATCTGTTAAAAGAATCATGTCTAATATGAATCATGACATTACACATTGGTACCGATTTCTATACATGAACATATGAAATTAATAAACTGTCTTTAGTGAAACATTTGTTGCTATATTAACCCGATACATAGGTTTAAAACAGCCCTTTTCATTTGTTCAAAAGTATAGTTTTCTTTCTTTGTTTAATCATAATCTGTCAATGCCTATCAATTGATTTATATCTAGTGTTGTTTATAAGTGCCGCTTTAACACCTTTTTACAATAGGTATTTACCGTTCCATTCACTAGGGATAACAGACGGCCTATTAAAATGAGGTAGTCTAGACTTTCAGACTCATTGGGGCATGGCCATCTTACAGAAACTAAATACTGTGGGTTCATTTGTGTTCGCAGGGATTTTCGCCGTGGACATTACTGAACAAATGTTAGCGGATGTTTTGATACATATGAATACCGTAGTTAAAAAAGATAAAGCTTTCAATCGCACACCATGTTCTATAAATCATAGGGTGATACGCCAAAAATAGTTACTCAAGCAACTGGATAAAATTTTGAAACAGTCAGACGTTTCAGACAGCATCCGCAGTCTTTCGTCACTGACAGGATTTGTCTGAAACATCTGACTGTTTCAAAATTTTATCCAGTTGCTTGAGTAACTATTTTTGGCGTATCTTACTACCTGGATGTCTAACCTTCATCAACATAGGGTGATATCATGATATTTGCAAGCAGACATGTGTACACTTTGATTTTGTCGCTTTTTACTTTGCCAAAGTAGTAAGTAGAATAAAAGCCGGCAAAAAAAGACCGAAAATCGTATGCGGGATTTTCTATTGACCACAGCAATATGGTAGTAACGTTACATGTAATTGCAAGTAGTGTATGATACCGATGGCAATGTACCTATTAAAAGAGCACCAAGATCTCAGGAGTCATTTACAACTTCCTCAGTCAATGATCATCAAACATCACACCACACATACGTCATATCCGTTCCCGGTTTACCTACCACGTGACGTCTAAGTTGCATAAGTTTTGTTGCGTAAGTTAGGTAAGACCAGGTTCAATGAACCTTCAAGTTCTACACATCGTCCTAAACGGTAACTTCATTCTTTTGCTTTCAATCGCACATTCTATAAATCATAGGGTGATATCTCGATGTATGCAAGCGGGCATGCGTACACTTATAATGTTTGTAGTTCTTTATTTTACCAAACTAAGTACCAAACTTACGGGTCTAGCTCCGTGTATGAGGAGCTTATGGTGCCAAAAGAACCCAACACACTTATCAAGATATGTAGGGGTGACCCGGTGTGCTTAGCTAAAATATGCGAGCCGTAGCGAAGCCGCATTGCAGTAAAAGCTAACGAAAACGCGTCATGCTTCGTTTTATCAGTCCGTTGTTGCCCGTTTTACCTCATATCTAAGGAAATGATGTGACATTCGGTAAAAATATGTCTAATTTTGCTAACAGTAACAACCCAACTATCTGACTGACATCGTCATTGTTCTGCTTTTCGCCCGAGTGGTTTTTGGTTGACCCCGTGACCCGACTTTTCCACTTTTTGTCTACGAGTCACTTAACAAGTCACATCGAGTTAGCTCTGATTGTAAACAAGTCACGCAAAGCGCTGGTAAGAAGCGCCAGTCCGGCCAGTGTTGTTCAAGAATTATCCTACTTTGATTGGTCGTCATGGTGCGACGTACGTAATAGCACATGCAGTACCGGTAGCGTCCGCAGACTTGTATTGGCGCTCGTAAGCGGTGTTGGAGTGGTGCATAACTGCATGGTAGCACGTCGCCAGAACGTAAGCAAGAACTTGCGTTTAAGGTCGTGGTAGCGTATTTAAGGTTAATATCTCGTATATTGGTTCATCTAGCTGTGTCCAAAGACATATCTTATGTAACGGCTGTCAATCCTATGCAACGTTGACCAAAGAGAACGAAAGAGATTCGGCAGTTATAACAGGTTTAAATCACTAGGTAATTGCCGTAACGTTATACGCATTACGTTCTGGCAAGGTGCTGTGCATGGTGCAGTGGAGATGTCAGCAAATTTGTCTTCTTGATTTTTACTTCTTGTCCCTGAATTCGAGATGAGATCGCCTACATTGTGTATATGCGTGTCCATGTGCGTGCGTGTGAGTGTGCATGTGTGTGTGTCCGTTTGTTGGTCTGTTTGTTTCTTTGTGAACATGCAGCATAACTCGGGAGGTTGTGGATGGATATTTATGATAGTTGGTATGTTTTCATGGTGACATATCAAAATGTTTATATTTCAAGTTTTTAAGTTTTTAAAATACGTAAATTTACTGCCACAGAACTTCCAGGTTTGACGTTTATGTTTCGACAAAGACAGGAGGTCTTGACCCTTCAAAATCTCTACAAACTGTTTCCAGACGGTACAACTTTCTAAATTCTAACCAGGTCCCGCCGACATTCAACCGACAGATGTTCTCAAACAGTTTTCCAGATGTTCGTTCAAGCAGATCTAAACTTTCGAAAATCAAACCGCCATTTGCAAAATCGTTTAGGAGTGACGACTATTTCGTCCTGTGAAAACACTGAAAGAAAAGTCACGCAACGTCCAGAAACACTGGATGTTTCCCAGTTGTTAGAGTGGAGCATTATGTTACACTTTGATACCAAGCCAGAACCTGCTGTACAAATACTTGTCTGTGTGTTTGACTTGCTGATGTGATGGGCATGTTTGTGTTGGTGAACCTATGATGGAATCCAATATGGCGTATTACATCGTAAAAATCTGTGTTCTGGGAAGGTAGATGAAAGTTAAACATAAAGGTAAAGAGATACACAAAACAAAAGTTACTCAAGAAACCGGATAAGTTTTGTGAACGCTCGGACAAATGGACAACGCTGAATATCAAGACCCAATCCTGTCGCGTCGGTCAGTCACCGGAATGACATCTGTAGTTTAAATCATTCCTGCTGGAGGGCGCAGCTGAACGGGGATGTTGCATCGACACATTCAGTACGTCAAACAGCAGCTACTGTATCACCATCACCCATAGACTGTGGGCGGTGCATTGTGTTTATCTCGAATCCCCGAAACACGCACAGACTAACAAGCCTAAAACAATGATTCTCCACGTAATAATACCACAGAGTTGGTCTTCCAGACATGTTTTGGGTGCTGACTTCGGACAAGGTGAAGTGTTGACTGATTTTGGATTGTAAGGGCGGGGGTTAGCGCGAACGCAGACCCCCACTATCATGAATTACGCAGCCGAGTTACCCGCGTTTGGGGTAATCGAAGGGGTCATCCCAGACCGGGAGTGCAATGGTCGGGCCTCACCCTTGACGGACGTCCGTGCGTGATCAACGTGCCATTTTTGCCAGGTAAGTATGACACCCGTAACGGTCAATTCTACCACCCAGTTCAAAAAAGAGGCATTATCTATTGTGGGATCTTAAAGCCTAAGTGTCCATAAAAATGGATATATCATACTTGCAATATTCTTCCTTCTTTTGTATATTAAGAATAACGTAAATTAGACTTTCCCTTACGGTTAACTTTGCAAAAATATAGTAGCTATTTGACTGTGATACATTACATTTCGTTATGTTTCAAGTTAACTGGCATGACCTTGACATTGCAGCATAACCTATGACGTCAAACTATCGCAAAATCTCGCTTAGACACGCGAGAGTTGACTTGACTAAATCACGCTCCTAGCGGCCCGCCCGACTGACCGGCCCACGAACAGGCCAAAAATAATCTCCAAGCAGATGTAGAGGTCTGGCTAGTTTGTTTGTTTGTTTTTATTTGAATCTCCATTAGTGTTAGATACAATCTTCCACTATTCTTCCTGGAGTTCACATTAATACATTAAAAACATCATACAAGGAACAATACATATACAAATGAATGGCAGTTATGTACAAAATCGAGTGTGATACAATAAAAATCGTGAGAGGTCAGAGGTCACTTCAAATACATTCGTGCGAACGCTCAACTACCACCAGTATTGTAATGGCTTATTTGTGTACCCTTGTGTAATCACTCTTTCTTTTAGGAATTTTTTAAACAGTGAAGGTGTAGATGTTTTGATGTGTTGTGGAAAGGTGTTATATGATCTTATACATCTGTACATGAAGGTTCTGGTAGCTGAGGTGGTTCTGGGTTTTGGCAGTTTGAAACCCCCTCCTTGGGCGAGACGGGTGTTATGTCGATGTGTGATGTCAATTCTCTGTAACCTATTGTGGATAGCTTCTGGCTTTTTGGTCACCAGAAGTTTGTGAAACATGGCGAGAGTGTTTGTGTATAATCTTACGTTGACTTTGGGCCAATTCAGCCTCCTGTGCATGTCGTCTGTGTTGGAGTCATACTTGGCATTTAGGACAAGTCTAGCTGCCTTGTTTTGTAGAATCTGTAGTTTATTTAGGTGAGATTGAGAAATAGCTGACAAAAGGCAAGAACAATAATCAATGTGACTTAGGACTAGTGACTGTGCAACTGTTTTTAACGTGTCACTAGTGAGGTAGTCACTAGATCTTGCTAGTGCTGCCAAAGCGCTGGTCATTTTGGATTTAACTTTGTCCGTGTGTTGCCCCCAGGTTAACTGCCGGTCCATTTCCATTCCTAGCAGTTTTGCCTGCTCTACTTGTTCTATTGTCTGATTGCCCACAGTCAGCTGTAGATTTGTGTTTTGTTTCAGTTTGTGACGACTACCGAAAACAATTGACTTTGTTTTACCCACATTCAGAATTAGTCTATTTGCTTCTACCCAGTTCCATACATGTGTCAAATCAGACTGCAATTTGCGTTCTATTACCGCTACACTAGAGCCTGACGCCGAAGGCGTAGTGTCGTCGGCATACATCACTATGTCAGATTGTGTAACTACTGTAGGCATATCATTGGTGTATATGCAGAAAAGTAGTGGGCCTAAGCAGCTTCCTTGAGGAACGCCGCTCTTGCACTCCTTATGTGACGATACACTTCCATTTACAAAAACTGTCTGTGTTCTATTGGTCAAGTAACTTCTTAGCCAACCTAAAGCAGATTCTTCAAAACCATAGCATTTTAATTTAGCCAGTAAGATTTCGTGATTAACAACGTCAAATGCGGCACTGAAATCTAGAAGCACAGCACCCACTAGGTTACCCTTGTCAATTTCCTCCAGCCATCTATCTGACATTTGCACAAGTGCACTCGATGTAGAATGGTACTGTTTATATGCGTGCTGACAGTCAGAAAGAATATCATTAGAAACGAGGTAAGTTTGAATTTGATGTTTACATATCTTTTCTATCAATTTGCTTATTGCGGGTAGGAGACTGATAGGACGGCTGTTGGGTCCGTTCAGTGGGAGAGCTTTGTTCTTTATAAGAGGAATTATCTTGGCCTGTTTTCACATAGTAGGAAATACTCCGTGTCTAAGTGAAGAATTAAAAATATGGCACAGGGGTTCTGCTATATAGTCAGCTGAGATTCTCAGTAAAGTGTTGTCAATGTTGTCAAGTCCGGTGGATTTACTGACTGGGAGTGAGCAGAGTAACTTGTGGACGTGACTTACTGTTACATCTTGAAATGAAAAGGTACAGTTCTTAGATGCCATGATGTTGTCTACGATCGGTGCTGTTATACTGGCTATATCTATGTCGCCTCCTTGCGTGAGACCCTCTACTTTATTTATGAAGTATTCGTTAAAGTGTTCAGCTATTTCCATAGGTTTTGTCAGTATCCGTCCATCTGTCTCTATGACAGTTGGAGTTCTACGTGTGTTTCTTCCAAGAATATTGTTGATTACAGCCCACAGCTGCTTAGTGTTCCCATCTTTACAATGTGATTCAATGCAGTCTTTGTAATAAGCTTTCTTCTTCTTTCTGTTCTCTCTGACCACTACGTTCCTCAATTTCTTATAGACCTCATAGTCAGATGCTAGCCCTGATGCCTGTGCTTCTTTTTTTGCATCGTCCCTCTGGTTCATCAGTTCTCGGAGGCCACCGTCTACCCACTGGGCTGGCGTTGCCCTCACTGAACTTTTCCGGACCGGGGCATGCTGGTCGACCACTTGTGTGAACAACAACATGAAGCAGGATAAGGCATCATTTGCATCCTGTTCATTGCAGACTATGTGCCAAGGAACGAGTGTAATGTCGTGTAGGAATATTTGTGGCTCAAATCTCTTGTATGAGCGTTTCAAAATGATTGTGGGATGTCCCTTAGGAACTTTTGTTTTCCGCGTCGAGTGAATTAAGTTGTGATCAGTATAACCTAACGGAACTGATTTTGTGTTAGTAAATCTATCAGACCTGTTTGAGAATATAAGATCTATACATGTTTTAGATGAGTTGACTATTCTAGTCGCTTGCTTGACAAGCTGTTGAAGGTCAAGAGCAGAGCATTCCAACTGAAGCCTATCACGCAAGGGGCACTGATTGTCTTTCCAGTTTACATTAAAGTCTCCTAACACAAGCACTTCTTGGTCATCGTGAGTAGCTTTGTCTAACATGTGAGTAATCTTGTGAAGATAATCAAGTCTTGCACTGGGTGGTCGGTAAGTACACCCAACCAAGATTGATTTAACGTGTGGAAGGTGTATTTCAACCCAGATCGCTTCAATATCGGGGAACTCTAAATCAGGTTTGAGTTTATAGGGGATTGTGTTTTTTATGTACAGGCCTACGCCTCCACCCTTATCATTACGGTCCTTTCTTACAAAGATGTAGTTTGGGATACATAGCATGTCATTACACATTCCAACGTCAAGGTGGGTCTCTGAGACCGCTAAAATATGCATATTGTTATTACACAATAATTCCGTTACTTCATGTACTTTGTTTCTTAAGCTGTTAATATTGACATGTCCAATGTGCAGTCCTTTGCTGGCCAGGCCTAAGTCAATTGGTCCTGGATTTGAGTGGACATCTCCGGAGAGCAGCAGTACGAGCGTGGCCAGTAGTGTAGACATGTCAGTTGAAGTCTGGTTCCTTGTTCTGCGTGGCCCGGGATCACTGTGAGGCGTGATGTTCTTAACAGCAGAAATTCCCGCCATACTCAGTGCCATAGGAAACTCAGGTGCGGTCTGCCAGCTGCGCGTGATCAGTGATAATTTGTTCTCAGCGTCCGAAAATCGTGGTCTATAGCATGTCTTTGGTAGCAGAGCAATCACTACAACCGCTACCAAAAGAGAGTAACATCTTACAAAATCTAACATTGTTTTTACTAACGCAATACAGATACTAAGAATTTACAGGCTAGTTTTGAGCGTATTTAGCAATGTTTACGTTCTAATGAAGATTTTCATTTGGGCGTTTTCACAAATGTACAAAACACCTCCAGAAAACTTGTGCATTGCCAAATACGCGTAAAACAAGACCGACCGCTATATCTGCTAGGAGATTACTTTCAGCGTGGGTCGGTCAGTCGGGCCGCTAGGAGCGCGATTTAGTCAGGTTCACTCTCGCGTGTCTTAGCGAGATTTTGACGTCATAGGTTATGCTGCAATGTCAAGGGCACGTTACTTTACATAAAGTATAGTGACTTTTAATATATGATAGCAAAATACCTACAATGTATCTGCAAAAGTTAACCAAAGGGAAAATCTCATTCCTGACATTCCTTTATGCAAAAGAATGGAAAATACTATAACTATCATATACTCATTTTTATGGACACGTAAAGTTTAACATCCCACAATAGATGTTATCTCTATTTTGAACTGGGTTGTAAAAGTGACACAGACATGTCATACTTACCTGGCAGAGATGGCACGTTGATCATGCACGGACATCCGTCAAGGGTGAGGCCCGACCATTGCACTCCCGGTCTGGGATGACCCCTTCGATTACCCCAAATGCGGGTAACTCGGCTGCGTAATTTATGATAGTGGGGGTCTGCGTTCGCGCTCACCCCCGCCCTTACAATCCAAAAGCAATCAACACTTCACCCAATGTATACATGATAAGGAAATAGATAAGTCTGCATCTAAGACTGTGTGTTAGACTGTTGGGTAAGTATCGTTATATAATTACGGGGAGAAGCGAATACATAGTTTTTGGCTTCTCTGTCAGTGTGTGTGTGTGTGTGTGTGTGTGTGTGTGTGTGTGTGTGTGTGTGTGTGTGTGTGTGTGTGTGTGCGTGCGTGCGTGCGTGCGTGCGTGCGTGTCTGTCTGTCTGTCTGTCTGTCTGTCTGTTTCGGCGATTTCAAATAAACTCATTATGCACCGCCCACAGTCTGTGGGTAATGCTGGCCGGTTCTGTTTGACGTACTGACTGTGTCGATGCAATACTAGTATTCCGTCCATTTGCACTCTCTAGCGGAACTGACTCAAACTACAGATCTCACTCCGGTGACAAAGCAGACAGACGCGACAGGATTGGGTCTTAATATTCAGCGTTGTCAATTCGTTACGATAATCATTGTTAGTGCGAAACGAAACAGATGTCCACTAGGGGCGATTAAAAGATCGCGTACCAGCAATAGAAATTAGGGAAAATACACACGGACGATACTATTGTAAATGGGTATGAAGTTACATAAGAATATAAACTGAAAAGACGGCCCAACGACAAGTATTGAGCTTGTAGGAAACGTTCACCAAGGAAAAAATTATATCAACATTTCCCACTTACACTTACTTCATATCATGCTGTGTCAGCTTGAAAACGTTGCTCTCTTGGACGACGGTAACGAAAATTGTCTGAGTGCAGTCGACAACATAACGGGTAACGGTTGTTCTTCCCGTGGAAGGCAAACGGGCCCCTCTACAGTTGGCCTCAATGGCAATTAGCATTAGCTAATGGCTTGCCTCGCTTAAAAGCGCGGAAGAGGGTTACTGACAGTATAAGTAGTTTAACCGGCCATGTACGACCTCTGGCGGAAATTGCTAAAACTGCAAGTTGCGTCCCCCATCTCTATAAATGCTTCATGGATATATGTCAGCATGTTACATGTCACAGATGACGACGCAGAAATGTAATAAAGATAAAAGTCACATTGTTTGCACGTAGGATCGAATCCCTGACTGGCTGGTTTGTTGTTGCGTCAACCTTTCACAGACAGAGTGCATTCTGAAGCATGTTGTGTCAACTACAACGGATAAGAAATAGTTTTCAATATGACAGTCCGTTTTTATTTTTGAATACTAGTACGTTTCATGCTTGCTTAAACTTCTCTTTTTGCCAACTGCCGAACTGAAACTCTTCTCTATGGCTTAGACAAGTTGGCACTTTGCCCCCTTCGCAATGAACTGTTGCTTCAGCCTTGGTTTCAACATGAGAGTGTCAACCCCTACCCCCTGTCGTCCGGAATGGCATAGTCCGTGATACCAAAGTCAAGGTGAGGTTAAGACGCTATTTTTTTCCTTCCGTAGCTATGAATTTCTTCTTCTCGCTATCATGATTTCTAACTATATAGTTTTATATTTTACGACAACTGCATCAGCTAATCGTGATGCAGTATTAGCTATTTGTGTGGGTATCCTAAAGCGTCCGCGTCCACGATTCAATGTTATTGTCGCTATGTGGAATCAAACACCTCAGTCAACTTGAATCGAAACAACCGCAAGTATCAAAATGGCGGCCATAAAACTAACGGAACTAGCCAACCTCATTGATATATCCCACACTTACTAACAGACACCTGCATTCCAATATTACTTTCGTTTTAGTGAAAAACCTGAAAATGGCTGTAAACTTAAGCGGAAACTGGAGGTTCGTCGAGTCGGAGAATTTCGACGCCTTTTTGGAGGCGCTGGGTAGGGTGGCCATTTCTTTCATCTTTTTATTTATATAGATGGACAACATTTACTCTTAGCCTGAAATACCAGTTTTGTTTACACCACAGCATAGGTATGTAGCTCCCAACCTCAGTACGTTTTTATTTATTAATTTCTTCCAATCGTTTCTTCGCCTGCCCGGCTCAAAGTGGTAAACTTCAGTTCATTATACACATAACGTTATGCCAGCAAAAGTTTCGAGCACTACGGCTTATACCAATCAACTAAAGGTGGGGGTATGTAACTAGTTGGCTATTTTATTTTCTCAGAAGTAGTGGCATACAGGTACATGTGCTTGACGGAAGAATGCACCCCTCCCAAATGGTACAGTCCGCATAAGGAAATGACCTTCACGTAACGCCCATGGTTTATAAGTAATCAATTTGTTTATTCAACTTATCGATTGTGTACAATGGTACCGGTGACCTACCAGAAAGCAAACGGTGAACTCGTAGCGTGGGCTTCACCGCCCTGGTTTTATGGGTGACATTCTCTGGATATCCTAAAACAGATGCGAGCGCGTGAAAGAAATGCCGAAGTTTTGAAATCTTAGGTGATGTTTCTATACCAACCCTGCCGAAAAAAATTGGATACCAATCGATGATGATGCCCCCTGGTCTTGTCGAAAATCTTTGCCTGTAGTTTTGACGTAGGGATAATTTCGTCTTTTACCTCCGTGAAACGAGAGGTTTTGTTTTTAGTGTGTACAAAAATTACGAATCTTTTGTTCGGTGTACCATACTCTGTGTGTTTAGTCGTCTGTTCAACATTCCTAACCACTTAGATTTCATAATAATGAGGGCAGCTTTTTTGAAGGGCTAAACTTAAATTTATTTCACACGCTCGCATCAGTTGTGCAGTTCCCATAGGATGTCATCCATATACATGTTGTAATCGAATAAACATGGCCTTGATACATGTTTAAAATCCAGGTGTGGACCCGGCCATACGCCAGGTCGCAAAATCCGCCAGTCCGCGAGAAACCATCCAGCAAGATGGCGACACCTTCAACATCAAGACCATCGCCGGCAAGACTACGGAGATTAAGTTCAAGGTCGGGCAGGAGTTCGAAGGCGAGATACAGCAGGGCGAAGTGAAGGTCATAATCATCTCTTAATTTTGATATCTTCGGTATTATTGAGATTCTTAAACAGAACTCTCGTAAGAGCACACAATATGTGGAAATACATGTCTAAAAGACTCCAGGTAGACATTATAGAAAACAAACGCCCATGCAGTTCCAGACCACGGTGCTAGGGGTGCCAAACCTACACTACTTCTTTCTTATATCAAAGCTATGTGCCACCAACCATTCAGGACCGTAGCGGGTCCAGGGCAAAATAAACAACACCCGGAAGTTCTGCTGCAGTACTACGGTCACATACCAGGTGGCCCAAAATCGACAACAACCTTTCCAAGCCTCACACCAAATATCATCTCAACCCATCCATATCCAGAGGTTCTTACGTTATGCTGGCCACAAATACCCAGTAACACACTAAATTAAACACTTAATTGTGCGCAAGGAACTTATCCAATGACTTATCCAATGACTTATCAATCTAATTAAACTGTTCATGAAACTGTTCACAGATCAGCCCGACTTGGGACGGTTCCAAGCTGCGTTTCGAGTTCGACTCTCCGAAAGGGAAGCAGGTACAGGAGCGGGAGGTTCGTGCTGACGGGCGGCTGTACTTGGTAAGAACCGCTTTCAAGCGTAGCCTCCGATGCAGACTCCTCCCGGCTGTTTTCTTTTTGAAGTTACAATTCTTATACTATTTAATTTTTTTCTTATTGCTGGCCGGGAAGGAGTCTGTGTTCACTCGGCGCCACAAACGGAAATTAAAAATCACTTAGTGGCAATCGGCCAGCAATAAGAAAAAATTTGATAGCATAAAAACTGTAACTTGAAAAGGAAGACAGCCAGGAGGAGTCTGCATCGGAGGCTATTTCTAGCGGACTGAGACCGTTCAGGAAAAAATCTTTAATTCGTATTTGTATGCATGATCATCATGTTTTTCGGCTTTATGATTGGAATGTGATCCATAATGTAGAAATATCATATGAAAGATAAGAAAACACACAAAACTCATGAATTGTATACGGAGCTATTGCTTTCTTTCTGTCTGCGTATGTGTTTGTTTGTTTGTTTGTTTGTTTGTATTGTTGTGTGTCCGTAGTTATTCTAATATTGTAGAGTGACAGGATGTGAGGAGGATGATGGTGTAAACGGAGACTGACAGGATTCGAAGGTTGGCTTGGCTCAATTCCAAAGTTTGTCCGGCAATGACAAAAGTAGCAAGAAATTTACAATAATGAAAACTAACACTGCTCTAAAAGTCGAATTTCAAGGAGTATCAGGGCCCTTACACACCTGTCAAATTCACCGTGTAATGGTTGTGTACATGGGTTTCAGGGATCACCGTGTCCGGTCCTAGATTTTTTCTTACACACCTGGACTTGGAAAGTGGATGGGAATTTACGGCACCCTTACACTTGACGTGTAGTGGAAAATGGATTACAAAAGGATGGCAATTATATACGGCCTTTCGTGCATTCTAGGTGACAATTACCTGTGCATTACTGACGTAAAATTATGTTCTACTAGTAGAAAGCGGAACAAAATGGCTTGAATTAACGTGATCTAATTTTCATGAGTATATTAAAGGGGCCATCTGCTACAAGCGAGATAGAAGCGTTTCTACCAGCTACCAGTTTCTACCGTTCCAATATGTTGCATGTCGTTTATTTTGAAATCCACCTAGGTCGACAAGAAAGGTCTCCAAAAACACTAATATCATGATTAGTGAGGCTGGGTTTTGAACGTGCCGACATTTCCAACGGGGAACCGCGCGGGACGCCGCTAGATCCAAACGACGGTCGCGATCGTTCTGAGCTGGGCGACATTTATATCGCTCAGAGACCCCCGCCCGCCAGAGACCCCGCCCGCCCTGCTGAGGCCCTCGCCCGCCCTGCTGAGCCCCCCGCCCGCTCAGAAACCCGCGCCCGTTCAGGAACCCGCCCTGGCCCGAAAGCCACAGCTGATCATGAAATATACAAAAGGCGGTTAACTAGGATATGAGATAATCTCATAACTTTTTTCCCAACACGAAAACCGATGTCCAAATGCCCAATGATAAAACATTCAAAGCAAAATGAGTATTATACTAAAAATCACAGACCCTCTTGTTTAACGAAGTCGATACATAAGCGGCTCTATCTGATCAATGTCCTTGATCTGATGTATAGATAACATGCGCTACAGTTCCATCACAGTGGCAGACCTAACACTACAAGTTGATTTGAAATGTACTGTTGTAGAATAGTCATTTTCTTGGTGTGAATACAAACATTCAGTTTATTGCTTTGGTTGGATGTGTATTGTGTTGTCTGGTGCGTTTTTTCTTAGACAGAAACCACAAGCGCCCGGCGTTCAATGTTCTTCATTAGAAATAGGTGACCCGATTCAGCGTGAAGTTATTCGTTAATTATAAACAAGATGTACTATTAAGCTTTACATTGCAGTTCGAATGCTTATTGAGTTTAATTGTCTGCCCAGCGCAGTGTTGATATGCATAATGTTATCTACAAACTGAATGATATGCTTTGTCTGAACAAAGGAAAGCTAATGTTTATAAATGTTTTGATTCTGGAAAAAAGCAACCCATGATGTCAGCTAGCCGCGGCGACTCTGGTGGAAAGGCTTATTTTACTTGTAAATCAATATTACATTGTCTTCCTCCGGAATACTATAATGATATACAAGCAAACTACGTCTTACCATTTGAGTCGTCGCGGCTAGATGTCAGCTTATGCTAAAAAGTATTCACTGGGCGTCCATATTTGGCCATGCAAATAATCGAACCCAATATGATGAATACTTGGGCAGTAGAATAAGACAATTATAGAACGTAAAATTTAGCCTTGTGTGGCACGTCTACACCCCCAACCCAATTTCAGTGTTTAGCAGAAATAGATGTTCTTTGTTTTGGAATAAGACAGTTTGTCTCAAACCCACGGTTAAATCATACAATTGTGGTTCTAATGGTATACGACGTAACGTCATAACATTTTCCCGACACGATAAAAACAATATGAAAAGCAAAATGTTTGGATTTTGTTTTACAGTCTAGTAGATGGTATACGGGTAGATGAACAACAGGCCATGGTCTATCTGATTCTGAAATCTACGAGTTGATGCAAGGACATTATATAATGTCCTTAGTTGATGTGAACAAGGACATTATATAGCCTCCTTGATGTGAAGCTGTGCTTTTGTGAAAATGTGCCCGTTGTAAAAACAATTATCAGTTTAATGTGCAATGTGCTGTCTGGGGTTTTGTTTCTAAGACAAAGGTCACAAACAATCTTATTTTTCTGTATTCATTTTGTGTATAGACTGAGGTGTTTTTTAAAGTCACATAAATCTGGACTACAGCGCGTATCACTTTGATAAGAAGAAAGATTAACGACACACGACACACACGAATTACAATCAACATAGGCACTAGGTCCGTGTCTCCGTGCTAACTTCCTTGGTACAACACACACACACACACACACACACACACACACACACATGTTTATCTTGCAATGAATGGTGTCCATAGCTTTTTAGTGATATTTTTCTAAAACATGTAATATTTGGACTCGATTTCTTCAATTTATGTCGCTAGTTATATAGTCGATAGTACGATGTACTTACAACTTTACTTTGTACTGCTAACGAACCTATTGCTTTTTCAAGCTGTTGTCGATAAGACACAGCCGCATGTTTTTACACCTTCCCTGGCAGGTATTGTGTAACTGTGAAATACTAGTAATCAGGCAGTTCAAAGCTAAATGTATACAATAGACTTCCCTGGCGTTTCACAGGTAATTGTGTCTATGTCCATGCAAATTATGTAAAGGAATGTACAACCAATAGCATTGCTTCTGGGACGTGATTTAAAAACCAGGACCAATCAACGCTCCTGTTATAATTTTCAAATATTTCAGTTGGCATTTGAGAAGTCCGAGTGGTTGTGTGCAGATGTGTGCTGTCGCTATCTCTGTGTCTGGATACTAGCGTGGGTTATATCCAGCGATGCCCGGGATTATTTGGAGCTTGGTTACTATTCTACGACGAGACTGAGACAAGGGGCTTGCATTGAATGCAGAACATCGCGGCATGGAGCTACATTTCCGACGTCCTTGTAAAGCACTACAGCCCGGACTTTTGACTATATATACGGCTTTGCCCCGGACTTTTTGTCGGATGAAGAAATTACAACGGCGTGTCCGTCTGGATTGTGGAACGAACCTCATTCTAACAGGCAGTATAAAAGCGGCAAACCATACGGACTGTGCTACCTCGACAGGCTAGGTTTCAGTACGACACTTCTGCGCCACTCACGCCCAGCCAAGAGCAGATGACGACGTCTTCTAGAAGCTAGAACAAATAGACGCTGGCATTTCAAAGGACTACCCAAACAATCGTAATCCGAACAACCGAAGAGCCGGTGGTTAACGACATGAATAAAATGAGACATCTTTGTTAACACTGATAATCGATATTTCAGACGGAATAAATGTGGCGTTATCACGATATTGATAAAAATCTGAAAAATGTGGAAAGAGGGGAGGGGGGCAAAATCCAGTAAAAGGGGGGAGGGAGGCAGTAGCCTTGAAGCCGCTTTCCATGACAAAAGAAATATTGAAGGCGTAACCGGGTGGATACGGGGGGATAATTAGGTGATAATTGCCGCTAAATTTTGCACATCACATCGCCACACGGACCATTACACGGTGAATTTCCTGCTATACCGCAATAGCGCACTCCATAGGCCAGAACCCGGGGAAATAATGAGGTGATAATTGCCGCTAAATTATTCACATAACATCGCCACACGGACCAATACACGTTGAATTTCCTGCAGTGTATGGTCATTTCAAGGGTGTATGTCCGGGCGTGTAAGGCCCTTTAAACGTCCTGAACACGGCAGTGGTCCATCTCCGAGAGAATCTAGGGAACGTACAGGACCGGACGCGCAACGTAAACAGGTTCGAAATCCCATGATTCTGACGGAAATGCAGAATTTCCATGAACGTGTAAGGCAATTTCTGACCCTGAAATTCGGCTTTCCGCGCAGTGTAAGAAAAAAATCAAAAATGAAGAAAAAGCCTAGACATGAGTGCTTCAATTTCTTTGGGGAAATTGTGTTCTTTAGTGGCAACAATTCTGTCTGTATGGAAGTTATCATGATATTGATTAATCGATTTATCAACATCACGCCTCTTTTTACCCAGGTGCTGACGGCCCCGGATGGAACGAAGAGTACAAGGATCTTCGCCAAAGAGTAACCATGGCAACTCGTTACCGGGGCAACCCGTCACTATGGCAACAGGCGTGACCATGGCAACTGGAAACAGTTGAAACGTGGCGTTCGTGTGTGAAACCAATGTGATGCAGTGCAACAAATAATCGTAGATATTTTTGTCAAACAGAATAAAACTTTCAGTACAAATTGTATCTTTTCTTCAATCTGTGTTTCCAAGACGATTAGATACTTGCTTACTACAAGGACATTATATTCTATATAATGTCCTTGCTTACTACGACCGCTTTGGGGCAACTTTTTTTTTACCACATCGTAGAAAGGCACCCTGGGTTCAAATTCTCTGACATGCCTCCGATGTTGTAACCTTGGGAAGACACTTCACACGACTTTTCCCACTCCACCCAGGTGTAAGAATGGGTACCTGACTTCGGTTGGGGAGGCAAACAGCGGTGGAAGGAGGAAAATTGGCTCCGATTTCCAGTGCCCTGTTTTGGCCACAGTTGATAACAACCCACTGCCCCTACGGTATTAAAAAGACTATAAGACTCCCCTACTTTACCTTTAGAGTACCCACATATAAAGAGGATATTAAAAGTGGACCTAAGATCATGACGTTATTGTTTGCGCAAAGGTGCACTCTGTAGGTCAACGTCCGAGAGGTAGACAACCTGTCGATCAATGTCCGAGAGGTCAATGAAAAACCGACTTCCACGAAATCTTTACATTACCTAAGACTATTCTAGGAAAATGAGACACGGTAGAACAACACCACAAGGAGCGCGTCTGATTACGTTTGTTAGCAGAACAACGTCGCTATGGCAACGGGCGCCATGTTTCGTAAGGCAACCTCAAAGCCATTCAACGTTTGGAAGTGGCCAACTAAAAATATCCTAGAGTGCTGTTAATTTGATAAAAGAATACCCTTAACTTTTCAACCAACAGAGCTACCGATAATTTTTTTTTAATTCTATATTTATTTTTGAGAGGATCTTTAAAGACAAAACAAGGGACCTTTTCTCTAACGACAAATAAGAATAATTTCGCCCCCCCCCCATTTTACATTGTTGGTATTGAGCCGACGCCACCAATTGAAAGGCAAAACCGTGTTTATTTAGCTGTCTGTACACCATGCATTAAGTTTTATGATTTCCTAAGCAAAACCTACAAGTATTAGTTAACGTTTGTGATTGTTAACTAATACTTGTTCCTCTACTTTTGTAGTTTGACGAAGAAATGAGAAAGAGGTGGATGGTAAAATATGACTTTAAAAAACGAGCAATTAGTCCCTTAAAACATAGTAAAAGTCTTACAGGCTATTTTCGTACACATATATATATAAAGCACTCATCAACAGGTTTTGGGGTCAGTCTTCTGACCCTTCTCAAGTTGAAATGACCCACAGTCTATGTCACGTGTCCTGACCGGAAATGTGATGTCAAGGGTTGTACTCAGGTTGAGTTGTAGTTCCTTTAGAATCAACATCCATGATTTGCAATGTTCCCCCCTTGACACATATAAATAGGTTCAACTTTTGACACGGAGTTCTTTTCTAACTGTGGTCTCACCGACGCACCTTCGCTACTTCCTCGATCCACCTGTCGACATCCCCCGAAGACAATCATGAGTTTCAGCGGTACTTGGAAGCCCCACAAGACCGACAAGGAGGGCCAGAAAAAGTTCTACGAACTACTGGGTAAAAATCATGTAGTTTTATGGTACTCTGCTAGTTATGGTTTTTAACTAGCTTAAACTGTAAAATTACAGTTAGGTACTTAAGTACGTGAGGTAATGTGATATGTTATTGCGTTGAGTAAAAGCTCTCTAATTCTCATCATCTAAGTATCGAGGTACTCGGTAGTCTAGACCTGTAGTGCTATTGCTCAAATTTTGTGTTTATATTTCTAAAATAATGTGGAAGTTAACGCGCAGAGCTTTGCTTTCATATTAGATCTTCCAAGAATACGTTTATATACAAATTGAATAACAAGTATTGCTGCTTTAAAATACCCGAATATATATGTCTATATAGTTTACCAATGTGGCTATAGCATTAGACCTATCCGGTTAAGACCCTTGTAGTGTCTAGTGGAACATAGGGCTACAAGTTTCCTTGTAGCAGGGTGTATTTTTACAGGGAGGGGTTGCTAGCTGGTGCTGCTGGTTTCTTTTCTGGCTCAGCTGGCTTCACCACCACTTCAGCAGGTTTTTTCTAAAAGAACTGTGAGGCTGCTACCAGCTGAGCTACATGAACATCCTGCTTAGCGTGCACACATGACGCGGCTATATATGAAAAATGGCAGTCATAGCGGCAAAGGGCCTCCTTTTAAATGCAGTTATTGAATGTTCATATTATCTTGTGAGCTTCTCATAATAACGTTTCTAAAGATAACAAACTATCACGAGTTGAGATTGTTTGATGCCTCCGTGTCCACGTATTTCGCTCGCTGTCAGAAACTTTTTTATTGCAAGTCACGTAGCTGAATACATGGCGTGAGCACACACGCCCCGCCTCATTTTGTGTCAGCGGTTGACTTTGTCCGTCTGACCTTAGCTCTTTCATCAACAATGATGTCATTGCTAACGATTGGCAGTTTAATCATTGTTTGATTGCCTATTCATTGTACAGTTTGGGTTTGAGTAAAGTTCGTCGGCTGGTACCGGTAGTCGACGGACCGAGCGAAGTACAAGTTTTAAATTAAAAGTTAAAGTCCTTCCCGCAACGAAAGGTGCATAAGGCGGCGCCCATCTCCGGCTCCAAAACCATTGGGCCACACAACTTTGTGCAAGTCAACTGTAGTTTTATGGTATTTTGTTAGTTATGGTAGCTAGCTGGCCGGAAACTGACAGGATGCGAAGGTGCCTTTTCCAAGGGCACGACACTGGGACCTGCTAGGTTCTAAGAATCTAAGTCGAACAACCATAATCACAAGACTACCTTGCCAGCCTTTACATATGATCTCTCTGTCCCTCCCAGACGCTCCCCCTGCCATTCAGGAAGGCGTCGGTAATTTCATGGACAAGATCTCCTACACCAGTCAGGACAACGGCGACTCCATGACTACTACTGTAAGTTGGGTGGGGGGGGGGGGGGTCAGAGTGATACCGGATGACAAATCGTTTTTAACGTCTTCATCATTCATTTACGTGCACAAAGATGTGAGAGGAAACCGAACCTATACCTTAATTTGTCATACGGGAGGAGGGGGCAAAAGTAATGTAAGCTAATTTTTTCATCGACTTGCACAAAGGTAAAGGCAAATATCTTATTGAGACTGAAATATCCCAACTTGTCGGTCTGATTTTTATGGGCGACTGAGTTGTAGAGATATTTCATCAGTCTCACGATGCCTTTACCCACCTTTGTGCCAAATTTCAACTCATTCCATGAAAAATGAGCTTATTACAAAACCACTTGCATAATTACTTTTTGACTCCCCCTCGTAGCATCACGAGTATTCATGTATGTTATTTTCAGTGTATAGTGCTAGATCTAGTTTAGGACGATTTGGACTCGTTGGAAAACGAAGATACATTCAGGATCTTCTTTTTTCATTCTTTAGATACACGGACTTCCGGACGGAGACAAGGTCAAGACCGTGAAGCTGGGTGAAGAGGTGGAGGACCAAGGCCGTCTTGGAAAGATGAAGGTGAGCATGTGGTCCAAAACAACATTTCAGATCCCAAACAACATTTCAGATGACGTAACAAAAGCATAACGTCATTGTTTTGGCGACGCCTCAGGAGGAAAAGCCTCTTTGTATCAGTGCCATTCTGTGGCGCTTTTCGTTCACTACCTCATGACGTGAAGCGAGAGGTATTGTTTTCGGCGTGGTTGCCGTATTTTCCATATGCTAGTCAAGTTCACCGCAGAGTGACAAGAGGTGAAGTTCAGAGTTGCCAGAGTGACAGGAAGTGAAGTTCAGAGTTGCCACAATAAGTAATTTATCAAACTCGTGGTGATAACGTGGTCTCCAAGCCGACCCAACGGTTACAAAGACCGTATCCAACTGGCAGAAGGAGTTTTTATTGCAACCGGCGGTGCCTGACAACGTCTCTGGCTGACTGGAGCTTCTCTGGCTAGCTTGTACGATTTTGGCACCGTGGAGATCTGCTTGGGCAGTTGGAGATTAGTGATAAGTGACAAACTCTTGTATGCTATGCGATGTGTAGAGAGATTTCTATACTAAAGAGTGAAATGTTCTCACTACAAAACTCTCGTTTGAAGGTCAAAATGGTGCGGGACGGAAACAAGATCCGGTCCACTGAGACCTACGCCAACGGGAAGACCAGCAGCACCGTCCGCGAAATCAACGGAGACGAGATGACAGTCGTAAGTACAGTGTGATAATCTCCAAGCAGATCTAATGGTTGCTGGAAGACCGTATCCAACTGGCAGAAGAAGCTTGTTGCCATGCAAGCTTCTTCTGCCAGTTGGATACGGTCTTCCAGCAACCATTAGATCTGCTTAGCACTTGGAGATTACAGTGTGCCTCAGTATACTTAGCAATTCCAGGGGTATACTTAATAATCCTACTAGCTAAGTTTTTCAGTAAGAATACTTAGGCTAGCCTCTTTGACAGACTCTAAGGGACGGGCCTTTTTTCTGGCCTGTAATGCGCATTTTTATTTGGGTTGTATATCAGTTCTGATTGTACTCGGTTTTTGTAAGCCACCTCAGTAGAATTCACCTTTTTACGGTGAAAAAGCTCGATATGTGAAGTCCCGATATCGCTATTTTGAATTGTACAATGTATATGGATACATAACAGAAAGACTAACTCTGCAAGATCACGTCTAAAGTAGAGCTTTTCATGGTTTTCGTTGACGTTCAACTTTCTATCCACACAGACCATGACCACAGGGGACTTCACAGTATCCCATGTGTACAAGCGGGAATGATGTCTGCGCATTCATGCACAGCTGCTTTTCGAACGCTCTTCGTAAACGTTTGATACGTAGCCACCTGCTACGAAGGCCTATAACGACATTATACGGTGTTTGTTGTTGAGTTAAATCAGAGCAGCCAATCAGCAACTGATTAACAACGGATCATAACTGACTCAAGAAAAACCTTACACAGTCTGAGATTGAACATCGGTGTGTCTTTTTGTTTTGTAATGTGGTTTTCTACGCAATAAATTGCTTTTTTGCAAATATCTCGGTGTGCCAATGTCCCTGATTTCCTACATACTAGTAGAAAGTGCGAAAAGTACTGACGTGGCAGTGAGGGTCTCTAGCTGTGACAGTGATTATTGCAGTTCAGTCCATGACTGTTGCTGCAGTACTGGCAGTGATCAATAGGAGCCATCGTTTTTCAAGTTGAAGTATTTTTAAAAACTGTCACTTTTACTAAAACAACCTAAAATTTTTCTCTTCTAGAGGTGGTTGTGGGTTGTTCTATATGATATATTCATAGTTGAGCTCCTGGTTCCAATTAGTTGGTAACTGGGGGACCGTGGTTCGAATCCGGGGAAGGGCATGATGGTTGAAGCTGCATTCGTCTTTCAACCCATACAAATTTACACAAAGACAACAAGGTACAACCACATTTACACACGACTAGTATATGTTGTTTTATTTTCACACAAACATAAAACATATATTGAAGCCTCAACATACAATGACAAACTTCGGATTTCCTTCCGTGCGTGGTAAATACAAATGGAGTTGATATGACCAACAATCAAATTTGACTTCCAACACACAAAAATAAAACAACAAGATATGTGTCCAGAGTAAAACGTATAAACATTTCGACTATATCACCAAGGATGAATTCTCAATAAAAAAATCTATAGTGAATGTAAAGAATCTGTACAGTTGAAATTATGAAAAATCTAGTCCAGTTAAGAGCTCTATTTGGGCAGGATCTGCTTCCCTTTCCCCTTGAACGTCAAGACAGCATCGACGATGTAAAGGATGCAGGTGAACACCGCGAAGGCCTGGAGCGGGGTTAGAGAATAGATCAGAGTCAGAACGTACTGATGAGGGGGGGGGGGGGGGGGAGGTACATTCAGTCACGTTTCGGACCGCATTCTCACACTGCAGCAGCGACACCTAGCTGCAGTGAGAAGTAGAACCGGTCAGGTTTGCCCTGCGGAAGGTGATAGGCAGTTACAGAAACGTCGGCTTTGGTAAAAAAATACTTGGTTGCGCATGAAGAACTTTGTTATCCAGTTTAGATCCTTCTTCAAATTATGCATTACTGAAATGCATGTACTGGCCTTAAATGTAGCTTGGACTCAGCTGTCAAAAGGAAACTGAGTTTTTTTCACTTGATGAATGACTCACGGTTTAACTAACTCTCCACAAATGATTTTGAATTACTAGAACTCTATCATCAACGCCTGTCAGAATCTCTCTGAAGGTCTTTTCAATACGCTACAATGCAAGCACTAATTCTAACATTTTGAGCCCCTAGACTGCCATGGCAATATCTTTCAAAAATTGTGGTATGCATAGCTTTTCCACGATCCACTCATTCGTTGTAGCGACGAAATAAACTTAGTCATTCGCCTATCCTAACACTACGTCTGCAGGTGCTCTTGCAATGGACAATAAAAAGATAAGCAAACAAACAAACAAACAAACAACGTTACTCACGGCAGCGGCTGCGTGCCTGTCGAAGACGGGGTTGCCCCAGTAGTGGTGCCCCCAGTTGCGTCTGTCGGCGTTCACACACTGGACAATGGCGGCTGTGATGTAACACAGGGCCGCTATGACGGCATAGATCACATCCTGTAGTATGGAGATAAAACAGTTTATATGTATAACACTTTATAAAGATGTCAACATCTACGATGGCCAAAAGTATACTCTTCACACCCTTCGCAGACCCTCTAAGCTAGTAACACAGGGCCGCTTTATGAGTATGACGGCATAGATCACATGCTGTAATATTGAAACAAATAGCGTCATCTATCATAAAGAGGGATTATCTACGAAGGCCCAAAACTACACTTTACGCAGTATCTGTATAGGCTCTGTTACACAGAGTCTGTAGAATGTGTACTTTTGGGCCTTCGTAAATTTCCGCTAGTTTAGTACATAGCGAAAACTTTGGTCATATTCTAAACTCGCTGTAAATTCTTTAGCCGTAAATCAATCTCCAAGCAGATGTAAGGACCTGGCTCAATCTCAGTGTTTTGTGCCTGTTTTAGTGACATTCAGTAAGCGTACAGCACTGACCCGCTCCCTACATCTGCTTGGAGATTCACTACTGTACATAAACAAGAGCAATTAGCCACCATTAACGTAATCAATGAATCAACCAATCAACAACTCACCACAGTGTCGTTGGAGAAGATGCCGGCCTTTGATAGGATGAGGAGCAGCAGTGTGACGACCCAGCACGTGACCAGTACGAACATGACCCAGTGTTGACCTCCCCAAGCCCAGAACCCGTGTACAGAGGCCAGCAGCGCCCAGGCTACCAGTCCGAACACCTGGGAATTAAAGGCAAACAAGGCAATATTAGAGCCCGAAAATTGGATTTTGAAAGTCAATTTATTTAGTCATTCTATACATGATTAGTTTAAACAGCACTATCACAATGTATAGCGACGTCCTTCCAGCAAAAATACGACATCGTTGTGAAGTGAGAACTCACTGAAAATCGTCGCCGGGGTTTTTGTAGGCTCGCGAAACTGGAGGAATCATCGTACGTCACGTTTTTGCGCGGTTTTAAGATGTTCGAAGTGTGAAGTTACGACGCATATGCGCTAAATAGTGTTACTAGATGTCGATACCATAAAGATTTCAACATTTTTAACACATATTTTGGGCCCTAATATTGTTTTGGTTGCCTTTAACGTTACCAACATAACAAATTTAGAAAAGCAAACACTGTTTCACCTAAATCCGCATGGACCATGGTAACATATATTCGGGATTTTTAAAAACGGGGTATTTAGGGACATATGCTAGATGAAAAATCAGTAATACCACCAGAAATGCTATCTTGATAGACTTAAGTATTCAGACATGTTTTAATTGTATACAAAAATAGATTGTACTTATTGTTTGGTTAGGTACCATATTTTTGGTAAAATCTTCCTGACCACTTCGATTTCACAATGAAGAAACCTTTTTTGACCAACTTTTTTTATCACGGCCGCATCAATTTAGGGTGCCTAGAGGATGTTATCCAGATAACCAAATCAGTATGGCCTAAAGGGTAAGACCAGTGACTGAGGATGGGGCTATATCTTTTGCTATCGGTATATCTTTTGTTGTCAAGGGGAACAGAAAGCAAATTACAATCTTATTCTTGAAATGGCAAATTTAACGTTTTGGGTTTGCGGCTGTTGCAATCGGGGTCTAGAATCTTGTGTACTGTGGTGTACGTAGTCGTGTGCTACACTCAGTATTGTTTGGCGACGTAGAAAAACCAAACAACTCGTATTGATTTCAAGTCAAAATTTGTTTACTTGGTCTCTCTCTTATCTAACGTCTTTGTTGAAATTTAAAACACGGCGGGGGGGGGGGACTTTTAAAGATGTCACCCCTTACAGTGGGAACTGGGAAATATGTTTGATTATGTTTTCATAAACTTGCCATTCGCAAAGGGTAAGGCTGGTTGAGTTGTGAAAGCATTGTTTGGTTCTGTTTGAAAGTATAGTAAGGATTGAAAAAGTGTAAGTCCATGTGTACTGGACAAACATGTAAATCAGTATACGGTATTTGCTGTAGGGGTCTACGCTTGAATTTAGGTTCAAAGTGATATCGGTGTCCAAGGGGGTTGAGTATCAAGACCACTGCAGTTACATGTTGTGTTATTGTCTCATAGCAACGTTAACAACATACATAAGATTGTTGTAAATCTACATGTATTGCGTTCAGAAATCAAATGATTTTCTCAATATATGCAATGTCCGATTCTTTCAAACGTTTTTGCAGTTACGGTGTGGCTAGTATTTGTCGCAGACTCGCAGGCCGTCGTACGATTTTGATATCGCAGAGTTTTCAAGTAGGTTTTGACAGAAAAATGACGAGGATGTAAGACAGTCTTGACGTCCATAACAAGACACTTGAATGTTGTACGACACGTTCATGACTATCCTAAGAATGCCCTGAGTTCGCTATCGTACGACGACCGTACGACGAATGTGACTGGTTGGGCCCTAACCTACAAAAGCCAACGGCCGATGCTATTGAGACAATCCAAGCAACAGCTGCATAGTCTTTTCTACACGCTACATTCTTGCATAATGTATAAAACATCATGAAATTCTACGGCTAAAAAAACCCCAACGGGCATTTGAAATCTAAATACACACATTTCTATAAGTAGATATATCCTAAAAACATGCATTTAGAAGTACATATAGCCGTAAATATTATCAGAAAATTAGATACATACTATACTTAACCATACTATAGACTTGCCGATGTTAGCAAATTTGCAAAGGCTTTTTCTACTTACCAGTTCCAAGACTTTCAGTATTAAATTCATGTCCGCTGCCATGGTGTAATTGTAGATTCAACCTCTCCCGCTTGGAACTGAGAATCAGAGAATGAAAAATCCAAAAAACGTCCTCAACGGATTTCTTCAAACGCGAAGTCCGTCTTTCGTACACTGCATGGGACCACCCAAATGACCTTAGCGACAGGCATGGTCGTTTATGTAAATGAACGTTCTGTTTACGCGGTTGCTAGGGTCTTCAGATAAGAAAACAGTCGTTAGAGGGCCATAACTTATAAAGTACGACACACCTAGAGACGGGAGAATTTAGGCAAATAGCGCTACCCCGGCGACGTACTAGATATTACGCACATACGGAGGCGGTAAAGGCAATGGCTTGGTGGTTAACACCTTTGACCAGCGTCTGGCTTGTCCGAAAATGACATCTCAGTCTTACGGTAACACAAAAGACTCGACAACTTCGTACGTTTAATCCCCTTATCTAACGGTTCGTTCAGTACAACGTTCAAGTGGACTTGGTCTGATAAAAATTAGGATTAAGGTTGTTTAATTTGCATTTGGTCTTGTTGTACGTTGTATATACACTGTTGATAATCTATTAAAACAGCGTCCCAACGCGAATGTTATATATGTAATCTTGTATGTATGATATACAAGATGAGCGCTAAAAATAAACTGTATTCAAACAATTAATATTAATACACAACATCTAAAGGAATCGCACACTCTCTGAAAAGTACCGAACGCAGATGTTACTATTGACAAGTGCGATTTGCATTCAATGATTAAGCTATCTTTGGTTCGCGAAAGAAAATACTAGAGGGCGACAGCTTTTCTTTGGGGTTAAACGAACAAAAGAATTCATGAGAAAAACTGCATGTGTTCGGATATAAACAATGACATGAAATACATTAACTACGTTCGTGTTACTATGAAAAATCCTTCTGTTGAAAAATTGAACGTATTTGAGCAACTGCCTGGGATCTCTCTACTAGACCATGTACAAACATTGTCAACGGCTTCGCGTTGGCGTAACAGTTAGAATGTTTTGCCCAGAACCCATAGGTCTTGAGTTCGAATCCCCTGACATGCCACTGATGTTGATCCTTTGGAAAAGCACTTAACGCAACTTTCCTTACTCCACCCAGGTGTAAAAATGGGAACCTGACTTCAACTGGGGAGGCAAAAGTCGTTGGAAGGAGGGGGATGGGCTCCGCCTGCCAATACCTTGCCCTAGGCACACTGGATAACAACCCATGCCCTTACGGCGTAAGAAAAAGCCATGGGACTATACCTTTACCCTTTACAAATATTGTACCTAAGCGAAGAAACAAATACCGTTTTACGTCAAAGTTAGGCGTTAACCAAAAAATGTCCAAAGTGTCACCGCGAATGACTGACCCCGACATGCCCTAAGCAAACCCCGCGAAGCCGCAAGAGCCAGAGTCCAATGTGCTTCGGACAATTAAGAAACCGTCGTCGCTTAGCAACCAGGAAAGACCCTGTCAAACCTTTAATAGAAACGACGGATAAAAAGCCTGAATAACAATACCAGCACACAATAAGACTTCTGGACTTAGAAGTGAATGACGCAAATGGCTTCAGTATGAAATTTACTTTTTCAGCATCTTTTGTTGTTGAAACCTCTTGTAGTGTAGCAAGTTGTAAGGACCTGAACCGTTCGAATTACTTGACCTAGACTATAGCTAATGAACGGAGGTAATAGCCATTTGATAATGTCGCTATCTTTTGTTGTGGATGTCACTATGCAACCTACACAATACTGGTCATACAGTCTTTCCTTATTGAGTGATATCCCTTTTAAAGTCACCGACAGAAGGACAGCTGTGATTCCGAAGAAACTCGCCAGGGGGCCATATTTATACCACTTTTTCCAGAGTTTTTAATCTCATTTTTTTATGGTAGTCACTTAGCAACCAACACGATACTGTGCCTTCATTGTTAACTTCTTGGGTTATCTTGTCAACAAAGTCACTGACAAAAGTGCAGTTTTACTTCCGAAGAAACCTTCCAGGGGGCCAATACGTATTTTGTTACGGTGATGGTCACTATGCAATCTCACAGTACTATTACTTGTTTAGACTAAGGGGCTCCCATGTCGTCCGGCACATGAGGCAGTTAGGTTGGCCCAGCAGTACTATGCCGAATCATTATTAACTTCCTGAGTTATATTGTCTTTAAAATCACTGACAAAAGCACAGTTGCAGTTCCAAAGAGGCTTGCAAGGGGCCCTTGTACCTACAGTATGTACAAAACTGGTGTGCTATCCCTAAAGGTGGTTTACCGGTTATACAAAACAATCACACAAAGAAATGCACAACACGTACAGTTGAATATTTTTCCTCTCAAGCAACTGTTTTAATGCAGTTGAACAAATGTCCGATGGCAACATTCTTTCAAAGTCCTCATTTTCTTTCTTTTTTCTTTTATAGTCACTTACATTAAGAAAGAGACTATAAGTTCTCAAGTTTTCCATTTCCATAAATAAAAACTGCTAACTCATATCATAGTTCTCAGCGTCTCTTATCAATATCGTATATACAATCGGTATATACCTGTGACATTGTGTCTGCATGTACAAAGCTATAACAATGTCATTGTAGTTTTTCTTGTCCCTCTATTTCTAATCTTTGTTTCTTCCCACCCGATATGCATTGCTCAAGTATGTAAAACACGTGGGGCATCAGTAGTACAGTCTCCTGGCTCCCGGGAATAGAACCCGAGCCACCAACTAGAACCACCTCACAAACCCAACAAACTTACCACAAGGCTAAAAGGTCCGGACCAGTTAGACTGGTCAGTAAGTGGCACTGTTACAACGACTCATACTTGTATTCTTGTGCTGTGAATTTGTTGGGAAAAAAACAACACTGTCCCATTTGCAAACAAAAGCAGCTTGTATCATAGCAACTTTCCTCATTGGCATCTATTTTGTATATTACATGTACATGTATGTAGTTTGTATTGAAACACAATTAGTGTGTTACTAAGCATTATGTCAACAAAGTACATAAGCTTGGCTATATTACTTGTCCTAGTCATGTAACTAGCATGAAAACAAGACCTTGGCAAGCTGTGTCAACAAAAGGTCAAGATAATGTCAGATAATGTCATATGTCAAAAGGGTCACAGGTCAAGATAAGGTCAAAGGTCACATATCAGACCATTTCATTACAGGGGTTGGTTGACTTTTCTATTTGGCCCTTTGGCCTGAGGTGCAAGACTACTATAAATTGTGAAATATTTGTGGGGGTTAAATGTTTGTAGTGAGCAAACTCATCGCAACACAAACATGTGTTCTGTCCTGCTTTGCTTTATCGCAGTCGTTTCAACTGCAATCTTAAAACATTGGGAATGCCTCCGGTCCCCTCCTACCAGGAAGTTAAATAAAATAGAGGGATCCCTTTATCAGTTCTGCTCACTGCTATCAAAACTTAGAAATGCAAAATAAAAACATAAAAATGCAGCCACTCTCTCATTGGTCTAAACACTAATTACCCTTCTCTCATTGGTTGGGAAAAGGTCACAGATGAGACCATCTCATTACAGGGGTGACTACACGACTACTTGGCCCCCGTTGGCCCCTGCTCCCCGCTGTCTAAAGTCATGAGCAGTCATAACAGCTTAAAGGTCAGAGGTTACAAAAGATCAAAATAAGGACAAAGGTCACAGATGAGACCATTTCATTATAGGGCTTAACCACTACTTGGCCCCCGTTGGCCCCTGCTCCCCGCTGTCTAAAGTCTTGAGCAGTCTAAACAGCCCAGCTGCCTCCCTGATGCGGCTGAACTCGATGCAGAAGGCCTGCACCTCGATGAACAGGTCCTGGGAGAAGAGAGAAGATGGTTGGTTTGTTAAGAAGAAAGAACATTGCAGCCTGACTGACATCATTTCTAACAAGTTTGAACATTTACATAAATTAAAATCACAACATCAAATACCTCATCAGTTACTTACAAAGGTTTCATATGTAAAAAAAAACGGTTAAGGTAGTCCCATTGCCTTTTTGTGGTTGTAGGGGCAGTGAGTTGTTATCCACCGTTTTTCTACACAATATTTTGCATTGAAATGTGTGTTCATTAAAGAGGGTGTATTCTGCATCACCCTCGGTCCCGGGCCTTCAGGAGATGGGCCAGTACCTCGGGCAATACGGAATACATGTGTTAGATTCTATATTTATTTATCTGTACGTTGATGATCTTGTTGCGTATGAGTGACTGCAGGAAGTATAATTTACCTGTACGTTGATGATCTTGTTGCGTATGAGTGACTGCAGGAAGTATAATTTACCTGTACGTTGATGATCTTGTTGCGTATGAGAGACTGCAGGAACACACAGACCAGACGCACCAGGCGGTTCTGCATGTACTTGTCCTTGATGTTCTCACAGGTGGAGATGCAGTTGGAGATGTAGAGGTGAACGAACTCTGTGGGGAGGTCCACCGCCGTCGTCAGGCGATTCACCACCTGTGGACACACGTATCAATAAGCTGGTTCACGGTTTGAACTGTGCATGCGAAAGGTCAAAGGTGAAGGCCACTAAACTTTAAACAGTTCTTGTCTAGACCATGCTTGATACATTTCCAGACGTCTTTGACATATAATCCACAGTGCATCATACTGCACATTTCAGGTCAAACTGTGAAATGGCTAGCCCCTTATAACGTCACACAGTTTCATGAGTCAGGGGTAGAATCATCAACAGTTTTCTGCTTGTAGCAACGAGTTCAAAGCTTAAAACAGTGCTGGTAGTACTGCTAGGTAACAATTATAGCAAAATTTGAACAGATTTAGGAAGAAAGACAAATCAGCTTCTAGATCCTACACAAGGCAATGACTGGAGTGAAGGGCTCTAGTACCATTTCCTCCATGGAGAGAAGGGACATGTCCATTGTTAGATAATACTATTACTGATTAGTAGGCTATATACCATAGAGGGACTTGTAGTTGTACAAGTATGGAATAAAGGGCTCTAGATCAGGATAAACTCTATAGAAGGACATCTATAACAGGCTCCATCACCATTACCTCCATGGAGTGATAAGGTATCACCCTATAGTGATAAGGTATCAACCTATACTATAGCAGGGCTCGAAATTCAGTTTTGGGATCAGGTGCACTGGTGCACCCAACCTAAAAAAATTGGGTGCACCAAAAAAATGTTGGGTGCACCACATGAAATAAAGTAGAATGTAACTATTGTAAGCAAAACCTAATCACAAACCTTACTGTTCCTCTTCTGAGTTTGTATCTGAAATGACGACGCTTTCATATTTTACTTGCAAAGTCAAAAACAGTAATAACCATAAAGATAAAGTAAAAATAAAAATAATTCGAATGAAAATTGTATTTATTAGTCATCAAACAAAATATTTTTTTGATATGTGTACAAAATTACTGTCACAGTGGTGCATTCATTCAAGACTAACTAGTGACGAATAAGGGTTCCAGCGTGTTATTAACATCGACCTCGGTGAAGAAAAAAATCAACGCCACGGAAGAAATTAAGGAAAGCATTATATTTAAAAGTCTTGGTCTTTTGGCAGTCTCTTCTGACATTAAAAAAACCCTCATGCACACAGTTTTGAAGCTTTCAAAATAGAAATCAACTCAAATTCTAACACCAAAATCACAAGTACTACAACAAAGATTTTATTATTTTCTTACACTTAGAGTCAAGAGTATGCACTAGTGTGCAGTGATACCTTTACACATGAAACCGTACGAAAATATTTGGGTGCACTAGTGCACCCACAGTAAAATTAGGTGCACAGCTCCAAAATTGGGTGCACTGGGTGCACATGCACCCAGTATTTCGAGCCCTGCTATAGCCATAGAGTAAAAGGCTCTATCATCATTACCTCCATGGAGTGCAGAGACATCTCCATATTGACCAGTACAGAGAAGTACTCAGTGATCTATGGAGTTTATAATAGGCTCTATCATCATTACCTCCATGGAGTGCAGAGACATCTCCATGTTGACCAGTACAGAGAAGTACTCAGTGATCTATGGAGTTTATAATAGGCTCTATCATCATTACCTCCATGGAGTGCAGAGACATCTCCATGTTGACCAGTACAGAGAAGTACTCAGTGATCTATGGAGTTTATAATAGGCTCTATCATCATTACCTACATGGAGTGCAGAAACATCAGAAACATCTCCATGTTGACCAGTTAAGAGAAGTACTCAGTGATCTATGGAGTTTATAACAGGCTCTATCATCATTACCTCCATGGAGTGCAGAGACATCTCCATGTTGACCAGTACAGAGAAGTACCCAGTGATCTATAGTATGGAGTTTATAACAGGCTCTATCATCATTACCTCCATGGAGTGCAGAGACATCTCCATGTTGACCAGTACAGAGAAGTACTCAGTGATCTGGTTGGACTGCATGAGTTTCAGCAGCACCTCGATGGCCACCAGGGGGTTGTTCTCCACCAGGTCGGGAAGTTTGGTGGGCGTCAGGCCGATGTGGTACACTAACTTGGGGTCCGTCTCCAACTCACTTAAAACCTGCTGTTGTTGTTGTAGTGTTAGGGGACCTAACGGGGGAAGAGACACAAATAATAAGGTTCTGAATAATGTACACAACCAAGTGTTTGATTCAACCAATGTTTAAACATTTAATATTTTGTTATCTCTGGTTGATACTGATTGTTATATTTATTTGCCAATGAGGCTGTTATTATCATTATTTTGGATATTACTTATATTTACAAGTATTCCATTGCTGTTTCCACCTTTACTTATTGATTTGGATCCGTGGCTTATGATCTTTTTCCTGTACTTTGATTTTCTCTTGTTTGTATTATGTGTTCATTTTGTGAAATGCAATGAAAAAAATAGAAAAAAATAAATAAAGTGGTCTGCAGTCCTCAAATACCTACCAAGTGACCTAATCAGACCTATCAATTAAAAGTAAAATTTGAAAAAAAAAAACATTTGGGTGACAGCCTGTCACCTTTCTATGGGCAATACTGATCATAACTTGTTCACTTTGCATTGCAGCTTTAGGTGTTGCTGTTTACAGATGCACTTTAAACACAGCATTAACTATTTCTTTTTATAGTAAATACTTAACTTTTGGGACCCCATCTATAAGCAGCGACACCTACAGCTGCAGTGCAAAGTGAACCAGTCAGAATTGCCCTGAGGAAGGTGACAGATGGTCACTGAAACGTCAGTTGAATAAAAAACTTGGTTGTGTACAAAGAGTTTTTTCATTCGATAACTTACCAACCTGATGAATCTATTCACAGATGTATGACGGTTGTCTGTGATGATAATTGACTTGTGAACATTAAACCACTATGAAGTTAAATGCATTTACAGTACATAAAGGACATTCCCTACCTTTGAAGGCCTTTGCCATGAGTTTCTTTACTTCTATACTGCTGGTGTTGCTGACACACATGGAGGAGTCCCACGCGACCGTGTGTTCCACGTCCGTCGGGTTTAACCACGCCAGCTCGTCCTCGCACACGTGCAGCGGTGGCGCCAGACGTACGAACTCTGGTCGGAAGTCACTCTGCGCCGGCGGGCGCTGCCCCGTGATCAGGTTTTCTGTGACCTGGTTGGCCAGGGAGAGGTCAAACTCGAAAGACGCTTGGGAAGAATCGGGGTCGGGGTCAGCTATAACACAGGGTAGGCCGGCCTGCAATTCAACAACAGGGAAAATGGTCTAAATGATCTAACAGAAAGATACCATTTAGTGAAGTTAAGCAGTCATCCTCAATTGAGGTGAAGCATGTTGCTTTTTCAAGTCAGCTATTAGTATTAGTAGTGCAATGGGAATTTTACATTGGTAAATAGTGAAAACTACCATACTCTTTCCCAAATGCTTAGTGCTAAGCAGAGAAAGCAGTATGTACCATTTTTAAAGTCTTTGGGATGATGACTTGGCCAGCGATCGAACTCACGACCTACTATAATGCAAGGCGAACACCCTAATTATCAGGCCATTGCACCGGTGTAAGACAACCTGTTAGATAAAGACAACAATTGCTTTTGTGAGAGATTGTAGAAAACCTTCTGTGTGAGAGAAACAAAGTTGGATGTCACCTTGCTCAAGTGCGGCAGTTCCGACTGTCTCTCAGCCAGGGCCAGCTGTAAGCCTGTCAGGTCGGCAGGCGGGGTATTCCCCACGTCCATAGTAACGATCTGACGGGGGTTCTTTTTTAACAGCTCTCTTGCTGTGGATGTGATAACCTATCAAAAAAGAGAATCATGAGAAGTTAATTCATATTGTAGTTATATTTTTCCTTTGACTTGAGATTTTTCCTATACTGTATGTGTGAATACTTTACGTTTGGGACCGCATCCGTTAGCAGTTGCCCATTATTTATGTATTGCCAATATCCTTTAACTTTGACATATCAACAACAATGTATAACACTGTACATACACACTTCAAACCGTGAAATAGATCATAACTATTTTCAAAACTATTTTTTCCAAGACAGTCTGTCTCATTCATACAAACAAAGAAATTAAAATAGATGCACTAGACAGACACCTGTGACAAAAAGAGCCTTTCTGAGTTGGAGATGGGCGGAAGCGCCGTTGCTGTCTTCTCATCACCATTTTGAATACGAACTTCAAACCGTGAACTAGCTTATAACTGTTTTCAGCTCTGATTCCAAGAAATGAATAAATTGCTAGACACAAACCTGCGATAAAAAGACTCTTTCTGAGTTGGAGATGGGCGGAAGCGCCGTCGCTGTCTTCTCATCGCCAGGTGAGTTGATCAGCAGGTGAGCGAACACAGGTGCGAAGGGGTTGGCGGCCAGGGGCTCCGTCTTGTACATTTCGTACAGCAGGTAGATCGCTGTGAGGCGTTGGGTCGGGGAGGGCAGGAGGTCATGCTGTAAGGGGGAGGGCACAAAGCAGGCTATTAGCTAGCAGGTCGTCAGGTCGTCTTCTGGATGCCTTACACTAACTTACACTAAGAAAACAAGGAAATCAGACGACCTCATTTTCTAGGGAACACCCAAAGGATGCCCTGTTTCCCTGATGATTACATTCGAATATACATGTACATGTTTTACCACCCCCACAACCCCACACACAGACACACTGCCACTGTTGTTTTTTCCTCTTACCAGAAACTTGGATGTATGTAAATTGATTGACATGCAGGTAATAGTTAATCCATAAGGCCCACCCTTTGAAGGTCCTGTTCATAAATCCTAGGTAAAAGCGTAACAAGGAGTACAGTGAAATCATTTACTTTTGTGCTGGCTTTATTTCGCATAAGGAGGGAAAATGCAGTGTTTGAACTTTGAAGTTCATGGTTGAGTTTGTGGTTGGAACAATTCTGTGGTACCGAAGACATACAAAACTCATATTTGCTGTGTCATGATTTTGCCTTACTGGTCACTGGGAAAATTAAACCATTGCAAACATAATTTTTCAAGATTTACGCAGTATCTGAGTTGAGAAGCATTTGTGAGTAAATGCACGTTTTTTCACTCCCACCCATCCACCAGGCAAAAATGAACTGCTCCAAAATACCACCGATGCAAAAGTGAAGCATCCCAACATTACTTCTGCCCCCAAATTCCGAACTATTCCAGTCAAATAATGCTAGTTATCATGACGTGATAAATCGTTTGATAATTTTTTTAGAAGAGTATGCGATATAAAGAGTGTATCGTCCTCCTTAGTTGACAAACGGAGATCAAGAAATTCGAGGATAAATCTGCGATTTTTGGTTGTCCGACTTCCTTGAAGACATATTTTCTCACCTGCTGTAGAAGAAGTACCAAGGTGCTGCCGATCTTGTAGTGGTCGGGTTTGTTGAAGTAGTGGTGAAAAGCGGCCGCCAACTGCTCAAACGAAGACGTCTGTGTAGCGTCTTCAGACAGCACGTTAAGGAGACAAGTCAGCTCCTTCGGCGTGAGGGACATTTTGTCTTCCTCCGACAAGCCAGGATAAGCGTAGGAATCACAAACTAAGACAGAAATCTTACAAAGTTTGGACAAAAACAGAATTTTTTAGGTTTACGCCGCCATGTTTGAAAATGTGCTTTGGCAATGCATTATGGGATAGAATTGTTGACCTTAGACCTTCAACTTTGACCTTTTTAACTTTACAAATTAATTATTTTTCCGTATTCTGTCATTGTTTCATTCTCATAATACAAAACAACATATTATTGCATCATAGATACCTTTTGCATATGTCAAAATGCTTAAGATAATTCGTAAGTGTAAGTTTAAATATATTTCGATCCTGTGACGTCACACCAAAACAACAACATGGCCGTCGCAGCAGGTTTGGAGTTGCTGTACAGCAGTGTTTGTAACCAGGTTAAGGACGAACACGATGCGCTGGTGTGCTTCCTGCACTGGGGAATGGTACAGTCCGGGTTCAAGTGCGTGGGGACCGGGGATGAGGTGATGACATGTTGTTTTTATGGTGAAAAATGCTCGTGATCTCTGTCGAAACTTGCTAGCTCACTGCCCCCCTCCCTCTACTCAAACCTTGCCCGGCGCCCCTCCCCCTGCCTTGTGTAGGATCTAGACGCAAACGTCCTGGCTGTCTTCCAAAATGTTGCTGTGGCATGTACTAACTTCACCCGAAGAACAAATTTTGGATGACTGCAATAATGATTATGATAGATTATAACCTTTAACGTCATAATTTTACTTAATAAACATGTATCAACTGTCGAAAAGAAATTTGTAACATCTAGTTACTGATCCCATAGCCCCGCCCACCTCCGTCAAAACGTAGGCATGCAAAATAAAAACATTTTGAAAATGCCAATACTAGTATTTGATGGACATGCTGCCAATCTATCATTAGTCGAGCGGCTAATCGCCATGCTCTCATTGGTTGAAGTTAAACGAGTCACGACTGATGGACAGTCAGGATCAGTCGAAGCCCTATATACTAACCTGTTTGGTTGACAGGTTTGTTTAAAAGATAGATTTGATATATTGTAAATGTATATCTATTTGTGAGTCATCAAAATATCCTACTTAGTATGATACAGAACTAAGAGACTTTCAGTAACAAGTGCAGCACCTATCTTTGTTAGATATTTGAACTTGAATGTAAGAAATTATCAAAGATATCTTCTTCTTTTTTTTTTCTTGAAGGCTCCAGTGACGGCAAATAAAGCGAAGAAGTCCGAGTTGTTGCCCCGGGGATGGAACAGTACGCAGGACGTGTACGCTCTGAGATATCAGCCCAATGATACGGAAGAGAACTACCTGCTGAAGGCCATCAGGATGGATGGTAGTCTGCTCATACATGTCATGGTAGGGAGGACTGATTTTGGTCAAAGCAGTAGCTTTGCAGTATGGGTTGGTGGAAAGAGTGGTCCAGTTCGACGGTGGAAATTGCAACTCAGTTAATGGTTCATGTGGGGCTGGAAAAAACAGTCTGACCTACTCTGCGTGTTTGACCCCCATATAGTGCAAGCACATGAAGCAAAAAGGTTGCAGGGAGATTTTGTACCCTTTGACCTGACTAGACCATGTCTTATTCTGTTTGGACTGAACCACTCTTTCTACCAACCCATGTTGCAATTTCTACCTGCATGAAAAAGCTTCATACTTCACCCAAAATGAGGATAACTGCTTTTCCTTCTTTTGATCAGTAGTATATATAGCCAGAGTATAGGATTCATTTTCTTACACTTCAGACTCCTAGTACTGTATTGATAAATCCTGTGCTGTTGACAGTCAATTTTCACAGCAAATTTCAGCAGTATTCTTCCTCAGAGCTCAAAAACTCTTCTACTGTATGCCACAGAAAGGTTATCTAAACACAATTTGATACGGATATTTTCTAACGATTGTTGTTTTCCTTTTTACAGAGGGTCAAAGATGAAAAAGTTGGTAGTCTGACACTGGATGTGAAGAACTATATCAACAAAAGTGACTTGCAGGACTTTGATAGGTCAGAAAAAAATTTTTTGCCACTGACTTGATTTAGTTGAATATTCATGTACGAATGAATGATATAAAACTGCAGGGATTGGTTTTGTTTCAGATTTTGTCTAAGTTGAAATGAGATTATAACAGTGTGTGATATTGTACTTTGTAGTGTCTACAAGAACATAGAAACCCTGGAAGCCGCTTTCCAGTCGGGAATCGTGGAAGAGTTCAAACCGCAGAACAGATCGTCCAACGCCGCGACAAACAGCGAGGAACGTAAAGAGGACAAACCCAGCAGGTCACAGAGGGCGCCGCGAATGGCGGATGACCCAGACCACGATCCCTTGCGAATCGGCCCACCCAGAAGACCGAGAGATCCTTACAGACAGGGCAACCCCGAATGGTACTGTAAATGCAGAAATGTTCGCGGTGGTTTTATGTTTGGTTTTCGCAGTTACCGTTTCACCGTGAACTTAAAACCATCGCTAACACTCCATTTTCCCTTAGTGCGAAATATTAACCATGCGAACTTAAATGCATTTTAATTTTACAGTATTACAGTGATCGATCATAGAAATTTCATCTTGGCTAATTCTTTGACTGTCTTTAGATGCGAAGCAGTTTATTTTGATGGATTAAAGTATAGCTAGAATTGGCCTTTAGCACACTGAAGTAGCTTTTGGTACCCCATTCTCTATTGGAGTTAGGCAGCAGGGAGAAGGTGAAGCAAATGTCAATGAAAACTCCAGCGCAAAGTCATTTTTGAGGGTGCAGGGTGGGCCCTGTCATTTGGATTTCGCAGATTAATCTACCAATAATTCAAAGTATAGTTCAAACTGAGTACATTCATTACGATTTTTATTCAACTTAAAGTCTTTGTATGAGTTGTCAAATGCTGTTGAAATGCCCATTTAAAAGTTTTTCATTGTTGTTGTTTTTTGTTTTTTTCAGGGGTGAGCCCTCCAGACCATACCCTAGTGTTGGTACAGGGGACCTGGACCCTTTCAGGTACTGCATCCATAGTTTCAAACTGATCACAGTACCTAGGACAATCTACCTGCATTTCTTTTCAACAACTTCTTAAGTTCAATAATGAGATTCAGAATAGACAAATTTGAACCACGTAAACTGGTCTCGTCATAGGGCGGATTTTACTCACAAGCTGTCCTTGTCATCACAAACATCCGTAAGAAATAGAAGGCGTTCGAACGATTCCCGAACCCGACCGTTGTGATGTAGCCCAGCGTCCCATACACATGCCGTCAAACTTCTCCGGATACCGTCGGTGGCTATTCCCCTTCCTCACTTGCATAAAATTCCCAATAAACTTGTCTTTCATAAATCAGTCGGATTGAAATCGAACACCTAATTCTTGATGTGGGTTTGTGGAATGTCGTTTGAACACCTTCTATTTTAATGGACCTGCGCGGTGACATAGACAAAATCAGGTTGTGTTGTTCAAATTCGTCTATTAGAATTAACCCTGACTTATATTCGACATGTGAACTCTCAAAAAAGCACTGAAAGTTTAACCTTGGTTGACATATTTTCCAGTGGAGGTATGGGAGGAGGCATGCTGGTGGACCCTATGAGGTCAGGTTACCCACGAGGACCCCTCAACCCGTCAGCTGGGATACCAGGCATGGTGCCCAGGTAAGGGCTGCTTTCATCATTGAGCATCATGGGTTACCCCCATATAGCCCCATCAGGGGCAAAGTAGGAGGGGGGGAGTTGAAGTCCTGGGTTAAGGCGGGCAGGCCTCCAGCCTGGCACGCTAAGACTCAATTGTAGAAGCCATCAAAACCGTGCCAGGGAGGGCATTCCACTGGGGAATGGTATGGGGGAAATATGAATATTTGTATGTATCTGTTCTGGCTTTGATGGTTTGAAATTTGAGATGGTGGCTCCCCCGGGTGCGCCCCTGAGCTGGTTTCAGTAGACTGTCAGTGTTTTAATATTAATATGATTGTTAACTAGTTTGTAGAAAAAGGTGAGGCGGGCATTCCTCCTCCTTTCATAGAGAAGGGGCCACTGCAGGTCTTTTCATTTGTGTCACGCTGCTAGTCCGCTGGCGCCGGAAGTCATTGACCAACGTCCTGAATGGGGATCCTAAGATTCCCTTGAAAAAAAAAGGTAAAGGTATAGTCCCAATACTGACGTACTGACAATCTGATAATCTGACTTATATCCAAACCTTTTGTGTGTTGTTTCTGTAGGGGTTCAGTCCCACCTGGAGCAAGGTTTGACCCCATTGGTCCTGTCACAGGAGGTGCCATGAGGGGGTAAGTAAATATTGGTCATAGTCAAAAATTCGTATTCACTGTGGAACTAGACAAACCATGTATTATAGGCTCCATATGTTCATACATCTACAACTGTATTAAGAAGCGAGAAGGAATTGAACCTGTACATAACAGTATTAATTAGTCTTTAGATGTAGTAGAATATCACGTTTTTAACATCACTGTAATTATACTAATCTGCTTTATCACCATGACCTGTACTTATAACCTTAGCTTTTAAGAGCGCTCCAGCAGAAACGTACAAGAAAGGTCTTTCATTCATAGACTGATTTTGATCACAGTGATGTCACTTTGACTTGTGGCTAATATTCCCCTGTAACTGTTGTACAGTATTTTTATGCATATCCTGTATACTGCTTTACTAACATTGACAAATGTATACTGTAAATGAAATGTTCTCGCTGGTTTTATGTTCACAGTTTTTGCGATAAGCTCTTCACCGCAAACTTAAAACAACCGCACATTTTTTTGCCCTCCTACCCCCTTGTCTGCTATTGTCTCAACTTAAACTAAAAAACACCACAAACACTCCATTTTCTCCCTACCGCAAAATCCAAACCATGCAAACTTGAATGCATTTACAGTAATATCTATATCAATTGCAACAGCAGAAAATGTTAAACATACTCATTTTTGTTGTGTGATCTTTTCCAGCCCGGATCCAGACCACCTTCCCCCACCCGGCTTTGATGACATGTTCATGTGAGCCAACAAACTCCTGCAAATCCTTCAACTACAACGGATGGATATAAAGGAATGAGAGCACACCATACTGCTTGCAATTCTATCATTTTCTGCCAGGAGGCGCGACCTCACACAGAAAAGGCCGTACGGCTTTTTCCGCCCCCTCAGCCAGACTGGACAGCCTTTTCTGTTGTTCGTACTGGACAACTCTTTCCACCAACCAACAGCTCCAAAGGCCATGGAATCTTCATTTTGTGAAAGATTATTCTAGGATCTTTTAGTGTAGACTGCAAATGTTATGCAAGACTGAAAAAAGAAATCTTCTTTTTGTATTAGTTTTCTTGAAGCTTAAGATTATGTATTTGAAGTAAATTACATATTATGTGGTTACAGATCTAATTGCTTCAAAGTTGAGCAAACTAATTCCAAAGTGTCGTGCCCAAGTTTGAAGTAGATAATAAGCTAATTCATGGTTTGAAGTGTGCATGTTATGTATGAACGGAACGAATATGTCAAAGTTGAAGGTCTCTGGCTATAATCTTATGTATTGCCACCTGGGGCCTAATTTAACTTTGACATTATATACAAATGTATATTTGCCCACAATGGAGACAAACACATTTTGCATGCACACTCCAAACCACATTGTGCATGCACACTCTAAACTGTGAACAAGCTTGTTGTTAAAAATTGAATGTCAGTACGAGAACATCTAGGTTTTTCATTCAATGCTAACTAAATGTATTGTTGCAATACTTATCATTTTCTGACTTTTGTATTGAAATGTTTCGGTTTAATGGTGTTCTTAATGGCTTGAACTCTTCATGCAAAACCATTTACATGTACTTTGGTTAATTGGTTAAAGTGATAAAAACAACGGTATCAGTCAGAGGTTATAAAATACCTTTATTTAGAATAACTTAAGAATACTTTGTGCTTTTCAGATTACTCAGATTTGTCTTTGTGCCATCAGAAATTGGTATGATATTTGAGTGTTCTTGCAAAATGTACTTTTTGAGGACAATATTGTTTCATTGAAGACAATGTTTATTCAGCCGCACAAGGCTATTGTACGAGTTAGGCAGTGTCATCCTGAAATAAATCAACACATTTCCACTCGAGGAAAACACACTTTCTGAGAATTTTTTGAGTCAGTCTTGCCAAAAGTTCAACATATTCCCCCAGATAACCTATTAAATCAATTACGATAATAGTTCGAACACACACACATGGAAACACATACACATATGCACACACACATACACAAAATAAAGCTTCCTATGTACCAAAAATCATGATCTGTCAACCCCTTCTTGAGTTATCTTCTTTTAAAGCATGTTTGAACAAAAACGCCCCTGCAGTTCCTGGAGTAAGAACAAGCAGCTAGGGGGCTCATACCTGTATCATATTTTCATGCACGAGATCGAGTAAGACTAAACATACCTTTTGGTGACCGTGCCATCCTCAGATCAGATTGTAAAAAAAAACTGGAAGTTCCGCTGGCCTGCAGTAACCATTACAAGCCGCTAGGGGGCCCCAAAATCTAATCATTTCGAGGTCTCATCAAGACCTACTCATATGCCAAACATCAAGACAGTCCATTCAGGCCTTCACAGGTAATTGTGTTCATGCACATGTACGTACACAGACACACGAACGCTACTGAAAATATAACATTCTGGCGAAGGAATTAATTATTTATTAAGAGATGCTGGAAAACAACAGTCATTCTGTTAGAAATAGAAACTACATGTATTCTGACCAAAAAGGCCGTTGTTTTCCAGCATTTTCTGTGTTGTTCAGGAAAAACATTACAATCTTAACCCCCCAACATCTGCTTGGAGCCCTTTGTTATTCCTCAGGGAGTCGCGCGATGCATGCCGGGTACTCGGTAAATGGGGGAGGGCTGTCCGGGGTTGGGTCTGCCGCTACCTCCAATTTTCCTCAGTTTTTTCTTCAAATTTCACCCTTTTCTCCGGAATTTTGCCATCCCCAAATAAACACAGGTAAGAAATAACATCCTTGTGCCGTTACTGATAGCCTTAATTTGTATTCAAACCGTAATTAGACTGTTTTATTTGGAATCTATGCGAGAGGGTCGGCTCTTGACTTTCAAAATTGTATTCAGAGGGGAGGGGGGTCGTGTTATTTTCAGACGATTTTAGGCTTAAAATTCTGTTTTTATTGCTACTAAATGTGAACCTCATACCGTACATTTATTGCTTACTTTCTAGTGGACATATTTAAGTGGTTTTATATGGTAAAATGGATCTGTTAGCAGTAGTTTCCCCTGTTATTTTCTAGTATAAGCGATGCCCACCCACTCAAAAAGATCGCCTCGTTTTTACGGTCGTCAGATCGTAACATTTTCATGGGTAAATTCTTACGTTCTTGTCTCAATGATTTTAAAAAAGGTATCGAAAATTTTCTTGCATTATATTCATGGTATACTGTTGTGTGCGTATATTGTGGATATGGTAAAATGTATCTGAACTAAAACAGAACACTTCTTGCCATTGTTATAAACCTTAAACATTTTGTATCACATATATATATGTACTATATTGAGTGTGCCAAGAAGGTTATGTTTTTGTGTGCGTGTGAACAGCATAACTCAAGTCATAAATGGATCCTTATGATATTATTTGGTATGTTGGTAGGTGTTGGCAAGATGAAGAAACTGTTAGATTTTAGGCCCCCTAGTGGCTTTCCATGGTGCTGCAGTAGGACAGACGGTTTTGATGTACTGTAAATGCAGAAATGTTCACATGGTTTTAATTATGTTCATGAACTTAAAACCACCGCGAACATTTTTGTCCAATACTGTAGCAGTATGTGACTATAGCGCTGCAACTAACTTAAAACCACCACGAACACTCCATTTTCGCCTTAGCGCGAAATAAAAACCACGCAAACTTAGATGCATTTACGGTCATAGTTTGGATCGCGAACTTAAAAGTTGAGGTTTTCACTGTGTTTTAATAAAACACAGTGAAAACCTCCTTTGCACTCCTGCCCCAAAATTAAATGCCCACCAAAATAAATGAATGCACAGTACCGAGACAGCATTAGCAGCCATTAGAATCCATGCATGTGGTTACTCTCCAAGCAGACAAAAACGCCTAAAAACAGGTCAAAAACCTGCCGGAACCCATATGCATTCTCTGCCTGGAGAGTACATGTGGTAACAAGTTGCATTGTGCACATACAGACACAGACAAGCCAAAAACAATACCTTTCTCCCTTGGGAGTCAGTGTACTTAGATTAGAAAGGTTGAACAGGGCAGGGTTGTTTTGTCTGAAATCTAGTTGGCTTTGTCTACCGAAATTTTTAGCTTTGTTGCACCAGTGCACCTATTCCCCAAAATGAATTTCGAGCCCTGAAATGGAATATTGTTTAGCCTTGAAATGCAGAAATAGGACATAAGATAGAATCTTAAACCTCATATGATATAGAATCATATACCTTGTTAAAATGCTAGTTCATGTGAGTCATAACAATGCGGTTGTTGTTTTTCTTTGAATATTTTAAGCAGCCGCTATGAATTATAAAGAGGACAGACAAATTACATCATTAATGCTGCAGCTGTTGACATTCATTATTCATACTTTTGTTCAGATATTTCTTGTAAATGAAAGCTGTGATCACATTTACATTTATACTGTTACATTTGTTTACACTTGTTCACTTAGAGTTAAACACCAACACTAAACTTAACACACACAAAATTAGAAAGCTTGATTTTACTCAATCATATGTCTGTAAATACTTGTTAAAATTGTACTATAGATGTACATCATGTATCATTGAAAAGCTTATGTATTCTCCTTTACAATGATATCCCATCTGTAATGAGCATGGGTTGAGCATCAGGGCTACTTAAGTGAGTACAGGGTTGCTTAAGAAAAGTGGCAAAATTCCCCTAGTTTTTTTTAATGATTAGGGGTACATGCATGTGGCATGTGCTATATTTTTTGAAAGCTTGCAGTGTCCTATAAAGTGATACTAGTAGTACCTCATTTGTTGTGATCACTGTTTTATGCAATGACCACAGTGAGTGGGTCTCAAGGAAAATTAGCACAAGTTGTTTTGTGACCCTCTTGAGCAGTGTCAGCTCTGGTGTTTGGCCTATGAATGTAATATCATGACAAATATGGTATCTTTGTAAAAGGATAAATAAGCTTTCAAATGTTATATAAATTGTGATACTATACAACAGACAATGTGATAACGGAGGTAGTACATGTATGATTGATGACATTCAGTTTCCGACCTTTTTGTGTTGAGTGTAGCAGTCTCTATGATTATTTACCTTTATAATTATACATGTGTATATATAAATGGCTTGGATATTTTTTCTATGTATTCTTCAGGGGTCCAACATTGAAAAGCACTAGCTAGTTACGTCCATGAAAAATGGAAGTATTGTTTTGGGTGTATGTATGTACATGTTTTTGGCTGTGTCAGTGTGTGTTTGTGTATTTGTGTTTCCAGAATGAGATGCATGTATCTGTGGTCAGCATAGCTTAAGAACCTCTGGATAGATTATGATGATATTTGGTATATAAATGTGGGTAGGTCTTGGAAAGACAAAGGTCAAGGTCTATGTTGAACCTCCTGGCGGCTTTTCTTGTTGCCAGTTTGATTAGACAGTTACTAGTGGTAGTACAAAATGTATGTCATGTGGCTTGACTGTTGTTTCTGTATTCTCCAGGGGTCCAACATTGTGAACTACTAGTTACCAGTTGGAGTAGACCGTGCTCACACACATACGTCTTCAGGATGGCATTACCAGGGATGCCTCCACTTCGTCCTCCAGGGGAGCCAAGTAAGCACACCTGTTATAGAACACCTGTTATAAGATCTTAATTCCTGTAAAGACCTAAGTTAAGAGATACACTTATCAAATCATCCTTACCCACCACAAGTTTATCAATACCCCTTGTAAATTTGCTGTTTCAACAAAAAAAATAGTAGTACAGTGGCATTTGGACCATTTTTAAGCTTTTATTTAGTTGTATTTACATTGTTGTTATAAATCAAGAAAAACTGTGGTTTGGTTTCATTTGCAAAACTCTTGCTGTGTATAACGTACTTAAACAAGAAAGGGTATGAACAGATAATTATGATATCTTTTGTAAAACTACTAAAAGCCTGTATTAAGTATCTCTGAACAGTGAAATTTCACAAGTGTTATTGCATGAATATATTTAAAAGTTACGAGAAATATATCATGAATAATTTTGTTGTTGATTGTTGGTACAATGAAAGAAGTGTTGTTATTTAGCATCCATAGAAAAATAACATGGACTAGTACCTAAAACTAACTCCTTGTTTCGTATCCTAGTTGGGCCCCCACCCATTGGTCCGCCCCTCGGTATGCCCCCTCCGGCGGCGATGGACCGGTTCTGTTGCCCCCGACGACCCGACATCGGTACGGTGGGGCGAAGGATCAGCCTGCGGGCCAACCATTTTAAAGTTTCCATGCCGAAGGGCGACCTCCACCACTATGACATCAGTATTATTCCAGACAAATGCCCTCGCAGAGTCAACAGGTAAGGCAATGAACTTTTTTGTTTATTTACTTTATTGTTTACACTACCAGTAATCAGGGCTCGAAATAATTGGTGCATGTGCACCTGTGTACACCCAAACTTGGAGCTGTGCACCTGATTTTTGACTGTGGGTGCACCAGTGCACCTAGGTATTCTTGTAGGCTATAGGGTTAAGTCACTATTGTACACTAGTAATAGTATACAGAATATTCTGGAACTGCAGGTATCAGAAAAAGCAATATAACCTTTTGTTGCACTTTATTTGATGTATCACTTGTTTGAAATTTTAAGGTTAGCTTTAGAATTACAGATTGAAGTTCTTAAGAGCCTTAAACTTTGTAATTATGTTTTGCTGACATTCAACTTTATTATATGTGGTGCACCCAAAATTCTCTCTGTGCACCTAATTTTTTGGGTTGGGTGCACCAGTGCACCTATTTCCAAAAATGAATTTCGAGCCCTGCCAGTAATAAACACACTAATTTTGTGCGTTGAGACGAATAAGACGCAAACTGGTAATGTTTATTTAGACAGACCAACAACAATACCTCCCTGAATTAGTAGCCTCTTCCATTGACCCCAGACCTGGAATGTCTGCCAGTTGCCAGAGGAAGTTGAGAAATGACTGATTTCATCAACTATGAACTCCACTTCCTGTCACTCCCTTACTGTAACCTTTTATTAGGTCTGAAAAATCTTAATCCTTGTAAGAGTAGAACAGAATAGCCAAAATTTTTAATTTGAAAACTTGATGGTTTGTGCTTTTTACAGAGAGATCATTGAAAAAATGGCCCAAGCATACGCCAACCGGATCTTTGGGGACCTGCGTCCTGTCTTCGACGGGCGCAAGAACCTGTACACGAGGGATCCTCTTCCAGTGGGGACAGAGAAGGTAAGGAAGTAGCGACATTTCATACGCAAACTTGCGGAAAATCTGGCAACGCAACCTACAACATGCTATCATTGGTTGAACTGCTTATTGCCATGCTATCATTGGTTGAACAGCTAATTATGATGGACAGATAGTCAGGTTTGGTCTATTGGAGTCTAGTGGAGGGAATGTATAAAAGTAACCTGTTCTATGTATGAATTACATAACTAGTTTTTAAACGATGATTAAATATGTTTGATGGTGTTTTAGGTGGAGCTTGACGTGACGTTACCTGGTGACGGAGGGAAGGACCGCCACTTCAAGGTGTCGATGAAGTGGGTGGGGAAGGTCAGCCTGTACGCGCTGGAGCAGGCGCTGGAAGGGCGCCTCGCCACCGTGCCGTTCGAAGCCATCCAGGCGCTGGACGTGGTTATGAGACACCTTCCATCCATGACGTAAGAAACGAAACATCATACATGTAGTGGTAATACCGTAAATGCAGTGATGTTCGTGATGGCTTTATGTTTGCGGTTTTCGCAGTGACCTGTTCACTGCAAATTTAAAACTACAGCAAAAAGAGACATCTCCCATCCATGACGTAAGAAAATGACATCATAGTGGTAATACTGTAAATGTGATGGCTCTATGTTTGCGGTTTTCAGTGACCTGTTCACTGCCAATTTAAAACTGCAGTGAAAATGCTTGTTCTTTCTTCTGTTCACCTACCCCTTTGTTTCAACCGCGAACTCAAAACCACCAAGAGCACTCTCTATTCTCCCTTCAACAAAATTGAATTCCCACAACTGAAATGCAGTTACAGTAAGGTAGTTCACAGTTTAGAGTGCTCATGTGCAGTGTGCTGCACTGTGTGTAATGTCAAAGTTGAAGGTCCCCTTACTATTCTTAATGTATTGCCAGGGGCTTCAGCTTTGACATATTACCAAATACCTTTTCATGCCATGTTCATTTGAATGCATCAAGATACAAAATGCTCCGCCCCTGCGGTCTTGCCAAAAAGTGACCAGAGTTTCTCCATGTTTCTCCAGGTATACTCCCGTGGGAAGATCCTTCTTCTCGTCCCCCGAGGGCTACAGCCACCCCCTGGGCGGGGGGCGAGAGGTGTGGTTCGGCTTCCACCAGAGCGTCAGACCCTCCCAGTGGAAAATGATGCTCAACATAGACGGTAATCTACAGTTACCTTCGCCAAGAAGGTTATGTTTTAGGTAGCATTTGTATGTGGATGAACAGCATAGCTTGAGAATGCCTGGGTGTATTGCCGTGGTATTTGTTATGTGGGTAGGTCTTCATGAGACCTCAAAATGATAAGATTTTGAGCCCCCTAGCGGCTTGTTATGGTAACACGGCAGAACTTCTGGTTTTGATACCTCATGTTCTGGACATGCTATGCTAGCGATTTTTAAATGGTAAATAAATCTTATTTCTGTATTTTAATGTGATGTAAAGGTAACATTTGCTAGGAAATACAGTTTGTTTTCCAAAAGTGTCCTCAGGCAAGACTTCAAAAGATATTATACCTGAATACTTGAAATAGTTATAGTTCTCATTTGTCGCAAATAAGGTTTTGAGTAACTTAACATGTGTATGTTGTTCACCACCTGTCACTCTAACTCATGACTAGAATATGGGAAGTGTATAACTGCAAATACACAAACAAACAGACAAAACCGCTATCTCCCCACAAACTAGTAGGCTCTTTCATTGACCACATGACCTGGAATGTCTTTCAGTTGTCACCACAAGGTTGATGGATTACTATTTCTGGCAACTCTGTCTTCCACATCCTGTCACTCTTGCAACTCTAACCTTTACTACCTGTGGGTTTGCCATGAATGTAACTAGCATATAGAAAATACATAACACGGAAACACAGACAGACAGATAACTGAAAACAATACCCCCCGTTTCTCGGAGGTAACAGAATATTTGTTTGTTTCTTTGTTGCAGTTTCTGCCACTGCGTTCTACAAGGCCCAGCCAGTGATAGAGTTCATGTGCGAGGTGCTGGATGTGAGAGACATCCACGACCAACGACGACCCCTCACCGACTCGCAAAGGGTCAAGTTCACCAAGGAGATCAAAGGTCTCACAGGTCATTCTGTATATGGAATAATGGTTTAAACACCTTTCTATTTGATGTTTTTCATCTACAGTCAAATCCACCTGTTTAAACATCTTTTTCCGATAACTTACTTGTGGCAACTGCCATATTTAGATGTAAGATTAAATAGTTTGATCCTATTCCATGTACTTACAACCCTTTATGAAGCAATGAACTGTCTAACATAGTCAGCAACCAATTTTATATTCTGTTCAAGAACACTGGTACAATGATAAAAGGCAATGTTTTCATATGTAAGACAACCAGTGTTGTGTTATATTTGTATGTTTGTCTTTTGAATATTTTTTGAATAATTTTTATCAACATTACATGTGTCCATTGTCCATTGTTCAATTCCTGTGACTGAACATGACTAGCATATGGAAAATATGTATGTACATGTAACTGGGACCACCCTAGAGATTAATAGATAAATAAACATGTACAAAATGTACATGATCCTTATGTTGTGTGTATTTCAGGGCTGAAAGTGGAGATCACCCACTGCGGACAGATGAAGCGAAAGTACCGCGTATGTAACGTGACCCGCAGACCCGCGCAGACACAAACGTACGTCAAACCCTTCTATACTGGTCGTTTAAACCTTCTATACTGTAATGTGCATTTACAACTTTGGCCTTTACTTCCTGTCACTCTACAGTGAACCTCATCAATTGAACAAATATCTTACTGAGCAAATACTGTTGGATTTAAAGTTTTTTGCAAAGTTGAAAGCTTACTGTAAATTCCTTTATATCTATGGGGACTTTGTTTCACAGTAAAAGAGAAGTGGAGATTTTGCTGTGTCATAAGTTGAAATAATTCTATAGTTCAGCAAAGATCATGTGGAAAGGTCACGGCAAAAAAACGTGAGAATAAAACCACAGTGAACATTTTAAGATTTACAGTATGTGTTGTCTGCTGTGTTAGGTTCCCTCTACAGTTGGAGGATGGGAGAACTGTGGAGTGTACTGTGGCAAAATACTTCTTGGAGAGGCACAAGAGGAGGCTGGAGTGAGTTTTCCCCTAAATTCCTTCTAGAATTTGAATACAATTCTATAGCGCTGCCTGGTGATCGTTTTGAAAACTGCAGCTAAGATAAAACAATATTTTTGCACAGTTTTTGAACTATAGTTTTAAGTGCTGTTTCCAAGGTATGTCCAGAAGATGCTTTAGTGAGTTTTCCCCCTGTATTTACTATCTTCTAAAATTTGGATACAGTGCTGCAGTGCCCCCTGGTGATCATTTTGAAAACTGCAGCTAAGATAAAATACTATTTTTGCAGAGTTTTTTTAACTATAGTTTTAAGTGCTGTTTCCAAGGTGTGTGTAGAAGATGCTAAGTGAGTTTTCCCCTTGTATTTACTATCTTATAAAATTTGGATACAGTGCTCCCTGGTGATTGTATTGGAAACTGCAGCTGAAATAAAATGCTACTTTTGCAAAGGTTTTTAATTTTGAGTGCTGTTTCCAAGGCGTGTCAAGAAGATGCTGATGATTTTTTTCTCTCCCAGATTTCCTCACCTGCCGTGCCTACAGGTGGGACAAGAACAAAAACACACCTACCTGCCACTCGAGGTAAGGTGCAACTGTTAAGAAACCATTTTTAAAGCTTTTTTTAACAATGATAAAGATACACATTTACATGGCCTAGTGCATGTTAGGTGCAGGTAGGCGTCAGAAATATCTGCATGAATTATAAATATTTATGTTGTAGGTAAGGATAGCTAGGATTTATAGACAGGGCATCCAAAAATCGGGGGAGGGGTGACCAGTCGTAACCCCGATAGGCTCTATGGATGAACAATTACCTGGTAGCTTTGCAATTTTTTTATCAATTGATTTACATGATGTCCCAGTGTCTGGTATGAGGAAAAAACAACAGTGGCAGTGTATCTGTGCAGGGAACACAACATGTGTATATAATTCCAGGGAAACAGGGCATCCTCTGGGTGTCCCCTTCAAAAGGAGGGTGTCTAGTGTCTTAGTGTAAGGTGTCGAAATGGCGCCCAGACGCCTTGCTAGCTAATAACCTGGACTGTATGAGTGGACACATGTGTATGTAATTACCAGGGAAACAGGGCGTCCTTTGGGTGTCCCCTGCAAAAGAAGGGTATCTAATTTCTTTGTTTCTTTAGTGTGAGGTGTCCAAATGATGCCCAGACGCCTTGCTGGCTAACAGCCTGCTCTCTCTCCCCATCCAGGTGTGCAACATCGTCGCTGGCCAGCGCTGCATCAAGAAACTGACCGACATGCAGACCTCCACCATGATCAAGGTTTCTCAAATAAGTTGTCCTCTACCCGAGCCATCACTGCAAGGCCTGGACTGTACATGTGTCGCACACAAACACTCTCTCCGCAAAAATCTCCTTCGTTTTTCTGGGCTTTTGTTTTTGTGCTTGGCTAATATGTAAGATATAAGGAAAGTCTGGTTTTACAAAGCTGCATCGATAAATTGTAACATTGTCACATGCTTGTTCGCATGGATAATTGAATTTCACAACAAAAGTGAGAAAATTTTCATGTTCGTAGAAGCTGCATTAGAAAACATTGGCTTTCTCGAATGTGTTACATTTGGGGAAGAAATGAAATGCCCAAACAAAAATTGATACATATGGTGATTTGACTTTTTTCAAAAGAAAGTTTAGGCAGTGTAAGAGAAACATTGAGTTCACCTTTTGTACAAAATTTCTAGTTTATTTACAAGTGAATTTGGAAAAAATTTCTAGCATTGAACTTATCCATTCTCCAATTCTTCAATGTATGAAAATATTGAAAGCAACAATCCACTACTTGTAGTGACTTTTTTGGTGAAGCCTCAGGGGCGAGCCAAATGTTGTAGTATTTCTGAGTCTGAAAGAGCTACTCGGTGATGCCTGGTGTAGAACCAACTTACTTGGGTACTGCTAGATCAGTGCAAAGCATGTCGTTGTGGTATGTGTGTCGCATGGTGTTCCACTGCAAGCTTGTGCTTAGTGCGCATTAATAACATACTCATTATATATGATTGGGCAAGAGCATAGCATTTTATTAAGAATCAAATGCAAATTAATTGTTGTAAGCTTTGAGGCTTAGTTATAGTTATGATAATGTAATGTTTTTCTGCTTTTGCACAAAAAAATTTTAAAAAGCTATTGTTCTGCAAACTTACTTCTTGCAATAAGCTCGTCCATGCATTAGTCACATGATCTGGGCAGGCCCATGATTAGCCAGGCTGTAGCCATGGTAACTAAGAAGAGTGTTGTTCATGTTGTGTTTGTTTGTTTACCCAGGCCACTGCCAGGTCAGCTCCAGACAGGGAACGAGAGATTATCAGACTGGTACGTTTGGATAACATCCCACTTTTCATATTCTATGTTCTACTTGTGTAAAGTATGTTCTATTTTGTGATGTTATCAATTTGTGGTGAATAGGTCAATGAAAACTGCTAAACTAAAATCACTCAACATTTCAAAATTGACAATTTGCCGAGATTCTTTAATCTGCAGATTTAACATGCTCAAATTTTACCAGGTTGCAAATGTAGAAAACAACAAGAAAGATAAATTCAGTTTAAATTCATTTGTTGTTGCCTTGGCTTTATTTCCAAAATTAGGTTTTACACTGTGTTTCAAGTTTGCGATTAAAACACATTCTGTAGTACAGTTAAAACAGATATTTGCAGTGTCATAAATTCGCGTTTCGAAGGTCACCCAGTAAACCACGAAACTTAAACCGCCACGAATATTTCAAGATTAACCGTAGACATGATGACCTCGAGAAAGATGAATAAAGTTCTGATCTTTCTTTTATCGACCTCTTTTTCTATTTCTTTCGCTACAGATGCAGCGCGCCAACTTCAACGCGGACCCCTACGTCCGAGACTTCGGAATCAGCATCTCTAACGACATGGCGGAAGTCGAGGGGCGCGTGCTCGACCCTCCCATGCTTCAGTATGGAGGACGGGTAAACAATGTAAAGCATATTTAGGCCAGATCCGTTCAGCTGGGTGTATAACAGACTCTACAAGGCAAAGTGGACTCGCTCTCTTCTCTTTTTTTTGCTGAATTGAAATTAAAAGTCACAGCTTTGCATGGCCGAAATTATTTCATGCCTGCATTTCTTCAGACACGAATTCAAACGCTATACTACAAAGTATCAGCTTTTTCTAAATCCTTCTAAGAATGGGGAGGGGGTTGGGTTCCTATACATGTAGTTAGTACTTAAACAGACAACCTACCATCCTTCTATACACTAATATCAAGTGGGTATTTCACTGGAACGTGCCAAATTGCACAAGGAAATTAGGTCAACTTTGCAAAGTTGTGCCGATTTTCATTTACGGTAGCACTGCCGTGCGACGCATTTGCGTATGAAGCTCAGATGAGCCAAGCAAAATGGCTGCACCCAAATGTCGCATTCTCAGTTTTGATACAAGCTAACTTTATCGGAAATCGTAGTGTTGCCACTGAATTGAAACTTGCAGTGATATAAGGATGTTCTCTGTTTTGCAAAATTATTTTTGAATTAGGAAAAATGCAATTTTAGGCAACAAATTGCACCATTTTGCGCCACTTTGCGAATGACAAGTGCAATTTGACAGTCAAGTGAGATACCCGCTTTACTATTGAGATGGTAAATAAGTTATTTTATGCATAGTAACTCAGTGTCCTTTAGACGTTTGGTCACTTTTCTGTGATCAGATTGTTTTTTCCGGGTTGTCCCAAACCACCTGAGTTGTGTCTGTTATACTGCCAGTTGAATTGATCTCGCCGAAGGTTAAGATAATGTGTGGATTAGTTTCAATTAGTTTTTAGAGTTTTGACTTAGTTTGGTGTGATAGTTCTGAAGAGTACATTTTGATTTGTCTTACTATTACTTATGATCCTGAAAAGGAAAAAAAAAGGAATTGATTGCAATGAAGCTAACAAAAAGAATGTTCTGTTTTGTAGAAATGTATTATAGTTTTAGGTGTTACGATCGTTTTTGAAAATTACAGGATAATCAAGAAAAGGAATGTTGTGGATGCCACAAATATAGATTTGGCCTCGGTACTACAGTATGTTTTTGTTTTTTTGTTGACGTATGAAAATAACATTTTGAATCGTTTCAGATTTGGCAAAGCTAGATGTTGGCAGTTTGGGAGTAGGAAGGAATTGAATACAGGTTTCATTTTGCATAACAAATTTTCCCAGACTAGCTGGTTTGAAGTTGAATTGACAGGGTAAAATATACTGACTCAGAAAAGCTTTCAAATTTCCACATTCTATATACCATTTTATATATCAAAGTGTCAAATTTTTCATGGAAGGACTTTTGTATTGAAACTGCTCAAATTTGTTGCCAGTTAAAAAAACAGCATTTTTTTGCATAAAACAAAGAAATTTTCAGTATATCATCAGTTGTGTACATTTCTCTGGCTTGAGGTATCATACCAAAAGTCAGCATGCTACTGCTTCATATACATTTGGTTGCTTTGATAATGCCGGTGACTATCAAAGCTTTGATAAGTTACTTTCAAGACAAGTGTTGTTGCTTAAGATACCCTATAAGTAATTCAGAACATTTCCTTATAAACATCTTATTATGTACGAAATCTGGACGAAAGGCTGAATGTTTTTTTGTTTGTTTGATAGACACGTGCCACCGTGGTGCCAAACCAAGGTGTGTGGGACATGAGAGGAAAGCAGTTCCACACGGGCATAGAGATCCGCGTCTGGGCCATGGCCTGCTTCGCACTGCAGAGGCAATGTAGCGAGCAGGCTCTCAGGTAAGGGGCGCTCGTATCTTTGTTTTTACCACCATGTAGGAAGGTATTGTTTTCGATTTGTGTTTGCTTTATTTTGTTTTTGTATCCGCGTCTGGGCCATGGCCTGCTTCGCACTGCAGAGGCAATGTAGCGAGCAGGCTCTCAGGTAAGGGAGCGGCCGTCTCCGTATTATCATTGTGTTCGATATGTGTGTTTTGTTTTTGTTGTTCGTTCGGTGTCTTTTCCATAATTCCCACACCAGGGACTTAAAGTGGTCATAGTAGATGGGTGGTCTCCACAGACAAGTTCTTGTAATGCTTTGGTCAGTGAGAAAAATAAAGACTGGAGTTTGATTCTAGGTCAGCCCTAGCACAGACTTGTTGTAAGGGATTGCATTTGTCAGGCGTAAGCCTCAAGCATAAAACCTCTGCATGTAAAAGAACCCAACACACTAATCAAGAAAAGTAGGGGTGTGCATACATGTAGCTAGATACGTGAGCTGTAGAGTGAAGCTGCATTGCACTTCTAGCTAGCAAAGCATCATGCTTCGTCCTCAGTCTGAGGTTACCACCACAGGTTTCATTGTACAAGATAGAAAGTTGTACTTGTATACAAAAGCAGGGCTTTACCTAAACAGGGCTACAGTGGTGCTGCGCCCCCATGCCCTGGGGAGCAGATCCTCTCACATAAAATTCTGATTGACCAGGGATGCTACTAGGCAACAGAATGCCCAATTTTAACTTAAAATTCTCTAAGAGTTTTAGTAAAACTCAAGACTGTTGCAGGGAGGAAACCCCCTTCCATGCCGTTTCTTGCAATGCTCCCCTGTGGTATTTTGCTGCAGTGTGATAACACTAACCAACTTTGATTGGTAACAATGTATTCTAGGCATCTGTAGTATTTCTAACCTCAAATATCTTTTGTTTTCTAGAAACTTCACCCAACAGCTCCAGAGGATCTCCAACGACGCGGGCATGCCGATCGTGGGCCAGCCGTGCTTCTGTAAGTACGCGACGGGCGCAGACCAGGTGGAGAAGATGTTCCAGTATCTCAAGAACACCTTCCAGGGGCTGCAGCTCATCTTAGTGGTCCTGCCTGGCAAGACACCCGTCTATGGTAAGGAGCTTTCCCTTACTAGGTGGCAGAGCTTGAAATACTGGGTGTATATGCACTTTTGTGCACTCAAAATTGGAGCTGTGCACTGGTGCACCTAGATAGTTTTTTTAGGGTATAGGGTCATCATCATCTTGTTGTGAGAGTGTCACGGATGAACAACACCCTCCTCCTCCAGTCCTCCCTGTCCTCCATTGCTCTTGGTAGTTCTTCTACATTGCAGCCTGCATCCTCACACAGCTGCTGTTTGTAGGTTGTGCGAGGCCTGCCTACTCTTGCTTGTTCATGTTTTGTTGCCCACAAAAGAACGTCGCTGATGATCTCTTCCTTACTCCTCCAGGGATGACCAGCGAAACGTATGGGGTATAAGATAGTGGTACTAAATGTACACTAGTGTTCAGAATATTCTTGAAATTTAAGTATCAGAAAAAGTAGTAGGATATTGTTGTGTTTAAGATTTTGAAGTTAGCTATAAAATTACAGATTTCATTTCTTGAGAGGGGCAGTTGGGTTTTTAAATACGTTTTGCTGACATTCTACTTAATTTTCTATATTTTGCACCCAAAATTCTTTATGTGCACCTAAATTTTTAGGTTAGGTGCACCAGTGCACCTGTTCTGAAAAAGGAATTTCAAGCCCTGCTACTGCATACCACATTGTTTCAGCTGCAAACTTAAAACACCCCAAAACCTTCTTTTCCATCCTACTGCAAAATAAAACCATCCCGAAAGCTTAAATAAATTGATATGCTTAGTAAAGTCTTTAGTACGACACAATGAATAAAGGACTAACTCGTGTTGTGTTGGACCACTTTCTGTAGCGGAGGTAAAGCGTGTGGGAGACACCATGTTGGGCGTGGCCACGCAGTGTGTACAGGTGAAGAACGTGATCAAGACGTCGCCGCAAACGCTGTCCAACCTGTGCCTGAAGATCAACGTCAAACTGGGCGGGGTAAACAACATCCTGGTCCCGCACATACGGTGAGCCAAACCACAGGTCAACGTTCATAGGTCAAAGTTCACAGGGCAGCATGTAAAGTGATGCTAATGATGTCTGACCTACAGATCCAGGTTCACGGATCAGAATTTGAAGTAAAAATATGCTGCAGGTCAACATTTCAAGTAAAAATGATGTTTGCTGTCTGACCTACTGGTCAAGGTTCATAGGTCAACATTTGATGCAAAAAGATGCTGTCTGACCTACAAGTCAAAGTTCATAGATCACCATTTGTGAAGTAAAAAAAGATGCTTGATTTCTGACTTAGTTGCCATGGATATATTAATGAGTAGACTGTCTTATTGCTGGTGCAATAGTTTTTTGTTTTGTTTATTCATGAAGATTAATCACAATTTGGTTTTGTTTGGTTTAAATGATTTGGGCTTGAAGTACATACAATTTCAGAATTTTGTTGTTGATGAATTGTTGCTTTATCAAAATTAAGTTTCTCCAATTGATAAGGAAGATGACAAGCTATATGACTGGTTAAATATTGTTGAAATGTTATCTTGTTTGATAAAGTATGATTATCATCAATCCATACCTATTCTTTCATATCAAAACAAGTTGTTGTATATGTAAGACACAGAAGAAAAAAATGTATGGATTTAAATGTGATTCTTAAATGCTCAGAAATCTAAACCAGTGGCATGCCTCTAAAACTGTCAGAAAGCAAATTTGATAACCAAAAACAGGCATGGGCCAAACTAGAAACCAGAAAAACAAGTGAATTTTGACCATTTTGAGCATTTAAGAAACTGCTATACAGCTGGGTACATTAGAGCCCATGCTTTCTTCACACTCAATTTGACAAAACATTTTGACAAAAATGCCCCTGCAGTTCCAGAAAAAGCTGCTATGGAGCGTAAACCTTTGTCACTTTTTTCCGTTTGCAAGAGCTATCTACCACAACAATTTGGTCGAGAACAGTCTTAAAAAATCAATTAAACAGGTGAACTTTGATGATTTTGAGCATTTTAGAGACTACATGTACTATAAGGCAGGTTAGCCATGCTGGGCGGTAGGGCTACATTGGAGCCTGTGCTTTCTTCACACTCAGTCCTGGAGTGTTCCGAGAGCCAGTCATCTTCCTGGGCGCCGACGTCACGCACCCCCCAGTAGGCGATGAAAAGAAGCCTTCCATCGCTGCGGTACGTCCGGCTCAGAGCAGACCATTACATTCTCCTGAAGAGGGTTCCAAGGAAACTTTCCTCTATCATCAGACAAGTTTGTGGCAATTCTTCTGTCCTGACACAACCTTGATCACTTCAAAAAAAATTTAGAAACTGAAATTATAACAATGTTTTCCCATCAGGCTCGCCCTTGAGGCATCAAAAAAAAAAAAAATTATCAGGCTCGCCCCTAATGTGCGGCAAAATATCTTATCAGGCTCGCCGCTAAGGCATCGCCAAAAAAATCTTATTTGGCTCGCCTCTGAGGTGTTGCCAAAAAAAGATGTGAAAAAAAAAAGTGTTGAAAAGTTGGACCCCCATCAGGCAGCGTAATGGTCTCGCCCGTCACCAAGGCTTCCCTCTCGTAGGAGAGTCAGCCAGCTCTCATTGTCTTTGAAACTTGTTCCGTCTCTTACAGCCCGCGCGTATTCCTGGAGCCCGTCATTTTCATTGGAGCTGACGTGACGCACCCGCCAGCGGGAGACGGGAGAAAGCCGTCCATCGCAGCTGTATGTGGGGCCTCTCTGTTAGCTAGGCTAACCCCGTTTCCTTGCTGTGGTTGGTAGCATGTCCGTAGGATCTGTCCTCCTTCCTTTTGCTTGTGTCCGTTTCTTTTGCCTTTGTTGTATCATCCTTCCCTGTAGAAGTTGTGTTTTTTCGTTTTCTCTTGATCTTTGCATATATTGTGAAAAACACTTTCCACGTACATGTTTGTACGTCATAAAAGAACACATTTTACCGTGAACCGGTACAGGGTTTTGTAACAAAATCAAGGGTAGCTCCTCAGTTTTCAAAAGTTTGCCCCAAATTGTTGAGGGGACAACGTCACGGTTGATATCCACTGCTCAAACACTTTGTCGTTCTACAAATCAAGACCACTCTACGAATCACTGCTACTGCTTCTCAATTAATTCCAGCCAATTCCAGATCTTTTTCGCTTGATTACGAAGTACGCATTGAACATGTAGCGGAAACAATTTGGCACACAGATAACAGAAAGTTAAATCTTTTCTAAAGCTATCTCAGAAAGATGCAATTTATTCTCAAGAAAAGATCTTCTTTGAAACTTTTGCCCAACCGATTTGTCTCCTCTAAGGTCATGTTGCATATAACCTCAATGCCCTTGTTACATGTATGTATGATTGATAAAGTTTCTCTTGTTAATCAATTGTCTTATCATGTCAATCATCACTAAAGCTGCAATTTACCTACATACCAAAAATCATGATGATATGTCAACCACTTCTTGAGTTATCAAACATTTTGACAAAAACACCCCTGCAGTTCCACTAGGGGGCTCAAACTTATGTCACTGTTTCCTGCTTACAAGAGCAGTATCAACGACGTCGACAACAATTTGGTGACCGTACCATCTTCAGATCAAAAGATACAAAAACGGCAGTTTATCTAAAATCTCTACCCCATACATGTACATATACTACCTTGTTATGTAGTCTCACTGCCTATTCCTAAATACACACAATGCTTGCCTTTTGTCGTTCTTTCTGTGTCTCTTGTCTTCCCTTCTGCATGTGTTGTCTCATTTCGTCCCCTGGCTCCCTTCGTGGAAGCATTTTGACAGAACCGCTTTTCTTTGCAGGCTGCCGCCATTTTGACCTGTACTACCCGAATGGCCATCGTCTGATTAATTAAAGGAGTTTTGCTTGTTAGTTTGTGACTAGTATATGTAGACATGTATGTATAATATGTATCATATTGATTATAATCAAGAGAGAGGCTGGTAGTTCTTGTAGAAAAAGATGAATTTTGATTATTGTATGGAAAAAATGATGAAACAAATGAATGATATTGAATTTGACTTTAAATGAAGTTGTTACTAATAATTGTGTATTTGGATGTGGTACATACATTGATTAAAAATGTGATCACGATAACAAAATATGTAACTATAACATTACAGAAGACAAAAAATATGTTTGGGAATGTGTTAAAAATTCCCATGATTTTGAAATTACGTATACAGAATACGACAATAGTTAATTTCAACCTTATTCAAAAGTTTGAGAACACCAAAAAACTTGCATGATTCAAGACAGCCTCTCTCGTTTGTTATGCCATTTGTTGAACACACCAGCGTACTAACACGTCGAACCTTTCTCCGATAGGTGGTGGGAAGCATGGACGCTCACCCCAGTCGCTACGCGGCGACCGTACGCGTGCAGACGCACCGTCAGGAGATCATAGCGGACCTGGCGTCCATGGTCCGGGAGCTCCTGATCCAGTTCTACAAGTCAACACGCTTCAAGCCTACCAGGATCATCATGTACCGAGATGGGGTTAGCGAGGGGCAGTTTCAACAGGTAGGGTCAGAGTTCACAGGGTCAAAGTTCATAGGGTCATACCCATCATGGTACCCGACAGGTCGTTCGGCGTAATATAACCAGCTGCTACTGCCCCGCGAGTGGGGCTAATCATTATTATTACATTGAATGACAACTTGTAATAAGCCTGAATTTTAATGGCGACCTGCGTATTTCTCCCAGGTGTTGTGGCACGAGCTGCGGGCGATCCGAGAGGCCTGCGTGAAGCTGGAGGTGGGGTACGAGCCGGGCGTGACCTTCATCGTGGTGCAGAAGCGCCACCACACCCGGCTGTTCTGCTCCGACAGGAAGGAACAGGTCAGGGGTCACTTCCCGTCTGGGTCAGGGGTCACTTCCTGTCTGGGTCAGGGGGGGAGTCAGAAACCAATGTCATTTTGGATAGTGACGTAAAGTCTGCAGTCCTGTGTATGAGGGAGCTTTAGGCATGAACTTCAGGTGTCAAACCTGTGCACTTAAAAGAACCCAGCACACTTATCAAGAAGAGTAGGAGTGGGCTTGGCTAGAAACCTGAGTTTTGCCAAAGCTGCATTGCACTACTAGCTGCTTGAACAAGCATTGTGCTTCTGGCAAATAGAAACAGATAGAGATATTATAGTGGTTTAGATACTGTAAATTCTTAAACTTTAGCAGTGGTTTTACTGTCGCAGTGACTTCTCTACTGCAGATTCATGACATCACAAGTATCGAATCGTTTCAACCACTGCAAAAACCTCTTTTTGAAGATTTTCCCAGCAAAATAAAACCACTGTAAAAGTAACTGAATTTATGATACAGTAAGCAGAGTGTACAGTCTAACATGACGTGTATTTGCAACAGATTGGGAAGAGCGGTAACATCCCAGCGGGCACTACGGTTGACGTTGGTATCACCCATCCCACGGAGTTTGACTTCTACTTATGCAGCCACGCCGGTATCCAGGTATGATTACACGCCGGGTCTATTGAAAATTATGCAAAAATTCATGTAAAATGGGGGTTTCGTGTTCGAGGAGGTGCCTTGATAACGTTAAAGGAGAAGTACTAGCAACCCCTCCCGGTAGAAATATATCCTGATACTGAAACAGCAAGGAAAATTGCTGACCTATGTGCCCCTAGGCACTACAAGGTGAATAACAAAGCAGGTTCTTTTTTTTATTGAATTTTCAGACAGCTGCCATGGGTAGCCCATTCAATTTTAACAAATTGATTTTCAATGGGGTCCACCAGACTACAAAACAGTCAAGTCATCAGTATAACAAAGAAAATGAACTTATGACAAAACTGTAACATAAGTAACAGAGGAGTGTTGAGACATAAGTAACACAAGTAACCGAAAGTATACACAACCAAAAACATATTTTACATGAAAACATATTAGAAAACAAATCGAAGTTGTTATCCGTTCTGCTTTACTTGAGAGGTCAGAGGTTCATTTACATGATCTTCTCCCCCCCCTCCCCCAGGGTACCAGTCGTCCCTCTCACTATCACGTTCTGTGGGATGACAACAACTTCATGGCAGACGACCTCCAGATGCTGACCTACCAGCTGTGTCACACCTACGTCCGCTGCACGCGCAGCGTCTCCATCCCCGCCCCCGCGTACTACGCACATCTGGTCGCCTTCCGCGCACGCTACCATCTCGTGGAGAAAGATCACGACAGGTTTGTGCAATACTGTTCGATTTCTTGTTCAGTTTTTAACTAAGATTTAGTAAGAAAGTGTTGTGTTGAAAGGAACTAGCATACATGTATTTGAATGAAGACATGTTTTAATCAAGACACATACCTATTACTGCCTCCTTGAAGAAGCTCTGTTACCTTAGTGAAAAAGGAGGTATTGCTTTCGGTCTGTTCGTTTGTCTTTATGTGTGTGCAAGTATGTTGCTGTTGGTTGGAAAATGGTTTAACAGGAGATTCGCTGGATGAAAACACTAGTTTTGCAGGAAGGCAGGAAAATGCCTAGACAGAATTAGCAAAGATATGTGTACTTCACATAAAACCAAAAAATTCACAAAATCTCTAGATATTTCACGGATGTGTGAGATCTTCTATTTCTTGTTTCAAGAAAACCTACATTTGAAAAAAAGTAAGAAATAGTTGTGTTCAAAGGTACTCTAGCATATTTCAATCCAGATAAATTTTTATCCAGACATAAACCTACCCCTACCTCCTTGCTGTTTCTGATTTAATTACTGACAAAAGCTAAGGGATGCTGTCCGAAACGTCTGTTTCGAAAATAAGTCGCTTGCAAAATTTTGGTATTGTGTATATATCTTTTTACCTAAATGTGTAACCTTCATCAACATATGTTTCTGATTTGACGTAACAGATTTGTTTCATTGTTTTCTATATACAGCGGGGAAGGGTCATTCCGTTCCGGGGACAGCAGCGAACGGACGCACATGGACATGGCACGTGCGGTGCAGGTGCACCCCGACACCCTCCGCGTCATGTACTTCGCATGACGCGCCACAACGACTCACAGCAAATCCAGGTTGGACTCACCTTGGAGAGCGTAGAGAAGACAGAAGTGGGGCTGATGTATTTGGTCTTGTGTATGGACTCTAGCAAAGGTTATAATATATCCGAGAAAAGGCTGACTACGGAAATGGAATAAGTTTTGTCCTCTTGGCCAGTAAAACAGTATTGTTCTTTCAGAATCAGTGATTTTCGGTAAAAGTTTACAAATTTTCAACGATACAAATAAGGAGGGAGGGAAACCCTCGGAAATAAAAGCTATCCCAGTAACCTAATTTATTTGTTGGTGAAACATGAAATTGTCAGCAAAGGAATAGCACTCGAAATGTGCTTCTTTGCGGTGTGTCTTTAACAAAAGCCCTTAAGTTGGCTCCTTTTTAAGATTAGCCCTTCAGTTGGCTACTGGGTTTGTGATAGAAACCAGTCACTTTCTACAATCTATCTACATTAAAGAATAGTCTATGCAAAAAGCTCGAACCCCAAATGATATCCTCCAAAACTTGCTACTCAAAGAACTGGACCAAAGTACACAAAACAGTAAAGTGTTAAATACGCTTAGGGCTTCTCATGCAATGCAATTATAACATTAGACTTGCACTGTGAGAATAATTGGGCTATATACATGTATTGTAATGCCTGCTGTAAGGCATGAGTACATCCAAGCAATAGATTTAAAAGATAGCTTCCAAACGCAATGAAGAGGATTTAATGGTGGTTTGTTTGAAAAGTGCCCCTACGCTTTGAAAGGTTGCGTGTGCCGCGAAGGCGTACCTCAAGATCGGTCTCTTCCAGAGACAGAAAGATTCGGAGCGGAGAAATGTGCAATAATCCAGACGTCAGCCGGTCAATTTTGCACGGTCCAGCCAAAACCTACGAAATACTGAAGCGTCCTTCCTAAGAAAGTGCATATCTTATTATTGAAGAAAACTCAACACTATCAAACATGACCAGAACTACTACTACTATTGAAATAAACGTTAAGCAGCTTTTGTAAATGCAATAAGGACATTTTGTTAACACATTTATGCAGAGTAGAGTCTAACTATTAAGTATAATGTATGCACCCGTGGTAGTCACTAAAGCCAGTGCAGTAAAAATTTAAGGGGAATAATAGAATTAAGTATAACATTTTAACATTCCCTTGATCATCTGTGTCATCAAGTACTCCAAACAATAGTAAGAGTGGAACTGTATCAAAGGACTATTCCATTGTTTAACCTTTAGCACTCTGAAGCAGCCGTTTGGCACCCAATTCCCTATTGGTTACAGAGTTAGGCAGCAGGGAGAAGGTTAAAGAGGGGACCAGAAATGGTTTGAAAAAGGTTTGCTTTTGTAAAACAAATTTATTAAGAGATCAAATTGAAATTGGAAGATATGGTAACAAATTAATTTCTCTTCTTTCAAAAAGAGCATTTTGATAAGGGTAATATAGCAGTTTGGAGGATGAATAAGAATTTGTCCAAAAGAAAGGGAAAAAAAGCAAAACCTTTCCTTACGATGGAGTAGTCTGTATCAACAATGAATATTAATCCATTGCATTTTACAACGATATGTAAACTTTTAGTCCATTTTCCAAATCAAGTGCAGACCAAAATTATACCAACTTGTTGCTCTCTAGAAAACATCACTTGAAGCTCCAGACAAAATTGTATCACTGGACCAAACGTTTGAATTGTGTGGTTTTTGCTCTTCACAAATTGTGATGGAAGATGTTTTTTGTTATCCAGTGTCCAGGATTTAAAGTGACTTCAAGTCCAGTTGTTTTTGATTTCGTTCCATCTCTAAAGCCGGCGTCACACGCCAAAAAAATAGCTTGCATGACAACTTTGTGAGCTCTAAAGAATATTTTCGGCAGTCGTATGACCGATGTTCTCTCAATCGCTGCACAAATTTTATTGGTCAGCTGATGTTCACAAGTCACGGAACCCTGTGCAACTGATTTTTTTAGGCAGAAGGTTAGCTTGATTCTTCAGTGATTTTGAAAATCAGCAACCCTCTTGCGATCAACAAATTTGACCAAAAGTTGTTGACATTGTGACACCGGCTTTACCACTGTTTGGGTACTTGTGACACGCTACGGATGACCAGAAGAAGAACCAGTCACTATGTCTTAAGAAACGGAGTACAGAAGATTGTAAATAAGAAAAGGCAGATGTCTTGTTTTAGCTCGGTGTTAAAGTGGTATTTTTCTACATTGGAGGCCGATCTGCCCACCTGAACATTTATCAAGCCAGCATCTTAATTATGTGACAAGTCTTCCTCTTGACTATACTGTCTCTAAATGTGCCTAATAATGAAGTATGTTTGATATTTACGCTTCTCCTATTGAGTTCTGCTGTCACCAGTAAAAGGTTGGATACGGAAATGGGCCCATAACAGTGAGAAGGTTAAAAATTGTCAACGGGGTAAAATGTAAATTTTACCGTTTGCTGTAAGACAGAAATGTAATCATTTAGGCAATAAAGGGAAGAAAGTTGTTTTGCCTTGGCTTTGATATATACATGTAACCTCTGATTGGCTATTAGACATTTGAAATAAAACACAAAGACCAATCAGAAAGCCTGAAAATGGTAACCGCCAAATATTCAATAGATTTTGCGCCTGTGAAGTCATTGCCATTATTACTACAGATGCTTCTCAATTATTTCTTTGAAGACAAGATTCGTAAGAACTCGTTTCTGTTGCTTTAACTTCTCTAGAATCTAAAACAAGAGCGCTGGAGCAAACACAATTCATGTGGCCAAAACGTTGTAAAAGAAAAGAAGAACTCAATGAAAAAAGTTACATTTAGTTTATAAACTACTTCGCCAGTGGCCCAAGAAATTAATTTTGTGTTGTTGTTTTTTTCTATCTAAATTTGCTGTAATTAATTTCAGTGCTTCAGGTGGGTAGAGGTCTCCATATAAACAGACTAGCCCCTCGTACTACCAAATGTCTTTCAAGAGTTTTCGTTGTCATGTGTAAATAAGTATTGTAGTCATGTTATATTTGCTTTCTTTGTAGTAGCACCATTCTGACACCTACCCTGTATCTATCATCATAATGATAACTTGAGTAGAGCTGTGTGTGTATGGATGTAATGTATTGTGGTGATATTAATTGATAATGATGATATTTGCTTGCGGAGTAGTAACCGTACATACTTGAATAATCATGAAAAAAGCAAGGCTCTACCATGCTCTAACGAGACCTGCACAGAAAACTCTGACAAACAAAGTTCCAAACTTTCCTTGCATATCATATAACGTGACATGTACTGTTTATAGGTAAGAGCAATAGCATGATATAATGTATTAAAAGCGTGTCATAATAATAACTTGACCAATGGATTAAGTAACTTTTTGACTAACCACCAGTTTTGCATTTTGCCAGTCTCGTGTCTCGTGATATCTTTTTTGGGGTGCTGTGGTTGGTGGAATCAATGGGCAATGTAATGGGCCACGCTCTCAAGGTGTTGCCAAAAAGCAAACTGTACTACTTCATAGCCTAACCATAGGTAATGTAAACAGCTTTGGGCAAGACTTTTTTTAACAATGTGGAATTGTCAAGATTTGTGTTTGTGTAGCGGCAAAAAGCAATTTTTAGAAACGATACACTCTCTACTTGGATTTCTTGTTTAATTTGTACAAGTTTGAACAAAGCATTAAGTCTTTCTGGATGTGTTTGTCAGGTACATGCCATTGGATATTTTCCATGAGAATTGAAATTAGTGCAGAAAGGTTAATTAAAAGTTCTCTTTACTATCATAATTATTTTGAGAAAGATCGTCAGTCTGTAGATTGCTGTGGGTTTTTTTGCACTTTGTTGTGTTTTTATTTACATTTTTGACCATCCAAGGGACAGCGTAGGATTTTTCTGAGTGCTTTCAGTATTGTAAAAAAGAATTGTGTGCTCCATTAGAAGGCACTCTCGTTTTTCTACATTTTATTCAGGATTTATGTCGTAATTTTCTTAGCACGAGTAGTTTTGTAAAAAGAAGATGGTGTGAACTATGCTCTTGACTGTACTCTCTTTTTATGTTAACGTTTAAAACACTTTAAAATTTCCAAAGTGCAGTGTTGTGAATTGTGCCCACATAAGTAGCTATCAATCTATCTTTTTTACATACATACACACATACACTGTGCAAGTGCTAGTAGACTCTACAGTTGGAAGAAAGTGCTACAATTGAACATTATATAGTATCAATAACTTACAAATGCAATTTTTTTTGACATCATCAATATTGTATTTGCCAGTAGTCTTTCATATACCTTGATTTTCATAACGGATTTTTAAAGTTAGAAATGTTTTTCAAGGTAGAAGATATGTGGTTCCAATATGGAGGGCACTCTTAGAAAGATATGGAGGGCACTCTTAGAAAGATAGGAACTACTGTAAAGGGGTAAATGTTTGGCGGTTTTAATTTCACTTCTTTTCTGTTCTTATCTTGCACAGAAAAACAATCTGATTTTGTCTAGGCCCCTTTGTTATGAAATTGATTTCTTTAGGAAAGATTTGCAAATGAGTGCCAGTTGAAATACATTTGTACACGGACATTTTGCAAAATCTCATTTAAGATGTTGTTATATTGTGATGAAAATGCTATGCTCTGTTTGGTATGCATTATCCTCCAAATTTATATTCAAAACCTTGAGGGCTTTTCTCTTTAGAAAATTCAGTCAACTTTTAGACAAACACTGGCCAAACAATGATATCGTTTAGAAATTTCCTGTTTTTTGTTTGTTTTTAATTGAAAATATTATTCTATATCACACCTTTGATTTAATCTTACCAAACCTACCTATGAAACATTTGGTGCAAAAGAACAAGGAAACAAACAACAAGAATATATTGTGTATCTACTGTTTTGAGCCATACCATTTTGCCTGTATGTTTTTTTCTGAACATATGTGTTTATCATGCATATTTGTTTTTAGTAGTTGTTTATCGTAATGCTAGTTATGTACATGTATGTGAGAAATGGGCAAGAGAAAGACACAAAAAAATAAAAATTTGTTTTACGAAAATACAAGATGTACTCTGCATATACAGAGTTTAAGTATTCCAACTTCATACAAGATTTATATTGGTAGCTTGCCAATAGAAGTGGTGTTTTGGTTACTAAGGTGTCTTTATACCAATGTCTTTCACTGTTGTCCAAGACTGTGCTTGTATTATATTATTATGATAGTAATACATGGATCAAATGTAGAGGACTGCAAGAAATGTATGCTTTTGTTTCTTTCAGATTAAATTGTACTCAAACTTCACAGACGTGTGTTTCTCATTTTGTGTTGCTACTAGTTGCCAAGGAGTTAGATATATATTCAGTCTTATTCATAATCACCCACAGTTATCGATATGTGTACATGAGCCCAACACATTTATCGATAACTGTGATTGGCCAAGTTCTTGGGATACAACAGGCTCATGCCTTCTCTCCTGTCCTCAGCAGTATGGATCAAAAGCGACTTCTAGCATCCAAAGAAATTATTGCAGCAGAAATGTCTCAACCAGCTGCAATGATAATTTTGATCACTAGAGACCCTCACAGGCAAGTACATTGACTGTGCACACGACTGGAGAACACTTGGCGACCATACTATCCTATCCGATAATTCAAACCTTTTGTGAAAACAGAATTATTCCAAACTTAATGGAAAGCTAGACTCATCATGTTTGACCCCCAAATAGCATGATTTCTTTTGACTTGAAATCATCTGAAAGAACAAATCTGTGTGCAGACTTATCTGATAACTTTGGCCTTTTACTTAACTGTTCATCGTTTTGGTGAGTTTTGGAGTCTATGTTTTGGATCTGGAATACACTAACTGAACATGGCATTCTGAAAGGTTTGTGACCTGATCATGTAGCCTTGTTTTTAAGCCAAATAAATACTACGTATGCAACCAGTGTTCCTAACAAAACTTTACACACCGCTATCATTCTGGTAGCCTCTACCAGGCTCCGCAGATAGCTGGGAAAATAGTAGAAATCGGCCAAATAGAGTGAATAGTATGCCAAGGGTAGTCCGCTATACAGGGAAGCTCAATAGGTGATCCGCGGAGCCTGGTAGAGGCTATCATTCTGGAGGGACTTGAAAATTTAAGATATAGTGACGTATTAAAAGAGGCAAAAAATACAAGTGATGCAAGCTGTTATACACATTTATATCTCTGGCCGAGACTTTATTTGACCAAAAAATGGGGGAGGGGGGGCAACCATTTGTTGCACTTTCCCCGCGCTGTACACTAATCTGTACAATCAACAGCATTTTGATGTACATCGGCTCTCTGTCCCAGAGAGAAACTATAGAATGAGACATTCCTCTAGAACAGATGACACAGCGACATCATCATGACAACGGACATCCACGCAACACTACGGTCTACGAGAATAAAAGGAAAACCATGTAATAGCGGCTATCTCCAAACTCGCAGGTGGCCATTTTGAATCTTGCGTGCCACCGATCTGTACCAAGCGAACAATTCGACAATTTGCTAGCCCAGCCATCCTAGAAAGAGTTGTATTTTTTTCCAGAAAATTCCAGGCACCACAGGCTTAAGTAGAAATACCACAAGATGGCCCCACCCCAAAGGGTGTTGCCAAAAAGTCAAATGATGTTGAAAAATGCACTGATGCAATTCAAGCTTTGAACATTTTTTCCACTGAAAACAATACAATTTGGACTATCATTTTAGAACGTATGTAGTGGACAATACAATATGCTGCTTGAATGTCAGTTGTTGGCGTCTCCCGTGAACATCTGAAAAAGAAATTCAAAAGGTTTTTCAAGCAATAAAAGTTGGGCCTTGTTCTTTTAAATCCATTTTGTGTAATACTGTACAACCTGTGTACATTTTCAGTGGAAAAATGCCCAAGTGCAACTAGATTTTCTGTTCTAAGAAAGAAGAATGGACTTGTCTTGTTCCTTCTTGGTGTCACAATGTCATACCAACATACTCTAGTGTTTGCTTTACATGTATCTGCACACATAAACTCGGTACATGCATGTTTTGTCCTTCTCCTATCACAACACTATCAACATTTACCATACGCCCACCATACCCACCAGCAAACCTTCGTTATTAAAATCCTTACTTCATTACCGTTGTGTTGTTGCTGAACTACAATTCTCAAAAAAATCAACTTTCCAATACATAAGAATTGTATACAAATAAAAATACACAGTACAGGCAAGGTGCCGGCAAGATTTTTTACAAGGGCAGCTCATACAAATATTTCTTGTTCATAATCAGTTATCATATTCTTAGACAAGATTCAAGTTTAGCAGATTGTTCCACAGAGTATAATGTCATATATCAACATTGGAACCAACCAACGCTTGATCATTCGTGATGTTCACGATATCTCTAGTTTTTTTGTCATGTCTCTGTATCTCTAGGATTTTCTGAATTGCAAAGCGATCATTTGTAGTGGCAAACTGTTTACTTTTCTTTCATACACAAAGGCACATAACAAACGTACTTCAAAAGTGGCTACACTGTTTTTGACCTTCTACCGTAGGGGCTATACTCGGAGACTGTTTCGCGTTGTGCATAGTCGGAACACAACGTTAGGGACGCATTTCGTGAAAGCACTGCCAAGAGCCGGGTCGTACAAAAGTTCCGCTAGAAAAATAGAACTCTCTAACTTTCTTGTGGAGGTCATGGTGTTAAGAGATGCACCACAAGATTCTTTTTTATTATTCCCTCGTTCTTTTTCTTTGTTTTTTGGCAACAGGACAGGAATGCTTTGTCAAGCCTCGGAGAGAGGACAGCGCTTTCACACACAGTTTCTTTTCTTTCCAGCTTTATGCCACAAAATCTGACACACTAAAAATACTCCAGAAATATATGAGCCTTTCAGTTAAAGTGGATTGTGTGTGAAAAGTAATCTGAGGAAGGTGTAATATTGTGTATAGTGGGAGGGGGGCTTGTTAAGCCTGCCCTTACTTAATAGTTTGCTATAGCAACGGGCCCTCTTGTCAATTCGAAACACAGGGGGGGGGGGGGGAGTGAGGGGGTGATTTTACCTCTTTGGACCCCAAAAGATGGGGGGGGGGGGGGATCTGGCTCCTGTGTTGATATACTTTAACAAAATCCACCACACTTGAAAGGTGAGAAGATTGTACAGTATTTTTACTGTTGAGGTCAATCCTATTGCCTTGTTGGCATCATAATGGCTGTGGGACTGCAAAAAATTAGAGATGTGCCGTTCTAATATTCAAACTTGCTAACGCGATTAATCACTAAGTACTGTCAACAACCGACTACCTCCACATTTAGGTAACATCATTTTTTACCTCTTTTAACTAAATCCTAGAGTTTCCCAACAAAGCTGGGACACAGATTTAATTACATTAAACAGTATTTTTCAAAAATGAGAAATTATCGCCATTGCACATTGTCGCCATGACTACAATGCACATCCCTTTCAATTCAGACAACTGTACAATCATACATATGATAATAACAACAGTAATAATGATGATAATAATACATTCACTGAAATTCTTACGCAAAAAATTCCATAATACCTGTCAAGAGGACACTGGCACAAAAATGTTGATCATAACCTCTTTACCAGCCTGGGTGCTTCAAGAGTTATATTTAGAATCTCAGCAGCAAAATGTAACAGACATAGTATATGTAGATATGTACCTAAAACATGCACCTATTAATGAAGATCCTAGAGGGGAGCATTTAACCTTACGGGAGAGTGGGGGGTGGGAGACAACATTTATTACAATACTGCTATATTTTATGCTGTGGCTCTCAAATCAGCCAAAAGTCAAATTATCAATCACTCTAAATAATCTGACCCGTGTATGCTAAGTGCAAACCAGAATTTCATGCATGATAATACTTTGAAAAAATGGGGAATTTGATAAGATGTTTTTCGTCAAATTCCATTCTATACCTACCATCTGGATTTTCACTGATAGGTGGTGAAATGTAACACTAAAGAGTAGAGTGGGAATACAAGCTTGAAACTCGCATACTTTTTCATGTAACTAGAGTATGTCTGGACCTTAGCATATAACAAAATCACAGACGAACAATTGTATACAGTCATGATGATGTGTTGTGTAGCAGCATTAACAAACTAGCCTTCTCGTTGTAATTAATGCACTTTCAGTGATTGTGCTAGGTAAGGAGTAAGCTTGTCCACGATATATCCCACTACATAATGGCCTGCTTTCCTTGCAAAAGTGATATTCTTTCATTGACAATAATACTGGTAAAATGTTTGCTTGTATTTTATGTGGATGCCAGAAATATTAATCCATATTCACCAAGAAAAATATAATTCCAATGTTATAGTGAAATACTGGCTTGGGGTTCTGACTTTTGAACATTTTGGTCATTTCAGGGAGTATCTAAAAAGGGGAGGGGGGCACAATTTCCATCATGATATGTTATGTTTTCTACATGTAGCTCTACTTTTAAGTTAATTCTGGATGGCTTCAAAATAGTCATGTAAAACTCCTGGTCATTTCCAATCATCACTTTTACAAAGAGACCTTGCGTACGGACAAGCATGAAAGTTGCACAAAAAAGCTGAAAGCAATAAACAGTATTGAAACTACTCAACATCTCAAAAGATATTTGAGAGAGGTATACATATATGTGCTCATTTGCATTTACAAACATTTGGCTAATTTTGTTGTATAACTTTTATATGCAGATATTTCTGCAATACAGTGAGTTTGACACAGAAAATATTGGCAGAAATCTTGAGGTACAAAAAAAAATTACTCAAAATGCCTGATTCAGAAAAGACTGGTTTATACCACTATGGCTGTAGGTAATATTTTTCTATTTCCCTCTACATAGGTGGTCCCTCCCATCCCTTTTATACACACAAAATGGACTTGTCCATCTGAAATATTTGTTATGTCGTGCATTTCTGGAGACAATTTTTTCGGTCCAATGTCTTTCACACATGATATGCATTTTGTCTAAGCATTTTGAAACAATCCTCTTTCAAAAAACACTTCACGCCAGGAATGAAATACAATTGTGAATTTACCATCAAAGGGGGAGGGGGGCAATCAGGGGCCAAACTTGGGACAACAAAACAATTTTCACAAGTGATATCGTTTGGAACAATCCATTCGTTTAATAACCGACAAACAAAAATGGACTGGTCCCACTTTTTTTTCTTTACAAAGGAGGGCAGGACCATTTCATTGGTAAGACGGGGGTGGAAGGGTACACTCTGAAGGAAGGAACAGTCAGCTACTGGACACAACAGTTGTTTTTCCCCCCATTCCTTGTGATGATCTTCAGCCGGGACTTTGGCCTATATTTTTCCAGGAAGTTCAGTTGCTTGGCGTTGATGGCTCCACGACGTTTACTACAGGAGAGAACACGAACGGTGATCAACAACAACAACAACAACAACAAAGAAACAAAGATCTTATACCTCAGTGAAATATTGAGAATTTTTGTGAATTTCTTAATGCCATAGCCCTAGTCTTATCATGCACTATAACAGTTGATGCTTAACACGTCCAAAGCCACCCAGCTGTCTAATACCGTAGTGTCTAATGACAATACCACACTAATTTCAAGAAGGGGGTGTCATCCTGTGATGCAGCAGTGCCTGAAAATACTCCAAGGGGTCCAAATTTGCCATGTTTCTTCCTGACCTCAATAACTACCACAAAAATGTCAGGCATGGTGAACTTAGACTATACATAGATGGGATAAAAAGCGCCTCCTACTCACTCTCTGATGAACTGCACTGCATCCTCAAATTTCATTCCACTTTCCATCAAGGCCAGAGCAACGAGAACAGGTGCTCTGAAAATCAACATAACATCATGATTATCAAGGTTGTACATAAAGTAATCCATACACATTTATAGAAAACAATATAAAATTTGCTGTTGTTCACCTTGTAGTGCCTAGTGGCATATAGGTCAGCAAGTTTCCTTGCTGTTTCTGTAGCGGTATATATTTTTACAGTGAGGGGTGCCCTTTAAGGTGCTCGAGGCACTTCTTCAAACACAGGACCCCCCATTTTACGTCCCTTCTGAAAGACGGTGCAGCCCTAACCAAGATGTCCTGTCCCATGCAGGATTTGAACCAGGGTATCCCTGTTAACAGCTAATTGGAACCAGGAGCTCAACTGTGAGGCTGCTATCGGTTGAGCCACAGGGACATCATGCCTTGCTAAGAGGTGACAATAAAACAGGGCTGTCTCCATCCTTGGACAGAAATTTGCTTGTGAAAGTTGTTGGGATGGAAAAAAACTGTCATTCTGTCCGTCCCAAAGTCTGAACTTGATGACATGAAATTGATGAAAATGTATCCTTGTAGGCTTGACATGACGAATTTAGCAACGTAAATTCAAAACAACGGCTCCCAAACGAGTGGGACGGAAAAAATCAACAGCTGTAGACAGCCCTGCTACTGGACATGATGCCACCCACCTCCCCAGTCCAGCCACACAGTGAATGGCGATACAGCTCCCCGGGTCTTCTCGGAAGCGAGTCTTCAGCAGGTTGAACCACTCGTCCACGATGTTGTTAGGTGGGGGGGCCCCATCATCAAAAGGCCAATCCTACAAAACAACACACGCCTTAGACTTATGGAGTAGACATTCAGGTAGCAGTTTCTACTAGATCTGATTACTGTCATTGTTGTTTCTGTCACTGTAACTTTGTGTTCACTGTTATCACGGTCACCTCTGTACTGTGAACTTATCATAACCTTGAAAATACCCGTTGTTATTATCTATGATTCCTTCACACATCCGTTCTGTTATCCTTGCCGCCAACGTGAAGTTAAAGTTCAGTGAAAATGTCAATTTTCCTTTAACAGTGAAATTTTTCTACCGTGACGATAGCGTCAATTAAGTACCATCCAAGTCAGATATATTGCAAAATGATAATAATCAGTTGAAAGTCAGTTATAGTCCTACAAAAACAAAAAATCTGCCATTCCTTATTGGTGGAAAATTTCAACAAAAACATCCCTGCAGTTCCAGAGCAAGCTGCTATAGGGCCAAAACCTACACTACTCCTTCCTGACATCAAAAGCTATCTGTCACCAAAAAAAATTGAAAATGCATGTCCAGGACAAAAGATTTTTCAACTAGAGTTAAGTATTTGTGCTACATATACTTCAGGTTTGCTATATTAGTGTAGCGATTACCTTTTTTTTTATAAATATGAATTGGTATTGAATTTTTCTTTTTATTTGAGTTGAATACGTGATAGTTGTGTGCCGATTTGTTAAAAATAGAGAGAACGCTAGCGACCTCAAAAAACACCCCTCCCAATGAAATGGTATGGCTACCCTGTGACGTCACAAAATGAAGATGGCCGCCACCACACATGCCAACGGATCCAACAAAGGTTTTGCTACGCAAACCTGTAATGGCAGCCCCCGCGCAAGCCGACGACAAACTGACGTCACAAGTACAAAATGGCGATCTGTGTCGTCACAATTCAAGATGGCGGCCCCCGCACAACCCGATGGATCCTACACAGGTTTCGCTATGCAAACCTGTAAAAACAGACTTGTGTACTCACACAAACGTGAATGCCTTCCTTCTCCAGTGGCTCAGTGCTGTAGGTGGGCTCACATACTCTCACCAACTCCTTCACATTGTGACTCTTCAGTTCCTGTACAAAAATATGACAGAAACATATGATCAAACTCTCAGTTGTTTTTTTTGTTGTTGACATAATGATCATAATTTGAATCCCCTAGCGACCATGTTCCATTACAGCATGTGTAACAGGTGTAAAATATATTCCAACATGGCACAAATGAAGTTGCATGAAAAGCCTGTATTTTTGTGTTGAGCACACTGACTAAAAGAATCTCAATGGTAAATTAAAAATCTCAATGTCAAAATCATGGAACTGTCTTGAATGTTCAAGACAAACTTGGTCACTAAACTTTCCTTAGAAGGAGAAATCCACAATTGCATGCTTTCGTTAACTCTATGCTCCTATCTTGCGAGCCTTTACAAGTTGAATGACCCCTCAATTCCTCTTTCCTAATTTTAGTTACTATCCTGCAACTATCAATGGTATTGCCCTTGGGTGATACAACTGTATGGAAGGTACCACTTACCTCGATGTACTTGGGGAGGTTGGAGTTGGAGGGGCGGTCCATTATCAAGAACCTCATGCCCTTGTGCTCAAGCACCACAGGCGGTGCCGGTCTGTTCAGTCTCGCCATGACGACGCTACTTCTCTCAACCAATCACAGCTCTCACGCTGACTGGAACTTCCCAAACGACACGGACGTCGTTTTCCCGCGGGAGACGGACGACTGACGGCGTCCTTTCTGACTGTCGAAGAATTCTAGTAAGGCAGGGGGTTTTGCTACCCGTAGTCGGAGTTACCCCATTCCAATGTGATTCTGGGAATATGCGGGAATGGCTGGCCCGAAATGGCAACGAGGTGCAACAAAGGGGGGTGGTTATTATTGCTGGGCGCGGGAGGCACAGTTCGGTGGGACGTTCACGCGTCGTGTTGTGCCCTGCAGTACTCTGCGCTATCCTTCACAAACGCCATAAATGTAACTCCAAGGCAGCCAAAGAACTGGGGAGAGAAGAAGGAGAGGACATTAGTTAGGACAACGGTTAGGCAGAGGCCATACACACATGGTACACGAGGCAGTCAGAGATGGCAGACTTCACCCCCTTACCCATACTGCTTTCTGACCCTTCCAGTCCAGCAGAAAAACTCCAGTTTCAGTTTATTTATTTAACGAGGAATACATTTCGCCTGGTGGTGCTTTTCAAAGATTCCTGGGGGGCTCAACCACTTACATAGAATTACATTGCAACTGTAAAGAAAATATAACCATCCATCAAACTGAAATCATGATCAGATAATAATATAAATAACGATAACTTAATAGAACAGTAATATTGTGTCTAATTAGACGTCACATCATAATAATAGGAAATCAAAACAGTAGATCAACTTCATGCAAGAGTACAAACACACACGCACACACAATATTACATACAGAGACAACTTTTGTTTCGTTGTTTGACATAACCGGCGAACCACTCTACTAAGTTCTAGGTATAACAAACCAAGTTGTGTCAGACCAGACTGCAATTAACCTTTAGCACACTGAAGTAGCCGTATGGCACCCCATTCTGTATTGGTTACAGTTAGGCAGCAGGGAGAAGGTTAAAAGGTTTGATTCACTCACACTGGGATGGAATCCGATGGAACCCCCCTCCCTAAAACAATCCATCTACCCAGTAACATCAATGATTAACAAAACAACAAAACAAAGAATTCTTAGTTTCACGAGTTTTTGCTAAGGTCATTAACAAACCTATAATATTTCATTGTAAACTAACATGCACTCATCAAAATTTAACAGTGTCTTCCTACTATCCTAGATTCTGATCACAAGTAGAAGGACTCATCACGCTCATGTACAACTTAACTGGTATATATTCACTGACTTGCACTGACTACTTACCTCATAATCATATTGTCATAAGAGGCATATAGATCTTATCTATATTTCACCGTATGCTGTTGTCATAATGTAACTGGTACATGGCAACACTATATATACACATGCATACTGTTTACAGGCATCAAAGAACACTCAACACTATTGAACAAACATCACTTGTCTAGCCTCTTGTTTTGCTTCATAATACTAAGAGCACTTTCATAACTTTTACCTTAGGAAATGAAAGCAAATCATTACCTTTACAAAACCTTACAGTTACATGCACAACATTTGAACAGTCAAACAGAATTTACAAGCGCCTCTACACAAAACATGTTACCAGTTTCGCAGGTCACGACGTACCACTATCTAGGTAAACACTGCAACACAAGCTTCGCTAAAAATACCCCCGCACACATACCAACACAAACTCTATATATTTACCTTGGACTCCTAACTCCCTTCTTGTTCCTTCTCTAACTTCTAAACAGTTGCCAATACAAACGGTAAATTGCTACATCCCGTGGTATAAAGCATGTGAAAAACATCTCGTTGAATAGCCAGTAGGTTTAATACGTCAGTTATGTTGGGTATTGCATACCTTTCATATTGTAGGGGTCGTAACAGATATATCGTCACCCAATTTCCTATAAGCTGTGTTATCAAATATTCCAGTGGAAGTTTTGTAAGGATGTGTTTTTTCAGTAGCAGAATAAGCTGTTATATCATCCTTCCGTTATATCAGGTTTGTATCTTTCATAATACAATCTTTCTGTAATATCATCCAGTTGTTACTCATCTTTCTGGTCTAATTATAGAAAATCTTTTCCCTCCCTATTTTGATTCTAACTAGGGGAAAAGGAAAGTTCAGTAACCTCAACAGATTTCAAAATATGTCTGGTAAAAGAGGGCAACAGTTCAAATGTGATCCCGGAAGGTTTACGGCTCTAAAAGGTCATCGGAACAACTGCGTACGACCTCTGGAGGGATTAGAGGTCAAACAGAGCCAAACTGGCACCCTGGCTTGTCATAGGCCCAAGGGACTAACCTGAACATTTCAGTAATCTGGATTAACACATATTTATAGGAGGGTTGAGATGAAGCCAAAAGATTACATCTACTCTGCAAAGAGATTATATTTTATTTATAAAAACTGTCAACAACCTATTTTTGTCTTCAATTCAAAGTCCTTTCCTTTCTTCCTACACCATGTGTTTGTATTAGTTGTCATAAAAAGGCAAGATATGATCTCAAATATACAGTATCAAAGGCAAACAGCACAGTATGTTAACTTACTCAAATAAACTTGTCATAACAAGAAGGCATACATATACTGTTAAAGTTTTAAAGTTTGCAAGGATTCAATTTCGCGGTAGGGAGAATAGAGTGTTTTCGGTGGTTTTAAGTTTGCAGTGGAAACAAGCGGGTAGCCGGACAGAATACAGAAGAAAAATGTTCGCTGCGGTTTTAAGTTCACGGTGAAGAGGTCTTCGCGAAAACCACAAACACAAAACCATCGCAAACATTTTCCCTTTTACGGTATTACATCCTGTCCTTTGCACCTGTTGCGTTGGTAGAAAAATCACAAAGAAAGAAAGAAATTCTTATCTAAAAGACTTAAGAGAAAAGTACAACTGTCATCTAGTAACTATAAATGAAATATTTATAGCAATACTTCAACAAATGTTACTCTCATTGTAGATATTCTTGATATGTCAAACTGATAATAGAAGGGCAAACAGTATATGCCAACATTTACTTCCTGTTATTTGTTTACACTGCAAAACATCTACTGTACTTCCTTGTGTGGGTTATCCGGTACAGCATCTCACTATACAAACTACATATGTCTGGACCATATGGTGTTAGTTAGAAGGAAAACTAAACATGACTACATACAATAATTTGCACCGAATGATATATTTTACCAAGATTGACTTTGCATTGAAACGTTTGTGAACAAAATATCTCAGCATATCATGAATAAATGTTGCCTTTTTACCTTGATGAACAATGGAGGTTATGTTTTGGATAGCGTTTGTTTGTGTGTCTTTCCCACTGCTAACACGATAACTCGAGAATGCCTGGGTGGATTGTAATGACATCTTTGTGAAACCTCGAAATGATTAGATGTTGGGCCCCCAGGCGGCTTTTTATGGTAGATCTACTGCAGTGGACTTTCGGTTTTGCTATCTAGTGTTCTCAATCTGGACATGGTACTGTAAATGCATTTAAGTTCGCGTGGATTCAATTTCGCATTAGGGAGGAAATGGAGTGTTTGCTGTGGTTTCAAGTTGGCATTTGAGACATTAGTAGACAAGGAGGTAGGAGGAAAAAAATTTGCGGTGAATTTAAATTTGCGGTGAAGAGTTTACACGAAAACCGTGAACATAAAAGCACCGCGTATATTTGTGCATTTACCGTACCAGCAACATGATGGTGTTCTATTTCTACTTCTATACGTTACTCAACAAAACCCCGCGAGGGGCATAGCGTTGAGGACAAAGTGACAGGGTCACGCCCAGCTGCAGCGGTGGTGGTGAAAATCCGAAAAAAATAAACTAAATCGACGCAACAATAACTATATAAATAAGTGAGTATTAAACAAACGGTGCTATATACATGTGGCTACAGTGGGTGTTGTCCTGACACTCTCTATATGACTAAATGTTGGTACTGGGCAGGCCAAGGGACTTGGCCAACCCAGATTTGAAACTGGCTACCGATGTTGAATTGATGAGGTGTTGGGGTAGGTTGTTCCAGTCGATTACCGTTCTGGGGAAGTAGCTGCCGCGATGAGTTTCTGTTTTGCATGGAAGTGTAATGAATCGCTGTGAGTGACCTCTGGTGCTGTTGGTGTTGAAAGTGAGTGTTAATCAAGACTAAGTCAATGTCAATCCAAGGACACAGATGTTTATATTCTCACTTATCTAACCATCAAAACGTAATTCACACGTAATAAAGGGAGGTTATCTTGTCTATAGTATTCATGCAGGATTTCTACATGTTATCTTTCAATAGAAATGACAGCTCCTTCGTAATCACTATACATCAAAAACCTTTTAGTACAATTTACAGTGCCATTAACATTTAGAGTAAGATCTTTACACCTCTGTATTATTAATTTTTGTGTGTGAAGGTTGGATAAAGATTTTTTCTTAATGTTTGACACTCATTCAAGACAACTTCAGAAATTACATGGTTTATAACAAAATACACTGATTCCATAGCCCTGGCCACTGCAAAAATGCAAAATAAAAACATAAAAATGCAAATATTTGACAAACATGCAGCCATTCTCTCATTGGGTGAAACAGCTAAATGTGATGGACAGTCAGGATCAGTCTATTTTTGTATAAAAACATTGGTAGTCAAGTAAAAAGTATATTTTTTACAAGGGCTGCTACATTTTACAAGATCAGGAAGGATGATTTTTTTTTTACTCTTCTATCCAGACAAATGTGGAAGTTCTTAGAATGTTGGAACATTCATACATAATAAAAATCAAAACGAAACTGTAATGATATGAAGAATTCATGTTACATAACACCCACACATTTTCAGCACTACATGGTATCTTGACAAAAAAAGCACACACACCATATTCAACTTAAATTATGCATTCTTGTGACTAAATTTTAGTACGTATGTGAAACAAAACCATTTCCAAGAAATTCTCCAAATTATGAAAGATTGATTACATCAAAATCAATAATTCTATGACATAATACAGTAGACTTCAAGCTACCAAAAACAGCGCTGAAATCGGACCGACAGCGAAATAGATGTGTCTGACTCAGTTGTCAGGATTAACTACGTTTACCATATTAGGCAAGCGCTGGCGGGTTTTTGATAAGCGGGGCACATTTCCCTTGAGTACAGATGACTCAGTAGCGTAGGGCTTATAGTCATAAACCCAGCTCAACGCACACAGATATCTATATCTTGATGATATGATATCATTAATACATTTTAACAAGTAAATTTCATGAGTTGCCTGTAAATAAAAATTTAGAATCATTTGCTTCAAGGATTCTACAATTTTTAGAAAAAAAATTTAAAAAACATGTCTCAAAGAGCTTTTAAAAATTAGTACGTTTGAATTTCTCTGCCAATCGAAATCTGAAAAATGTCAGTACAATTGACACTGAAACAGATAAAATTGAGAATAAAATACGCGGAATAAAGAGTAAGATATTAATTAAGTCATACGTCCGCCAAGAAAAAAAACATTTAGAAAGAGCTTTTAGGAGCTTTTACAAAAAATCAAACAAATCAGTATATTTCATGCCGATTCAAAGTTGACCTTTCCATATAATTGACACAAAAAAGAAAAACAGCTGAAGTTGAGGATGATAACCTTTAAAATGACATTAGACCTACATACGCTGTTATTTTTAACAAAAAACTCCAAAACAAGTCGTCGTAAATTATCACCACAGACGCACACACACGGTATATCAGTCGGACATCGCCAGTTGTGCCTGTCATGTCTTCGCGACCTTCTCGAAAGGTCGGCGCGTGATCACACAACACGTCCCTTGATACCAGACCCCCTTTTTTCTGGGGTATTTAGCGAGGGATAGAAATGGCAACACTATCAATCAGACACCACATTTTTCGAATTTCTAAACAGCACTAGCTAGACACAAGCAACTACCAGTAGTACCAGGCTAGATCATAATCTAACATACATTATAATACAAGATATAATGTTATTTTTTCCATATCATATCATATATGGCATAGGAAAATTAGTTTTTGATTTACGGTCGGTCAAAAAAATTAAGGGTGGTTGGCTGTGATTCTTTATTGGGGGGGGGGGGGATTTTGTGATCCAACAAATACAGTCAGTTAATAATAATCACAATATAAAACTGAAATGCATTAGGATACTGGTATTTTCAACATCATATCTTAATCATACAGATATCCATGTGCATTGTAAAAGCACAACAACAAGTTAGAAAAATGATTTGACAATGCTTTATCACTCAGATGTCAGATCGAAAATTTTACTGCCATTATTTAGTCCACCAAAAGAAAGGATATCGGTCGGCAGGTTTTTGCTACCTTTGCTCAGGTAACCGATAGCAAGTTACATTTATCTTCCTAGGCCCAACCAAAATCAACTAAGTACATGTAACACAATCAAGCTTATATATATCTGCCAAGAAATTATATTAACAACAAGCTGTATCATATCAATTTTCCAACATTTTCAGTGCTTCATTAGATATATTGAACTCAATAAATACACTGGAATCAGTCAAATATAACCTAGAAGTAGTAGAACCCAAAAGATTAATTACATTAGCAACAAGCTAATACTCAATCAAGCAAAGAAAAACATAATCAATTTTAATCATTATGTTTCTTTCTCTATTTCGCTATTAATACCCATAATTAATGGCTTACAAGTGCTATAAACACATTAAAGAACAATGACTAATTGATACTTGTCAGAAGCTTTTGTGTTTCAAAATCATTCCAAGGTGTGAAATTGTCTAAGCCCAACAAGCATGCAAATTGAAGAAGACAATTGGACAGAGAATTAGGACAAGACTATTGAGTCAAGTGAAGGAAAATGTATAACCGCCCTTGGGCATAACAGTTACACAAGGGTGTCAAAAATCCGCTATCACGCTATCACAAAAAAATTATTTATCAAAGTTTTTATGATTCTTATTCTAGATGTATTGCAGGTTTTCCAAGCAAAAGCATAGAAAACAGAAATGTTGCAAAGCCCCCACCTATGACACGGTCAACAAGCTACGGCCGTATTTCAAAAATCAACAGATTCCTATATTTAAAAACTGTTCCTTTGGCAGTCTACAAGTTATCCAAAAATCTAAACACAGTCCTACTACTTTTCTATATGTGGTATTTTAGACCCCAGGGCGGCCCTATTGATATAAAACTAGCTGTCTTTACGACAGGTGTATCCGAAGGGTATATCCGCCTTAGGCTCTCTTTACATTATACTTTTGCCGTCAGCGCCACTGGCGTCAGCGCCACTGGCGACAGCGGGAACCCCGTGTAAAGACAATTCCCGTCGACGTAGTCCCGCTGTCAACAAATTTTCTCCCGTCAGCTTCGAAGCCGTCGCCCGTCAGCACAGCGGGAGTCCCCGTCAACTTCAAACTCCGTCTAAAGAGAATACGTCGGGCTCGCGTCAGCGGGAGTCAGGGTTTCGGCGATTAGCATAAAGCACGCGTTGATTAGCATACTGTAAGTCTACTTAGATCCCCGGTATATATATAGAGAGATTCGCGGGATCCGCGGCGACTTTTGTGCCGTGCATTCATTTCCCCGCGGATATATCTATCGTACTTGTGCCCCCCTCCCCACATTTACGAGTGATGAGCATGGAATATCTACACATAAACAAGGCTTTGCATTGTAGTTTAATACGGGCGGGGAGACGCCGTCTACCGTTGTACAATCATACAATTTTGTTTCTTGCTTTTGTTATGCTTACGCCCGATACTTTCTACAAGATGGCGAAATGTAAGCACCGCAGGTGTCTGTCAGATTTCCGGGCGGTGTGTCTAGAGCTGTCGCGACAGCGGCCTCCCGACAGCGGGAAATTTCGCCGCTGACGCGAAAAACGTAATGTAAACTGCGCCTTATACAAACACAGGACAATTCCTGATTCTTTCTTAGTATCGCTAGGTGATAAATCACGTCACAGCTTCTTAAACGACCTCCTTAAGAGCGGAAGGAGAAACCATTACTCATAAGAGGCTTTTCTGAAGTGCTCCTTTCAATTCACGTCATACGTAGGCTTCCCTATCATAAAATCAAGATAAATATAGAGATTTTTTTAAACATCCATTGAAAGTAATACTTCTTATTCCGTGTACACCTTGCCAAAAGATTAATCGTTTTCAAGGTAAGGTATCTACAGATCAGAGGTGGTCCCAAAACTCAAGACTCTATTCTAGAACATCTTAAGATATTAAAAGTCAATTTTTGCCGCAAGGAAGATCCATCACCCTTAACAAGAATAACTCAATCCTTGGCCTTGACTTGTCTGGTTGAAAAACTCCTGACCACGATTCCTTAAGTTTGAGACAAGAAAAACATCACACAAGAGAGAAGAGAGCCTTAGGGAAATTACTTTGACTAAGACGGATTCATTTTCTTCAAGACATCGACGGAACTAAAGACGGTGAGGATCAAGGAACTTTGAGACTCGAGCCTGAAATAGCTATGTTTTGAAGGATAACATAATTACGAGATTTAAGAAGAAGACTGAGGTTTTTCTCGGAATGAAATTGAGATTTTTGTCTATCTTTAAACAAGCCTTAGACTAAGTTAAAGTACATTTGTGTCTTATCGTTATAACAGAATGAATGTAATAACATCAGCATTTGTTTTATTGTTAAGGTTAAAATTTGTAAGCTATTTTACTATACGGTATTATCTTGTGGACATTTAGTAAAAGGAACATCATTCAATTGCAAACTATTCTAAAACATTGAGAACAAAGGGTGTACAAAAATGGATTTACAACATATACGAATGCCTAACATGTTTTTGTTGTCTAATTATACAACAACTGGAATAGGATTTCTCCCAGAATGAGGGACACAAGCCATGGGAAAATGATAACTCACCCTAAGGGCAGAAAACCCACAAATAAAGTGAGCTGTCAGCAAAGGAATGCTGGCAAAAATTCATGCTATTCCAACCAAAACATCAATATTTGTACTTAGCAACAAAGCCGACAATCTACCGGAATAACCGTTCGTTCTTTAACATACAGGTTTTAACGTCTTCAATCATTAAGAACTACATAGATTATTCTAAATGGTGTAACCTACAGACTTTAAGAAGGTAATACAAAGAAGCGTAGTATAGTCATTGCGTAAAGACAAAAACTAAAGCCTTACCACTTATACTGGAGAAAAACTTTTCTACTAAGTTGAGCAGTGACAGAGCTATCTACCACATAAAAATCACAACCACCACATAAAAATCACAACCATAGAATTTCCGTTTTAAAGTAACACGAGATATCAAAACCAGAAGGTCCACTACAGTACCGTAGATAGCCATTCGGACAACCATTATCAAACTTGACCTTCATTTTCCCAACCCCAAGTACTACCCACCTACATAATATCATAAGAATCCATCCACAAAACCAAGTTACCGTACGGTATGCTGTCCACAAACAAACACTGAATCAGACACACATACAAACGGAGCCGAAAAACATAACCTTCTTGGCGATTGCAATAAACATAGATCAGTACATTCCTTTAGTTCTAGGCTAGACAATGCACCTGTAAGTCCGATCAAGGAACAGTGAAAAATAAGCGTACTCACTTTTGGTCTATATGAAGTTCATTCAATCTTAAACATATCCCTCCTCCTTGCTTGACTGGTCGGGTATTCATGATTGTAAGTTCGCATACATGTTCATCTTTCTGACTCATACGGCAGTTCAACCGTTATGCAAAACGCATGACTTACTCTTCAGGAAAAAAATCAGAGAAAGGCTACGAGTTTGACCTTCCCACTGACTCGGTATTCCTACTGATCGACTGATACCTTCATATACAGTCATCGTCAGTCAATCTACAGTCTGACTAAACCGTTACACACCCATCTAGCATACAAATCATTCTTGAAAAATCATGTGCTGCTAGGAAAATCCATAGTGACTTACCCTAGAGCAGAGTTAGATTTACTTAGAATACAAATGTGAGAGTCTGGCATCATATGATATACAGTCTGTCCTCTATGGCTCTAAGATCTTCAAGATAAGGCCGGAAAATGTGAATTTATCAAGCTAAGCATTACCACTCTCTTAAAACATGTGACTCGTATTGACTATATTATAGCTATGTGCGTGCAAAGTTCTTATGTTGTACCAAAGGTTGTTATACATAAATGCGGACATAGGGTAAATGGTGAAATATTCGAAGTGGTTTTATGTTTGCAGTTCTCGCTTTGAAATCATGGTGAGAAAACATGTTGTCTTTAATTATGCTACTACAGTTGTTTCAACCTCGGACTTAAAACATGTAGCAAATGTCTCATTTTTCATCATCCCGCGATATTAAAATCCTGCGAACTTAACACCAATTTACAGTAAACTAAAGAATCTTGTTGACAATTTTGACTGATCCTTTTTCTATAGCAGAGAAAGAACACCCCCCTCCCCCCAAAAACCCAGTTTCTCAGCTTTACAAATGTTAACAAGTCACAGCCCTAATTTGTGAACAGACTACTAGAAAAACATGTACAAGCTCTGCAATCTGTACAATCTATTTTCTGGCACTACAGATTTCAAACCAACACTTCAATCAAACTGCCTTCAACATATGGCATACCAAAACTGAGCCCGGATACCGTAAATTCATCTATTTTTGTTTTTTTTTCAGCAGTGTTTTTTTTAAGTTTGCGGTTGAAACAATTCTGTAGTACAGTAGTCGAAACAAAAACAGCTAAAATAAAACCACCGCAAACATTTCTATATTTACGGTATTTTGCAGATGGGGGATGTCAATTCTACCTCTAACAAATGAATACTGACTGGAAATATAAAATTCATTACTTCATAATAGAAGGCTTCAGACACATATGTTTACTTCTAGGCAGGTCACTGCTTTTGTAAACAAAAACATCAGAGCTTGCAGTGTTGATATTTCACAGGCCACTGGAAACTTGTCCAGAGGACAACAACAACAACAACAACATTCTAAACCAGGAAAACATCCACTTGTAGCTATGCATGCCAATGGTGTCTTTGCTTTAAATACATGTACATATCTATACACTCTGGCGTTTTCAAATAATCCTTTTGGAAATATAAGGCATAGGGGTACACAAACTATGCTATCGAAAATTATGCTGGTTTATCAAAAATAAGGTTTTTATAAGCACACCATATTGCTTTTGTGTTAGAAATACATGTACAGTCAAACAAACAGCATTTGGAATCAAATATTCTCTATCAAAAAAAAAAAAAATGATCGTCTTCTAAATTGGGAATCGAACCCGTGCCCTGAAAAATTTTCTTACAAGATTCCAGCTAGCAAGAACCCAGAAGGAAAGAAATGGTTGACCGAGAGAAGGGCTTGCGAAGGACAAAGAAACAAAAAACATGTTGGCGCATTGCACCATCCGACTACATTTTTTCGCAATCATACGCAACAAATTCACAAAATCTTCTCCCAGAAAACATTTCTAAAATCCCAGTCGCTATTCTTCTATCAAAATCGACAAAACAGATAAACATTTCACGGGGAACCAAAGAAATGAGAACAAAACGGAACCACAACTAGAAATCTGTGTCCAGAAAAAATGAATGAAGGGCGAATTTTAGTACTTTCTTTCTCTGTGCACGCAGTTAGAAGACTTCTTCCTAGCAACCGCTTTGTTCTGATGGATTCTTAAAAGATTTAAGACTACCTGGACGGTTGGAAATGCTGTGGGAAGACGTAGAAGTCGCCTGGTAGCTTGTCTTCAGGTTACGATCGCGGGTTTCAGAGCCAGAAATACCGGGAGAAATTTTACCCGAAGCGAGGAATTCGGGCTGGGCCGGAAACTGGCTCCAACCGGCACGGCCGTTTTCTCAAAATCTTCACACCACGTGAGAGAAAAACGCCTCAAAATCAACCCCCGGACCAGAATAAAATCTTTCCAACCAAGGAAGATTGTCTACTCACCATAATAGTCTTACACATTAGCGATAGGTGTCGCTGGGGAAGGCAACGGAGAAGAAAATTGAGGTAACACGATGTGGAACAACCTGAGACTTCCCTCCCAACAACCGACTCAAAATGGACGATCGTGACGTCACGATGGCGGGTACTGCGCATGCGCATGAGTCTAGGGGTCAATGCGTCACAACCTTTTAGTTTCGCGTCAGAAAAACGGAAATATGTAACAAATATCAGCAATAAAGAAACAATAAGGACGTTTTCAACCTTCTTTAAGATTTATTCAAAGACAGAAACGTTTTCAGGGACAAAGGAGCTTGATATCCTTTCGTGGGGCGTTATTATGAGGTTGTCATGACAACGAAGAAATCAGAAACTGAGAAAGACGTGCGCGTTTCTAAGCAATATTCTTGCGATAAAGAAACAACAATGATTTAAACCTTTCTTACGCACATGTAAGATGCATACAAGGACATAGAAACGTTTCCAAGGGCAGAGGAGCTTTTTATCCCGCTTTCTTCGTAGATGTCGGATGTCTTGATGGGGGTGTTATCAGTGAGGTTGTCATGACAACGAGGAAATACGCAATGAGGAATGATCGAGTGATACTAGTTTGACGCACCGACTGGGTTAAAGAGGCAGGGACGTGAAACTCTACACGAAGAGGGTTTCCGATTTCAGTTGCCTACCAGCCTACGTGTCTGAAAAACGCACGTCAACCATTGAAGTCGCCATTTCGGAAAGGTCAGGACTGTGAAATGCCACTGTCTGACAGTTTATCATTGTAGTTCATTTCTTTTACCTCCACGAAAAATGGAGGTATTGTTTTGGGTCTGTGCGTCTGTCTGTGTGTGTGTGCGTGTTTATTTGTTTGTTTATGTTTATGTTTATAGAGATATTTGTGGTCAGCATAACTTATATATAACCTCTGGATGAATTATGATGGTACTTGGTATGTGGGTAGGTCTTAGACTCCGATGCAGACTCAACCCGGCTGTTTTCTTTTTCAAGCTATTGATTTTATACTATTATATTTTTTTTCTTATTGCTGGCCAGCAATAAGAAAAAATATAATAGTATAAAAAACAATAACTTGAAAAAGAGAAGAAAAAAATATTATAGTATAAAAACAATAACTTGAAAAAGAGAGAAAAAAGTATAATAGTATAAAAACAATAACTTGAAAAAGAAAACAGCCGGGTTGAGTCTGCATAGGAGGCTAGGTAGGTCTTGGGAAGACGAAGGTAAAGGTCGATTTTGAACCCCTAGGTACTGCAGCAAAACGTCCGTTTTTTGTATCTATTGTCTGGGACATGTTATGGTCTATTTCTTTGTGGAAGACAGCTTTTGGAGAAGTGCCAGTGTAGGTTAGGGCCTCCAACAAGTTTGTTTTCTTAAAAACGGATCCACACCAAGATTAAATGTCCGTAAATGAAATGTTTGCACTTAGCATGAAATTAAAGTATATTCATATCAACGTTAACGCGTGCGCAAATACTCGATCAGACAGAAAATAACAATTGGCAAACAGACCATACCCGTACTGCAATGTTCAAAACAAATCTCTCTGATAAAAACGGTTTCAAGAATGCCTTTTGGCCGTACCGCAACAACAACGAGTCAGAAATAACATTTTTGAATCTCACAAACGTAGACAATTTTCTTTCATTGCGGCATATGTGTTCAGACATGTTATTTTTCCTGTACGCCGACGATATGATGACACGGCGAAATTACCCATTTGCGGCGCGCGTGGTTAAGCGTGGGTAGCTCTAGAAGTGCTTTCATGACGCAAAACCACGGGTGGCACCGGGTGAAATTTACAAAATTACAAAGAGCAATTTGGGTCACAAATATCCGCTCAACCAACGTTATTTTCTTAAAATGAATTTTTACAAAATATGCTAGACGGTATTTGGCAGCTTGGCCCTAAACTGAATCAAACCGAAGTAAAACTTAACCACAGACCACAGCACGTCCAGAACCGATGACACACACAAAGAAATGCTGCTGCAGTACCAAGGTCGACTGTCAGGAGGCCTCAAACACACTTCACCGTTATGTTTACCCCACCTACCTACCTACGAAATACCATCGCAATCCATCCAGCGGTTATTCAAACATATCACCATACCGATCGTCAAGAGTGAAAACTATACCTCCATTTTTCATGGAGGTAGTGAAAAAGAGATACTGTACTAGAAATGTAAGCATGATTTTGTTATTCGTTGTAGTTTGTCTAACACAATTGCTATCAAAACATATTCTACTTGCTAGGGACAAGTAAAAAGTAGTACGGTATGTATCAAAAGAGCTACATGTTGACATTCTAATACACAGTGGCGATCGGGAGTGAGAGCCGTCCTTAGTACTGAAATGCGTTCCACTGACGAGCTAGTGTAGTAGTCCACAGAGAACAGTAAAGGCTACAAATAGCGCTGCGTTTTGATAACATTCGAAATATTCCTTCTTGTGTGTGTGTGTGTGTGTGTGTGTGTGTGTGTGTGTGTGTGTGTGTGTGTGTGTGTGTGTGTGTGTGTGTGTATGTGTGTGTGTGTGTTAAATCTAATGTTTATGAAATTATCGCAATTCCAACGCTACCTTCAATATTGTCACATTTTGTGAAATATATCTAGATCAGCAGCTACCCAAACCATTTTTATCGCAGTAAAATAAAATATGAATAACATGATCTATCCAACATACGCCTTTGTAGACTAGTGTCTGTGATGCAAATCTTTTAAGAACTCACAATTCCCAGCATAGGACGAACAGCCCCTAAGACTACCTAGAATTTGAATAAATCTTTATGGTTGTTGGTTTCCAAGAAATGGTGTAATAACCATCCGGTGTCGCGCCAAATTTGTGCTCCGTCAGGTTTTTGTTTCGTGGGGTCGTGTACGTAAGCCTCCATAGCGCGACCCCTTACCCCCAAAACCACAAAGACTTCAGCTAGAAAATCACCACGTTCTACGAGTGTGACGCACTGCTTTCCCCTCAGGTATACTGGAAACCCCGAGCAGTTTCGTGGCAAATATTTTGCAGGGACGAGAATTTGCCACAACACTGGGGCTCTTATGGCAAGACCTGCAAATCTGCTTATGACGTTTCATAACGACACAAATGCGTCTCAAACCTGACGTATATAGAGTTGGCATTAACAACGTTTCAGCGTTTCATAATCATGTTTCAGCGATGAAAATAGTTTATAGGCAACCGAAACGATATTAGGGCCCAAAAAATGAAAATAAAAAAAATGCCGACATTTTCATGGTAGTAACATTTACTAACACTGTTTAGCACATTTGCGTAATAACTTCACACTTTGAGCATTTTAGAACTGCGCAAAAACGAGCCGTACGATGATCCCCTTAGTTTCGCGAGCCTATAACCCCCCCCCCCCCCCCGACGATTTGCAGTGAGTTCTCATATCACACCGACGTCATATTTTGCATCATGGATGTCGCTATACATTGTGATAGTGTTGTTTGAACTAATCATGTATAGAAATGACTAAAGAAATTGACTTTCAAAATCCAATGTTCGGGCCGGCCCTAATACTGGTTGAGATTCCTAATCACGTTGTGTATCAACGTAATTTTCAATATGAAATAAACTTTGTTTGGTTATAACACGACACATATAAGAAAACGTAACAAATAGCGAGCCTTCTTTTTTTCCACAAGAGATTGATGTTATGGTGCGCTTACGTTGACCATTTTGAACTTTTGACCTCCAAACAGTTTTCCCTTAAAGTACTGTGGCCATTCCCGGGCGACAGTCTTATACGGTATGTGCAGGATGCTTTCCCTCTTTTGTAAAACGTTTCCCATACATTGCAAATACGTGTAGTGCACGTAGACATACGATGGGGGGAGGGGGATAGAATTCTGTAGTGTACCTAACCGTTAGAACGCGATATGATCTGCCGTATACAAAGACACGTATACAATCGGATCACCATCGGCCGCCAACCACCATGTAGCTACAAAACCTAGCTAGTAGGCCTAGCGCCTGTACATTAAGCCAATGAGAATGAATGCTATAGCTATATTTAATCTTGCGAACACCTAGTCTGTATATAATGACCCTGTTGTTTTTGTTGTAGGTGGTTAATTTGTAAAAGTGACCTCGAACCAGTTTAGCTCACTGAAGAGCTACTCATTGGAGATATAGACGCTATATGCAACTAATATTTACAGGTTCATTCTACCGAGAACATTTTTGACAAGTGCAATGAACAGTACTAGTGGACCACGGCTTAACGTCCCGTCCTAAGGACTGCGATCCATTCCCAAGTAGCCTGTATGTCAGTTGGGTGAGGAACAGCCGGGATTCGAACTCACGACCTCTCGGCCCAGAGGCAACTAACCAAGTCATTATCTTGTTTATAATTACAAACTGAATGAAACACCTAATATTTCTACAATAACCGACTTTCTTAGACATTCTTGAGATCAACATATCAAAATTGACTGTGTTTTTAGCTACAAACTTCACCGTAAAATAACAACGACACACTCAAACTATCCCTCGCTTATAAATACGTCATTATATAAGTCATAAAATTAATTCTAAACAATAACTTACAATGTATTGTACCATCAAAGCTCGGACAGTCAGCGACTCTCTCTGGCAACATTCGCTCAACATTGATTCAAACTAGCCTCCTTCGCAGCCTTCTAGGAGCGCCGGCGTTTATTTCTGGAGAGAACGCGGATCAATTCGCTATTTTCAACAGGGTCCAGGTTCTCTAATGCCGGCCGGGGGAAATCATTTCCGCGCCGAAGAAAGAAAACGACCTCCCTCAGCATTTACAGAACCATGTTTAAAACCGAGAGTAAGCGCTCCCCCAAATATACACGCGTCGCCCCTAGAAGTCTGCGAGGGAGGCTAATTCAAATATATAGTAAAGACGTTGAAGCCTTGAGACGAGCCCCACACTACGTATGTGATAAACGGATTGTTGGTGCACAGAAACCGGCAGACAATCTCATCATTACAAGCTGTGGATTACAGCTTGGCGGGATAAATCCCTATATTTGGATAGCAGTGGGGGTGGGTGTAATTTCTACCCATGCGTCGCGTTGCTTAGCAACGAAGGCACACACGTATCCAATGTTTTGATAATCTTTTCCGTTGCCCTTTGACCTTCATCATGCTAAGGTAGCCGTTTGGAACCAAATTTGTATTGGTTATCTGGTTGAGCAGCAGGGAGGATGTTAATTTGCTGGATAATGCTTTTTCTTTTCTGTTTAGTTACCTTCGCCAAAAAGGTTATGTTTTCGGGTGCGTGTGTGTTTGTTTTTGTGTGTTTGTGTGTGTGTGTGTGTGTGTGTGTCTGTGTGTGTGTGTCTGGGTGTGTGTGTGTCTGTGTGTGTGTGTGTGTGTTTCCGACTGACTGTGAGTGATAACTCGAGAATCCGTAGCGGATTGTTATGGTACTGCAGCGGAACGTCTAGTTTTAGTATCTCGTATTCTGGACAAGCTATGGTCATGATTTTTGAGCTGTGAATGGCTCTTAGAAGGTTGAGTTTGTCGTTGAGGTTTGGGCCCCCTAGCCGCTTTTGGGGGGAACTGCAGGGCCCATTTTGTTTCAAACTTTGAAAGAGAATAACTCAAGAAGGGGTTGACGGATCGTCATGGCTTTTGGTATGTTTTCATTGTTCTTCTTGATCGGGAGGCGGTAAATCTTATTTCAAGGCTACATGACGTCAAATTTGACATGGGTATTTAAGTTCTAGAATGTTTATTCAATACCAAAAGCAATTTCAACAGTAACTCGACGGGGAAGGTAGTGTGTGTATGTTCTGACCACTTTGTAATTAGTTAATATCTTCGGTAAAAACCTTTCCACACCTATCGATGTAGAGGAACGGTGCCCATCTCTATTTCTACAGGCTTTTAGCCACACAGGCCCGACTACAGCAGATAGTCCACTGGTAGTGGAGAGTGTTCAGCTACTATAGTCTTTCTCATAAGTGCTGAGGGCTAAGAAGAGGAAGCAGTCTGTAGAATTTTCAAGTCTTTGGCATCACCCGAAGTTCCAAATGCATAGCAAACACTTCATTACATAATGGATTTCTTTCATTTTCTGAATTTCTAAGCACGGTTATCCAACACAAAAAGACTCGAGTACTCTTTCATGTTATGCATGTTGATTTGAGTTTGTCCTGACTAGATTATGGCGCAAACAAACAAGAATTATTCTAAAGATCTCATGCATGCCAAAGTGAAACATTAGTGCTTCTCATACGTCTTGTTTAATTGTAGTTCATTAATGATGCAAACAAGGTTTTGATATAACATCACATGTGGCCATTGATCACTTCCTGTCACTCTACGGTGAACGTGCACTAGCATAGGACTAGTGACTAGGAAAATATATTACTACAGAAACACGGATACTAGTATACAGACCAAAAACAATACCCCGTGAATTAGTGGGCTATGCCATTAACCTCGTGACCTGGAATGTACATGTCTGTCAGCCATTACACTAGGTTGGTAAATTACTAATTCTGGCAACTCTGAAGTTCACTTCCCGTCACTCCCCTAACTCTGACCTTTTGCCCCTTCTTTGCTTTCACACGTGCTGAAACGCACATAGACAAGCAAACAGATACACCGAAAACAATACCTCCGTGTACGTGTACGGAGGTCACAAAACAACAAGCAAACAACAACAACTAAAAACCATCTACATGTGCCAACCCACCAATCACGTAACCACACAGAAAAATAGACAGAGGAGATGAAATCACGACTCCTTTTTTTACAGACAAGGATTCATTTATCTTGGTCTAGACAATCGTGTGATTGTTCCGTCTATTTTAAACAAGGACATGTGCGTATGAGATTAGTTTTTTTTTTCTCTTCTGTCATATGTAAGCGTCCGTTCATTCACCTTTTATTTAAAGGGGCTAAGGCGGGTATTTGAGACTGAACATATATATATCTGTAATATCGAATCAGGTTGGGCTAAGCTATATTCAAATCGATCTGCTTTTGTGATCGAATCTATTGAACTTAATACTTAAGCTCCCTTGGAAAATTTCAAATCTCAGTTAACTGAAGGGACCACCCTAATGATTAATAAATAGAAAAATAGATAAAGTAGATGAATAAATAAGCAAAAAAATGTTCTCCACTCGAGGTGTTAAATTGACAACCGTCATTGTGGCGTATTACCTTTTTACCTCCATGAAAGATGGAGGTGACGTTTTTAGTGTGTCTGTCTGTGTGTATTTCCCGATATTTGTGATCAATATAACTCAAGAACCTCTGGATGGATTTCGATGATATTTGGTAAGTGGGTAAGTCTTGGACTGACGAGCTTGAATTTGCACACACACCCTGGTGTGTGACATTGGTACTACAGCAGAACTTCAGGATTTTGTACCTTTTGTCCTGAACATATTGTCTTGATTTTTGGTTCCAGTTAGCTTTTGATGTCAGGAAGAGGAGGTGTAGGTTTGGGCCCCCTAGCGGCTTGTTTCTATACATTTGCTCATACAAACCTATCAAAAATAATTTCCGTGACCAGTTGAACGGTGTTTTAGCCCCTTGGACGCTGTCTTGCCCTGGTAGATTTGCTTGCAGATGACCTATAAATGTGAACTGTGTCTATTTTCATCTAGCTCATCTTTTTCTTTGCAGGACTGCTCAAGTAAATCAATTAACCCTAATACAAAGTCTCAAAAGATGGGCCGGTAAATGATTTATTTATAGATGTGTAATAATACTTAAAAAGGTGTCCCAGAATAGTGGTCCCACGTGACACGTTTAACTACTGAGTACTGACCCTGAAGCTAGTGTCGTCCCCTGTGGAGGATTGTCATGCAGGGCCCAGAATTAATTTTTCGAATCGGAATTTAAGGCTGAACAAATGACTGAATATACAGAATATGGTACACCAAATTATGACTTCGTTTGTTCTTTCACATCTTCTTTAACATTGGAAGACTTGGCTTAGAGTTCAAAATACATGTCTCAAATTGTACTGATACATTCACATGACAAAAAATTGCGATCATAGGAATTGAGGTATTCTGTGTAGACTAGGTCCCCTTAAAACAATTCGATAAAGTTGAATTGGGATAACTAGCTGAAAATATGATAAATACATCAATAAATTCTGCGTCATCAGTATCCGTTTCCGATGTTCGTTTGCAATTTACCAATTTATCATGTTTTTGCTCATTTTGCCACTTCTTTGTACCATTTATAGTATGGTCGCAAACATTTTTTGGCAACTGACAAAAATTGATGTGTGCGCGGATGTCATCATATAATCAAGTCAGAGTGACCTTAATGATACCAGAAACGAAAATTAAAACAATTGATTGGTCCATCAGAATTTTTCCGGAGTAAGGTAATAATATCTAACTCATACAGAACAGTGCAACACATGGCCATGGGAAAGGTTCACATGTTCCGAGCAAACATCCAAAGAAAATCATATTCTTTAAGCTGATGCTTTGTAGCGCTGTTTTGCCGTTTTTCATTCGTACGCATTTTATATGTGGTTTCTTGTTTTTTTTTTGCTGGTGCTGCTATAGAGAACAAACATACGAATGTGCTTTTGTGTTTGAGCTGCAAAATCTGAAGGAAAAATAAAGGTTAAACTATTTGCTCTGTTGGTGTCGCTGTGTTTCAAAGTTTTCAACCAATGCAACAGTTTGAAAGTTAACTGGGGATTCACAACCTAGTCAGCAGGGCGTTTCGCATTCATACCAACTCTAGTCGAAAGCTTTTCTTGGACATTATGCATAAATTCCAGGAAAAATGAATTCCTGTCATAAAAATATGTCGTCCATCTGGGAAACAACATTCTTTCTCAGAAATATAAGCTTTTATGTCAAATACACAACAATTTTTGTTTCATGTCTGGTGTTCTAGATTAAATTTTTCCCCAGTTTGATATTCATAAGTCTGAGCTAGGGTGGCCAATTCTATCCGTCTAGACCTATCTTTTGTTTGTTTGTTAGTTTGAATCTTTATTTATGCATGAGAAGTTCAAATCGGCCTGCAGGCCGCTTTTCATAAAAAGAACTGAAAATCTGAAAACAAAAAGGTTTTCCTATATATTCTTCGATGTATCCATTTATGTGTCTGTATCTGTGTCTCTATCTATATAGCCGGTATAACCGCTCTTCGATGTGCCACACCAGCAGAGAAGGGAAACATTTGCAAAGGGCTAACTAGAAGAAGTCAGCTAGAACAAACTTTGGATGTAGTCGTACATTTGTAGCTTGCGTTTGGTGATACGCTGGTACAATGTATAACCATCATTGTAAATGATCATGTAGTTGGTTAAGTTGCTCCTGACGTCGACAGATGTTTTAAATTCGCGGGGATTTGATTTCGCGGAAGGGAGAAAATGGAGAGTTCGCGACGTTTTTTTAGTTGGCGGTTGAAACAAAGGGATAGGTGGTCAGAAGACAGAATTAGAATTTTCGCGGTGGTTTGAAGTTCGCGGTGGTTTTGTGGTGAAGAGGCTACTGTGTTAGTAAACCGCAAACATAACACCAGTGCAAACATTTCAACATTTACAGTACCCCCCCCCCCTTAAAATTCAGGGTTAGACATCAGGTACCAGGGCTCGAAATTTTTTTGGGGGAATAGGTGCACTGGTGCACCCAACCAAAAAAATTAGGTGCACAGAAATAGTTTTGGGTGCACCACATAAAAGAAAGTTGATTGTCAGTAAAATATAAGTTTGACGCTACTGCCTCTCCGAGGAACTTCAATCTGTAATTATATCCAGATTTCAAATTTCAACCAAGCAATGCATCAAATAAAGTACAACAAAAGGTTATATTGCTTTTTCTGATACTTACATTTCAGAAATATTCCGTATCATAACGCTTGTGTACAAGAGAACCATTACCCTATAGAGTACAAAAATATCTAGGTGCACTGGTGCACCTACAGTAAAACATTAGGTGCACAGCTCCAATTTTGGGTGCACACAGGTGCACATGCACCCACTATTTCGAGCCCTTGATACTATGTGTCAAAGTAGTAGACACATGGTATATAGTACGTGGTTGTACCCAAAGTTTCTTTGAAAATGTTGACATTAATTTCCATCATAGCTAGCTATTCACAATTTAATGTGGAATGATTATTTCATATCAGCGTTAAAATATGCATTATTGAAATGTTATACTATAATATTTATTGTTTCCAGTACATACATTACAACGTAGATACGAAAAACAGTCGATGTGCTAGTAGTTTGCTGTCGGCGTATTTTCATTAGAATAGCGTAGAACATGAATTCATTGAACTACTATCAATTCTAGAACTACATACAAAAAGGAAGCTATATTCTTATACCTTCCTAATAAGATACTGACTGAAATCAAATTTACAAATCAAAGCAATAAAAATACATCTAGCTATGCTTTGCACGAGATTACCAGTGTTTTGTATACGTACGTAGTAGTGAGTGTCTGAGTCAAATAGGTCAAATCTTATTTTCGTGAGGGTATATAGACGGGCTTATATAACATAGGTATTTTATTACATAACAAATACCTCAATATGTCACACATATAACTATCTAAAGGCCAAAGTGAACTGTTCTTACTTATGACGTAACATACAGGCCTTCGCATTTTACGTAACTTGTGTTAGTTAAATCATTAATAATGGTTTTGATTTAGATACATTGCCAATTTAGATGATTATATAATTTTCTTGCAATACCCTTGCCAGTGGTTCTCTTAGTACAGCTATAACAACTACGTATACGGGAAGTTTAATTGCGTAGAACTAGTGGTATCAGTCATTAACAAAGTTCCCAAGAATCATTCACTAATTCTACAATCTCACATATTTATCGACAATAAATGAAGGAACTCAGTTATGATCTCCAATTCATGATATACAATGTCACCAAAAAATGATAATCGCATAAACATAGAGACGAAGAAACAAAGCACTAGTGTATCAAGATTTGATAGAAGAAGATTCGAACTGAAATTGCGCGACTGTTGTATCAGGTACAGAGTATGGCATATATAATATGGCAGTTAAACTCGTGCATGCATACATGGCAGTTAGAAAAAATCCTAAATAACCACTCTAATCGAAGAATAAGAGTAAAACAATCTAGCTATAAATGCTAATACTAGAATATTGATAATAGTATGCTGCGTCAAGAATGTATAACATTGTGTGGTTGTTGCACAGAGTTGTAAAAAAATTGGCCTACAAAAGTAGATGTGAACAGGGCACAACACTATCATATTGGAGATCTCTGTCGTGGTAAGTGGTAATATGTACATCGTATCTTACCTTACTCCCCACGTTGGCTGTCTGACTGGCTCTCCGAAACCACTGCGTTTTTCAGAATGATGCCAGGGGACACAGAGAGCCCATTGGCGGCGTTACGATCGCCTTTTAGAGCCCTGAGTTCAAATGGCCGTCGGTGCTCGTACAAATCAGCTACTCCGCGGCTTCTTGGCGCGGCCTGTATTGCTTGTTGCTGCGGTCTGGCTACTATATACGCAGTCCGCACTGTTACGTACGCGAGTGCCGCTACGGCGCGTTGTTGTCTTCTTTTTTTACGCGAGAGTTTACATAACCACGAGACTTGGAGGTCACGACAAAGGACAATCCCTTCAAGCCACTGTCACGGCGTGAGACACAAACTACTACTTCTAACGATATTCAAAATCTGTTTTACGTCAGAAACTGCGGACGTCAAGCAGGCGTAAGGGACGAGGAACGGATGTAACAGTCGTTATTGACGTTCCGGAACGTCGTTTCCATAGCAACGCCGGTTGATCTTGTTTGTTATTGTCTGTAGCCAACAACATAAATACGCAACAATGTCGGACATATGTTCCGGAATACGGGACTACTTTTATTACATTATTGGTATTTTCGCGTTCTCTATAATTATGTTTTGATGAATTTTGATACTGCAGGTGACTGCTGACAGACAGCAAAGAAGGGGTATTAAAACATAGGTCAGATATAAACGTCTAAGTAAATGTTGATAGGATATATAAGGTAATACAAGGCGAAAACAATTCAGTCGTGTTTTTCATTTTTTGGTAGCTTTTGCGTAGGCGTCTTCCATGAATATCAAAACCTTTGCAAATATCTGATTTGCTTCACTCCGTTCCGTTATGTAAAATATGCCGAAAAGAATTATAGATACGAAAGCTATTTCGGTATGTTTCCGAACATTTCGATTTCCGCAGACCAATTTGCGCTGTGTCACAGAATAAGGGACACTTTTGTTTTTGTGCCCCATATACCAAATATAGTGTGTTCACGACATATATCACTTGCCTTTTCGATATTGTAACATTAGCATCATGCTTTTTTGCACGTTGTAACAAAAAAATAAAGTATCCTACTTAACCTTTTCAGGAAATGAATTTTACCTTACGTACTTACAAATGTAATGTATATTATGAACGCATGCTATAGAAATGTAAATTTTCGCGGTGATTTTATGTTCGCGGTTTTCGCGGTAACATGTTTACTACGAACTAAACCATCGTGAAAATTCTTGTTTTGTCTTCTGCCCGCCTTGTTTCAATCACGCCAAACTCACAACCACCATGAACAATCCATTTTCTCCCTACCGCGAAATTAATTAAATCCACGCGAATATTTCCCCTTCTACAGTGTATCGTGAAGTTGTCGCTCCTAATAGCATTCATTAATTACGTCTTGACGTAGGCGCTGGCCAATTTGCGAACGTCATATTCAAAAGCGAAGAACACACCGTTGTTTCAAAACCACTTCGTCTCAGAGCCAGCATTTCAGTACAGAAATAGCAACAATTGACAAGTGCGAACCGCAGTTATAGCCTACTCGAAAGCGCAGAAAAGTGGTAAACAGACACGTCATTCTCTATTCGCCGCATTCTGAAATAGCACACTTATTTGTTCAACGATGTGCGTCCTTCGCAATCCAAGCTCTCTTCATTTATAGCATTCATATTCTGTTTGACTCTCTCTATCACTAAATTGCACCCACTCACTCAATAGATGAGATATCAGCTGGAATCTGTGACGCAGAAAGAAGTCTAAAAGGTTGCAAGAACATCGTGATCACTGGGGGAAAGTATCATCAGGGGCTGGTACGTTACACACCTTGGGGGAGGGGTGGGGGGAAGTATCAGGGTTTGGTGCGTTACACATCTTTGGGGAGGGGTGGGGGAAAAGTTTCATTTTTATGTAGCATTTGCAAGCAACTAAATACTCAATTGTTACCTTCACATATGGTCTAGCCTAACAAACTATTGCTCTGGTTATTCTTGCTCAAACACATTCATATACTAGTATATGGTGACCAGCCCCCCCCCCCCCAGCTCTGTCCTGCCACTTGCTACATTATGTTACTGTAGTACGGCCAATGACCTGGACCAATATTGTAGTAGTATGTGACTATAGCGCTCCCGACAACTTAAAACCACCGCAAACACTCCATTTTCGCCTTAGTGCGAAATAAAAATCACGCAAACTTAAATGCATTTACAGTATATTACAGGTTTCATTAATTATAAAATTGAAATAATTGCTTTGCTACCAAACAACCTTGTATACACCCCACGTTTACATTGTATAGAATCTGTATAACCTTTCTCTTTACCATTGACCCCTGCGCATCTTTATGGAAGTTGATCAAATCTCTAAGAGCTTGTCCTAGAACCAGTAATTCAATTAAGACAGCCTCTAGATGTAATCGTCCGAAGAACTAGTTTAGGAAGATTTATTTTTGGCTTGAAGAAAGCTGTGAAAATATCAACAGCAAGACCGTTAAGGTCCATCGGACAAGACGGATAGACCTATTAATTCATTTTCCGTGAATCGTACATGTTGAAATGCTATTTCCAGGAATTGATTATGGGGTGTCTGCAGTCACGTGACTGTGACGTAAGTGTTGTCCTCCATGTTGGATGTTTAAACCTGGTCGTTGTTACGCAAACTTGTATACATTTGCATGTGATTATGGTCACCTAATCATGACATTACAACATACTATACTCATGCAAATCTTTTGGTCGGACTCTTTCGGGTTTAACCAACCAACATGGCGGCTGTGACGTCACAGCAAATACCAAATGCGGTGCGTGGAACACGTGATTTTGTGCCACGAAACCGTGACGTGATTTTGTGATATGGAGCACGTGATTTTGTAACAAGGAACACATGGTTTTGAAACATGGAACACGTGGTTTACGGTGGTTATGTAATATGGTGCACGCGATTTTTGTCAGGCTAGTTTCCTTTTTCTTACTTTTGTCGTTTCCTGAATTATCTGGGATTTTTTTCCACATGTGCAATGTAGACCAAAATAAACTGTGAATAAACAAATTAAAGCTTATACCTTGTAGACAGACCGCGTAGAACTTTCCCCAAAAAGCTACCCGGTGAAATTTTATAGAATTGTTTATTTCACATGCCTCCTCCTTCAATCCCTCTTGAACCGTGCCTTGTTAAGATCCGACTCTTTTGCTCGACTGTAACATCTGCTTTCCTTCTAAATATAAAACGTGTCTGAAAGACACGGAGAGCCTTTCATTTGGGATTATTTCCGGCTCAACAACTCAATCTCTGATTAGTCTTCGCAGCTATTAAAGCCTGACCCCGTTGAAGGGTCGTCGACACTTCTTTTAACCTTTGTCTGTCCTTGGTGCTAAATGACCTTCAGATCGCCCTCGTTTTCCTGAACCTTCTGCCTGCTGCCTAACTCTGTAACCAATGGAGAACGGGGTACCGGTGCCAAATCAAACGGCTACTTCAGTGTGATAAAGGTTCATGATATATAACTGAACATAGAAAGAGGAAAGTATTCCCCGCGACGCCAAATTCTGTCCATTCTATCCAAATGAGATTGTATCCATTCGTTTGTTGTTTGCCTGTACGTATAGTTACTGAAGACATTACGAAAGTAGCTGTACTTCGTTGTGTTATTATATAAAGACTGTACTACTTAATCAAAATCAAGACAGAAAACAACTGTATGACCATTTTTTCACAAACAATTTCCATTCGGGTCTTTGTTTTTTTTCTCTAAATCAACCAATCGAGTCGTTACATCATGGCGAATCAGTGTGGAGTAACAAGAATGAATTGTTAAACCGCGATAGATCAAGGTCGTTGGTTCCTTTTTGACAACATTAAGTTGAATAGGGGGGGGGGCACAATTCTAAGTACGCATGTGCACATCGTGGAGGACATTGTGGATAATTTGTCAGAGGTGAAGGACGATGAGACATTGAAAAAACACGTTTGGACATAGTTATGCGAATCGGACAATGGTAGGAGCCAAGAACTGTTTACAAGTCAGGTGCCCTCACCTTTGACGTATTACCCGCAATGCTGCGCATGCGTACTTGGCATCGTGAACTTCCCGAATTCCAGAATCCTCAGCTCCTCTTGTGTTATGCTTAGCACTCTGGACTCTGAATCCATCGGTCCAAAATGCGCCCAAATATTTGTTTAATGATCGTGATGTTCATTTATGAAAACATTAAGTAGAATCACATATACCTCGGGTTCTATGGTGTAATGGTTAGCACTCTGGACTCTGAATCCAGCGATCCGAGTTCAAATCTCGGTAGAACCTATATGTTTTGTTCGCTTTTCGAGGTGTCAATATATACTTTGCATTCCACATCACCTTTCCAAACAATCATGATATTGTTGCTTCCATACTTTTGTCAATAGGATCGAATGCGTTTACGTTAAGTCAGTTGTTGAGAGAAAAATCTTATACAACATTCCCTTCACGACCATGTTTTTACCTCGAAGGTCAACTACAAATGGTCCGAATTCACATGTCGTTTTTGGAAACGGGTGAACGAACTACTAGTATATGAGATCCACTGTTATCGCTCGGTGTTTTCAACATTTCCTCTGAAGTTAAATTCCTCTGAAGTACAGCAAGTAGGTACCCGACTGAGTAATGAGACTGTGATATATATATAGTACATTCTTAACGTGCTTGAGGCACACGGGACCTCCATTAATTTTACGTTCTTTCCGAAAGACGAATGCAGCTCCAACTGGGATGCCCTTTCCAGCTTGAACCAGCTGGAGGTCAACTGTCAGGCTGCTACCAATTGAGCTACAGGGTCATCCTTATTTTGAAACATGAAAGCTTTACCATACATTAGAACGCCACTAGTGACTGACCAAAAGATGCGACTTTTGTGACGGTCCCGTCAGTGCTGACTGAGAGCAGGTGGTATAAGCTGCTAATGGGCCCTATAAATGTGTCTGGAGAAAGACAAGCGTGCGTAAGCTATAACACTGCCGCACGCTTCATATCACACCGTGATCTCAGACACCAGGAGGACCATAAGTCAGGCCGGAAATGGGGGGGGGGGGGGGGGTGGCCATGGCTTTGGACGGTTGAATTGTTAGCTCAGGATAGGAGGTTCACCTCCGGTTGGGGTACTGTTTTTGGTTGTATATGTATGTTCGTATTTTGACCCAATGTAGGCCATATATAAAAGTTATATTGATTGCATGCAGACACGTAAGTATGACAGTATGAAGTTTGACATTGCGCATTCAATTTCATAGGTACAACTACTGTATGGCCACTGTGACGTCACGCTTAAACACTTACAAACACTTTATGGCTGTTCAAAGCAGATTCCGACCTTTGCCCAGTAGACGAACAATTGAACAATTGAACCCAGTGCAATCATAGACAGAATGACAAAATCGCACAAAGCAAAATGCGGACAAAAAAAAAAGGCGGTAAGAAAAGAAATGAAGACAAGGAAATGAAGAATCAAATAAGACGAGGAAAAGTTTTCTGGATCTACAAGTGCCATTGACTATCAATAATTTTGAATCCTGATATGATAAATTTATTTGATTTTCTACTGAGTAAAATGGTTCAAAATTTCAAGAAAAATTGTTTCTGCGTTGAAGCAAAACACAAACTGGTACAACTTGTTTTTCCATTCTTATACAGTATCAAGACCTAGAGAATTATACTTAATTGAATTACAGACGTCTAAATAGATTTCGTAGGACATGAACAGGTTCTATGGTGTAATGGTTAGCACTCAGGACTCTGAATCCTGCGATCCGAGTTCAAATCTCGGTAGAACCTATAAGTTTTGTTCGCTTTTCATTGGCCTCTTTTTAATCCTTTATCACATTTAAGGCTCTCAAATAGATATAATTACACAACTCTAGGCATAGCTAGCGATACACATCTGGAATCACCAATACACAAATTTCAAAGAGGGCAAGGCTTTTGAATACCATACGCCTTTAGTTGGCTTTCTTGTTTTTTTTTCAAATGAAAACATGCTAGCCTAACTACGCTATATTATCAGACAGCCAACTCTTATGTTAATGATATTACCTAAAATATTGAATACATTTCTGTACAAAAAGTTTATTTCTTTCGGAAACATTATTTTCCACGTTTCGTATCCGTAGCTGTTATGATAATAAAATCCGCCAAGTGTCGCTGCTGCAAGCGTCTCGTCTTCCTTATATGGTCACGTGTGGAATCGAACCACGTGACCAGGTAAACATGGCCGTCCGAAGACGGTAGATCGAACGTTCTTTCTCATTCCTTCAGAAAACATCCGTTTTCTTGACCCAATCAAGACATTTGGGACGGATTTCTTCGTGCATTTTGGAGTCAAGGTACTCATGATTCTTTGTGTATGAAGATTATTGACGTGTCTAGCTTGGTTTGTATATGTTTTATTGATGAACTGTTAGTGTTTTCGATTCTGTGCACGCCACGTCTTGTCGCTTGGGGGGTGGGGTGCAGATCTTTTCCGATTCGGACGAATTTTTCGTCTCACAAAACTCTCAAGAAGCTCCTAAACCCCTTCATCTGATCTTTATACGGTTAGCGGAATGTGAGCGGTTTCTGTGGTCTATGGATCGCCTTAGGTTTGTCGCTAATGCCCTGTTTATAAATGATAAATGATATTCGTGTTTGTAGGTCAAATCCGCCATGAGGCGAGCACATGAAAAACACACGTTTTTCTCGCCAAAGAATGAAAGGTACATAACGTAAGATCTTGGCAGCAATGTTGAAAGTTTTTCGATGAGGAAACATTAATCTCATTGACATTTACATGCATTTCAAATGACATTTGCATCATCATTTGATATATCTGCATTTTACAAACAGTGGAAAACAACCCCGACCAAGGCCCCCTTATTTTTAGGTGGTACCAGTAAATACATGTTCATGCTAGCTGGATGTAAACAAACCGGCAGCTTTTCGAAGCATTTTTGCAATGATGTTGCGGTTTCACTCCTCAAATACTGTTCTGCAAAATGCAATGTCATTTTTTTCTTTAGAAATTATGGACCTCTTGAAATTATGATGACATACCTTGGTAATGATTCGTTTATGAAGGTTAGACATCCAGGTATTACAATATTTGAATACATTTCAATCTCTACAACTGGATGAAATTCGGGGATTTACATCCGAACATTTTGAATGACTTCCATCACTCTTTTTCAATTATTGATAATTGTGATTTAACACAATATGATGGTGGATTATATCTAGACAATGGACTTAAAGTTATACTATTTTCCTCAAAAAATTGTTTCTTGTTTGATTCTGACTCTCGAGAATTACTTATGTTAGCTACTTTTGATCAGTTGAAATATGCCCTTTGATAACATGGACTTATATGTTGTTGAGGTTTCTGAGGCCTCTCTTACATGTATAGCTTACATACAGTTAAATGCACCAAAGCTGTATGTTACTTACTTAGAACATGACCACTTCCTTGATCCTACATTTTATATTTCTTATCAACTTTTACTCTGTTTGCACTTAAGACTGCACTTTTCTAGGATAACATGACATCAAATGGGGAAGTGATCATGTTCCTATTTTTATCTCTTCTCTGCTGTTTTAACTCAAGTATCTATTGATATTCAACTTGCTTACTCTTGCTTTTCTGTATGGTCCATAATTGGCCATTCTCTTTGGTCTTTACTACTACTACTAGTACTAGGCCAGTAATCCAAGGTTTGTGATTGGCTGGCTCCACATTCTCCATCTTCTGTGATTGGCCAGTTCTCCTTGGTCAGTGGTTGTCCAGTTTTACCCAGACTGTGATTGGCTGCCTCTACTTCATCTTCTGTGATTGGTCACTTCTCCTTGTGCTCTGATTGGTTGCTTTAAGTGATGATGAAGTCGTGGGATGTGGAAAAGGTACTTCAGCTCTTTGACTGCCTGTCTTTTCATAGCTGAAAAAACATAATTTGCATGTCAATTGTGATATCTCACTTGTATGATTTTGCATGGTTTAAGGTGAATACTTGGGTTAGTACTTGCTTAATAACCTCTTATATCTCTTCCTATTGCTTAAAATCAAAGAAGTCAACTTTCAAATGATCTTTTACTGTCTAAGATTAGAATTTTCCGTGGAATAATATATTGTAGCTATAAACTTAGACATGGTATTCAATAAAATATCAATTATTATAAATTATATTGTTAGCAACTATATGTTTACAAAATATCTATTAATCAAGCCTTCTTCTATATGTTTGTATATGCATGATTTTGATCACAAAAGGATTCTACCAATGTTTTTTTAATGGCTTCGCTGTCTATCACATTTGTTTATTTGTTTGTTATATGATACAGAGCTTTGTCGAAGTAGGAGTTTACGATGTGTGAACCGAGTGACGAGTCTACCAGGGAAGTGCTTGGGACTGCAGTAACAGGAGCAGCAGATTCGCAGACAACAACATTCACATCGTCCTCCAGCCAGAACATAGTCCCAGATTTCCTGACATCGTCCACCAGCGTTGAATGGAACGATCCGCTGTCTGAGGGTGGCTTTGGAGACGTAAGTGTTCTCGTGTACTACTTTTGTTTGTTGTTTATGTGTAAACAAACTGAACAACAAGGCAACGTAAATTCACAAAATTACAATTACATGTAGATGATCTCCATAATGTATTCTAAACCCTTTTTTGTCCATTTGTAGACCCCTTAGCTTTTAATAGTAATACTCTAAAAAAATAACAATGTTAACTAGAGCATAAACCAATAAAGTAGTTAGTTTAGACATAACATAGGATTTTCTAGAACATTTTTGAGGGTACAACGCTTCAAGCTACACATTCCCAATGAAAGTTATGCCTTTAAAATTTGGTATATTGTTGGCCATTTTGTTTTTTGACGGTAATATTATGTTGCGGGTTGGCTTAAATCAATCTATCTTTATGTTTGATTTTTTGTTTTGAGATGATTTTGCAGTGCAGTGTTATATTTTAACCTTCTTCCTGCTTCCTAAGCCCATAACCAATGCAAATTTGGTGCCAAATGGCTAACTTAGCAGAGAGAAGGTTAAAAAGAATATAGACAGGAAGGCATGCTTGTTCGTTTGAACCCATACAGGGCATCAGACCTAGGTCAGGGGGTCCCAGAAACTGTTCGTCAATGGATCCCCATACCACGTCGTCCCATCTCTCCCAATGCGCCCCCCTCCCCCACACCGCCATCTCGTATATCTGTGACCCCTCCCAAGCCCCCTCCCCCCTCCCCTACCCCCCAGCAGACTCCTTGTTTAGTGAGGTGAGTCCAGTTTCTCTGGTGTGGGGATTTTCTGTGATGATCATGATTTTTTTGCAGTCTAGTATCCATCCTATTATACAGGGGTGCCAAAGCATTGGTACCAAATTTATGAAAAACGTACAACAAATCACTTTTTGAAAATGTGCGATTCCTATCAAAAATGCACAAAATCCTACAAAAAATGCACAAGCCACCATGCAAAAATCCATGAATCTTACGAGGAATGTAGGTAGCACTGTGCAAAACATACAAATCTTAATGGAAATGCATTCTTTTGTTGGAAACTAGCATTAAGAGAAGGCATGTTAGTGCTCATATCTAGCATATTTTGAAAAAAAATTGAGTTTATCGAACGAACGTACATTTGTTGTATACCGTCACTGACATGTTTGATGGCCTCTTTCGCTTCATGTCATCGCGTCACATCACTCCCATCGCAGCAGCTCGCCGCCACCATCTTGGATATCCTGCTTTGTCACAAAGCGGTTTGCATAAAAAGACTGCATTTTCCAAGATTTGTACATTTTTGCAAAGTGCTTCTTACATTTTTCATAAAATTCGTACAAATTTGATGAAATTTGTTTGATGAAATTTGTGCGAATGCTTAGGCAGCCCTGTTTCAGTTTAAATCTGGTTCACTCTTTTAATGGCTTCTATGCAGAATAGTCAGGCCCTTGTCCTCCTTCAAATGTATTTCATTCAGGAATCCAATATTTCTCGGAAGCAGTATAAGTATAACGTCGTTCGATCTTCCGAATGCCTGTTCGAAGCTGGTCACCATTCCGTTGCGAGGACCATGTACATGTAACTCGGAGCCAATCGAAGCTCTCGCCTTCATTTTAGACATATTTGAATGCCATTTGTTTCTCTATTAACGGATGCTCGATTATTCTGCTTTGAAGTGACAAAAGGAGCAAACTGGACCTAGAATAGGATGGATACAAGGCTACATTTTTTTATTTGTTGTTGTCTTCTTCAGTTTCTAACACACATATTCCCCCATGTTTCTTTCTCTTTGACCAATGGGTGTAAAAACGCCTTTCTAAATCATGATAGATAGTTGAAACAGATGGCAGTTAGACAGTTCAAACCTAGCAACACATCAACAAATGTGGAAATATAATACACTCATCATGGTAGCTTTCATCAATAAAAGCACAAAACAAAAGTAAGCAACAAGATACATCCTGTATCTTCATCCAAATTTGCAGGACCTAGATTTGGACGTATGGTCAAATTCAAGAGTTTATGGATTTGATTTTGAAATCATTTGTCATAGAAGGATGACATCTATGAACCAAAAGATTTTGATTTGATTCATAAAGATTTATTGTTCTCCTTTTGCATAGAAAGTTAAGTTTTGACAAGTTTACTTAACCTCCCACCTTAAATCCTTGCTCACTGCCTCTCTGTCCTTCAAGATAGCAACATCAACTTATAATATTAATAAGTAGTTATAGTTGCGAGGTTAATTTGATGGTTATGGTGGTTTGTTTGTTTGTTTGTATACTTATGAAAATAGAGCGATCTCATAGCCACGCCCACATAGAAATGCAAATATTTAATGTACATATACATTCAGCCACTCTCTCATTGGTTGAACTGCTAATTCCCATGCTCTCATTGGTTGAAGTTCTTGAACTTGTAATTGTGATGGACAGTCAGGATCGGTCTATTTACCACAGAGGAGAAGAGGGGAGACAAAGCAGGTGTTAAACATAGTAGTTATTAATTGATATTATATAGTATTCCAAAACATCAGCACAACATGGTTATTGTCGTGTCTTATGTCTGCCATTTCTTATAATATCATATTAGGCTTGCTAAGATTATTAAGAAGTACAACTTATGTATACCTTATAAATAATTACAGTCTGGTCTTACAGTTACACATCTTGTACTGTGCAAAACTGGCGTGTTAAGTGGTTTATTGGTTAGGTGAAACAAACATAACAGTTCATAAATTTGCATTGATACAATATCATTGATGCATGGCCTTGCATATAGTTCTGTAGCACATATATGGTAGGTCTGCAACCTTTCCTGTGGGTATTACGCTATATCTTAGGACTATGTAAAAATGAGATTTAAGTGCAGTGACTTGCTACATGTGTACATGTACAAAATGACTTGACTCTATCGATATGATGCAACAGATCTATTCTAAGTACAGGCCTGGGACTTTGTAAATTGTATGGTTGGCGATACATTTTTCAGTAGTGCACTCTTTGCCTGAATTTCCCCGTCCAAAAACCTCAGTGGTTTAGATCTTGCAATTTAAAGGCTGTTTTGAGTGGTAAGATATAGATTGCTCGAGTTTATATCATTTTGGTGCTATTTTTCAAGACTTCCATGTGCTAATATTTGTTGGAATTGGTGGAAAAGCTATGTAGGAATATTTTGCACAAGAATTGGGCCAGTTTTGAAGACAAAATGGCTTCAGAATTGCTTGATTTAATGGGCTGATTGCATAAAAAAAATCCTTCAATCTAGACAATTTTTACATGTGTTACATGGCTCACAGCAGCGCCCCCTGTCTCCCTGCACAGGTACTACAGTCTGCGCAGGACGACCCGTCCGGGCGCAACCTCTTCTCGGAGCTGTGCGGCCCGCAGCAGCTCTCCGCAGACCAAGTCGAGAAGTTCCTCAACGAGACTAACACGTCTGCCCAGTATGTGGACAGCACTTTGGACCCCTCCATTGAAGAGAGCATCAACTCCATGCTCAGAGACAATGACCCTATGCTAACGTCCACGTCCGTGGAAAACTTTAAACTCGACATCGGTGTCTTCGATAACCCTAGCGAGGGACTAAGTCTCGTCAATCCAGAACCAGGCATAACTGCGGACATTAACCCAGATACATTCCTAAAAGATCTGAACGACGTAAGCGGCTCGTCACAAACAGAGAACAAAATGGAGGCAATGCCTACGCGCCGGTCGCCGCGAGTCGCGGGAATAGCGCCAACGACCCTAGGGGAAGACGAGGCGAAAGCGCAAGGCGATAAGGCGGATACGCCACCGCAGAATAAGGAAGTGGAGCCAAAGAATCTTCGCAGGAGTTCGCGAATCCAGCGAAAAGACGACAGCGGGGATGGCGTCACCCCGTCGCCAAGAACGAGGGGACGGGCGGCGAAGTCATCACCGCAAGTCCAGAAGACACCTCCCATGGCGAGGAGAACTCGCGCCTCCGCTATGATAGCGCAGACGGAAGCGCCGGCCATGGAATCGGACACGGCGACAACCGGCGAGGAAAGCTTTCAGTCGCCTCCGAGGACAAGACGGCAGGCGGCAGCGAAAAGCTCCCCCGCTAAAAAGACAGCGATAACCCCGAAAAGAGCCGCGGCACTCCTGCAGAGAGCCGGCTCGACAGTTGTTAAGAAAACGCCGCCACCTTCCAAGGAGTCAGCTTCCCCACCAACACTTAAAGAATCACCCTCTGCTTCCAAGGAAACTGAAATCCCTCCCCAAGATATTTCTGCTGAAGGGTCTCAAGAGGCATCCCAGGAAACCCCAAGTACACCCCAAAAGACTGTAGGAGCAACCCAAGAAACCCCCACCACACCCCAACAGACCCAGGTTGTTTCAAAAACCCAGGTAACCCCAAGCAAAACCCAGATAACCCCAATGACCCAGGTAACCCCCTCGACAACATGCAAGGAAACCCCAGTTGAAGAAACTGCTGTCTCTGAAACTGATGCCCCCTTGGAGAAATCAGCTGCATTGCAGGAGCCGGAATCACTTGCAGAAACCAGTGTTGGCGTAACAGAAAAAACAGCTGCAGCAACCGAGGAAGATCAAGGGAAAGAAGAAACGGAATCCAGCCCGAACAACACTAGAAAGTCTTCAAGAATACAAGTCAAGGAGAAAGAGGAAGCAGAGAGGGTTGAGTTGGACCGCGTACGGATGTTGGATCACGATTACGCTCAACCGGTGGCCGAGAAGCTTGCCGCAAAAAAGAAGGGCGGCAAATCCGCCGAAGAAGATGACGCAACAAGCAGTAGTATTGACCAAGAACTCAAATCCGAGTCTACAGAAGACACTGAATCTAAAACTACCACTCCGAAAAGGGGAGGTAGAAAGAAAGGGGCGAAGAAAGTCGACGAGGATAAAAAAGAACAAGAAACGAGTGAAGAAGCAAAAGAAGATGCAGAAGAAGAGAAAGATGGTGAGAAGGGCGGAACGAAGAAAGCTACCACTCCAGCCAAGAAACAACTAGAAAGGACGCCAAAGCGAGCAGCAACGAGTAAGAAAGGAGCAGCTGCAAAATCTCCGAAAGACACTCCCCCCTCCGCTAAAAAGGCAAAACGAAAGTCGGAAGTTTCCGAGTCGGAAGAAGAAGACCTCCCGCTGAAAAGACTCATGGAAGAAATGCACAAGGAGAAAGCTCAAGAAGTCATCGCAAAACAGCAGAAACAGATAAAGAAGCCGGAAAGAAAGCGGAGAAAATCTTCGGTCCAAATTGTCGAGGTGGAAGAACCAATCCTCTTCACCCCCGATAACGCCGCGCCATTGGTTAAGGAAGAGGAGATCAAAGGTCATGGAAAGAAAGATGGCGGACCCGAAGAAGAGGCTCCTACCAATAAGGAAGCGGTAAAACCTAAAGAAATAAAAACTGTGAAGACAGAAAAACCTTCTACTAGTACCAAGGAGGAAAGAAGGAAGTCATTGGATAAGGAGGACACCAAGAAAGTGGCCAAGGACAAGGAAAGACAGAGGAAGGATTCCGTCAAATCAGAGAAGTCGGATAAAGAGCACCAAGGTGGGGATGTTATCAATGTTGTGATTGGCTCATGATAAGGACCATACCATTTTCAAGGGAGGGGGTATGAGGGGTAGAAATGGAATTGTTTAGGGGTAAATGAGTGGCTCAAAAATATGTCGAGATATGCAGCTTATATATTGTGCTTTTCAGTACAAACCTGGTGTGTTACACCATGAGGCGGTTTACCGGGTATGCAATACAAACAAAAGTAAACAAACCAAGAACTACTTTTTTTGAGGAAGTTAAATTTCTCCATCTGCTTTAATTATTTTATTTCAAATACAGAACCGATTGTTTCATTGAAGCTTAACTATATAATAGTATTGACATCTCCTGTCCTGTTATTGACCTGTTTCTGCCGTCGTGCTGTTTTGTTCTAGGTGATGAGTCAGGTGCTGAAAGTGATGACTCTGGGATGACCTTCTCAGATGACCCCAATGACAGCGACTGGGAGGATGAGGACCCTGACAAGGCCTATTGTATCTGTAGGAAACCCCATGGGAAAAGGTATATCTGATCCACTGGGAATTATAATTTTAAAGCTAATTTTTAACTTATAGACCTATAATGTAGATTTGTAATCTACTTTAATCAATGTGATACTAATTTTGTAATTGGAGCCGGAAAAAATTCAAAATGTGCAAGTCCAAATTGCATATTTACAAGCTACAGCATAAAAGCATGACTAATTTGCATATTCATGACTAGTGCATGGCTAATTTGCATATTTTTGACTGGTTCAGTGCTGATTTGCATACTTCTCCTTATTTAGATTCATGATCTGCTGTGACCGTTGTGAGGAGTGGTACCACGGAGACTGTGTGGGGATCACCAAGAAGGAGGGCATCAGACTGGAGAAGAACAGTGAGGACTACATCTGTCCCAGGTGTAAAGGTAAACAAGTCTGTTTTCTTTCAGTTTCTGCTGCTTTTTGCTGTTCTTGCAATAGGTGCCCTGCCCAATATATAAATGTTATGTAGATTAGATACTTGTCAAGGTAAACAAGAAAGGTTGAGACAGTCTTGATAATGGAAAACATCACAAAATGTTCCAAATTTTGATTTCATGTAGAGTCAATTCCATGTCACCGAGAGGGTTTTCAGATGATATTGCTAATAAATTTGAACAATTTTAGAGAAAAGACTATTTCAGTCAAAATAATTTCAGACCGTTCAAACAATTAGAAATGAAAGTTTGAACATGTTTGAACTCATCTCTATATTTTGGAAATATTATGAAAGTATTTGCACAAATATCTCTTTATTTAGAACAGTTTTCAAACATCTGTGTGATTGTTCTACTGTTGGAACATGTTCCAACATTTTGCATCATTCTCAAAATGGTAGATTTGGGTTATTGCCCCCATAAAAGTAGGTGCTAATCACGCTCTATTGTCTGCCTCTGTATATTTTTAGATTTCACGTCTGGACACTGGCAACTCTTTTGTCTTTAAGTGTCTATTCATGGCACCAAGGCCTAATCCCCTATACTTTGAAGGGATGTGTGAATTGCCCTGTTCCCAGCCCACTGACCCAGTTATATCATATTTGTAGAATGTTGGAACTTGTTCAAACAAATGATCAATCTATGTTGTAACAGTTTGGAAACTAATACAAATAATGTGTTCAATGTTGGAAATTTGTTTAACCTGTTGGAACACAGCAAAAAATATTTAGAACATCAAATAAATGTTGGAAATTGTTCTTAACAGTTACTTATCTCACATAGATTGTTACAAAGGTTGTGTAAATGTTAGAACAAAAGGCAACAAACACCCTCTCGGTATTGTGGAATTGACTCTAGTCTACAATGTTCGTATTTCATTCATGTTACAAATGTGCAATATATATGTACAACATTCAGGTTAACTATGAATTTTAAAAAAAGACAGTTAATGTAAAAATAGAGAGAAAAATCTTTGTCATGCCTCACTTGAATTTAAACTATGTAAAACATTGTTGGAGAGTCTGATCCAGAAATTCAAATTCTGTGACAGTTGTATTTCACAGAAAATGGAATGAAGTCAATAAATGTATGTTAGGAGAGTTGTAAAAGCAAACTTTTCACTGTACTTATTAGATATGACCTTCAAAAGCTTCAAGATTGTTTTGAATACATGGATTGTTTTAGATACATGAATATCAATATAACATCACGTCAAAATCAAACACTTTTTTTTTTGTTTCTGCAGAAAAAGATGCTAAAGAAAAAGCTGTGGCGGAGTCAGAACCCAAGGGAGAACAAGACAAGGAGGTACGTGTGAAACGTCTTAAGAAAGTGCATATTAAGGATGAGGTAGTATCTTGGTTGAAGCCTTATGTTTCTTTAGGCCACAACAAGTACGTTTTATGGATGTCATCCTTTGCAAACTCCAATCTAATGCAAAAGTGTGGAAAAAACAAGATGGGCAAAAAAGTAGGATCCTAAATTTGTCAAAATATAGACTATAAATGTTGTAACAGGAATTAAAGGGACAAAAAAATGATGATTATGACAGTCTCTTTTTCCTGTATTCAAGAAGTGCGCAAAGGAACACAAGTGTGGTAGCCTGTTTTGAAAAGCTGCGGCCACGCAGATGATTAAAATGACACTAGAATTTCACCCCTCCAGTCCTAATGGGTCAGTCCAGCCAGTGAGAAATGAGGACCATTTCATTCTCATTTAGGGGTCAATTGTGATTAAAACAGGGCAAAAGTCACAGATTTTGGCCAGTTTTGAAATAGACACATTCTTCTGTCTTCCCTAGCAGAAAACTGGACTTTTCTGTACAAAATTTGCCCAAGAAAAAATATTTGAAATAACTTTAAAAGAACACTAGATAGACTCTACTTCGCAACTCAAATAGTGGTCCCTCCCCTACAGAGAGAGAAAGAGCTAACAACACTAGCTTATTCATGTTCAGTTTCTAGACTAATTTAGTTGTTTTCCTGGTACTCATACATAATTACATGTTATAGACTATAGCAGGGCCACTGAATATCAACTCACAGTCACACTTTGTGCTATATGTGTCTTCGTGCAAAACCTGACATATTTTGATGGTAATAATCTTCATATTGTGTATTTCTTTATTGTGTTCAGTTTTTGAACTGTTGTCTTAAGCTGCACTGCATGTAAATGATTAAGACATGAAAAACCTGTAGATTTTATTCATGTTACCGTAAATTCATTTACCTTTGCAGTAGTTTTATTTTGCGGTTAAAACAATTTTGTCGTACAGAAATGCATATATGTGGTACCGCAAAAACGATGAAAATATAACCACTGCGAAAGTTTAAACATTTCACGAACAGTTAAGTATTTTCATCTTTTAAACTAAAGATAATTTCTATTCGGGTAGACTGTTCTGTTAAAAAGCCTTTGGTAGTGTGCGTAGATTAATGTTTTGTGACCCTGCTTCTAGCTCTGCACCAAGAGGTCATGAGTTCAAATCCCGGCTGTGTCGCTCAGTCCTTAGGAAGGGACGTTAAGCTGTGGTCCACTGTTCATTGTGCTTGTCCAAAAGAGCTATGGGAATTTCCCTGGTACAATTGACCTGTAAATACTACTACTGTATATATCGTTTGTCTTCTCTGTCACGACCAGTGGAAGATTAGCTCTTAAGTCAGCTCAACTCGTTCCAGATCACTTTCACTTTCAAAAGTCTTAGAAATGACAAGTCAACCTACTTTCCAGGGAAGTGATGACGCTTCAACCAGTAAGAAGATGAAGTCAAGAGAAGAACACTCCAAGACGGGCAAGGCAGCAAAGAAAGATCCCTCCAAGAAAGGCGAAGAAGGCACCGAGACTCTCAAGAGACAAAAGTCTAAGGAAGACGAGAAGGAATCGGAGAAGGAGAGTCCCACAGCGAAGAAAAAGAAAATAAAGATCTTTAGGGAGGTATGTAGCACTTTTAAGTTTTCACAAGGAAATTGTTAAAAAATGTGTATGAATGGCCACGTATCATCTTTTCATAGTTGTTGACATTGTAGCCACAGATGTTATGACTATTGAATGACTCCTAAGCTTACGTAGTTTTAGAATTTTTTGACAATCTTTGCAATTGGTTATTCTTCTTAGCTGCAAACACTCACAGAGATCAGCCATCCTAGAATTCCTTTGCATGTCTCTAGGGGAACGCACATGGCTCTAAAATTCACTCATTTTTGCGGGAACATAGATTTTGCAGTAGACAGGAAAAAATAGGTTTTCCTGGTGCTCTAAGTTTGCAGTTGAAACAGTAATAATTTCTGTAGTACAGTAGTAATAGAAAAGAAATTTTCATTGTAGAGAGGTAAAGTTAGGCCACACCAAGTTAATTTCTTGGTTAATGGATTTTAAAAATTTTAATTTTCAATTTTAGGAAAAAAAAAATCATGAAAGCAGAAGGCTGGGGTGAAAACTTGCACCTGACCCTGTTCACTCACTGTGCACCAAAGTAAAAACATTCCTCTGAGATTCTGTTTTCATGTTGTTTTTCCAATCTAGCATTAGAATTTTTTTTTTAATTCCGTTAAGCAAGAAAATAAATTGGTGTGGCCTCATCAAGATTTATGTTCACATGACCTATACCACAATCACACCCTTCTCCCGCCAGAAGTACCACCCCAGACAGAAGTGTATCGGCGCGGGCTGCTCCAACTGGGCGCAGCGAGGCTCGGTCTACTGCAGCAACAACTGCATCCTGAGCCACGCCCGCGAGTCGCTCAAACTCATCAACAAGGAGAAGCAGAAGTACGGTCTGCTGGACGCCCACGCTAAGAAGGACCCCAAGGCCTCTCCCGTAGGTTTCAAACCTACATCGTTTTACGTAAGATTTTGAATTCCCCGTACCGCACCTTCGGCCGTTAACATCTAGACCTTTGCATGACACTGTACTAGTTGAATTAAACCTTTGGGGAGGAAGACTTGTGTCGGGAAACATGGAAATGGAGAAAGCAGCTTGTCCATCACAATTAACAGTTCTACCAATGAGAGCATGGCAATTAGCAATTTGACCTATTAGAGAATGGGAATAGTGGCTGCATCTTTAGTTTTTGTTTGTTTTGTGTTTCTAGCTCTGCGGGGCTATAGTCCTGTTAATATATAGTAATCACTAGTACTAAATTTTCTTTGTAACTCTCTCTCTCTTTTGGAAGAATATTTTCCACAATTTTCGCTATAGTTTTTTCGCTTGGATATTGGAAGGAAAGCTATCTTTCAGCATGCACTTCAATGAAATACTTTTATGCTATTGTAAAGAGAAATAGAATACTCTTCCTAATATTTGATATTACACACTAAAATTGATATCTTGATCTGTATGTTTAGGCAAAGCCTGACTCCACCTCCCATGGGCATCATAAGAAAATCCCGACTTCACCTCCTGCTACATCTACGGAGAAAGGCAAGAAGGACCCAGAGAGAGTCGCTGTCATTGAAAGGTACATTCATTTTTGCGGGGACATAATTTCGCAAATAGGAGGTTTTAGCTGTGGTCAGTCTGTGGTTAGTGGTCAGTCTGTACTCCACTTAGTCAAGTGATAGACTAAGTGGTCACATAATGTCATGACTTTGTGGTCACCATGAAAAGTAAACCACTGCAAACCTTGCAAGATTTACTGTTAGTTATTGTTATGACTCTATGATAATATTTAAGGTACTCTTCAGCAAAGTTGTTGCTTTCCCTTCCCAGGTCCACTGGGCGTTTACTGGCAGGGTTGTCGGCCCCTACAGAAGATAACCTGTCTCAGTGGCTGGAGACACACCCTACATACGAGGTGCTGAGACCAGAAGTCAAGCAAACACAAACTTATGGTGAGAAAGTTTTGTCTATTTCAATATTTGTTTGTTATAGACATGCAAACACAAACTTATGGTGAGAAAGTTTTGTTTATTTCAATATTTGTTTGTTATAGACATGAAAAATGAAGGTATAATTTTGGTGTGTCTGTCTGTGTGTGAGTGTTTCTGGATTTTGTAGTCATCATAACTCAAGAATGTTTCCTGAGTTGACAAACTTTCTCCAATACCTGGTTTTACTTAGAATACCCAGTCAAAAGTGTGAATTTTTTTTTTCACAGGTAAAGAAGCAGAAAAAGGGAAGAAAGGCCAGTCGTCGAAGCCAATAGAGCTGGACCCAGTCCGACTGAATGTACGACGGGCACTAAAGGATCTTCTAAAGGACAGGTAGGGATATTTGTGTCCTTTTGTTTGTTTGTTTGTTTGGCATAACCAGTAAACCACCGTTAGGCGTAACACACGTACATACAGTAGGTACAAGCTGTGTAAGACTGGACTGTAATGTTTGATCCACTCACACCGAAATGTACCCCTACTCTTTTTGGTAAGTGAAGTGGGTTCTTTAACCTGCTCGAGGTGTGGCTCTCCTCAAACACAGGACCTCTGACTTTAGGTCCCATCCGAGAAAAGACATCCCTAACCGAAGCTAGGTACTCATTCACACCTAAGTCAAGTGAGGAAATAGCCTTTCCCAGGGCACAACACTGGGGCCTGCCAAGGATTGGAACCCAGAACCTTTAGATTCACAAAGTCAACAACTCTAACCACAAGGTTACATGTAAGACCATATTCGGCTTGTCCAACTTTGGTTAGGTTAACTTCAGACTAAGAAATCAATAAATATCTTTATATTTTTTTCTCAAACTTCTTGTTCTAACATTTATTTCTCCAGACAAGACAAGTGTGAAACGATGAAGAAGAAGAGGTCACCAGAAGACATTATGAAGGCCGCGTCGGCGATTGAGACAGAGCTGCACAAACTGTACAACGACACGGGGACCAGATACAAGTCCAAGTACCGCAGCCTCATGTTCAACCTGAAGGATGCCAGAAACACGGTATGCTCTTTTTTTTTTTAAATAACCGGTAAAGTGCCTGGTGTAACACACTAGTTTTGTACAGTAAGTGCAAGCTGTGTAAGACAGGACTGTAAGGTTCTATCCACTCACACCAGGAATTATCCCTACTCTTTTCGATAAATGTGGTGGGTTCTTTAACATGCTCAAGGTGTGGCTCTCCTCAAGCACGAGGCCTCCGGCTTTACCTCCAATCCAAGAGGATGCCCCTTACCAAAAAAAATAAACTTATGAAAAGATGTATGACTTTTTTATTTGTGCATTTTTTTCCAGACATTGTTTAAGAGGGTTCTGACTGGAGAAATCCGACCCCACAAACTGGTGAAGATGTCACCCGAGGAGCTGGCTTGTAAGGAGCTGGCACAGTGGAGAGACAGGGAGACCAAACATGTAAGTCATCAATTAAAACCTGTGTTGGTTTAGTTGCAGGGCTCGAAATAGTGGGTGCATGTGCACCCAGTACACCCAAAATTGGAGCTGTGCACCTAATTTTTGACTCTGGGTGCACTGGTGCACCTAGATATTTTTGTAGCCAATAGGGTTAAGGTACTATTGTACACTAGTATACAGAATATTCTTGAAATGTAAGTATAAAAAACAGCATGATAACTTTTTGCTGTACTTTATTTAATGTATTATTTGTTTGAAATTTTAAAGTTAGCTATAGAATTATAGATTGAAGTTCTTAAGAAAGGCAGCAGCGTTAAACTTTGTAATTATGTTCTGAAGAACATTCAACTTTATTTTATCTGGTGCACCCAAAATTGTTTCTGTGCACCCACATTTTTGAGTTGGGTGCACCAGTGCACCTATTCCCAAAGATGAATTTCGAGCCCTGGTTTAGTTGGTATCCATGGGTGCCGCCATTTTATTTCCCATCATGGTAAGGGAGTGATATATGATAGGAAGGGGTGTCCACATTTTGATACTGTTAATTTTGACATGGTAGAAATAAAGTACTACTGTAATAGACTAACTTGCTGGGGATGTAGGGGTGAGGTATGAAGAACTAGACCAGCTTATGGCGGACCGTGACGCCTGGAGGGAGAGAGGAGCTTTAGTCCGGGCAGGCCGCCCGATAGGATGATGATGAGTAATTCTTAACCGAGGTGAAGTATGATGCTTTTTCAAGTAGCTAGCAATCGGCTTTGCTATGGCTCACTTTTCAGCCAAGTACACCAAGTCAGCCCTACGATTCTCAACAAGTGTGGTGGATTCTTTTATATGTAGAGGTTTGACACTTCAGGCTTCATCCAGCCTCTGGCTTTACATCACCGTCCGAAGTGAGGAATGCAATCCCTTACAACATGTTCTGAGTGAATCTATAATATGCAATTTCTTTGTTTCTTTTCCAGACCCTTGAGATGATCGTGAAGAAAGAGCAAGAAGAGGCCCAGATGGAGAAACATCTCACCAAGAAAACCCACAAAGTAAGAATGAAGTCAAAATCTCACCTCATGCATGTAATTCTGCATTGTAATAATTGTAGAGTCATTCTTAGATGACAATGAATAAAGGAATGAATCAATGAACTTTATAAGCTTATTGCTTGACAATGGCATATGACACAATGCATGGCAAGATCTATGATATAATAATACTACATTCAAGACTAATCTATTCTATGGAATCACAGAACTTCAAAATATTATAGACAGCAGTATATAACATGTAGTCAAATATGAATGATTTGGATGCAATTCTAGTTCCAAGAAGATACACATTTTTGAAATTTAGCACAACCACTCAAACATTTTCGCTAAGGATTGTAAGTCCCATTCTCATGTATCAAGTATCATAATCATGCAAAGGGTATTCATTATAATCTTGGATATTTCCGACTCAAAAACACCTTATAGTTTATAACCTGTCATTGTGACATGCATCATACATGTACTTTATTCAGTACAATAATGCAAACATTTTTGCATCAATCTTTTCAGGGAGAGATCGAGATCGATGATGACCTTGGGGAGCTGAAAACTGAGGTTCATCTTTATGATAATATCTTGCTTTCCATTGTTTGTTAGATTCTTGTAGATGTATTTTCCCCAATGATGATTTGAAAATCACATAAAATGTACCAAGACATGCAAGGAACAGTCCAGAAAGGAAGAAAGAGGAGTACCCTATTGTGTTTTCATGCTCAGGTTATAGCGTCTATTTGTCACCGGATCCCAGGCTGATTTTAAGTGCAATTTAAAAAAAATCCCAGGGCCCGGCCATGCCTAAAAATATCACACTAACAGCAGGGTGTCCCACAAGGCCACGTAGAAAACACGTAGAGGCCAATTGTCCAAAAGTGTAAAAAACAGCTGGTAGACTAGAGGGCTGGGTCCCTTTTTCTAATTTTGACCCTAGCATTGACAGTGCAATGATCCTATGATCTTTTCCTGTCATCCTAGAAGTCGGACGAGAAAGAGCGAGAGGAAGGTTACATCCCCACCACGGCGGAAGCGGAAGGTCCGGACGTCCTGGCCACCATGTTGGTCGACACGACAGAGCAACACCGAGCGCATCTGTTTGACCTGAACTGTAAGATCTGTACGGGGAGAATGGCTCCTCCAACTGATGAACAACCTGCCAAGAAAGTCAAGGTAAGACCACTAGATGTTCGGATTTGTTACCTGTGTGAAACGGGAGGTATAGTTTTCGGTGTGTCTGTTTGTCTGTCTTTCCACATTATGCATTTTCCTTATGCTGGTCGGGTTCACTGTAGAGGGAAAGGAAGTAAAGGTCAGAGTTGGTAGAATGACAGGAAGCGAGTGATTTATCAACAATGTGAGACAACTAACACTAACAGACATTCCAGGTCATAGGGTCAGTTGAAGAGCCTACTAGTTCATGGGGAGGTATTGATTTTGTCTGTGTTTAGGCAGTAACTTGACATCTTGCAACCTTGTCAACCCCCTAGGTTGCAAAGACCGTGATCGAAGCGTCATCCACAACCAAACCTGAGGAGAGCAGTACCGCGGAGTCGCCTGGGCCGACCGTTGACACGACAACCGGAAGGTAAATAAACCTCTCAATAAAGAAAGCCCCTAATAGTAAATAATTCCATAGATAAACTGTAACAAAATGTTTCAAGCTGTTGAAAATGGGAAGGAAAAAGAAACGGAATTCTAGTTTTGTCCGGTAGAATAAGCTAGCTCATGGTTTCAAGTGCTCATGCACAGTGTGATGCATTGTGGCTAATATGTCAAAGTTGGAGGTCCTAATACACGAAGAATGGCCAGGGGCCTTCAAGTTTGAAGAACTACCCATATTGCATCACTCTGTGCATGCATTCTTCAAACTATGAAGTAGCTTATAGCTGAAATTCTACAAAAGTGTGCTAGGTTTGCTATGAATAAGTACATAGGAAGCATGATTAACAGTGAACTGCTTTATTCTAGCCCAACTGACCCTCTTGTGCAGTCAGACACAGGGGACAGGTGAGTAGATGGGTGAAACGAAAAAACTCGCTGCTGAAAATCCTCGTATGCTTCTGACATTGCATAAACTATGTATATTAACGTGATTGTTTTAGTGGCGTATTGTTAGGGCATAAGGAAGGAATTCCACTTTGGTATGAACTCTAACTTGTGAGAATTCAGTCAAGTCTGATTGGTGGTCAAGGATTGTAACATAGATACAAAATGATAAATACATTCAAATAGATTTTAGGAAAACTTGGCAATCATGGCTTTTACTGACTATGGTTTGATAAAACTTTGCAGTGCTTTCTACATGTGTAATGGTTTGAAGTGCTCTAGCTTTACAGGAAATTTCAGTAATATATGGTGCTTCTTTGTGTACAAAGTGGTGCACACATGCAGTTGGAGTGCATAATCCTTCTGGTGTTGGGAAAGGAACATTTGTTGAGTCTTAAAGTCACTTAAAAAGCATGTTTTCTTTCACAGTTCGCCCGACTCGGCCATGCCCTCTCAGTCGGAGCTGCCATCGTCCAAGGAGCCGTCGGTTTGGAAGGGTTTCATCAAGATGGAACAGCTGACAAAGTTTGTGACTCATGCTTACCCCGTGTCCGGCAGTATGGAGGACATTCAAGAGGTGAGGGTGTAAACCTGGGCTCCAAATCAGCTGCTACTTTTACTTTTGGCTAGTAATAAATGCATTGAAATCAGCTGCTACCTTTACTTTTGGCTAGTAATAGTAGTTTTCAAATCAGCTGCTTCCTTTACTGATAAATGACTTTCAAATCTTTTGCTACCTGAACATTTGGCTAATAAAGATTGCATTCAAAGTGCCATGTTTACTTTTGGCTAGTAATAATGACTTTCAAATCAGCTGCTAAGTTTACTTTTGGCTAGTGATAATGGCATTCAAATCAGCTGGTATCTTTACTGATGAATGACTTTTAAATCTGTTGCTACCTTTATTTTGGCAAGATGATAATAGAAATCAAAATCTGTTGCTATCTTTACTTTTGGCTAGTAATGTTGGCTTTCAAATTAGCTGCTGCTTTCACTATGAAAACTTACCTCTAGTCCATTTCTCAAATCTATATGACATTTTTTTGTCTAGTTATGTTTTTTTAGCAATATACAACATGTAGATTCATGAATGTTTTAAACTCTAACAAAACTTTTTGTCCCTTTTCCTCAGGACTTGCCAGACACCATCATGATTTCTGGGCGAATCTCTCACAGCCATATTTGGGAATACCTGGACAAGATCAAGTCAAGCGGAAACAAGGTATGGTCACACTGGACCTATTAAAGGCAGCCTGATAACTTTTATATTTGTAGATTACAAAGTCTCCATGTTAACATCTTATAGCTTATCCTTCATTGTTAAAGTTATAGATCGTTTCATGCAACATTCCCCTTTTCCCATTCCCGTCTAATTTCCTTGTTTTCTTAGTGTAGAGTGTCCAGAAGACGCCCTGACACCATGCAAGCTAATAGCCTGTTCCTTTCTCCTCCAGGATATTTCTAACATCCGATTTCAGCCGGCGGTGTCCCCTACCAAAGGAGGGCATCTAATTGTTTTCCTATGGTATACGGCGTCCCAAAGACGCCCTGATACCATGCTAGCTAATAGCCTGTCCCTTTCCCCTCCAGGAGATTTCCATCATCAGGTTTCAGCCGGCGGTGGATGAGGAGAAGGTGGGGTACATCATGCTGTACTCGTACTTCCACAGTCGCCAGCGCTTCGGCGTGGTCGGAAACAACTCCCGCCAGGTCAAGGACATGTACCTCATCCCACTCCCCTCTCACGAGGAGGTCCCCTACCAGCTCAAACCTTTCGATGGGCCAGGTATGCTTATCATGTTATTATCTTATCCTTGATAATTGAGGTATTGTTTTTGGTGTGTTTACAAATGTATGTGTTTGTGTGTGTGTATTTGCGTTTGCAGATATTTGTAGTCAGCATAACATAAGAGCCTCTGGATGGATTATGATATGTTGGTAGCTGTTGGGAAGATGAAGATTTTGGGTCCCCTGGTGTATCACCTTGGTACTGCAGCAGAACTTTTTTTTTGTATCTTCTGTCCTGGACATACTATGATCTTGTTTGATTTTTGTAGTCAGCATATCTAGAAAAATTCTGGAAGGATTTTGATGAGTGTTGGGAAGACAAAGGTCAAGGTCAATTTTGGGCCACCTGACGAATGGCCTTGATACTGCAGCAGAACTCCAGTTTTTTGTATCTTTTGTCCTGGACATGATATAATGGGCTAAATTTTGGAAGCAGATGGCAATTTGGTATGTAGTAGGATTAGGAAAATGTTATTTTTGGTTTAAAAAAACACGAGCCAACAAACTGGTAGCTACATGCAGGGTCAAATTGGGAATGTTGTATATGTAATAATAATGTTTTCTTCTACTTGTTGTTCCAGGTCTTGAGGAACCTAGACCCCACATGCTCCTCGGCCTCATCATTCGTAACCGCATGGCAAAGAGGTCAGCAAGTTCCAGCTCCGAGTCCACGCCGCTTCACGCGACTAGTCCTAAGCATCGGCGCTACAGCGAGATATCCGGGACCCCTCCGTCTGCTGGCTCGCCCTCGGTGGCGTCTGGTAGTAAACATCGACACCACCATCATCATCATCATCATCGCCGACACCACTCACAAGAGCATGACAGAAAGGTAGACTGGTTTCTCATAAGTTTTTTTCTCATTTTCTAAAGAATTGTTTGCATCAGGGCAGTCTCCAGGACCAGTTCGTCCATTCCTTTTTACGACAGACAAAAACTTCACCCTGTCCGTCCAAAAAATCCCAAGTATGTGACAGGAAATTCATGAAAATGCATTTTTATAAGCTTAAAATGACAGATTTCTATTATTGTCAGGGTTGTCTCCGAGACCCGTCCCTCCAACCTGGTACAGGAATTCGCTTGTTGAGACATACAAAAATTTCACCCGTCCATCCTTAGAAATCTGACATTCATGACATGAAACTGATGAAAATGTGTGTTTGTAAGCTTTAAATGTTAGATTTAACAAAGAAAATGGGCTCTGGAATAATGATTGGGATGTCACAAGAAAGAAAAAATTAAGCTGGAGACAGCCCTCGCATTTTTACAATGATAAAATGTCATTTTGATTTGCTGAAATCAATGTTTTCACCTTACTGTTTATTCATATCTTATTGTTCCTCGCAGCTAGAGATGAATTTAAGAAGTTGGATAATACAAATATAGTAATGTTAATGCATTTCTATCTCCATGTAACATATAGCATTTACATTTACATGTATGATTTTTATTAGTGGTACGGCTAAGGGTTACTATGTATATACAAGAGTAAAAATTGCAAAAATTATACACTATGTCTTGTATTTTTTGCAATTTGTAGCTGTTTAATATTGTCAGTTTTGAAGCCACGACAGCTATTTTGCAACATACATGTACATTTACAATCATGATGTTATGAAATTAAAGATGATTGTCTTATTCTCAATGTTTGTAACTTAAAGCAACAAGTGGAACAAAAGAAGGAAGAACCCAAGGTAACACCGAGTGCTGCTTAAGAGTAATTTCTCTGATTTACATGTACAGTTAGCTACAAATGTTTTTTTACCCCAATTTCAGTGTTTTACATGATTTCTAACTTTTCTTTTCATCGTTTCAGAAGTTACAAAATTTGCACTGCATCTTTATATGCACAAACTATCCTTTGTTATTGCAGTAATAACCATTTCTTTTTCTGTTTCGAACCATTTGTTTGGGACTGTTACTTCTTACCAGTTTCAAACTTCAAAGCATGGAATGCACAGTAACTGTTGATGAAAATGCTTGATTTTCAACATTATCGACAGTTGGACTCTCTTTAATTGTGTTTTAGGTTTTATTGTGTCCGAGGTTCGGAAGTCAACAGGTTTTTTCAATCATCCATTTATTACACAAGGATTTGTTTTTTTGAAGACAACTTAAAAGAATTGTGTTTAACTTTGAAGAATGAACTGATGTAGAATTTTACGTATTATTACAGAGAAAGAGTGAGACTGCGACACCGGTCCCAGCGAAGAAGGTGTACACAATCCCAGAACACGAGATCAGTGATCCAATCGTCAAGCAGTATGCAAATGTGGACCCTTCAGCACTGATCCCAAGGTATAATACTGAATAATAAACAAGAAGTGATGCATGTGTGTAAGTCATATAGTTACAAAGGATGTAATCTTTTTGGCTACCTATACTGCTTAGGTTTTGTAGTTCATATACATGTACAGTACATTAAACAGTATCTCTCAGAAACTATCGATTTTCATGTTTTTATGGACCACAAATGTACAATTGTTGTAATTGTAAGATACTGGCAGCATGTAGTATGAAGTGGTGTAATAGGATACTTGAAGAATTGGAAGTCTGGTTTGGCTTGGGTGCAGTGTTGCTGTAGATGACTCGTGGCTACACCAGCACAATAATGTCAGGTCTTTGGAAGTGATTGAATCCACCCTCGATTTAACTTCTAGTTTCTACTACTTTTCTCTAAACGTTAAATCACGGGCGGATTCAATTACTTCCAAAGTGCCAAAATTGTCTATCTGAAAACGTTTTTTGGAAGTTGACACTTTCCACCATCTCACTGGTGAGTTTGTTTGGTCAGATGTAGTCGTTAACGCAAGTTAGAGAGCGATTTGTCGGGAAATGGCTGATACAAATCTTAGTTTCAATGCGATTCACGTGATTTGATTGGTCTAGGTGCTTTAGTGTTACCCACGGAAAGCTAGTTTTATCTGTAAAGTTTTTGTTTGCTTTTTGTTAATATGCAATGTTTTTTGTTTGTTTGTTCCCAAACAGAACGAGTCAGGATGAGATGGAAGAGATGCCCTACTCCCCGGGGCAGGCTGCACAGGAGGAGGAGGAGGAACAACCCTACGACCCAGGGGACGAAGACTTCCTCCCCGTAGAAGAGGGCGTGGATTCCCCCCCACCCCAGTCCCCTCCTGCACAGCAGGATTCCGACTCCGACAGTGTGTTGGAGGTTGGCATTGGTCAGTCAGACTCCAACGAAGCCAGTGCGAGCCAATCAGAGCCATCGTTAGACAACATTCTGATGACTCCGCTAGGGGACAACCCCACCCTTTCAGAGCAACAGAGGCTTCTGATCGAGCTGACAAAGCAAGTAGAGGAGCAAAAGAAGCTCCTTCTCGAGCAACAGAAGAACCTAGAGAGTATCTGTAGTGGTCCTAATAGTGCTACTGGTAGTCCTGTGGTAGAATTTCCCACTGGAGATGCAAAGACAGTCTCAACAGTAGGGGAAAACATCCGCGTCACTGTTACTCAAGTTCTGACAACTGTTGCTTCGACGCAAGCGGTTTCTTCGGCCACGGCTTCGAGCTCAAAGACTGCTGCTGCCGAGAAAAAGACTGATACTGCTAGCTCTGTGTCCACCGGGAGCAAAGTTGAGGGGAGTGACAGTCCAGAGCTCCCCATGATCCCTGGACTGGGTGGAGATTTGACTCCGCCAGTAAATATACCAGGCCTGGGAGGCACGAGTGTTGGTACTGCAGTAGCAACCAGTTCAGCGTCTTCAAGTGCGGTACAAGAAAAGGCGGAAGAAAAAGCGCCGTCATCCCTGCCAAAGGAGAAGGTTTCAGGAGCGGTGTCGAAGCTTACGAGCAGTGGAGCTGCTGGCACAAGTACGAGCGGATCTTTTGAGATCCCAGCAAACATTTCGGAACTCCTGCAGAAGGTGAGTTCTATTGTGAAGCAGACAAGTCAGGGGACCACGGTGGTCACTCAGCAGCCATTGGTCCAGCAGGCACAGATTCCACAGGCGGGGCTGTCCGGGTACCATCCCCAGATGTCACAGATACCAAGCACAGGCTTCCAACAGGCTCCCGGACAAGCCACGCAGGCTCCCATTGGCCAACAGATCCCAGGAAGCTTTGGTGGAACATGGACAGCCAATCAGAGTACTGCTCAAACTGGACAGCAGTATATGCCTCCACAGAGCACCCCCGAGGGACAAGTACGACCAACGGGACAACCCGCGCCAGCCGTTGGCGAAAGACGTTCGGACAATCCAGGTCGCGAGCACGGGCATCACCATAGCGATAGCAGGCAGCCGTCCGGTCCGTATCCTGGGTACGATCCGAGAAACGTGCAGCGGTTTGAGTACAACGAACAGGGCAGGCAGGTACGGCGGGATTCAGGCGACGACCGCCACCACAGAGACAGATGGCACGATCGCAGGGACGATCGGAGAGACAGTCGTCGTGACGACCGCCGCGACGACCACAGGGAAGAGCGCAGGGGTTCCCGCGACCATGGCTGGGGCAGGGAGGGGGGTAGAGACAGAGAGAGGGAAAGAGATAGAGATAGAGACAGGGATCGTTGGAGGCAGGATCGCAACACACGCGACAAAGGCAGAGGGGGACAGTGGCAAGACAGCCACAGGAGAAGATAGGAATACGGACAATGTTAATATCTGTGCCAATACCTTCAGCTCTGTTGATATCTATCTTACACAGCCTACTGTTACATAATGGTTGTAAAACTACTTCTTGTAGGTAAAAGAAAATGTTAGAAATCCTCGTGGAACAAGGGAATGTGGGGGCCATTTTGTCTGCTCGATATCAATTGAAGTTCTCCTTCAAGAGTTCTGTACAACTGTAGAAACGACGTATAGTCTTTGAATGAGATGTTATATGGTTGCACAAGTGTTTGAGAGCATCGTTGTGACACAGAAATAGAGTATTATTCGGACCAATTCCCTATAGTATATCAGTATGTACTATGTTGTGCTTTGCGAAATTCAATATAGAATGTCTGGTAGTCGTGACTTCTGTAGTTTTTAGTTTCCTCACTCCACCCAGGTGTAAAAATGGGTACCTGACTTTGGTTGGGGAGGTAAAAGGCGGTGGAAGGAGAGGGATGGGCTCTGCCTTCCAGTACCGTGCCCTAGACACAGTAGATAACAACAATAGCCCCTACGGCCTCAAAAAGTGTATGGGACTACCTTTACCTACCTTTTACCTTTTTAGTTTGTGATGTCAATGGTTTAAATGTCTTTGTTATGCAGTATGGCAGTGTCTGCCTTCAAATCTGTACATACACTGGCTAGCAGTTCTTGTCTACAGGTAGAACCAGTATCAGTTCGATACCAGTGCATAGAGAGACAGTAATTTTCTTTCTAATCCAACCATTTTTAGTGAAACACTCTTGGTTAAAAACCATTATATGGTCTCCACATACTAGTAGGTGCACTACATTCAACACTGAAGCTTATGTAGATATAGCTCGTATCCAAACATTTGTTTCTTTTTACGACTACTGATCTAGAATATAAATTCATTTTCAAACACATGGCTTCCAGCACAGTTTTTTTTGTAATACAAACCCATATCTTTTATAAAATATCATAGTTAACTGTTATCGTTTTTTTTTTACAGAACTGGTATGTTATGTACAGAAATGTTATGGTTTCATTTGACAATGACATATGCGTTCTGCATGGGGTTGATATAAAATAGCTTGTAGTATGCAAGGAATATTTAATATTCCTCTGGTGTATTGAACTGTAAGTAAAATGGAGGCAACAGGAAACAGTAGAGTTGGCTTGTGTCACATATACATTTGTATGATGTGTCAATATTCAACTATGGAATGTAGGAAAAGCAAACTAAACATGACAAGATGATAATGGAATATGTAGGGTACGCTTCGAACGTTGTTTAATATTGATTATTATGGAACGCACAGCAAGGGGTAGCTCTTTAAAGTAGTGTAACAAAGGTTATGGTGGTGACACGCTGCAGTTGCTCTCTTTGCGCATGCGCCAACTTGCGTCTCCCAAACTGGGAAACGCCCAAGCAAAGACACATCGAAGATGGCGATACAAAAAATGGCCAAATGAATTCTGTTTTCACGACACTGGCACTGTGAGGGGAGGCGAAACATTTTCCACACAAGAATACAATAACTCCAGAAAGCAGTTAACAGAAGTGACAAGTATATACAAGTATAGAACGTTACACCAATAACAGACATATTGAGTGTTGACAACTGTATAGGTGGACGTAAATCTTGTGGTTGCGTTTTTAATCCTAGCATTGTGGTACCACATAACCAACATTCACACGTTTAGACCTAGCCTGGTTGCCATGTGATAACAACCGGGGCTCCTACACTCGCTCCTGGCGTAGGGGGCCAGGGTACAAAAAAAATTATTCCTGCTGCCAAACCTCATAACCAATACAAATTTGGTGCGAAATGGCTACCATAGTAGTCTGTATCACGCAAACTCCAGCTGTCCGGGGGTTTCTCTCCCCTCCCCGCGGAGTTTGTGCGCGGCTCTCTCTAAGGCTGGGGAGCCGTTATCAAAAATGGTAACACCAATCACAGGGCAGGATTTCAGCTAGGCTCCCATTGCCATAGAAACCACCTTGTTATCCTGTCTGTTAGCTGTCACACAGGCAGACGGGGAGAAAGGGATGGGAAATGAGATCCAGATGTTGGGAGGGTGAGAAATGAGATGTATCCAAGCCGGTTAAAGGGATTTTAAACCTAGTACTTAGTTTATCTGTTCCTTTAGAGGCAGACAATGTCAGTTTCTCCCACATCAAAAACCAAGTTTGAAAATCCAACAAGAAAAGACTTGACTGCCGAAAAGTGTTCAAAGTACAGAGAAACGGCATGTGAAACTCTATTCCTACCACCTGCAGATCAGACATCTGCAGCTGTCAATCACTGGATAGCAACAGCAATAATCATCCTTAGCAACTAGAGTCTGGCCTAGGCAGGCAGCTCTGTGGGCTTCTCCCGTGTTACCGGCGCTTCCCACCAAGCTCCGTGGGTGGATAGCCGTTACAGGCGGCGGGCGGACACGGGGCTTGGTTGAAACCAGGCTAGCTACCATAGCATCCGAAAATAATTTCATCAGGTTGGTAGAACATAGGATATTTGGAGTTTCTTTTAACACAACCAGGTAATCTCACCTGCTGACATTTCGGTGTCTGTCAGACACCTTCTTCAGAGCTTCTGACTGGAGTACTGCTTCTCATCGCTATAAGTAGCCGATGTAGGTGGCGCTTTTGCGGCGAGAACGTAATCCCAAACGTGGCTGAGTTTGTATCCCCCCTCGTCTCAGTTCATCACTGGTGATGACTTCCTGTTCCATACTGCCTCCTTCAGTACTCCAGTCAGAAGCTCTGAAGAAGGTGTCTGACAGACGCCGAAACGTCAGCAGGTGAGATTACCTGGTTGTGTTAAAAGAAACTCCAAATAGGCTACTATAGCAGGTGGAAGGTTAATAAGACCAATTACCTTTTTTTTCCGTGAGAAGTGCTGTAAATGCAGAAATGTTCGCGGTGGTTTTGTGTTCATGGTTTTCGCCGTGACCGTTTCACCGCGAACACTTTTGTCCAATACTGTAGCAGTATGTGACTATAGCGCTGCCGCAAACTTAAAAAAACACCGCGAACGCTCCATTTTCCCTTAGCGCGAAATAAAAACCACGCGAACTTAAATGCATTTACAGTACTAGCAAGATGCTAAGCAACAGCTACAAGTGCGTCATAACTTGTGATGTTTACTGGGATGCCACGCGACAATTAGTACCGCATCGATAGATATGAATACATATATGTGCGATGCTCATTTCATAAAGTGCTTTTTAATGGCCCATCGTAAGATGCGTGCAGCAGATAAGGACTTTAATGCGCACTCTCTCAGTCGATGGGTCTAATGTATAGGCAGCATTCCTGTGGGCACACTGGTATAGGGGTAGACGTTCTTAAACACAAGCGCGCACATCATACCACCACAGGGACCTTCTGATCATCTGAAGTTTCCACAAAGTGGCTTGACCACCAACGACAGCATTTCTTCTAGTACTGCTAGTCAGTTGACCACTGAATATACAATGTTCCGATACGTATTAGACTGATAGTGACTGTTATTCAGTTGACCACCCATTTGAGAAAAGAGTGAATACATCGTTCACGTTTTCTGCTTAGCTTAGTACTTTTCTTTGCGGTCCAAATCGACATCTGTGACTGAAAATATCCGAGGAGAGTTTTCGTCGGCTATTGTGGGGGGATTCCGGGCAGGATGGCGGAGACCGGGAGGCCGTGGGCGGTACTGGCGGGCTTGGTGCTGCTGGTGACCGGGACCTGGGCTCAGCGATGTCCGGCAGGTAAGTCCGTAGTTTCCTCCGAAAAATGCTTCCACCAAGTGATCGATATTTCTGATACTTTTTGTAGAATTGTGAGCGTTTATTTTTTGCATCTGCAATTGCTAAGGAATAAAATGGGCGAGGTTATGGGTTCCATTACTGGTTAGACGTAAGACCTTGTCCTCAGGAAAGTCACTTTCTCCACGTACTCCACCAATGTGTTGAAAAGGGTACCTAACTTCGTTTAGGGACATAAAAGGCGGTGGAAGGAGAGGGATCGGCTCCGCCTTCCAATATCGTACCCTATACACAATGGAGAAGGGATACACAAATTGAATATACACAAAAGCTCCGACGGCCTCAAAAAGCCTTGTCTCATCTGCAATTTACCTGTAGGATGCCATGGTCTATCCCCAGAAGTCTAGTGTTAACTAGTATGAGATTGAGAAGAAGCCAGAGTGTACATATAGAAAACTTTGTATCAAGCGGTAGAAGTGGAATTGCATCCCAGATAGTAACGTAGCGCGGCTCATTGTTGTCCGTTTGGTTCAAAATACCATTTTCCTTGAAAAAAGCTCGGACAGAATGAAGAAAGACAGCTCTTCCACGAAGCTAAAGAACAATTCATGGCCTTTAATTCTTTTTCTCCGCCTGTTTAACGCCGTGCGAGATAGTTTTATGCGAGGTCTGTGGTAAATAATTGTGCCAAGTTGTTTTGGTATAAAACCTGGTTCTGCCAGATCTTTCCTTGGTCACTGACGAAAGATAGCGGATGCTGTCTGAAACGTCTAACTGTTTCAAAATTTTACCCAGTTGCTTGAGTAACTATTTTTTTGCGAAATACGTAGTGTCCAATTCCATAGGAAATACGCCATGCGTGATATCCACAGGACACTTACTGGTACGAGTTTTAGATGTTTATTATCTTACCAGTGCTATGTTATCATTCTCACATATCGGTCTGGCACATTCTAAACGAGTGACTGAGCACCGTTGAACGTTGCCATGGCATTGACAATGCTTCTAAAATTTTACAATTTTGGTTAACATTTGCCACTTCACGAAAATAGGTTATTGACGGAAATAAGTTGAACCGGACAATTGAACTACAGGCGAAACTTCCGTAACAACAACTCTGTCGAAATGTTAAACTATCTCATATTGTCTGAGAAAGTGAGAATATAAAATGTTGCTGCGCCACATTAGCATATAGAAAAACGTCGCAGTAGAAGCGGTGGCATAGGGCGTACAAAGGAATTAATGGCGTGTATTATGAACACAAATTGGCTGATGGTAACATGGAGCCTTAGTTACCGCAACTGCCACAAAAGATACACAGAAAGCGGTCTGAATATTTTATGAGGGCGGCCACCTTTCTATTGTCATACGGGCAGTTGTTATACGACATAGCCACCCCACCTGTAATTAAACATGGCGCTACAGGTGTGCAAGCGACGGAATGCTCAACAGGTGTGCCTTTATTGAAGTGCATGCAGTTCACCGTGCTATGTGGTAATGGTAAAGCAAACCACACCCTCTGAAGTCTGTTGTAGTAGCCTACCCAAGCGCTGTTGATTTCGATGTTTGAAAACAGCTGCGAAGCTCGTGAAACGTCCTTTCGTTCTGGAATATACAGTTTAGCAGCACAGAGACGCCCTCCACCGGAGCACAATGTTATACCAACCGATGCTGTTACCGTTTTGCCAGCTGCAGCAGTAAGATAAACCGCATCCTTAAAGTCTGTTGTAGTAGCCTACCCAAGCGTTGTTGATTTGGATGTTTTCAAACAGCTGAGAAGCTCGTGAAACGTCATCTCGTTCTCTCGAATATACACTTTCGCAGCACAGAAACACCCTCTACCGGAACACAAGGTTATACCAACTAATGCTATTGTCGACCTTCTGACAGTAGAATAGACGACTCACTTCGAAGCGGAGATTACAGATTTTGCCATTGTATTTAGCTCTGCCCTTGGTGCTAACTGAAACTATTTTATATATTAAGCCACACCTTTTTTGGTAACTGACTTTAACCTTGTTTCTGAAACTATATTAAACTATGATATATAGTGAGACTTCATTTTTCGTAACAGAATCTGCCCTTCGTGCTGAAACTATATCATATAATAAGGCCCTGCTTTTTAAAAATCAACTCTGCCCTTGTTGCTGAAACTATATTATATAGAAAGTCCCTACTTTTTTTTTAGAATCAACTCTGCCCTTGAAGCTTGAACTGTTAAGGACAACCCCCAATTTTTTACTGACCCTTGTCGTTGACATTGTTCTAAATATCATGGACTCACTACTAATGTTGCACTTTCTACTGGTACTGTCCTTGGTACTGAATGCATTGTTGTGGTAAATAATGTTTGAATTTTCGTGCCTGTTTATATCCTGCGGTCCATACTGGTAGTAAGGATGTAGTAAGGCCCCACTTTTTTGTAACTGACATTGGTGCTGACACTGTATTTTCCGTTGTACTTTTTGTAACTCAATAGTACTTTCTGCTGGCACTGGCAAATGTTTAAATCTACGCGCTTGATTATTTCATCCAGTCCGTACTGGCGGTAAGGATGCAGAAAGGCCCCGCTATGTAATAACTGACTTTGATTTTGGTGCCGAAACTATATATCATATGGCATACTAGTAAGGTCCCACTTTCCCACTGCCATTGATGCTTAATCTCTTGTTGTGGTAAAGAATGTCTAAATCTTCGTGCCCGTTTATATCCTGCAGTCCGCACTGGCGGTAAAGATAGAGAAAGGCGCCACGTTTTTGCAACTGACCCTGACATTGGAGCTGACGCTGTATTTTCCGTTGTACTTTTTTGTGACTCAATAGTACTTTCTGTTGGCACTTCCCTTGGTGCTGAATGCATTATTGTGGTAAACAATGTTTAAATCTACGCGCCTGTTAATTGCATCCAGTCCGCGCTGGCGGTAAGGATGGAGAAAGGCCGGTACTACAGGACAGCTGGGGAGCGACTGTTCGGGGCAGCGCCGCTGACACCATTGACGGCGTACAGGGGACGTGCTGGGCGACGGATGTAAGTTCGTTCCATGCCGAGTACGCTTTCCCCCAGGCACGGACTGTAACTCGCGTAGGAATCAAGGCTTGTGAATGGGATGGCAAAGGTAACGTACCGTCTTATCTTTCTTCGTAACGTCCATGTGTTGTGGATTGTGTGTGTGTGTATGCGTATGTATGTGTGTGTACATGTGTTTGTGTGCGTGTATGTGTGTGTGTATGTCTGTGTGTTTGTATGTGCGTTTGTATGTGTGTTTGTGTGTGCATGTGTGTGTGTGCGTATGTGCGTTTGTGTGTGTGTGTGTTTGTATGTGCGTTTGTATGTGTGTTTGTGTGTGCATGTGTGTGTGTGCGTATGTGCGTTTGTGTGTGTGTGTGTGTTTGTGCCCACATGTAAGAGCAGCAAAATTTCAGTAACACCTATACGAAGGAACCCCATATGTGTTCTAATAATGTTATTCTAACCTGATTTACGTTTGCCTTATAACAGGACATAAGTCATTTATCTACTTGACTTTTTCTTAGTTAATAGTTGCGTTTGATTTGAATTCTTTTATAAGCCCCGGGCACATTGATAATTGCTAAGCTTTTTCTTTGGTTGAATTAAGAATACGTAAAATGTTTATGTGGCGGTATTTTTCTTATGTCAAAACAGTTTGCTCTGTTGCTTAATACGAAAGCTCTCTAAAAGTTTGTTGTCTCTCACAGGGACGTGTAGTGTGCAGCCGTCGGGCATGAAAAATGCTGCCGCCACGATCACCGCATCGACCGTTTTTCCTGGCTGTTCCACGGAGAAAGCGCGTTTAAACTCGCAACCAGGGGCTGTGGGTGATATGTCTTTCTGGGCGGGAGGATGGTGCGCAGGAGAGGGGACACCAGGACAGTGGCTTCAGGTACAATAGACCCCTTTCTTAACCCCAGCGCCATTTTGAGATCTGCTCTCTCTCTGCACAGTCTAGCGCGAACGTGCGTGATTTGGGCCGCGAGAGGTAACTCCATATCGGAGTGACAGCTCTCGCAAATTGCGGTCCCGAGCACACGTGTTTCTTTCTGTATCTAATTATTTTTTAGTCATACAGGTATCGTCCTTATTTTCTTACGCATGGAAACCATTATTTTTGTTTGTTATGAGTAAAACAGAATACAGAAAAATTACAAAAAAAGTATCCATTCGATCTACATTGTCTCATTTGGTAGCGGCTCAGTGACTATCTTTGGGTTGGTTTGTATGTTTTCAATTTTGTCAGTACTACTACCACAACATTTTTATCTGTAAACTAAGCATCTACATGATATATTTGTTGTCTTTTTTGTGGATGGGACACCATAGGTTGATCTGAACTCACGTACCAGGATAGCAGGTGTAATCACACAAGGGAGAGCTGACACAGACCAATGGTTGACCAGCTACGAACTGAGCTTCAGCTCCGATGGCGCCGGGTGGGACACATACTCCGAAAACGGACAAGAGAAGGTTGTATAGGCAATCGTTTTCTTATATCATTAAAGTGCTTATGCCACCATTAGCACCAAAATGAAACTTTTGCCTATTAAATTAATAATAACAAGTATTGTTCAATGAGCATAGACGATTGTACAAAATATACACGCACGTTACAAAATTAATTTTTGTGGTTTTGATTGTTTGTCTTCAAAATGATAGGTGTTTGAAGGCAACACCGATAGGAACACCGAAGTTGAACACCTCCTTGTTCAGCCGGTCGAGGCGAGGTTTGTTCGGTTCCTCCCGCTAACGTGGCATGGTTGGACCAGCATGAGGATGGAGGTGCTGTTGTGTGCTCCGGGTAGGACAGGATTTAAGTTATCTCTTGTAGCTTACGGTAATATCTTTATTCAAATACTTGTCAGTCAAAAGGAGGTATGTTCTTGTACACGCACATTAACACACACACCGACACACACACACACACACACACACACACACACACACACACACATACATGCACACACAGAAACACACACACACACACACACACACACACACACACAGACACACACTAATATACACACAAACACTCACATACACACAAACACACAGGCACATACACGAACATACACCCAAATACACACATACAGTACACCCAAATACACACACACACACACACACACATACACGCACACACAGACACACACACATACACATATTTCCTCCGTTTCAGCCTGTACTCAATTAGTTTGTTTGACTTTAGCTTTAGGTTCCAATACGTCCGTGACGGTCCTGTCTAGGCAGGACCTGGGTATTGATTGGTCGGTAGCTGGTCACGTGGTGGTCAAGTCGAGTGTCGACGTGACCTATCACCTCTGGAGTATCCGGTCACGTGGTCGCTACTGGAGGATTGAGGGATCAGCAGCAATCTGCATCTGTGACGTCACTTTTGAGACAACCGGGGGTAAGAATAAATTCTACTTTATATTTTTTTTTAGGCCTTGTTGATTCGATCATATGGATGGTAGCTTCCGGGAACCCCAAAACTGATGCGAGCGAGCGAAATAAAAGTTGGCAAAAAAATTTGCCTTCACTCTGAAATATTTTGAAAGTTTATTTATTTATTTATTAAAACTTCGTTACAGAGGTAACTGGACAGGGGTAACAGAACTAAGTTCTTTCACTAGACCCCTGTCCAACAGGTTGTCGGGAAGTTTGAACTGATGACAGAACAAAGTATGGTATACGCCAAAAATGATTACTCAAGCAACTGGATAAGATTTTCAAAATCTTATCCAGTTGCTTGAGTAATTATTTTTGGCGTATCTTATTACCTGGATGTCTAACCTTCATCAACGTAAAGTATGGTATATATACCGAACATAAGATTATCAATTTTTGTTCTTTCAAAATTTCTTCGTTGACTTTGGAATTGACTTTGGTATTGTACGACATCAGTGTTCGTTCCCCGGTATTTTTTATTATTGTTGTTTTACGGCATATATTTGCTCATTTTGCAGCAGCTTTTTACGATTAACCGTAATCTACCGAAAATATATTTTGGATGTCGTCCATATAATCGAATCGATGGAGAAAAGAAACGTGACATGTTTGATTTGAGTGGTTTACATATATGTTATTGGATTTTCTTTAACATATGTTAACAGCCATTTCTTGTTAAAGAAACACCATGCAGTTGTGACTTCGAACGGACCGACCTTTGCGGATACACCCAGAGCCAGAAAGACAAATTTGATTGGACGCACCAGTACGGGCCGACGCCATCTTTGTACACTGGGCCCCCTAGCGATCACACCTATACAGCACCCGACAAAGGTAACAAAATGGTTTAAAAACAAAGACATGTAGCGATTGTGAAACTTCTCATATATGGAAATGTTTCTCAAAATAATATTTGATTTTTTCGTTTATAAAACAGGACGATACGTCTACACGGAGGTGTCTCTTCCAAGGAGGGAGCAGGAGACAGCCAGGCTGACGTCACCGCAGTGCCCCGCAGCGCTCCCTGGCGGTGAGCTGTGTTTGGAGTTCCACTACCACATGTACGGGGAGGATGTAGGCAAGCTCAATGTCTACGTCTACGCTGGACAAGTAAGTCTTTTTCATGATAATTACATTAACAGTAGGAATGTCTTAATAACTGATTCTGAACTCATCACACACAAATGTCCATCAAAGTTATCAGGCCAAACAATGGAAACATGGCAATTAGCGGTTAGACCAATGAGAGATTGTCTCTATCCGTTGAATATTTGCGTTTTTTGGTGCATTTCTGCGTTTTGACGGTGGTAGGTGGGGCTACGGGATCGGTATTGCGTGTTTAACCAATGATGAAAGATTTATCTTGTTGGATATGTGTTTAATTAATTAGGTTTTGACGAATCTGAGTGACTGACATTCTTTCAGTTTTGACAATGACAATGATTGACAATAACTTGTACTTGTTCAAGGTCACACGGCATCCAACATGGACGATGAGCGGCAACCAATCAGACGTCTGGAACATTGCCCGCATTCCACTGACCTTTGACCGGCCATTCCGTGTAGAGTTCGAAGCTGTGATTGGTGGAGGACCGACGGGCGACATCGCCATTGATGACGTCACTCTAAGGGGAGGAAGCTGTGACGGCGAGGGTCGGTTGAGATATTGTTTCAACTTCACAACCTTTTGAAAGGAACAGTGATGATAAAATGACTACGAGAACCTTTGCTTTCACATATTTTCAGGTCTATTTTTCAAACCTTCACGGAAGGGAAAACTATTGTTTTTGCTCCGTTTCTTCTTCTCCTCCTAACAAATAAGGTTAGACGGCTGTCACCATGGTTACTGGTAAAGGATCAGAAACCATGTGGTGTTTGATTGCATTTGTAGCAAGTGGCAGGACACAGCTGGATGGGCTACCAGTTATATTATTTGAATGTGTTTGAGTACGAATAAACAGGAGTAGTTGGTTAGGCTAGATCATGTGAAGGTAGTTCTAGTAAGATAATGTTTTCTGTTGATTAGGCAATCATTTTGTTGTTTGTCTTTTTCGATTTTAAGGACTGTCACATCCCCAGTGGATCCAAGTCAGTGACATTTGGGACATCACACCCGGATCAAAAACATTTGATGGCAACTTTGAAACCTTCAGCAACTCACCCATCCCTCAAGATGGAGATGGCTCCTGGTACTTGACCTTCGACCTACAAAAGCGCCATGTAGTGACAAAAGTTGGTATTGCAAGCTATGGTGACGTTACTCATGATGCTTGGTGGATCACCCTCCAGTTTGCCAACAGGAGGTCTGGCGACTGGGACGATGTCGGTTCATGGATGGCAGAACAAGCTACGTATGAAATACAGGTAAGACTACAGTGCGCCTATGTATGAATGGACGTTACTGTACAATGATTATATTCACCAGGTTGTATTATTTCAGCTAGTAGGTACCCATGTGAGTAATGAGGCTATTGTAACGCACTCGAGGCACCTCCTCGAACACGGGACCCCCATTTTTCGTCTCTTCCGAAAGACGGTGCAGCTCCGACAAGGATACCCTTCCCGGGATTCGATCTGTGGTCTCCCGGATCCAACTAATTGGAAACAGGAGGCTCAACTGCGAACAGGGACATCCAAAAATATATGTACAATGTGCATCAAACTTTATGACAGTTTCCAATCGAACTATTCTATTGTTATTTTCACAGATGTTTCAGAACTTCAGAGCTGTGGGACGCTACTGGCGTGTGAGAGTTTTGTCCACGTACGGAGGAGGCCAGGCCTGGATCAGGGAAGTATGGCTGTACGGAAAACAAGAAGCAGGTATCTATTTGATATATGTTTGTGTTGTGTAGACAAGCGTAAAAGTAGTAGAGGAGGGGCAGAAAGGGTCGTTTTCAGGTGGTGACTTTGTAATCAGGTCAAAGGTCACTCATGATGGTGAAAGTTCACCTGTTATGGTCGAAGGTCCTTGATTAAGAATGGCCTTTCAGAAGCTAGAAGTAGGTACTCTGTTTGATGTGTATGTATGTGTGTGCCGGTAGACAGTACAGGTGTAGAAGTAGTAGAGGAGGGGCAGAAAAGAAAGAGTTTCAGGTGGTGACTTTGCAACCAGGTCAAAGGTCACTAATGAAGATCAAAGGTCACTTATGAAGTTCAAATGTCATTGATTAAGGATGGCTTCTCGTTAGCTGTGGTAAGCTTAAGTGCATGTCTATTAACAACTGTGACTCTGCGTTCAGACAACAGCATGGCAGACTTCACGGTGTATCCCGGACAGAGGCTATCCGGAAATGCTCCGTTGATCCTACGGTCACTGTCCGTGGAGGAGTGCGCTTGGAAGTGCCGAGAAGCATCATTCCAGTGCAGGTACAGTTTTGATATAATATTGCTTACATAAGTGCTGTTTATATATTTGTCTGTATCATTATTTACTCTGAAAGTCTATACATAATATATTTACATATATTTTGCCCATCTACATTTGAAATAAAACTATTTTTATTTGCAGGTCATTCAATTACGTGACAAGTGGGTCGACTCGGGAATGTGTCTTCAGTTCGGCGACCAGAGATACCGCCGGCGCTCGTCTTGTCGACGATGCAACCTGTGATCACTTCGAGTTTAGGCGAGGTAACGTCAGCAACAACAGCTGATCAAACGTTTAGAATTGATTCTATCAACGTTAACTGTTTTTACCTTACTCGGGACATGTGCTGTTACCTTTAATGGCAAATGTCCCGAACGGACACGGACACGGACAATACGCCAACCTTCATTTTGTTATGCTTTTTTGTCGTTATCTTATGTATGTATAAGGATACAGGATTATGGAATTTTAGGACTATTTCATTATAGTATTATTAGTAATTCAATCATGTAATATTTGCTATATTTTGTTATAACCTTACCTGTTCCTTCATAATCTCAATGAAAACAACCAGCAGACCAATTTTAGTTTTTAAATAAAAAAATCATTTAAAAAACCTAAAACAGAAAAAAAAATAGAAATCTGTGTGCACTATACTAAAATTTCGCTTTCTGCTCACAGGATCTTTAGAGGGCTGGGAGCTGTCTGTGACTGACGTAGCAGAAACCGCTCTGACCGTATCATGGACTGGTACCGAGGTCCCGTCCTATTACCGTCTGAGTTATCGGGAGGGCGACAACGATCTGGTCACCGATGTTTGCCCCCTGCTGACCTCTGACCAGTCAACGATGACGCTGGACAATCTCCATTCCGGGAAGCTGTACAACATCTTCCTGTCGGCTCACCTTGGTTCCGGGAATGTGGTGGTGCTGCAGCAGCAGTCGGAGACGAAGAAAGGTAAGGCTAAATCAGTGTTTCAGTTTGTCTTGTTCTCAATAAGTAGCGTTTAATCTAATTCCACCCTCAACAGGAAAGGAGTCTTACGTGGTAAACTTTGAAGGTTGAATCGGTACATGTACTGGAGATATCACTTTTGCGTTGTTAGCTAGATAAAATGAATATAGAGACCACACAACATAACGACCACTTTTTCTCATTTTCCAGGAGGGTCTTGTGGAATGTCAACGTTTCGCCACGTTCCAGGAGGTGACTGCAGGGGGAGGGACATAGTCGCACACCCGGGCGTTTCTCTCCAGCTCTGTGCAGAACGCTGTTGTGCAGTGTCGACGTGTCTGTCGTTCCAGTACAGCATTTACTCAAACTGCACATTGAAATCTAGGATCTGCTCAGCCGAGCAGAAACAGTCTACACCTTCTGGCAACATGTATGAACGGATTACAGGTTGGAAAGCATTGAGGCATTTTTTCACCAATGTTTTATATAAAAAATAGCTGCAAGGAAGAATCGAACATCAATGTTTATTTAGATAAAAGGTATGATAACACGTGTTGGATGAAGTAAATAATCTAAGACTATTACCTGGATTATAATGGTAGTAGTTGATTTGCTTCTACATTGATCAGATAGAATATTATTCCATGAGGATATACCTGAAAAGAGATATGTTGCTATACTTTGAATTCAGGGCATGTTTGCCTGATTTGCATTATGTTGCCTATATTTGCATGGATAAACACGATGGCCCAACCATCATATAACATCATACTTAAAAAGACGGAGAGTCATCAAGTCATCATTTAGTGATACTGGATTGGTTGTATGCAGGGTGTGATACGTTTCACATTTTCTAGGCCTCTTTTGAGAATCTCCTCTTACACTACTAGTATATAGTCTGCAGCTGAATAGAATTAACTTCTACCTCACTGTTATTAATGATTAACATGAAAACCTTTTTTCCGTCGTTTTTCTAGATCCTCCTCTTGATGTGGAATTTGCTCTTGTGTCTGAGAAGAGCCTCACTCTCATGTGGAACACTCCAAGGCCGACCCCATTGTTTTACGACGTCACCTACACAAAATGTGATGACGTCGAAAGCAAAACATTGCCAGGAGACACCGCCAGTCTGACAGTAGACGGACTTCGACGCTCGACGGAGTACAGTTTCACTGTTGTTGCAGTTGGTGAACGAGGCATTAGCGAACCGGTTAAAGCAACAGAGGCAACTTTACCACCAATGGCTTCGTCAGGAGGATTTTGCAGCTTGGACTCGCCCGTACGGGGTACGTCATGTGAATAATAAGCTCGTTCACGATTCCAAGTCCAGATGCGCAAGGTAAAAGGTGAAGGCCCCTGATTTGTAAACAGTTCTCGTCTTCGCCGGCGTTTAATTACAAAGGTCCAGTTTTCTGCTAGGGAGGACAAAAAAAGTGTTTTTTTTTAATCTGCCGAAATGTGTGACCTTTGCCATGTTTTGACCAGTAATTGACCCCTGATTGATATGGATCTGCTTCCTCACTGGCTGGACTGACCCATTAGGACAGGGGTGAAATCCTGGTATCATTCAATTTTCTGGCTGTAGCTCTTTAAAATGCAGGAGTTTCAAAACAAACCTAACAAAGCCAGCTTTGCGGTGGGGTAAAGACTTGAGGTTTGAACTGTAGGTAAATGTGTTTCGAAGTGATTGTTTTTTACATGGCTCATCCATGTATTACATTGGTAAGTTTATCCCCTAATGCCACTGATCTATACGCTCCCCTTATTGACTAATTTCATTTTTTTTAATTACTTAGTGGACAGCATCAAACTCGAGTATGTTGGTTTCTCTCACTGGTGGCACAATCATCTAGATCATTTCTTTCACGAGGTGAAATCCGACGTGATGACTTTGGAGTTCTGTGCGGAACACTGCAGGAAGGGAGGATATCGCTTTGCAGGTGTTTTATCTTTGTTTGTTTGTTTGTTTGTTTGTTTGTTTGAACCTTTGTTTATTCACGAGAAGCTCAAAACTGCCTGCAGGCCGCTTTTCATTGAGGTCATGAGGGTGGAGATAAGGTTCAGATGGAATATACGAGAGATACAAATTACATCATTTGAGTACTAAACGTAAATCACTACATATACATGGTACAAATCATGTAGGGAAAGTTGGCACATGGTCCGTTCCGCCCACTTCACTATACATGTACATCTGTTCTGCTACTGAAAAATGTTAACAATACTGCTTATTATATAAGGAATATCGTTATTTGTATTTGGTGACAGGTATCAGGTAGACTGTGAACTGCATTGTGCATTTTTGATACTATTAGAGTGAGGATCCACAAAAGTGAAGCAATTCTGTAGTACAGAAGTAATAATATGTAAACGCAAATGATAATAAATACACTGCGAATATTTCAATATTTACATTGTACTGATACAGGGGTTCAATGCGGTGACAACTGTAGATGCGGCATGACCCTTGTTGACCAGGACTACTACCGATATTGGCGGAGGCGCTGGCACTACTCGACTCCGTGTGCAGGGAATGACAATCAAATCTGCGGTGGCAAATGGTGGTCATCTGTCTATGACGTTGGAGGTACGAATATGCTCCTTTATCATTATTTTGACAAATGGAGATTTTGTTTTATGTTTGTCTGCGTGTGTATTGGTGTGTGATTATCATGAAAAATGGAAATATTGTTTTTGGTGTGTCTGTGTGTGTGTGTCTGTCTCTATGTGTATTTGTGTTAATTTTGCAGTCAACATAACTCAAGAACCGCTGGAAAGATTACGATGATATTTGGTATGTGGGTAGGTGTTAGAAATACAAAGGTCATGCATGATTTTGGGCCCCCTGGTATGTGATCTTGGTACTACAGCAGAAATTCCGTTTTCGTATCTTTTGACCTGGGGGTGCTATGGTCTTGATTTTTCGATGGCACAGATAGCTTTAGATGTAAAGAAGAAGTGGTGTAGGTTTTGCCCCCACGAGCAGCTTGCTCTGGAACAGCAGGGTCGTTTTTGTCCAAATCTTTACTAATCTAATTCTACGGTCAAAATTGTGCCAGTGCCTGTAGGGGTATCGTGGAGCCCCGGTCGGGCCCCGAAGCAATAAATTTGTCCCGGTGTACTGCCGCTTACGGCGTCTATTTGTTATTTGCTACCGGGTCCCAGGTTGATTTTAACCCCAAGTAAAAACAATCCAGGGTTACGTGCGAAAGTGCACAAAGAAATAGCTCATGAACTACCCGACGGGGCCCTTTGTTCCAACTGTGACCGTAGCATAAGACATTTGACAGACATTTGGTATTGTGAACCTATTACCTACCTTACTTACACAGCAACGATAACAGGTGATTCCTTTCTTTGGCCTCCTATTACTTTACAATCTACTTTGACCAACTAAGAGTAACGAGGCGCAAGAGGCATTGAAGGGCTGGTCATAATGATATAAAAATGTATGTTCTGAAGACATCAATACAAAATTTTCATACTTTATGAAGACCGTGTAAATACTCCTCGCCCCAAAGCATTTACCAGCATTAGTTGTTTTTGTAAGATTATAGAATATTTATTTTTTTCTTGATTTTCAGAGGTCGGTCAAGAGCGGAGGATTGAAGCTCGAGGGGATCTCAGATGCGGACCGGACTATCCACTACAAGGCACGTCTGTCCAGTCCAAGTGTGACCCTTTTGGGCTTTTCCCTTGTTGCTCCCCCGGATATCATTGTGGCAATAGCCAGCTTCACTGTTCCTGTCCGGGCTGTGTCGACTACCGATATTCAGGTAGGTGTTCAAATCAACCACACATAGTTTCGAAATTCTCAATAAATCTAAGTGTCTCTCAACTGTCAAATTTTTTTTTTTTTGTTAAGGCCTCAGGAACTACAGTATATCTTTACTTTAGTACCTGTAGTTTTGTTCCCAGCTTACACCTTACGTTCTATCTTTGAATCCTGTGTGGCCTATTGTGTTTCTTTCTACGTTTGGCTGAAAGATGCCAATGTAATTTAAAAGTACAACTAATTAGGTCTATTATTTCATAACTCGGGCTCTTTGATAGTAGTGTTTCGCGTATTCATAGGCATTACAAGCAGAAGTATTATAAATCTATATATCTTGTATTTATCTAAATTGTATGTACACATATTGGGTGTGCAAAATAAATTCACATTTCACCTGGTTTTGTTGCAGTTGAGAAGTTTTGTTGGCAAAAACATCTCAACAAAGGAAACGCTTTGGTGAGCACCCCTCTATTTGAAGATCGGCCTAATGTGTTCCACTTTGGCTATTTCGGAGACAACGAAGCTGCGTGTGAGCAGGCCTGTGCAAAAGAACCATTGTGTATGACGTATACACTTGTTCTCACCACATACGTGCCCGCTAGCTTCTCAGGGCGTTGTTACGGGTGGTCTTCAACATCATTGGCCGATGCCTCTGACGTCATCAGTGGAGTCAAGGTTGACTGTCCATCGGAAAATAAAGGTACGTGTAGTGCTGTGATCAAAGTTTCCATTTGTTTTTTTACCCAATGAATAATGATCATGTTTTTGCGCTGAATTTGCTGGAAAGTTTAATGCTTTGCCCAACAGTTCTGTAGTCCCCTAGACATCTAAATATATATCACACACAGTCCATCAATTCAAACATTCTATAACTGTTGGAACATCTATTTTTAGAAAGTTGGAGGCTTTTGATGGCCCTTACAGCTGGTACATATATATTACTGGTCAAAATGTAGTCGTGTTTTAATAAATTTTTGTTTATTGTTGGATTCCATAATACAAATGTATATAAAATCTAAAAGGTGCAACTTTAACTGATGAAAAATAAATAAAAATGTGCAAAAGCCCAGAGAGCCCAAGCGATATATCTGCATCCCTCAAAGTAATGTAACTTAAATACTGATACTGATACTATATCACCTCCATTAGCTATCATACAGTGAGTATGTAGCTACTCTTCCTGGAGTACTACACAATATTGATGTCGAGTAAACATAGTCGGAAATCAAATCAATATACAATATCTAGTTGATTTTTACTTTCAGTGTTCAAAACGTAACGTTGACGTCTTTTACGTAGTTTCCCAGGTGGAATGTCCGTGTATGAAGAACATCACCCAGCCGGCTGGCATCATTACGTCACCCGGCTACCCCGACAGTTACAGCGGACAGCACGACTGTGGATGGCTGATTCACGCCGAAAAGGGCTTCGTCATCGAACTGACATTCGAGCCTCCATTCCAAGTGGGATCGACTGGTAAGTAACATTTTCAAAAATTGTTTTATTCAGGGACATGAAAAAGTAAAAGACACGGTAGGTGCAGACTTTCATGTGTGCATAATTATCAAACAGCGTCACCTATGGAAAATCACAACTAAGAATGATTCTATGATATGATAGGTAATATTCTAACGGTTTGGGAATGATTTCATTGTTGTCAGACCCGTCTTCGTGCAGGTTGATATCAGCCTCTACCAGGCTCCGTCCTATCGTTGGGAAAATACTAGAAATCAGCCGAGGTACTCCGCTATACAGAGTAGGTCCGCTATACAGTGAAGCTCCATTATCGATGGACGGAGCCTGTCCGGGCTCGGTATCTCGTCCATCGATAATGGAGCTTCACTGTATAGCGGACCTACTCTGTATAGCGGAGTACCTCGGCTGATTTCTACTATTTTCCCAACGATAGGACGGAGCCTGGTAGAGGCTAATGGTAGACCATATTATACTAGTATGCATTTAGTCATTGCAGATGTAGTAAGATATCATATTCTTATATCACTGTAATTGTACCTCTGCTTTATTACCATTACCTGTATTTTGCTAGTTAGGTCATAAACGTACAATAAACGTATAGAAAAATGGTCAAGCCAAACTAGCTAAGTTTTAGGGTTCATATTTATATCAGAATAATCATATGTTCTTTTTCATTCTTCTTAAATTGCCCTTGGGCAGGAAATTGCAATAGAATATTATCATTAACAAATTGGAATTCTGTATTGCGTTTCTGAATGTATATTTGCGAAATACGGCATGATGGTTACTTTCTTGATCAGGTGAATTGACGACAACGGCAACTACAACAGACCGAGTAGAAGTCTACGATGGTCCCAACTCTACAGCGCCTTCTCTTGGGATATTTTCTGGAGGCCAGCCGCCCCCTAGGATGTACCACACAGGAAGTGACGTCTACATCCGGTTTGTGAGCCTTGGAACCACGACCGGGTTTGCAGGCTTCACAGCTAAGTTTAGATGGGTCGGTGAGTACAATCATTAAATTAAAAATTGCTTACTTTAAATCTGCACAGTTAGAATAAAAAAAGATTTCACGACAATGTAATTAATGCTTTCACATACATGTAGCTGTGTATGATTATACTCAGTTGTCTATGCAAGGCACGTATCCCTAGATCATGCAACGACAAGGTGTCCGGCGACCAAAGTGTTTGCCGCACAACATTGCAGGAGCTTCAAATTGCAAATTGTGGTCTCCTCTTTTTATTTGTCATCTTGTTCATGTAGCTATGTGCACGTTATCGATGAATATATAATTGAATCTAAATTTAGTGTAATTTGACACTGTAAAACTATGTAGGTCATAATGTAGTAGCATAGAACATAAAATATTTTCATTATCTCACTGGACCCGCGGCACGCTGGCGGCGTCGCTGCGTCTTAAACTGGATTTGTGTTAGCCTTGACTTTATAATGGGAATATCATTCAAAACGTACAAGTATGACCAAAAAGACAACAAAACACAAAAAGCTTAAAAAGATTAGTTTTTTGTCGATGAAATTCGTTGTGTGTTTTGTCAATTCGATTGGCCGCAGCGACGCCGCTACCGTGTCGCGGATGCAGTGAGAGTGGTGGGGGGGGGGGGCTTTAGTGTTGGAAAAAAGTTAGGCATTGTAGTATAAAGAGTTTTGTTATTCAGTGATATACCAACTTGATGAAACTGTTCACGAGTAGGTTTACCAGTTCGTCATGGTGGTTTGATGGCGGGACCTTACCGGGGTGTTGGCCTGTCGAGCAGATGGGTTCCTGACAGTTACGTCACCGCGTTAAGTGAAACACCTGGCTACGAGGCACAGCAAGCTCGTCTGCATAATATGGCAAGTGTCTGGGTTTTTTAAGGGGGGATACAAACTTAGCCACGTTTGGGACAGTCTTCTCACCGCAAAAGCGCCACCTACATCGGCTACTTATAGCGGTGAGAAGCAGTGCTCCAGTCAGAAGCTCTGAAGAAGGTGTCTGATAGACATCGAAACGTTACCAGGTGAGAACAATAACTGGTTGTGTACAAAGAATCTCCTATATCCTATATTCTACCAACCTGATGAAATTATTTTCGGATGTCTTTTTTTTTTGTTCATCACGTAATGCACATAAAGAGTGTACAAAGAATCTCCTATATCCTATATTCTACCAACCTGATGAAAGTATTTTCGGATGTCTGTTTTTTTTTGTCCATCACGTAATGCACATAAAGAGCAATCTGTACTTGTTTCTAAATAGCCGGTATAACTGTCATTCGGCGTAACACACCAGCCCCGCAGGCACGCGGCGTGGTTGCAGCCGGTTATATTACGACCTGTCACACTATGCACCTCCATTTGTAAGCGTTGTTAGAAGCAATCTAGTTAGGACTACCAAGAAATTTGAGACAGTTTGAATGCTCCTACAGTCATATGATACATACACTCAGAATACTATATCTTGTACCTAAAACTACGTCCACCTTTATTATGTCTGTCTAAAATTTTGACATCATTGACATGATATAATAGTATCATGCTAAACTATATAAAACTCCAAGATTTATTCTGTTACCAGCTTTTATCAAGTTTTTTTTTTGTGTATCCATAGGTCCCCTGAAGATTTCAGGTTATAATTGAACCTCCTGACATTCAAGTTCGACAAAATGGTTGATAAATCGTTTGCTTCTTAGGTTTCTGCATCGGAAAGTGGCGGATGGCGACCCACACTTGACCGTCTTGGGAATGAGTGGGTGAAAGTTACTTTCCCCACCAAACGTGTCATCTTGGGGATTTCTACTCAGGGGATCCATGGCTCCACTGACTGTTGGGTTACGTCATACCATGTGCGGTATGGGTACCAAGGTGCAATCCACACCGTCTTACGGACATTTCTGAAAAGAACGGACGACCCTGTGAGTATATCTTGACATATCAGATGCTTTGCTAAAATCATAGATTGCTAATATCGACACACTGCAGAAAAATAGTAAGATCTTCATGCGCCATTTCCGTATACAAAGTCCCCATGAAAATTGTCCCCCACGAAAAAAATGCGGCCCATGAAAAAATGTCTCCCATAAAAAATGTCCCCAATGAAAAAGTGCCCCCATGAAAAACTGCCCCCCATGAACATTTGTCAAACACAAACGGACACAAAGAGACACACCACAAACAACTGACCAACTGGTTATGTTTGTTGCAGGATTTTCGTGGAAACTTTGACGCAGACACGGTTGTCACTAACATGTTCAGCCAACCCATCGTGACGGACAAGGTGTACGTTTTCCCCCAAGCCATGGTCAATCACATCTGTCTGCGATTCGAGCTACTGGAACCGGCACCAGGTACTTCTCTGTGCCGATCAAACTTTTTTTTGTTTTTCTTAAACAAGTTTCAACTGCAATTTCCAACACAAAAATTGGACTTACCCAAATTTTCGACTGTACGACACAGATAGCACACTCCTTGAAAAAGACTGGTGTCGTACAGTCGAAAATTTGGGTGAGTCCAATTCTTGTGTTGGAAATTACAGTTAAAACTTGTTTTAGAATGATTTCTACCAACACAGATGAACTTTCAACTTTAAGCTAAAACTGATAGCCATGTCAACTAATATTAGCATTATCAGAAATTGTGGTATTGAAACTTACGATGTATTATTTATTGTTAAAACATATTTAAACTTCACCATTGCCGTCGTTCATTTTCGTTGTGCAATTTGTACAATTGAATTTTTATTCACCTGTATTATACATGACCTCCCAAATTTGTGTTCTGTTTCCCTGGCATATGTTCCCTTTTGAAATCAGCCCTATTCTGCTGAAGGGACTGGCCATATGTATCCAAGATTGATAGATAAGATACTTAAATAAAGATAACGTTGTTAAGCTTGGGCTAGATCACTATGATGCTTGCTTCAACAGCAGAGCAAAAGAAAAAAAAAATTATATACGTTTTGAAATCCATCCCTTTCCTTCCCTTCCACAACTTGCAGATACTATTACTTACTATCAATGGCCGTTTCCAAAATCTATCCGGTTACTTGCGTATCTTGTCACCTGGGTGTCTAACGTTCATCAACGTATCCCTTTCTGTGTTTACTTTAGACACGTCAACCTCCATAAATGTGGCAGATCTCTCTAACGGTGGGCTCTGTACGACCGGTGGAGGTCAGGAATGTACAGCGCTCATTGACGGGATGTTGGGCCCGGGCTCCGGACTGTGGAGTCCTTCCGTTAGCAGCGATTACATCCGGGTTGTGCTCAGCCAGTGGTATGTGATTCACAGGTAAAGTTTCACTCTTACAGTTAACGTTTACTTAACTTGCAGATACAATGGTCACAAGAGTATTTGTTTAACAATAAAATGTGACTTTTTTTCATTTTCACTTTATGCACTTTGCATCTACAATATAAAGACATTGTGTACTGACCGATCGATGTCTTTGCCAATGGAGCTATTTATTAATTTTTCTATTTCATCATAAGATGGCCTTAACTTGTAAAATACATGTTTCAGATGTCTTTTAATACATTCGGATAGAATCAAACATCTTAAGCTCCTGCAATATCGTTCTGTGATTTTTGTGTAAAGTTAAGGTGATATGATGTAAAGATCGTCTAAGGCTTAGGGTATATTTGTAGTTTTTTTGTGTGCAACTTGTCCCAAATGGTAGTTTTCAGATAGGAGTGTTGTACATAATTCATTTTCTGTTATTAAAAGGGTCCGCATCATGCAAGGAAACGACCCGGCCGCCAGGATCTCGACATTGACATTCTGGTTCTCTGAGAACGGATTCAGCTCAACTCATGTAAGTGTGAATCACACATTTTGATTGGTTGATTGAGTGATTGGTCGGTTGGTTGATTGATTGATTGATGAGTTATTTAACCTTGCTGATAACGTTGCGGTTATAAGGGGCATTCAGGAAGGCATGCTAGTTTACGTACTTTTGATTCTTCATGGGCCAGTCAAAATTCATTACTGTGCACTAAGAGACACCTTCTGTTTTTTTTTGTAGGAACCATTAGTGCAACTTAAACAAAGAAGTGACAGCGAGGTGGCCGCCATGTTGTGGGATGACGTCACATTTCCACCAGATTACGTCACATTTCCCCTGCTTCGAACGCGGTTCGTTTCGATGCAGATTATAGCCATGCATACGGGAGACATCACTCAAGCCGGGATTACTGAGTTAGAAATCTATAGTGTACCACAGGAGCATGAAAGTAAGAATATAACATTTCATGATACTATTTATCGTTCAGATATCTATTCATCGTTCATTTATCAGTGACATGAATATATGCCCTTAATAGCTGAATAACTTAAGTAATAAAGTAATTGTTCATATGTTTTTGATATCATTATTTCTTTTGTAGATTGTATTTTGCTCTATGTCACGTTAAACGTTTTAAGTCTTTTGAAATGTAAAACTGTTAGATAACTTTGATAGCGACCAAATACTAATGAAGAATTGGAGAATGTATATTCCCGTCAGAATTTTTTACCCCAAAGCTTCAAGTAGAATGCCAAGCAGGATCATTTCATTACTTAACTTTTGGGAACGCATATATGACAATGACTGTATATAGATCCTGGTTATGAATAAAGGACCTGCCTATCCTGTCAACATGATGTGAACGACGTATTTATAAGAACAGTTATGTAAATCTTTTATAATTTTCAGCTCTTTGTCCTCCTGGGTGGATTTCCAAAGGCTTCTCTTGTTACTTCGTCAGCTTCCAAGCGAGTACTGAAGCCTCAGGTCAGCTGTGTTCCAGACTCCGGCCCTTACCCGGAGTGATCCCTCGTCTTGCTGAAGTTACCTCTGATGAAGAGAGGTCGTTCTTATCCCGTCATGCGACAAACGTCATGGAAAAGTCGACTGTCGGGGCGGTGGGTATAACTCTCTTGTATACGTTTTCAAAAGCATGTCCGGACTTAAGATCAATACCTCATGTAAAAGAGCCCATCACAACTATCGAAAAGAGTAGAGGTAGCCTGGTGTGCCTTGCTAAATACGCGAGCCGTAGCGAGGCCGCATTGCACTTGAATATGCATCATGCTTTACTTCCAATGACTAGGATGACTCGAATAGTACTCCTTTACGTACCCGATGGTCTGCATGGGTGGAATCAAAGGCAAGTCGATTTTGTAGAAAGTCTATCACTAACTTGCTAGCCTTTGCTCGCATGAGGTTGAAGTTATAATTTTTTTCATGATTTTTCACAGGGCCTAGAAATAGTGCAAGTTCAAAATGGCTGCATACAAACAGGACAAGACTCTATCACACCATGTCCCGTTTCTAGACCATACATTTGTGAGTTCAACTACAAATGTAAGTATGAAAACGGTGTCAAAGTATGACAGGAGTATGTAAAGCAAATATGTCTGAAATAATCTATGAATTTGAGTTTTAGCTTTACCTTTGAATGAATCAAAGATTTAAAAAAAGTTCTACTGCGGTACGGTAGAAAACCACTAGGGGACACAAAAATAAAACTTAATTGTCCCTCCACTTGTCAACACCTACTCTCATATCAAATATTATAAAAGAGTCATCCACAACTTCGAGAGTTAAACTGTCCAAAAAAAGCAAAGGCACCCACAAATAACATGGAAAATGGCTAAGAGGTTATTTGTAGTATGCCGTTGTTACTAAAGTTCTGGCTGGGGCGATTAGATAGTCGAATTTGATCATGCCTGTTTGACATCTTTGTATTTGTATTTGTTTATTGACAATGAGGACAAGTCATTACACTGGGTCAGCCTAGGCAGCTCTCGCTGGTAACAGCTGACCCACAAATACAGACGAACATACAAACATAACCTGCAGTAAAATGCATCTTAAATGCTAATGAGTCTCAAAATCATTCTTACTTCAGACGACGCCTTACCAAGGTCCTGCCGTGAGGCTCTGGACAGAGCTCGTATACTCGGCGAGTATCCTCATCACGGAATCTACCAGATAAGGGTCAAGAACAGAGTTCTGAGCGTGCACTGCGACATGTACAGAGACGGGGGAGGTTGGACACTTCTCGTAGCAGCCACTACGAGGGAACGCTGGGAAGGTCACGTGACGGAACGCCATGTTGGATATCCCTCAGTCAGCCATGACTATTCCATCCTTGGTTTCGGTGACATGATCAAGGACTCGTTCCCTGGGAAGAAGTTTCACGTAAGTCAGCACAAAAAGACCTTCTATAGATTTTCTAAACTCTAACTGTAAGTAGAACTTTTCATATAGTAACTTAAAATGTTTGAAATTCCTGTCATCTGAAGTCATGACAAATGAACTCCGCTCAGATGATTGCACAGCAAATGTGGAAAGAAAGTTAAAATGTATTGCAGTATTGCTGTTTTATTGTCAAATTAATCAATTATGTAGTCAGTTGTTGCGCTTCTTTGTGCGTAGTTATGTGTGTCCGCAGAGAGAGGGAACTCGTGTTACAGTTCCGCAAAAATATCATTTAAATGCTGGTTCTTACTATGGTTTGTAAATGATACCTGCGTTACGGCACAAAAGCCAAGTCATAATCCTACTAAGCTAGTTTCTATCTTTTCTTCCATTCCAGTTAATCCAGAAAAAAAAAATATGATATATGATTATCTGACTGATCTCCACAGTACCGTATCGAGGCCGGACCAAACAGGCATTGGGGAGGTGTGTGGGAGGCGCCGAAGAACTACTCTTTAGTCCACGGTAATCCCCATCAGACTGATGTAAACATCCTCAGACGTTACGGGCCCTGGACGCACGGGACTGGGTCACTCGGACACAGGGTGCCATGGGTTCCAAACTCTCCCGTAAGTTAGTTGGTTATCAATTACTATTGGTAAAGAACGGTTAGTGATGCATACTCTTATTCACATATACAAAAAAAAACACATTTACACACTATAGGTGATATACTTACGTACATCAACGGCACCACTTAATAGAATTTACAACATGAAACATGATGTACATAATGCAATATACATATGATAAAATAAAATAAAGTAAATACACATACAAGATGATTAAAGAAAGGGGAACGTAGACATCTAGATTCAGAAACACATCTACTTTTACCCATCATGACTATGCCATATCATGACCTCTGATTTGATCGTTGGGACGCATGAGGTCAAATTACACTACATCCGCACATAGACATACAGAAACACACCAAACTTTTGATCTGTGCCATCATAACTGTCTAATATTGGCTTTGTTTAGAAACTCTTTGTCTAATTCTTCACATAATATTTTCCCCAGGCCTCCCCTGCCCTGTTGACCACATCGAGCCTGGCCGATGGAAACATACCCTGGGGGACCTTGGTGGCAAGGGAACCTCGGACTGAAGATAAGAACATCACAAACATGATAGCGGATGAGCTGTCCACACAAGACATTAGCGTCCGGTACTGGATACGAGAAAAGGCTGATCTTGGTATGTGTATCATTTCACTATCATTTCACTTCACTTCACTTCTTGTAACATTTATCTATTCATTTTCCTTGAACAAAAAAATTAACAGACATTGATAGATAGATAATGTCTCCTTTGAGTTGGCCACAGGAAATAGATGAATATTGATATCATATTCAAATGTATCAGACATCTTTTTAACCAACACCCTACTGATGTTGTACTCTATAAGAACTTCATAATTCATAAAACACATTTGAATAGGACACTATGGCTGGTCAGATCGGTTTGTATTACATTTTCTATATGTACAAATGATACATCCAAGAATGATGTCAAAACCTATTGACGTAACAAAATGCTAAATTTGCAAAGGAATTGTCAAAGCATTTTACATATGTACTCAATCGACACTAATAAAACAATGTCTTTAGAGTTGCAATCAAACAACTGCCAAACATTGGTCAATTTTTTTTTAATGTATCGTTGTCGTTCATATTTGCTGTAATGCCATGTTTTTTTTATAATTCGTTTAACTCTGTTGCAGATGAATTGGATTGCCAGGCGGGTTATGGTAGATGGGGAAATGGGGAGGTTTGCTATAAATGGATAAAGTCGAGAGCAGAATATGGTGCAAAGTGCACCTCCCACGCCTGGCCAAGGTCAAAGCGACAGCAGGTAGGACTACAATGACCTTTCGGACTCTAATGCCTTCCCTTAATCATTGTTTCTAAGCTGTCGCATTTCGTATGTCATATTCTATATTTGATGTTACTGAGAAGCAACATCCGAATTTGGATGTGATAAATCATTGCGTCAATGGCATGTAGACGTCAAAAGTGCAGAATCAGCCAATTTACCCCAAAATAAAATTTCAACTTTTTGACTAGGTTTTGACTTACATGTATTGTCGTGTTACACGTGTCAAAGTCACTTTAGACACTAAAGACTTAGGAGACATAGGGAGTTTTATTCTTTGCTGTCACCTTGGATAGATTAGATGTATGCCAGGCATCCTTTTGCCTGTCACTTGACTCAGGGGAAAATAAGAAAATGAGAATCTAGCTTCGGTTAGGGACGTCTTCTCAGATAGGACGTGAAGCTAAATGCTCTGTGTTTGAGACGAGCAACACCCCGAGCACGTCAAAACTCACTGTTCTTATCGAAAATAGTAGGGGTAGATAAAACTTTACAGTCAAGTCTCCGAAAACCCAGAAAAGGTGATAGTCACCTGTTATGTCAATCCTTCCACGGGTCCATAAGATCAAGGCAAATTTCAACAATATATAAATAAAAAGATATACTTCTCTCTAGGACCTGATTGCTTGGAGACTACACGGAAAATACCAGGATCAGTCATTCTGGATTACAAACGACACAATAGCTCACACAGATAACAGCAATGGAGCCTGGCTCCCTGTTATGTCAATCGTTCCATGGGTCCACAAAATTAAGGCAAATTTCAACAATATATAAATAAATGGTATATTTCTCTCTAGGACCTGATTGCTTGGAAACTAGACGGAAAATACCAGGATCAGTCATTCTGGATTAAAAACGACACAATGGCTCACACAGATAACAGCAATGGAGCCTGGCTCCCAGGGTTTCCAGATGCATCTGCGGAGAATACCTGCCCCTATGTTGACCATACGAAGGGCTACGGTTGGGCAACAACAGACTGCACATCCGATAGGAAGTCTTCTCTTTGTGAAGAAGGTACACTTTTACTTTTCACAATGCAGATATGTACTATACAGTAGAATCGGCATCAAGATAGTTAACAAAAAAAAAATCATTCACACTCCGAATTGTCCATACCCAAGTAAATGTGTTGTTTTTTCTCAATAATGAAATGTAGTACAGTGAAATTTGTACCGTGTAAGAATATTAGTTGTCAGTGTCTATTTGAAGAAGTAATTTGACTTTTACTGACTGTATTCTTGGGCCCAAACCTTTGCCGCCGAAAAGTGATTATCACTGTAACTGGCTGTTTCTAACGTTTGTTTTTGACAGGGTGCAAGCAAATAAGAAGTTCTGGGCAATCGGTGTTGACTGTTGCTTTGACGCGGTCCAGCACCTTCACATTTTATGTCAAACCGACAGTGAACGGTTTATGGTGGAAACTTTTTCTCTGGGCCCATGATATTCAAGAGAGGTACCGAATACGCATGTTCGGGGAACAAATTAGCCTGGGCAAAATGTCTTTGGGTGTCCTCGACATTACAACAACATTTCCACACAACGTGTTCTCCCTTGAGGCGGAGGAATTCCACAAATTTTGGGTTCGCCTGGCCGATGGAAAATTGTCATTTGGAAGAGGTGGAGACCTGCAACCACTAGCAGAGCTGGCAGACCCAGAACCCCTACAGGGGCCTCCATGGTACGTAGCCATCAGAAACGAGCCTGGGTACGAGATTGACTGGAAGTTCTGTGATCTAGGTGAGTGTAAATGTTCATTGTTACATTATACATAGCCTGGATGCCAGACTGTTTCGCGGGCCGAAACGAGCCAGCTCCTAGGTTCCAAGGCCAACATGCACCCGATGAAATTTTGCCAGAGCCCCTTGAGCAACAATTAACTCAAGGGGCTGTGGCGAAAATTTATCGAGGGCATGTTGGCCCTAGAACTGAGGAGCTTGCCTGTTTAGGTCCTGGGAATTGTTTGACTTCCAGGCTACATTAAACATTTGTTGTAAATATATTCTCCATCAACACACAATGGTGATCAGAAAATGATAACACAAACTGTACACGAAATCTTAACAAGTTTTTTTCTTAAATTGTCGAGTGAAGCGGATTCCATTGTCTTCAAGCATGCGGAACTGACACTTATCATAACAAAGTTCCTTCCCGTGTTGCTTTTGCCAAGTACAAATATGCTCTTATTATTATTACCATCCTCCAGTCCCTGGCTATTGCAATGCTGCGGGTGATGACTGCAGACGAAGATATCGAGATGACTGTACAGATGGAATCACCTACTACAGCTGTCCACGCAATGAACCTGATAGTATAGGTATGTATTCATATATTCTAGTATATATAGTGTATTTAGAAGTAGTCTTCCTTATTGCTTTGTGAATGTAAAACAGCAGTCCTTATTAAGATCCAGTGTGGTCATTTTCCTATTGGATAACGGTGCAATGTGACTTCGGCAAGGTTCGCGTTTTTGGTCGGAGCTCATCGCGTCGCCATTCCTCTCATGGTAAGGCGTGTCTTGGACCACTTACGTGCATAGACAGAGACGTAATTCTCAATAGCTCACACATTTACGGGATCAAACAAAGGCTTAATGCCCCCTCCAAAGAGCAGCATCAAAACCTCTTGAACAGCAAATGACATTTTTACAGTACAGTACAGTACATTATTGTATACGTAAGAAGCAGCTAAGTATGTATGATTGAATCGTTCGGAGCAAGTCTGACGAAGTTCAAAATTTCATGTTGCAGCGTCCCCATCATGCCAGAGTTCTCCGCAAAGTCTTGGTATGGAGACCCGAGAGATTGAAGATAATCAGATAGAAGCATCAACGAGTAACGACATTGCTCCAAACGCCCGTCTCAATTCAAAACGTAAGTATAGTTCCATATATCCATATATCAAGTAATCTAAACATCTAAAGCATCACTTCATTTGCATAGTCATTGTTGTTGGCTAAAGACCCGCTGATTAACAAATCTTGCTTAGTGTAACTGACGAAAAGTAGTGAATACTACATGAAACGTTGACCGTTTCCAAAGTCATATCCAGTTGCTTGATAACTGCTATATGGCGTATCTTATTACCCGGATGTCTAATCAAGTAGGTTAACAATGCTTTAACCTCCTTGGTTTAATCTCTAAATCTACTAATTAGCCTATGATTGTGTTGGGTTAAAAGCTATATACTCAATAATGAGTTGTTTATCTAAATGTTCCTTTTATCGGCTTGAGGGAGGGTTAATGTAGTTTTGCTTGTTGTACAATAATATGAAAAGCATAAAAAATCATAAAAGAAATGAATGAAAATCCATCCAAACCGCCAACATAAAATTACAGACGGAGAAGACATACTCTGCATTTGCCAGCAAATATCGGCTTGTTGATATCATAGACCCAGCATGACTAATCTTATCATCTATTTATGAGAATCTTTGTACTCCGTGCTCATCTGAAGCAGCTATTTTATCTTAATTCATAAACTTAAGGTGTTGACTGGCTTGTGAGATCTCCTGATTGGGTGATGAATGCATCAGTCTCCGTACTGGTAGGAGAAAGTCCCGACAAGGTTCTTGATAATATTCATCAGACCTTCTGGAACCCAATACCCCCATTTTACATCATCTTCGACTTTGGGATGCTCCATACTCTGTCCAAGATTGGTATTTCTAACTACGGAGACACAACCCACGACGTCTTGGCGTTCAAGTTCCAAAGATCGACCAGTTCTGACTCGAACAACTTGGACTGGGAAGATGCGGTGACCGTGACAAACGTGGAAGGAGGCATCACCACGCGACAGGAGTTTGGTGGGTTCTCAGCCAAGGGACGGTTCTGGAAGCTGCTCATCACGGACACGCACTCAGTGCACCAGCCTTACATTCGTGAAGTGTACTTTTTTGGAGCAGAGGGAGGTAGGCTGCTAGTACTTTGTGAATCAATCATTCGCGAGCATCAGGATCTGATGCATAGCGGCTACAGACATGTGAGCTAGGTCACGCCATGTTTGTCTACTCTCGCCATAGACCCTCCAGTCGGTTCTGGTGATCCCCAGCCCTTTGTGAATGCACGTTTTATCAAGTCATTTGTGGCTTAGTTCAAACCATAACTTGTAATACTGTACCAATAAGTATGTCAAATGTCGAGACGGGGGGCGGTACAGGCTATTTCTTGCAATTTTGACCACTTGCTAACGCCGCGTGACCTGATGAAGACTGCAATTATATTGATTTTGGTGTCAAAATAACATGCATTCTCCTACGCATGTTTCTGTTTTGATGTATGCAAAGCTTTTGTAAAAACAGACATAAACCTGTCCTATGCACATTGACAACTGTATAAGATAAGATTAAACGTTTGGTAACTTGTGCAACAAAAACTATAATAGTTAATGTAACCTACAAAACAAAGGTATGAGAATATGTACAATTACTTGTAATATCTATGGTAGATAAGTTTTTTAGAATATCTTTAGAATATATCATGACTGGGAACTTTTTAATGTACTGTTCTAATATCTACAATGCAGGGATGGTAATCAAAATTGCAAGTCAATATATAGTTAACTTTGCTCCTTTGATGCATTGAGGAGAACCTTGAATGTATATAAGATGACACATCTTAACCTTTTTTTACAGCCAAACCTGAGCCACCACCGCAGATGATAATTTTCCCCGCTCCTCGCAGCATCAGTAACTACGCCAAGATGTCGCCTGCAGTTGCCAGGGACTTAAGCATGTTTACCCTCTGTCTGCACATGCGCACAGACCTGAGCTCTAGCAGTCCAAAAGGTGGATTGGTCAGCTACGCTGTTGGTTCTGTTCAGTATGCAAACGAGCTACTCTTGTACAGTGAAGTCAACGGATTTCACGTAAGTTTATAACCCCTCTTCATTTAAGAGTTAAGAAACTTAAATTTGATCAATGAGTTCTCGCGGGGTTGTGTGGCGTAACGGCATCGTGTTCGACTCAGAACCCATAGGTCCCGGGTTCGAATCCCATGACGCCACCGATGTTGTGCCCTTGGGAAAGGCACTTAACACGAATTGCCTCACTCCACCCCACCCAGGTGTAAAAATGGGTTATTGTTCTGTACGTGGCATTGTTAATTTAATTGATAAAAACTTGAGTGCAGTGACACGTCGCCTTTTCTGCACAAAGGCACAATAAAAAATACATTTCTCCGTTGTTGCTTTATCAACTGTGTATATTTATGCCTGTCTGCTTCAATGATGTAAATAATTGGCTCCAAAAAAGAGTGATCTTGTCACTGAGTCACTGAGTCTTTCTTATCAGTACCAGATATCCGTTTTCTTATATAATCAGCAATGTGTGGTAGCTAATTATATAGTAAATTAAATTGGCTTTCTTCCAGTTATGGGTAGATAACCAGAAGGCTATCACTGCTGATCTGCCCGTTTGGGACGGCGGGTGGCACGCCATATGTGCTACCTGGCGCGGCACCGATGGACGCTGGCAACTCTACGCTGACGGCGTGCTTGGGGATTCAGGCGTGGGTCTCAGCGTCGGAGGTGCAGTGGACAGTGGGGGTACATGGATCCTCGGTCAGGATCAAGACGCAGTCGAGGGAGGCTTTGACGTGTCTCAAGCCTTCATTGGAGAACTGTCACAGGTGAAGGATATTGGAGTTTTCTTTTTACACAACCAGTAATGTCTCATTTGCTTACGTTTCTATGTCTGTTTTTGTTAACTGCGATGGACTCTGTGTTAATCTCTGCTATTTCAGTATCGAGTTATGCTATGATTTGATATATACTTTCTATATGCAACCAATTACTATTTTGTCAGCATTTTGTTACTAATATTATTGTCTGACTTGTTGTCATATTGCTATTGTTATCACTTACTACTATAATTATGTTATGAATTGTTATATTTATGTTATTTTTTGTTAATCTAGATGGGGGAAGACCTTGTATAAGCCATCGTGGCTTTTTTTCTCCCCCCAGCACGTGTATTTTTTGTTCTATTCTTTTCAATTATGTACTACAAACTGATTTTAATATGTGCAAATAAATCAAATCTATCAATCAGAATCAACCTTTATTGTGAAACCAACTTTGCAGGCATGTCTGAGGACACATCTGAATTTCATTAGATTTCTTACAATTTTATATTTTTGAACTCACATATATTAAAAACTACCCTTTAGACGGACTATCAAACATCTTCCTCAGAGCTACTGACTGGAGTACTGCTTCTCGCCGCTATTTGTAGCCGAGGTAGGTGGCGCTTTAGAAAACCCAAATATCCTATGTTCTACCAACCTGATGGAATTATTTTCGGATGTCACAGGTGAACCTCTGGGACCGCGTGCTGTCTGCAGATGAAATAGGGACAGACTCGTCAGTGACCTGTGGTCACCATGGCAACGTGATTGACTGGACAGCCACGAGCGTACGAGATTTCGGACTGGTCAGCCGTGATCGTCATCTGCAATGTGGCAAGTGGTCAAGCTCATTGTTTATGTAAAATATTATAACCAGCTAAAAAGTGAACGTACCTTTTTATGGTGCTTTGCAATTTTCATTCACATCGAAAATACAATTTTGTTATAGCTGTCATGAAATGTTTACTTGTATGTGTAGATGCTTAATTGTATACATGTGCACAGTGGCGTCTGTGTGGCACAGTGGCAGAGCATCCGGCTATGAACCAATAAGACCCAGGTTCAATCCCCAGTGGAGTACCCAGACATGTCCGGACATACACCCAGACGTTGTGCCCTTGGGAAAGGCACTTAACACACATTTCCCATGTCCTAAGCCCAGTAGTGTCACAGATGAAGTGTTTGGGTTGGCGTTAGGAAGGGCATCCAGCCGTAAAAACTCTTGCTACAAAAAAGACTTGCACTTGATGAGGAGTTCTGGGGCTCCCCCATCCATGTGCAAGCACGTCCAACCCCCATATGATGGGGAACAAAAGACGTTAAATTGGATAGAGAGAGAGAGTATGTGCTATAATATTATGCATACATGTATTATGTATATGTGTGTACTATGTTTCACAATGTTGAAGTCTGTTACATGAATCACATTTGCATTTTGCCATCTTTTCCAGATACACAAAACGTTGACGAAATGCTAAACGATAACAAGAAGTCAAAACAACTGTTCGCCGTATTGAATTTCATTGTAGATATCAGCCCCTTTTCATGACAGCTCATAATTTTTTGTCTCTAGGTCAAACTGACGTACTGACTAGCGTCGCACTTGGAAGGACGTCAACTCAGTCAAGTACTGCGTACGGAGCACTGGCCAGCCGAGCAACTGACGGCAATACTGACTCCAACTTCGGAGCTGGCTCCTGTACGCATACGTCAGTCGATGATATAGACCCTTGGTGGCAAGTAGACTTAGAAGCTCAGTTTCCCATTAAAAAGGTTGTCATTTTCAACCGCGTGATCGCACCGGAACGGATCAACCCATTCTACCTTCACATCGGTGACTCGATTATTGTGAGATCAAATCCGAAATGCGGAGGAGAGCATCGCTTTCCTGAGACCTGGCCGCGAAGTATAGACATCTGGTGTGATGGTATGAGAGGACGATACGTAGGCGTCCAGCTGTATGGTACCAATGAGAGACAGTTGACACTCTGCGAAGTACAGGTCTTCACCGGTGAGCTTTATTCTCTTTATTTATCATTACCTCCGTGAAGAAAGGGCGGTATTGGTTGTGATATTCGTGTATGTTTGCTTTGGGGTGTTTTTTGTGGTAGATATTTGAATATTTTAGAGTGACGGGATGACTACTGGTAAAGGGGCTACCTAGATGTTTTGCAGATCGAATAAAGAAATAAAGAAAAAGATACCCCAATCTGTTTATTCTCTGTAATTTTTGACAGCCCTTGTTAAAACTAGGTTCGGATGTAATGAAATAAAAGTATACTAAAATGCCTTATCTTTCAATATCTGTATCCCCCTCTTCACCCCACCCCCAAGTCCTGATTTGTCATACACTGAATCCGTTTCAAGGGTGTGAAATGATGATTGATTGATTGATTGATTGAATTATAATCACAACCATTCCCCGTCCTAAATGACCATATATTGAATCCGGTACAAGTGTGTGCAGCAATGTTTGATTGATTGATTGATTGATTGATTGATTGATTGATTGAATTTTCCAGGGCACAATCTCCCCAAAGACCACACACTTCGCGGGCATGTATAATGTGTATGTTATTAGTCCAAAGCGGCCAACCTCACTACTATCCTCAATATGAAATTTGAAACTTCTTTGTATCATTCATTATATACTAGACATCGCGACCGGAGGTGGATGGATGCCTCCTACTTGGTACATTCAAGACAACGGTGACTTCTGGAATGGAGTAGACAGCTATGACATTTGGATTGGAGTGAGACTCTCCACTGCGAAACTTATCATCGGCATCTTAACCCAAGGTGCGGACGACGAACACTACGTAACGTCTTACAAGATGTCTTATAGCGACGATGGAAACGTCTTCGAATTTTACGAGCGAGATTGTGAAGAGAAGGTACTTCATTTTTTAGTTGTGGTTCAATTATACGTGCTACATTTTACACTCGGTTTTCCTATATCTACAAAGACCAATTTGTGTTTGCTAGATGTCACTATACTTCACGGTATCAAACTGTTGGGTTAGATGAAACAGGCAACAACAATGTACCTTCCAGATAGTCTGATATTTCTGTTTTGTTCTTCCTACTCCAGATCTTCTACGGAAACGCAGACGGACACACTATAGCAAAGAACATCTTAGAGCAGCCGGTTACCGCATTGGCCGTTCGACTGCATCCCCTTACTTGGCATAGAAGCAAAGATCCTGGCCTGCGATTCGACTTCTTGACCTGCCAAGGCCAAGGGCGAGGTTAAACCACTTTTACGACAGGGATTGTTGTCATGATTTTGTTGTCGTTGTTGTTGTTGTTGTTGTTGCACTTGTTATTACCTCGGTTATTTTGCTAGACGTGCTCTCCATGTGCTGGGTTTCACTTGGTTCGTTCGTGTCGATGTTTGCCCCCTTTAAGAAAACTATTCAACAGAGTTTTACGGACTAAAATAATTGAATATCAAATAAGATAAAACACAACTTTACCTCCAGCTCTGTTCCTTTCAAATTACGAATTTGTACGGCAAAACAAAAACATGATAACTGTAGCAATTAATTTTGATGTTACTTTTTGTGTAGCTATTTCAACACTTGAAGTTATGGTGGAAAGAGTCACCAACAACACCATCGAACTGTACCTGCCAGCTGCAGCTGATGGAGCCAGCGTAACTTATCGTCTCTACTATACCGACGCGGTTTCTCGGAAAACCTCCTCAGCGACATTCGAAGGAAGTCAGGGGCTGATCACCAACCTTCACCCTGGAGTAGAGTACCGACTAGAGCTAACTGCCGTGTACAGTTCGTACGAAAAATCTGGCGTGGGAAAAGCCACAACAGGTACTTATGATCATTACTTGTATGTAATGTACTTATGAAACTCATAGAAAAGAAATAAGTCGATACATTACATTATCCTACGAGAAACATTTTCATACAAAAACATTATCAATCCCAAACAGTTCCAGACATGCTAAGATTAGAAAAATATAGAACATGTCATTGCTATAAAATGTTATAATGATAATGTTGATAATAACTATTAGAAATCTATACCCAAGGGCTAATTGCCAGCAAAGCAAAGCAATTGTTTGCAACAAAAAATGCACAAAGAAAGTAAAGGGGATGTTACAACTACTCTACATCTATTTCTACTAGCTATTTAAAGGGTTTCTATTCTGCATGCAGTGGATGATGAATTGTTCAAGGTTTTGTGGATGTGCTCATAGAATTGTCTTGACTTCTGTCCATAGAATTGCCTTTACCGGGGAACTTGGACGTTTCTGTTGGTGAAACATATGTTCGACTGACCTGGACACCGATTCTTACCCTGCTGAATCTGCCGGTTGAAACCAACCTCCCAATCTGGTATGGTAGAATTGACGTTATCGTACTGATTATTTGTTCGTTTATTTATCAATTCACACGAAAAGAAATGATATTCATAATGTCTTTTTGTCCTGAACAAGCTATTGTCTTAATTTTTGGTGGCCGAATAGCTTTTGATTCATGGAAGAATTAGTATGGGATTTGGCTTCCTAGCAACCTGTGTGTAGTGTATTCAACAATCCTGTGGACATTCAAATACATTTCTCTAGCTTATCTGACTTACGAATTTCGATTGCTCCTTTAAGCCATACAGCTTATAATAGCTTAGCAAAAAGACTTTTACTGTTAATTTTTCTTTTGTTTTCCACAGGTATAATGTCAGTTGCATATCTTCTGATGGCACCAAAGGCCAAGTTGATTCGCCTCCAACGCTGCACTCCAGTGGGACCAACATCACGGCTCTCACTCCTGGAAAAACGTACAACATCTCTGTCAACATGTTCAGCCCCTACACAGAAGGAGAGATGACGACACTGACGCTCACAACAGGTAGTTGCTTCTGTGTACGGAGGTTTGTTTTAGGTGTGTCTGGATGTGTTCTTGTGTATTCGCCTGGTTGTTTGTGTTCTTGTGTGTTCGTCTGGATGTTTGTGTTCTTGTGTGTTCGTCTTGATTTTTGTGTTCTTGTGTCTTCGCCTGTATGTATGTGTTCTTGTGTGTTCGCCTGTATGTTTGTGTTCTTGTGTGTTCGCCTGGATGTGTGTCTTCATGGGTACCCGGGTGTGCGTAGTTACTTGAATACACTTTCAGTAGAGTGGCATGAAGTGAAGGAGTGGGAATATGGTGCCAGTGTCCCAGGAGTGACAGGAAGTAGAGTTCGACCTTGGTTGGCGAGTAGTCGGGAAGTCGTGGGAAGGTCCTGAATGTGTGACAGGGGCTTAAGAGTAACCTACACAATATGTAATAAAATGTTATTTCTCTCCGCTTTTTAATAGAGCGGGATGCCATCACTGACCTGGAGGCTGTTGAGGTCACAGAGACATCGCTCTCCTTCCAGTGGTCTCCTCCACTGGCGTCTCACCTGGCCTTCATAGTCAGTCTTGCCACATCCGATGGAGTGGAACGCTCTCAATTTTTCACCTATGAACATTCCGTTGAGTTCACCCGACTGACACCAGCCACACTGTACACCATTGGGGTACAGGTTCTTAGGTCTGACAGTTACCCTGATCCTGTTGTGACGCTTCGGGTCAGCACAAGTAAGTCTTGTCATCAATTCATGAAGAAATTACATTTTAAACTGCCGTTTATTCTATTGACAAGGTCTGTAAGATATGAAGTATAAATCAGAAATAGATAAAATAAATTAGTTGGTAACTTTTATGATGTACCCGTATATAAAAAACTGATGTAATTTAATTTCACCATCATCTATGTAAATCAATCAATTAATTGATTGACAATATCGATCTACAATCATACATTGTACAATGTACAGCAACAGGTATCAACCAACGATACAATCTATGCTGCATTCAGAAATGAAATAACGTATTCATAAAATTCGAAAGCGTTCCCTTTATATGTATCTCCTCATTATCGTTAGAAGACTTGCAAAGGATGTCTGCAGCAAATGTTTTTAAACTTGATGCAAAATGGACATTAAACTACATGTAACAATAGAGCATTACATAACTGTTGACCTTTGTTTACTGGAAGGATACCTTTTTAGGTGGGGTAAATACTAATATTTTTAAAATTCTGTTTATGTAGGTATAGACCCACCCACAGCCTTCGTCGTGTCCATAACGACAACTACAACTCTGACGCTCACTTGGAACGAACCTTATGCTACTGTCACGTGGTACAACATCACGTACTGCGCATGCGCAATTGATTTCAAAGGCAACGTTGACTCAGCCACGACAGTGTCACTACCAGCCAGTACAGAGGAATATACGATCCAGGAGCTCTCCCCTTCAACAGTCTACAACATCTCTATAGTGGCATGGACACTGTATGAAGCTAGCGAACGCGTAATGACAAATGGGAATACAGGTAAAGCTAATTGTAATATCTATTACATTCCAAAACTAACTATATTTTGTAGTACGTCCATTACATGTATTGATGATGATGATTGGTTTATTTCATATCATTAAAAAGTATCACAGTTTCGCAGTGCACGCGACGTGTGCACTGAATTGAACTGGGACTACATTATACATTATTAGCTTTATAAAATTATTCACAATTGCCTTAACTTATATACAAGGTTTTCAGAACATTAAGATAGGTGTAGTGAAAATATTTTTTTAAACAATACGATAATATATCCGGGTACATTGTATTAACAATATAGATGTATAAACAGGACATGTTTCAGATACAATACAATTACATTACAAAAACCGCATCGGTGCTTAATCTATGCAGTAAAATAAAATAAAATAACACTCAGGTACTGGTACTTTCGTTGTTATTGACAGCATGTTGCTGTTACGGGTCTCTTATTTAGTAATGATACCATGTATGGTATCGGGCTATTTCTATAGCGTGCTGTTCTGGTTTTAATAGTGTTCAACTGTTGACTATTGTGCGTATTCCTGCCGCTGACTTCTTGTCGGGTTGGCGGGAGCCAGCTGCAGTCGCAGAAGGTGGTAGAGTGAAGTAGCTTTCTGGCGAAAGATTCACAGAGGTAGTCGCGTCTTTGCTGCAACGTCGTGAGACCCAGTGTGTGGCAAGCATCCGAGTAGTTTGTATAGTGGGTCCCTAGGATAGTTCTGACTGCTCTACGTTGTATCCTCTCCAGTTGAAATCTCTGGGACAGCGTTATACCAGGTTGCCAGACCGGTACTGCGTATTCACAGGTCGGACGAATAAAACTCGTATAAATGGTGACAAGGTCCTCTCTGGTTACTCCAAATGACTTAAGTCTCCTCAGGAAGAAAAGTCTCTGGTTTCCTTTCTTGACCATGTGGTCGACCTGGGTAGTCCATTTTAGGTCATCCTGTATGTGAAGACCCAGAAGTTTTGCCACTTTGACTTGAACTAGGGGGTAGTTGTCGATTTTCAGCGAGGGTAACTGTGGTACGGATCTTGAGAAGCAGAAAAACATTACTTTGCATTTTTTGGGGTGCAGGCTCATATTCTGTTCGGCTGACCACTTGCTAAGGTCGTCGAGATCCTGTTGTAAGAGGGGAGGATCCCCAACCTTTCGGCACTCGACTAAGTTGTAACATCTATTTCAATGACATTCCTAACATTATAGGTTCTGAAGTAGCTGATAAAGATGATTTTCCATTGCCTTGCTGTGTTTTTTTTGCTTGTGCTGCTTTAATCCACACATTCAAGTATGTGGTATAGACAATTTTAGCTATTTAAGATAATTATCAGAGTGAAAATTATAGAAAATACTCGTGCTGTTTGCCTATCTAATGCATGCATCTGTGCAATTTACAATGTCTAAGGAATAAGGGTAAATGCATATCTCCAATGTACAAGTTGGCATTCATCATACATTGTAACTGTTACAAATGTCTCGCAATAACGCCCCCCCCCCTCTTTCTCAATACACTAAACTCAGTACACCTGGCATTGTATCCTATCTCCATACAGACACGGAGGCACCGTCTGGGTTGACAGTTGTTCAGGTCACAACAGCCTCCGTAAGTCTTAGTTGGGCGCCACCACGACAGCTGCCAGATCACTACGTCATCACATATGCACATGCCTTCTCCGGTCAGAGTGATGCAGTAACCATAGAAGTAGACAGAAATGTCGGTAGTATTGTACTAAGTGGACTGTCTCCAGGCACAGAGTACACTGTCGGCATCTCAGCTACCACCGCGCTTGGAGAGAGCGAAGTGGTTGATTTGAACGCCATAACAGGTAAGCAACGGAGCAATACTTTGGGTTGTTCTAAAATTAAAAAGGAATGGCAGCTACACCACACACAGCGCTATATTTAATATCAGAGTTACGTCTTTTGTGTTACGTTCGTGTCCTGAACTGTTGCGTCCAAATGCGTTTTACCCGGGTTATGCAGAATAAAGAAACAAACTTGTTCCCTTTTTCAACACGATTTGACTTACGGGCCCCGTTAGAATGCTTCATTACAGAACTCTCTCTTTTAGCTGTTCTATTTACAGAGGTGTTGCTTAGATCCTATCAACGAAATTGCAATGTAAGACCTTTTGTTTATCCCCTGCAGTTACCGATGCACCGTCAGATGTCATGATCACAAGATCTGCTGTGGACCCGGCCAGTGCCGAGCTGTTATGGACCGCTCCTGTAGCAGTCATCATGGGATATACGGTCACCTTCAGGTAAGGTTCCATATGCGATATTGAGATTATACTACAAATAATATAGATAAAATAATAATGATTACTATAATGATAATAATGATAAAATAGTAACGACAATAATAATGATAACCGGTTTATCTCACATGCCCGATGGCTAATTGCACGTACATGTAACATAGATAACCATATCATGACAGAACATAAGAGCATAACATAGACAATAATGGACACAGTGATACTTGCTATTATGTTATATTACATATTGCTTCTCGATTTATAAGACGAGCATAATTTCTACTTTTTATGTTTAAGTACTTCAAGAGTTAGGTCGCACAGGAGCGTCTCCCAAGAGGAAAGTCAGTCCATACTGGTGGACCGCGTGGCAACTGATGTGACGCTGTACGAACTCCTGCCCTTACAATACACTGTAACCATCCGGGCCGTGGGGGTTTATTCAGACAGTGACGAAGTGGCGGTGCTCCTTGAGGAGTACATTGGTAGACATATGTGTTTTCTCCTACTATCATAATAATACTAAAACCTTCATAACTGTATATGAAGAGATATCAGCCACATAGTTTGAGGTGAACAGGGATTAATGCGCATTTAGTTGATAAGCTAAAGACGACATTGTGTTGTAGATAAGATATTCGGTTTATTACCTCCGTGAAAAATGGAGGTATGGTTTATAGCTCCGTTTTATTATCTCTGAGTGTGTGCGTATATTTATTTGGAGCAATAATCTTAGAACCTCTGGATGGATTTGGTATGGTGGTAGGTGTTGAAGACGCAAACGTCAATATCGATTTTGCCCCCCCCCCCCCAAAAAAAAATTGCTGACCTTGGTACTACAGAAGAACCTTTGTCCCGACATGTGGTGATCTTGTTGTCGTTTGTTGTATATATTTTCTAACTTTTAGACCTAATGTTAAGTTTCCGGTAGTCGTAAGGAAACTAGGGGAAACCTTCGGCACATTCTATGTCAGCTGCCTTGAAATATCCACAAGTAGAATCTGCTAATCATCTGTATGTTCGTAATTAGTACGTGAGATGCGATGACCGATAAAATTTCTTTTGCAGCCCCAACCATGAGTGTAACAACAGACATTGCAGGTGAACTTGAGAGTGACTCTTATTTCGACATTGACGGTAGTGAGTCATCTGACTCAGAAGCGGAAGATAATGGCGAGACAAAACCGACCGATCCCAGTGGTACTGAGCTGCCTGCTGAAGGGCTAGGAGAACAGGTAAACCACCGTTTGCATTACACGCATCTCGCTGTCCTTACAATTAAAGGATACCCAAGCTATATTAGGGCCCGAAAATTTGATTTTGAAAGTCAATTCATTCAGCTATTTCTATACATGATTATTTTCAACAACACTATTACAATGTATAGCGACATCCATGATGCAAAAATATGACGTCGGTGTGATGTAGCCTTTTGTAGGCTAGCGAAACTAAGGGGATGATTGTACGGCTCGTTTTTGGCGTGGTTTTAAAATGCTCAAAGGGGGAAATGTGCTAAATAGTGTTAGGGAATGTCACTACTAAAGATTTCAGCATTCCCCCCCCCCCCCCTTTTTTCCCTTAGGCTAATATTGCTTTGGTTGCCTTTATTTAAAATGAAGTAACCGAAAACACCAAATATATGTGACATAGCAACAATGTGATTTAGTGTACATGTTTTATGAATATGCATGCGGTTCAAATGCAACCGAGCTTTTTAAAACATTACAATTTGCGTGTTAAGTACGCACAGTTTGTACTAACATGTACATTTGCATACGACTCTTTTACAAGCCAACAACAGCAGCAATGGTGTCGAATGTAACAAAAGATGCAGATGCACGAGTTGTGAGTACGATAATTCATAGTTGCCTGGTTTTGCTGTGATAGAAACAATCATTGATATAGAGATGACTCACTTCATTGTGAACATTTTAGAAAGCTGCCATACATTTTACTCTTCAAAAGAAATGCCTTTCTTCGACTAACTCCAGCACAGTGAATAAGTGTCCTCTGCAGAATCTGTGTGCGGTTTTGAAAAGCTATCAAAAAGAGATTGACCTTTTATTAGAAACCCATTGGATTAGAGACATCTACTTTATTCTTCCTGGATTCATAAAAATGCAGAATGTACATACACATAATTGCAATACACACAAAGTAACAGATATATATATAACGACAATACACACACGATAATGACAATAATAACTACAGAACAACATGTTACGCAAGAAGAGATATCGATGATAAAGTCTAAATTCATTAATCATGTCTGTTTCAATTTCTCTAGCTTGGCACAGAAATGCCCAGACCTGTTGAGGAGGATTTGAATCCTCCACAGTTGAAACCCGCCATTGATGCACTTGAAGGAACGGTTGGCAACACCACAAGTGCACAGGAAGTGAGCATGGATGCTAAGGTACGATTTTCGTTCCTTCGCCAAGCTCTATAATGCACTTATGAAGGATTGGATACCAAAGTCGTTGAACAAGTGTTTTATTCAGTACCAACGTTTCGGTGACCGTCTGTCACCTTCCGCAGGGTAATTCTGATTGGTTCTACTATGCACTGCAAGTAGGTTTCGCTGCTAACAGATGCAGTCCTAACTTCGTTGTGCACAAAGAACTTTGTTATGGAGTGACTTACCAACCTGACGAAACATTTTAAGGACTTTTCAAGGCTTGGTTATATTTTCGTGGATGACATGAAATACTTTGATTATAAAATATCTTATTCCAGCAGTATTCTCACCAATCATCATCAATTTTTACATTCCAGAAGTTCCAAGACATCATAAGAGGTTTCATAAAAGCCTTACTGGAACCGAGGAGCATGGAAGAGCTGAGCGCTACGTTGAACACCTTTGTTGAGCTGCACAAAAGATTCCCACACCTCTTCAAGGAGTTTGAGGTAAGATTTAGGGACTCCTTGCGATAATAACATTGTGTACAGGATTAGAGAATAACACATTCTTAAAAGAAGAGAATTTCGGGGCAAGAGACATTAAACATCTTATGAATGAAAACTTGGAAGCATTTTTGTTAAACTTCTTGCTTGTTCTAGGATGACGTCATTTACGTAGGGAACAGATTGCTACAAGGACTTGAAAGTCTCGGGGCACTAGATACAGACAGTGAGCGACTCAGCGAGCTTCTAAGAGGTAAGAAAATATTTTTGAATTATTCACATTTTGTCTAATACAGTCAGCTAAATACTTGTTATGATACAGTGATGACCACTACTCGCAGCACGAATGCAATAAACATGGCAAAACGAAATGCTGTTTTTGTTGCATTTAGTTAATGAGATGTAAATGATAAAACTTCCAATTTTTTTACTTAATGGATAATAAAGATAAAGACTAGATTTACCTGGATTTACCTGGATTTGAAAAAATTCCAGGGCTCTTCGATATTCTTGGTCCTTATATTACGATCGGGGATTCTGAGGAAAGCAGCGCTCACGTTGACGGACATAGCATTGATGTTGACCTTGAGGGACACAGCGGTGACCTTTTGGAGTCAGACGAGGATCCATGGCTTGACGATGTAGAGAGAGGAGCGTTCGTCGAGGCGAGGTCAAAAAAGAAACAAGAGGTAGTACAGTAGAATCCGCTTAACTGCATTAAAACCAATTTGTCAGCGTTTTGGTGCAATCATCCGGCTGTACATGATTTTCATCTATTTTTTTTTATTCAAAAGTTCTCTTCTAGAAATTGTCGTTTCTCCTCTTCGATCCATATGTTTGTGTACGCTTTCTGTGTACGATACAGTTGATCAAAGTCTGTCACCTTCCTCAAAGCAATACTGGCTGGTTGTACTAAGCACTGCAGCTAGGTGTCGCTGCACTGTGACGAAACATTTCACTTTCCACGCTTAACACACATGTGTTTGCGTTCCAGGACATTTCCAGAGTTTCTGCAGTCTTGACAACTATTGACAGAGCGGCGAACGTTGCTTTGAGGGCAGTAAAGGCAGACGGTCGTCCCATTGAGCTGCGGGCGTCTGGGTTCGAGGCTAAAGGTTAGATGCTACTGGTATTTCCTTGTTAGACCAAAGTGATAACTAGATGTTGACTTGTGATGGTAACCCCTGCATTGTAAATATGTAGATATTATAACATAAGGAAGAGTAAAGACATTAGAAATTCAACCAAAGATTGTTCAAGTAAACGTTCTCATATATATTTCTGTTGGGGATATCTTTTGGAAAGTAGACTTGCTTCCTAGAATTGTTGCATAATTTACCATACGTTTTATCAATTTATTATCTGCTTCTGTGAGTTCCGGCGTTTACATAACTTGATAGAGTCGTTTTGTTATAAGTCAATGTGTACAGTACAGGTTTGTTTATTGAAAGCTTTGCAACGTCACATACAAAGATATATATATGCATACAAAAATGCATTTCTCTTTAAATAGAAATTTTACATGCACAATTGTTAGTAAAAGATACCGACATGTACCAATGGAAAACTTCAAGTGAATAAAATGTATGGACAAAAACTTATTGCATGCATGAAATGTTCTCTTCTTTTTTCTTTTCTTTTCGTAGTGATGACACTGAGTAAGGGGTCGGCGAGACAAGGTGGACGGGCATTCCAGATTGGGGGAGGAAGTTTTTCACTGCCCCCTCTTGGTGAAGAAGATATGAAAGGTGTTGACAAGCAAGTCAACTTAAAGGTATTCATTGTTGCTTACACATGTGTGTTTTCGTGGAAAAATGAATAATCTATTTTGGAAGTGGCTATAGACTTGATGATCCTGTCAGCAGTGGAAAAAAATCATACTGCTGACAGGATGATCCAGGGAAACAATTTCATAAACTGTTGCCTAAAGTTCGTTTTCGGTCTTCAGATTTATGTGTTTAATTTGTTTTCTCGTTTTCAGGTGAAATCGTTTCGGGATAACCTCTTTACTTGGGACACCTCTCTACAGCACACATCGTCACCTCTCATGGAACTCACCTTACTAAACGATAACTTTCAAACTGTGCATTATCAAAGCGAAGCCAACTACGTCACGATCACCCTACCCAGGCTGACCAATCACATCCCAGCGCCTCAACATAACGTCATCATGGCTAGGAGGAAGCAAAACAAAGCTGCGCATGCGTTTAATCTGACGTCACCAGGCTATGGGTTCCTTCTAAGCCTCGATTTCAACCCTTCTAATGTCATTTGCCGTATAGACCTTGGATATGGTGACGAGCCAGAGGTCTCTAAATGGGACCGTATCCAGGATGTGGTTGAAGATGTAGGATTTAAGCTGCGTTCCTCCAACAATGACAGTAAAGTGCTGTTGGTGAATCGAACACAAGTCGTCAAGGGAAATGAAACAGTGCTGGTTCCGGACCTTGCAGAGATCGGGAGTTACCATTTCGCTCTCAGATTCTATGGTAAGCCCAACCGAACTCGTTTAGATACAGCCAACTCTAGCTTTAAAATCAGTCTATTGTTTCATGAATGTCAATCACTTTCCTTGTCACATTAATGTTTCTTAAGTCCATAGCAAATCATGGAATGCATGTTTCAACTCTATGCTCTATGTACTATGCAATAATGCTTCGGGCACAAACTTCCAAATAAACTTTTATTACGAAATTAACTAAAATTAAACATTAAGTCAGCGATGGTAGATGCAAGTTATGAACTTGTCTTAACTTCAAGAAATACAAAAACTGTCAGAGGTGTCAGCTATCATATCTGCTCGCACGTTTTGAAAGATTTGTAAACTGACTTATATTGCCTGTCTGTTTCTGTCACATTATTCAATATTATGCTTTATTTGTTTTTTTTTCGTCCTACGAAGGGTACGATTCCGAGTACGAGTTCTATGGGACAGAGTATGGTACAACCTTTCCGATGAGGATCGAGTACAGTATGCTGGTAACTACCATAGGCTGCCGCTTCCGGAATGAGACAACGGACCAATGGGAAGACAGGGGATGTAAGGTAAATTTGCACATGTTCACATAGCCTGCAGTTCTGAGAAAAGACGCTAGAGATTCCAATTGAACTATCTATTCCCAGCCCAAATGCTTTACCTTCCACTTAAACATATCGTGCCCATAGCAAGTTCAGAGCCGAGATATCAAAACTGTTACCATTAATAACTGCGAGGAGGCCAAGAGTCAATCCTGTTCTTTCGTCACCTACCAACATACAAACATTGAGTTATTCTGTTAAACCACAAAATCACAAACACTAACAAAAACATAACCTATTTGCGAAGGCAACGAATGCATTACTTTCCTAGCGCTACCCAGATGAATGTTCACGGGCATAGTACTATGAAGCTCCCCTCTTAAAGTTCAACATTTCTACAAACTATTAGTCATGGCAGTCCTTATTTCTTGAACTGTTAGTGACGAATCGTTTGTCCACTGTCTTTTCTCCAGGTTAGCCCCAAGTCTACCCTGACCGAGACCGTCTGCCTCTGCAACCACCTGACGATGTTTGCCACGGATGCCTTCGTCCCGCCGAATAGCATCAACTTCGCCACGGTGTTCAGCAAACCTCTCCACAGCAGCGGCATCGTGCTGTCCACGGTCATCTTCCTGTGGCTGGTCCTCTTCGTGGCGATGCTGTACGCAAGACTGGAAGACATCAAGGACCGCAAGAAGGTAAAGTCGTTTGGAACCGCATGTTTGATAATTCTTTACGTTTGGGATCGCATTGCACGCAGCAACACCTACCTCCAGTGTGGAATTAGTACCAGTAGTATTTCCGTGAATAAGGTGACTGACGGTGACCGAAACGTTGGCTGTGATGGTATGTCTTGGTTGTGAATAAAGAACCGTGTTATCCAAGAATGTAAAGTCGTGTTGAAAATGAATAACCAGAAAGCTGAGAAGAGGACAAGAGACATTTGGGAAGATTGTTATCATGATTGAATCCACGTGTAGTTCCACATTCGCGGCTTCTCTTTCTTTCATTCGGTACGAAGTGGACAAACTTGCGCATGTCATTTTTTTTAATTGCCCCAAGTTTTCCACATCTTACCAATGGACAAAAAAATTATATCTTCCGGCTCAAGTCAGGCAATCCGTCTATCTATAAAAACGTTTGACAATTCATCTTCCAATGCATGCAGCAAAGATGTCAAACAATTCAAACAGCTGAAATAGAAAAAGGTTCAGCTTAATAATTATTTCACCTTTAATTTATCTAATAGTATGTATTTCATTTTCCTCTATAATGTATGTTCAATGTTACACACTGCTGTTTCATTTTGCAAATTAACTTTCCAGAATGGATCTACAATAAAGTTATTATTATTATGGTTTTGAAAACATAATTGATGGTAAATAAAAGGGATCTGTTTCCTTTATCCCACAGTGGGTGACGTCATCGCTCCCCGACGACAATCCTCACGACCAGTTTAAGTACGAGATCACAGTCTACACCGGTACTGCGAGGAAGGCAGGCACCAGGTCTAAGATTGCCTTTCTTCTCTGCGGGGAGAACGCTGACACCGTAGTGCGCATCTTTGACGACAAGAAAGATGTATGTCTTTAATAAATAACTTTATTGCAAGTTCATGCCCGAAGGTTAATTGCAGACAAACAAGTACATGGATATTCATGGGAATCGACATAGTTGTCTAGTCTCCTGTGAAAGTTCTATGTTAACTAAGGTTGACTATGGTTGGGTTTGACTTCTTTTTTGAAGGCAGTGGAAAATGAGGAGACCCACGTTTTGTATCGTAAGTGGGTTGGTTGATTTTAGTACTGTAGTAAGATTGATTTTTGTAAGTTAGTCAAATGGTATAACCACGTGTAGCTCGTTATCTTTAATCTAGCACATCTTTATGTGTAACGAATTCGAACGCATGGCAAGTAAATGGTCACACGTCGTTATGCTCCAAAAAATATTACAGCTGGGTTGTGATGGTATTTGTAACGTAGCGGCTTTTCTATCTACTGCAGCAAAACCTCCTGTTTTTGTATATTCTGTTTTGAACATGCTGTGGTTCAATTTGTGTTGTTGTTGGTACAGCTCTTCAAGGCAGGAAGCGTCAACAAGTTCCTCATGAGCACCCCGCGTGACCTGGGCTCCCTCACGCACATGCGCATCTGGCACGACAACAGCGGGAAGTGGGAGTATGCGTCGTGGTTCCTTGGGAGGGTGAAGGTGCATGACCTTCGAACGGAACAAATGTGAGAGACAAAAATGTTTAGTTTTCACTATCAATAGGAAATATTGTAGTTACAACACATCTTCCACCTTACGTCCTGTCACTACAATATTCCAGTGATTGCGGAGGTGATAGGTCGTTTGTGGTAATATAATAGCCGAAGTTCAGAGACCTTCTTCAGTGCGATAATACACATGTACTAGTAACCAGTTCGAGTTCACTTTGTACTGCAGCTAGGTGTCGCTGCTAACAATGCGGTCCCAAACATAAAGCGTTTCTTGGTTTCCGCAGGTCCCAGTTCCTGTGTAACGGCTGGCTGGCCGTCGAGGATCCGGAAGGGATCGACCGCGTCATCCCGGTGGCCAGTCCGGACGAGCTGACGTCACTGGGCTACCTGTTCCGCACGTCTGTGCGTCACGTGCTGACGGACAAGCACCTGTGGTACTCCATCCTGTCCCGCCCCACCCGCAGCACCTTCAGCCGCGTGGAGAGGATCATGTGCGGCCTGTCCATGCTCTTCAGCGCCATGGTGGCCAGCGCCATGTGGTACAAGTAAGCGCAGTTAATTTAACGTTTACCTTTGTAATAAAAGTTTATTTGCAAGTTCATGCTCGAATGCTAATTTCATGTTCTTCTTCTTCCGGTAATGTCCAGCGGCCGAAAAATCGGCCATCACTGACATGTAAAAAAGTTAATGGTAGAAACCTAGGAGACATGCATGTGACAGTGGACAGCGATTAACGTTGTTGTAACAAGAGAGTACTCAAAAGACGTGGGATATATATATACAAGTTTGGTTTGAAAGCTTTTTTGGAAGCAGGGGAAGACGAAAAGCCCCACCTTTTCTATAATCAGGAACCTTCTACAATCAGAATTAGAACTGATATACAATCAGAAACCAGCTCATAAGGCAAAGCTTGAACAAACACCTGCTACGAAGGCTATGCTATTGGGTCCTATTTTGCATTCGTTCCTATATTCAAGCTGTTTATGATCCACCGTTTGCCACTCTAAAGCATCTGTGTCGTTGAGAAATTATCGTCTTCAAAATCTGTATCATTTTAACGTTTACTGTCTTAAGTCCCAATGTTTTAGAGACATGGTCCGTACGCATGTCCGTAGCAAGCTAATGTGTCTAACATGTATATTTGCTTTCTTGCAGGCCCAGCGACAGTGCTGGAGGCCAGAATGCCCTGCGGATTGGCCCAGTCACCCTCACGGTGACGACCCTCTACATCAGCTTCATGACGACGCTGACAGTTTTCCCCATCAACTTCATCATCGTGCGTCTCTTCCGGAAGACCCGAAGGAACTTGAACGCCGTCGTGCCAGATGATGATGATGAGGAAGATGAAGAAGAGTCAACGGTCACGTCACAAGATGACGTCACCGTCGTTACGTCATCTAGGCCCATCATGGCCGACGCAGGCTGTCAGACAGAGGACAGTGACGTCATCGTTTACGACCTTGACGAAGAGTGTGGCATGGAGTGTGAGGTTGAGGAGGAAGAGAAGAATGGTGCTGAACAAAGTAGGGTGGAAGTCGCTAGGAAGAAGACAGGCCTTCCGCCATGGTGCATCTACATCGCCTGGTTTCTCGCCTTCTCCGTGGCGTTTGTCTCCTCTTTCTTCGTCGTCGTGTACAGTCTCGAGTGGGGCTACAAGAAGTCTGAGGAGTGGTTCACCTCCTTCGCCATGTCGTTCTTTCAGTCCGCCTTCGTGTTCGAGCCGGCGAAGGTGATTAGTATTAGCTTCTGCTAGAGTTTGAATTATAGCTTTTAAACAGTTGTTATTGCAACCATTTCTTGACATTGGTTAATAAGTTTAAAGGAGAATACCAAGCCTCCTTGAAGTAATTGTGGTGTTTCATATGACTAACTCAATCTTACTTCTTCTTGCAGGTCATCTTGATTACGTCATTCCTGACGTATTTGCGGAGGAAGCCCGCGGACGAAGACGGCGCCTCAGCCATGCAGGAGCGGTACTTCGTGCAGCCCGCCAAGCCGATGGATTCAGCAGGTATAGGCCTTGGTTGTCTTTAGCCTCTAAAGGATCTTTGGTCCTAAAGACAGTAAACTTCATAACCAGTCAATACTCACCTGGTTCTAATCTGCTAGTGGCCTGACACAAATAATTCTTTACATTTACAAAACGCATTATGTTGAAAAGACATGTGAGAACAAGACCTTCATACTATGTTAGTCTAATTGTATAGAATTGTCCTCCTGCAACATTTCTTTCGTATCATTTCAAAGAGATCCCCGTGTCAACTGTGAAATCATGTAAATTACTCAAGATTACCGAATGACAACATAGAATTTTCAGCAATTTCGTGTAGCACGTATCCTCTGGGCTGGTAAACTGGAATTTCGCTTTAACAGCTCAAATTTGCATCTGTGTATCATCCATATACAGATGTTCGCTTGTCTTATACTATCTTTTAATGCTGTACAAGTGGCGGCTAGGACATAAGTTGCATAACTGAGTCCGTCCCACTAGGCCTTGTATATATATTTTTTTCTTCTGATGTCTTTTTTATGATTGAATAAAGGAGATAACTTTGTTCATATAGAGCTTCGAAGGAGAAAGAAGCTACCGAAGGAGAACAAGGGGCGCCTTGAAGTGGCCCGACACCACCGCGAGAAGCAGGTGCGGATGAACCGCGTCATCTACGAGACGTTGTCCCTCCTGGCCTTCGTCTTCGTGCTGATCGTGGTGACGGAAGTGGACCGGGACCCGAACGCCTTCTACATGGACAGGTCTCTGCGGAAGACTTTCGTTACAGGAATGGACCAGGTAATTGTTCATAATGTTATCTTTTCAGAAGACACAAGGTGAAATTACTACAGTAGTTTTGTGACTGAAGACAATACAAAACTAGAGTTCCACGACCTCATCCCTTCGCACAATGATGTTAACCTTTTCGAATAAATGTTTCTCATTGATTATGCAAATAATGTCCTAATTTGCATAACTTATATTAGTTGACCACACAGATACATGCACCCGAAAACATAACCTTCTTGGCGAAGGTAATTAGGCGAAGGCGAAATGGTCGCGTCTCAACTTCATTGTCTGATTAAAGCTTCCTTGCTCAAGTAGAATATTCCGATAATTATCATGTGTGAATAAACAGATCTTGATTACAATGTTCGGCCTTATCATGATATTTCGTTTCTTTTTCTATAATGGCATAGGAGGCGATAGTATTCCTTAAAAGGAGCGATTCGAATTGCTGAAATTGAAAAGAAATCTAAAAAAAAGTGGAGGTTTTTCTCATTCTTGTTTCTTTTGGACGCACAAACAATAAATCCGTATAACAATGAACTTCAAACTCATAACTGCCCAGGTCAAGACGGCCCAAGACTTCTGGAAGTGGACAGATGCTGTCCTGTTGCCAGGCGTGTACTTCAACACGTGGTACAACGGAGTGCTGGGCAGACGGGTGGATCGGCTCCACCTCCACGACACGGTTGCCTACAGGTTCCAACCTCCACGGCTTCGTCAGCTCAGGGTCTCACCCGGTAGGCGTCGCTTTTAACATGCTGTAGTTTATGTTCATCATAGGTAACTGCATATACGCAACCCCGCAGTACCCTGGTCATTTTGTTCAATATGAATACTAAAAATGATCTTATGGGGTATAATTGAGGGTATTCTAAGCACAAAATCAGCATTCTGGATGTGCTTGCAATGCTACGTTTCTAGTTTGACTTGTGTTTACTTTTGTGTGTTTTGTGAATTGCAAAAGACTTTTCTAAAGTCCTTGTACTTTTTGTGTCAATATTGTCAACATAATCATGCCATTAAATCACTTCTTTTGTCATTAATTGTCATGTGCCAAGGAGTACGTATTGAATGTATTTTTTATGATGTGTTTAAAGTATTTCAAACCAGTCCCTTATTCACTTTTGGACTTTCTTTTGGTTACTGTTATCTATTTTTGTTATTGGATTTTTATCATTTGCTTCAAAGCAAATGACATAAAGAAGATGCATGGTACGGAAACAGAAATGGTAACACGTGAAGAACCGCTATGGTTATCAATAGTGTCACTTTGTAAATATAAGATTACTGCTGTTTGTACAGGTCACTGCATGGTGGATGGCTCCGTAAAATCTCGTCATTGCACCGCTGGATTCTCCTGGAACGTCCAGGAATCGGGTGACTTCTCCGCCGGATGGAAGCCTCGTGACCCGGACGACAACTCCACGGGGCCATGGACCTTCCGTCCCGCCTACGAACTGAAGGGGCTGCCGGCGTTCGGACAACTGGCGACGTACCCTGGCGGTGGTTACGTGTCCATCATGAAGAAGTCTAAGATAGCAACGATGAAGAGGCTGGAAGAACTCAAGAATAACACCTGGATCGACCGTTACACTAGAGCTGTTATGGTCGAGTTTACTGTATACGCAGAGGGGAGCAACCTGCTGAGTTCGGTTAACCTGATCTTCGAGTTAAGCACTGCAGGAGCGTTTGTACCACACTCGACAGTCAACACCTACCGACTCTTCAACTACGAGAGAAGCCGGGGGATCGTGGTAATAGTGTTCCAGATGCTTTTCGTGACGCTTCTCGTGTATGTTGCCATACGGGAGTGGGAGAAAGCCGCGAAGGGGAAGGCTAAGTACATCCAAGACTACTGGAACGCCTTGGAGATAGCCACCATAGTCGGCGGATTCGTGGCTGTTGTGATGTATGGGGTTCGTGAGGCGTTTTCAAACGTGGCTTTGAAGGATATCAAGAACAGCCGTTACACTGACGACGGTAAGATGGCAAAACCTTAATTTCATCATAAATATTCAATGTTTCTCCTGTAAAGAATAATTTAACGAGCATTGGACAAAAAGTGCTCATATGAATCCCCTGCTCATAGAAATAACAAAATAAGAACAATAACAACAAAAGTGAACTAATAATTACAAATGTGACATACCGATTAAGTTGAAAACAAACAAAAATATAACATGGCTAGCTTACGAAAATGAAGAAAATAAACAAATATTCCACTGTGTAAGATAGAGTTGGAAACAATGTCGAAAATGAGACCATTAATGGAGTATAGAAGGTAGGAGTGCCCGTAAGAAGTAATGTGCATAATGTGTTGTCTGTTGATTTGATTCAGTCGGAGGGGAGTATGTCTTTAAGATGTAAACTAGATATTGATTGCAGCATTTGGGTCCTTTAGCTATTGTATAATTTATAGTGTAACAGATATTTGTCTGAAATTTCAGAAGTGTTTGTGAACTTCCAACACATCGCCTACTGGGATGCCATCTACCACTACGTGGTCAATTTCGTCGTCTTCATCAACATCGTCAAGTTTGTGCGTCTGCTCCGCTATAGCCGCCGCATGACCGTCATGATGACAGTCCTTGCCACTATGCGGACTGAAATCATCATGTTTTTCATCCTCCTCTTCTTCCTCTTCTTCTCTTTTGCTCAGCTGCAGCATCTTCTTTTAGGGTCTCATGTGGAAGGTTTCCGGTCCGTAGCCCAGTCTCTCCTTCACCTCTTTCCATCCCTTTTGCGCCGGTACAAGTTGGAGAAAATGGTCGAAGTTGAACTCATCAGTGTTGGTTTCTTTGCTGTCTTCTTTGTTGCTTCTTTCCTGATCCTTGCCAATCTTCTGTTGAGTATCATGAGGAGGGCCATTGTCATAGTCAAACGTCAGATCAAACAGGAACAATCGCGTGATCTGGAGATGGCTGAGTTCATCAGGAACAACTTCGTCTCGTGGCTGTCGCTAGGAGACAAGATAGGTGAGTGTTCTGCATTTGCAGGATTGCGTTTTTGCGATAATGAATTAAGTATGTTTTTCGAATATCATACCAGAGTTTGTAAAGATGTTTCCTAAAGACTATAGCTCTGCTGAATATATCCTGAATGTAAAAAATCTACTGAGCGATCCGTTTTGTGTATGAATAACTGCACATGTGTTACTTTGGGATGAAAAGCCTTACAGTAGTAGAGATGCCTCACTAAACAGTCCTCTCATAGTGGGTATTCATGTGTGTTGACCTCATTTTGCACCATGAAGGCTTTGATTGATTGATTGATTGAAAATGGAGGTATTGATTGGGATGTGTGTGTATGTGTGTCTATGTGTGTCTGTATTTTCTGGATGGATTGTAATGATATTTGGTATGTAAGTAGATGTTGGGCAGACGAATGTTAAGGTAGATTTTGGGCCCTCTGCTGTGTGACCGTGGTATTGCAGCAGAACTTCCGGTTTTTGTATCTTTTGTTCTGGACATGTTATGGTCTTGTTACATCTGCATCGAAGTTTAAATGTTCTCTATCCCACATCAATGCAGCACCACCAGAGGAAGGCCCGAAGTACGTCGACAAGGGCACATCCTGCCAGGCAGGCGACCTGATGGACCTTGACCTCTTGGCTGCCGCTGAACTTGACTACGTCATCGTGAAACTCGACGAGCTTTTCCCAGAAGCCTTCAGTGTCGAGGCAAGTGGAGAAGGTGGCGACAACAAACAAGGCGAGAAAAATATTGATAAGAAAGTAAGGTTCGTTGATAGTTGCAATTAAGCAAGTGGGAAAGATCACGCACCAAGGTGCTAAATCTTAGCCAAGATGCCTAAGAAATAGGTGACAAATGAATGTATTACGAGAATGAAGAAAGATAGCAAAGGTCACACAATTGTACATAGTCTAATTAATTTACATAATTGTATATAGTTTGATTAATTTCAGTACGATATGTATGATAGGTGAAATGTCACTGTACACATGTATATCTACTTGCGTTGCAAACGTAAGTAAACGTTGAAATCACCTATTGAATTTGTATTGCATGCTTCGATAAATAATCTATTTGCATGTTGCATATTTTTGCGTTGTATATTACGGTGTTGACACTACATAAGACGACAAGAAGTTCATGTTGACATTTCATTATTCAGGTTTGCCTGCAGTTATAGCTGAGTATATGATTGTGTCAATATGACCCACTGTAAATATTATACTATTGGAAATATCATACAACTTACACATTGTAAATGTAATACACGAATTACATATGCATACATATATATCTATGTACAGTTATATAACAAAGAAGAATTACTACCAGAGTTGGAAACCCAAAATTGAAAAATGTCTAATTCCATCTCATATGAGCTTGTTTAAACATTTTCCTTATCGATAAAGTCATTAATATTCAATTCGTTTTAACACTTTTCCTTAGAAATATTAGTAAAGTCATTACTATTCAAAATATGTGTCTATGCGTTTTCTTTTATCATATTCAGCTAAGCACATATCCGGCTTATGTAGCTTGGGCTGAAAGACATTGATAGCAAAGAAAACTTTTTGTTTTTCAAATGTGAGATTTATCTTTACAAATAAATCGTGTAATTCTTACAAGACTTTTCATCATAACATCATGCTAGGACATGCGTGTATAATCATTTCCAGCGCCTCACAACTTCACAACAAAAGATCCTACGACAAGTTGATTTTATAGCTTTTCTAAAAGAACTGGAAGTCGTGATATAGATGAATGGATTCAACATACTTCCAGTAAGAACTATAGAAAAAGCCATTGTTTTCAAAAGGATGATTCCACTAGGGGGCCGAGACGCCCTGTTCCAAATCACACCTACGGTTAGTGGAATGTACGATATAGCAAACGTTATCAGAATCAATATGGCGGCGCGTAGAGTGACTACATCCACACGCACAATATTGTTCAAGCCGTTCGGTTGAACCGACAGCATATGTTGTCGCGTTTTGCGGTAGATCTTGTAGTAACAGACGGCAACCACCACCAGGGATAACATCACCAAGGAGACAGTGATCTGTAAGATAGCAACAAAGAAAAGTTTCTTATGATGTCCTTTTGCGTTTTGTTGTTGTTTACAAGTATCAGGGTTGTTTTCGCCCTTCTAAAGTTGTGACACAAACTTTTGATGTGTCGATCTCTACAACTCCTTTGTGCACTGTTTTGTATGAACGTGTATGCGATTCTTACTGATGATTGGACAAAACGCGTAGCAATGGGTTTTTTATCTAGTTTTCCAGCCTTTGCTACACAGAGTCATGAAGGCGCACCATAAATTGGATTTTGACGGATCTCATGTCTGGCCAAAAGAAACAAAAAGCTAAGTATCCGAGTTGTTAGCTTCTTTAGTAATCTGAATTGTGGTGATTTTGTAAAGGGCTCCCTTTGAAATCAGTTACTCAGATAACTAAATGGACTGCCCTCAAGGTTCAGATGGAAAATAATTGGTGACGTAACATTTTGTCACTAAATCCTCCGCAGGGGGTTTCATTTAAGCCCCCCCCCCCTGAAAATCAGTTACTCTGATGACTGAAGGGATTAATCTTAAGATTCATAAATAAAAAATTAGAACTTACCATTTCTGTAACCGAATCTTTGACAGGAGGTGTCTTATACAGCTTGTTGACGCAGTTCTGATAGGTTGTGGCGGGGAAGATTGCGTAATGGGTCGCGAGAGACAGTGAGACGACAGCCACGGCGCAGGACGAGATGACAGGATGGACAGTCCTCAGGAGGATGTCAGTATAGACAACAGTGATGACCCTGAAGACGCCCACAACGGCTATCAGGCACGCCGAGGCGTTGATGTTCAGCACGAAGAAGAAACTGACGATGCGACATAACCCTTCGCCCGAGGACGTCTCAAATTCGTACGTCCGTGCGAGGTAGAGTGGCGCGACTAGTCCGCACATCAGTCCGTCCACTACGGCGAGGAACAACAGCGGGATGTTTGCCGGCGTACGGAGGGACTTCTCCAGAACAAACGTGGCAAAGGAAAGAACGTTTGCGGTCGTACCAACCAACATAACAACCACAAGTAGCAAGCAGTTAACGATCTGTAACGTTTGAGGGTAGATAACGGTGTCATTCGTCGCAGTTGTAACATTGTCGACGACTGACGGTGTAACGTTGGGATACATAGTCGATCCGGTAGCACGCAGATTTCGAGAGGCCCCCTCTTCATATGATGCCCGGCAGCGGTTGGCAAAACTGGGAGAACTTACAGCCGTCGTATCGTTTTTGTCGCGACATAATGTCTTTAGCAACCGGACATCATCATGTCTGTTACCAAGAGACACGCGAATGCCAAACAGTGTTAATATATCATCAATACGTGACGACACCTATTGTAAACAATAAACGTTCGTTTGCGCGGTAGTGGAGTATTTAGAAACAGTTCAGGTCGTTACAAATTGCTGGGTCCAGCCGGTGCGCTTTGTTCAGGAAAGTTCGACTGGCCTGATTAAAGCTTCGAGGTTTGTTTTGCGCCCTCCTGAGGTAAGCTTGTCGGGTGGCGGAAGGGTCAGCTCCCGATGGAGGAAGGCAAAGGTAACGGTAAAATCAGCCGTTCTCTATCGAAGTGAATCTTATTGGTTAGAGGACTCACCACGGCTCGTGATTTCAACCAAGCATAACATGTCACTTCTACTATTTGTTTGATAAGCATGTTGTGTAAGTTGTAGATAAGGAGGAACAAAGGTCAAACGGCCTCTCCGGAGATCGAGAAAGATATCATGACCTAATTTGAGCAAGCAATCTACGTAAGAGGGATGTCCCAGTAGCTCAACTGATAGCAGCCTCACAGTTAAGCACATGGTTCCAATTAGTTGTTGACTGGGAGTAACCCCTGGTCTAATCCAGGGAAGGGCATCTCGGTTGGAGCTGCATGTGTCTTTCGGAAGGGACGTAAAAGGGGGTCTCGAGTTCGAGCACGGTAAATCGGAAGGGCTAGCAACCCCACCCTGTACAAATACACTCTGCTACAGAAACAGACATGCCCAAAGGTCACACAACATCTGCTTGGAGCTAGGGTACATACACAAAACACTTATTCTCCAACAAACCAAGAACAAGTGTCACGGATTCTTCAGTAAACGTTGTTTATTTCCTCCTTATATCGTGAAGACTTTGACATGTAGAAGCACCACCTTAATTTTTACCGGTACAAAAGTAAACATAGATTCGACACGAGGATATTAACTCAAAGTGCATTGCAAACTTTCAATATCTACAGAACACCGAATGTCCTTATAGAGTTTATACAATTCTTATGTTGTTCATATGTTACATACAATGATCTCAAATATAAAAGGCATATTGAGTATATGTACACAGATATGTATTCTAATTTGGTCTCCACGAACAAAACATTCTTCGACAAGTCCTAATCAAACTTTTTCGAAAGGAACGTGACGTAACAAAATAGATTAACGGATTGATCATACAACCGGTAACTATGGTGGTTATAGCAAATGTTTTCAGGATGATTATTTCGCTAGGGGGAAGGGATGTCCAGTTCCAAATAATACCAACAAGGCCCGGAACGTAACATAGTATAAATGTCGTCAGAATCAAGATGGCAGCTCGCAAAGTGACTACATCCACACGCACGATGTTATTTTGCCTGTTGGGCTGCACTGTTAGTGCGTGTTGCCGCGCTCTCCAGTAGATCTTGCAATAACAGACGGCGATGATCAATAGTGATAGAATCACCAAAAAGACACTTATCTGTAACAAATATGAAAAAATAATAAATGTTTCTGGTCATAGTTTTATGTTCAGTAACATTATTACTTTAGAACATATTATAATTGCACATTGGGTCTCAAACATTTTGGCACGTGAAATGATTAATAGACATTATATGTTGACAATGTTTTTCATCTTACAATAACGTACGCTGTGTCTAGTTTTTGGAATCGTTACAGAAAACGTTGAGATTTCGCCTTAGCTACATATATATGTTATTTTCTCGGCATTCAATATCAAATCAAATATCTAAAGTCTTGTATCTCTTCTTAACCTTTGCGAATAAAAAATGGCAAATTACTTACATGACATGACAACAAAAAGGAAACAGGTTCTATGCCTTTGTGTAGTAAAGGCGGGGTCACATTGTTCATAGGACGTCGTTCGATTTTGATAGCCTACGATTTTAAAGCAGGCTGTGACAAAACCAACCACTGGCAAGGATATAAGATAGCATGAAAGCTCATCTGTGCTCTTCCGAGCATAAACTTGCGAGTTTGCGTTCGAAAGTGATTGGTCATAATTGATCCAGAAGAAGGCGACAGTGGTCGCGCTAAGAAATTTATCCGCGAAAACTTTTGTCTTGGAAGAAAGTTTAACCTTGTACTTTTTTATAAGATAGTATTTTCGGTAAAAAAGAATATGGCTGAATATTGTACTACACATGCACAATAATGTTAAGAACGCTTGTGATCGCACGACGATCTTACAACGAATGTGACAGGCTATAACAGACATCAAACAACTAGTACCTTTTCGCTTGTACTGTTCCTAATCGGTGGTACCAAGTGAAGTCTGTTGATACAGTTCATATACTGTGTCGATGGAACGACTTCGTAGTAGATGGAGGTGGCTAGGGACACCAGAATCACCACAGAGCACGCGAGCACGGAATGACAATGCTTTACCGTGACACTGGTGTACACCACAGTCACCACCCTTAAGATGCCCACAACGGCTATTAAGCAGGCCGATGAGTTGACGTTGAGAACGAAGAGGAAAGCGAAGATCCGACAGAGGGCTTCGTCAGAGGAAGTGTTGAACTGAAACGTTCTAACGAGGTAGAGCGGCGCGACTAGTCCACACATCAGTCCGTCTACCACCGCGAGGAACAACAGCGGGATATTTGCTGGTGTACACAGGGACTTCTCGTAAACGAGGGTGGCGAAGGACAGAATATTTGCGGGCGTTCCAACCATCAAGACGGTACCAAGCAACACGCAGTTGACTATGAGCAGAGTTTGTGGGTAGACAACGGCGTCATTTGTCGATGATATAGCTGTGGCGTTGCTGTCATTAAGCTGCGTTGGAAGCGTAACGTTTGAAGACAGTGATGATACGTTAGGATACATCACTGCAGAGCTAACGGTCCAAGAGGTGAATCTCTGATTCCAGGTACTCTGTTCCTCAAAACACGTGCTGCTTCTTCAATCGCTGTCTTTCAACTGAACAAGTCATTGAAGAATGATATCAATTATGAATCGTATTGATAGTATTACGTCGGTTACCAAGACATCGGTGACGCCGCCGCAACACTTCGCCTCAATTCATTAGACAAACGGCTTGCATTGTGACCAATATTCAGTCCTGTATTCTATGCATAGAATAAATACTTACATGCCAACAATCTTTCGTAAAAGCCTTTCAAAGTACGGTACGTTTACACAGAAAAGGCTAACTGGTCTGATATGATGTGTGTATTTGCTTGACTTTCTCATGTGCTAGTCTTTCTGGTACTATACGGATTATGTTTACACACCAATTACAGTTGCGTCCGATAGGGCCTTGTCCTCTTAGCTTAGTACTTGAAAGTACGCTTGAACTTGGGGATTTAATAAACAATGAGTTGCGTTTGGAACCACATATATCTCATTATTGCTTCTTAACAATATTATCCAATTCGTTCTATGAATATTTGGCAATACTTCACGTTTGGGACCGCATTGTTAGCAGTAAAAAGAAGAATTTCTCATAGCACTAGATATCCAAATATCAAGACAGACACACACACACACACACTCACGCACACACACACACCACACACACAAACACACACACAAACACACACACACACACAAACACACACACACACGAACACACCAGCTGAAAACATATACATTTTTCATACCCATTCAATAAAGAACAGCTGTTCATCCAATAGATTGAGGAAATCAAAGTGTAATGTCGCAATATTTGAGTTGCATGGGACATAAAATATGGGACATAAAATATGGGCTATAGATGTATGATAAATGATCAAGGAAGGAAGTTGATAATGTATATGTATGAATTGGCTGTATTGGTAATACATGGTGACTGTATTCAATATTGAAGCAGATGTAAGTAGCCGGTTTATTCTCGGAAATTTTCGCCCTGTTTTTGCAACATTCCAAAGGCGAATCGTTAAAAGTCCGATTTTCAAATTCAAACCGTTAAAAATGTGCAATTATACTAGAAAAACGTACTACATTTTGCAGAAACAGAAGTCGAAGCTTTCATACTTCTGTGAATTATTTAGAGAATCTTTTTTATTTATTTGCTGTTTGTTATTTTTAATATCTCGGCAATTCTATCAATGCGTGACCAACTTTGAACCAACTAATTAATATATAATAACCTTTCTTTCGTGCTAGAACTACTTTGAACACGGGCCAATTCCACCTTCCCATCCTACCTGTCTCCGCTCACACAATCTTCCACCTCACACCCTGTCACTCTACGACATTCAAATAACCACGGACGAACACCAAGACAAACAAACACACAGACGCAAAACTTTATCACCATTTTAAAGGAGCCCGAGCCAAATCTTTTCATCTTCTTGGAGATCAAAATATACAGTCAGCAAGGTATACATTAAGTGTGTGTAGGCGGGGTGTTTAGAAACTACTCAGGCTTGTGTAAACCGTTTCGTAAAACGCCAGGCTTTGGACAGAAAAGGTCAACTGGCCTCGTTGTAAAGGTTATGTTTGCGATGCGTGACTCTTCGATGAGTTTTCAACTACGATTCATTCCCAGCAGGAGGCGGGGGTGAACATGGCATTTCCTGATCGAGTTTGATTTTCATGACCACTCATGCAAGGAACTGTTTTTTTAAATTTTATTAGCAAAGAAGAAGGAGATTGAAACGACGAAACCACAACATCGTAGACCTGTTCAATTCGTTTTTACTTGCCTTTGACACAAAGACGAAATAGACTGGTGACAAAAAATCAAGCAGTGCCATTAGCTTAAATATTTTACAACATCGTGAAAGAAAAGGTAATTTCTGAGCTAGTATGTCACCGGGGAATTACGTAGACATTACTACAATATAGCACGAAGGTATGACCATGCCATTAGGTCAGCCATTTTTAAGTACCCCCAATTGGTGGTCTAGTGTCCAGGTTTATTCTATCATATAAGTGTATTAACAGTCTAAGGCTAAGGCTGTCAAGAGATGTCCCCATACATGTATATCCTTAACCTGTAGCTACTCATCACGTAAAAAAAGTGATGTGGACATGAATGTAGGTGGCACCAGCGGTGTCTACAATGCTTAAACTGCCCATATGCTTTCTAAGTATCAAAATAGTTGCAAAGAGTATATGAAGTTCCTAGCTATTAGTGACGTCGGACGCTTTCACAACAGAAAATTCTTCTACAAGTTCTTTTCAGACCCTTTCTAAAAGAAGGTGAACTAATGACATATATAAACGGATTAAACATGCTTCCAGCGAGTGATGTGGTGATTGACACCTCTCTCAGAAGGATGATTTCGCGGAGTGGACGGGAGGCCTTGTTCCAAATCATGCCCACAATCCCAGGGCCGTAACACAGGACGAATGACGTCAGAATCAAGATGGCGGCTCGCAAGGTGACGACATCAGCACGCATGCGCACGACGTTGTTTTGCCTGTTGGATGTTCGTGTGTGCTGTCGTACTTTCCAGTAGATTTTGCAGTAGCAAATGATGATGACCAACAAGCACAAAATGCCGGACGTGACAGCTATCTGTAAAAAATATAGAAATATCATAAGGAAACTTGAACTAAATACATAATTCAAATAAGCCTAGACAACTAGGCTACCTACACGCCGAATACCATGGAAATCCATTATCCCTTTGGTCAGTTATTAATCTCCAAGCAGATCTACACGGGGCGCCGAAAACCGTATATGCTAGCCAGAGAAGCTCCAGTCAGCACCTACGGGGCTGACTGGGGCTTATCTGGCTGACTGGAGCTTCTCTGGCTACCATATACGGTTTTCGGCGCCCCGTGTAGATCTGCTTGGAGATTAGTCAGCTATGACCCTTGAAAGATTTCAACAAAAGCGACCCTGCAGTTCCATAGAAAGCTGCAAGGGGGACGAAATCTATACAACTTCCTCTTACATTAAAAACTATCTGCCACCAAAAATTTAGGACCACAGCGTGTCCAGGACAAAAGACACCTTAAACATATTCTGCTGCAGTACCAAGGTTAGCTACCAGGAGGCGCAAAATCGAACGGTAAAAAGCACACAATTGGCAAACCAAGAATATTGTATCTCTATCCCATCAGTCGAAGAGTATTCAAACTTACCATTTCAAAAACGGTATCTACAACTGTCGGGACCACGTATAGCCTGTCAACACAGTCCATATCTTCTGTGGCAGGGACAATCACATAGCTGCTTGCCATGGCCACGGACCACAACACCACCACAGCGGACGTGGTCACAGAGTGACGATACTTCAACACGGCGTTAGTGTAAACCACTGTGATGACACGACACACGCTCACAACGACTATCAGACCCACAGACGAGATGCCATTCACTAGAAAGAAGAAGGCGATGATACGACATAAAGTTTCTCCAACGGACGTCCCGAACAAAAACGTCTGTGTAAAATAGAGTGGCGCGACTAGTCCACACATCAGTCCGTCTACTACAGCAAGGAACAACAGCGGCATGTTTGCAGGCGTACGGAGGGACCTCTGGTAAACAAGAGTAAGAAAGGACAGGACGTTTGATGGCGTTCCGACCAAGCTTATGATTCCAAGCACGATGGCGTTGACAATGAGCGAAGTGTTGTCTTGAATAGCGGTGACATCTGTCGACGATTCGTTGACATCATTCAGCTGCGAGTTAGACGACATCGTTGTCACACTACGCGAAGAAAAAGAACCCCTTGTTCGCGTGTCCATCAAACAAGCTGCTATTCAGAATAGGTGCTTTTTTTGCCCTCTTTAGAGTGCATGTCGTTGAAAAATGACTTTGGCAAATATAATAGTGTTATTACGTTTGTTCCAGCAGCACTTGAGAATGTTAAACATTGACAGAACCATCTACAACACGCAAATTAAGGTTGACAGAACGATTATTGATTTTTTTTCGTTGATTTCTGTACTTTTAACCAATGTCCCGTATACAGGTTGAAGTTTCTTGATAAATGCACCTCAGCGGTCTGTAAGGTTTTCTCTCTATCAGTCTTTCTTCTCTTTCTCTTTCTTTCTCTCTTTCCCTCTCCCTCCCTCTCCCTCTCTCTCTATAGCTGTCTCTGTTGTCCGAGTCGTATTGATAACTAGGAATGCAGTAAAGTCATCGTGACCGTTTGCTCATGCCAAAGCAAACATCGTTGCGACCGAGGTTCTTAAAAACAGTAATAAAGTGAATAGAAATAAGTGCTTTGTAAATTCGCAATATCTACATTACCGTCTGGCGTGGTTCTCATGGAATTGACATGATTTTTGTTGTTGTAACAATGTCATGAGTTTCTAAGGCACGTGTTTTACTTTGAACTTGACTGTGAGACTAATGTTTCCTTATTACAATTTACTGCATACAATGGGTGGGCGTGTTTGTTTAAGATGAAGCGACTTTTCAAAAACAACATAGCATTGCGCTTGTTGACTTGGGTGGAAAAAATTGACGATAGATATTCTCAATACCGTGAGAAGGTTTCCAACCTACAATATATATTCCTACAGTAGTGCATGTCCGCTGCTTTTTAAAGATATACTTTCGTCCCCCACTAGAGAAAACATCGATTATTGCAATAAAAAGTTCGATTGTTTCCAGTATCAAAACAAACGCAGTTACTCAGACCCTTTCCGGCTCTCAACCAGTTTGCAATTTCAGGGTGGCTGTCTGAAAGCACCATGCTGCGGTGAAAACTGGTACTGCAGATTTTGGTATGTCATAGCTATTTATAGAATACCTTATGCAATCATACGCGAACATTACTTATTGTGTATCCATGAATTTTGAAATGAACATATTGACTCCATTTTCCCACACCGTTATAAGTGTGCACCAAGGGCCGACCTACAAAGAGCTTTTTCATTCCCTTGATAGCACCACCTTGCTGAACGCCATCTTTAAATTGCAGGACTGTGGAATACGTAGAGCGACATCGTGCGGATAACTGAAATACTGCAGCTCAAGACCCAAACAACTGACCATAAACAAACATATGCGACAGTAAGCCAATATAATATCATGGCGGGACAAGACCAGTAAGTCAATTGAGACGTATCCAAGTTCAAGGCTTTCCCTTGATATCAAAGCCACTTGATACGAAATGTAAGGAAATGACGTCAATGTTCTTTATTATTTGACTTCGTTCTCTTGAAAGTGACACAAAGTCGTTCATGTGCGTCACCACAATTTGAACTAATGCTACAAAATAAATACTACGGATGCTCAATTGCCATAGCAAGGCAAGATAGATGATTACATTCAATTTGTGGAATAAACAGTTATTGAAGTTCAAGGCCTCTCCCTAAATCTTCCTAAGCTCTACCAGCCTCAGCGGGTCGCTAGGAAAAAAGTAGAAATTGGCCAAATAGATTCAATTGTATGAGGGGAGTCGGGTACGGAGAGAGGGTCCAATATTGCAACCCTAACTGCGGCTGCGAATGTTACCATCCATGGCCAAAGTCCTCCGGCAAATGTTCTCCCTATAGCCGGCGCGGTTAGTCTGGTAGAGACTGATATACTCATATCATACAGCAGGAAGATATGTCAGCCTACGAGTCTGCGAGCTCCAAATGACATATCTTCGGCAGTAGTACGTCCGGTGTATGTATCATGTATCAATGTATCATGGAGAAGCCATATAACAATTAAGGAGCTCTATGGCTCTCTGCCACCCATTTCATCAGTAGTGCGACGACGCCTGCTCGCCCTGGCGGGGCAAGTTGTTCGCAGTGACGAACCTGCTGGGCAGCTAATGCAGTGGCTACCCGAGGGAAAACTCAGAGTTGGAAGAGCTCACACAATCTATATTGACATTGATCGAAAGAGACACTGGACTCTCATGTTCTACATTGATAGCTGGCATGAAGGATAGATCGTACTGGAAAAACGTTATTGATTGTATTTCACCGGATTAAATCCGGTAGCATAATGATGATGATAATGATGACGTCCGTGTGTCCTCTCCATCATCGCGAGAGTTTCAGGGATCGGTCAATGTTCTCAGGTCACCGAGCCCCGTTGAAAATGATAGGGCAGATTTTAGGTGGGGAAAAAAAGAAAAAAAGGAAACGAGCGACCTCCTGTCGATTTCAAAATCGGGCGACTCCTGGCGATCAGGAAATACGGCCGAATCTCGTTAATTGGCTGTGTGACGGGGAAATTATGACGGTCGCCAGACAAGAATGATTTCATAATAATGATAATAACTTAATTGCACAACAATTGTACAAGGTACAAAGTATGGCATTCACTGGTACATGGATAACACTCTATTAGGCTAACCAATCTATCTAATACAATATTTTGTAGTAGTCTATCTTATACAATATGGTGAAGTAATCTATCTTATACAATATGGTGTAGTAGTATGGGATGACAATGGGATTTTACAATCATTGGAGGAGTTTCTTACGTCTAGACATTCTTTATATGAATTCTAATGTGATATTAAACGTTATGGGCCCCTTCCAAATAGACCATGATCACGCTGCGATCTACGTTGGATCTGTGATTTCATGACTGGAATATTATGCAAAATGTAAAAGTATGACTGAAAAGACAACAAAACATAATAGAAAGTGTAAAAGAGCGGACTAATATGATTGAATAGAAAGCTTATTTAGCAATACACATTACAACATTATATATCCTGTACATATTATCTTTGATGTATTGTAGAGTAGAGTTGAGTACTGTGTGATATATCCAAATAATTGACACTCGTCAGCCAATACCAGTCGGAATACCACTATAAGAGTATCATACGATATTTGCAAAGTAAAGAATTACTGTGAGGAAACTGTTTGCCTAACTTTCACAGACAATTCATCCGTTCAACTCATGTCATTCAGTTGACCACTCCTTCAAACGTAATTTCCCCTCGTGTCCATAGAAGTGGATTGTGCTTACAACGATCTCGGAAAATACCTGAAGTAGCATTGCGTATCCATGGGCTATCGTTTGATCAAACCCATTCCATATCAACGCCCTATCGCCCTCTTTAATAAGTATATCATTTGTTTATTGAGATTGAGTCACGCAAGCATTAGCTGTTGTTTGCGTAACGTGGTCTTTGGCAGCTTAGTGTTTAAAACGCTAACAAAGCAGACTCCAGGTCAGATAGCTTGTGGCTCAGACGACCACCGATACGTGTTTGTCTTAAAATGTAAACCCTTAAGTTATTTTGACCCTTAGGTCGGTAAGATGTCGATGGGATATGTCCGGAAGAGGTTACTTAAGAAAAAATCCAAGGGGACAAACATTTTTTTAGATGTGATAGCTTATCAGATTTCTTAAAGTCTTGAATAAAAGTTTGACTTACCGAATGCTTCTTTCAATTTATGATGACGGAAAGGATGATATTCAAATTTGAAACTACGGAAATCAACCGTATCTAACGTTTTCATAGACGTATCCCCCTGTTTTTCTGTGGATTGGTTTGCTCCAACTTCTTAAGAGTTTAAGACACCTCGGAAGCAGGCAGTACCGGGACCAAGTAGTCCTTCGTCCCGACTAGTCCTGTGACACACAGGGAAAAGTCTTGTCATTTTTCGGAAGAGTTTTGGCCCTACCCATATACCACCATGGTTAGGTCTGTAGTTTTGGTGGGGTTGGTTCTGTACATGGCGACTGTCGCTAAACCAGCAAGGTAAGCCCTACAAGTCTGATGTCTTCAATTTTCGTTGTCATGGAATAAGAAGAATGTAAAAGATAGCAAATGATCTTATAAGTTTGTCTTCGACTAAACTGTTGTTCATTTGCTACATTCCATTGACTTGATGACAGTCGTGTTGGCTGAAATGTTTTAGGATAGAAAATACGTAAAGATACGACAGTTTTGTTGACGACGTCCCTAATTATCTTATCTGATAAAGTAAACTTTTTATTATCTTCCTCAGCAAAGAGAATCTCTATCGTCTTCTACTACTCCACAATATACGTGACTTCTTATTTACATAGCTATACTTTAGGGGGATGCAAAATGTACTTAACAAGCAGAGGCTAGGCTTTGACTTGTTTTGGACGTCTTTTAAGGCGTTTTATCTGGCTTTCTAGTTTTGGTTGGCGGACAGAAAGAAAACATGACAAACTTAAGAAATGCCGACAAAACGCCTTAGAAGACGTCCAAAACAAGCCGGAATCGAACATGGAGAATGGAGAGTATCAAAAACGTTCAACAAGGGTAACCATTCGGCGAACGAAAATGTTACATAGAGTAAGTAAACATTACACAAAAATGCTTTTAACGAAACATGTATTTCAAAGTCTTCTTGACGGACACATAATTGGATACATTTTGTTGCAGTCTGAGCAAGAATCCGGGCTTCCCTACAAAGGTTTCGACAGGTAGGCCATTTTAGTCAATTTTTATGTAAGTTTCACCGTAGCGTAACTAGTGTTGTGTACCTAAACTCAGGTTCAGGTCCGGATTCAAGTCCAGGTTCAGATCTGGACTTATAATTCCGGACCTGAGCCCATGGCATATGTGTGCTAAAAAATTTGATTACATATGATATTGCATATTGGCATAAAGTAAGTATGCAATTTGAAAACTGTACATGCACAATTATATACAGTCAGTAGTAAAGACAAAAGGTCAGTAATAAACACACATTTTTCTATGCAAATTTTACGATCTAAGCAATGTTAAAGATGGTTTAGAATAAAAAGGAGAATATAAGCGAGAGATTTGTTCCCAGACGTGAAGGATTTTTGTTGGACTTGAACATAACGTTTTTACAAGTCCTGTTCAGGTCCAGTCTTTAGGTACGCAGCACTAGGCGTAACTCAGAAAGTTAGCTATAAATACATCCATTGTCTGAATGACTCTGAATAGATGTTGAACATGCACGAAAGGCATTGGCAAAGGATTAACAAACACCTGTGTATAGATTTAATTGGCGTTCTGCCCAAAGAGTAGTTAAGCGCAAACTCGAATATGCTTAAGATTGTAAAAAGAAGGTAACTAGACTTTGTTATCGTTCCAAGTTTGTTAAATATTCCGTTCTGTTTATCTAAAATATGCAATTGCTCATGTGGTTCTAATTTATCTAGTCATTTCAATACATGATGAGTTCAAACAACACTATCACAATGTATATCGACTTCCATGATGCAAAAATATGACGTCGGTGTGATATGAGAACTCACAGAAAATCGTAGCGAAGGTTTTTGTAGGCTCGCGAACCTATATAGTATGGGGCGTATAGCACGCGGTTTAAAAATACTCAAAGTTATTACGCAAATGTGCTAAACAGTGTTAGTAAATGTCACTACTAGAAAGAAGTCAGCATTTTTTAAAATCCCTTTTTGGGGCCCTAATATTGCTTTGGTCGCCTTTAAGTGCATGACTATTGTACAACTCTCTGTAGGTCTCCATGTCCGAGATAACCGTGGTACAGAGTTCCTGGTGGTGTTCACGGAGAACATGCTCCGGCAGCAGCACCCGCCCAAGCTGTTCATCACCGGGACAGTGACGCAGGACACCGCCGTCACGGTGGAGGCGCCCTTCAAGTCCTTCACACAGTCACTCACGGTCAAGTACGGACAGGTTAGGACTTCAAGATTTCAATTTCAACTTTATTTCAGGCACTTGGCCCATCTGATTCAATATACAGAGAAGAAGGACTACGTAAAAACAGTACAATATACCTATGACCTAACTTATACTGCCTTTTTGAAAACAAGGTTAACATATATGTCTCCAGAAGGAACTGTAGTTCTCCATTGTAAGTTGATAATTCGTGTTCATTATTCTGACTTAGCCCACTGGGTTAAGTACAGGTCACAACAAAAGAGTAGTTAACAGATACATCAATATGTCAACATTGTCAAAGTACTACAAGAACTATCAACTACATGGATTCGACCTCTCCTCGTTTCTCCGTAATGGTAAGAATGTAAGAGGAGATATGGTTTGTGATCACTGGTTTGTCTCAACGATCGACAACTGTATATTTCCAACAAAGGTGTCGATTGTGGAAATCCCCCGAGACATCGAGCTTCGTGGGACGAGCAAGGCGTCCAAGGCTATCCGGATCACGTCTGACGCTGAGATAGTTGTGTACGGAGTCTTCACGGAGCACGCGTCATCAGACGCCTTCCTCGCATTACCTGTCGACGTGCTGGGAGACGAGTATTACACGGCCGGGTACCACCCAAGGGTAAGCATGTCTTAGATACTGGTTACAAAGTTTGATGTTTCTGAACGCTTTTGATGATTGAGGTTTTTCATCATCATCACCATTTAAACGTTTACGACATAATAAAAACGTTACTTTATTAGTACTGCTTATGGCGATGGACTAGTTTTGGTTCATGTAACTTGAGTGCAAGGCTTCGTTTTCAGTCGGAGGTTCGACCGTTTAACCTTTTTTTTCTTTAACCAGGGTTTGCTAATTCAAATCGTCTGTAAAGCCTTCTTCCCCGTAAATGGTGCTGGTATTTAGTCTTATCCTTCTCCAGTCGCTAGCTTAAAGATATGCTTTTTAATTTGTTCTAGATTGATCGCCGTGATGAGACTACTGAGATGCACTTGTGTTGAGCAATGGTTACATTATGTTCTTGTATGCAATACAATAAATTCTTTATCTGAGATATTTGTCTAATCTATCTACTGCTCTTTTTTTTTATTTAAGGGAGAGCCATCAGAGTTCGCCGTTCTCGGTGTAGAAGACGGTACTACCGTGACCATCACCACGACTCAGAAGGTCAAGGGAAACATCGACGGACAAAAGTTCGAGCGGGGGAGCACGAAGACCTTAACCCTCAACAGGTAACGTTTGCTAGCTGTAACAAAATGTGTTAGCCAAAAAAGGTTTTGTGTAAAACGTGTAAAAGTTATGCATGAATTCATCACGGTTGAGGCTTAAGGTATACTTTTCGAGATAACAAATTTTACGAATGGATTTTGGAGTTCTTTTCTTTTTATACGACCAAAGGAAATGTTCTGAAATAATGCAGGATGGAGGCAGTTCAGCTGCAGAGCGATAACGACCTGACTGGATCTCACATCACATCGGACAAACCGGTGGCCGTCTTCAGTGGAAACAAGTTCACAACGGTTCGATATCTTTTTTACTTTACCAACCAGCTGCAGGATATTTTGGTTGTTTTTGTACCGCGCCATTATATTACACAGACTGGGTTTACCATTTTAAAACAGAGATTCTAAAAAAGTTGCCCAAATGTGAATATACCATACTTGATACCATGCATCGTATTTGTAAAACGTATCTTAGCGCCAGGACAGTATATTAGGTACTTCTTTTTAGATTGTTAAAGAAAATTACCTGTAAATGCCATCTGCTACCTTCTTATGATGAGTTACTTCTCGCCGCCATAATGTTTCTTTTATAAGTAGCAACAAATAATTTAGCATAAGAGCTACGTTTCTTTTTTTCAAAGCGCAGTGAAATGTTTTGTTGTTTTATAGAATTTCTTAAATATGATATCAATAGTTACAAACATTAAGGATTATGTTCCCCTTTTCCAAGTTTGTGTTGTTTGTTTGAAGGTGCCTCAGATCAGTGGGACTGGTGACCACCTTGTGGAACAGCTCCCTCCCGTGAACACCTGGGGCCGGCGGTTCGTCACGGTCCCGCTGGAGGGGAGGACCGGCGGGGACGTCTTCCGGGTCGTCGCCGCCAAGGACAACACACAGGTGCGCTGAACTTATCATCATCGGTCAATTTTTTTTTCAATTTTTTTTTCCTTTTGTTGCTAGCTAGACATCTGTATTGGTGTAAGTTTGCCGTTGTAATTTCGGGAGATGCTGGATGTACTGCAGATACATGTTGGTGGTAGGCTGGCTTCTTCGTCTGCGTCTGCCATAAACGACCAGCTCAAGTACAACCTTACGTTTTCTCATAAACTGCTTTTTGAAGTGCTTATGTCGCCAATGACGCAAAAATACAAGTTGCTGATTACATGCGACAATCATGAGTAATATTCAATGTATGTAATTAAACGGCTGTACAAAATATACAGTCACCCTTCTGATGTTATTGAATATCGAATCTTACAAATCATACTACGGATCTGCTCGGAGAGTACAAAAGCGTTGTGTGCACAATGACAGAATGGAAGTCTTCCTGCCGTCAAATCAAATTAATATCCAACTGTAGCTAGCGTCATATTAAAATCATCGTGAGTATAATCATCGAAAAGTGCATGTAATTACATAAGTTTTCATGATGCTTGCTTTCCTGCCTCTGAAAGAACGCCATTACAAAAGCAAACAATTTCCTGTGTACAATATCTGTGTTCTCAGGTTCGCCTCAGTGGCAGCCAAAGTCGAACCCTGCAAGCCGGGGAATTCTGGGAGATGGACATCCCATCGGACGAGTATCACATGATCAACGCCTCTGAACCAATCATGGTGCTCCAATTCAGCAAGACTGGACGCAACGTCGACCGCACGGACACTGACCCCTTCATGATGTACCTCCCTCCCATCGAGCAGTTTGCTGCAGACTACGCTTTTGCTACTGCTGACCTCATTTCCGGTACGAGCAATGGCATTTCCGGTTTAAGCAATGACTTAAACGTTGTACGTCCAAAGAAATGTACTACAAGTACTACTTTTTCTGGTTCCATAACAATTGTTCAATATTTTACAGGTCACTTTATAACGAAGTTTTAAAACATTAAGCGTTAGACATCAAGAAGATGATATAACTAAATGGTGAAGGTTTTCAGAAAACCTAGCCTGGAATCCAAACCTATTATAGCTCCCGAGTCTCCTCTATTCGCTGAGAGGAGACTCGGAAGCTATAATAGGTTTGGATTCCAGGCTATCAAAACCTACCATGCTTTCTTGTCCTGGTTAAGTAATGCATGAGGCAGAAGTGTCCTTAGATTTTTCTATAAAAAAGGAGGCATTTGAGTCTTTACAGGAACTGATACAGACTTTTTACTAATTCCAGGAACAACTAAGAACTACGTCAGCATCGTGCTGAGGACAGACGAATTGGACGGGCTGCTATTGGACGGGGGAAAACTCCCACAATCCACCGCGTGGCACCCCATCCCGGACACTGACCTGTCCGCTACTGGACTGAGGGTCGATCCCGGTACCCACACACTCAAACACACCTCCCCCATCGTCACATTCTCAGGTATTTCGGTCTTATCATGGTGAAATTTACAGTTAAATTTACTATACTGCAACAGCTGGGTATGAGTTACTGGAAGGGAAGCGTGATTCACACATTTAGGTTTGGGACCGCATTGTAAACACCGCATTAACCATCGCCGTATATGTAAATACTTTTGGAACCGCATCTGTAAGCAGCGACACCTATTGCTGCAGTGCAAAGACAAACGGTCACCGAAACATTGGTTGAATAAAACGCTTGGTTGTGTACAAGTTAGAGAATATTTTTGCTCTTGAAGAGAATAAGTGGCGATTCCATTAGTATTTAGCTTGTTGTTCCTATTCAATAAATATGATATCACTCATCTTTCGACTAAGATCGGTTTAAAAATTGGACCATAATTTCTGATACCCTAAACCCATGTGAATCTTATCAGTTCATAATGTGTAGCAGGTTGAGATATCATTGAATTGCACAAGGGTTGTCTATTGAAATAATAAAACCATTGATGTCTTTACAGGTTTGCATATATGCGAATCTGTTCTGTTTTCGTAGGCATTTCCGACGTCATCTTGTTTTATCTTGCTTTCTAGTGTTCATGTATGGCTTCTCGTACCCGGAGTCCTATGGCTACCCTGGCGGCCTGCGATTGGCTAAGATCGCAGCTCCGTGCCAGGTCACTCAGCCGATCCCGGCGGACGGCGAGGATAACGACTGTGACCAGCGGATCGACGAGGAGCTTCCCAACGGGATCGACGACGACGGAGACGGCCTTATCGACGAGGATCTTGCGGCAGATCCGGTAAGCATGAACGTTTAACATCGGCGTTTGTATATAAGGGTGACTCAAAAAGTAATGCAAGCGGTTTCATAACAGGCAAATATCGTATTGGGATGGAATCATCTCAATTTTTGGACAGATTTTTGTCAGTTCATCAGAAGATATGTGATTTTCGTCAGTTTGTCAGAAAATATGTACCTTTACATCTGAGCCAGATGTCAACTCTTGAACTCACCAAATCTTTTGAATGACTGGTTGAATATTTGACTGGTCAACTTAATGGGTTCAAATTCTTCCGTAAGATCAAGTAAGTTTTGTCTACGACCCCGATGAGCTATTTTAAGTTCTATCTTTATTGCACTGCAAAGAATGATTGAAAAATTCATGACAAATTGATAATAATACAATCTAAGTAAAACCTCACCCGTAACAAGCAAGAACAAAAGGTATGCAATGTTAAGTCTGTCTCTTTTTTTAAATCCCTAGTGCGCAGGAGATCCTTGCAAAAATGGAGGCCTGTGCGTTGTGGATGGTAACCACTTCCGCTGCGACTGTCAACCGGGTTGGGAAGGACCGAGCTGCTTGGACGGTAAGTACTGAATATAATCCATGTATATGTATTTTGTTCGGTTGCCCCTGTAGCTAAGCTGGCAACAGCCTCACGGTTGAGCTCCTGGTTCAAATTAGTTGCTAAACGGGGTACCCCGGTTCAACCATGGGACACCTCGGTTGTGGCTGCAGCCGTCTTTCGAAAAGGAACGTAAAAAGGGGGTCCTGTGTTCGAGGATGTGCCTTGATCACGTTAAAAGGGGAAGGGCTAGCAACTCCTTCCTGTAAAAATATACCCTGCTACAGAAACAGTTGGGAATCTTGCTGCCCTATGTGCCACTAGCACTAGGCATTACAAAGATCTGAACGAACGACGTGTAGTTTGTATGCTTTTTAACCGATCCTCTTGTTACTAGAATGAAGAAAGTAGAGAAACTATAGATCTCGATTTAATTTAAGTTCTAGGCATTACAAAGATCTGAACGAACGACGTGTAGTTTGTATGCTTTTTAACCGATCCTAAAATGGTCAAAAGTTCAAAAATCATGAACACCCAGAGGACGGCGACCTCACGAACTCTATAAACAGCACATTCGGCCGGAAGCTACCTTCAGTCCAGGATGTTTGACAAATACTGCATCCTTAAACTCATCTCCAAAGAAATAAAGCAACGCTACGTGCTGATCACAGGGAAACTTTGTTGGGAATCATTCAGTCGCAGTTCCAAACATTTGCATAAAGTACCCTCTGCAAAACACATAGAAAACACGTCAAAACACTGCGATTTGTTTGCGCAGAGATTTGTCCAAACTTCGGGAAGTGTACTCAATGTTGTCAAGTTAAGAGCCGGTCTGTGTAAAGAAATAGAGTCTAGTCAACCAATGGTTTATTAATTAGTTATTTTACCAGGGTGTAGTTTATATCCATGCATAACAACTTACTTCTCGTGCCTTGGTGAACTCTCTAAGTGGTATGAGATAGCTGCTGTTTTAGGCATTTAAAATGTAGACGCTATATAAGCGGGTAAAGTGGGCGACTTCAGATTGAGGACGAAGCATGGCGCTTTTTCGTTAGCTAGTCGTGCAATGTGGCTTCACTACGGCTCGTGTTTTCCGCCAAGCACACCGTACTCTTCTGGATAAGAGTGTTGGGTTCTTTTACGTGCAGAGGTTTGACGCCATGTGCTCCCTCATACAGGGGCCGTCGGCTTTACGACCCCATCCGAAAGGACGATGTGACTCGTTTTCAGTCATGCCCAGACAGCATATATACAATAATTGTTTATTGTATAGTTTCGTTGAGGAAACTCATGAAAAAAGGATTCTTGGTGTTAGAAACATGTTGTTAGGATTTCCATATACTTACGTATGCTACGGTCCCATTTTTAAATCGGGATCCGGCTGGGCAGCTTGTGGGAACCAAAAATATGATATAAAAGACAGCAAAAGACACAGAACGTAAAAAGATTACTCCTAACCATATATTGTGTATATTCTTGATGTGCATTTATTATTTTTCGTTTTCGTAAACAACCCGGCCGGGCCCAGCTTTGGAAATGTGACCGTATCATAAAGTAGCAGTTTTCGGGACAGTACTGTGTATTAAAGTATTCGTAAAGAATGGTAAAGGGAATGGTACAAAGTATGCAGCAGCGAGTTCTTTATTAACTCCGCCTGACTCACTTAACGTCACCAATGTCATCACCGATCAGATTGCCCTACTCTATTACAATGAAATAGTCCGTCGGGTAGACTGTTGTTGGGGAAACAGTACATACCCATTTACCACATTCCGACAGGCGGTTTTCGGCGGAAATCTCTCTTAGTCTAGAATAAAGTTCACATTGTAAGCCTTTTCCGACGGAATGTTCATGAACTAGCATGTTGCTAAGCCGTGTTAAATCTTTCAACTATAGTACATTTATATCCACGTGATAGAAGACTAAGTCACGTAAGCAAATACCTATGGCCTGCATTACTCGCAGTTTGTAATCTTAAAGGCACGGTATTTCTTAATTTAGAAATTAGATCCCTGTCGGCGGTTGGGTCTGGTTCCTTATCCGACAGAATATCCATGAACTAGCATGTTGCTAAGTCGTGTTAAATCTTTGAGACCATAGTACATCTATCTTTACATGATAAAAGACTATATCACGTAAGTAAATACCTATGACTGGAACCATAGTACATCTATCTTTACGTGATAAAAGACTATATCACGTAAGTAAATACCTATGACTGGAATAACGCGCAGTGTGCAATCTAATAAGCACGGTATTTATTGATTTAGAAATCAAATCCTTGTCGGCGATTGGTTCTGCCATAGCTTGCTTGAAAATTATACGACTTTCCTCACTCCAAATAGGTGCAAAAATGGGTATATTGTTCTCTGTACGTGACACTGTTGAAATAAGTTATGAAAATCTTGAGTCCAGTGCCATGTCGTCCTTGTCTGGCCAGTTTTAAAAACAATTATACGACATCAAAATTGTCCGACGACCTGTGACAAGAGTGACCGCGCAGTTTAAGTGATAACAATCTAGAGACACTGTATCTGGTCGGAACAACGTTGGCCATAAACTATTTTGTAACACTCACATTTCGGTAATTCCTGAACTTTCAAACATGCCTGATTGAACAGTAGAGTTCAGTATGTCGTCAATTAACCAGGACCTTGCGCAGGACATACAATAGACAATTCACACTGTGCATTGTAAACATAACAACATTGTGTTTTTGTTCGAACAGGATCTAGAAACACCTGCTTTATCACGCAGATAAACTATTTCAATAGACCCTTTGTCTAATCACATTACAGCAATGCTGCAATGTCAATAAGAACTGCACGAACCCTGAAATATTTGCCCACGTAAGACAAAAATAAGGAAAAACGTTGATTTGATGAGTCATCGCATGGATGAATGTTTTAACCCTGTAGAATGATGAACGCGTACTTTGTTAACAGAGGGATCAAATTTATTGATTCTAAGTAGGATGTAGGGGTGACCTCACGGGGGGATCGTGTAAGAGGAGTTTACATGGAACGTGCTTTTTTTGGATGCACCTAGCCACGTGTACGTTAGGGTCATCGTACTTTGATCCCATGTACACATGGAGAGACTAGTTTACTGTAACATATAACCACGTGTATGCTAGGGTCATCGTATTCTGACCTCACGTACTCAGTATCACGTTTACGAGTCATGGACTCGTGTACGTTTGGGCTATCGTACCCTGACCCCATGTACACAGGGAGTGGCTAGTTGACAGCACAAGGCCACGTGTACGTTGGGGCCATCGTACTTTGACCCCATACATATAGAGTGCCTAGTTTACTGTGATATGGCCACACGTACGATAGGGTCACTGTAGTGTTACTCTCAAACAACGAGCACATGTCAATCTCAACTGTAGAATTGAAGTAGTCTAACACAGCTGTTAATAGCTGTTGTATAATCGTATATCGGTTGCATCTATCTGTATTTGTTCACAATGATCACTGATGGCTTCTTTTCACTATTCCAGTGGCTCCATTTGAGGATCTTTGTCTGGGTACCACTGCCTGTGCCAGATCAGGTACACACTTTGACAATTCTGTGCGTTTGGGACCGCATTTGTAACGCTGCAGCAGCGACACCTACATGTAGCTGTAGGGCCAAGTAGAACCAGTCAGTATTGCGCTGAGAAGAGTGACAGAAAGTCACCGAAACGTTGTTATTCAGTCATGTACCAACCTGGCGAAATTATTCACGGAGGTACAGAGTCAGTTTCCTGTAATTGTCACATGGAGATCAAAAAAGCTCCCTTATAGTAATAGTCAGTAGAAAGACTTTTGACATCTGTGTCATATAGACAGCAAAATCGCCTTCTAAAATTTCAGAGCCGCCGCTTACACCTGAGGTAGAATAAAGGTGAAAATATATCTATATATTGCATACTGTATAAACTTTACTTTGACTTTCCGTACACATTGTTCATGAAATTGCCCATGTTGCAAACGTCTTTTTAACTATGAGTGGTGTTCAAATGCTGAATATTTTCGGATAAAAAAGGCATTCATTTCTCCAAATAGTGTCTTATTGGCCTGTGTAACACCCTGATTAATTTCCTCTAGCTCCGGTATCCTACGTGGCTAATATACTTCTGCAAGAGAATACAGTAGAACAAGATTCTTTGTACACAACTAAGTGTTTTAGTCACATCAACGTGACAGACGGTCACCGAAACGCCGGTGTGAATAAAACACTTGGTTGTAAACAAAGAGTTTTGTTATCCAGTGACTTACCAACCTACTGAAACTGTTAACGGATGCAGAGCATACATAGAGCAAAATACGAATGTTTCCAATAGGCGGAGCATCCTGCCGTGCCTGGGGAGACCCGCACTACATCTCGTTTGACGGGACGAGGACAGACTTCATGGGAACCTGCACCTACACGCTGGCGGAGAGGACCGAGGAGCCCGCCTTCAGGGTGGCGGCTAAGAACGAGCACAGGTGGGTGGGACTTAATTAGCGTGGAGAGGTATTTCAAAACGGGAAAGTACAATCGCACCTTGGTATGGGCTCCGTCGGTCAGTATTGACCATGGTAAAATCCTGATTCACAACAGCCCTACAGCATCGACTATGGCTAAACAGCCCTATACGATCGATATCGCACCCTCAACAGGAAAAGAGGCATACGCGTCGCACTTTGATTTCCAACATACTGTCAATTGACTTACTCCGTAGCAGAAAAATGCTTTACCAGTTTTTTCCCAAACAGGAACGGGCGGACCCACGTGTCGTACATTGGCAGATTGACCGTGGAGGTTTACGGGCAGAAGATCACCGTGTCAAGAAACAACCGGGTTGCGGTACAAAAATCACCATTCTCACCTTTTCTATGGCGTTAAACGTCGCGCTCGATTACCATTTAGCTTGTTAATGGCCTAGTAGATAGGATGCTAGCACTGCATGCGGTAGATAGCAGGCTAGTAAACCCAACGGAATTATACCAGAGACTTTTAAGAAATGGTAATAAATGCTTTGATAGCATTCATAATCAACACTCATTGGAAACAGTATGAGAGTTAAACACACGGTGCCAACGGTGGACAAGCCTCCTGCCGTTAATGTATTGTCTGTAATTATATATATAGCTGTATATGTGTGGCACAGGGGTTAAGAAAAGGATATGGGCTCTACCCTATACCCCATAGGGGAAGGGTTAATGAAAATTTTTTTAGTCTTTGTTGATAGACCAGAGGTGTTTAAAAAAATAACTGAAAGTCTTTACTGACCATGCCGTTTGATAAATGTACACGTAGATCAACGACATCCCAGTTGCCCTCCCGGCATGCCTCGGCAACAAGGCAGGAGTGCGCATGAGCGGAAGAGACGTCATCATCTACACCGACTTCTGCCTCCGGGTCACGTACGACGGCAACCACGAGGTCAACCTGGAAGTGCCGAACCACCTGATTGGTCAGTCGCGAGGTATGTGTGGCAACTTCAATGGAGACCGCTCGGATGACAGACAGCTGCCTGACGGGAATCTCGCGACGAGTCAGGCAACGTTTGGTGATAGCTGGAAAGCGGCTGACATCATCGATGCAAGGTATAATGCAATAAAGTATCATTTCATCAATTGCCAAACATCGTATTGTAACTCTTATACTGTTGTTGATGATATTTGTAGTTCTAATTGTAGGGTAGATTAGGCTTGTACATGTAGTATTGTTGTCTAATACTTATTGCCATACATTGTAACATGTACGATTGTCAAGCAATGACCTTCCTTCTATCCTTCCTTCCTTCCTTCAAATCTGGCCCTTGACCCTCACTTCTACAGGTTTGACTGTAGCTAGAGGTGGTCACTACAACAGGTTTGACTCTAGCTATTATCAACGTTATTTCTACAGCTGCCCCGTTGACGACACTCCGGAGATCACCTTTGACCTGTCCCATGCCGACGCGGCCCTGGTTCAGACCATAGAGAGCAGCAGTCAGTGCGGGAAGATGCTCGACCCTAGCGGGCCGTTCAGGGACTGCCACGAGGTCGTTGACCCCAAGGACTACTACGACGCATGCGTGTTCGACATGGCCTCCCACAAAGGGACAGTTCCAGAGCTGCTTTGCGAGAGCATCCAAGCCTACTCCGACGCATGCGTAGAAGAGGGTGTGCTTCAGCCGAGCTGGAGAACCGATTCATTCTGTCGTAAGCAAAACAAATATTTGATTTTTTAATTTGAAAACAATAAAGAATTATCATTTATAATTCACTTTCTGATCAAAAAAATTTCAGTTTGGAAAACCTCAAGCACGAAAAAAACAAACACTGAAATTGTGGGCCGTATTACACAATCAACCATTTGCGAAACTATTACACCTTCACTAGAGGACTACTTTTTCCATTCATTACTTACGTCGAAGAAGAAGAAAACTTACGTCTTATGATTTTAAAATACATCCAATCCTAGTCTGCCTAAAATTGCTCTCTTTAGCGGCCCACCGCTCCCTCCAATCCTATCCGTAACCCTAACCCTTGCGCTAACTAAATGTTTGATAACGATGTAGCTACGCAATTTGAATGCCAAGTTGGTTTCTCGCATCACTATCACTAAGCCTCTGCGTTGTTCCCCAGCCATGCGGTGCCTGCCGATGTCCGAGTACGCCCACTGCGTCAGCCCGTGCCCCGCCACCTGTGCTGATCTGCAGGCGCCCGAGAAGTGCAGCCCGACCGAGCCGTGCATGGAAGGGTGCCGGTGCCTGGACGGGTTCGTCCTGAGCGGGGAGATCTGTGTTCCCGCCGACCAGTGCGGCTGTTGGAAGGACGGGAGGTACCACATGGTGAGTTGGTCAAGCGACATATGCCCATTACATAGGCAATGAGCTAAACCTCACTTCCCATTCTCCAAGTATCCTATTACATCACTTCCGCCGACCAGTGCGGCTGTTGGAAGGACGGAAGGTACCACATGGTGAGTACAGACATACCCCACAGGTTCCCATTACACAGGCAACGAGCTAAACCTCACTTCCCATTCTCCAAGTATCCTATTACACCACTTCCGCCGACCAGTGCGGCTGTTGGAAGGACGGGAGGTACTATATGGTGAGTACGGACATACCCCAAAGGTTCCTGTTACACAGGCAATGAGCTAAACCTCACTTCCCATTCTCCAAGTATCCTATTACACCACTTCCGCCCACCAGTGCGGCTGTTAGAAGAGGAGGAGGTACCACATGGTAAGTACGGACATACCCCACAGGCTCCCGTTACTCAGGCAACGAGCCAAACCTCACTTCCCATTCTCCAAGTATCCTATTACACCACTTCCGCCCACCAGTGCGGCTGTTGGAAGGACGGGAGGTACCACATGGTGAGTACAGACATACCCCACAGGTTCCCATTACACAGGCAACGAGCTAAACCTCACTTCCCATTCTCTAAGTATCCTATTACACCACTTCCGCCGACCAGTGCGGCTGTTGGAAGGACGGGAGGTACTATATGGTGAGTACGGACATACCCCAAAGGTTCCTGTTACACAGGCAATGAGCTAAACCTCACTTCCCATTCTCCAAGTATCCTATTACACCACTTCCGCCCACCAGTGCGGCTGTTAGAAGAGGAGGAGGTACCACATGGTAAGTACGGACATACCCCACAGGCTCCCGTTACTCAGACAACGAGCCAAACCTCACTTCCCATTCTCCAAGTATCCTATTACACCACTTCCGCCCACCAGTGCGGCTGCAATCGGGCTGCACGTTTTCACGGAGATGCATCCTTTGAAGGATTTCAGACAGAGGGGCTATAATAGATTCTCCTCAAATCAAATCAATTATAGTATTAGTGGAAATACTATTTTGAGATGTTGGGAATGATTGGCTGTCTTGAGAAAAACATACTGAAAGTCACGCGTGTCAAAGTGGGCCAAAGTTGAGTGAGTCATTATACCAAACAAAGACCAAAGTCACAAGCAAGCATTTTGCCCTGGTAAAGACATCTGAAAGCCTCAAAACGTTGGTGGTTTAGACAAAAAATCTTGGTTGAATTAAAAAATCTTTCATTTCACTTACCAATCCGATAACCCGATGAAGTGTTTCACGGATGTCCTTTCTGTCCACCGTAGCTGAACGACGACTGGTCTGAGGGTGACGAGCTGTGCACGTGCGGACAGGGCGGGGAGATCAGGTGTGTGCAGGCCGCCTGTCCCCCCGGGTCCTCATGGAGGATGGACGAGGGCGCCATGGGATGTCAGCCCGGTAAGGAGGGTGTGTCTCGGGTGTGGGTGGCTGTGATGCTAGATTGAACAGAACCAAGAGTTTTATTCAACTGACGTTTCAGTCACGTCTAGGACCGTATTCTTAAGAAATAGATGACAACATTCATGTATATGATATACTCATTTACCGCGCACTACTACCTCCTGGGGTGTTGTCCAGTACGCAACCAGACCCAGAACGGTTGGGACCGCATTGTAAACACCGCGTTAACAATCTCTGCATAAATGTAAATACTTTACTTTTGGGACCGCATCTTTAAGCAGCGACACCTGCAGCTGCAGTGCAAAGTGAACCAGTCAGAATTGCCCTAAAGAAAGTGACAGACGGTGACCAAAACGTTACGTCGGTTGAAAAAAAAAAAGATTTGTGCACAGAGAGTTTTTAAATCTACATTAGATATAGTCTTATACTAAGAATCATTCAGATGTGCGATGCACAGTAGTGTTTCTAACAATGTGGATTTTGATTGATCCTGAATGCCGCTTTCCCGCGCTAATCTAGACGCACCCCTGATGGCCGATGACCCCGGAGCGAGCCAAGGAGTGACGGAGACCAACGAATGTCTTGGATCACTTTTCTGTCCAACAGGTAAGTCATTCCACAAAACTCATCTTTGACCAAACGGTAGCGTTAGCACAAGTTGACTTTTAGTACATGCTCTTGTGATTGATGGTATTAGAAGCTGGTATTTACACAGGGCCCCACTGCAAAGCAGTGAGCTTGGCAACCCTGAGTAAAAATGGCAGGAAATGAATAAATGGATAAACAAATAAAAGCTGGCACTTAGTATAGATCCTTCCATTTAGTCGATTGATTTATATAGAATCGGTATCATATAAACAAAAAATGATAAGCGTGAATAATTTCATCATCATAGCTTGTAATAATTTCATCAGGTCAGTGAATGACTAATAGCAAAGTTCTTTATTCACAACCAAGTATCTAACATCAACCGACGTTTCGACGACTGTCTTCATCATGGCACTAGTCAGTAATGCCCTGTTGCAGATGGCAGACAGTCGTCGAAACGTCGTTTCATGTTGAATACGTGGTTGTGAATAAAGAACTATGCTATTCACCAAATGACATGTTATGGAGCTGTGATTGTGCCGTTAACAGAATCTAGTAACTGCACGGCGTGGGGAGACCCACACTACATCACGTTCGACGGGCGGCGGCACAACTTCCAGGGCAAGTGTAAGTACGTCCTGGTGGAGCACCGAGACTTCCGCGTGGCGGCGCGCAACGCGCAGCACAACAGGAACGCCAGGGTGTCGTTCATCGACGTGGTGGAGCTGAACATGTACGGACATAAGGTGGAGATACTACAGGGACTACTTGTCATGGTAAATATATTTGTTTGTTTCTTTGTTTGTTTGTGAGCTTTTTTCTGCGGTACCACATAAACACAATGCAGCGTTGTCAGCTCAGGCATATTCAGTGTCGCTTTTCTTGTCTTCGGAACTGGAAAGATCGCAAAGCAGTATATACAGGAGACGTGTATCCGGGTATGACCTCATTGTCGATTACCTTGTCACCCTGTACGGAAATATTGTTTTCGATGTTACTGTCTGTGATTCCGCAATCATTCCCTTATGCTTATGATAAATAGCATGTCTCACCACAGAGTGACAGGAGGTGAATGGTAAATTTTTATAGTTGCCGGATTGACAGGAAGAAGAGGTAGAATTGGTCATTTGTCATACCTGACAGGCCTTCCAGGTCATGGGGTCAATGGAAGCAGCTTATTCATGGAGAGGTATTGATGTTAATCACTATCTTATTTGCATAATTGATAAACTGCAATTAATTAAACAAGATGTATACGGGAAACTGAGGTATAAGATCTTCAAACTCTTGTATTTTATACCGTCCATAGGTTGACGGCGTTCTCCGGACATTGCCGATCTGTATCGAGGGGAGGGTTTCCATCCAGCTGAGTGGTAAGTACGTGGTCATCACCACTGACATGTGCTTCACCATGGCGTTCGACGGGGACAACCGTCTAGAGATCAACCTGCCGGACATCTATGGGGATGAGGTAATGTTTCTTTATCCTTTGGTAACAGTATCATTTACTGGTAGCTAAAATAAATCATTGAAGCTGAAAAAGCTGTTGCGCCACTGTCTGAAAATTTCAAACAGTTTCAGATTTACTTTTCAATTTGTCAGTTTTGTCTTCATGTTTTTCGTTTTAATTGGTAAAATATACACATCATTTTTCTTGCAATAGTCACTAAGTCACACCTGTCAATGGATCCTTTTAAATTCTGTCGCCTTTTTTAAATCTCGCAACATCACAATCTTCAGTTTTCAAGTTCCATTTTTGTAGCCACTACTAAAGGCCCGACTCCGAGTACGCATGCACAACGACATATATTGTGGGTAATATGTCAAAGGTGAAAGCCACTGAGACATAAACAAAACACGTCTTGACATCATTTTGTTAATCGAGACAACGGGCAATACGACAACTGTTCACAAGTCAGGGTCTATACCTTTGACCTTGCGCATGCGTACTTGAAATCTTGAACGACCTTGTAGATTGACATTTTCGTCGTTCAAGGTGAATGTTTAAATAATGCCGTGCATGATTTTTAAAACATTTGTTTTATCTAAGATCCTTTCATATTCTACACACATTAGGTTGACGGGATGTGCGGTGACTACAACGGAAACAAGGATGACGACAATAAAATGCCGGACGGAAGTGTCGCGCGGAATTCCCTGGAATTCGGAAACAGCTGGGTCTCTCCGGATGACGTCAGGTAAGCTTAAGGATCCGGAAATATCTCACGTCACACTAAACAAAAAGATACCTATAGAATTCCTAGAATTTTTGTAAAACCAGCATCATATGGTACCCCATTAGGCTAGCCCCTGAGGCGTTGCAAAATACTCACCATCTTTCAATGGTCTAAGTCCTTAGCTTTCCACACCATATGGTGTATAGTATGGCGCCCATTTTTATTTCCTTAGCAATCGGACAACAGAGTTGCGCATAGCACTGCACCATGGGCTAGTCTACTGGTAACGCTTTCTGCTCAACTCCCATACTCTTTCCCACAAGTGATTAGTGCACAGCAGTGACGCGGTATGGACTAATATTACCTCCGTGAAAACGGTATTGTTTCCTGTCTGTGTGGTTGTTTGTTTGTCTTAGTGTGTTTCCATTGTTATTTGAATATTGTATTAATGACAGGATGTGTGGCGTGAGATGGTGTGACTGGCAGGATGGGAAAGTTGGCTTGGACCAATCAAAGTTGGTCCCGCTGAATTGGAAGATTGACCTCTTAAAGTAGTATTTTCTGTAAACAATGTTTTTCTGTCTCCTAGCTGCCCAGCCATCACCCCTGAGGAGACCTTTGACCTGACCCAGGCTGACCCGGCTCTAGTCCAGCAGTACGAAGACGTGCAGTTCTGCGGACAGCTGACCGACCTGTCTGGTGCCTTCCGGGTGGGTTTCTAGTCTTGCAGGTTGCTCACGAAGAATATATAATATATAAATCATCTGTCAGTAAGTCTGTTAGCAGATCAGAGAAGCAGTTTATTGATAATTGCATACATAGTAAATGTTATGAATCAAGTATCAAAAAGAAAACAACAGCTTCCTGTAATATTTTGACTTGATTTCATCCATTATTTGTTCTTACTAAATCTTCTACAATATGCTATAACCCTAACGACTAGAAGTTACAAATGGGGATTTATTTAAAGTGGATGCTATTCCTAGCGTCTGGTCTTTATATTTCTCAAACAACAAAATCATTCTATGATATGGAATACAAAAAGAAACGTATATACATGGAAGGAGGATCTAGCAGCTGACAAAATGTTTTACGATTTTTAGGACTGCATCAAGGTGGTTAACCCAGAGGAATATTTCGGCGCATGCGTGTACGACCTCGCGGCGCACAGTGGAGACCAGACGAACCTCTGTCAGAACCTGCAGGCCTACGCCGACGCATGCGCAGCTGCCGGACTTGAGCCACCAAACTGGCGAAGAGACAAACTCTGTCGTGAGTATGAAGCACTAATGGACTTGCTCACAAACTTCATCGATATTATTACCTCCGTACGCGTGTAACGGGAGGTATAGCTTTTGGTGTCTTTGTTTTTGTGTACACCTATTTTCGCATGCTGGGCACGTCTCAGACACTGAAAGGAAGTTAGGTCTAATGTCCCAGAAAGGTCCCAGAATAGGTTATCAAAAAATATCTTACTTCCTGTCTCCCATATGCTGCTACATGCATGTCTGTTGTCTTATGGGGGCTAGTGCAAAATGCATAGACAATATTATCGAGAAATTCGTAGTAATGAATAAAACAGGAAATTCGCAAAAAGATTTATCAATGTTTCACGGAAGTTTTCGATATCTTGTTATGCTTGCCTTTGATTTTTATCCATTGGAGGGGGGCGTTAAACCTATTGGGGCTTCATCTTGAAAACGATAAACATTTCACAGCTATTCTTCAATACTGAGCTAGCTAACCTCAAATCCAACAAGCCTACGGATAGGTTAAATACGTGACTGACGAAGCTCTATTCTAATGACATTCAGCAGAGAATGGTGAATGTCATCTCTTCTTGGAGAGTACATTCTGATCAAATCTGTCCATTTCCCAGCGCTGACGTGTCCACCCAACAGCGAGTACTCGCCCTGCATGTCTCCGTGTCCACGCACATGCGCAGAGCCGATGGCTCCCGAGACCTGCCGGGGCGCATGCGTAGAAGGGTGTAAGTGCGAGCTCGGCTACCTGCTAAGCGGAGACCGCTGTGTGCCCATGAGTGAATGCGGCTGTGTCCGGGAAGGCAGTTACTACAAGGTATCTTCTTTATCTATTTGCCAATGTCCTCTATATGACGCCGAAAGAAACGAATTATATAAAACAGCTTCCGTTAATTCCCCTAGCTTTCACCATTTGACTAACTTACACAAATCACTCTTACTACTAAAATCAACCGACCCACTCACGATACAAAACAAGGGTCTCTTCATTTTCCACTGCCTTAAAAAGAGAAGTCAAACCCAACCATAGTCAACTTTAGTTAGCATAGAACTTTCACTGTAGACTAGATAACTATATCAATTCCCATGTATTTCCATGTACTTGTTTGTCTGCAATTAGCCTTCGGGCATGAACTTGCAATAAAGTTATCATTATCTTTTTGTCATGGTAGAGATTGCAATCTGCTGAATGAAAAGCTCTCCCCTTAATATCATATAAGATAATTGGTTGATATTTGGGCCAAAATGTGCTTAAAAGACAGAACTGTTCAAATTCATGTCACTATAGGTCAATGGCTGTCTCTGAAATTTTGAAATATAAGTAGAAGACCAACCTAGTACGTTCCTATCATCCCGATCGTGATATCTTTCGACAGAGACTCCGATTGAGCTCATCTCTACCGGCATAATTGGCTATTCTGCCAGACTTTAATATCTACCCAGATACATTATAATTGTCATTTTTTAAACACTTTCTGCGAAACTTGTGTTGCCATGGTATCTGGAAAATGATGATAAACGGTAAATTGGAGAACAATATATCTCTGTATCTGGATGAAAACTTTGAGGTTTCTATACACTATCATTTCCGGGATTGGACATTGTTCTAGTGTCAATACAAGTTTGTTACCATATTTCATTGAATCTAAACAGTATTGATATTAACTGTGACTCATGATAATTTCAGCTGGATGAAAAGTTCGTGTTGGGAGACGAGGAGTGTACATGTCTGGTCGGAGATGAAGTGATGTGTGCGAAGATCGCCTGTCCCGAGGGTCAGACATGGAGTCTGAAGAATGGACACTGGTCTTGTCAGCCAGGTGGGCTTTCGTGTTATCATTTTATTTCAATATATTTTATCCGTGAAATTTGTGTTTAACATAGCAAAAGTAGTTTTCATATTCCTCATGTGGTTATGCCGAATTGCGTTTGGTTCGTAAATCAACCAGGTTAAATGTTTTCACCTGCCGACGCTGAGTAATCTACACCGGTGGTGAATTGTGACAAGGGCGGATACAAATTCAGTCATGTTTGGGACCGCATCCTTCCTACTACAGCAGCAACACCTAGCTGCAGTATGAAGCACGAACAGCCAGTATTTCCCTGATGAAGGTGACAGACGGTCAATCGAAATTTCAATCAATCTTGAAGCGTTGTCAGGTGAAAAACATTTGTTGTGTGCAATAAGTTTGCTTGATGTTTTTATTCTTATTTTTGTTAGATGTCACCCCCGTGATGGAGGATAGTCCTGTGGCCGCCCAAGAGGCCCAGTGTGACTTTGCCTGTCCACGCAGCGGTATGTATCCACTCTTAGAATCCAGACTGTTGCAATTGATAAAAGAATTCATCTTATCATATCATTCATATTCGTATCACCCAGTATTGTCAAGATTATAAATGTTGAATTTCAGGTTTATAAGAATGGTAAAGCTAAAGCATTCTTGATATTTTTTTTCAATCATTGACTTCAGAGGGTACGTGTAAGGCTTGGGGTGATCCTCACTACACCACCTTCGACAACTTGAGGTTCAACTTCATGGGTGCGTGCACCTATACACTCGCACAGTACACGCAGGTAAGGCCGCAAATATGGATTATTTTAGAAAATCAATACTTTTTTGCTATTTCATATCTCTTTTAACATTTTCAAGAAATTAGGGAATAATTTCGTCAGGTTTGTGAATGATCAAATAACAAATTTCTTTATTTTCACAACCAAGGATTAACATACAGCCGACGTTTCGATGGCCGTCTGTCAACCCCTTCAGCGCAATGGTGCACGTGACTGGTTCATTTTGCACTGCAGCTAGGTGTCGCTGCTAACAACGCGGCCATTATATTGTTGCTTATAATTAGCAATGTCTATGTATGAAATAACGCTGTACGTTAGGTACCGCATTGTTAGCAGCGACACCTAGCTGCAGTATAGTGTAGTGTGAACCTGTCATCAATGCGCTGAAGAAGATGACATTCATCGAAACGTCGACTGTATGCTATACCTGTATGCTAGTAATAATTTTGACGACTTTCTGGCAACATTTTGTTTCTAGATCTACATGCGTATCATTATGAAATATCAATAACATAATGCTAAAAAGTAATGCACACTTTGTTTCAGGGCCCGTCGGCGTTCCACGTGGCGGCTAAGAACGAGCACCGCGGCAACAACAATAGGGTGACGTTCGTGGAGAAAGTCTATGTCGATGTTTACGGTCATCGCATTACACTGGAGAAGGGACACAAAATCTATGTAAGTCTCACCGCTGGCATATGTGATATAGGGTATTCTTGTTTCTTAGTGATATCTTAAGAAAACAGATAAATCGTACAAGTAAATAAAGCAAGATAATTATGCTAGTCTTAATTGACGTGAGCAAAACGTTTATTGTTTCAGAGAGTTTGTAACCGTAATCTTGCCTATCTACATGTCTAAATTCTAAGGCCAGGCTCTGGGCTGTTGTATACACCCCCTTGTTTGTATTGAATTTCTGATGTCCTCTTGCAAAATTGTGCATTACAAATTTGGAAAAAAAGAAAAAACAAACTTGCTCATAAAGTAATTTCCAAAGCACAAAATATCACACATGTTGACGTTGTCTTGCTACATGAAACAGAATTTTATAAAGCCATCTAGATCTAAAAATGATGTAGGATTCTTTCACCTAGTATTGTATGCAAATATATGTAGTCTAAATCTAGCTAGCTCTAATTCAAAATTTAACATTTCTATGATTGTATATCTTGTGAGAGTGCTTTGGACTATTTTGTGCCTTATTGCGGAGTGATATTTTCAGGTTGACGGTGTGAGGAGACATGCCCCTGTGTGTCTGCCGGAGGGCGTCACCATCAAAAAGAGCGGCAGGTAAGGATCAGATCACGTTCGTCGCACGATAAAATTACGACAGCATATTGTAGGTATTCGTGTGAAAGTCTTGGATTTGTCGTGGACAATTATGCTGTCTTACGACGAAAAAGGTTGCCGTAAAACCCTGCCGACGCTGGGTCCTGTCATAGATTCTGCTGAAAATTCTATGAGAAAACATCATTCGATAAATGTGACCGCACCTTAAATGCAGAAAAATGTAGTATTAACCGTAGTCCTCATAATACAGAATACCCGAATCGTCATAGCACAGGAAACTAATAGCGCTTTACCCAAGTTTCAGAAAACACTTTTAAGTCGTTAGGCGACATTACAACTATACTTTGATCATCTTAGTATAAACTACCATAAAAGCATCTTAATTCTCAACCGAGCGGCCATATGAAATATCATGACCTATAGTGTTGTAAGATCTTTGAATATCATATACCAGAAATAACGTCATGTCAATGCTATAGATGGACAGTTCTGCAGACGAACTTCTGTCTGGAGGTCAAGTATGACGGGGACAAGAAGGTAGACTTGGGTCTCCGCAACGCCATGGTAAGTGCTGTGCCCTCTTCCATTCTCTACCACCGTCACCTTACCCCATAGCCTTGTAAGTGTAACGTTACGTTCGTTGTACGACTTAAGGTTTACAAGCTGTGAATGTGTCGTAAAAAGTGTTAAACTACAAAGTGACGAGATATACACGGTACCCATAGGTGGTTCTTTCACGGTTTAGCCAAGGAAAAAGAAGACAAAACAAAATTATACCACAGTTGTGAAGTGCAATTCTGTTTCTGCACTGCGTTAAGGCTGAAGTTACTAAGGACAGTCGTTAATGTGTCGTGTAAAATTGAGCTAACAGTCTTATAGAATGTGATATATGTCAGTTGCATGGGAAATGGAGCATTACCTTTTACAATGATCAAAAATGCTTGTGTCGGGAAAACATCTAGACCATTTGATTACAATGATACTAGACGTACAGCAAAGGCCAATGCTAACAACACTGCAAATGTTTGACATAAGATTGATCTTAATCTGATTCTGAACTTGAACTTAAAGATGAGCCAGGTGAGCGGCTTGTGTGGCGACTTTAACGGTGAGAGAGACAACGACAGGATCAAGAAGGACGGCAGCCTGACCGCCAACACTCGAGAGTTCGCCGAGAGCTGGGTCACAGAAGACGACCCTTAGTAAGTAATCATCTACTTCTTTAACACATGTAATTGGTAGTACAATGCTAAACGTTCTTCCAACACTTAGGTATTCACAGATCAAATTTTCAACGGCCACTGTCGCCTTCTTCAAGATCAATAATGACCAATCAGTTCCGAATGTAAACTCGCGAGAGTTACAGACACGTGACTTTATTGACACGTGTCTTTACGGATACGTGACGTCAGCAATTGGTCAAACGTGCCAGGAAGTTTATAACGCCCACTGTCTCGGTTTTGTGAGTGCTCTGATGAGCTTCCATGATAACATGTAACTGGTGGTTTGAACTGGAGTTAGATAATTTTACACGTGATAATTTTCAACTTCTATTTTCGGTCACTATATCATATCTCGTTGTATGAAACTGTTTTGTAAAAAAAGTATAAGATATTCATAAAGTGCTAATATGCGTCTTGGCATAATAGCTTCCTTGATTATAGATTTATGCAGTTTAGTGTTTTATATCTATGGGTTTATCTCAGTAACAAGTGATGTCGTTGTCTTGATCATTCACCCATACTTACGTACATCGTTGTTATTATTCTTTCTTTATTAAGAATTGCAAAAAACAATACACAGTTAAACGTCATTATGCAATCTTTTTTTCATAAATAATATGGCATTGCCATTTGTTTTCTGATAGCTGCCTTCCAGACGAAGTTGCAGCAGAGTTTGACCTGGCCCAAGCTGACCAGGCCCTGCTGCAGGAAGTGGAGAGCGTGACCAACTGCGGCAGACTGACCGACACGGCCGGCAGCTTCGGGCGGTGCGCGCGAACTGTTGAGCCGACTGGGTTCTTCGACTCGTGCGTGTACGACATGGCCGCGTTCGACGGCGAGAGGGACATGCTGTGTCAGAACCTGCAGGCCTACGCCGACGCATGCGCGGAGAACGGCATCATGGTGGCCACCTGGAGGAACGAGTCGTTCTGTCGTAAGACTGCTACATATTTTGTATAACAAACAAAAAAACAAACAAACATACATACAAACAAGCAAATAAACAACAACTAACTTGCAAATTTTGCCTCGTGAATCTCCCTCCAATTTCACAATTTATGCAGCGCTTTAGGGCTTGATACAGTTACAATAATTTTCTTCTGTACGTCTTGTTCACGGAGTGACCTAGTCTCTCGAGAACACGGGGCTTGATACGTAGTCAATCTCGCCGTACGACAACCTTACGACGCAAAATTAGTACGATGCGTTCATGGGACAGTCGCGAATACGTCGTACAAAAAATCCTAAGACAAACAAAAATTGTACAACGAATATGACCGGACCTTAACAGTATAACCTAAAGTAAGGATCAACAATACATGATATTATCAATATTATCATTATTATTACCATTAAGGATCAAACTTAAGTTAATGTTAACATTTCTGTCCTGTTCCCGCCATGCCAGCGTTGTTGTGCCCGGTGAACAGCCACTACACACCTTGCTCCTCCGCCTGCCCCGCCACGTGCTCCAACATGGACGCCCCTCGCCTCTGTCCGCACGCATGCGTGGAAGGCTGCGAGTGCGACGAAGGATTCGTGTTGAGCGGAGAGGACTGCGTTCCCATGGAGCAATGCGGCTGTACCATATATGGAAACTACTACCAGGTGCGTTTTATCTCAGTGTTACGGTTTCAAATAGACAAACCAACTTTACACAGAATATAGGCAAACCAAAAATCTCTTTTTCCAATGCGTCTGACTCACACTTAAGCTTGAAAAGCTAAAGACAAGTTTGCCCTCATTAAAGATGTTCCTATAAATTTTTTTCCATAAAACTGTTACTACAAGGATCTCCCCGACGGACCTTCGCTAAGTACATATAAGTTACCTAAACTTTAACAAATTGAGATATTAAAGTCTCAAGAAGAGGTTACCTTTACATTTGTGCTACTCATTTCGTCCAAAATGCACAAATGAATACGAAGTTGTACAATTTGAGCTTTGTTCCAACACAAAGAAAACACCATAAATTTTCAGTCGATCCCACCGACTATATCAGATGTCTGATTCACTGCACTGCCTTTCCTTTCTATTGAAACAATTTTTTTAAATCTATGGATCCTACCAACACAGAAGAGCTTTCATTCGACAATTGAACCTGCTGTGACACTGATGATACTTCTTTTTGACTCGCCCTCGTAGCTTGGGGAAGAATGGGGAGAGGAGGGTAACCGGCGGTGTATCTGTGGGGAGAATAACGAGATCCAGTGCGCCGTGGTGGAGTGTGCTCCCGGGTCAGCCTGGTACGTCAAGGACGGCAGACTGGGATGTCATGCACGTAGGTCCAAATAATCTTATTTACTATCTTCTCCCATCATCTTATGGTAACATCTTCAATGATCTCACAAACAACGCGTATTGGCAAATGATGATTAACTTAGAGGCACATTGAATGTTACAAAGCGGAAGAAATGACAACAAATATTGCAGTATCGCAGTGTCTTGCTTCTGGGGTTCCTGGTACAAATGGTTGACTGGTATTCAGCAGTGTACAGCTCACGTCCGGTCCCCGTCACAACCTTGTCGGGATGGGGGTCGATACCAACTTCCAATCAACTTTGACCCGTTGGAAAACAGACAAACACGTCTGGATGTTGGGCAAATTGTGAAGTGTGTGTGTCTTCTTGAGCCCATGGAAAGAGTATAGCAACGCCGCTGATTACTTAAGTCTACAGATAATTTCAAGCCATCAAAAGACCTATAAGATCATAGGATTAATGTTGTCATTGACCTTGAGTGTTGTTCTGCTGAATCGCAGTGTTACCGGAGCCCATGACGAAGTGTCCTGATGGCTGGCTGACCCATGCTGGCTCCTGCTATAAGTACGTGGTGGAATCGTCCACCTGGCACGACGCACAGCAAGACTGTCTGCAGAGGGGAGGCGATCTCGCCAGCATCAACTCACAGGAGGAATGGGTAAGACATGTCTCTTCATACTTGACTTCGTTTACAGAGTCTTTGCTATTTGAATACATTGTCAGGAAGTCAATGGGAACATGGTGTCATTGGAAAGGCCATACTTGCTGGAGTGGTACGAAGTAGAGTTCAGAGGTGGTAGATGTAGTCGTTAATCAGACATGACGGACAGCCCAGGCCATGAGGTCAATGGAGGTGGCTACTAATTTACAGGGAGGTATGTTGTTTTCTGTTGGTTTGTTTGACGGAGCTAGTACCTCTTAACGACCAGTACGTTATTCAAAATGACCCCAAGGTTTAATTTTTTGAATGATCTTCAACGTTAACTTTCTCCATGATGTCTCGATGGTCTGATACAATCGTTCAACTATCTTCTATGGTTCTTGTGTAAGGATCATTTACAAATGGAACTGTTAATTTCGGTTCTTCAGAAACCACAAGGATAGGAACGAAAATGCACTCGTATTCTTTCTTGATTATATTAGAATTATGAAATTGTGACATGTGGAATGACGATTTTCTGTGTTCTCAGACTTGGGTCCTTGCCCAGAAGCCTGCTGGATTGTACTGGATCGGTTTCCATGACAACGGCAAGGAGGGATCTTGGGAATGGAGCGACGGCAGCCCCGTGATGGTGACGTGAGTGAAATCCATTCAAAATTTTCACCACCTGATGGTATTCTTGCCTCAATATACATTGTAGCCCTGATTACATCTTCTGTTTTACCAGGATTAGCAAAAAATGAAATCGATCACAAGTTCTTATAACCATTTGGTTCGCCCCTGAGGTGTCGCAAAAAAATTAAGTTCTGGCACTGTTCACTATTTCGTCCAGATATTGGGGAGCAGGAGAACCCAACAACCACGGGGACGAAGATTGTACAGAGATCATCGGGGACACGTGGAATGATCAGCAGTGCACGGACACTATCAACTACATCTGTGAGATCACTGTTGGTGGGTAGAAAACACTTTTACACCGTGGCCTACCAACGTAACCTTCATTCAAAAAGGGACAGGGGCCGATACCGACTTCCAATCAACTTTGACCCGTTGAAAAGCGGACGTCTGGATGCCAGGCAAATAAATGACTGACCATAAATAATAGATGATTATATTGATTTAAGTTATTCAGATAGACGTTGGGCTTATCTTAATGTGATATTTTGTCAAAAAACTTTTTTTTAAATATAAAAACATAGATTTCATAGATTTCTGTAATGAATATGTCATTTCTTCCTCAAAATCAGGTGCAGCACTTGATGCACGCAAGTGCCCGGATGGTTATCACGAGTTCAACGGACAGTGCTACATGTTCTCCGCCAACAAGATGGCGTACCATGATGCCGAGAAGAACTGTCTGGATCAGGGGGCCACTCTGGCTGTCATCCAGGATCAGGTTAGCATCAAAGTTCATCCATGTTTTTAACACTATGGAGGAAGATGTAACTTTTTTCCAATACAACAAGGGTAGACTGAACAAATTTTCGACCAGACCTCTGGTCCTCTTCAAGATAACTGAGAACCACATTGCTCTGAATTGCTCGTAACCGTCTCCACCATGGCTCATCAACTTTCATTGTACGGGACGGGCGCCGATACCGACTTTCCATTACCTTTGACCTGTTGTTTCACGTCAGGATCTAGAGGGACACGAGTTGTGAGCAATCGAATCCTCAAGTATATTTTTGATCCTGAAGAAAAGCTGAGGATTGGTGGAAGATTCGGTGAGTCCTCTCCTCTCGTCAAAATATGGTATTCACCAATCGTTGCGCTGTTGCCTCGTTTCAGTTTACCCATAACTACTTGGTATCCCACATCCGGGACACCGTGGATGAATCCCATTGGTTCGGCCTGAATGATCTACAGGCGGAGGGAACGTGGGTGTGGCCTGATGGAGCTGCTTTGGGAGACTTCAACGTGTGGCACTCGGTAAGAACATCATAGAAACAACTTGAAGACAGAAATTATTTTGACACCATTCACAATAGAAACTGGAGGTATCTCAGCATATATATATAGAGAAAAAGGTGAAAACATTCACTTTAACGTTCTAATAGCTATTTTGTCCCATTTGGTGGCGGTCTAGCCATTTCTGCAAGCTAAAAAGGCAGCCAAGCTTACTGCAGCGACGCACCGTTCTTTCGCAAGGATGTCGGACGCTTCGAATTCGGTCTTTACCAACTCGGTCCATATGGCTAATCAGACCAAGTGGGCCCAACAATACCCTGACTCTGGCTGAGTTGATTATCTGTGTGGGGACAAGTAGACCAATGTGTTCGGCCTAGTTGGCTGGTCCGAGTTGGTAAAGGGTTGAGTCGTCCTGATTCCCTTTTAATACTACCCATTGAAGTTCTGTAGTACAAACACCGTTCTAGCATAAGTCTCTGGTCACATTTCCTAAAAGGTGTAGAAGCTAATCTGTTATCTTAACCTTTGCTATTGAACGTTTTAAATGTATATCATGTTTTGTTGCTCAGAGAGAGCCGAACAGTGCAGGTGACGAGGACTGTGCTGAACTCAGGAAGGTGTACGGTTATGACTGGAACGACTTGAGCTGTACAGCACAGCAGCACTACATCTGCCAACTCAACGGTCAGTTGTTTTATTTTCAAATTATATAAGAGACGTATTCTAAATTCTTAGTCTGCACAATACATGCAACCCTTACACGTATTGCTTTGCAATTATCAATTAAGCTCTCCAGTCAAACAGGCAAGATATCAGCACTGAATATGTATCGCAACACTACATTGTCAATGAAATTGTGTATACTGACCATGGGAATCAAACGAAAATTAAATACACACAGAGAAACATTGACAATCCAAAAACAATTCTTCACTCCCCTCATGATGGGTGAATTGATATATACTATCATCCAGCTTCAAATAGAGGATTTGGAAGTATGATTAATATGTTATCATAAAATGTTTTAAAGCATTAAACGCAATGCGTACTATTTGAAATGATTTAGAATATACGTATTTTCCACAGCTCCCACAGACATTGTGCACGTGCCGAGTGCCGATGACGCGGCACTGATGACTGACCCACTGGAGGTGGCCATGCACGACCTCTGTATGGACGAGCCACTCTGTCCTACTGAAGGTATGAACACTGCAGTATCAACATACATTTATGTATACCCATTGTAACAAACTGTACACAATTCAGGAGGGCACTAGCCATTCCCGGCGAATGTAAGTTTGTCGTTCCTATAGATAGATAAATAATGTTTGAGCACATAAGTACATGAAATATTTCGTGGTCTGAAGTTTGTTAACGAGTCTCTTCCGAGTTTACAAGAAAAATGTACTTCTTTGGCAAACGTAAAATGTCGTCAACCGATCTAAAAGACCTGATGATGATTTTTTTATGATTTCATTGGTAAGTAACTTTTTAAAGAATCTTTTTGAAAAATACCAAAAGAGGAACCAACAAACCAGATCATAATGAAAATTTGCCTTGATTTACCCGGGTAATAACAGTTGACCAGACAGACAGCTCCATAAAAATTATGAATAGAAACTGTCTATTCTGTACCTGATACGAGGACTGTCTGACTTAATCTAAGCGAACTCAACTGGGTCTGAGCACAAACGAATTCGTCTGAGCCTGTTCAGAGAAAGTTTCCACAGACGTATTAAACTTCTCAAACGTTCCTCCACAGGAGTGGGAGAGTGCCGAGCGTGGGGTGACCCCCACTACATCTCGTTCGACGGGAGAAGGACGGACTTCATGGGCATTTGTACCTACGTGCTGGCGGAGAGCACCGCGGGAACGCACTTCCGCGTGTCGGCCAAGAATGAGCACCGCCACAACAACAGGGTGTCCTTCGTCAGCAGGGTGGACGTGGAGGTGTACGGGCACAAGGTTTCTCTGGAGAAGGGCAAGAAGGTCAAGGTAGGTCAAGGTGTATAAGATGAATAAACCTCATATTGTCAGTGCACGTGCGATACATGCTTCTTTTTTTTATATATGAAGTCAAAATGGAACCACTAGACCGTTGAAGAGCTATTCTGTTGTGTTGGATTATATCACATACTAATAAGTAAACATTTCTGTGGGCGGTTTGATACGTTTTTCTTTATGTTTGTGCTGTTTCGTTTTGTCTTTGCTTTTATGATTTTGTTCTTATGATACTTTCAATTCTTTTAATACAATACTCAAGTTGACTAAAACCTCAAGTAAAATTCGTTTTATATCGACTTGAGAAAGTGTCTTTTTGGAAGGCCTGGAATACCCTCTGATGCTGCTTTCCACGAATCTTTTTCTCTAACATTTTTCAAACCTTGACCGTCACTAGGTTGACGGTATCCAGCGCACCCTCCCCGTGTGCCTGGGACGAGCTGTGGTCAAGCTGAGCGGCAACAACGTGGTTCTCTACACGGACTTCTGCCTCAAGGTCATCTACAACGGCAACGCCCTGGTGGACGTCAAGGTAAAGTACAGACATACACATCCAAATCATATGATAACTCGTCAAGTCACAACAGGGCAGAGGAACATTTTGTACCAAGCTCACTCACTCTGTGCTGCAGTAGATACTCTCCTTGTGATTTATTTAGTGTCTCTGCCAAAGCATCCAAAGACCAATACCAAAAAAAGTTTACAAATGTTTACAAAAGTTTACAAATGTTTACAAAAGTTTACAAAAGTTTGCAAAAGTTTACAAAGTTTACAAAAGTTTACAAAAGTTTACACAAGTTTACAAAAGTTTACAAAAGTTTACAAAGTTTACAAAAGTTTACAAAAGTTTACACAAGTTTACAAAGTTTACAAAAGTTAAAAGTTTACAAATGTTTACAAAAGTTTACAAAAGTTTACAAAAGTTTACAAAGTTTACAAAAGTTTACAAAAGTTTACACAAATTTACAAAAGTTTACAAAAGTTTACAAATGTTTACAAAAGTTTACAAAAGTTTACAAAGTTTACAAAGTTTACAAAAGTTTGCAAAAGTTTACAAAAGTTTACAAAGTTTACAAAAGTTTACAAAAGTTTACAAAAGTTTACAAAGTTAACAAAAGTTTACAAAAGTTTACAAAAGTTTACAAAGTTTACAAATATTTACAAAAGTTTACAAAGTTTACAAAAGAGTTTACAAAAGATTACAAAAGTTTTCAAAAGTTTACAAATGTTTACAAAAGTTTACAAAGTTTACAAAAGTTTACAAAAGTTTACAAAAGTTTACAAAAGTTTACAAAGTTTACAAAAGTTTACAAAAGTTAACAAATGTTTACGAAAGTTAACAAAAGTTTACAAATGTTTACAAAAGTTTATAAAAATATGTTTGCGGTTATCGCGACAGACAGACAGACAGACAGACAGACAGACAAACAGACACACTCAAAACTATATCTCCATTTTTCATGAAGTTAATTAAAATGTCATAATAATTTTTGTTTAAGCTGTCCAAATCTAAGTCCATACAAGTACATGCATTTGGAAGATCGATGTATGTAAACTCTGTTCTGCCAATTCACTGTACAAGTGGCTTTTAATGATGTAGGGTTTACTAATATACGAGCAAATACCACATTATTGTGATTATACATGTAATGTCTGCTTCTTTTGATCCTTGCAGATCCCGTCGATATTCAGTGGCCAAACTCGGGGCGTCTGCGGCAACTTTAACGGCCAGCAAGATGACGACAGAGTCTCGCCCCTCGGGATGGCCACAACAGGAGTGGTGGAGTTTGGGGAGAGCTGGAGGACCACTGATGATCCTAGGTGAGTCAATCACAATTATAATGATCATTGACATACAGCATTGTGAAGAGCATGTAATACTGTAAATGCAGAAATGTTCGCGTTGGTTTTATGTTTGCGGTTATCGCGGCGACATTTCCCGCGAATTTAAAACCAACGCAAACATTTTGGACCAATACTATAGGAGTATGTGACTATAGAACTGCCGCGAACTTAAAACCACCGGGAACACTACATTTTCCCTTTAGCGTGAAATAAAAACTACGCGAACTGAAATGCATTTACAGTATATCGAGGTAAGGTAAAAGAAAAAGGTCCCATCGTGTTTTTTTTACGCCAAAGGTAGTGTCTTAATGATTTTGGCATTGGAAGGCAGTGTCCATCATTCTCCTTCCATCACGTGCACTTTATGTACCTCCAACACTGAATATAACTACCCACTAAGTAAGGAAAGTCATGTATAGTGACTCTCACAAGGACACGAAGGCTAGACAGGAATCAAACCGATAACCTCGTGATACTCAAAGCTAAAATGTACTAACCATAGAACACAATTTGTCACGCACAAAAGCAGAACGTAAATGGGAAGATTTGATACACTTAATTACGTATGTATGTATATAAAAGCTGTATATTCTGTAGATAGTTTGAAATAAAGTGCATGGACAAAACCATAGAAGGGAAAAAAGCTTATGATCTTCCTCCCTAGACTATTGTCAGAAGGCTACTACTATGTATGAGCTAGAAATTTAAAAACAGGTCGAAATGTTGAATTTCCATCACAGTGTCCTTATAGTGAAAACATTACAAGGGACGTCATATGGGTACAGAGAATCATGATGATGCGGTAACTAAGAAAATGTTTCTCCTACATGTAGCTGCCCATTGGCCCCTGAGCTGCCGGAAGACCCGATGAGTGATAACCAGGCGCTGGTGCAGGAGGTGGAGAGTGTGACCAACTGTGGACAGCTCAGGGACGGCAGGGGCATCTTCGGCGCCTGCTTCTCTGTCGTGGACCCAGCCAACTACTTTGATGCATGCCGGTCAGTCCCATTACAAAAAAACTGAGGTCTTATCAACTCATTTTTATATTTTACCTCAAGAATCCTTTAAACATTCACTGGGGGTTAGAAGGGTTAGGAAGAATCTGTTCTTAAGATAACCAAATGAGAGAAAGGTAACATACCAAAAATATCGTCAATCCATCAACCCATTATCGAGTTATTTTCTTTCAAAGTCTAAAACAAAATCGGCGGAAGAGCAACTACTGATCTTAACGGTAGAAGTCTTTAACATACAGACTATTACTACAACTTAAGCCGAGCATTAAAGTAATCAGAAACACCTTGTCTGTTCTATTTTCCCTGTAGATACGACATGCTGATGTTTGACGGCAGCCAGGCCCTGATGTGTGAGAACCTGGAGGCCTATGCTGAGGCATGCGCACAAGCTGGCATCCCTATCGCAGGATGGAGAACTGAGCATACGTGTCGTAAGATCTTTTCTCAATAGTTAGAACTAGGAATTGACATTTTCGCATTATGCAAAATAGACCCTTAGCAAAAAGATCATCTGTTAAATTTTCACCTGCCATCAACTACATATTTTTTTTTTAAATTTCAAATGTATGAAAGTCCCGTTGTTGAAAGCACTAAAATAATGTTATAGAATTTTCTCATGTGCAGGTAAAGTTACGTAACCATTTCCCTACTACCCAACCCCGTAACCAATACAAATCCGGTGCCAAAAGGCTATTTCAGCAGGCACCAGTTTGAATCTATTGCATTGATTTAGAGGTATTTGTTCAATGAAGAAAAAAAGCTGATCACTTGACACACCAAAATCTAGAGAATGGTCTGTAGCAAAGTCGTGGGAAGGTTCTGAATGTCTGACCGTTCTGTGCCCTCTTTTCCAGCACTGATGTGCCCACCTAACAGCCACCACAGCGCCTGTACCTCGGCCTGCCCCGCCATGTGCACGGACTTGAACGCGCCTGCGCGGTGTAACAGTCCGTGTCTGGAGGGGTGTGAGTGTGACGAGGGTTACGTCATGAGCGGTGACGCTTGCGTTCCCAAGGACCAGTGCGGCTGTGTCCATAACGGAAACTATTATGCAGTAAGTAATAAGGCCTTAAGGAAAAGAAATGTTGCGTTTCTGGTTACTCGACCGACTCTTAGACTAGTAAAATATAGTTGCAAAGCGCGAAAAATTAGATACTTAACAACACAATCAAACAATTTGATAATAAGAAATGTAGTAAGTCCATGCGTACAGGAAAACAGAAGAGGGAAACTTATAACTAAAAGCGTCTGGTTGTAATAACGCAGTTTTCTGTGTTGAGCATAATTTCAGAGTTGACATAAGAAGAGAAAAGAGAACTACCACGTAACATTGAAATATGTTTGGTGTTGTCCAAGAATTCCAGAAAGTTTGTCGGAGAGAGCATGAAAATATTTGTATTTTTTAAAATGTTTTTCTTTTGCAATAATTTTGAATGTTTTGCCAGAGGTGGGTTTGGGGGCTTTGGGATTGGTCTATAGGGGGGAGGGGGATTTTTTAAGATGACCATGAATCTGAAAATGTAATGTTATTTCTGACGTTTAGCTCGCTGAAGAATGGGGAGAAGGAGACAATAGGATGTGCAAGTGTCACACCGGGAATGAGGTTCAGTGTGTCGAGGTGGCCTGTGCACAGGACGAGCACTGGGCTATTGTGGACGGTGAACTGGCCTGCTACAACCGTATGTTGCTCTTGTACATGTTACTGTATTGAGTTGACTACCATTTTCCGCAGTAACAGTTGTATCACGTTCAGAAAGACTTATCTATTGATTGATTGATTGAGATTTACCACATTTGTGGAAAGATTGACATACCAGATGACTATCAATTTTAAGAGTCACAACAGGATGGACCCCTTCCCGTTTTGACAAGTGTGGTAAGCTCTTTCTCGTCATAACCTACTGGAGGAGTGGCTCTCTTAAAACACGGGATCTCCAGCTTCACGACTCCTTTTTGAGATGGATGTGGGACAACTACAATGTATTTTCCCCACTTCCAGTTGAGCCCCTGTGTAAGAGCAGGTTTACCGGGACCACTAAGCAGTACCGCTGGGATGTGGGGCGGCTGAGCACCAACACCTTCACGTTCGAGGTCAAGGCCAGGGGTGACGCTCATCTGTCTCTCTCACCAGCCAACAGGGTCAGTACTTATAGCAGGATAATTCATCCGAGTTGGTAAAATACAGTTTGAAGTAAATTGTTCCCAACTAGGAAATGGACTCATCGGAATTATTGGTTCTCCCAGCCTTCCTCAGCTTTCTGAGCCAATAACTCTGGGAACGTGTGTTCTATTCACAATATACCCTAATACAGAAACAGTGAGGAAACTTGCTGCCTTATGTGCCACTAGGCACTACAAGGGCCTGAATGAACAACGTCTATGTGACTTGCTAATGAAAAATGCCTTACTCTCCTGACCTAGGACATGGACGATGTTTACGAGATTGTCCTCGGTAGCCATGGCAACTCGAGGAACTCCATCCGGAGGAAGGCTGACGGCGAGGACCTGGTGGTTCTGGACGAGTGGGGCGTGGTCTCCGCGCGAAGTTTCCGCAAGTTCTGGGTCTCCATCGAGAATGGAAGGATCGCTATTGGTACGTCTTAATGTCCTCTAAAGACAGGGTACCATAAGTATGGTTGTTAGCACCTTCGCGTCCGTGTTGTTTATGGTCTGTCCATCTGTTTGTCTGCACATTATCTCTTTCTGCAGTTATTAAAAGAATGATATATATAGGCACATCTCACAGAAAGAATGGGGTAAATGGTTAAAGTGACAGTAATTAAAGGTCAAAGTTGGTAAAATTTCAAGATTCAGTGACAATATCCCTATATTCATTCTCCTTTACAGAAAATAGCATAGCCATGTACTGTATGTTTGAAAGCCCAAACTATTACTGTCATGTTTAAAGACATAAAATCATCTGCCAGCAAATAGACAAATGTCAGTTTGCAGACAGTCGTAGGGAGTGTCAACATGTACATGTGAGTTGAATAGATCTCAGTTTTCTGTGGTTTCAAAGTATTGTTTTGTTCAAAACCTTGAACTGATGTTTGCCAACGTCTGATTCTATTCAATATGAATCATGCAAAGAAGATAACCCAAACCTTAGATTTTTCATATCTTTTGCAAGATACCTAAATTTATAGTAAAGAATAAATAAAATCACTGATGCGAAAGACTTTAAACTACAATTCACATTTTGTCAGGGACCTACATGGGCCCCGCCTTCATGGAATGGACGGACCCTAACCCGCTGTCGGCCAGGTATGTCGGGTACACAACTGCGGAGGGCAACACTGGAGAGTGGCGCTTCTGTGACATGGGTACGTCTCAATATCACTGCTTATTCTTTGATTGGTTGTTTAAGCGATCTAATTACGACAATATCCGGTAGAACAAACTGTAACCTAATAAAAAAAACAGAATAACTGATAAATATATATGTAGCTCTGACAGAGAATATTTGGATAGATCTCAACATATAGACCACGTGCACCTAGCCAATCAATATCACTACTTATTCTTTGATTGGTTGAATTATCGATCTAATTACGACAATATCCAGTAAAACAACTTGTCACCTAAAGGAGTTATCAAAAGACAGAATAATTTATGATTATGGATGTAGCTCTGACAGAAAACATGTGGATAGATCTCTACATAAGGATCAGGTTGCACCTAGCAATTATGACTCATTTTTGTCAATTTCTCACGTTCGAAAAAAAGGAGCCCGCCGGCTAGTTTAAGGGATGTATTTTTGCACTTTCGGTCGTGACCCCTACGTGGTCCCTTGAGCTCTCAAAGTTAAAATCAATCTGGGACCCCGTAACGAATAGACACCGTACACTAATTGTTAGAACACCGAGAGGTACCCTCGGTATCCGACAGTCCACCGGGACACATTTGTGATTTCCGGGCCCGGACGATGCTCCAACCTACGGACCACCGGTGCAAATGTGACCGTAGCATAACAGGAACCATCATCGTCATAACATTGCCCTATCTGTTTACCTACAGACAACAGTGCCTTCCAGGCTGGAGACGAGGTCGTGCACGTGGTCGACCCGATCGAGCCTAACGGGGAGATCTTCCTCCCCCTGCCTGACGGAGTCCAGAGTGACGCCCCCCTCCTCACCCCTAACGACATCCTGAGTGAGTCCATGAACACCGTGTCCCTGGACCAGGCCACCTGCCACTCTGTGGGCGACCCTCACTACAGGACATTCGACGGAAAGTAAGTGTTTTACGCCCAATTTATTTTGTTTGCGGCTTCGAATGGCCTAGTGGCTAGGCTAGCAGACACAAGATCGAGAGGTTATGGGTTCGATTCCTGGCATTTCCAGCTAGATATTGTGTACTTAGCAAAAAGGTACTTTGCACGACTTTCTTCGCTCCACGTGCACCCAGGTGTAGAAGTAGGTACTGGAGTTTGGTTTGGGAGGTAAAAGGTGGCGGAAGGAGAGGTTTGGGCTCCACCTTTCAATACCATGCCATAGACACAGTAGATAACAGCCCACTACCCCTACGGCATAAAAAAAGGCTATGAGACTACCTTTGAAACATAATTTTCATCCTTTCTACATTTCTCAGTCCCATTTGGATACCAATTCCCTTTTGTCTACTGGGTTAGGCAGCAGGAAGAAGGTTAAGGGGCAAATGCCAAGTTGAATTTCTGTTGTCTTGGCAGGTACTACAGCTTCAGTGGGAACTGTTCCTACACCCTGGTGCAGAGTCTGAAGTTGGGAGAAGATTTCAGTGTGGCGACAGACAACAAGATGGGATGTGCGATCCTCGGTACGCCATATTCTCAAAGATGAAAAGAATTGACTTTTGATTCTATATTGAACATTTTGAATATTGAGCCATGGCATTGTTTCCAAACACACTAGCCATAGAGGCTCTACAACTGTTACAGTGTTGGTTTGATGCTTGTTACAATCATAGACCGATTCTGACCATCACACATAGCTGTTCAACCAATGATAGCTTGGTGAATATCTGTTAGATCAATAAGATTGCTGCTGCATGCCCATCAAATATTTGCATTTTCAGGACTTCCTAGGATTAAAACCATCTCCCAGTTACCATCAAATTGCAACAGGGAGCTCAACTGTGTGGCTGCTACCAGTTGAGCTATAGGGAGCTTTCAAAATAGAGGCAGATGTGAAGTATTCATATTTTGGAAGGAAATTCTTATGATTATTGTGTTTCCTTTTTAGGTGACATGGAAGAGGCCTGCACCAGGAGTGTTACCGTGCGCGTGAACGGGAACGAGCTGCGTCTGGGCCGAAACTACGTCGTGACTCTGAACGGTGCAGCCATCACCCTGCCACACACCGGCAACGGCTTCTACATGGAGAAGATCACCAACTCACAATTCCAGAGGGTTAGTCGCAACTTCTAATGTTTTGTTTGAGTGTGAACCACGTAACATATAAAAACTGCCCACACCTCAGACGTAGACGTGTACAAGGAGGTACCAAGAACATCACAAAATAAACATTTTAGTATCAAGGACAGGATTAAAAACACCTTTCAATGCCAAGGGGAAGACCACATAGATCTTTAAGTACCAAGGACAGGGCCAGAAAGACCTTTTAGTACCAAGCACAGGACTAGATTAACCTTTAGTACCAAGGTCAGGACCAGATAGTCTGTTAGTACCAAGGACAGGACCAGATATACCTTTTAGTACCAAGGACAGGACCAGATATGCCTTATAGTACCAAGAACAGTAGACAAACCTTTTAGTACCAAGGACAGGACCAGATATGCCTTATAGTACCAAGAACAGGACAAGATAAACCTTTAATACGAAGGGGAGGACCAGATAAACCTTAAAGTATCAACGACAGGACCAGATAGACCTTTTGGTACCAAGGTCAGGACCAGATAGTCTGTTAGTACCAAGGACAGGATCAGATACACCTTTTAGTACCAAGGACAGGACTAGATAAACCTTTAGTACCAAGAACAGGACTAGATAAACATTCAGTACCAAGCACAGGACCAGATAAACCTTTAGTACCAATGTCAGGACCAGATAGTCTGTTAGTACCAAGGACAGGATCAGATAGACCTTTCAGAACCAAGGACATGACCAGGAATTGCATGAATTTGGTATGTGGGTAGTAATTGAGGTTATTGGGCCCCCTAGCAGTATTTTAGGCTGACACCCCCTTCCTGAGAGTAGTGTGGTATAGTCCATAGACAGCTGGTCTTCCCGGTGAGGTCAATGACCTTAATTTGGAAAACCCTTGTGGCTTGGGACCTGTAGAGCATCAACTCTTCTAGCCTATACTAAGGCCAGGGCTACGGCATTATGAAATTCACAAAAGCTCTAAATGTTTCACTTAGGTTTAAGATCTTCAATTTCTTGTTTAATTTCTTATCTCAGAACCCAGACATCACAGGAGTTGCCTCCCTTTCCCTTCTTATTTTCTATCCCCTTGTCTTTAACAGATCTTCCTGGACAATGGTTTCACTGTCCTGTGGGACTCCCTGACCCGTGTGTACGTCTCCGCACCCGAGTCTTACATGGCCAGGACCGCAGGACTGTGTGGCACCTACACACTCAACCAAGAGGTAAACATTACTGTTCTAGCAATTCCCAAAAATGCCTTTTCTTCTTTTCCTTGTTTCTTAAAAGAAAAGTACCAAGAGAACTTTCTGTGTTGAAGAAAAGCTTTTGTCCATGAGTTAAACAAAATTTTCTTAGAAGTTTTTTTCTTACACATGACGAGAAAAATAATCTTGCTTGACAAGAAATTTAGACTTGAATTTCGAAAAAAAATGCTACCTCCATGTTGCTACAAGCAAATCTAAACATAAATTTGATTCCCACTTTATTGTACTTTTGTTTCTTGCATATTCTAGGATGACTTCCAGGATCCGAATGGCCGTCTCCGCGGTTCTGTGGCATCCTTTGTACCTCATTGGAAGACCGACCCCAACTGCGTGGACTAGCGTCCTGACCCTGAACACGACCAAGCAAAACTTGACACATATGGAACTCCCATTGCTTTAGCTTATGCTTTGATGCTTAGCTCTGATACAATTAAGTTTGCACCTTTCTGCATGCATTCTCAATTCTTCTAACCAATCGATCATACCATTGCTGTTGCCAATAGCTTTTAAGATATTGAAATTTAGACACATAAGCATTTATGGCATTTATAGGAGGTACTGCAAATAAATGCACATTGTGCGTAGTAATCTACATGTATGTGCATGGTCATTCATTACAAGACACAGACAGACCTGTACCTCAATTCTGTGATTAGTTCAGAACCTTGTTGTGCATAGTGGCACGTATAGATCAGCACGCAAGTTTCTTGGCTGTGTTTGTAGTAGGGTATATTTTTATAGGGAGGGGTTGCTAGCCCTCCACATTTAACGTGTTTGATGCACCTTCTCGAACAGGGGACACCCATTTTACGTCCCTTTTGAAAGACAAGTGTAGCCCCAACTAGAATGTCCTGACCCAGGATTGAACCGGGATGTCCAAGTTACTAACTCACTGGAACCATGAGCTCAACTGTGAGGCTAAAGGGACATCTCTCAATTCTGTGATAATCCTATTCCTAAATGGCCAACAGTTCATAAAAGGAGTAATTACTAATAACACAGTGTTGAACTAGACTGGCCGTCATTTGCTTTAAGAGCAAATTCAGGATGTTTCGCCCATACTCCTCATGCAAGAAGTGGGCTGTCCCAAAATAACTCCTGGGCAAATCCAAGTTTCTGCATAATTTATGCAAATGAGGTCCTCATGACCATAAGTTATGTCCAGGTGCTTTCACCTTTCCTACATGTACCTACATGTTCAAGATGACATCCGCAGCTTTTACAGTAAGGGGAATACAACATGATGCATAAATTATGCAAGTGAGGTCCTCATTAGCATAATTTTTGGCCAGGTGCATTCACCTTTCCTAATGGTACCTACATCTTAAGGATGCCATCCGCAGCTGCCACGGTAAGGGAAATACAAGTTAATGCAAGAATTATGCAAATGAGGTCCTCATTAGCATAATTCATGGCCAGGTGTGATCACCTTTGCTAACGGTACGTACATGTCAAATCTGACATCTGCAGCTTTTCCGGTAAGGGAATTACAAGTTTACGCATAAATCATGCAAATGTGGTCCTCATTAGCATAATTTATGGCCCGGTGTGTTCGCCTTTCCTAAAGGTACCTACATCTCAAAGATGACATCCGCAGCTTTTACGGTAAGGGACAGACAACTTCATGCATCAATTATGCAAATTAGGTCCTCATTAGCATAATTTATGGCCAGGTGTGTTCGCCTTTCCTAAAGGTACCTACATCTCAAAGATGACATCCGCAGCATTAACGGTAAGGGACATACAACTTTATGCATACATTATGCGAATTAGGTCCTCATTAGCATAAGTAATTGTCAGGTGTCACCTTTCCTATAGGTACCTACATCTCCAATATAACATCGGTACCATGTAACATAAGGTACATATAACTTTCTGTAATACCATTAGTAGAGGTACCCCTGACATCTGCTTGGTTTTAAGTCCCAGACATGGGAAGTCTTATGTTACAGCATGACCTAGTTCTTGCTGGCCCTGACAGAAAATAACCAAAAATTGCATAAAAAAATTGCAAAATAAATCATTTTGAAGTAGTGTATGCCAAAAAAAATAATGGGGTCCTTTGGGTAAATATCCAATGCACAACTAAACCAAATTTCAGGTCCTCAGGTTTCAACACCACGACACTGGAGGCCATCATGTGCGACTTTTGTCTGAAAATGACCAAAAAACCTCCATAAAATCATTTTAAAAACTTATATCACAAAAATTTTAAAAGGATCTGGGGGTATACACGTACTCTACCTGCATACCAAATTTCAGCTAATTTGGTCGACGGACGACCGACAAGAAGCGATTTGAAGGTTTGACAGGAGAAGAAGGAGAAGAAGAAGAAGAAGGAGAAGAAGAAGGAGAAGAAGAAGAAACCTGACAAAAACAATATGTTTCGTTGGCGAAACATAATAATGAATGCATCTTACATAACAGATTAAACTTTTTCCCGAAAATAATTTCATTGGGTTGGTAGAACATAGGATATTTGGAGTTTGGGATTACGTTCTCGCCACGGTGAGAAGCAGTACTCCAGTCAGAAGCTCTATCTGAAGAAGGTGTCTGATAGACACCGAAATGTCAGCAGGTGAGAAACTCCAAATATCCTAGATTCAACTTTTGATTCAGATTTCAATCCAGCTTAACTCAAACTGCTACTTCACCATGATAATGAAACATGCCAATAACTAGCAGCCATACTAGCATCAAGCATAGACATCTATGTATTTGTCCCTATCGTTGACTGTTGAAAATAAGTAATTCTGCCTGGAAATCTGAATAGTGTATTGTTATATTTTCTATTACATGAAAATTGAAAAAAATGAAAAAATGACAGACTCACTGTGACCAACATACCATCAAATCAACAAATAATGACAGCTTAGGCAGATTTTACACCAAAAACCTGTTTTATTTGCTTTCTATCATTAATGTGCGATTTAATAACGAATTATTAGAATACTGAGTACTGAGTAACACAAATTTTTATGTAGCAATTTTAGAGCTAAAAGATCATTTTCTCTTAAGATTTTCAGACCTTTTCTGGTTTTCTACATCATATTCTATTAAACAAGCACTAAACTCCAGAAGAGCACCGATAACACACAATATATGTCGCTGTATCAAGACATCAAATATAAAATTAAAGTAGCCCCAAATGTCTGTTACTGACATTACAAGGCTATCATTGGTCGTCGGATACTTCCGTACTCTTCACGCGGAGGATGACGGGAACAGACGTGCACGGGATCATCCCCACTTCCGTGATCACCATGGCGATGAAGTTTGCGGGCGTGATGTCGTACACCAGGTTTAGCAGGTGGAGGGAGTCCAGTTGGCGCCAGTTCTCAAGATGGCACTGTCTTCTTAAGGGTACCAGGTCGGCTGGGTCACCTGATTTGAGACGTTGGAAAGTCATTAAAAGGAAGACTTCTTATGATCTTATGACTAATAATTGTGCATATTATTTCAGCAGTAATTTTACAACAATAGGATCATAATTGTTACTATTCAGCATATAGCACCCATTAGGAAACAGAGGGTTAATTATTATAAGCTAGGCCAATTCAGCAAAATGTAGAAATGCAAAATAATCAAAGACATAAAATGCAACTATTTGACAGACATGCAGCAACTCTCTCATTAGTCGAACCACTAATTGCCCTTCTCTCATTGGTTGAACTGCTAATTGTGGACAGGCATGCAGATTCTGTCTATTGTAATCCATCCATACTTTGTATACAAATAAGTTTATATGCAAAGAAAATCACACTACAGATCAAGAGGACTTCATATTTTGCATAGATCGAATTTGTCTGCAGTTTATTAACTTTGATATAATTACTCACCTAACTCGTTGAACACGAAGGAATCTGTCTGTACGCGCTCGCAGAACTTGTATGTTTCGCAGCACACCAGCACAGGAACGTTACACGCCTTCGCTGTCATGGCAACCAAGGAGGTCCCCACCCTTCCCATGACAAAGCCGTTGGCAAGTAAGGCGTGAGCTCCGAGGAGCACTTTTGATACCTAGTTATGTAAAACAGATAAAAATCTTACAACATTTGTAACACAGTAGCACAGGTAAAAAGCATGAAATTTGAATCTTATTACTTACATGAGAATTAAGGCTAAAATTCAAGCAGAATATCATGTATAGAAGACCTATAATATTTCTAGAACGATTTTTGTGACCAACAAATCAATGGATGACATCCACCGGGACCCCCAAAACTGATGCGAGCGCGCGAAAAAAAAGTTTGGCAAACAAACAGAGTATGGTATACCGAACAAAAGATTCTTCATTTTTGTTCTTTCACATCTTCTTCTTTGATTGTGGAATTGACTTAGGTATTCTATGAGATTAGTATCCATTTTTGAAATCTTTTTGCAATGTACAGTATATATTTGCTCAATTTGCAGCTGCTTTGTGGAGTTAACTGTACGGTGAAAAACTTTTTTGGAAGCAGACGAAAATTGATGCATGAGCGGGTGGCATCCAAATAATCTAAATAACATGGCATTAGTGTTAGGGTTAAAACGAAGACTGTACCTCCTGCATGATGTAGGAAACAGCGTTGATGAGTACATAGGTACACTTGATGCCGTGTCGCACCAGTCTTCTCAACGTCTCCTTGCCCTCGAACTTGGGCCGCCCGTCAACAACAACAACACTGAACTTCTTCCCACTGTCATGGGCATCGCACAGGACCTTCTTGATCAGGGAAGAACTAGAGAAATATAAGGAATATATTCGTCAGATTAGTAAAACACTGGATAACAAAGTTCTTTGTACACAAACAAGTCTTTGTACCTAGCAAACATTTCGGTGACCGTCTGTCACCTTGCCAAACATGACAGAGTTAAAGAAATCAGGAGTAACATTAACCTCTTTCACAGTAGTTAAGTCAAGTCAAGTCAAGTCAAGTCATCAACACAGCATACTTACTAGCCATAGACTAGAATGACATCCCCATCATGTATTTTGGACAGGGTGTAGGTTTTGGAGATGGCCTCTCCTGCTAGTAGGATCTTTTCCTTTATAAACAGGTCAATGCTTTCTTGTAACTGCTTCTTGGCCTATAAAAGAAAGACAAAGACATTCAAATTAGTTTTAATTCAAGCTTTGGCAATACTGATTTGATCATATGGATGGCATTCTCTGAGCACTGCAAAATTGATGAGAGCATGTGAAGAAAAAAATGTTGTCTTTATCATGAAATCTACGTGGTCAAATCTACCAAATAATAATATCTATATTTTTGCTCTTTCTCATCTTCTTCTTTGACTTTGGACTTGACTTTGGAATCCTACGACATAAGTATACATTTTCCGATATTTTTTTTTCAACTTATGGCATTTGTTTGCTCATTTTGCAGCTGTTTTGAAAGATTGACAGTATGGTTGCAAACTTTTTTGTGGAAAGGTATGAAAATTCATGCGCGCATAGATGTCATCCATATAATCAAATCAGTATAACCTAAGAGACAGCTAAATTTCAATGAATACAAACATCTATAGTTGAACAATTAATTCTAATGCATCAGTATTCCTTTCATATCACAAAACTTACCTCAGCTTCTGGGATGTCATTTGGTGAATGGTTTATCTGCCATTTGATGTACTTGATTGCATTTCCCATGCTAACAGACAGGGGGCGACACTGTGTGAGAAAGCTGTAGAAGGAAAGAGGGAAGGCAATGAATTCAAATGTGCATTAAAAAATCCCTCTATACTTAAAATAATGTATGTTCCCATCCAATGTTAAGTATTAGCTTGAAAAGTATTTTGTTCAAGAGCATATATGGCTTTCTAAACTTCATGTCTAGATACATATTCATATAAATATTACACAGGTAAAAAATCTTCTTACCTGATGTAAGGCTTGATCTTAGCATCTAAGTCTCTTGAGAGGTCCTTATCGGTAGGTGTGGTATAGTCTGCTATCACCTGTAAGAAAAGTTCTTTATTATTAAGACATTCCACAACTACTTTCTATTGCTGAAAAAGTACATGTAATCCATTAGATTGACCACCTTTATCAACATTACAATGCACCAAAAACATATTACTGAAGTATACATGAAATGTATACTGCAAATTCATTTCTTTTTGCAGATTTGTTTTCGCAAATGTAGAAGGGAAAATGAGTTTTTATAGTGTTTTGAGTTTGCAGTTAAAATAACTCAGTAGCACACTTAGTCTAGTATTAGTAATACACAGGTAAATAATGCATATTCTTGCTGTAATGAATTTGCAGTGGAGACATCACCGTAAAAACGGTGAAAATATAATGGCCGTGAACATTTAAAGAATTCCTGTAGACATCTTTCTTTCTTGTCAAGACTGTAATATGCTTATGGATTTGAAAGAGTAATATTGCATAAAAACTACTTTAAGAAGATGAAATCGAGAAGCGTTTACCTTTTTGAATGCTACCAGCAGTGCAAGACATCGGGAGTTGGAACCACAGATAATGCCATTGGCATACTGGAGTCCTAGCTTCAAGATCGCACTGTGGATTCCTCCTGGTGAAAAACTGTGGAAAGCAGAGCAAAATCAGCAATACATCTTGTTTGTTTATTTGTTTGTTTGTTTGCATACCAGGTAATTGACCTCATGGCGTAACACACCAGGTTTGTACTGAACAGTACAAGTTTCATATCCAGTAGAAGGTTCATATCCAGACAGATCTACATGTATTTGATCCACTCACCTCCCAACAATAGGAAACATGATTAAATTTTCCACTAGATTAGCCATACAGTACTAAGTAATACAGACTAACAGAGTGAGCATGTTTTGTCTGAGAGTTGTCTATCAACTATCATTGTATCTTGTCCATTAAACATTTGAACTGCACTCATTACTAAGGGGGTAAAGACACCTGAACTGTAAGATAACTTAAACAATAGGAAACATCACTAAGGGGGTACCGATACTACAACTGGAAGATGCTTTTTGAAGGCCGTTTTAAGGCCGTAGGGGGTGAGTTGTTATCCACTGTGCTTCAACTTTCAAGTACGGTACTGGAAGGCAGAGCCCATCCCTCTCCTCCCACTGCTTTTTACTTCCCCAACCAGGTACCCATTTCTACACCTGCTAGGAAAATCGTGTTAGGCGCCTTTTGAAGCCACATGCTTGGATTTGAAATGACTGCACAAGGTATGTAACCTGTTAACATGCTTCCTGATGCCTTCCCAAATGATAAACTTATCTATTGGAACAAAAATGTAGCACAAAAACATGTAGCATTCATCCTACCTAATGTTCTTGGTGAGGGAGGTCTCTCTCTCATACTGATGAAGATGTGAGAACAGCCCAACTTTTTTCTGAGTCACTGGCCTCTGTGGCACCTGCATGGACAAAACAACTGTTATTCTCTAAAACTACACAGGTATGACACCAACTTTTCTTTTTTTATCTATTGGTTTGGTTGTTCAAGACACACAGCCAGGGCTGCCCAACTAGCCTATGGCTATTACAAAGGGCTAGCCCTGCTGACAAAGATAAGACATTACAAACAATGGAATTTTAGATGGTCAGTATAACGAGCCAGAAGTAATAACAATACATGTACATATCAAAAATTATTGTATATAAATGATTTTAAAAAACACATCTATAATTGTATCTACATCGAGAGGTCAGGGTCAGTACGTCTACATTCACAGTAAGCAGAAAAATTAAAAAAGTGAAAGAAAGTGATCTCAAACCAGTTTATCTCAAACGAACATGTAGATACTGTACAAAGCGTCTGTCTTCTCTGTCATGACCAGTGGAAGATATGCTAATCTGTTCATTGTGTTCATTTGAGCTAAATTGGTTTGAGATTACTATCACTATCTATCACTATCTATCACTTTGACTTCATGATTCTCAGTTTAAACCATGAATCGGCTTACAGTAATTCACTTTATCTTCACGGTAGCAAAATTTCATATATAGACATTTTTACTGAACTTAAACTTCATGGTGGCAGCAAGTGATTTACAGAACGGATTTGTGAAGGAATCATAAATAATAACAACAGGTTGTTTCACGGTGATGGTAAGTTCATGGTAAGTTCATGGTACAGAGGTGACCGTGAAAACAGTGAACATAAAGTTACAGTGAAACAAGATTCTCATAAATGGTGCAACTTTACCCTTTGTGTCTCCAGTCTTTTGGCCACCTTCTTCTGAACATTGGGATCGTCCACCAGCACGTTTGCCCGCACTCTCGGCGCCTCCTTCTTGGTCACTTGCATGGACGGCGAGGACGGTATGTTGCTGTCGCTGCCTGTCCGAGGTTTCTGGACCGTCCCAGCATCCTTACCTCCCCCCTCTCCCCCTTTTTTACCCATCTTGGCTGCTCTGTCTGCCTCCTGGAAATAACAACAAGTTTGCTTAGCACCAGGCTGCAGTTCCTTTCATTATTGCCAGGAGGTGTTGGTACACATGAGATTCTAAATGGGGAATGTTAACTTGAAATTGTTACTTTCTGACTTTTATGTTCAGTTTGGCTGCTCTCTCTGGGAGTCTCTGCCCCCTGGAAATAAAAACAATTTTGCTTTGCATCAGGCTGCAGTTCCTTTTGCTATTGCTAGAGGGTGTTGTTGCACATGAGATCCTGACATACCAAATCCTACTTTCTCGACTTTCAAACATGTTTTCAATTTCATGATGAAATTTTTGGTACTGTTGCTTTCTGCCTCCTAGAAGTGATGAAACCTAAGTCTAAGTATCAAGCTGCACTTCCCTAAGATGCTGCTAGGAGGTGTGCATGTATGGCACCTAGACTGCTAATGGTAAACTTGCCTGTTTAGCTCTTCTCTCTGCTTTCAGTTCAGCTTTGCTCTTCTGTGGTTTTGTTACATCTTGACCTCCTGCACCTGACCCTTGACCTCCATGACCCTGAGGTGTGGCCTCAGACGACCTCTCTACTTCACCCTCTCCATCTTTCCCCTTCTGTTTCTTGGCTCTTTTCTCCTTCTTTCGTTCCTTTCTGCTGAGTTGCTTCTGTTCGGCTTCCGTAGCCTCGGCTCCTGGGTTATTCTGGTAAAGATGTCACATCATACATTTAAATGCATCACATATTTTTGAATGTATCCTAAAGGTGGTAAGGTGGTCTTATGGTTACGATTGTTGACTTAGAATCTAAAGGTTCTGGGTTTGAATCCAGAGCAGACCCCAATGCCCTTAGAAAAAGCACTTAACACCTATTTCCTCACTCCACTGAAAATGAGTAATGTCTGTATTTGAGTAGAGCCACACCATACTTATTGAAAAGAGTACGGTCCATCAAGGCGTGAGTGGACCAAACATTACAGTCCGATCTTACACAGCTTTCACTTACGGTACTGTACAAAACTGGTGTGTTACGCCTAAAACTGTAAAAGGCAGTTGACCGGTTTTGCAAAACAACATGTTGAACATGTGCAATTCTAAAAAGACAAAGTGGGCAATTATGGCCATTACAAAGAAATAAATGATGCTGAGCACATCATCAACACATATTTTCACAGCATATTTGTGTATTTCTATATATGATTGAATATGATTTGACTTACTTGTTCATCCATTCTGCTTCATGGGATGACCTAACTCCGAGCAAAACTGTGTAAAAAGACATTCAAAAATATAAACTTTTCAGCAACATGTGCATGTACTATATCTTATAAAGTTTATGTCACTTATAAAATAAATACTGATGCGCAAAAAAAAGGTGGGAGGGGGGTACATGCTGTCAGACAATACGGCGTTTGATTCCAGTATCGTGACATCCTTTGAAACGTCAACTTAAGATTTTTCTGACCCTAAAAAATGTTCTTAAACGTTGTCTTAATGTACCGACATCACTTAAGCAACATTCAGGCAACAAAAGATAGATTAAGTCAGACACCACACCTTTCATCATATCATCTTTCCGCCATGCTGAAGCATTGCATCATGGTGAAACGGAGGGTACCAAGAAGCAAAATGAGAACACAGATGTTCAATTTGAAATCTATCTTAGGGCGGGTCAACCTACGTAAATGGTGAAAATATTCCAAATTCATATCAATAGAATTTTGGTATCTAAAGATCTCACTATAATATCCACTTTATCTAATATTTGTGAAAAATACTAACAGCTAATATCCTAAAAACCCTAGAGTACCCTAACTCTGATCACAACAAGCCCTCGGTAAGAAGAATACATACGACTTAAGGGGGGAAATGTATATTAATATATTTTTTAAGCTTTATTTATCCCATCAAGATATTTTGAATTGGCAAAATATATATCTAAAAATAGATATTAATTCTATGTTTTGAAATTTTACTTTATGGGACTTAATATGTAGTTTTAAGGATATTTTATAATATTTTTTACCTATCAAATAATGATTATCTACTTAGCATGTTTGGCGCGTGAGGCGGAAGGGGTGGATAGTATCACGTGACCCAAAAGTTACAACATGGCGGATCTTCAGTGAACCAGATTTGCGGATCTCATTTTTTTGCAAAGAAAACTTCGTTTCACGTCAACTTTTCTCAAACCAAGGACAGATTAAAGAACTTAAGACGTTTGGGACAACCTGGGGGCTTCATCAAGAAGGTCAAGATGCATTTTTCAATCCCGGATACGGCGGAATGCAGCGACGAAGGGGGCGCTTACACGGTAAGTTGTCGTTGGAAAAACCAAGTTTGGAATTTTTGTTGTGTTGTTTTTTGTTGTGTATTTTGTAGCGGTTGTTGATTTCTTACAATTTTAAGTACTTTCCTCAGATTTTAAGGATCGTCAGATTTATCTTGTCCTAAATCCATGTTTTCTAGTTAGCAATACTCTAGCAAATTATTGATGAATTCAGTCAACATATTTGGTCAAAACTAGCTACGAACTGGTTTCCGGTAACTCTAGTAAATCGTAGGATAGCCCAGGATTTTGTTTTGCGTAAATTTTTGTCCCCAATACACTAATCAGTTATTGTTAGCATGTTGTAGACTTACATATTATTGTTTTTCTTGCACTCTTTGCTAGTAGAAGGACCCAAATGAAATAACTCAAGAAAAAAAAGTACTTAATCAATTATGATTTAAGGTTTACTTGAGGCTAGGGTTAATCATGACTTATTGCCTTTCTTCTTTTTATTTCGTGTGATTGGGTATTTGATCTCATTTCCGAGACATTTATATTTATATCTATATCCAAGCTTAAGCTAATTTGGAGACAGCACGATATATATGTCTGTGAAATAGTAGATTGTAAAGAATCCTGTACGTTAAAGTAAGTTGTAATCAAGGACATGATATTGTCCTTGAGTTCACAGAAATCAACCTACTTTTAGGGACAGTATTGTCTAGACAGTGCGCACTGTTCACTGTTAGTGTTACCCTTAGCCTGGAAGCGTAAAAGAAAGTGGAATGTCAGGAAATCCGGCCAACCCAGCTTGGACCTTAAAAAAGAGCAATGAACCCAAATTCTATAGGTGTTTCCTTTTTTGTATTCTAAAATGTCAATAATATGCTGGATACGGTATTGTAATAGTTTGCAATAGTACCTTTAATTCTTTATCCTGTATATTACTTAGCCAAACCAAGTATCTACTAGTAGGTAAACAAGCCAAAAATCAGATGCACAGCTTAAAATTTGGGGTGCACAAAAGTGCATGTGCACCCAGTATTTTCACTCCTAATTAGGGATAAATATCATCTATCGATGCACAGTATAAAACAAATTCGATAAGGCTAATAAGTATATTTTATAACTAGTACTGTAAATTACAGTTTCTAATTCTAGAGCAGTAATGAGAATAGAGCAATCATGATAGGACAACTCCCTCAGGACTTGTTGGTAGAATGGAGAGCCAGTTGGTATCTGGTTCATTTCAGTGATTGACTACAGCTGGGATAGGATTAGGACCATTATCATTAGGAGAATTTTTCAAGTTTAGATACCAGGATTGAGGTGTTTAAAAATTCACTTTTCCCTAGAACTATCACAGAGTGGAGTTTGTTGCTACCAAGTACAGTAGGGGAATCCTCACTAGATAATTATGCTTTAACATAAGGAACGCTTGCAGCTATGGTTATGTGTGACAGGTCGTTCAGTGTGATATAACCAGCTGCTGTCGTACTGCGTGCCTGCAAAGCTGGTGTGTTATGCCGAAGGGCAGTTATACCCAATACCGATATACAGATACAGAAACAAGCAACATACATGTTTGTGTTGTACGGTGCCGTTTATTTTATTTTATAAAAAATGCCATATGTATATGTTTAATTGTTGTGTCTCTTAAAATTTAGATTTTTTCCTGGAGCTCTAATATTTGCTAGTGGCAAAATATGTGTCATTTTGCTTTTTGTTAAAATTTCAGTCTGACTCAGTCTGACATAACATTGATTTTCTACAACACAATCAGAGGTTTTGTTTGAGAATGACTATATTAGGAAGTGCACAGCTGTTATGACTTCTACAATAACTATATATCTTGAACTATTTGCTGTATCCTTTCTAGGGTGAATTCATGTATTACTACTGTGCTAAAGAATTGTTTCAATCGTGAACGGTTAACACAGCACTTTCCCCATCTACCATAATATTCAAGTCCTTTGAAAAATAAATGAATTCACAGTATGTTTTCTCCATTCCCTTTTCTAGTGTAGGTCTGTGATTCAGCATTGAGACCAGTAAATGATTATGATCAAGTGATAGTCAATAAAATACTTGGCCAGATCCACTTCATTTACATTGATGTTCAATATTGCAATCATACCATATGGATCTACATTTTATTGCAAATTCTGACCTTTATTACCTTTGTTGGTGTCAAACACATGTAAGTTGTGAAACATTAACCTCCATTTAAACTTGAATAACAAGAAGTCTTTACTTCCAACATGTACCAACTAAAAAAAAGAAAGAAAAATAAGCAAGCACAATCAAGCAACCTTCAATAATTTGTAGGTAGAACTAGGCATGTACAGATACAGCTTTCTTTTGGAGCTTTTCAAAAGTCTATTATATTTTTCATTTTGTAAACGTGGGCAATTTTGAACATTGGAAGAATACTGTTGTGTACATCTAAGACAAATTTGAAACTTTGCTTGGTACATTGTGTCATCTCGACCTTTGTCCCCAGATATTTGCCCCCCAGGTAAAGGTACATACATTTGTATAGTGCTGCCATATTGATTATCCTTTAGTGTTCTTTTGAACACCTTGTCACATTAAGGGTGTATAACTTGTATAACTGAACTGAATTAGTATACATATAACTGAGAAATAGATATATGAAATTGTCTCTACATCTGCCATTAAAAAGTAAGAAATTTCTTTAATTCTTGAAACATTATACTGTGACACACTAGCACATTTGGTTGGTGCCAGTCCCTGTATAAGTAAACTGTCTATGTTGACACTGTGCAGGCCTGAACTCTATGTGGTGATAATGTGTAGCTGGCATGCTGTAAAACTAATTTGACTGTTTGTTCAATATAACATGTCATAAATCTGTAATGTTACTGTTTGTTCAATGTACATGTAAATCTTGTAGTGTTTGCGGAGGTTTCATTTTTTAGCTTTTTTCAATAACCTTTCTAATGTGAATTTATAATTCAGCGAATACGCGTTTCCATTCCAATGTACATGTACGTATATTTCTACTGTACTACTACAGAATTTTTTCAACTGTTAACATTAAATTAGAAACACTGAGTAGTCTTCATTTCCCCTCCTTCCAAAAATAAACACCCCAACAAAATTCACAGTAGTACATTGCAACATGCCAGAAAGTACAATTTGTCAAAGTTAGTTTATTTCAATATCAAAACGCACTCTTGTACTAAGGCAGGGCTCAAAGTCAAAGCAAGTTTTTTTCCCATTTTCCTCCTAGGATACACAATGCCAATAAGCTTGTTCATGCTTTGAAGTGTGCATGCGCAGTGTGATGTATTATGTATAATATGTACTTAAAGTTGAAGGCCCCTTTCAATAGTAACCTACAATGTATCCCCATTATCATTCCTGCTACAAGTGCACATTTCAAACTGTGAACTATCTAGCTTATAAGTTATATATACTAACTTCCTTTTTCCCTCAGGCCTTCAACATCCATGTGAACGGTGTGGCCCACTGTTCCGTCCGCTACAGTCAACTGCACCACTTCAATGAACAGGTGGGTGAGGACAATTATATCAAGGTTTTATAATTATAAGAAATAACTGTTCTCCAACTCTAAAAATTACACTCACCGGAATTTTCAACCGAATCACTCGGTCTTCATCAGCTATTTGACCCAAGTGCTGTAGACACGTTTGGTGAACAGTAAATTCTCATTATGTACTTGATCAACTCAGATGAACTTTCAAGTTTCATGCTATTATATCAAGGATTCTTGTCTTTTTTTGAAATAACTAAGTGATGTTGCTCTAGCCTCATGGAAGGGAAACATAATGTTTTTGCTCCATTTCTTCCTCATCTTTTTCTGTTCCCAAACAAATAAGGACCTGGTCAATGACCTGAACCAGATGGCTTTCACCATGGTTGTTGTAATATTATATCAAGGATTCTTGTCTTTTTATGAAATGATTAAGTGATGTTGCTCTAGCCTCATGGAAGGAAACATATTGTTTTCGCTCCATTTCTTCCTCTTCTTCTTCTCTTTCTGTTTCCAAACAAATAAGATCAATGACCTGAGCCAGATGGCTGTCACCATTGTTGTTGTAAAGTACCAGACACCCTGTGGTGTTCAGTTACACATATGATGTAGCAAGTGGCAGGACAGAGAAAGAGGGGCTGGTCACTGTGTATACAAAATGTGTTGAGAAAGAATAAAGAGAGCTGTAGTTTGTTAGGCCAGACCATGTGAAGGTAAACATTATGTATTTGACTGCAAATATTACTTTAACAGTCATAGTATTTTGCATGAATTTCTTTAATATTTTTCAGATGAAGAAAGAGTTTGGACAGGCAAACCTGCCCCCCTTCCCTCCCAAGAAGCTCGCCCTTTTCACCCTGACCCCCCAGCAGATAGAAGAGAGGAGAGAACAGTTGGAGAGGTACATACAGATAGGTAAGCCAATTATTATATTTCACTCCATACCACAGGTATTTGGAGAAAATACATTGTTTTGGAAAGGTGGACAAGTGAAATATGCTGCATTTGCTTGCAAATACAGTATATGCCAATTATTTGTATACCTTTTTTCTGTATATTTCGTCTTTCTGTATAGAATTCCAAAACACCAAACCATTTACCATTCACTCAATTGTAAAAACAATGCATATCTGTATAGCCCATAATCGTAAAGTTCGGGGTATTGTATAGAATCTTGTCCGATTTTATCGTAAAATGACCCACAACTACAGGCTAAATTTTGGATTTGAATTGTTGTTTCGGGAGTGGGGACGCCGTCTACCGTTCAACAATCACATTCTTTTGTTACTCGCTATTGTCATGCTTACAAACAATCGATATCGGTGCCTTTGACATACGGTGATCTCATTAAAAACCTGTTTTTCAAGACTCAAGCGACGAAAGTTAACAAAAATACGAACAGAAAAACACGATTGTTGTCGGAGCATTTGAGCCTCTACGCTGTATTTTGCCGCGAATTACAGTTATTTGTGGCCGTATTCGACGCAGAACCTATTCCTTACATTCTTTCCCCGTGAAAATCCTGCTTATGTAGCGTAGATGAATCGTATTTTACGTCGCGATTTCAGAAAAAAATAAAGCGACGAAGGTCTGGTGACGCTGGGCGGCCATCTTTGTTTACTCATTGATATGCATTTTTCTACGCGCTGATTGGTTTACGTCATAAAAACCTGTGCTCTGATTGGTTGACTGTAAGATTTCACGTGATCAACATGCGGCGGGAGTTTTTTATTTGGCAGGAGTTTCCCACGCAGTTCAGGCTTATCTGAACAAAATGGATCGCGTATTTAATCCAATATGGTGACGTTAAGATCGACGAAAAGGTCGGATTGTACTTTGATTAAAATTTTGCAAAATAAAGTTGCGATATCGTTAGTGTAATTGTGTGTCTTGCCCAAATCCAATTCGCCCCCCCCCCTCCCCTCCTTCGGGACGTCAATATCGCTAGTTCGGACAGTCGTATAGTTCGGGGAGTCGTATAATTTGCGCTGACAAATGGGCTATACAGATATGCGGAATCTACTGTATCAGATATGGGTGCCATATTTGGATATGTGTGCCATATTTGGGCATGGGTGCCACTATATATCTAAAGTCGAGGAGAAGATCAGGATCACAGTTGTATTTTTTTTCTTCTTTCTGTCCAGTGAGTCAAGACCCAGAGATCATCGGCAGCGACGTCTTTAACAGCTTCTTGAATCAAGCTCAACAGGTAAGCCTTTCTTATAATAAGTACTTTTGATTGTTAGCAGTTTATTGGTATGTTGAAAAATTCTGAATCAGGAAATTTCACAAATACTGTTGCATAATTATATTTGTCAATGTTTCTAACCTGCACAAGTAGCTTAATAAAGAACAAAATTGTCACATAACAACATCAATGAAAAGTTATGAGGTGTATGTATGAATTTGTTGTTAATGTTGTTGTTGTAAATTTATATATGTAAAATCCATCTGAATGAGGGGCATGCAGCCACTCTCTCATTGGTCGAACCACTAGTTGCAATGCTATCATTGGTCAAACTGCTGATTGTGATGGACAGTCAGGATTGGTCTATTTGTGAACAGTAGTGTACTAAAGGTAACATCTGTTGATTGACATGTAGGAAACCCAGAAGGCGGAGCCAGAGTCAGTAGAGCTGGATGTTTTCTTAATGAACGGCCACAAGATTTCAGTAAGCATCATGTCTACAGACCAGACAGACGATGTCTTGGAGGTAAGGAGTTCTCTTTATTCTTCCCTTTAAAAATAACAACCCACACAAACCTGGGTTTCAGGGATCAACTATAGGTGAACACCAAGAGAACCAGTTCCAGGAAAGGAGGAACTAGTTCCCATAGTAGACATAGCCTTTTTGCCCTGCCTGAGGCCTTCTGGTGTTTGTTTTAGAGGAACTACATTCAACCTAGTTCCTCAACGCCAGTTAAGGCACAACATCCAGTATAGGATCTGTATAGTTCCTCCTAATCAATCACTCTAGGAAGAGAACCTGGCTGGAAAACAGGCCTCCAAGCTTTATCTATGGGACTAATTATGTGTAGAAAATCAATTATCCATGCTCTAGGAGGACCCTGATATGTCCTCCCTCCCAAAGAGCACAGATGTACATGTACATTGAAAAGGAAAGGGGTGTTTGATGTTTCTTGGGAATAGAAAAACATATTTTGGGGGCTCTTAAGATAGTACAATTATTCATTCAGGTTTCAATTAAGACATGGCCTTAATATGTCTCACCAGGGATAGAGGGGATAAGTAGGAAGTCAGTCTAATTACACTGTAGCTGTCACTGCTTCAGCCACCCTGTCAGGTCTAATTAGTTACAGCCACTTGCATGCAGACTGGATCATATAGCACATGTAATCACAGCAGAGCTGAACTAGCTTCTGAAACAACAAACGATTATTGCAAACCTTCTTCAGAAAGTGAAAAGTAAAAGTGATCTTGAACCTGTTAAGCTCCCTGTAGGGCTTATTCTGGACCTGACAGAGAAGACAGATTCTACAGGTTCAGTAGCATGCATGTCAGGAGAGAAACAAAGATGGAATTCTAACTCTCAGCTTCTTGGTCCAAAAGCAAGGTTATCTAAAACCTTCTTCCAGCTGTCTCTGTAACCAATAGGCTGCTTCAGTTTGCTGAATGTTAAAGTCCACTGGACTAGGCATACTACTACATCTTAACACTAGTTTGTCTTTACTATTTGTACTTGATTTCTCTGACAATGTCTTGTGCACTATTGCAACAAATCTAGCCCGATAACCCAGCCCTGTCTCCATCTCTAACATGAAATCCAAGCAGGTCCCATAGCCTGCACAATTAAGCCGTTCTCTAGCAGGTTCAACTAAGGAGCTCTTACATGTAGTTGAACTTCTTGGTCTAACATGCCCCTTGGTCTAGCATGCCTCTAAAGTTCGGGCTTGAAACTGATAGCTCTACAGTATACATGTAGGTGGGCAAAAAGTTTTTTGGTGGTTTTGAGGTCACACTGAAAGGTCACTGCGAAAACTCCAAACTTGAAACCACTGCGAACATGTCTTTATTTACTTACTACTGTATGTAGATGCAGAAACGTTTGCAGTGGTTTCAAGTTTGGAGTTTTCGTGGTGACCTTTCCGTGCGACCTCAAAACCACCAAAAAACTTTTTGCCCACCTACATGTATACTGCACAGCTATCATTGTTTCAAGCAGAACTTAAAACCACTGCGAACACTCCATTGTCTCCCTACCGTGAAATAAACACCACACGAACTTTAAATGCATTTACAGTAACTTCAGTCCTGAGGAAAACCTTTGGCAACAGGGATAATCAGGCAGGAAAATCATAGGTAGGATTTTTTTCCTACTCTGCGTAGCCTACCTGCCATCCTATTAGACTATTACTTTACTTGTCCCCCCCTCCCCCATACACATGTACTACTATATTTAATATGCAGAAATGTTTGCGGTGGTTTTATGTTTGCTGTTTTTTGCGGTAAACTCTTCTATAATTTTAGCTACCCCTTGTTTTTACAGTATCAGGAGGCACCTGTTATGGTAAACATGAGCTATCTTGGTTTCAGACTTTCAGACTGGCCGTCCCTAAAATCACCAATGAATCTTCTATTATGTGACTACTATTGTTTTAATTTGATTCACATGAGGACATGGTTATCTTACAGCCACACAAGAATAACTTCTCAGTATCAAAACCAAGGAGGTTTAAAAAACTCATTGTCAATACGAATCAAATCTTTAAAGAATAACAGGCACAAAGTCAGAAAAAACAAGCATCAATAGTAATAACAACAGTAGTTAAGCAATTATTGCATTGAAATTGAAAGTCAAAGTTTATACAAAACGGTTGGGAAAATGGGAATAAGAATCACAATTTTTAGATTTTTGAAAAGAACACACACAATGCTCTCAACTCAAACAGTTGAACCAGTACTCCAATGAAAAAAAGAACACTTTTAGCAATTGCTTTTAGTAATTGAGAACACTTTAGTAATTCACAGTTCAAAAGTCTGTATGTATCATTTTGAGACCATGGGATAAATGATGGAAAGAGAACCTTTGTGGCCAAGTTCTAAAACAGATAGGACATTAATGAAGCTTGTTTACAGGTCATTTTGCTGACCATGATTTGTTTAGATGCAGTGCAGTTTCATAATAAATCAAATGATGACCAATAATCTCATTATAAGTATATACCAAACTACCAAGCCCCCCTCCCCCAAGTTGAGCTAACAAATGTGGGACTTCAACCCCAATTGACTAACTAGTGGAGTACCACCACAGACCATGTGACATGCATGTCAGGTGGTCTGTCATGGTACTCTACTAGTTAGTCATGTTATGGTTTCACAGGTCACCAGATATAGGCTTGTTGGTCCCTGCCCTTACTGTGTGTTCTACTGTAGCTCTATAGTACAGGTAGTGGCTGCATGAGGAGCATTTTCCTTCAAATGGCTTTGTATACAGATACATAATGTATTTGTTAAGAAATACAGTCTTATGGTGGAAAAACACCATGAAGCACAGATACCCACACTTGCTTAATTATTTCATGAGGGCCTGCATGGGGGGGGGGGGGGGGTCCCGACAACGCTCTACGCTAAATTCGGAGAGCCGGCTACGCATTACGGTAAATTCGGGTAGCCTCTCTACGCTCTACGCCAAAATCTGAAGCTTCCCAATGCATTATGCAGGACTCAAAAAACCTACCGGCTGAACTAAAGCGTCAAAGTTGGTAATGTATGAGGTTTGGAGGTGACAAAAACATAGTCTTGATAGCCAGGATTTTGTACCTTTTTTTTTAGATTATGGCACAACTGAGCGCCGAAGGCGGGTGATTTATAAGGGGGATGGTCCCCGGAAAATGTTCAAAATTTAGAAGTCTAGACCCTCTGAAATGCTATTTTCTGCATTCTGAGGGGCAAGTTTTGCTGGAAGAGCTAAGTTTAATGACATCTATCTCTATTTGTAAAAAGAAATCAGAAGGGTTTCAGCTTGATTTTGGGGGAACGGCGCCTTTCGACATATTTTTTCGCCAGATGCACGACATGCTCCCATGGGGAAATTTATAATTTTTGACCCATTGACACGCTATTTCCTGAATTCTGAGGGCCTAGGGGCAAATGTTGCTGGTAAAGTAAGCTAAGGTTAATGGCATCTCAATATGTGAAAAAAAAACATACGCCGGCGGCGCAACAATGCTAGGGCGGTCCGGGAGTAGGCTGACGTCGGAGAAAATTGTGAAATCTTGACCCGCTGAAACGCTATTTCCTGCATTGTGTAGAGGGGGGGATAGCAAAACAATACAGACTGCGCACTCGTTTGTGACTTAGTTAGAGCAATGTTTGACAACGCATTACGCACAATTCATCAACTACGTTTTATGCTAAATTCCGGGTAGCCACTACGCATTACGTAGAATTAAAGTGGCCAATAACGCTCTACGCAAAATACACCGATTACGATCTACGTTGAATTGGAGGGGTCGGCAACGCTCTACGTAAAATTAAAACGGCTGATTACGCTCTACGTAAAAGGGCATGCAGGCCCCATTTCATGAATGCCAGTTCTTGGTCATATCTATGTGTGTGTGTGTGTGTGTGTGTGAGTTTCTGATCTGCTTGCAAAATAGTATGGGTAAAGGGATTTCCTGTGCTTTTTTTTATTTGCTATTTGATTAATGTCCCATTCGCTATAAAGACTAAAATTTTGAAATCTTGTTTTTCATTCAACCTACTGGAATACTACATTTGTTTGGCAATCTCTTGATTATTGTGCTTATGTTGCTGAACTATTCTTAAATTTCTAATGGTGTTTTTGTTGTGAGTTGTGAGTAATTGACTTGTGGTTTTATCTAATGTGCTTATCTATTTAGTACTTGCACAGAAAACTTTCTTGCAAGTACACTTAATGAGCCATTCCAATCTGATTGGAGTACAGTGCTTTGAAACTTAAAAAAAAGAAACTGGCATTGGTGACCTTAATCAGAGCCAAGGAAGATGACATGATAGGGGTCCTGGGGACCATTGTTATGCTACAAATACTTGACTCTACTAATGGTTGCCTTGAGTTTAACTATTTTACACCTCTTATCAAAACATGCCTTTTTAAATTGGAGTTTATTAGTCTACAGTATGTACATCATAATCTATACAGACTGACCACACTGTACAGTAGTGTAATGCTAACTGGTCTACACCTGTTGTTGATTAACCCTCTCAGCAAGGAGGTGGAATTTGATTTTTTTACCACATCTCCCTGCATGTGTGTGTGTGTGTGTTAGACAAGTACATGTACAAGTTTTTGTGATGATCAAGGAAGGAAAAATAGCAAAAAATTCCCTGAAAATTCATCTAGCTGTTTTAAACAGCACACATGCAGCCCATGCAGCTCGCCCCACTTCCAACCCGCCTGTGGTATCTAGGTCACCCCCTGGGGGACACTGATCCTTCCTAGAGAAAAGCATACACATTTGTCCTCAACCACTGAAGGAGTTACAAAAACACCAACTTATGATGTAATGTTGACTAAGTTTTCATTAGAGATTCTTTCTCAGGCAAAGAGAGGTATAGCATGTACAAATGTATTAATGCAGTAAGTGAAGTAAATATACTGTAACAGTTTAGAACTGCTGGCATGTACCCCATGTGAGGCTGAATGTTTTTCTAATTACATGGTACATTAGTAAGAACCTCCTTGCCAAACCCACAAGAGAAGGCCTGCACAGAGCTGACAGCTACTGTAGTTCCATGGGGCGGGGTAACTGGTCACAGATAATAAGCTATAGTTCCAGTGTTGGTTCAATATTGTTCTTGTGGAATTATATGAGAATAATATTCCTCTATAGTTCTAACCTGAAACCCAGGTTTGTGTGGGAAGGAATCAAAGATCTCTTTGTCAAATATTTAGGGCTTTTATGACTTTCAAGTTGGTTTATTCATTATTGTGAATACCTCGCGGATTCTTTCCATCTATTTTCCCATTGACTCTTATAAGGCACCAAACATGCATATAGGAATGAATTGAAAATAGGAAACCTTTTGATGAACTCTTTTGGGACCTTTCTGGGACCATTGACCTAATTTCCTGTCATTGTCGCAACATGCCGAGGAGTAGGATGTGAAAATAAGTGTGGAAACACGCAAACACAGACAAACAGACACACCAAAACAAGACATCCCATTTCATGAAGGTTATTATAAGATGTTCTTAACATGTTGTTAAGGTAGCCTACAGCTCCCAAATTACTTTTAGTGCAATATGGAATGTCTACATTCCTAGTTATTGCTATAAACTAATACCATCATGTATTTTTTCTGTTCAGACGGTTGCCTCCCAGATCGAGCTCTCAGACGACTTTGTCTACTACTTCGCCCTCTTCCTGGTGAAGAAGGAAAAAGATGGTGGGAATTCGAGTAAGTGTTTTATATCTTAGTAGCGTCGTGTTGGTGTAATGGTTAGGGTGTTTGGCCCAGAAACCAGAGATCCTGGGTTCGAATCCTCTGACATGCCACTGATGTTGTGCCCTTGAGAAAAGCACTTAACACGACGCCTCACTCCACCATGGTGTAAAATGGGTACCTGACTTTGGCTGGGGAGGTAAAGGCGATGGAAGGAGAGCAATGGGCTCCGCCTTCCAATTCCGTGCCCTAGACACAGTAGATAACAACCCACTGCCCCTATGGCCTCAAAAATGCTATGGGACTACCTTTACTTTCTTTTCTGAGAAAGTGTTGTTATGACCTGCCTTCATGCACATTCATTGCCGATTTTCCTCTTTAGTATGTACATGTATGTATGATTGTTGTTGTTTTGATCGGTACTTTGTTCTATCCCCAGTTGTGAGGAAGTTACAGGAGTTTGAGTCGCCCTACATATCACTGAAGACTGCCGAGAGTGAGGCCAAACACAGAATAGTCCTGAGGAAAAAGTGAGTTCCCTTTGTCAGATATGAGTACTAGTATGTGGGGAGAATTCCCTCGGGGGAATTCTAGGGAATTTCCGTCCGGACTTCCGCTTCCCAGCATTCCCCCGGCTTCCGCCACTCAACAGAGACGCGCTGCTAGAGAAGTCTTCCTTCTTCGTCCATAATCTGTCCGCTTGTGCTCAAAAGATGGCCTCAGGAGCCGGCAAACGTAAGACAAGGAGGCCCGTGAGGTTCAGGGACGACTACACCCTCATGGAGGAGGAGACCACCCGGCGGATTGATGCCATGACAGCCGAGCTTGATCGTCTCGAGTCGTCACTGAGAGAGGAGATTGCGTCCCTTACCAGCGGGTCCACATCTGGTAGCGACACAGCTACAGTCCCTGTAGCTCAACTTGTAGCAGCCCATGGTTCAAGTCCTGGGGTCAGGATATCTCAGTTGGGGCTGCACTTTTTTTATAAGGGATGTAAAATGGGGTCCCATGTTCGAGGAGGACCTGAAGCACATTAAAGGGGGAAGGGCTAGTAATGCCTCCCTGTAAAAATATACCCTACTGGTACTACTGAAACAGTAAGAAAACTTACCTATGTGCCACTAGGTGCTACAAGGGTCTGAACGAACAAACAAACTTTGTCAGATATAGGAGATAGCGGATGACTTCTTTACTTTTTTTATACAAATCTTATTTCTAACAACTTCTTTACTACGGAATCCATAGCTTTTGGGAGCCAAGCATGGACAACGATCTCCTTGACGACAGGATAGCGATGAACCTGCTGTACGTCCAGGCAGTGAACGATATCGAGCGAGGCTGGGTGTTTGCCGCGAAGGACGTCCACAAACAGCTCACGGCACTCCAGGCCAAAGGCTCCAAAAAGGAGGTAAAGGAAACAAGGCCCCATATGTTTCTTTTAGTGCTTTTATTGATACTTCAATGCTCAGGTCCATGTACATTAAATGAGTAATAATAGTTTTGGACTTGTACCATTTTATACCAATATCTCAATTCTATTGGATTTTAAAAACATTTTGTGGCATAACATTTGAACATGTTGATTTTGAAAAAAGGAATTTTGCTTTGAGGGAAATGAAGTCTTTATATTTGATTATTCGATAAAGTATGAAATGCATTGTCATTTAAAAAATCGATTGAATCTTAGCATTCCAGTAAATGTGCCAGCCCTTTACAGAGCATTTTGTCATAACTGTTACAAAAATTAGTGATCTATTAATGTCACATTTTTCCGAAACATTACAGAATGTTGACCACCAGTTCCGTTTTTTCCACAGTACCTAAAACTTGCCAGAACACAGAAGTCGTACGGTTTCATCCAGTTTAAGCCGTGCGTCACAGACTTTCCTCAGCCAAACTGCCCCGTCATCGTGAGCGCGGGAAACCGCGAGTTGAACTTCCGCATCAAGGTCGCCAACAACCAGGTCAAGGAGGGCATCTTCAAGGTCACACGAATGAGGTGTTGGAGGATAACAACACAGGTGGGAGATCATACTGTTGTTTTCTCATGGTGTGAGACCTCTACAATATTGTAACATATGAGGGTGATTTGAAAGGAATTCACGTCAAGTGTTATTTTATAAGAAACTCTTTTTATCGAATGAGCTGAGTAAAGTAAAGGCACATATATCTTCTCTGAGACTGAAATATCTTAATTTCTCGTTCAAAATTTTATGAGCGACTGAGTTAATTTCAAGATGACCACACGCTTGAAAGTTCAGTTCCTGTTTAAGAGCTATCCTGAACATCTGAAGAAAAAATTTAAGTATTTCAGTCTCAAGAAGAAGCCTTTGTGCCAAATTTCAACAATAAGCTTGTTATGAAACCACTTTCATCAGTTTTTAACTCGCCCTCCTATTTTTTATCTAAATAAGTGACATAGCATTCCAAAAGTATGTACGAATGTTGATATTGTTACAAAATAGATTTTACAATTTAGAATTTCTTTTTTTGGTAACAGATTCCTGAAACTAACGGTGCTAATGCCCATGGAGATAGCAAGGACTTGAAACCCAAGTTGGAGGTGGCATTTGAGTACTTGGTTGCAAAGGACAAACTGCAATGGATCACTATTGAATCTGACCAGGTAAAGTTTTCTCTGTTTTTAGAATTGGTAAGAAAATTGTGACAATGATACAAAAGCTGAACTCGAAGGATAACCTAAAATGATAATTGCCAGATATTGTTCAGAAAAAATGGCAGAATTTGGACAATTTAGTTGAAGCGTTGCATTTAGTTTCTTTGGAAAGTTCTGCTACCAAGAGGTGTGTCCTGTACAATATACCTTGGGGAGGTTCAGCTTAACCATGGGCTGAGGTTTCAGCCAATCAGAGACTCTGTTTTACCTAAAGAAAAGATTTAGGTGATTCTCTGATTGGCTGACAGCTTGTTAGAGGCCACGCCCACAAAAGTGGAAACCTCAGCCCGGTTTAGCAGAGCTTCCTCAAGGTATATTGTAGGCTGTGGGCAAGGCTCTGTGTAGGAGAATGAGTAAGAACTGACTTTCATTTTGCTGTAAAACTTTTCAAATTTTTGGATATGTTTCCAGAGGTTGTGATTTTGTGTTTCTAACTGTTTGTGCCCCCCTCCCCACAGGCCATCCTTATCAGTATGTGCTTACAGGGGATGGTAGACGAACTTATCATGAAAAAGCAAGGAGGAAGAATTAAAAGGGTAGGTTGAGTTACCCAACTTTTTTTATCTTAAATTTTTTGTTGAACTACAGCAGGAATAAGCTAGACAAGTATATTTGCCAGTATCTGTGAAAACAACACTTATGGAAGACATGGGGAGGAAAATAGCGTGGATTTGCTGGCAAATGTTGAACCTTTCATTCTAAATACCAATTTTTGGCTCTAACTTTTATTTTGTGTTTATTTTTGTTTGGACAGCCGCAGGACAGGGTTAAGCGCAGTCAGAGCAGACAGTTCCTGCGGAAGGATGGGAAGACTGCCCTCCCCAAGTCCATCTCAGCCCCGGGGCACCTCGGGACTCCCGACACCAACGGAGACGAGAACATGAGCGCCGCGCAGAGGGCGAAGGACTCCGTACGCAGGATATCGGTAAGTTTCATTGGTCAGAGGTGTACAATACTTGTTCGCGCATTGTTGAACCTTGGGAAATGCATAGAGGGCTTACAAATTTTTTTGTTGTTTGATTTTTTTTCTCACTTTTTCATGGATGTTTTTCAAGACTTCTCATCACCTCCATGAGAAATGGAGGTATAGTTTTTAGTAAATTTTACTCTGTGTGTGTTTGAGTGTATGTTGGCGATGATATTTGGTATGTTGTGAACCGGAAGGTCAAGGTCTATTTTGGGCCTCCTGATGGTTGACCTTGGTACTGCGACTTGGTTTTTGTATCTTTGGTCATGGACGTGCTGTTGTCTTGTTCAGTATGTAATTTTGTTATCATACACAGTTTTTATACTTTTCATATACTACAGTGTATATAGTTAACTTGAATTTGGACAATATTTATGATATGAATCAAATTTTCTTTCCACTATTTATCGAAAACAGTAGGGTGTGATGACCTGGTGTGCTTGGTTGAAAAGACCTGCCGTGTCGAGGCTGCCGTGCCATTGTACGAATAGCCCTGAGATAAAATGGAGGCCAATGTTTAGGGATGTGGTTGCATTTTGCGGAGCCTAATGCTTTAGTTTTTATTTGCCTGTATGTTACATACTTTTCCCTGCCGTTGTTCCATAGGACAAGTTCTCATCTGTGACTCTGAAATCAACCAGTCGGAACACGCGCGGGCCGGCGGCGCTCGTGGAAAACGACGTGTTCGAAGATTCCTACATCGGCGATGACGACCTGTGATGCTGATATGTCATTCATCAATATTACCTTCCAAATTTTGTAAATTCCAACAAAAAGAATTGAGAACAATTTTTGCACAATAAAAAAATAGCCACCCTAAAAGGCAATGTACACTGGGAATCTTTTATAGAAGAGTCTTGATATGTTTCAGAACATTCATTGATAAAACCATAACCTGAATGTATTGACCCACAATTTTGTAAAGGAAAAATTCTAACTGCCTTTTTGTATGATTTTTCACTCCCAGTACAGTACGTGTAAATGTGTCAAGATTTGTGGTTGGATAATATCAATTTGCGTGGTCTACTTTCAATTGGTCAGTAGAATGTGTATAACAAAAACTGATTTGCTAAATGTTATAAAAATACTTTAGAGTATGATGTTACGTTGAATAATGTTAGATAATTCTGATGCAATTTAGTTGAATTTTAGAAACTTAAGCTATATTCTTGTTAATAGCCAAACATTTTATTACTTAGATCTATTTTTCGTCTACTAATTTTATGATTCCTATAGATTGACTGTTGGCAATTTGAATGTGTCCTAAGAACTGATGTGTCAGCTGTTACGATTGATTGCTTTTGCTCCATACATACAAGAGCCACATTCAAATATTGCTATTACATGTATATGCAATATACCCGGCATTATAGTTTATGCCATATGAAAGTTAAGTCATATTTTGTATACTATTGTTACTTTATTGTGTCAAAATTCCTTGTAATTAAAAGAAAAACACAGTGTTAGGAGTCACATATCTCAAGAATGCTGATTGGTCAACATCATGCCCTTGCCTTATAACTTAAAAGGTGGTAGTCATGTTACATGGCAACTGATTAGTTAAGACTTGGGCTGTTGTTGGTAGATGTATGCTGATTGGTCAACATCAGGTCTTTGCCTTATAAGGTGGTAGTCATGTTACATGGCACCTGATTGGTTGGCACTGAGGCTGTTGGTAGCTATTAATTGATTTTCTAACAAAAAAAACAGCAATCTTTTCTTACAATTTTCTATTTTAGCTTGTACCAAATCCACTTGACCTTCGAGTACTTTATCCAGAGTGTTACACTACAGAAAATGTAAGAAAAATTGATAAATAATGTAAAAATGTAATTCTTATTTAGAAGTTGTTGTGCCTTGTGTAAGATGTGAAGATATGGTTTAGATTTACAAAAAGGCACAGGTACAGAGGTGTTGCCAAAAATCTTACAGTGGACAATTTACATGTATTTGTGTTTGTATACAAGTATAGTCTCTATCTGTTCAGTATAGTACAATACACCGTATTACATGTTAGTAATTCCTATGTGGCACCTATATATGTATGTGTCAGGGTGGAGATTGGAATATGGCAGAATCGGTAGAGATTGCGATCACAATCTCTACTGATAGAGACTGTGTTTGGGATCTCTAACTGCAGGTACATGTGCCTGTAGAATCAATGATTTTACCGGTAGAATCGGCGATTGTACTGGCAGAGATCCTGATTGTGATCTCTAGCATTAGAATCACATATTCTTGTCTCTGACAATACACAATGTAACAAGCAAAGAGTGCATACATGTAAAGCCATGTTGATTTGATTATATGGATTAAGTAAGTATTCTTGAGCACTCAAAACCACATGTAACCAGTTTGTGTAATGTTGCATGTATAATCACATTTTTAGGAGGAATACTTTTTCACTCAAATTTTTCTTGCCATAATACCCAATAGGCCAACACATGACCAGTTTATACATATAGTACTGTGCTGTATTCTTTAACATATCAATGCAACTAAATGTAGTGTTAGTGTTTCTTTTTTAATCATTATGATTATACATAATAACATCAAAATTAAGGTTATGTATGAACATTTTCAAATTTCCTGTGTAAAATATTTTAGATTTACCACTTATTTTCTGAAAATATTTCCATTATTTGCAAAATTTGAAAGTCTTTAAGTTTAGTACACAAAATACATAGTTGTGGTTCATAATTAAGGATGAAAATTACAACATGTAACAACCTTCAAATGCGAACATTTTTGTAATGTAACTGTATGTAATATTTTGTCGTAATAGCAATGAAAACTTTCAAATTTTCACTTTTTGTAGGACCAACATAGTTTTACATTATATGGTACTGAAGTATATTACATACTGTCAGCTACAAATACATTTAGCTTACAGTGGTTTAGAAATCTAAGGGGCTCCTTTAGTTATACCAAGATTGTGCTACTTTCATCCTTCATTCTTAAAGACATCCTTCTCAACTGAAAGATTTAATCTAACTAAGGTTAAGTCTGATTTTCCAATGTTGAAATTTGAGGTTTTTCGAATTCGATCATAACTTTTTAGCTACTTTTCTCACTAACAGTGCCACTTATTATTAAAGTCATTTTGGACTGTTGTTGATTACAATGTAAATTGGTATTGTTGCTGCATTCTGTATTTTATCCCTTATGCAAAGACATGTTATTGCGCATGATTGTAATAATGTATACACTATGTCACTATTTGAATAGTTCTCAAATTTGTATAGAAATAGTTTTGCATGTAGCATTATGTGATTAGGTTGAAATTTGCATTATATTTCATTTACCAACAACAAACGATTTTCTTCCATCGCTATATTTTCAATATAATTGTTTCAAGAAAACGTATCCGTCGTATTTAAGTTTTCATGTTGATATAACATATTATTATCGTATGGTGCAATTGAACTTATAATACGCCTATTGCAATATGTAACTGGCATTGGCAGTACAGTACAGTACAGACATTCGCAAACTAATACTTGGCCCAATAGCAAATTGAAGAAATCAGCTTCCACAAAAAGATTTCTGGATACTGGTATATTTGAGTAATACTGATGATTTCTTAAGAGTTTTTAAGAGTTATTCCAGACTATATTTTCCGATACAATAATTTGTTTGGGCGTCTTAAACGCCCGTAAAAATCTACCACCATAACATTGCGGTTCCACATAGAGCAACACTTACACGAGCCCCATCTAGCGATATTAATACAAACTGCAGGCCGGTCGCGTGTAGATCCTGATGTTGGATGATGAAGCTTACCCTTGGCATTTACTAAGCATGAACTTCCTCTCGTCTACAAGTGGCATTAGCTCCGTTTCCGCGTGTGTTTCACCAACGTGCCAAATGTACATTATTGGGCTTGCAGCTATATATAATCTTGGATTGTTTAAGACATAACGTACTTTGGTTCTTACGCATTTCTTGGAAAAACGAATATTCAGTGGGTGGAGTTCTCAGAATAAAGAATATATTTTGCGGAGTTCGCGGAAATGCAGGTTTATGCCGAAGGGGTCTTGAAATACTTGCAGCTTTGATACCCGCGGGTTTGCTTGTAGGACTAGTATTTAGCGAAGGCCAGAGAAGGAATTCGAAACCACTGTACGTGCACAGAACGATAGCAAGGAATAGTCTGGGCTATATGATAGCTAGCTAATCTCCAAGCAGATCTATCGGTGGCAATGACACGAATGGCAAAAGCAGTCCAACTGGCCCAGTACTGTTTTTGCCAATTGGATACTTTCATTGTTACCGATAGTACATGTGCTTGCCTTGGATAGTATGGGCTAGCCTCGTCAGGACAATTTTGCGCTGTGTTTTAAACGCGGGTATCCGTCGTATTAGAAGACTGTTTGTGATTTTTAGGGTAAATCACAATAAGCCTCGCTACAAAAGAAATATCAAAACGTCATAGAATAAACACGTGAATAGTTCCACCAGGTTGGTAAGCCACTGGACAACTAAGTTCTTTGCACACAAATTAACTAAGCCTTTTGTTCAAGACCGACGTTTCGGTGACCTTCTTCAGTTAGTACGCACTGCAGCTGGGTGTCGCTGCTAATAATTTTCAGAGCGAATTTAATCGCAAAAACGGTTATCAACACCACTTTAACCGAAATCTTACCTATAGAGAATTTAAATTTGATTTAAAACATACTCTCAAGCAGAGGTTAGCCTCGGCTTGTTGTGGACGTCTTTTTATGCGTTTTTATCGGGCTTTCTAGTTTTGGTTGGCGGACAAAAAGAAATCATGGCAAAATAGACAGCCGATAAAATGCTTAAAGAGATAATTAGCAGCCTAGCCTCGACTTGGAGAGTTTTAAAATATGTATTTTTAAGCTATTTAGTTTAATTTGCAGCTTTGGTCGTGCCTCAATAGCACGTATAGGTACTACCCCAAAATAGGTATTCAAGTGACCTCGTCTTGTCGGTAATTACTAGTATATAACCTGCCATTAGTGCCATTAGTCTTCACAAAATATCCTTCGCCAGTTCAGCTAGGACGCCAAGTTATGGTAATTACTTCGCCCTCAGTAAGGTCGTCTGCACCCGTCGACACAATGTGGCCTTGTGGAAAGGGTTGTTGACTCAGAACCCGGAGGTACTGAGTTCGAATCCCCGACAAGTCCCAGATGCTGTGCTCTTAATAGGACGGGCTTGACACCTAGTTCCTCACTCGACTCAGGCGAAAATGAGTACCTAGCTTCGGTTAGGGACTTCTCTCGGACAGAATGTTTAATTCTAAATGGAGGTCCCGTTTTTGAGGAGAGCCACACCCCGAGCACGTTAAAGAACCCACCACACCAGTTATTAGTTATCGAAAAGAGTCGCCCATGTCGGTGAAACTCAAATAAATCTGTCCGGATATGCAGCTTGTACTCTTCGGTACATACCTGGTGTGTTACGCCATGAGGCGTTTTACCGGGCATGCAATTGCAATGCAAACAAACAAAATGTTCACGGTTAGATAGTCTTGTTTTCCCTACCGTAGAATATGATATTGAAATCACCAACATAATATTCTTCAAACTCTCAAAGAATTAGCACTTCATACATAAGAATTTTCAAGAGCGAGTATATGGTTGTTAATGGTTAGAACGATAACATTGCCTTTTTAAAGTGACATGGCGATGATTTTGAGTTTGTGTTAAGATAACGCTATGGCGCATGCGCGAGATGTTGGGCGTGGTCGATAAGCAACTTTGGTGACTCAATATTTGACCCTACAAATCTGAACATTATCTGACCCGGAAAGGCAAATCCAGACTACATAAATGCCTGGGTTTAACCGTTCTTTATTTGAGTCACGCAGGGCAGGACTCGTTCCAAATCTTTTGTGACAGCCAGGTTAGGTACAAATCCACCCACAACGCAGCCATGCCCGTAGCTAGCATTATTTTTAGGGGGTCCGGGTAGCATGCTCCCATAGAAAATTGGGAAAATTCAACCCTCTGAAATGGCAGTTCCTGGCGACCTTTTTGAGAAGATTTCAATTAAACTTGAGTAAGAAACGACGTACATTTGTAGACATACAGTTTGTTTTACATGTATTATGTATTGTATTATTGAACGCTGTACCTTTTAGTGTGTGGGAGGGTAACTCGTAAAGGTGGACAGGCACCTGTTTGCCCTCTCTTTCAAAATAAAATAAACAAATTAGCAAAAAGAAGTCTGTTGACATCAGCGCTGCCAAGAGATGTTGCATTGATTTCCTTTTCATGGTTTTTGAAATCTATTCCCAAAGCAACATTGTGTAATGTCAAACAGTCAAAAGAAGTCAAACCCAGCTAGTTCATATATAGCCAACAATTGTATTTAGTACCAGTAGTCTATTGTTACAACAAAGTCAGACACAGTTTACTGACGCATATATGTTTTTCCCTATGTTTTAAACATGTATTTGCAATTAGCCCACGGGCATGAACTTGCAATACTGACTTCTATCTGTATTCCATATTCATGTAGATACAAAAGTGGTGTCCTACACAACGATGGCATTTTGTCCTGACCTCTCCTTTAAAGGGATTTCCAAAGGGGCTTATAGTATCTAAAGCACTGATGATTTTGAATTCTCCGGGTCTTAAAGGGGATCGAGGTTTGGCGCGTGGCCGGATGAAATTAAAAGGTCTGAGCTAGTCTTGTTTTGAAAGTGTGCAAAAACAGTCTTGCAGAACATGCATAGCCTCTACCAGACTCCATAGGCTACTTGAAAGATAATAGAAATTGGCCAAGTAAACAAATAATGATGCCTAGCTACATATAGGTCCTTCATATATACTATACTCCCAAGCCAGCTAACTCCTCTGGCATGTTATCTGTCTATTTGGCAAAGTTCTGCTATTTTCCCGGCGACCTATGGCGAATAGAACAATGAAATTATTTGATAAAATGATCTCTTTTGTGGAAATTATGTAACTACGGTTCAAAAGGAGTGATTTTGGTGCGATTTACCAAATGTTTAACAAAATCCTCAAAATAACGCTCGTTAACCATATAGAGATCAAAAACTTAAAAGGTGGCAGATTTGAGTGATACGCCATAGCCTCTACCAGTCTTCTTGAGCTACTAGCAAAATGCTACAAATTGGAAATATAGAATAGACGTTGTACAAGAGGAGTTCAAAAGTGACACATAGACTAACTATTCTGTTAGAGTATCAATTAGCTATTTGGCGAAATTCTAGTATAATTCCAAGTCAGCCCAATGAGTCTGCGTTAGAGACTATTATAAGGTTTTGCATTACTACTAATGATATGGCCTCGATAACGCCTGTTGGAGACTATGACCCCGTTCACACTCATTTTTTTCAATCGCGATTGAAGTATAATCGCGATTGAATCGATCCGATCGCGATTGATTTTTTCAGTGTGAACGCTCCCAATCGCGATTGGAACGATCCAAAACGATCCAATCGCGATTGGATTGTAACTACTTCCGGAGGTAGTTTGATTGGATTAATCGCGATCGGATCCAATCCAATCCTATCAAATTTTGAGTGTGAACACAACTACGATTCATTCCATCGCGATCGGCGGAGATTTCGGCTGGTTCCGGGGGTGGGAGGTCATACATGCGGGTACGTGGGGTCATAGTTCGCATCGCGCGGGAAAACAAACCCAATGCAATCCGCACGTCAGATCGCTCTTTTACAACAACAACAACTTTTCATCGTCAACAATGCCCAAGAAGAAGAATAAAACTCCGTCAGCAACTTCAGCTGGTGGCAGATGGCGCGATGAGGAGACCAGGGTCCTCATCGCAATCTGGGGGAGAGAGGAGGTGCAGGCCAAACTGGGGAAATGTCACCGAAAGAGGTACATTTACCGCACCAAGTGACAATGTCTAGCGGAAAAATAGACACAAAACAAGGACAACAAGGACAACAACAACATTTACCAGATGATCGCCGATAGCATGCTTCAATCGTGCTTCAATCGCGATCGGATCACGGCGTACTTTAATCCACTTGGCGAAAAGCAGTGTGAACGCAAAAGTTTCTTTGCGTTCAATCGCGATCGGATCGAACAATCGCGATTATACTTCAATCGCGATTGAAAAAAATGAGTGTGAACGGGGTCTATATCTGGCTCTATTGAAAACAGGGCTAGCGATCTTATCATACCAGACAGTTCCGTCATACGGGAGAGTTGGTATGTAAATTAGAGGTCAATGTCCCCTGGTTAGTCCATGTAAAAAGTCGAAAGGGGTGACTACATTTTTCTTTTCTTCCAAATCAAAAATGAAAGGGTGTAAGAGAGCGTGAATTCTGTGGGAGACAAAACTTAACATAGAAGAAGGACGGAGTAAGAAAAAAAGTCTCCTATTTGCTTCTTTCTACAGTTTCAAGGAGGAAATAGAGTAGCATTTGGAGTTACGTGTTGTTGCGCAATACGTATACATACGTGGTACATGATGCGTGACTTGCACTAACAATAGGGATAAGTGTAGAGCTCAACTGATGCCTAAATTACTATCTTTTCCATAACTCTTTTCCACTTCGCCTGTCGTTGAACAATGGAGAATGTTGCGTAACCTGTCTAAGTGGCCTTGTAGTGTAATCTTTTGTTCTTTTGTTGTTGTAGAAGGTATTTCAGGTCGTTGACCCTAATTATCGTACAATCATATACAGTATATCAAGTGGGATGCATGAATTAAGGACAAAAATGATATCAAATGGAGGGAGGGACAATGGGGCATGTTATTGACTATTTTTGTGTGCAATCATATATGTTTGATAGGGTACATGACTCAAGAATAAGAATGGTATTAAATGGAGGGGGGGGGGGGCATTTCAATCGATAGACAACTAGCATTCTCTCACACGTCTTTTTATGTTTTTGTTTAACTTTAAGTCCCAATACGTCACACTTTGGTATATACACGTTGCTCATCACTGAATCCAAATACAATTGGCGGAATTCAGAAGTAGGCGTAAAAAAGACCGTCACTGGAAAAAAAGGGTACTAGTATTACCTCTATTAACCTAGTATTGCTACACACCCCTTAAAAGTTTTTGAGACATAACTTTAAATTTTATTTCGACCACGTTCTGAACTAAAAGCAGTTCTTTATTGTCACCAACTAGTCTCTTTTTCAATAACCAGGGTGCCATACTATATTTTACTTAAATAGGGCCTTCTCAGAATATTTTGGAGGAGCCCATGTAAACTAAATACTAGTAGGTAGCACGGTCTCCAAGTAGAGGTTTTAGGCTCCGGCTTGTTTTTTGCTTTCTATCGTGTGGGTCTAACTCAGGCCGGCCCGACGGTTACCGTCCCCTATTGGGGGAGGGGGTCATTAACCCGAACCAGCGAGAGATGGTGTAAATACATTCTAAACTCAGGGGGGCCTGTTGTAGAATTTCCTTGGGGCATGTTGACCATAGAGTTAGCCTCCACCAGGCCCTCCTACGGGCGTATGGATCGTAAAATTCGGCAGACTTAGCCAGTAGAGTCAGTCCACGGTAAAGATCACATTTCGCCCGAGTAGTAACGGAGCCTGCAAATGAAACCCTGGCAAATATTTCGCCTCCGTTGCAGGCTCTGAACCGGCTTTTTGGAGCTGATAGTTACAGGGTTGGCTGATAGTCACGGGCTGGCTGCAAAAAGTGTATTATTTAGCCCTCCAAAAAGCCGGCTCAGAGCCTGCAACGGAGGCTAGCAAATATTCTCCCTATAGCCGGCGTAGTCAGGTAGAGACTACCCTAGAGCCAAGGTCAAGGAGTTGGTCTGCATGTGCCCTTAAAACAGTCTGGCATCCAGGCTATAGGAGACTGCGGCACCCAGACTACTTTTTCAACACACAAAGGCTGACGATACAAATCAAACAGAACGTCTGGCTGTTGTCGTTTTGTACATACCGGAGCTGGGCGTCACCGACTTATCAAGTCACCCGTAAATCATGTGACCCCAGCCGACACCTTTGCTCAGGTCTGATCAATATAATAACAGGGGTGAACGTCCGGACGTGTGGTGCACTTTGCCCGCACGTGATTAGTGCGAGTTGCCCGAATGCACGCAAAGCTAAAAACAAAGTCCCCGAATTTGCATAATTTGCACTTGAATATGTACGTGACTAAGCTACCTGCAAACTAAATATCATGGAAATCCATTCTTCCTTTATTCAGTTATTCTCCTTGGAAGATTTTGACACAAACGTCACTGCAGTTCCAGAGCAATTTGCTAGGGGGCCCAAACCTACACCACTTATTCATTACATCACAAGCTACCTGCCACCATGGTACCAAAATAGCAATGTCATAGCACGTCCAGGTCAAAAGATTTAAAAAAACGAAAGCTCTGCTGCTGTACCAAGGTCACATTCCAGGGGTCCAAAAATCAACCTTGACCTTCTCCTTCCGGATTAACTATCAACATACCAAATATCATTGTTGTTGGTTGTTGAGTTATGCTAACTACAACAATCGGGAAACACACACACACACACACTCACACACACACACACACACACACACACACACACACACACACACACACACACACACACACACATACAGACACACTGACACACACACGCACAACACAGCCAGCGCCCCCCCCCCTCCCCCCCCCCCACACACAAACTATTTTTCATGGAGGTTACTGGTGCAAAAGTACCCCCTTGTTTCAACCACTGCGAGTGCTCCATTTTCTCTCTACCACTTAAGCAGTACTTTCAATGGAGTATCAGTATGCATGAATGTGTAGGCGTTGGTAATAAAACATACAAGTAAGTTCGATAATGTATCCCCTAGCGGCTTCCTATCATGTTGCAGGAGAATTTGCTTTATGCGGGTCTGCCGAGAGGAGACTCGGGAGCTTTAATAGGTTTAGATACCAGGCTACGAGGCACCTCCTCAATCACAGGACCCACATTTTACGTCCCATCCAAAAGACGGGTGCAGCCCCAACCGAGAGGTCCTGACCCAGGATTGAACCGGGGTCTCCCCGTCAGCGTTTTGTTCAACATACAAAACAACACAGACCGACACATCTGCTTTGAGATTAGCAATCCAATGGTTAAGTTTTTTTTATTCGACCCCAGCCCTTCCACACATACGCAAGGATCTACTAGTATCTTACGCAATACAAGTCACGCCATGCCAGCAAAGCAAAGACTCGGTGGGTCACAATAAACAAGTAGTAGATTACGGTTTAGATTACGAGTATTTTTAACGGCCTACAGTGCAGTTACCCTCACCCCATAGCCTCACGCCTACATTAGCAAACAAATTATACGTCACTCAGATACCAAAGATTGCCGTACTTTGATTCGGACGCTCACTGTAGTTATTATTAACGTGTGACCTTTACCTTTGTTACTAGTGCCGGCCGAATGTTTGCTTATGGCTTCGAAACCCATTATCCTAAGAAATAGAGACCGTTTGTACTTCAAGGTGCTTTATATCTTAATCGTTTGTTACTTAGGGTTGGAGTATTTTTGTCTTGCAAAGCTGTGTGGTAGAAATGTTAAAGTTCACGTGTCGAGACAACACGTGTTGCATCGGCGTCCTTGAAAGAAGTGCTATGTTTACTGTCGTTTACGTCATACGATACATGAGCAAACATGGCCCTTTCGGGGCGTCTTTGAAAACATGTCAGCGTAAGTCGTCAGTAGGCATGGATATTACTCCACGTTTGCACAACACATTTTTTCCGCTGCAATCTGTGCGAAAATCGGCCAATGAAATATTCCTACTTCACCCCATTCAAGAGCGCTAACGTTACCTGAAAGCTACTTTATTTATACGATTTTTTTGTCGGCGTTCTATTTTGTCATGTTTTATTTGTGACATTTTTGTGTCCACCAGCTAAATGTCACTGTCAGCGAGAATACCTGACACTGAAATAGAAAACCCGCTAAAACGCCTGAATAAGATACAAACAAGAAGCCGCAGCCTAACCTCTGCCTGGAGAGTACGAACCTTATATGGAATACCTGGCAAGTGTTTTTCTTTTTGAAGCATACGTACGTGTACGCCTTTTGGGAGCGGCTTCGTGTATGTTGACATATGTTCATATATGCGCATACATTTGACTGTCCTTTGCACACTTACAGTGTGTGGGAGGGAACTTGTAAAGGTACCGGCGCTTATGCACCTGTTTTGCCCTCCATTTCACATTGTGAAAAATTGAAATAAAACGATAAAAACGCTATCCGTGCAGGTACAAAAGATTGTGTATGGACGGGGAGGAGGGGGGGGGGGGTAATATCTCCAAGTTCAAGTCTTTAAAATCGCCTGCTGCAGGGTTGAGAGACAAGCGTTTTGGAGACAGTTTCCTATTTCGCTATCTGACCCCAGATTTAGTTGAGCTAGAAAAATTCCCACACGAACACCTTTAGCCCTAGCGCAGCCTGGTTCTCATCCACGGTGATGTCAGTGGTCTACGCATCGTTTGGAAATGACGTCACCGCGCAACCCAGGGAACCGAAGCACGCGGGAAGGAAAACGTGGCCGCCAAAATCAGAACCAGCCCACGAGGTCACGAACTCCCGGGGAGCAAGGGGAACCTAGAGCCAACAGGCGCCTGTTTTAACTTCCCCCGACATCTGGAAAAGCTTTAGCCTCTCTCTAAATATAGCCAGCGACAGACGGTGTCTGAAAATAGCACGCTGTTTTTGGTAACCCCTGGGTGAAAGCAAAGATCTTGGGACGATAGTACGATAGAATCCAGGTTTTGGGGCTGCTTGAACGGTTTGCGTCAGCCTTGGGGATATTTTTTTACGGTCTGTTTGGTTTGTATGAACCCCCCACGGAAGTTTCAGATGGGTGGAGACGTCACTCACTCAGGGCAGGGTCAATGGAGAAAGGAGACTATAAATAGACCTGTCGAGATGACGCGCCCTGATTGGCTAGACGATACCAACCTGTCAGTGGGGGTGCATAGGCTGCATAACTTAGAGATGGCGTCATAGAAACTATTGTGGTAAGGAAAATGATGCCGTAATTTCGGTCATGTCTATTTACGTATTACTTATACACTCAATTGGATACTCCACTGTCTTTACATAATAGAATATATTGATTTCTTTAATTTCACGGCCAGTTAATGGGAAAAATATCATAATTTGCAGTCACAATATTTCATCATTTAATGATGAAGGAGAATAGCACGCGAGCTTAATTCTTAAACGTGATTTATTGAACAAAATGCTGTCATATTTTCATAACTGTTTCAATGAGAAAAGCCAATAGGTTAACACAAGAGACTGAATTATTCTATATATGGTTGGCAACCTTTGTAAAACCTCCTTGGTAAAATAGATAGTTTCTACAGTGCTTGAAAATGGGTTCCGTATCTTCTCGGACACGTGTGTGGTCGGAATGAGGAAACGATGTCACCATTTCAGTTTCGCCAGCACAGAAATATTGACGGAAAGTAATATGACTACAAGGAAAACACCCCCGCATAAACGGTACATAAATGATCATAAACATCGGTTTATCTCACTTTTTACAACATTCATACCTCTTTCCTTTAGTTTTCAGCGTACTTGTCTATTAATTTAGTCAGTTTTCTCTTTTTTGTGCATTTTTTTTAGCGTGACAGAGGTGGTAAATTTTAATTTGGAAGGTTTTTGTGTTGTTTTGTTAGTCTGGACGCCCCTACAGGACGAGTCCACTCCGGACTCCCCCTCCACCCCCGTCCCATGATTCAGTAGTGTAGATGGCGGGACTCGTCAGCTCGACCGCCCCAGCGCCTGAAGTGTCGTAACGGCTCGGGCCCTCCTACGCCCTGTCACCGCCAGGACTGCCTCTTCCCCACGGGGAACACACCGGGAAAGCCTGTGCGACTGACACCACGACATTTCAGCGCTATACCCGCGTTCCGAATGGGTTAAAACACCGAGAAAAATCGGTAGGTCTTCACTGTTTTTTCCTCGCATCCTATCCTCTCTGTACACATATCCGCTCTTACTAGCTTCCTGCTTGCGAAAGAAGCATTTTTACATCGTCTATTTCTGTTTTTCTACCCAAAAACGATCATTTTAAAGTCAATTTTACCGGTATGATAGATTCTATGTGTTGTCAAGTGTGGTTTTGTTGTGAAATCCGTAGAATTTGATGGTTTTAAATCGTTAAGGGTAGGGGTAAATGTCTTCTTCCTCGCGGTAGCTATGTGTATGTGTACCCGCACGCAAACAAAAAATCTTCAACGCTTTGTACCGAGCTTTTTTGGCGTAAACAGTCTTTCCCGACTTTGGGATCGAAGGAAAGACGTTTACCCTAGTTCTGTGTCATTGAAAAATGGTAATTTCCGGTAAACGAGGCTCTTAAATGGGCGACATTCTTGGTTGATGTGTGTACACCGGAAAGAAAGGACCCTCTTGTCTTAGTTACGTCATGCATACTCTGTTATGTCTCCTGTTATTTTTGGGAGGTTTCCATTGTCTGGAAAAAAAAAAATGAAAGCAACGGAAATCTTGACTAAGAGGACAACAAAAAAGCATGAAATGGTGTTGTTTGGAGTGTTTTTGGTGCGGTTTCACGGCCTAGAACTGTACTATTTACATAGGACTGGAATTCTTTACCCTGCCGTTTATGTCAAGTTGTAGGGTGACGTCATCACGTGAGCTAACCGGAAGTGATGTCATGGTATCTACACCGTCTAGTGTAAGGCCATGTTAACAAATACCTCAAATTAGCCCTTAATTGTAAAATATAGGCTTTGAAATTGTTCTAAAAAATCAACAGAAATTAAGAGAAATAGTTGAGAGGTTTGGAATTGCTGGAAAGACCTACTGTTTTTGTTGTCACTGTAAAATAGATTTTTTTGTCATACTCATGAATAATGTATTTTGCATAAGTTATGCCCACAACACGCGCATATCAATGTTTGTATGGCCATGAAGTCATTGTTCGGTTGCGGCAATGTCCTGTGTCTGGTTGTGTAACATCGTGATATTTATTACGGGCTATTTTTGAGTCTTGTTTGTTTTTATATAACAATTCACACGGTAGGGAAAATATTTTTCATGAATTGAAAGGTACATTTTATTGTATCCTTAGTATGTTAGAGGTAATTTCGTTCAACACTCATACATTGTAATATTTCTATTGTCAGAAAAAGTGACAATTATATGTTTTGATTTTGTATGACAGGTTTGACCGTTTCTTTTATTTCATGAAATTGGAAAAACCTTTCTTAATGTTATTTTTGTGTGTAACACAATCCATAAGAGCTAAATGATTGCAATACTAACTCTTTAAGCTTTTTAAATACCTTTAATGAATTACTTTATATTAACTTATATTAAATTCCATATATTAACTGGGTGATGCACATATTAAGTGCAATGCTTAAGGTAGCTACACTAGAATATTTTGAATCTTGTGTTTTGTAAGATATAGCAAATGGTGCCTGAAAAGCCTGTTTTGTAGACTAGTTCTCCCCATTGTTTGCGTAAGCACCTTGGGTGAGGTGTTCAGATTATTATCAGTTCATTGGCCTCCCTTTCTTTCCCAGTAACTACTGTAATTCTCCAAACGTTTGCGGTGGTTTCATTTTCGACGTTTTGACCTCCAAATCCGAGCTCATAGCCACTGTGAACTCTTTTTCCTTGGTTTTAACTATTCTGTCAGGTCAAAGATAAGTCACACTTTTGATTTTTACTGTACTACTACTACACTAACAGAGTGTACGGTATTTGGTCAAGGATGTAGCTCTGTCTTTCGGTATTTTAAATGTAAAAAGAAAGGTCTTCAGCCAGACTAAATCTAGCGTTTTGGTCGGTTCAGTTTTACGGAGTGGCTCGGACTGACTCACGCTAAAGTGGGTGCATGCGTAAAATAGCGAGGGTTGAGGTTGTGAGTCGAGTTTGTGAGTCATACTCACAAGAGTTGCCCCCAGGTCTGCACCTTGTTCAACAGGTCGAAAGATCAGTTGTCTAATTTATAGTCTGCCATGAAAAGTGCAGGTCAAATAGTAGAAGGAAAGCAATTCAAATTATCTGGATTTTGCAGTGTTTAAACTAAAGTTCGCGTGGGCACTCTGAGTGAATTACTGATGAAAAATTCTGTTCGTCTGTTCACAAAAAACGAAAAATAAAGAGTCCTTGTTTTGTTAATGATTTGATTGCTCTCAGATGTCAGGCGGTGACCTGATATGCCCCATAAACATCCAGACAAACATCCGCCTCAATTTCAGGAGTTCACAGAATTTAATGCTTGTTCCACGAAACGTGGTATCATGAATATGCTCTGATGTTGGTTTTCTCAGAAACACCTCCGTTGTGCCCAAGGCGGTCTTTCTCAGTCTTTTTCAGTCCCACGCATTGTTTGGAAGGTCATGGTTTCGATTTTTGTTGTTGTCCAATCCGTCATTTTATTCAAGCTTGTAGATTTTCATGTAATAAAGTTCAAATTTTTTGGGACCATTGGGGTTAAAATTTTTGGCTGTCCCAACAAGAAAATTTTTCGTCCTGTGAAGGAGGGACGGGTCCTAGAGACAGCCCGGTTTGTGCTTCAAGATGAAATGACAAGCCATTCATTTAAGCCTTGTTGTTGTGAGATTTCATCATTTTTTTTTTTTTTTTTTTTTTTTTTGAACAGGGGAACAGTGGCGCTGCACACACATTGTCATACTTTTGGCATTTACCATCTTTAGAAGGAGCTTCTTAACCTTCTGAAAGTGTTTTCTGCATGTTACTGGGGAAATTTTGAATGTCCTGGATTTGTAGACGCTGTGGAAAGCGTTCTAGAAATATATTTTCCATGTGGTGAAGTTTTGATTTTTATCGTTCAAGGGGAATGGTTGAAGTTATTGTCTACCATAAATTTGGAAATTTTTGCAGTGGTTTTATTTTCGCAGTGACCTCTCTGCCGCAAATTCATTATGCCGTGAATATGAGTTTCCAATGTATTACTTCTGTACTACAGAATTGTGTCAACCGCAAGTTCAAAACATCAACAAATCCGCCTTTTCCCTACTTCCTCAAATTAAAACCACTGTGAAAATGAGGGAATTTACAGTATCTGAGTAGCAAAATTCCATCCACTGACTGAAGGACAAACCCCAGAGAGAGCCCTGATTTCAAGGTTGATAAACTTTGTAAACTTGATAAAAAAGAGAAAATATTTTTCCAGTTAAACTATTTGATAAGAAAACAAAAAGCATTGCATAGTTACTGCTATAGGTGCATATTGCTTCTATTGCAGTTCTTTTTTAAACTGAAGCGCAGTGAGAATATGCTACTTAGAATCTCCTGTAAGTTCTTGAACTTGAAAATACTACCGGTAGTTTGTCATGATACACTTAACTTTTGTCCCAAAACATGTGAAACAACATGTGCCGGCTTTTGTGGCAACGAAAAAAGATCGGAGTTTGCCGAGTATAATGTACGTATCAACATGCAAGTCGCATTGCAAGACTACTTAAATTCATGTCACACACACGCCAACGTCGCAAGAACCTTCTTGCAGACATAACGTGTACCTCCCTCAGCTCCAAATCTTTAGGTCGCATTCACGACTCAGAATGCTAAAAATATACCTCCTATCCAAACCTGTGGCTTATTAGGGAGTTATATATAGCGCTGAGTTGGTATATTTGGCCGAGATGGTTCTTTGCGTGAGGCTTTTCCCAGATGAGTCTGTTTAAACAATCCACTTGCTGGCGGCAAGTGCAAGGTCACAGGAAGACGAACCTCAGCCACGTTTCAGACTTGGTTCTGTGTGTGTAGATAATTGTTTTCAGGCAGGGTAGGGTTCTGGTATTGGTTTGGTTGTGTACACCAATGACCTCTCGTGGAAGGTTTGGCTGTTTGGGTAATGATAGTTGACAGAGCTGATTTAGACCTAGCACATGTCCGTTTAGCAATAAGATAGAGATATCAAGCAGGGCTGGAAAGACTGGGTGCCTTTATCATAAACTTAATGCACTTTTGTGAGCTGTGGACCTAATTTTTTACTTCATGGAATGATGGTGCACCAGTGCATCTAAATATTTGTGTAGGGTTACATACGTTAATTTAAGGTACACTTAGTCTAGTATATAGCATATTCTTCAAGAAAAAGTAAGAAATCCATTGTTGTATTACTTGTGTCAAATGTTGAAGTTAACTTAAGAATTTAAGATTCAAGCACTGACGAGAGGCAGTAAAAATTTAGTTTTGCAGACATTCTACTTTATCTTATGTTGTGCGCCCCAACTTTCTCTGTATACCTACATTTTTTGTTTTGTTTGTTTGGGTGCTTCCCAAAAATAGATTAAGAGCCCAACTCCATTCATACCGTATGTCAAGTTGTAATTTATTACACTTATGGCAGATTTTCAGCCTACGAAATTGAAAGCATATTTTCACAGGTCCGCAATCACAATTTTTTGGGAGAAAATTGCAGGTTGTGGGTGTTTATTTTGAGCCCTGCTACGTTCAAAGCATTCACAAGAAAAATCGCATGTGAGCTCATCTGCAAGTACAAATGACAACCCTTGTGAACACGTGTATAGGTTTAAGGGCCCTGTGTGTCTTATGTAAGGATGTTCAAGGGAATACTAATGAAAGGACTTCACATAACTCACCTAACATAAATTGCTAATTATTTTAGCTGTAACAAGTTGCAGGGACATACTTCAAGTTTAAAGCCTTCGTTAGAAGCGTGGCATATGCTCTCATGTGCAAGTTGAAGTAGAAATGGCAACCCATGTTAATAGGTTTGCTGCCATGCCTATGTTATATAAGGCTGTTCATCATGCTAGTCACCTGAAATAAACTGCTGCGTATTTTTAGCTGTAACAAGTTTCAGTAGTATATTTAGAGTCTGTCCTGCTAAATTTAAAGCATCATTAGAAGAGTCGCATGCAGTCAACACGCGCTCATGCGAAAGTTGAAGTAGAAACGGCAACCCTTGTGTATAGTTTACATCGGCGGATCCAGGATTTGGGGAACGGGGGGGCGCAACTTCAGTCGTGGCCGAAGGCCACGATGTCGCGCAGCGTTAGCTGCGCGGGGGGAGAGCACGAGAGGGGGTGGAACCCCCTCTCGTTGGGGGGGTTTGGGGGGCCTCCCCCGGAAACTTTCTAAAATCTAGATGCTCTCTGGTGCATTTTAGAACCATTTCTGAGCAAAATAAACCCCGGCGGGATAAAGATTTTTTACGTAGAATCCGCCAGAGGGGCGTCCGCCCGTCAATTGAGGCCAAATCTGATTTTGGACGGCCTGGACTCTGACAGACATTTTGCTGCGAAGTCGGTAAAAAAATTGAGAAATGCGCACGGTCATTTTGTGTTTTCCACTGAAGCTGCGGACGTGGTGGGAAAGATCCCACGCTGGCACTTGTCGGCGTTCATCATCATATCTTGCCGCTCCACGGCTGTAGCCACTGACGGGCAGTCGGGTTGGCCTCACGTAGATCTTCGTCCGTACTTGTCGGCGTTGATGTGGACGCATTAAACGTAACTAACTTCTTCAACCATGATTTGCCTCTGAGTCTCAAAAGAAATTAAAAAGGGAGGCTAATTACCGTCAACAGTAGTATAGGAATCTTACAGGAACAACAGCCTTGTTTTTATAAGAAGGAAGCCTAAGGTGAACTTCCAGAGTTCTCTGTTACGCATTGTTAGCAGTCCATGACCGGGGGCGGTGCGCGGCACGCCTCAAAAACATCAAACTCACGCCGAGCCGCTGTGCGGCACGCCCCCCGTAATCTCTAAGAAAATTTCCGTGGCAAAAAAGTACCGACGGCCTTTACGTCCGCGGGGAATTTTCGCTCGAACAATGAGCACCAATCAAATATGTTGCTGTTGTCCCTCATTGTGCACTTCTTGCGGTGCTAAAGATTCTACAAGCGGTGATATCTTGAACTGGGACAAACTCGCGCCAAACATGAAAGTCACGAATGTTGATAGCATCACAACGCAACAAAGCACAAAAGCAAACACATCGATACATACAAAGATTAATATGTTTTCCAGAAATCAATACAAATCACTTAAATCTCACCCAAACGTCTTATATTATAATCCTAGGATTTTATATAGACAAGTATTACAACGTGTATCAACATGCAATGTGATCGTGATCTCCCTCTTTTATGCTTGGATGCAGTGAGTACACCGAGTACAGCTGAGTACAGCCATCTTGTCCAAAGTTGTGTCGCGATTTTGCTCAATTTGACGCAAATGCTAGCTCATATTTGGCAAGTAGCACGACTGCACGACGTATACGCAGGAAACGGAAATAGTACGTACAGGGTAAAAGCAAACCGGGAGCCGAAGCTAAGCACGCAGCTTTTATGTAGAGACACAACTTTCTATTATATAAAAGTCTCTATGGCTGTAGGACTGTCTTGGCTGGCGGTTATGAATTTGCCACCGGAGGATCATTAAATTTCTAGCATCGACCCTACATTGAACCGGCCTTGATGTCATGTGGACTATTTTGACGGTAATTTACCTGCCCTCCTTTTTTGACCCACAAATGTATCTATTCTATCGTCACTTAACTAGTTCCATACTTGGTCACGCTGGTTGTCAATTGTAACGTTATGTTTGTAAATAAACTACAGTCTGGGAATATTACTTGTAAGTTCATGTTTGCTTACCTTTCCATGCTAGCAACGTTCACGGGTAACCCCCGGTGTTAGCGACATAAAATCGAACTCTTCGGTCGAGAACAAACGAATGGACATAGAATGAAATCTATGGGAACATAACTGATATGGTAGCCGGTTTTATCAAAGGTTTTACGGTAATAGTATTTTCCATGTCCAATGTGAAACTTGGTCGACGTTACTTACGTACCTGAAAACACGAGTATATAAGTAGAACAGCGTGTGATAAGTATACAGCAACGTGTATGACAGCATAGTCTACTGATTTCCAGCGTTTTGAAAAACAATTTGTTTGGGGAGTCACCGCCGCCCATCGATGATAACATCAATGGCGGCGTTAAAAGATTCGCCTTTAGAAATGCAGGAAATTGTGTTTATGAATGAATGAACTTTATTGCTCGACAGTTGTTAAGCTGTATGGCAACAATGACAAAGCCAGCAATATGATAAAACTAGTATTTTCTAAAAACTATGACAACCAGAATATTTTTGATGGCTTGAAAATCCTAACTAAATTTCTCGGGAGAGGATGACCCCGCCCCGGACCTCGATTGCCAGCGCCGCTTTCTGGGCTGGCGGGAAGGTAAGTCTTGCTTGTATCGTTGCAGCGCTTAAACCTAATCAATCTCTAATAATATCTTTACTGAAGTCAATAACTCTGTAGAATTAACAGAGCTGTCTTTTCATCTGAGCGGATTAATAATGTAAGGTTGATCGCGTTTTTGACGGCGCGAACGGGGGGGCGCGCGCCGGGTGCGCCCCCCTCTGGATCCGCGGATGGTTTACGTGCCCTGTGTGCGTTATGTAAGGCTGTTCAAGGGAATGCTAATGAAAGGACTCGACATGGATCACCTACCTTAAATTGCTGCCTATTTTTAGCAGTAGCCTTGTAGGTTCAGCTCTATGATCAGCAGACTTATAAGAGGTTATCCTAGGACTACAAGCGTTCTTAAGGAAAAACAGGAATATTAAAGAGGGCTTCTCTCTGCAGTCTGGAGATGTGTGAATTCATTTTGTTTAGCGAGGCAAAAACATTTCAGGCTAGACCTAGATATGCTAAGGCTAGGAAAAAAAATGTTGCCGACCCTAGCTTTTTTGGGGGTCGCGACTGTTGACATGTGACATATGAAATTCAAAACAGTACATGTATTTCACACTGTGTTAACAGATTATTAAGGCTTTGATTTTCAACAGACCCAAATTTTTTATGACTGTTATCGTGAACACAGCATCAATTTTGCTAGTGCACCTGTGTTTTGCTAGAAAATTTTGAGGGTAAGGATTCTGTTAGAAACTAAATCAAACCATCCCAGATGTAGGCCCAAGTTCAGGTTCACATGTTTATACCACCAGAACTTGGACCTGGTCCAGGTTAACGCTATCAATTTAGCATGGTCATCCTCGCCCCCTATTGAACCAATTTAAAATTGCAGTCCGAATTCTCTTGCCGTCACATTTAGGTGAGATTTGGGATGCCGTTCAATATGTGGTAGTCTTGTTTTTATCCAATCCAATGCTTGTATCTGTATAGTGGTCATGGGTACAACTGCTCTTTGGTGTAACACATTAGCTTTGCAGGCACGTGGTGCGGCAGCAGCTGGTTATATTACACGGGACAACCTGTACACACCTGACCTAAATGTACATCTAGCTGCAAGCTACATATGTAGCGTTGTTTAAATTATCTCCTGAGGAGCATATTGATGCTTGCTTACAATTAGTTGGCATATCAACCAAGCTTGTTTGATACTAGATTTTCTTCAATCAGAACACGCTTAAAGCTCTTTTCTTCATTTACCGCCACAAAGCAACAAAAAGACCTTTCATGTATATTTGAACTGACATGTTAAAACGGGAAATTTGCTCATTGAAGTGCATTTTTTGAACATGCATGTTACATGTGAATGTTGAATTTGCTTTTTCTGGCTCTATGTCCCAATGGATATATCTAAAGGTCACTTGTACATGTACCTTCTGATCCCTTTTAATGATCTTAGAAATCTTCAGCCCCCTCACTTTATGCTGGGTCCCTATAGTTACACAACAGACCACTTTCTCAGAAACGAACTGCGAATGAATCCATCTGGAAGATTAACCAGTGCAAGGACTAGCTAGATGTTCTGGCTTTGGGCGGTTGATTTTAAAAATGAGGTGTGATTCAACATTTTTTTAAGAGATCACAACCTGTTGTTATTTACGTCTTTTTTTATTTATGAATTAACTGGAGTTTTCCTTGGGTTTACCATTCTTCTAACATAGAACCTTTTCATGTTAAAAATCATCATATTTGACTGATTTTGAGTAGAGTAGGGGTTTTAGCCAAATACTTGGAGACTTTTCCAGGCACATCGTACTAAGTTCTTTTACTGAGCCTACACCATGTATCTGCTTGGAGATAAGCACATACAATACTGTTAATCTTGAAACTTTTACGGTTGTAATATTTTCGGAGATGACCTCTCCACGACAAATTCATGACACTTTGCGTTTCTTATGCTCTCTCATAATAGTTAAAAAAACACAGCAAAAACTCCCCTTTTTCTGTCTCCTACCATCAAATAAAGTCCCTGTGAAAATGAACAAATCTACAGTAGCGTAGGAATGCCTTAACAAAACAAAGGCATTCCTGACCTAAGACCTGAAGAAGGTGTAACCAGTAGGATAATCTTAACATGGTCATGAATCATGTGTTGCCGTGATGTGTTAATGACAGCTTTGGTGAATTTTAAATGGGATGAATTATAGTGTTTAGGTCAGGTCAAAACAGGTCAGTTGGAATCTAGACCAAACAAGACAACACAAATATTTGGTGATGTTTTGATATAGGTCTAGATGTACTCTTAAGTTCTTAACTACAAGGTATACCTTTGATTTGGGTAGCAGTTTTCGGTTATCATTAAAAAAATAGTCTATCTTTCGTTTAGGACTGTCTCCAGGACCCGTCCCTCCGTCCTGGGATGGAAACTGGATTGTTGAGACGAGAAAAAAAAATTCAGGCCAGCTACTCAGAAATATCTGAACTTCATGGCATAAAATTGATGAAAATGTATTTCTGTAAGCTTGAAATTACTAGGTCTAGCAACAAAAACAACATGGGCTCCCAAAGAATGAGTAGGACTGGAAAAAGATTTTAAGCCTTTGCTTTCTTTTGGACTTTAATAGATTTTCAAGTTGGATAGTTCGATTTACAAACTTGTTAATGGCTACAGCATAAGGCATCGGGACAAAAAAGGTTGAAATCGAAAAGCATGCCTTTAATTTCAGATAAAAATACAGTTCTTACCTGTAGGTTATAGAAAGGTTGAATTTTCCACTAGATTAGCCATACAGTACTTAGTGATACAGAGTGAGCATGTTTTGTGTATGAGAGTTGTCTATCAACTATCATTGTATCTTGGTCATTCAACATTTGAACTGCAGTACTAAAAAGATCAACACAATTTATTCCTCTTCAAAAGGTGATCAACCATTTTGATATTAGTATCTAGAGTATTTTAGTCATGGTATGTTGTATATGGATAAAATACCATAATAGCAAGCAGTGTCAAGAATTTCAGTGTATTTTGATATTACATGTTTTATCCACTGTTATTTTAGATTGGTTCAAAAAAGTGCAGCATTGTTGATTATGAGAGGGTCTGCATGCCTTTTTCCGGTTAAACATTGCCGGCCCTCCTAAATGTTTCATTAAGCTTTGCCAGGATCCCCCCATGTCGACCCTCATATGAGTCACAAGTGGCCAGGGGGTACATTTAGTTGTGCTCAATTACGCGTCTTTGTCTAACATGCTCTGGATAGATAGTCTGTAAATAAGTAGTCTGTTTGCTGCAAATGCCAAGGTCTGTAGTAAAAATCCAGCTTGTGGAAACTTCAAGGTGAAGGCAACTTATTTGTTGAATTTAGAAATTTATTCTATGGTTCAAATATTTATGAGTAAATAACAAAAGGAGTATGTGTTTTTTTCTACTTCCAGTAATATATGACATGAAAATGCAGGTATGTACATGAAAGTGCAAGCCCAATATAACAATTATGTATCTATAAAGAATCATCCCTTGAAAGTTTGATAGAAGAATATGACAAGACTACTAGCTAGACTATCTGTCAGAAAGTTGTTCCTCCGGACGTTACGCTGCCTTCGCTACATACAATCCCAATGCAGACATATGTCTGTAACAACCGATGGCTTCACACGTTAATGACTCAACAGTCAACTCTGACATTCAACCTAACCATTTTTTTCCGAGAAAAGCTGTCTATGTCTTCGTGGCTTTGAACATAAAAAGCTGTTTAAGCGCACATTCTCTGCCCACGTTTGCAGAACATCGGCGCCACAATCCGAGATGAACATCCAACAATTCCGATGGTTAATGCTGTAACATCTGTTTTTTTTGGTCACCTAATGGCCCTACATTTGTACTTTGTTTTTAACCCTCTCCCTGCTGCCTAACCCCATAACCAACCCAACTTGGTGTCAAATTAAAGTTTACCGTTTTATTAACCTTCCTTTTTTGGGGTGTCCCTGTGGTGTAGTGGCCTGCGCCTTTGTCTCTCACCACATCTGGTTCCAGTTACTTGGATCAGAAGGACTGGGGTTCAAGTAAAATGGTACATACTTGTGAAACAGTATGGAAGTTAAACACACTTCACTGCCAGTGGACTAGCCCCCTGCTACAGTGATTGCACAACAGTGTGGCCCAGGGCTATGAAACGGAGATGGGCACCGCCCTATACATCAATAATGGTGTGGGAGGATTTTAACTTAACCTTCCTTTTCTTGAAGCGGTTCTTTCGAACAGTAAAACATTAAGTTATGTTTTAAAGTCTTAGTTTCTTCACGCAAGGAAAGAAAAGTTGTGTTTTTTCGGTAACCCGACGGACTCTAGTAAAAAAAACCTGCCGACCCTAGCTATTTTGGGGGGGATGGGGTAGTTGACCACTAGTTCTTGCAACGGACATAAAACTTTCGATCTGATGCATGAGTGATGAAAATATTGCGTTGCAGAATTTTATTACAACATATTCTTCTCATTTCTGTTAAAATAGCAAATTGTGCTTGTAGTTGTAACTTTCCCAAGAACATAACGTCCAGACAGTTTATATGCCGGGAAACGAACCCGTGACCTCTCAATCTTGCTAGCCTAAGCCGTTCAGCTATTCAACACCACTACACATCATATATACCATAGTAACTAAATTCTAAATGCAGAGAATTAGTTATTATGTTAATGGATTCACTTAACACCGAATGAAGTTAGTGTAACAATAATATCATCCCTTAACACCATTAATCTGAATTACGGTGCATCTCAATTTCGATGGAAAAAGTGGTTGAAGGAATAAGATGGCTTTGAAGTAATTTGCCTACTGAACTGTCTGATTTTTCTTTATTCCTCAAGATTTCACGTGAAGGCTTTATTTGATGGTGCCTTTGGTGAAATATCAAGATTCTGATATTGAAGTGACTTAAGTATGAAAAGGTGAACAGAAACGGTTATGGCCGACATGTTGCCTCTGCAACTCTCTTTATACATCATATTTCCGCTACTTCAGTGGCACACACAATACATATCCTGCCTACAAGGAGGCTAATTTTCTCAAAAAAATCTTAATTAAGAGGGATGTGAAGACCTGTCATACTTATGCGTTGTGCATGAAGGCCATTAAACTCACAACGCACAAATTAGAGGTCTTCGAATCCCTCTTAAGATTTTGCAAAGAAAATGAGGCCCCGTTTAAGCAGGATATATGTATTGTGTGTGCCACTGTCGTAGCAGAAATAGGTACCCAGTTAGTTGTTCTTCAAACCCCAAGAGATGTTCTTCAAACCTATAGCTAATTGCAATTTCGAATTCTAAAAATAATTGTTTTATTCCCGCTGTCGTGAGGCTTTCAATCAAATTTCCTTTGTGTCGGTATGGCATGTAAGCCATCTAAATCTGCAAGGTTACATAAAGCTGAATGGATTGGGTAACCGATACACACTGGGAAAATTTACTGGTCGTACAACAATGACGTATGTCACCTTTTTTTCTGGGTCTGCGTGCGTACAACAGACATTTCTATGGCCAGGATGAACGTATGTCTTTGTCATATGGGTCATAGAAATGCCTGTACGTCGTTATCGTACATTGTTGTCGTACATCCAGAAAATTTTCCAAGTGTGTATCGGGCCATAGTCGGTATAGCGTTCGCCTTGCTCACGGCAGGCCGTGAGTTCGATCCCTGGTCGAGTCATACCAAAGACTTTTACTTTTATTTCCATATTATACTTTATTGCACAACAATTGTACAAGGTACAAAGTATGGCTGGTACAAAACTACAGTTCTATATATATATATATAACCTTGGGCTAATCTACCTAATACAAGAGTGCATAGTGTGGGTTTAGAATTTGTTCTTACAATCATTGGAGGAATTTCTATCGTCTAGACCAGGATTTGCAAATCTGGATCACACAGGCATGGGAGGAATTTCTATCGTCTAGACCAGGATTCGCAAATCTGGATCACACAGGCATGGGATCTATCTCGATGCACCACAACTCGATTTGAGCGGTCTGAATCTAGCTCTGAGGGGATTTGGCTGATCAAATCGGGATCAATCCCATACCTGGGTGAATCCAGATTCGCTAATCCTGGTATAAATAGGGTCTTTAAATGAGCAACGTTTTTCTGCGAGTGAAATTTTTTTTTACAAAATGTGCATGTTACTTATGCCGGTAGTTATGGGTTCATAATGTTCATCATAAAGATCTTGTGTCTTTCTTAAAGGCAGGCTAAACTTCGTAAAGCATACTGCAGTATGTTAAACATGCCACTACGACCAGTTCTTACTTGTTTTACACTTAAGTCCATCATAGATTAGCGTTTTTACAACATTTGAAATTCGCGGTGTGTTGATGTAATACTGGCGATGTCCAATGCCCTTTGACCTTTGTGACGTCACATTCCGAGTCGCAGGAATGGCGTCTGGAGCAACTCCTATGGTGCAGGTGTGGCTGACTCGGAATCTGACGTCACAAAGGTCAAAGGTCTTTGGACATCGCCAGTATTACATCACCACACCGCGAATTTCAAATATTGTAAAAACGCTTATCTATGATGGACTCAAGTAAAAGAAGTCAGAACTGGTCTTAGTGGTATATTTAACATACTGCAGAAATTAAGTTTAGCCTGCCTTTAATGACAGTCATCTATTTGAATTTGCAATTGAGAGCACACTTAGCTTTTTTTTCATTCCTCAGAACATTTCTAGATTTTCAGATTGCAAATTTTTCAAATACCAACATATGTCCAGGCAATTTTTGTTCAAAACGTAACAACCTACCACTTGTTGTACGTTGTATAAATCTCTATTTCCTCTGGGCTTATGATAAAAAGCAGCTGCAACAGAGCTAGATACAATTGAGTATCTCTCCACTCCACTGCACTTTTCTGGATGAAACTCGTGGACTAATGGCCTTTCCAGTATCATCTAAGTCTTACTTGCATTTCCACAAGGCCTCAAGAAGTCTTATCGGGTGGAACAGCTTGAAGAAGGACACTTCAGTCGTACTTAGTACTCACGTGTGGGTTAGACGGCTTAGGTCTCCTAAGACACGTGGTCGTCTAAAAGGTATGTTTGTGCCAGAAGCTAGGGAGTCACTAGAACTTTAACATCTATCATAATGTCTGTGTGGGCTCAAGTTATATAGGAGAAGTTCTGCAGATACTGTAGTTGGGTTGTAATTATCTTAGCCAAGAAGGTTACATTTTAGGTAGTATTTGGTGGTCGATATTATGTATGATATATGTGTGTATGTTTGTATGTATGTGGTTTAGCATAACTCAAAAAGCAATGGAAGGATTGTCATGAAATTTGGTATGTTGTCTGGCCTTGTCCTAGCAAAGAAATGATTGGGTCCCCTGGCAGCTTTTCTTGGTACTGCAGTAGAACTTCCACTTTTCGATATCTCGTATTCTGGACAAGCTACACAATGTATGGTCATAATTTTTGGTTGGTAGATAGCTATTTTGTTATATTGATTCATACATTTTATACGTAGGCCTCCGAATTCCTTATGTTAATGTATGCATTTTCAACAAGAAAATGAAGTAACACTTTTTGGGGCGGTACATGTAGGTTGAAATTTGGTTTTGATTCTACATGTTTTAGAAATAACTCATTTTCCTGGAATATCATTATGCCATCGGGGTGGTGTCTAGGCAACTGATTAATGTTTTCATAAATAACTGAATGAAATGATAAACTTCAAAAGGAGGATGGTATATTTATGATGAGACTTCAGGCTATGATATTAGCTACTTCTTTATGATGTTAAGTTAGCCTTTTTTGACAAGGGTTATTTTAGAATGTTTCATGCTTTGCTTTTAGATTATATTTCAATATAATCTAAAAGCGATGGATGGATGCCCGCCCGCCCGCAGGCCTTCCCCAGGTAGGCCCGCAGGCCTACCTGGGGAAGATGTAAGATGTAATGTATTATATTTCAATGCAATTCAAATTTGACAACTTGTATAATACTTTTTCTCGGAATCAAGGCAAGAGTATGCTAAATGTTATATATCTAAAAGGGGATTTCATGTATTGGTTGGTATTTGATAGTTCAACTTGATGAAGCCGGTATTTACTTGCTTATTAGCATTAGTAACAGTGTATGCCTTAATGTCATTGAAATTTCACATTTAACTATATTTTCATTTAGGCAATGTTGATTTGATGACATTCGCTCGCGCATCATTTTCATCCATTTCCAACCGAAAAAAAGATTGTAAAGATCTACACCTCCAGTAAAAACCTTGGTGATATCTGTCTAATCCAGGGTTTTGACCTTATTTGTTTCTAGAAAAAACTGAGCAAAAACAATATGTTTCCCTTCAGTGAAGGTAAATATGAAATGAACACGTGAGTTGAAGCTGTGATGCCAAAAGCTCAAGCTGTAGTCTTGCACGTGCAAAATCCTTGACGCACTTTCACACCCCAAGTATTATGTTCAGTCCAGGACCATTAGTAAAAGTATTCCAGCACTTATCCAGTCCTGTCAAAATGGGATTTTGAAAGGTCCATTCGACTAAGAGCTGAGAAATGCATCGATTCATATTAAGTGTCAATCAAAATGGTGGACTGTTCCATTTCAGTGTCAATGGGGGGCTGAAAATTTTCCAAAATGGAAAGCAAGTTTTGTTTAAAAGAACCGAAGGATGACATACAGTATGAAGCTAAAATGAAAATTGAAAATGGAGAAGGAAAATTTTGTTGGCAATTTCTGGTTGTATCTGGTTTCATGAAATTCAAAAAGATATTGAAGGCTAGTAGTTTTTTAAAGTTGTTACTACTAAAGTGAGTCAGAAAGTAATACCATTAATATCATAGCAGGTCCATTCGCTATGCGATGAGTTAGAGTTTGGTACAATTATGTAAAGGCACATATCTTTAATCTTGAGACTAAAATATCTGAATTTGTTTTTCACGAGCGACTGAGTTGATTTCAAGACAACCTTTCTAACTCAGCTCATAACAAAAATAGAACTTGTTTTATTCTTAAACAAAGGCTTTGGTATTGTTAAGATCTGAACTAGCGGGATGTTAGTTTGGATATTTTTCACTTTGCCCTTTCAACCCTCTGAAGGACTGGCTTTGTTAACATCCAGCTTACATATCCATCTGTGCCTTGTGTAGGCGCAGAAAAGATGACTTGACATTTGCACAAGGAGCTGAGGAAAAAGTCACCGTATATACATAGAAACACGCGCCTTTGTTGGATTGCAGTCCAGGCCTAGGTTTTAAACAAATGTATATTTGTGTGGGTTTGTTTTTAGCTTCCTCGGTGTTATGTTGAAAAGAATATCTCAACAAACATTCTATTTTAGGCCTTTAATTTAGGGGTGGGAACATGGTAGAGTCCATTCCAAGACACCGCACGGATGTTTTTTGCCATTGTTTAGAAGTAATTCGAAACCTTTGTAACTATTTGCAATATAAATGTCATGGTTTCTTACATTTCGAAATGTGTTACACTTTCTAAATGTTCCCACATTTTCGTGGAATGTTCAAAATATTCATGGCACCGGGAACAACATTTCTGATACTTTCTAAAGATTGGCTACAGCACACTGCCTTTATTTCGAAATCTGAATCATTTTTTCGAAAGAAGAAACTCACAACCTGCTGTTAATTAGTTAATAGCACCCAAAAATAGACGGTTGAAAGGAGCGGTGACACCCCGCCGTGCTCTCACCCCGAGTCGGGAGTAAAGTAAACAAACAGTTCATTTCTGCCTCCAACGTTAGCAGGACAACAATCCGAAAGAAACATTACCACTGCCTAATCTCTCGGCTTCTCTATCAATCAAACCTAGAAATCTTGCAGAAACGACCCAAATGCGACAGAAATAACAAAGTACCGAAGGAAGCTGTAAGTGGTAACAGTAGTCTGCCCCTCCCCGTGATCGGCACCGCTAACACAACTGGGACGTAAAAAAACCTGCAGTAACTCCGCCAGGTCCAGTCTAATTATGAACGCCAATCAGCCAGTACAGAAAACAGTACAGGCTTTATTGTAAGCTGAACAGTCAGAAATCCTCTCTGGTGGGATTTGTTTCGGAACCAGAACGTCTCGTGGGAAGCAAGCATGGTGGGAAGTTTGTTCCGGCATGTTGTTGTTGGCAGACGGCATGGCTGTTTCTCCCGGGGAGGAGTTAAACACGTTGTCTAAAATATCTATCTTTTAACGTATGTTGATAGAATTTAAGATTTGAATGCTAAAATCTAAGCATTACAGTAGTATTGGCGTGACGTTGTTACTGTGAAGTTCCGTATCTATAATTATTTGACAATAGTTTCCAAGAAAGTTCCCCCTACACACAGAATAGACTCCCCCAAGCAGGCCGCTGCGTTATAAATGTTGCAGAGATCTACGTTCTTTTTTTGGTGTTTTCCTCCAGAATCTTCGTGATTTTGTCGGTAAGAATCCCTATATAAAATACAACACTACCTTTTAGTTGACAATTTACTGATACCATGGGAAAAGGAAGCCTCCATTTGACTGTACATGTCGCGGAACTTGAGTGACATATCAAAAAACCCTTTGCGGCGAGCCGGCTCTCCCTTTGCATTGTGCCGACTGTCGGGCTTATTTGACGTGGATAAAACTTTTGCTTTTGCTCAGTACCTGTGGTATTTTGACCACTGATCATTTGCAATGTTTGCTGGCCCTTTTTGTGCAGCAAAATTACAGTTGAATTGTGCTTATCCTCTGGAGGAACTCTTGCCGGTGTCCACAGACAGTGTCACGCCACAGTGACTTCCTGCCGGCATGCCCGGTCGGCGGTCCCCGCTCGATCCAAAACATGCTTTGTTAAGATTAGCGGCTCGTTACGGGGGGCAAATGACCCAAATCTTTATTTCGAAATCTTTCGAAACTTGACACAAACCAATTTATATTTCAAATCTATTTTAAAAATTGATCTCTTTTGACAGTCACTTTCGAAATGTTTGCAAATTATCATAACAACTTCTAAAACATGGTACTCTCGTATTTCCTTTTTTTAGAAACATTTATGAATACTTCTAAAGATTTGTAATTATATAACAATGATTCGAAGATATTACAAATATCATTAAAAAAACCGTGTGGTGACTTGGAATGGACTCTACCGGTATGATCTTTCTTCATGGACCAGTAGGGAAAAAATATGTAGAATGACTTAAGAATAAATTACACTCAGAACAAAAATTTCACCACTTATACATAATATTTTGCTTTCAAAGGAAATGTTTTGAACTCTGTACAAGCCATAGATTATCCATGCATAGCAAAGTTAGTGAGGGTGTGACATTGTTTTGTCACACGAATGCAAAGGAAGAGAGTGATGTCACACAGGTAGGAAAATGATGTCACACAGGTAGGAAAATGATGTCACACAGGCAGGAAAATGATGTCACACAGGCAGGAAAATGATGTCACACAGGTAGGAAAATTAAAATGACACACAGGTAGAATAGAAAAATGATGTCAGACAGGAAAATGATGTCACCTTCGGTGGAACAGTACTAGTGATGTCACACATGCATATGTAGAAAGTGATGTCACAGAGGAGACAAATTTGTCGTCACCCAGGTCAGAAAATAATGATTTGGACTTTAATCTAAATCACACACATTCTAAGTACATTTATCTTTAAATCATTTGCCACTTATTATTTAAGATAAGTGCCAAAATAAGCTATCAACTAGGTTTTGCCATAGCAACAGTGTCCATATCTTCAACACAGCACTGCTCCATTTGACCGATATGGTATGAATATTACATTTTCTGAGGGCTTGAATACTCTAGCCTTGTCCTGACAGGGATCTCCTTAATATTCATCATTTATCCAACTAAGGCAAGGTCTGTGTATCCACTAAGGCCATGTATCTATTGTCTGTATATACTTCAAGTCGTTTCTTTGTAATATATTTTTTTTTGGTACAGCAAGTGTGATGATTGTATTAGGCAGATAAGATCGTGATTTCTTTTTATTATAACCCGTTCAACCCAACACTGAAAGCCTGTAAGAAATCATATTACTGAAAACGTGACCACGCTAAATCGATGGTTTACCGCCCGCGCACATTTTCATGTTCCCCCAGTTGAGTTGTCGTGATCCATGAACATGCCCCCAGCACTGGTCATGAAGAGACAGCCCACATTAGTCAGTTTCCTCACTACCTGGCAATCCCCTCGCCTGATTGGCTGGTTGGTATTGATCTGGTTACTAAAATTAGGCGAAGGATGACATCATCGCAGTGGGGGCTTTGTGCATGGGATGATGTCATCGGGTGAATTCTCTGCCAGCGGTGCCCAGTGTGAGGCATACTCTTGTCTCTCTCGGTGCGTTGTAAACGCAGCCCCGAACCACAGAGAGCGATGACAGGGGCGGGGGAAAGTAACCCCGTATCCCGGGGGACGGTAGAAATTCCTCGTTGCCTGGGCGAGTTAGCGAAAGTCCCGGTTGAAGACAAGGTAGGGTTGGTTATACGAGTGTTCCGTGCGTGCACTGTTTTTCTTTTTCAAATGTGATCTCTGCATATCACATCCTTTTCCTTTGGTGAATATTTTTGGGATTCATTAAGATGAAAATTTGTCAGGATTTTCGGTGTGTTTTATGCCGCAATTTTGATATTTCGTTATGAATTACAGTTAGACATAAAGTGGTTTTTAATTTTTAAAGATTTGCCGCTTATTTGGTAGCTTAGAATGTTTTTTTGTCATGGTTTCTTGGAATACAGTATATATATTGAAAATTTCTTTTGTGTTTTTTGTTTTGTGATATTCAAGTAAAATAATATATTGTTTCCATATATTTTTTGTCGTATTTGTAGACAGAAATGTGAGAATGATGTTGCTGATTTTTGGTTGAGAATTCTCTCAAATAAGTGATTCTCAATTTATGCCGAGTGTTTTCATAAATTGTAGTGATTTTAGTTAAGATCGAATACCTTATAGCTACTTTACATTTTAGCTCTATGTGCAGCTGTTTTCCTTTTTCAAAGGTCGTGAAATATCTTCAAAGGTCATAAGATATGTCTTTTCTTGACAAAGAGTGTTGTCTTTTGGTTATTTTTTTTCAGTTCACGGTTAAAACAAGGCAGAAGAGAGAAAAATTGAAGCATTTTCACGGTGGCAAAAACTGCGAACATTATATAAATCACTGCAAAAATGTCAACATTTACTGTAAATACAAATCTTTTATGTAACTTTATGTAATTTTCTCTATTTGGAAACTCCTCCTGTGTGAATATAGCTATAAGTAGATCTTTCATTATCTCTGAGCTCCCCTTCTGGGCTCAGCTTGATTCAAAATGTTGCCCGCCTCCGCTACGGCCTTTTAAGTCCAACCCACACGCTGTACACATTGTACATGTCTCGTCACATGTGGAGTCTTTCAACTTTCCTGAAAGCTTCACTTACCAATCTCTTGGGAAATAATGGGGTGGAACATTGGAAGGTTTTTGACTGCTGGTCTTTGAATTCTCTGACAGCACCGAAAGACCAGTCAGAAAATGTTACAATTATCCACCCAACTTCTGCTTGGAGATTTTGTTTGTTCTGCATAACCGTATAAAACTGCCTTCGAGTATAACACACCAGTTTTGTATAGTAAATACAAGCTGCATAAAACGGTTTGTAAGGTTTGATCCACTCACACCAGGATGGATCCCTACTCTCTTTGATAAGCATAGTGGGTTCTCTTATAACGTGCTCGAGGTGTTGCTCTCCTCAAACATGGGACCTCCGGCTTTACGTCCCATCCGAGAGGACGTCCCTAACCAAAGCTAGGTACTCATTTACACCTGAGTAGAGTGAGGAAATAGGTGTAAAGTGTCTTTCCTATTAGTCACAACAAACGTTCCTGCCAGTGATTCAAACCCAGATTCTAAGTCAACAGCCCTAAACCTCAAGACCAACTTGCCACCGAAAATTATCTTGATTTCATAAACAACATGAACAAACAGGTCAATTTTGGCGTGCTGTCTAAAATTTCCCTCCATTCTAATATCTTGAGCGGTTTATTTTGGGCTGCCTTAAACCACTTGCAAGCCAAGCAGCATCCACTCGCTTCTGAACCCAACATCAGAAGGTCTGGATAAATCCACTTTCTTTTGTCCCCTCGGTTTAGCCGCAGCCCTTATAGGATCAACCTCACAGATTCGCGCAGTGTGGCTTTCTGGTCCAAATGTCATGCCCATTTATGTAATCAATTTGTACAGGTGTCCTTTCTGTGTTTGTCATGATACAGGATGTACGCAGTATTGAAGCCAGTTCTATTTTAAACGAAATCTTTTGAAAGTGCAGGGATATGGTGATTTCCGAGAAAGGTATCAAATATCTAAGCAGGAAGTGGCCTTTCTTTGAATTCATCCTTTATGCTCACAGGTGTCCTTTTCTGCGATCAATTGATCAAATAGTCATGGTAATTACCTACTAATGGTTAGAATCAAAAGTACAAAGGAACTACAAATTGTACATGTTTGCAAACAATTGTTTTGATCATCTGTGTTAGGTTACAAATGCTTTTTCTAGCAGGCTTTATCTTATAAGTATACACAATGTAATTTTAGCTCTTTCCATTCAGTTATCTTTAATGTTTTGCCAGTGACTTCCGTCCTTTATAAATGTTAAAAAAGGCTATTTCTTCATGATTTTTGGAGTGGAAAGATGAATATCTAGTTGACAGTTGGAAGTAGGAAGTAATGTAATTGTTAATGAAGGTTAGACATCCAGATGATGAAATTACAACTGGAATTTCTGCTCCAAAAATGATAAAACACAAGCAAGAAAAAGGTTAGACTTTTCAGATAGCTATAGCATCCACTATATCTTTCGTCAGTGACTGGCACTGGTACTGTAACATCCCTTGGGAGCATTAATAAGACTTAGTCTTTTTTAGCACTTATGAAGGACGGAAGTCACTGGCAAAACATTAAAGATAAGTGAATGGAAGACACGTGTTGCCTGCTGCCAAACCCTGTAATCAGTACAAACTTGTTGCCAAAAGTCTACTTCAGCAGGGATAAGGTTAATCTTCCTTGTTTAGAGGTCACACCAGGTGATTTTACACAGTTAACACCCTACTAAATCAAGTGAAAATAGGAAAGAGCATGTTACCTGCTTGCATTGGTGTATGTATTGAGTTTAATCCTTTATATCAAAGTTAACCTTTGTCCTTGTTTTTCCTCTCCAGACAAAAATGACGTCGTACAAGGAGTACATCATCGAGCTGCCCAATCAGGGCACAGCTCTTCTACACCACCTCAACGAGCAGCGTCTCAACGGGAAGTTCTGCGACATCACCGTGATGATCCACGGGCGCAAGTTTCCAGCGCACCGCGCGGTGCTGTCCGCGTCCAGCGGCTACTTCCACGCCATGCTAGACATCGACAACGACCGCCACACCATCATCGTTCAAGACATCTCGGCCGGAGCATTCCAGGACCTCCTAGACTTCATGTATTCGTCGAAACTGCGAGTGTCGGCGTGCAGCATCGTCGAGATCATCCTCACCGCCAGTTACCTGCAGATGGTGGATGTCGTGAGCGCTTGCTCTTACATCATCCGCCCCGTGTTCGGCAGCAACCTCCCTATCGGACACTTCCCGCACGCCGGGTACGGGACCGGGACCGTGGAGGCGGCCGCGCACGGTTGTGACTGCACCAAATCCGGCAGCCCGTCCCTCCCCACGCCCCACCACCATCCCGAGATTTGCATCCAACCCCACGTTTTGGCCAAAGCTCCGGAAGCATTCCAGGAAAAGGTGGATTCCCTGGAAGTTCTGGAAAAACTACGACTAGAACAGAAGTATCATGGCGCAGGGAAGGACCAGGGGGCGGAGGAGGGTAAAAAGTCTCCCCTGCCGGTCGATATCCACGACGTGTACAACCAGGGTGGGAAGAAAAACAAAATCACCATGATACACATTCCTGGGATGGAACAGGGCGGCATGCATTCATTCCACGGCATGCCGCACCTTGTGCCGCCAGGTCTTCGCATCCGAGAGGCGGACAGCCACTTCCCGGCCCACGACATCCTACAGGGGAGGCCGGACGGCCCAGAAGGCATACTGGATTTGCGCGTCAGGCCGAAACAAAGTGGGGAGATGCCGGATGGAAGAAGTAGCCCGGAAGAGGTCCGTGTCTGGAGCGCACCAAGCTCCTTTAACACCGAGAAAGGCCCCATCTTGAAAATGACCATGGACAGAAACAGCCAGGATTGGAAGAACATGGGAATGGCAGAGAAGATTGCTGCACAGTACCATACCTCTGTCCCTACCCCTCCCATGTCAGATAGAGAAAAGGAGAGGGGTGATGAGTCAGAAGAGATAAAGATTGACCCCCAGGAAAGAAAGGATGTTCCAGGGACCAGTGAGCGCAATAAGGTCAAGATCGCCCGCCAAAAAAGTCTGGACGTGCCTGACAAGGACAGCACAGACAGCGAGAAGGCACGGGAAGTCCAGCCCCCGAAGGGGAAGTGGGGATGGAAAGCGAAAAGACAAGAGAGCGAAGAGAGTTCCGTACATCCAAAAAAGCGAATCTGCCTGGACTGGGATGCCCGTAGCAGGCACAGCAGTACAAGCGAAACTCTGTCGCGACAGAGTTCGTTCGATCTCGACGACGGCGCCACCAGTGTCAAGTCTGAAAAGGACACGTACAGCCGCGACAAAAACTGCATGGCTGAAAAGTCTGAGGCCCCGGTGCCCAAGAAGAGGGAAGAAGTTCTTCCACAACTTGAGAAAGAAGCCGTACACCCGGTTTCCCCGAGATCTCCTAACGAAGGCATGAAAATCAAACAGGAGCAGAAGCTTGTGGAGAAAGCACAGCCGAAAGTGTCGATCCCAAATGGAGTCGGTCTCAACAAGATGGATGACATGCGGCAACATTCCCCGCCCGGTGGGTACGCGCCTCCGCACATGACCGCGGGGCCACCTCACATGAACGGCGCCCCCATGTTCAACCCGAACGGCATCCCGCCCGGCTATCAAGAGTACGCAGAGAGGCAGAACGGCATGGCTGCCGCTTTCCCGAACCTGCCTCCGACCGGCATGATGCCTTTCTCCGCATTCCTGGCCTCGCGTGCCGGCGTGCTGACACCGCATCCCAACGGAGCTGCCGCCATCGAAGAAGTGCCCTACAACTACCCCCCTGACATGATGAGGGGGGCAGCTGTCGAGAAGGAAGCACCGGCCGGATGGAGGGGTCCGGGGTTCGTTCCCTGGGCCGGGAAGAGAGGCAGAGGGCGTGGCCGTCGAGGGCGTGGCATGCAGTGCCGCACGTACGCGGAGAAGATGATGCATCTACGGGCCAACGCCGAACTAGACGAGGTGTTCGGCGTGACGGAGGGTTTCCCGTCGCTGTTGGGGAACAAGGAACATTCCAAAGCCTTGGGCAGCCCAGCCAGGTTCATGAACGGTAACTTGTCCGACTCAGATTCGTCCAAGGATGGCTCGGAGGGAAAAGCGCCAAAGAACCGTGCGTCACCGAGCGGCAGCTCCGACGAAGTCACGTCGTTGTCTTCGGAGTTGACGCGGAAGCGGCGCAAGTACACGACAGAGTTCAAGTGGGAGGTGAACCAGAAGCTGACGGCGGACGGGATAGACATTGCCAGTTTGTCGGCGGAGACGATCCTGTCCAGCGGGGAGGACCGTCCGCGGCAGCGTCCGTGGAAGCGAGTGCAGCTCCCGTGCCCCATCTGCGGCGCGAGATTCCCCAAAGTCGAACAGCTCCAAGAACATCTGGTGGAGCACAAAGGGGACAAGTACAGTCTGTATTTGTCGAATTGGATGTGAGCGGAATCGGCACAATATGTTGTTCCCTCTTGTTCCATTTTGAAACGGGCCGCTGCCGTGGCCTAAGCTATGGTGGTGGGCTCGGTGAAAATGAGTGGGCTGTACCACTTGGCTCTTCAGGGGTTTTAGCAGCGGCATGGTGCTGGCTTGGCCCACATCCGATGCACCCCTACATTGAGCATGGCGTAAGCCAGATTGAGTAATTAGGCTGTACCATTCCTGTCCGTTATGGGTGGCGTCAGCCTGGGCCGTACTGCCTGTTGTAGATGAACTTGAAGGGTTTAGACCTTGATCTGATAAGCAATATTAATTGTAAAAGGTGTTAACTTGCTGGGTTATTGACCTTTGTATTGCTAACTATCAATCGCGTCTGTGGAAAATTGTGCTGCGGGATAAAGAGGTAAAGCGGTGGTTGTCCCGTAGGTGGAAAATTTGGTACGATGGTGTTTTTTGGTCTGCACCCAACAGGTAGTAACTTTAATTGTGATGGCTTTGATAGAGAACGCGAAAGCTTCTCTGGAAAAACAACAACCAAAAAATTGAAAAAAAAAAAAAAAATCAGAAGCAAATTTTGAGTTGTAAATATTTATGTCATTTATGATATCCTTTGATTTCATTTGAGCCACTTTGAGGGAGAGTCAACGATTTGTGGATATTGCTAGATACTCAAACATCTAGTGTCAAAGGCAGTTAGCAACTTTGAGAGGAACTTGTGGCATTTTAAACTCAAATCCAGAGTTTGAACTAAGTTCATCTGAATCAGGTGATCAGATTTTGACACAGTTGTAATATATTTTTCTCTGTCATTTTTTCCATGATTAATTATGACAGTAATTTTCCGCAAGTTGTTGTGGAACTTTCTTGTAGTTTAATTTTGGTATCAGAGAAACGATCACTGCAAAAAACTGTTGAAGGAGAGAAGGCAACCGAAAATTTGAAGAATTGTCTGGCGAAAGTTAGCAGTTGATCGACAGTAATGTAGTTTTCCTCCTTGTATATAGATGTGTATTTTTATACTGTACTTCCTAGTGTACAATAAGTGTACTGTGGTCCAATGGTATGGTAAGGTATAGGCCGATCGAACTTGATTTTAACACGAACGGTACACAGAAAATGTACAAACGACTTTGCCTTTGAAAAACGTATGTACATGTACACGAAGGTTGAACTTTTGAATGTGGCGAAACAGCCGGAGCAATTTCCAGAAGGGATATTAGGAATCCGAGCGCTTGATAAATGCTCGTCAATATGTCCAGTTTTTACAATAAGCCGGGAATGCCTTGTTTCAGAATTCGCAAAAAATGGCGGCAAATGAGAAAACGACAGTTAAAAGCCTTAAGTGGTAGTCTCGATCAGTTATGCTCAGGTGCTTGTTGGGTGGAAAAACGTGGCGCTGTGATCTAGACATGTGACCACTTACACCACTTGAGCCACAAGTGGGTGCACTTGTGACATTTGCACATGTAATACTTCAGGCACATGTGCGTTACTCTCAATGTCACGACGCTTAAATGTACTTGAGCGGACAAAGTGAAATACGAAAGTCTGGCCTTTTGAGCAAATTGGAACTGAACAGACTTGTCGTCACAAACAACCTTTGCAAAGGCTACAGGCTTATTGTAGAAGACTAGGAACGATTGACGGAGATTATCAAGTTCGAAAATCAGCTTTTGCCAGTGCGTGTAGGGGAGAACTGTACACATTTCTGTGCTGTATTCCTGTTCAGGACTGACTCCCTACAGAATGTATTTCAACCTCATTCGTAAACGCTGGCTTCAGCCGATTTTACCAATTTTTTTGTACTCGATGTAGGATTTAACAAAGAATGGAGGAAATACCTTGTTGAATCCATGTATAGAGTTTATACCGTTGTTAGATTACCAAGTAAATATTGTGATACTACAAGTATCGAAGATGTGTTTTTATAATGCTAAACAGTACATACAATGTCATGTACGTTGGTGTGTTAAGCAGTGACTTGTGATGTAAATGTCCAGTATGAAGAATCCCTTGCCTAGCTGCAACATGCAGCATTCCTTCAATAGTAGAAGAGACACCTGGCATTTTCTGACTGAACTGCAATTTACGTTGCTTTTTAAATTGTATTCAAGAAAATTACCATATTGTATAAACAGCTGCTTGTTATTGTATAACACCGTTATAATTGTTATGTAATATGTATCGCATAGATTTAACATAGTCCTACAATATAAATTTTTGTAGGTGTAATTCTTTTGTGATGAATCTAGTTGGCATCTAAACAGCAGGTCTTTCTGATGATTGAATTTTTATTGATCGATTGATTTCAAGAATTTATCATAGTTAAAGTTACTGCTGCCCCTTTCAGCTTGGCAAGGGACTAGAAACATGAATATTAGTCTTTGTGGTGTCAACTGTGCTGTACAAGTTGTTTCAATGATTTCCACCAAGTACTAGATGTGTAATAAGTAAAGTTACATGTTTTAACAATTGTACCTGTCACAAATATGCACCTTGTATACATGTAACCTGTGTGTTTTCATTTTCGTACTACTCAAAAAGCAGGAAATACAGTTGCATTTAGTGAATGATTTTGTGTATTATTGAAAGCTTACATTCGAAGATCTCGGTCCCTTTTTCTCACACTTTTTCCCCATAATACTGGTGCATTTTTGTGCTCTGTAGGTCGAAATGAAAAGATTTCACTGCTATTGAAATAGGGATGATCTTGAAAGTTAAATGTGTCAGTTTTTAAAAAGATTGCTCTTTTATTAGAATTAATATGGCCGACGTTGGGTTGGATTGGATTGAATTGAATTGAATTGAGTAGACCGATCCCATAGCCCCGCCCACCTCCATCAAAAGTAGAAATGCAGAATGAAAATAACAAAAATACAAATATTTGATGGACATGCAGCCACTCTCTCATTGGCGGAACTGCTAACTGCCATGCACTCATTGGTTGATCTGCTAATGATGATGGACAGTCAGGGCAATAAATGCCTGTACCTTTGTTGCGTCTTTTACATTGAATGCTCAAATATCCACATCAAGAGAAACCCTTTTGAATGTATTCCTAACGAATTTAAGGTAAAGCAGTCATCCTCAATTAGAAATTAAAACACAATATTTGCTGTTTTAAAATTTTAGAAAATTTGAATTAAAGAATTAAAGCTAGCAGTATTGAAATTCCTAGACCATCCCTTGATTTCTAAACAGTATTCCCACTTTAAAAAAGACAGGCACAACAAAATACCAGTATTTTGCAGCAGGAAAAAAACTGAAACTTTATTATTTATCAAGTACTTTTTTTTACCATTTCGTCATGTTGTCAAACGCTTTTTGCAGCTTTAGATTTTTGTACCAGCTTTAAAATGTTTTCAACAATTTTAGCGAATCTATTGTACGCTTTGTTTTCAACTGTTTTAATTGTTGTGCTGCAAGTGTGGAGTTTGTAACAGTACAATTGTATCAACAAAGTATTGTGGTCAGTATGTTGTAGACTGCAAGACTAAAACCTTGCAATTTTTGTATTAAACGTCCGAAATGTCGATAGGTAGCTTTCTGTACTTACAAAAAAAGAATGTCAGGAAAACAAAAGAAAAAGTTGTACTTTCCAGAAATGTCTAGAAGAAAGCATCTTTGTTGATTGTACATTTAGGAATTTTTTCATCAGGAATTACATTGTATGATAGATACCAATGGAAAACTCACTACATACCATTACCTCAGTTACATGTACATGTATATTGAGTTCAGCTCTCTTAGATTCGCACATTTTAAAACTACTGTACAAAAGAAATGCTGGCAATGTTTTTATAGATTTAACTTGTACAATGATACAGTCACCTGTGTCTGTAAAAAAAAACAGAAGACAGAGGAATGTATTTGATAACAAGGGAAATAGTTTGAGGCAATGCCAGCATTTCTTTTGATACTTGTGTACTTGAGGCTTGTGATTTTTTTTGCGAAGCCCCAGGGGCGCGGAGCTTTTTTTTGTTTTCTGTGAGTACTGTATGTGTATGTCTGCATGTTGCACATTTTAGCTGCCATCTTGGATATTCGTTATTTGTCTGGGATTCGGAACATTTCATTGTCTCCGACATTTTGTTGTCCCGGAAAAAAAGAGGATTTTTCCAGAGGTGATGTTATTTCCGGAATTTAGGCTTTTTACAGATGTACCCAGAACTTTTGGACTATGACATTTAGTCCTGGAATTTGTAACTTATCTTTGACTGTGAGATCTCCACTGGAATTGAAAAGACACTTTGGTACATCTTTGTCAGACTATATCGCTTTGCGTTTCATTGATGGCTTCAAATTGTTTGGCCAACCTTCCGCGCCATTCTTGTTTACACTGAGTGGTGCATGGCCAAACATGATGCTGCAGTGTCACATACAGCTCTTGTACCAGAAACAACAGAAGCTTGTATTATTGTATCAGGCTGCTTCTTTTCTATACAGTAACCAGCATGTTTTAAAGGGTTTGTAAAGTAATAAAGGAACTTGATTGACCATCTTTTGTCTGTACTTTATTGAAAAGTACTGTTACAGTAGAAAACTTGATAACACCTATCCTTAATTATTTTCCTACGCAAAGCCTTGCCGGTGGTCTATACAATAAACATTATTGGGGAGGCTCTGCTACATTGAGCTGAGGTTTCGACTTTTGTGAGCATGACCTCTAACCATCTCTGTCAGCCAATCACAGAATTGGGTTCACCTGAAGAAAACATTTAGCCGATTCTCTGATTGGCTGACAACTGGTTGGAGGGAAGGTGCACAGAAGTGGAAACCTCAGCCTGATCTAGCAGATCCTCCCCAATATATGTTGTACCCTTTTTCTTGTGACACCGTACCCTTCATCCCACATCCGTTAAATTCAAACTGTATGACTATTGCAGTTTAAAACTGTGAATACCATTAAAGAAGTCTGCATCATGTATCAACCCAATCAACTCACTCTGACGTCATGACAGAATTTAATGTTCAAAATTTCCCGCCAATTTTTAAGCCAATCAGCATGCTCTGTGTCTATGCACTGCTAAGTAGCTGATAATTACGTCAGGTGGCTTTATTCTCACAGTGCGTGTCGTAAACTCCAGATCCACATAGAAACAAAATAAATACGTATAAAGGTTAACAAAGAAAAGAGGGTCTAAAGGGGTACCACAGGCCAGCTGAATTGACAATTTCTTTCTGGCTGTTTTCACAATGTCAGATTAATTTTCACTTTAACATCGACATTGAGGTAACGTATACTTCAATTTCCTTCAACAAGAGATCTCAAAACTACAAATAAGCCTTTCACAGTGCGGGAATATAATACCTATAACCCCTATGCGAGTCCCAATTTATTTCTTCTCGTAGTGAAAACGCTATAGAACGCCACTGTGTCTACCATACGCTGTTATGATGGATATAAAATTGAGCTTCATATTCATGTCCATATTAATAGTGGTCGCACCATCCTCTGTCTATGAAAGGTAACTTTTTTGTTAATTTTCAATCCTTTTAAACTTTTGTTTTTAGAAATTAGAGTTTTCTGAGTTACAACATATTGGACAATTATGGTAAAAAACATTAAAGCCCGACCACTAGAAGTTTTTTCAACGACAGTTACGATATAAATGGTTTATGTCATAGAGTAGCTGACGTTATATGTATAAATTGAAGTCATTTTGTTTTGAAAAAATATGCAAGAGTTTACATGTACAATGTAATCGTACAATTATGTAACTGTGCATTGTAATATGCATGTACACTGAAGATTTATAAGAACATGTACATTGTTATGTTCTTATAAGCTACCATATAGTTCGTACCGCGTATTTACGTCATCGGAAACGTTTAGATATGGTTAAAATTTGAAATACAGTCAAACCTGTACAAGTAGCTACCTTTGAATAAGGACCACCTGACCAATGTGACCACTTTTTGGTGGTCCTTTAGCTAGATGATTTTTCTATTGACAGAAGCATTAAGAATCCTGTCTATAGTGACCACCTGTCCACATAGACCAGATTTTATTGATCCCCTGGGTGGTCTTCTTGGGTAGTTGTAGTGGGGTACTAGTAACCAGGGAACATATAGCGCCACCTGTTGAACGATATTATGATAACACTATTGGCTTACAGGGACGAAGTCTTGCGAATAATCCCGAGGAATGCCGAAGATGTGCGATTTCTAACGACGATGGAGGAGGAGCAAGGCCTATCGGTATCTGTTCGACCGGATCGATTGTTTTTGCGTCCTTTACTTTTAAATCAAGTCATTACTTGTTTGTTTGTTTGTTTGTTTTTTTGTTTGTTTGTTTGCTTTTCTTGTGCGCGTGTATGCGCTCGTGTATGTCTGGCGGATGCGAAAACTGTTTGGACTAATTAGTACTATAGTAAAGATGAAGAAAACTTCAACATTGATATTTTCGATATAGTAAATTTGATAACCGCTATATATATATATTTCGTCTTTTTATCAGCTTGATTTCTGGAAGCTTCCATCTGGACCAGACAACATCCTTGACGTACACATTAAGAAGACGTCTATCACTCTTGCAAAAGGTAAACAACCTACAGGTCATTGACCTTTTCTTTTACAAATAACACAAAGCTAGAGCCACGTAATTGAACTTTTTATCCATTAATGGTAAGTAAATATTTGAGTTGTGAAAATGTTGAAAATGTTGTAAAATTTTATCTTTATTTTAGACGAACTAAAACGACACGGAATCCCATTCACGGTCTTGGTCGATGACGTTGGCCAAGCCCTCCAACTGCACATGCGCACTAACTGGATGTCGAGGGCACGTTCACGCATGCGCAGAGACGAGAACTTCGACTTCAGTGTCTATCACACATATGATGAGGTGCGTACGGGGCATTGACGACAACGCTTTGCGCTATTTCTAGATGCAGTAGGGTGGCATACGCACTACGCTAAATTAAAGAAGTAAAAAAATTGCCATATTGCTTTGAATTACGGATATAGGAAGCTTTCCATTCACTGTTTTTGACAGAAGAACCAATATTTGACCACGCATTTTTCAGATACCGGTTTTTGTATCTTTTATCATGAACATGCCATGGTCTTATTTTGTACTGTTCCAGATCACAGACCATATGCGCCACATAGCAACGAGTTACCCGGACATAGCCTCTATCATGAGCGTGGCAGGCACGTATGAGGGCCGCTCTATCATGACTATCAAACTGGGCAAACCGTTCTCTAACGGCACCGTGAAGCCTGCCATCTGGATGGACGGGGCTATCCACTGTCGGGAGTGGGTCGTGCCCGCTACCATCATCTATGCTGTCGATAAGGTAATAACTAAAAGGTCATTGAATAGCAGTGTGTGGTGTGTGTGTGTGCGTGCGTGTGTGTGTGTGTGTGTGCATGTGCGTGTGTGTACGTGCCTGTGTGTGAGTGTGCACGTGTGTGCCTGTGTGTGTGTTTGTGCCTGTGTGTGTGTGTACATGTATGTGTGTGTGTGTCTCTGTGTATGCGTGTATGTATGTGTATGTATGTGCGTGTGTGTGTGTGTGTGTGTGTGAAGGCCGCTCTATCATGACTATCAAACTGGGCAAACCGTTCTCTAACGGCACCGTGAAGCCTGCCATCTGGATGGACGGGGCTATCCACTGTCGGGAGTGGGTCGTACCCGCTACCATCATCTACGCTGTCGATAAGGTAATAACTAATAGGTTATTGAATAGCAGTATTTGTGTGTGTGTGTGTGTCTGTGCGTGTGTGTGTGTGTGTGTGTGTGTGCGTGTGTGTGCGTGTGAGTGCCTGTGTGTGTGTGTGTGTGTGTGTGCCTGTGTGTGTGTTTGTGCCTGCGTGTGTGTGTGTGTATGCGTGTATGTATGTGTATGTGTGTGTGTGTGTGTGTGTGTCTGTGTATGTTTGCGCGCGCGCGTGTGTGTGTGTGTGCGTGTGTGTGCATGATCACAATGCAGTATGGGGGATGGGTCAAGTCTGCCATCTCTAATTGCCTTGTTTTCGAATTCGTCTTCGCTGTCTTCCAATTTTCCTTCCTTACTCCTTTCCCCAGCTTGCACGTCAGTACGGCTTTGACCCGACTGTGACGCGAATCCTGGATGAACTTGACCTGTACTTGACCCCTGTTTTCAACGCCGACGGTTACGTGTACACCTGGCAGTCCGATGACGTAAGTATGCCGTCATTAGAACAGCCAATCAGATGTACGCTAGGCTTCCTCGATGGCTGCGTTTGCGGAAACTGTAATAGCCTCTTCGCTTCCATGACCTGACTTCAACTTGATTTGACCATATGTATGACAGAATTGATGCCAGCGTGCGGATAAATAAAAGTTGGACAGAAATATTCATATGCATATAAACGCCCAGTATACTCTAGTACTTTCGGCTTCCTCTCGCTTATTGGTGATTGTATAAACGTAGGAGGCTGTATGATTAATTATCTTCGCCGAGTACTTGTACTCGGAGAAGATTATGTTTTCGGTTGAAAAATCTGTTGGGTGGGTCTGACTGTATGTCAGGAGCATAACTCAAGAAAACTTCAATGAATCTTTATGATTTTTGGTAGGTGTGTAGTGGTTGTGTAAAGGAAGGTCATGTTCGAAAATGGTTTACCTTGCGTTTTTCAATAGTACTGCAGCGGACTTAGCATTTTTTTGTGTTTGTATGTAGGCAAAAAAGTGACGGAAACGTTGATGGATCTTCATGATTTTTTGCAGGTGTGTAGATGTTGTGAAAACGGAGGTCAAGTTCAAAAATGGTTCTCCTGGCACTTTCCGTCGGTACTGCAGCGGGCTTTGTGTGGATGTGAATTTTCTTGTGGACAACATAACTCAAGAAGCTGTTGATGGATCCTTATGATATTTAGTGGATGGGTAGGATTTACAGAAAGGAAGGTCAAGTTCGATAATGGGCCTTCTAGCGGGTACCAAAGGTACTGCAGCAGAGCTTCAAAATTTAGGGGCATATTTTCTGAAAGTGCTATGGTCATGATTTTTGTGTGGTAGATAGTTCATGCCACAGGAAGTAAGTTCTGTAAATTTTGGCCCCCTAGCGGCTTGTTAAGAACCGCAGTGGGTGTTTTTGTTTTGACATTCGGACATGAATAACTTGAGAATGGGTCGACAGATCGTCGTGATGTTTGGTATGAAGAGAGCTCGGATGGTGCTTTACATAATCAATGACTAATTATGCAAATAAGGAGCTAATCTGCATAATTAGTAAGGAAAGTTTGTTAACCCACTGCCTTTCAATGGGACATGGGACAGTGTCAGGTCATGTAAACAGATAGCCTTGCAAAAACGTACATGTAGGTCAAATAAATAAACTATTCTCCAAGCAGAGGTGTGGGTCCTGCTGGTTTTTGACGCGTTCAGTTTAAGCATTTTTGTTCAACACGGTTGGCGACATAACGAAATAGGGACAAAATAGAAAGCCTGACTAGAAACACCTAAAAACGTGCCAGATTTATTCTATTCATATGTATTGACTGTACTATTTCATCATCACTTTCAACTTTCAACACTGCCATATCGAACCTTTGTGGCCCATATAATATCAACATACTCATATTTTTTCATGACCAGTTATAACATATATCAGCACACTCTACACATATACTAGTCCTGTACCACCAAATGATTTTAACCCTATCTTAACTGGACTCATTCGCCCAATCATAACGTCCAAATGGTATGGTGCATGATCAAATTTGCCGGGGGTGATAGACACGTAAATATAAATCACTTTCCATAATAAGCCTTGATTATTTGGCGAAGATAATGTGTTTGTGGAACTCTAGTTAGAGTTGGTTTATCGAAGGCTATAAGGAATACGAATTTCTCTTTACTATTCAAGTGTCTTAAGTGGGGGAATTTACTAAACACTTAACCGAAAATGATTATCCTATCGCTATCGTACAAAGGACAGTCTACAGTAAAATGTACTTCGTCTCCAACCACTGCGCACTCTCCGGTGTTTTCTCTGAACTTGTCGGTGTGTTTCAGACGCGGCTGTGGCGTAAGAACCGCCCTCCCCAGGCGGGCCCGTGTGTCGGGGTGGACATGAACAGGAACTGGGACAGTCACTGGGCTGGTGTGTACGAATCTGTGGATAGATCTTTATTCATATGATGGTTTTAGTCTCCTTTCAGAGTGGTGTCAATTGACTGTCCACCCTAAGAACGCAACGGATTTAGGTGAACTAATGGTAGGGCCATATCACAATTGTGCGTAGATTCAAGTCCATACGAGCTGCGCATTATCATGTTTTGGTTTAAGTAAAGTTTGCCTGAAAGAAGTTGTTTTCTACTTTGACTCACCGTTGTGTAGCCTAGTTATCCAACCAAAGAAATGACTTCTTCGGCTGCATATACTTAGCCTAAGCCACAAGTATGAACTCATGTGGACTTTAATTGTATAAACGCACAAGTGTGAAGGAGGCTTTAGACATTCAATACTGTAAACGCAGAAATGTTCGTGGTGGTTTTACGTTCGCGGTTTTCGCGGTAAGATCTTCGCCGCGAACTTAAAACTACTGCGATTTTTTGTCCTCCTACCCCCTTGTCTATCATTGTCTCAAATGCGAACTTAAAACCACCGCGAACAATCCATTTACTCCCTACCGCGAAGTTAAAACCACGTGAACTTAAACGAATTTTCAGTACATCATTCATCAATCATTGTGTGTAATCCTTTTCCACAGAGGGCGGATCCAGTCATGACCCGTGTAGTTTGCTGTACCACGGCACGGCGCCGTTCTCTGAGCAGGAAACGCGGGGAATCTCGAGCTTCATCTGGGACAACCGGCGGGACATCCGGGCGTACATCGCGTTCCACTCCTACTCACAGGTGTGGATGGCTCCGTGGGGACACTCCTACAACAGGCCGCCAGGGGACGCTGCTGCACAGGTCAGATGTTTGACATAATTCTATAGACTTTCATCCGCCCTTGCTAGCCTCATTTGCAGCCTTCTAGGAGCGCTGGCCCTCTCCCCGTAAGAATAAACGCCTGGACGGCTGCGAGGAGGATAGGCCCGTGTCCCTTTCCGGAGTTTCATCCGGGACCCAATCTCTAAACATTTGAATTGAATGGGGATATTTGTCGGCCGTTTTTGGCGGCCTTTTCTGCGTTTTAAGTTACGTTTTCCAATGCATTCATATATGTTTTGTCGGGTGGGTATGACATACAAAGAATACAACACGGTGTATTCCGCATCACCCTCGGTACCAGCCTTCCCGCGGGTCGGGTCGCCCTCCGGCCTTCGGCCGACCCTACCCGAGGTCCGGGTTGGTACCTCGGGATCCTTCGGGTGTCACCCGGCATACATCTTGTAGATCCTTGTAGTTTTTCTATGTATGTGTATGTGCCTCCACACATTGCAGGATAAGTGTAAGAATCGTAAGATCGAAACCATATACAGTTACACACTGTCAAACACTCAACGACTGTCAAACACTAGGCTGGCTCTGGTCACAGCGACCGCCATATTGGTGGAGTTACAGACAATTGTGTTCTTCTGCCTTAATATGTTTTTTTTGCCTCTGCATTCTATTGAGCAACGTAACACAAAACTATGGCCAAGCAGCACGTTGGCAGAACCTAAGCGTTTAAGGTCGTGTTCGCGTATTTAAGGTTAATATCTTGTGTATAGGTTCATTTAGTTGTGTTCGAAGACATATCTTATACAACGGCTGTTATTCCAATGCAACGTTGACCAAAAGAAGAAAAGAGATTCGGCAGCTATAATAGGTTTACATGTAAATAGCAGGCTAATTACCGTATACGCATTACGTTCTGCCGACGTGCTTGGCCAGTCCCTCCTATCGGTCATTATCTATGTCACGTTGAAAATGAGCGTCGCCATTTTGGATCCTTGCGAGACACCAACATGGCTGCTGATTAGTAACCCAGTCTTGTAATCACGCCGTTTTTTCTTAAAGTTTTGTTGTTGTTGTTTAGGACGCACTGGGACGGTTGGCTGTAGAGACCATCAAGTCTATCCATGGCGCTGACTATGTCGCTGGAAGGGCCATGGAGACACTGTGTGAGTAATGTACAAGCGAAATCATATCTATGACGATTTCCGCACAAATGATATCAAATGTTAGCCTGAGTGCCATCCGAGATTACTACCGGGGCTTCTGCGTTCGCTGCCCTGAAAAAATCTAGAGTGGCGAATGTCGGAGCCCCGGTAGTGATAGGCTAATTAAATGTACGATTCAATAACTAATGCATCAATTCTAAAGCGGGTATCTCATAGGAATGCGCCAAATTGCGCGAGGAATTCGAAATTGCGCCAACTTTCCCAATTTGTGCCAATTTTCAGTTTTGGCTCAAAATAAGATACAAGATAGATTTATTGTAAATCGCAGCGTTGACCCTGAATTAAAAAACAAAACAAAAAAACAATCCACAGTGATTACGATTTGCTGTGATTTCGCCGTTGAATTTTTGAAAATATTCGCAATTTGGCGCAGTCAAGTGAGTTACCCGCTTTTAAAAGATAGCTCATCTTATGACATACTTCCAACCCGCTAAACTCGTTACTAGTAGGCTATTTATATTTCAATATCTGGGCAAGGATTTGACCATTTTCATTGTTACATCATTGGGGTGCTGTAATTCCTAGATTTGTATCTAGATTTAGTTTGGTCCAAATACCCATATCCAAAACATATCATGCAGTGTATTTTGACACTAAAACTGTTGTTGTTTTAGTTTACATTTAATTTATACCTTGTTCTGTCTTATTTCTTCCTAACATAGACCAAGTGTCGGGAGATTCCCAGGACTGGACCTACGACAAGGCCGGAATCAAGTACTCGTACATCGTGGAGCTGCGGGACACCGGGCGGCACGGCTTCCTCCTGCCGCCCGACCAGATCCTCCCCACGGCCGAGGAAATCTTCCCGTCCATCCTGACGGTCGGGGAGTGGATCCTGGAACACTGAGTCTTAGAATCACTGGTTAAGATTAGCCTTCTTTTAGTAGACTTACCTATTGTCGAGCGGTACCTATTAACGTCCACTTTGGGTCATGCCTACGGGTTCGGCTTTTGTTGGATTATCAATAGTACGTACTGTTTTCTGATAGAATATCAGTTCTAGTTGTACACGCGTACGGTTGTGTAATACTAGTATTCCGCCATCCGCCATATTGTCGTGCGGCACCTATTGTCGTGCAGTACCTATTGTCATCCACTTTGGGTCATGCCTACGGGTTGGACTTTTGTTGGCATATCAATATTATGTACTGTTTCCGCTGATTGTATATCAGTTCTGGTTACACAATGTTTTCTAATATTCTGATCACCGACGTCCCCGTTCAAGGCCCAAGGTTCAATATTCTGCCACCCGTAGCAGTCACTGTACCTATTGTCGTCCACTTTGGGTCATGCACACATGTCGAGGTAGGTGTATAATGCAAAATCCTGCTTTCATAATAAAGAATGAAATACATATGATCCTTAGTCATGACTCTCCTTTGTACGATATGTTTGTTTGTATTGCATAACCTGTAAACCACCTCATGGCATTACACACCAGGTTTGTACTGAACAGTACAAGCTGCATATCCGGACAGCTTTATTTGATCCACACACCGGGAAGGACCCCTGCTCTTTTCGAAAAGTGTGGTAGGTGCTTGCGGTGAAGCTCTCCATGAACAAGGGACTTCCATTTAACGTCCTACCAGAGAAGACGCCCCTAACCGAAGCTAGGTACTCATATTCACTTGAGTAGTGTGAGAAAATATGTGATAAGTACCTTTCCCAAGGGCACTTGTGACTGATAACTGCTGGTAACTGCTGGTATAGTTCGATACTTCTGTAGTTTGCAACTTTCGATGTCAGAAATTATGACATAACAAACCAATGAAAACTGCATTGTTGCTCACTTTGTAGTGCCTAGTTTCAGTAGCAGGGAATCTTTTTACAGGGAGAGTTTGCTAGCTGTAGCCTTTCCCCTTTAACGTGCTCGAGGCACCTCCTCAAACACAAGACCCCTCCTAAAGACGGGTGCAGCCCAAACCGAGATGTCCTGTTACAGGATTGAACCGGGGTCTCCGAGTTACCAACTACTAGTAATTAGAAACAGGATTTTAACTGCGTAAGGCTGCTACAAGTTGAGCGGTATGGGCATCCGCTGAAAATGGTGTAATAAACACTAAATCAACAATCATTGCCCCTTCATAAAGGGGTATGTTGTATTCTTTCTGAAGACGGTGTAACAAAACCATCTTCATGATGAAAGAACAATTATGATAAAAGATTTAATGCTTGCCTTATGATAAACTGTTTAGTGTGTTCAATGTTTCTGCGTGCACAATGGTTACAGGGTCTTACTGAAGTTCTTTGCTGTACAAGTAACTACTGTGCCGTACCGCCGTAAGAAGCCTGGCGGGGCAATCGCTTCTACGGCCCAAGTACTTGCACAGAACTCCCCGGTTAAAATCTACAGCTACTCTGGCATGTTTTCCTCTGTACCAATGATTTTCCTGCTCTTGTCATGGTACTGATGAATCTTGATTACTTTCTTACTTTTTGTTTTATCACGTTAGTTGGTCTCCTTTTGAGAGAGAGAGAGAGAGAGAGAGAGAGAGAGAGATACACACACACACGTACATACTCAACACTCACACACATACAACTGTACATACACCAATACAAACCTACACACACATATGCAAACACACACACGTACACACACACCGACATACATACAAACGCATACACACGGCACACAGACACACGAACACACTTAGTGACACATATGACTACTAGTATATGCATGTTTTAATCTTAATGTGACCAAATGAGATGCTGCGTAGTATTTGCTTTACTCTCATGTAACAGGAAAGTTCAACGGTAACTCATCAGAGATTAAAATTCAATATCTAAAAAGCCTTTTCAATGGATATTTCTTATGACTCCCGACCAATTACAAAAGTAGCGAAATATCAGGGCACATCCTTGAAAAATGCGCCGCTTTTTACGTCGCAAAGCAGCTGGTTGACCCTTGACCTCGACGTTCGATTAATCTCCATGGCAACACGTGCAAAGAAAAAAAGAAGATATTTCAATATATCCACTAATCATAGAAAAGCGTATGAAACTTTGGTTTGAAAACTAAGATTTATAAAAAAAAAAGGTGGCCGGTACTGTGTACAGTATGCAGAGAAAGGTGGAAGATATTTGAAAGTTCAGCGAACCGAAGACGTCAAAATCTGGTTCCTTCAGCTTGAAAACAACACCATCTGGAAAAGAAATGAGCATACGATGGCGTTTTCTCTACCTGAAGACGCCGAGATGTATGTTTCTTTAAGACGAGAGATATCATCGAAGCCAAGAGACGTCTTTGTGTACCTTGCACTTGTTCCCGACCTTTCTTCACAACAGTTACGAGGATCGTGATTGTCTTCAAGTTTCAAAAGTTCAACTTTTACCTCAAGGGATGCCTCGTTCTTGAGAACCTGGCACAAAAAAAGTTTGAAAATTGATTTCATAGTGACTGAATCTGGCAGAGAAATGTGGACCGGGCCCACCCACGAAATGAGTCATTGCCTTCATAATCATAATCATTTCAAATACATGTAAGATATCATTATAAAGTAAAATAAACAAGCTTTCCAATGGTATAAGTCACAGTGCTAATCATGAAAAAGCTCAGAGAAGGAAATCGACGTTATTGTTCTGAAGTTTTCCCGGTAGACGCCCCCGGGACCGACTTTTGCCGGTGCCCAAGCGTCGAAGCGCCGAGTCCAAATTCCAGTCGTCCCGGTGCCTCCTCCTATCGTCTTCGGACACGACGATTCTGACATGTTGCAATGCTATGCCATCGTCGGTCTTGAAGTTAGCCGTCTTTTTTGCCAGTTAATACCCTGGCACAGGTTTCAAGTACACACGTTCATCTGAGAATATAACTCTCCTTTGACTTTTTTTGATCGGGAATGGAGGCCTGCCGTAGCGATGGACTGTCGTCTACAGGGCACCCCTCGCCGTGGTCCCGAGCAGAAGCGGCCGTCAGCCCGGCACGATAGAGAACCTGTTCCCGTACGGAAAACTGGGTAGGTCATCTCAGCATAATAAGGGACTACTAGTATTTTTCGTTTATACTTCTTCTTCGGATCTTCACCCCTATTTGAGCATAGGCCCTTGACTATATATATGTAGTTCTCCTTTAAACCCGTCTCTGGGATTGCTCTCTAAAGCTTCGGTCACATTTCCATACCGGGGCCCGGCCGGGATGTTTGCGGGAACGTAAAATAAAATTTCATATCAAGAAATATACACGGATCATGCTTATGAATAACCATTTTCACGCTATATGTCTTTTGTTGTCTTCTATGTCGTACTTTTTGTTCCGGCAAACTGCCCGGCCGGGCCCCGGCTTGGAAATGTGACCCTAGCATAAAGCAGGTATCTCACTGAACGGCGCCTAATTGGGACAAATTATTGCGGCAACTTTACGAATTTTCGCCAATTTCTTCCTTGTGCGGATAGAATACATGGCCTCTGAAAACAAAGTGGCCACGCCCAGAATGTCACTGTCTCTGTTTCGGCTCCAAATCATCAGATACAAGATAACTTCTTTGACAATTGTGGTGTCGCCATTGAATCTAAAACAATGTACACTGGTATCTCACTGAACTGAACTGCACCAAACCGCGCTCTGAGGAAACTGCGCATGCGCCATCTTGGCGAATTTGAGAGGTCGCACTTTGCGTCTGAAGCCCATATGAGCAGATTATTAGAAATCGCAGTGTTGCTACCGAATCAAGAACCAGTGTGCAATGATTATAAGAAATGCACACAAAAAAAAGCGATTTGCAGTGACGAAAGGATGTTAAATTATAGTCTTTGCCGCAACATCAGTAAGATATTGTGAAATGTATGAATCTGTATACGTATCCATTTGCGCCATCTTGCGAATTGCGAATCTTTTTAACATTTCAAAGTTGCAATTTCAGGCGACAAAGTACGCCGATTTGCACCAATTTGCGCCGGAATGTCTGGTGCAATTTGGCGTTGTCCAGTGCGATACCCGCTTAAGAGTGTGTGCCCTATCCAATACCATTTCCTCTAAAAGCATCCACAGATAAGAACCTCCGTGAAATTGTTCCGCTACATCTTTCTATGTCTGTCCTTTTGTCGAAATAGCTTTAAATGCCTGTCATTTGTCGAAATTGCTTTCAATACATGTGCGTATCTTAAAAGTTAAGATGTTTAAAAAAACAGGGCTCGCCCGGGAATTGAACCCGGGACCTCTCGCACCCTAAGCGAGAATCATGCCACTAGACCAGCGAGCCGCAAATATGCAGGTGTGACACGCCATGGATGATTATAGATTTTGTATTTTTAAGATGAAATATCCCATCGTATCATGTTTATATGAATCATCATTATACTTGCTCTTCTGAGGCAATACTGTGCGCAGGTATATCTTTCAATTCCTGCACGTGTAATTGTTTTAAAAGTGACATCGAAAACGTTATTATTTATTCATGTGTTGGCCGTCTGAAATCACCATTTGCAATGTCTGCTATTCAGGTCTAACAGAAAGACGCATTGCAAGTCTAAAAATAAGGCACGTGATTGATCTAGCATTAAGAGTGTAAGAAGGCTTAACAGTTCACCCCCACCCCCAAAATTCATTCTTGAGAACGTTAACAGCTTTACAATAGAAAGCACCTTTGTGCTGTACAGCAAATGGCTGTATTGTATGCCCGGTAAACCGCCTCAAGGCGTAACACACCAGGTTTGCACTGAAGAGTACAAGCTGCATATCCGGACAGATTTATTTGATCCACCCAAACAGTGAAGAACCCCTTCTCTTATCGATAAGTGTGGTGGGTTCCTTAACATATGCTCATGGGTGGCACTCGAGCTCCATTTAGCGTCCTAACTGAGGGACGCCCCCTCCCCCATACTCCCTTATGTGTATGTAAATATTGCTAACAGTAAACCCACCACTCTTGTCCTTTGCACACAAAAAATCAGTTACCTATGTTCCATGTAGTCTTATCCTTTATATGTCTTCGTTAAATTTGCCCGGCACTTGTAACTAACAGCAACACATGCTCAAACTGCTAATAATCCTAATTCTATCCGGCTGAGCAGTGCGCATGCCGGGAAGAACAAGAAGAAGACAGAGACGTTCATTGAGACTACGTAGTGCAGACAATGACGTCAGCTAGATTCGGTGTACTGTCTCTTATCTAGAGGTTTGGAAAAAAAAACTCTGACTAGCTATAGACCACGACAAGAATCCGTGGTAGTTATGGCCATGTTTTAAAGGTTCATGGTCTAATTTCCATGGATTCCTGTTGGACCTCTTGTCAACAACAAGAACAAGAAAAAAACGAACTTAGACTGTATATTTGTGTATTACATTATCTTAATTCATCATCATCATCATCGTCGCCGCTTTCATCTGTCGACGATGCGGGCCACCACTGCTTTCCACGCGCTTCTGTCCAGAGCCTGCCTTCTCACTCCTTCCCAAGTGAAGCCCAGTTCCTCCAAGTCTCTCATGACAGTTTTCTCCATGTAATTTGTTGACCTCCCATCCTTCTTTTCCCCTGTGGTACCCAGTTTAATGCCATCTGCGGGAGGCGTGTCCTTGTCATTCTTGCAACATGTCCAAGCCACCTTACTCGTGCTCTGCGCACCAATTAGTTAATCTTAATCTTGATTAAAGAACATATTGGATGAAATTACAATAGGACGACAGCCCAGTACTTTTTATTTCTAGTTATTTCTATTCAGAATATCAGACGATAAAAAGATTAAGTCTCTTGGTGGCAGATGTTGGCTCATTGGCGCACCAAATCCGTGTGTGTTTTTGGCACACTTTTGACAGATTAGCCGAAGAGGCTCGGAGGGCGTCACTTTGCCGTTATGATGGGTATATCATGTAAAGTTCCTTTCCCAAGGGCACAACGTCGGGGCATGGCGAGTATCGAAGCCGAAACTTGGTTCTGAGCCAAACGCTCTAACCGTTGCGACACATAGACGCCAGAACATCATACGAGAGAAACCTGGGTTACTACATGAATCCGTGGTGATTATGGCCATGTTGTTTATCAGGTCTCATGGCCTAATTTCCTCGGATTTCTGTTAAACCTTTCGTCAGCGACATCGATTTGATATTCAAATTCATTCTCATCATAATTTTCATCACCTTGATTTGGTTTGGTTTAGATGGCGATACGGGACTATTAAGGACATGATTCCCTTCCATATTTTCATGTTCTGATAATCTCGCATCTTTGTTTGAACATTCAAGCACCGAATCATAGAAAACGGACATGAATACGCAATTAAGGACGTGATATACGCCAGAAATTAAGTCTGAGTGGACAATGTAAGAACTCAAAAGTACAAAAGGCTACGTTTTGTCAAAACTAGTAGCTTTAGACGCTATCTACCAGAACGATCTACATTTCAGAGGACAACGAATTTGATGTATCCACAAGACGACAATCTTCGACCTGAAAATGTCTGGTTCCTTCCAACTGATTAGAACATCAGACGATGGTTAGACAGAAATCTGGGTTACTACATGAATCCGTGGTGATTACGGCCATGTTGTTAATCAGGTCTCATGGCCTAATTTCCTCGGATTTTTGTCGAAACTTTTGTCAACAACATTCTAACAAGATTCAACTATAATGGTTTCGTAACATCTGAATGCATAGGAGAGAAACCTTGGTTTGGTTTAGATGGTGATCTGGGATTATTAAGAACATGATTTCCTTCGAATTCCATATTTTCATGTTCTTATAATCTCGCATCTCTGTTTAAACATTCAAGCACCGAATCATAGAAAACTGGATACGCAAAAGATTCAGACGACAAGCTGCCATGATATACGTCAGAAAGGAAGTCTTAGTGGGCCATGTAAATCCTCAAACGTATGAAAGGCTACATCTTGTCAAAAGTGGTAGCTAGAGATCTAGTCTTCGGGTGTGATCTATGTTGTAGGTGACGCAGAATTTGATGTATCAACAAGACGACAATCTTCGACCTGAAAATGTCTGGTTCACTCAAACTGATCAAAACACCAGACGATGGTTGGACAGAAATCTGGATTACTACATGAATCCGTGGTGATTACGGCCATGTTGTTTATCAGGTCTCATTGCCTAATTTCCTCGGATTTCTGTTAAACATTTCGTCAACGACATTCTAAAAAGATTCAACTAGATGTGTATCGTGATCTCGTAACGTCTTAACATTGATTCCAAACTCAGAGGAGACAAACCTTGGTTTGGTTTAGATGGTGATCCGGGATTATTAAGAACATGATTTCATTTCATATTTTCATGTTCTTATAATCTCGAATCTCTGTTTAAACAATCAAGCATCAAGCATCAAGGAAGCGGGGTTTGCAAATACTCTGATTCAGTGATGAAAATAGTCTATCAGTTGTTACTGAGAAGAAGATGTAGGACCAGACTATGAGTATAGTTTTTTGTTCGCAAATATTCTATATCTAATGATTTGACGACATATACACTCGCCGACGTGACCTATCGTGTCTAATTTATCCGTACTTTACAGGAAGATGAGATTGATTTTATAAAGAATTGCTTCTTTGTCTATTTGTTTGCTTTATTGTTTGTATTGTACACCAAATTTGTACTGAAGAGTACACGCTGCATATCGAGACAGATTCATTTGATCCTCACGCCTGGAATACCCCTAATCTTTACGACACAATGTATGTGCATACTGTTATTTTACGGGCTCGAGGTGTGGCTCTAGATCTCCTCAAACACGGAACCTCCATTGAACGTCCTATCCGGGGACGTCCCTAACAAAAGCTAGTACCCAGTTTCATCTCAAGGAAGTGAGGAAATTTGTGTTGAGTGCCTTTATATTTCCCAAGGGCACAACGTCAAAGGGACAAGTCATGGGACTCCAGATTCTGAAAATGAAATGAAATTCTTAGGATAAGGTCACATTTCCAAACCGGGGCCAACAGGGCTGTTCGCGTGAAAAAAAAAAATCAAACAATTCATGTCACGAATATGCGCAAATGTTGCTCATTATTAATTTTTTGTGCGTTTTGTGTTTTGTAGTCTTTTATATCATACTTATCGTTTCCGCTAACTGCCCGGCCGGGCCCCTGGTTGGGGATTGTGACCTCAGCATTATCCAGGACCTCTGGCTTCTGAGCTTCTGGGCCAAAGGCCCTACCATTACGCCACCACTATTTCAATAGATCTAGGCTACACCATGAATCCGTGGTGATTTAGGCCATGTTTTCTGTCAAGCTCCATGGCCTAATCTCCTCGGGTTCTCGTTGTACCCCCCTCTCCACCATGAAACTTGGAATTCACATCAACATGAAATTTGGAATTCACGTCTTTTGGTTCTATCTGTAATTTTCCTGTTAGACACGTGCCACGTGTACTTGACTTGAGGTTGAAAGATGTTGTGACGGGGGTTTGGCAGATTTCGATGGGTTAAGTTAAAGTTCTCGTTGGTGCACTATTAGCCCATTTTGTAACTACTATCTCTGACATGGTAAACATAGTACTCCTTTGTGTTTTATAAGGTCCAGACTCCAGAATCAAGAGGTCCTCGGTTCGAATCCTCTGACATGCCATCGATGTTGTGCCGTTATGAAAGGCATTTAACACGACTTTTCTCACACCAACCAGGTGTAGAAATGGGTACCTGAGTTCGGTTGGGGAGGTAAAGGGCGGTGGAAGGAGAGGATACCTTGTCCTAGACACAGTGGATGACAACCCACTACCCCTACGGCCTCAAACAGGCTATGGGACTATACGTTTGCCTTTTACTATGAGCTACCGCAATAGTCCGTGGTGAATTTGGCCATGTTTTTCTATCATGGTCTAATTTCCACGGATTATTGTGGCTGCATCCCTATCTTCAACATGAACATGAACCACGCGTTGTATTTACTGTTTGATATTGGTCAGTTTAGTATCAAATCGAAAGCTTATGTTTTGGCCTCAGTTTATCTAAATGTGACATATAGCTTGGTCTTAATTGTGATCCGGTATGGCTAAGAACATGTTTTTCTTTTACAAAACGACATACTCTAGCTATCTTGGATCACCATTGGACATTTCTACATCGAAGGCAGTACTAGTTATAAAAATGGGCATGTATTTGCTTAGACTTCAGAAGATGAATCGTCCCCACATTAATGTAAAGTTAAAATGTACGGTATCTCTTTGGTCATACTTCTAGAACATAGGTCAAAACTCTAACAACAGACCTAGAGATTTATGATTGAAAGAAGAACTTCATGACGAATCAAAAGAATCATTGAAATGTCCGAGCTTTGTCCTAGATAACTAAAGCGTTCAGCACAAAAAGATTGACAAAAACAGCAATACGAATTTCCCTTTCTAAACTGATGCTCAAAGAAAATGCAGACTGTGCGTTGTAGTTGTGCCTTGCGGAAGCAAAATATCTACGCAGCTGTGATCTCAAACCAGTTAAGCTCACTGAAGCTAATATTCCACAGGTCGTAACTGAGAAGACAGACACTAGGTACAGTATTTACAGGTACATTGAACCAGGGAAATTCCCCTGGCTCTTTTCGTCAAGCACAATTCAAATGAACAGTGGACCACGGCTTAACCCCGAGTTCCAAGGACCGCATCCCTTAATATTCCCTTTCCAGTAGCACGCTTGTCGGGTGAGCGACACAGCCAGGATTCGAACTCACGACTTCTTGGTCCAGCGGCAAGGTTACTTACCATTGGACAACGCAAGCTACGATCAACTGATGATGAAAATTCTTTCTCACAGCAGTTCACACACCGTATATAAACATGAGATACACAAATGTCAAAAATGACCACCAAAGCGAAAACTTCTGACTTGCTCATTGAAAGATTTGCTCACCATTGTGATTGTTGGCGTCAAAGTCCAAGTAGCACTTCCAAAAACACACAGACGGTCTACGGCGTTCTTTTTCCCACGGAGAAGAAAAACAACTAATATATACAAAGCTGAAACAGCGACGAAAACACCAGCCTGGCTGTTGAAAGAAATGATGGCCAAGGTTCATACGGACACGTGTACAGATGAGACTACAAGGTAGATGTCGATAGTATCAAAATTCAACTTACTTTATCTGTTAACGCAAGGATATCCGAAAGAAAAAAAAAACTCAACTTCGTACGACTGCATTGATTGCAATATTGAATATAGGAATATACGATTGATGGATATAGCATCATATGACCTTTAAAATTGTTATATCTTTGTATCCACGGGACTGGAGAAGAAATATAAAGTGTATAGCATCAGTGACAAAGGTAATCAATGATATCGGCATGTCACAGTAAGAAATGATGGTTCATTCTTTTGCCAGATTGGTATCAGTTGACCCTTACCAGAAACCGTCGCGGATACTAATCAATGTACATGTGTTACAGGTGCATTCTCATGGGCACAGACAGTAACAGATGCGAATGCCAGACTGGCAAGATGCCTGGAACTTTGAGCGTTACAAGTGCAATTTCTCAAGGGTAGAAGCACAATGCCAGACTGGCAACCTGAGACAACAATTAAACTCACTTCAGCGTCGGCGCCAGACTCAACGATCCTGTCTTGCGTAAACCGCAGTCACAGACTATTTCCACTGACAATCACGCCAAATCACGTACCTCCTTTAACCAGTGTAAATATGTAAACGTTCCGTCGAAAGACGTCAGTTCTTGAACACCTATGCTAACATTCAAAGTTGGCACCTGAAACATAAGCCATTGTGACAGAAGGCCAAACGTAAATAATTGCAAAGTGCAAGTACCAACCAAGTAGGGGCATTTCCATGTGGTCTATAAGATCACTTGTAAGATGAATATCTTAAGTCTCTTTACTACTGAGAGAAACTGATAGCCCCCCTCCCCAACATGGCGACCTGACAAAGACATAAAATCACTGCAGTTCTGTAAGAGGGGAAGGCCATCAACTTTTACACCGCTTTATTAGGTTTGATACTCAATGTGTCATTGTCTGAAATCTATAGCTAATTTCTAATTGAATAACGTATACGTACGAATATAAGACACGGATTTTGCACTGTACTTGTACTTTTAACTTTATTTACTAGCTAGTTGAAGGTCAGTCTCCTATTAAGCCTCAGCTTCGATTCTGTTGTTTATAAGTTAGTATAACATTGTTAACAACAGTGGCCAATGATATAAAAAAAAGACATTCCTGTCCCTCCCCACCCAACTTTAGCTGGTCACGTGATCCAGAGGACTACGTCTTTCAAACTCCTTGGAGTACACATCACCGCCAACCTTATCTGGTATGTACACGTTCATTTCGTGTTGAGAAAATCTCGTCCACGTGTATACTACCTTGCTGCGGCTAAGAAGGCTGGACTCCCTGTTGATGTTCTGATTCAGATTTATCTGACATCCGTACGTCCTCTCCTGGAGTATGGCAGCCCTGTGTGGGGAGGACTACCGAAATACCTCTCCAACATGCTTGAAGCCGTTCAGAAACGCTGTCTGAGACTCATCGGAATCCCCGTGGACTCTCTGCCTTCACTGTCCAGCAGACGTGACGCTGCCAGTTGCGCAACATACTCCGGGACAGTAGCTCTCCGCTGAACGAGTTCATCGCCACGCCCCAGGTCAACTGCTACAACCTGCGTCGTGGAGGCTGCTACCGGGCACTGACAAGGAGTAAATCCAAGAGACATGATTCCTTTATTCCCCGAGCATTAAAACTGCTCTACCACACTGACTGTTGACACAAGTTTTTACTGTACTGTGTTACGGATGACCATTAAGCCACTAATGTAATCTCAACTGCTAGAACTGTCAAGTTGTTAAAGTTGTTTATGTATAAGGGAAAGTTGGACTGGCGCCTTATTTTCTGTTCGAGCGATGTTATTTTAAACTCATAATGTTTTAGACAATTTTCACATAGTGAATTTTACAAATAATGAGCGCTTTGTAAATTATGACGCATTTCATGTGCATATTTCTATGAAATTGTCACATGCAAGGTCATGAGAAATAAAACTGAATCTATAGCTGAATCTAACCGGCTAAATTGTGCATTGACAATTGACCGTTAGGGCCACCTAGCTGATGTTCTGGTTTTCCTGATTGAAAACAAGTTGGCAGACGTTGGGACTATCTCTCTTAGAATAACAAATAGTGTCTTTCTCCTCGGATGTAGATTGATGATATGCCAGTGTGTTTTGTGAACTTTGACTCAAAAGCTACGAATGGACAAGTGAGAAAATGAGGTTGTTTTGGCACAAGAACATTAGTATGTGAAGTTCCCATATTTATTACATGGTACCAGCCGACTACCAGGCTTCAACTGTCTTTACGAAGATAAATGAAAGATCGTGAAAAACGTTGACAACAGGCCTCTTTTTTATGAATTGTGTGTGTGTGTGTGTGTGTGTGTGTGTGTGTGTGTGTGTGTGTGTGTGTGTATGTGTGTGTGTGTCTCTGTGTGAACGGAATGAATTCCTTATTGCCTGTTATGACAAACCAAAGAGCGACGTCGATTAAAAACGTCACCTAGCGAAACACTTTTGAAGTGCATATCATGACACGCCTACACGGCCGCCCCTTATCCCGAGTGGCCATGGCTCTAGATCAGTTTATTTAGTTAAAATTCAAAACGTGGCTTCAATTCTAAAAAGAAGAAGCGCAACGTACGGTTGGAACGAGCACGAGAGAGCAATCCTACTTTTCAATGCGCCTAACAGGGCTTTAGCTTATTTGTGAAAACGCATGGTCCTCTCTCTGCAAATCTGTCAGATTCCAGAAAATTCGCCACAACGTAATATATACACTACAGAGAGACGCACCGGGCTTCAGAAAGTCTCTTCCGATGTGACGTCAGACTAGTCGGTTGCTATGACGACCCTTGCAGACTCGGAGGTCGTGAGTAGTTCTTCAAACACAGCGTGATGTCAGACAAAGAGTAAAAGAGAGAGAGAGAGAGAAAGAGAGAGAGAGAGAGAGAGAGAGAGAGAGAGAGAGAGAGAGAGAGAGAGAGAGAGAGGGAGAGAGAGAGAGAAAGAGGGATAAAGAGGGAAAGAAGCCTTTAAAGTAAGATAGAAGGAGGAAAGGGCAAAATAGTACTTGTTATTGCAATCGATTATTTTTAGATCCCTAAACCTATACTTTGGGCAAAATGAACCGGTCGACGCATCACTTACGCCTCCTAGCGGATCTTTGTAGAACTGATCAAATGTAATACCGGAGCAGGTGGACTCTCTGGATATGAAATAGCTTCAACGTTAGCAAAGCGCTAGCGTAAGAAATCTATACGATATCGGTAATGCCAGGGACAAAACATAGAATACCCTTGGTTTTACATGTGCGAAAGTACCTACACAAAATATTAGAGGTTTAAAAAAAAAAGAATCGCAATTTCAGGCTACTTTGCGAATGCCTGGCACAATTTCTTCCATCCCATTGAGATGTTTTGAACCTGGCAAAAACTGACGAATTTGTACTCACAAAGTTTCACAAAGGTCACTGAGGTCAAACGACAAACATGTTTACGAGGTCAGCCCGACCTGTGTACATGTTAAATTAGGTACAGCATGGCGTGATGTCGAGTAATTACAGCTATGAATATCATATGAAGCACGACGTCCAACTGGTCAAACCAGATCCGTAGCCATGGCAACGGAACGGCTCCATCGATTTTCGGGGACAGGTGTCCCTTTTCCTGTTGTCTTCGCATTTGCCTGCGGTCAAAACTTTTGTTCGACAAATTACAGGGTTCGCATCGGGACCCTTTGTCTTCATTATAGGCTTACCTGGCCGAACAGAGAACACATCTGCGATGAGGTCTGAGTAGAGTCTTCTAGAATAGAGAAGGTAAGGTGTTCTTTTCTGAACCAGCTTATGTAGAAATGTACTAAAAATTTATACTACGGATTTATAAAAGCCGTATTTCAACAATAGCACAATTATCGAGCCGTAACAATAGCTTTGAAAGATCAAATTCTTGACATCTCGTACATCAAAACTGCTATCCGTTTTTCCAGCACACAAAGTTAGATCATTTAATCTGAAGCAGCCGTTACTTTGCCACCAAAGCAACCAAAGTGTATACAATGTCCTTGCCTTGCCATATATTCCGATCTTATTGACCGTATATCACTCAGGTCACAGCAGTTGGAAATTTGTACCTAGAAAGAAGGACATGATGTTGCTTTTGTTTCCGAAGAATAAATCACTCAGGTACAATCTAGTATATTATTGACACATTCTCTTTAGAGTTATGTCTATTTGTTTTACATATGTTGTCATATCCAAGTAGTTGTTATAGCAAAATCAGATGGGGGCAAACTTTTGACAAATCGTTCGCCTTTAATTTGTATGCTCTTTTTGTCTTCAATATGGCGGACAAGAATGGACGGGTATGTATGACTACACGCGCGGCGTCCCATTTTAGGTCCCTTCCGAAAGACGGGTGCTGCCCCAACCAAGATGCCCTGTGCTAGTTTTCGCAACATTGTGTATGAAACCGTTCCTTTCTACTTTCTTCTGAACAGAAAAGGGCGAGTCCAGAGCGAAGCACATGTACTCTGAAAAGAAAGCAACCTCTGAACTGTCAACATGAATGTTTCCGACCTAACGCCATTTGCATCCGGGTATCCTGAAGAGTTTTTTGACCTCGACGACGCAACATGGATTCTGACGAGTCTTTTCGTTATCATCAGTATGCAAGCAGGTAGGGGCTTCTTTTTATTTCATCTTATTCTATTTTGCTTCTTTGTTTGAATAAGATCTCCATTAGTATTTAATTTCCACCAGTATCTCAGTATTCTACCACGAGTCCGTTTACATTAAATACAACTAGATCAAATGTAAGGAACAAAACAATCGGTAGACAGAAAAGTAAACAGAATTAAATGTGGAGGACTTACAAGTGAGCGAGAGATGTCAGAGGTCAACATACGTGAAGCTAGAGGTAGCCTATTTTGAGGCCGTACGGGCAGTGCGTTTTTTATCCACTGTGTCTAGAGAGCGGTATTGTAAGGCAGAGCCTAACCCTCTCCTTCCACCGCCTTTTACCGCCCCAACCGAAGTCAGGTACTCATTTTACACATGGATGGAGTGAGGAATGTCGTGTGTCTTATTCTTTATATAACAAAGCTCTTATCCGAAGAAATAACTTTCCACTCCTAATCTGTATTCTAATCTTCATTGTTTTTGTATTCTTTAACATGAAAGTATGCTAGATAATCAATCACACTACCGACCGTGACTGTTAAAATGTTTCTCCTATACAATGTGCACCTGGGTATTGTCGACACCAGCAGTTTTAAGATCAGTTCTGAGAAGGGAACAAAATGAGGCTGGCTTAATATTAGCCTGGGGCAAAATGCAATACGGGGTAAAAGGGACGAGGTCGTTGCACTACAGTAACAGGTCAATGAATCCCTTACGCTTCATACATTATAACTTTAATAGAAATGTAGTCTGTACACACTGTCTGATTTTAGATCAGAATTATAATTTTGTTCTTGCCAGTTTCCCCGCATTTGTTTACATGCCACAACCTGTTTACATGACCTGCAAACATTAACCTAATGTGACATAGATTGATAACTTTAATCTCTCTTTTCGGAAATCCCTCGAGTCCTTATACTAGTATCCTTTATCTAATCTTTTCTACCCCATGATGTAGGGATGGCGCTACGGGAAGCAGCAGTAGTGTCGACCGGAAATGACGTCAACATCATGACGAAGTGTATCTGTAGTGTAGTCCTGGGTGGATTTGCATACTGGATATTTGGATACGCCCTGAGGTGATGACAAGAATAAAGTATCGGTTTAGTTTGTTTGATGAATTGTGCCGATTTAATGAAAGAGCGGCCGTTCTTAAGCTAAACAGACACTGCTATACAAAGATTTGATATTAGCAAGGTTCCCAAACCAAATAGCACACGTTCTTATTTTAATTTCTATTGACATTTGGAATTTGATTACACATGGGGAGGCCTCAGGTAGGGACATACACCCCCCAGGAACCTTTTACCCTTTCTATCCCATCCCATTGCATGCTGGGAGCCGCGGGGCACTTTGGGTAGCACAGAGGGAAATCATTACGATGTACATGGATCCGTGAAAAGGTTTAAGATTTCGCAACTTTTAAAAACTTATTTCAAATATGTATGTTTTCATTTATGTGTTAAATTCGAAAGTATCTACGACAATGTTTTCGTCCTCAGTTTTGGGAGGGATTACGGCACGAATCCGTTTTGCGGCTGGGGATCGTTCTTCGTCACAGCGCCTGACGTCAGGCTACAGGGCTGGCAGTACGCACACTTCTTCTACCACCTGTCGTACGTTACCATGGTAACCACGATCGTGTCAGGGGCGATGGCGGGAAGGACGAGGCTGAAGGCATACATGGTTTACTGCATCGTGAACGTCCCGCTGCTGGTGTTCCCTATGCACTGGGTCTGGGGGCACAACGGATGGCTGAAACAACTCGGTAGGCTAACAGTCAAGAAAACAAAAATCTAAACAAACCAACTAGCTTTTAACAGCAAATACACAACTGAGTTTTCTACGAAAAAGCTAAGATTTTCGGTGCAAAACTAGTTAGCTGGCAAATTAATGCAGATACTACAGATTTGAGGTTGACGTCTGTGTCGAGGTAAACACATTTGCTCATTTTTTCTATACTGAAAGGGCATAAGACACCAATGACATCAACATTAAGAATTTCCTGAAATTACATAAAACATAATACTATTGTTTAATAACATAGAAATTTTCACAACATATTCACACTTCGGATGTTATTGAACATCGAACCATGAAAACATCATACCTCCAGCTTTTGATTCTTCCAACTAGGTAATTACATTAATCAGTGACCTACCTGCTCATGACGTCAAAACGAATATGGCAGACGATTTGGAACTTTGCACAACGGCTCGGAAAGAACGTTATTTTTACAAGAAAACGAAATAGATGTTGCTATTAATTAAGCACTGTTTGCGCATTAAATAATGTTTTTCGCAAGCCGTTGTGTAAGGTTCCGAACCGGCTGCCGTCTTCATTGTAATGTCATGAGCAGGCATTAGTCACTGATTAATGTAGTCACCTGGTGAGAAGATCAGATAAGAATAAAGAGCTGGATACATGGAAGTATGGTGTCTGATAGTTCAATGTTAGATAACATCAGAAGGGTGTGTATTTGTTTAAACGTTTATATTCCTTCAATGATGCTGTTCCTATTTCAGATACTAAGAAAATGTTGTGTTTTTGTGTATCATGCCCTTTACAAGAAAAACTAGAGTTCCACGACCTCATACCTTCGCCAAATGATTTTAACCTTTATGACTGACGTATCAGGAGTGATTGTCATCAATTATAAATCATACCAGATGATCTTCTTCACCCCCAAAAAAAGTATGAGCTTAACAAAGAAGGTTATGCTAAGAAAGTAACATTTATCTTGAATTATGCAAATGGAGTCCTTATTAGCATAATTTGATTCAACGATGTTCACATTCACATAACTTCCAAATGACACAAGTATGAAATTGCCATCATTTACCTGTATGGAAGTATAGAAGTTTCTCATTAATTATGCAAATTAGGCCTACATTTGCATATTTTTTATGTATCAAATTCTTCAGTAACAAATGTTATATATGCCAATAGTCATATCATGGAACACAGTGGGTTTTTAAAATTGTCTCATTAATTATGCAAATTAGAATCTGATTTGCATAATTATCGTCCAATCATACAAAGCATCACGTAAGCTATCTACATACCAAAAATCATTACCATCCATCAAGCCCATCTTGAGTTATAGTGTTTTCTCATTAATTATGCAAATGAAGTCTTCATTTGCATAGTTGATATCTATCAATATTTCTCTCTTCTTCAGTTACATATGTCACATGTTTGAGAGTCCTATCGTGGAATTTGGCAGATGTATAAACTTTCCTCATTAATTATGCAAATTACATACTGATTTGCATAATAAGTATCTAATCATGTACATCATCACTCAAGCTATCTACTTACCAAAAATCATAACCATCCATCGAGCCCTTCTTGAGTTATTCCCTTTCAAAGTCTGAACCAAAACCTGATCCTGCAGTTCCAAAAAAGCCACTAGGGGGCCAAAACCTATACCACTTACTCTCTGTCCAAAGAGCTATCTACCACTAAAAAATCAGTTCCATAGCTTGTCCAGAACACGAGATATCGAAACAGGAAGTTCCGCTGCAGCACCGTAACAAGCCGCTAGGGGGCTCAAAATCTAATCATTTCCTAGTCTCATCAAGACCTATCCACCTACCAAATATCAAGACAATCCATCCAAGCCTTCTCGAGTTATACTGTACGTTACAAACAAACACACAAACACACACACAAACGCTACCCTCTGCATAACCTTCTCAGCGAAGGTAATAAAACAGTATTGACAGTTACTTCATCGACATTATCTCTCAAAGTATATTCCTGTGAACAGCATCGGAGACAGGTTTTCTACACTTGTGTATGCTATTCACAAGTATAATATCTATAAATGACGCACTTGTGGTTGTTTTTGTCTTCTTCAATGTGTAGGTGCGTTGGACGTGTCAGGTGCAGGGCCTGCCCACGTGATTGCAGGCACACAAAGCCTCGTACTTACCGCCCTCATGCTGCGTCAAAGGCAGGGAAAGTCCAACCGAGAAAAACAGCCACCAAGGGAATCACCTCAAAAGATGCTGATAGGAACATGTCTGCTTTGGTAAGACTACATTTGGTTTTTCCAACTGCAGTAGATTCTGGTCAACTACATATCTTAAGAAAAGCTATCTTGAAAAAACAGTTCCCAATTTTTTTTTTAATTTCATTTTGCTTCAATGGCAAGTTTTTGTTGTGCAATGCATTTCTATTGAAAATGCGTATAGTCCCTGTTGTAGTTTTGAAACGACCGCCATGTTGGAAATATATATGCCTTACTTTGTGACGTCATTTCCGGCAGGTGCGGGTTTCATGGTCTGTCCATAGGAAGTACGTTTGGCATCGCTGGGTCAAGATGGAAGCTTGCCACAAGGTAAATACTCCCTGTATTGTACATGTATCATGTACTCTATATATTATATATGAAGCAAGCATTGCTAATAGAATATCTTTCAGAATTGAAAGTTCTTTCTGCTAACTTTAAACGATGTGAATTGTTTGGTGAAAGACAAAAAGAGCTAACAGTAATACCTGTAATAACAGTCAAAATGTCGTCCTTTTCAGAGCTGTCGTCAATTCATTCGTCTCCTCTTCAACTGGAGCCATGTTGGCCATCCTTTTAAGGTACAGTTTTGGAAAGTAGAGTAGTGTCTTTACTTTGATAGTGAAGAAGGCACATTAGGAGGCTAATAATAAATCACTGTGGGGGTGTGCCTTATACAAAAAGTATGTCATTTTGGGCACAAAGTCTTCGAAACCTTCCTACGTGACATCATGTGAACAATCTTTCGTCCAAAAATTACATTATTTAATTAGATAAATACTAGACATATGTTATGCCTTTTGTGGGTGATTCTGGTGTGTTCTTGTGTACCTTAAGGACATAATATCATCATACATGCACATTTAGAACACTAAAGGGCGAATATGCTTATAAAGTTTCCTTTTTTGTATCTTACTGACCAGCTACTACATCAACAAGGGCAAGATAAAAGCGGGAGACCTGGCGAGAGCAATACTGGGTTCACTAGTTGGCGTTTCAGGTAAGCAACTACATTTTGTAAGAACATGTTATCAGAAACAGAAAGTTTAGCCCGTAGGCGTAGTCTGGATTCTTCTGAAAGTAATGACGTCTTCACAGCTATCCCAGGGTACAACATTCAAAATGGCGGGCAAATATTGGTATCGTGATATTCATGTCAATCAAGGAAGTGTTGTAGCGTTTAATATATCAGTGATTAATATATCAGTTACAATCCGCATTGTCTTTTCTAGTCTCTGTGATTTGTCTAAGAATGATGATGAAGAAAATAAGAATGACGTCATTTTGTCTACCCAGGTATTTCCCGAGTCACCCATCCCTGGGCTGCCCTGATAATAGGCGGAATCAGTTCCGTTCTGACGTACTTTGTTCCTGTGGGACTAAACAAGCTGAAGGTAAGGACTCTCGCATTACAAAATAGACCCCTTTCAAAACTCGAGCGCCATTTTTAGATCTGCTCTCGCGAGAGCACAATCTGGCGAGAACGCGCGTGGTATTCAGTTCTGTCCTCCTAAAAGTTCAACGATCTAAACATAGGTTAAGTACTGGGATCTATGAACGGCGGTGTATTTATAAGTCGCAAGGTTTCCAAATGACACCATGTCCTGCTTTTTAGTACAAGAAATACACCCTAGGATCTAGTATTATTTTCTGAATTTCCAGGTCAATGACCCCGTGAATGGTGTGGCTGTCCACGGCGCATGCGGACTGTGGGGAGTGCTGTCTGTAGGGATCTTTGGAGTATTAGAACTGGAGGGAGAATCCAACACATACCCAGGGATGATAGAGGTAAGGGTTGGACGTTTTCAACTCTAAACGGTGTACACCTCTGGATAACATAGCTCTTCGTACACAACCAAGCGGTCTTGCCTAGCCGACGGTTTGGTGATTCTCTGTCACCTTTCTCGGGACAACAATGTTGTATCTCGCACTACAGCTAGGTGTCGCTTCTGCTGTGTGAAGAATGCGGTCCCAAACGTGACAGTGTGGCTAGGTAAAGCCACTTATAGTTGTGTACGAAGAACTTCGTTGTCCAGTGACTTACCATACTGATGAAACAATTCACGAATGTACTCCTCAGTTCAGTAAATATTCTTCCATTTTCTCAGGTACTTTATAGATTCAGAACCGATTGCGATAAGCAAAAAGAAAAAGCTTAGCCTAAAAGTATGCTACGGAGGCTACGTTCATGCAACGTCTTCTCAGTCTTGCGAGATGATCATCAAGCGTTGTTTTTCTTTCTTATTCTTCCTCTAAAGGGAGGAGGTTTCTACCTGTTCGGAGTGCAGACGTTGGAAGCTGTCATCCTCATTCTCTGGAGCGGCGTCACTTCCGCCGCAGTCTTCAAAGCTATTGACGTCACCATCGGTCTGAGCGTGACCCCGGAAGTGGAAGAGAGAGGACTTGACCTGTACGAGCACGGTATAGGAGAACTACCTGGTGATACCTTGGAGAAGCTGGAGAAGGCGGAGAAGGAGGAAGAGCAGGAGGAAATCGAAGAAAAGGAGGGGGATACGGATGACAACAGCTCGGGAGACAGTCATCATCCTAAGAAGATCGAACGTTTGGCAACCAAAACGCGTGTCTTAGACGCGAAAGACGTCGACGTGAACGTTTCGTACGTCAACGAAAAGACCACGACACCGACACAAGCTCCCGGCGTCAGAGGTGGAACGAAGTCCAGACAAGTCCCCAACACGAGGAGACATGTAGTCGACGTCAACCCTTCTACACATGTCGTGGATGTTGAAAACACTTCCAAAAGAGTTTCCAACGTTGGGGCGACCGTCGTGGAAGACCGAGAAGACGACATCCTCGCCGTTGAGGATGAAACAATTTCTAAGAAAATCTCCTTGGAGAAAAGAGACAGCGGGTACAACTCGGAGACTGGATCAGTTTCCAAGACTAGTTCCTTAGAAATCAAAGACATCGGTTTCGACTCCGAGGCTGAGACTATCCCCAAGACTTTTCTCCAAGAAACGAACTACAGCAGTACCGACTCTGGTCACGAGATAGACATAAGAATGAAGGGAAGACGTCGTTTTAGAAGTATCAAAGGATCAATTTCCAAAGCTTGTAGTATTCTGTTTTCAAACGACAACACCTTGTCATCGATTCCAGAGGCATCAACTAGTATCGAGGCAGAAGATTCAGGAGTAAGTGACTCAGACTTTCGAAAGTCCATCTTAAAGTCAATAGTAGACAGAAAGACCAGGTCACTGAAGAAACGGGAGAAAGTCTTGAGGTTTCTTGAAGGAGAGCGTGTGACGTACCCGGCAACTGATACTTTCCCTCGTGTTGCTAAAGGTCAAACCATGACCTTCATGTTTCACGACTCGGAATAACAGCAAAGAAAACGATTCATATACTGGAAAAGACAATCAACTTCGAAACAAATTCCACAGGGAATACACAGATGTTACAACTACGCACGCGCCGACGAATAGCAAAAATTCCTATGCAAGTTTGGGAATTCTTGCAAATTGGACGTATACTACACTATCAGGCTAGCCACTGAGGCGTCACCAAAATCAAACATAAAAAAAGTCTAGAAAAGTTTGGTCTATCATATCTTCGTAGACACCTCATCAATTTTATCATATATCATATCATATCTATTGATTGCTGACAAACAGTATATCTTTATTAATACCTTTTACTTATATCAAATTGTTATTTTAGAACTTTTTCACAGGAAATACGTATGCCAAGTCACTCTAAACAATAATTATTCTGAAATATTTGAACCGTTAACAACTCTTTATCATTGTTTACATCACACTACAGAGGTATCTATGTCGTACGTAACTTAACAATTGAGAACTTTAAGAGTCCATGGATTAACTCTTAGTATTCGATAAAACTTTTGTAACAGTAATAAGTATTGATGGCTACATATTCAAATCGTCAGGTTATTTTGATACGCAAGACTTTTTGAGGTAGATACGGATAATGATGTTTGTTTGTCTAACATATTTACCATGAAGTTATTACGGGTACTAGTTATACTACTATATTATACTAATAATTGTTATACGCGGGTCGCTGTAACCAACGGGACAACAAACATTTTTATAGATCTAAAAACATGGTTGTATCATCTAAAAATCTCATATACTTCATTTGTACAATGTTAATGGTTTGCTTGGGACTGAAAGCCAATGTTTTCAGTTACATGTTTTGACAATTGGGCGGAGAAAGTAAACCTGGAAAACATACTGAATTGTGTTGTGTTGTTGCTTGTTTATTCATTCTTACAAAGTCAAAGTTAATTGCACAGCAATTGCATCAGGTACAATATATATGTATGGCAAATAACATATTGGATACATATTATGCACATGGATAGAATACAACACAGCTATAAACGACTAGAAGGATGCCCTGTAACTCAACTGGTAGCACATAGTTGAGCTCCTGGTTCCAATTAGATTGTAACTTTGAACACCCCAGTTCTGCACACTGCACCGTCTCAGTTCAAAAGGGACGTCACAGTAAAATGGGGGTACCGTGACACACAGACAGCAAGAGAGAGAGAAAGACAGGAGAGACAGAGACAGACACATAGATAGCGCGAGATACAGATGGATAGATTGAGAAATGTGCGAGAGAGAGAGAGAGAGAACGTAATCTAAACAGCACTGAAATGATCCTCACAGGTCTATCTATAATAGATCATACTCAGCTTGAACCCCAGATTGCGGGGAGGTACGGAGAGCTTGGTTGGCACCAGGCCAGTCCGTATTGCGGCGCCCTGCTAAGTGGAGGCAATCTCATTACCAGATAACTTCATTAACGTCCAAACTGCCCATTAGATAATTGCACACCGCCGATATACATATGTGGACCATGACACGCGTAGTCTCCGTCTGAGATTGAACTTAGGCTGGGTTTACATACGCGTTTACAAGCACACGCGGTGTCAAGTCAAATTTCTGAGCTTGCCAAATACGGTCAGCTACTGCACCTGAGCACGACACTTTGGGGGGGGGGGGGGACGTGGTAAGTTTTAAGCATAAGTCTAACCCTAACCCTAACTCTAACTCTAGCCCAAAAGCCCTTCCCTATTTCTAATCATAACCCTAGTCCTAATCTTAACCCTAATCCTACCTGTAAATCTTGCCCCCCCATCGACCCCGGCCCTAACTCCACACAGCAGTACAGGTGCTCCTCTCACGTATACAAAGTGCCGTGCTCAAAAGCAGTAGCTGACCTCTCACGTATTTGTCAGCTCAAGGATTTGGCTCGACACCTGAACACGCTCAGACCACACTCAGAGTGTGCTTGTAAATACGTCTGTAAACCCAGCCTTAGGCTCCATTTCAACATGACGGACAACGACGAGCAACCAACAATCACTGGTCTTTGAGACCATTATACAATGGATAGATTTATATTCTTATGCGCTTAGACAATGTATAAACAACATTTTCTGTTCCGACATTGGAGATCATTGATACATCCCTGGAAAATTATTGAAAGATTATCAAAATATTTTAAAGATCGTCATGGGGTCGTTGAAAGGCATTTTTAAGACCATTGGGAACTCACTTAAAGACCGTTGAAAGTTCCGTCAAAAGTTTAGTATTTCCAGCTTGGATGATTTTAAAATATAAGTAAAACAAAAGTTCAAATATGCTTCAAAGTGTTTCAATCTTTGCAATTTCAATCTTTGTTCTTACGCCATTAGGCAAGAAAAAAATATTAGGTCATCTTCTACATATTCATTGGATGTCTTGAAATATTTCACACGGCCAGAAAAAGAATTGCAGCAAAGTTATTTTGCACTAACTATATGTAGCAAGATGTCTTGTTAGTTTTTCAAAACAATGCAACAAACTTCTACAAGGTCAAATGTCAGGATGGCCGCCATATTTGCATATGGCGACCGTCATGTCCCGGATGTTGTTTTCCTGTGGGACTGTCCTTCCTCCCCCGTTACTCTTAGTGGTATGAGCCGCCCCGTAGCTGGGTGAGCTTTCCAGAACATGGCTACAAACTAGCCTTGCGTGGTAGCCAGCGCTGTCTGCTATCGTACTACTACAACATGTAGCACAGGCCTTTCAACACGTCACAGAAGGCACCGCTTATCGACTAGGCTTCCCGTGGGCTTCCGTGTCACGACATTTTTATTTGCCATAATTTGAAGTCGAGAGTCCCCGACGTCCAACGCTATCTCTCTACATGACTCAGAAGCTGCAGTGATTCAGTATGTGAATTGATTAGACACTTGTGCCTTAATCGGAGACAAAGCGGCGTTGTCGTCAGGGTTAGAGTTCGATACTTGAAGGTTAGTTGATTTTTTTCTTGGTATTTAAGGGTAAGCGTTTCTTGAAGCTTAACGCTTTATGGTAGTGACGGATATTTATTTCATCAATGGTTATGCCGTGATATCTTCGTGAGTTAACGCAAGACCTTCGGATTGTTACTTTTCTCAGTGACAATTCCGTATCTGATTTTTGTTATTCTTACTCCGGATTGGACTACGGTGGGTTGATTGTTTTAAGGAAGTATATATGTTTTTCTTTTTGTTTTGTTTTCAGATGTTTATAAAGATTCATCTACACAAATTGCTCAGAAATAGTTTGTTGTTCCGCCGTGTTGTTCGGCGTCGCAGCGACTGCCTTTATCTAACAGCTGATGAATTCATGTTATCAGATATCCCATATCATAGTAGGAGTTTGGTGACAAAAACCGTCGCCAAATAAGCTGCAGACGCCACTAGGGCGTACTCATTTGTACAGTTTACACAGGATAAAGGAAGACCTATCTTAAATTTGGTCTCCATATGATGAGTAGCCGACAACTGCAGTTCGATGTTGTAGACCAGCTGGGCCCTTTCCTAATATGGGACAAGTGCGGTGGTCGTAAGCAAAACAATACTGGTATACAAGGCATTCACGATATGTCGTTTACTGTACCCTGATGTGCTCTTAAAGGAAACTCAAGCAATATCAGGGCCCTAAAATTTTGAATTTCAAAAGTCTGTTTATTTAATCATTTCTATACATGATTAGTTCGAACAACACTATTACAATGTATAACGACGTCCATGATGCAAAAATACACTGTCGTTGTGATGTGAGAACTCACTGAAAATCGTCGACGGGGTTTTTATGTAGGCTCGCGAAACTAAGGGGATCATCGTACGGCACATTTTTCCGCGGTTTTAACATGCTCAAAGTATGAAGTTACTACGCAGATGTGATAAACGCTGTAAGTAAGTGCCACAACCATAAAGATTTCAGCATTATTTTATTTCCATTTTTTGGGCACAAACATTGCTTCGGTTGCCTTTAATTCAGTGAATACTATGAATTTTGCCTTTTATTCAAAGTTTAAACGACAGCTGTCACACATAAACACACTAATTGGTAACGCCAACGCTTCTGAGCTGAAGCCATCACTAATGTAATGTAAGTCACGTAACTAGCGTGTACTTGTATAGAGGAGAGCACTAGAAGCACGGCAAAAATCTGGGACGATATTTCTTATTACATGTCATTGGCCTGGAAATGTGCCATTACAGGAAGAGCTTAGGGGGCTGATCTCTAATAATCTCTGAGGGATGAAGGTGTGAAATAAGACGCACTCTCAACCTGTTAAGAGGAATACAAGACATGGAGAAGAAAATTAAATGTTAGGAGGTAGATATGTGTATAATCTAACGGCACGATAGGTGGACGCACGATGTTGGATGTCGTCGGATTGTCAAACAGGCTAATGCAGACAAAAAAAAACACCAACAAGATCTAAGACAGTCGGTTCGGTAACAAGACAGTGGTATTCTGTAAGACACATGCTCGACTATCCTAAGAATGCTCTCAGTTTGTAGTCGTACGACGATCTGCAGTCGTATGACGATCGTATGACGAATGTGAACAGACTGTGACAGACAGAAAGAACCATCGAAAATGATCTACGACAGCCTTTTCGTTCAACAAGACAGAAGAACTTTGTACGACATATGCTCGATTATCCTAAGAATGCTTTCATTTTGAAGTCGTACGAAGATCGTACGACAAATGTGACCAGGTCCTAACAAAAAAGACAGTCACAGCTTCACGCATACTGTTGGCGAATGGCCTCATCCTGTAAGAATATACTGCTCGCCGGATTAAACGTATTTGAAAGAGATCTTTACACGTCACGAACTTACGTAAGCCTGTCATCAAATAGCATGTGTTTTGTAAAAGAATACGCCTTCTTTAGTATAATCACATCCGTCGGCTTGTCAGACTATATAGCTATACTCTTCAACTTTGATACAGGAGAAACCTTTTGAAGAGACTTGTTGTAAACAAAACGCTCAGGTTTAATACTTTTTCGAAGAAAAATAAAAAAACACGGAAAGTGGATTGTTTGGAAGAAAAAAGAAGATATAATTGAAAATTGAAATTTTCTTCACTGTTTGTTGTTTATTGTTATCCACGAATGACCCATCGTCAAAGTTCACTATATTGTAAGGCTGCCTAAAATTCAAAATTTTTAGATTGTATATGATTAACGTCTTTTTGTAATTAATAACTTAGCTACTTTTTGTTTGTTTCGTACTACAAATTTAACAAAAGATGTGATTTTAGTACGTATCATAAGGTACTCTGTCGTGCTAGCGTTTGGGTTACAATGTCTAAATTTCTTAAATCAAATATGCCAGTTCATCATAAAATATTCCTAAATTTTGAGATGATGCAGATACTGATACAGTAACTGTCATGTCATAAATGTGTCCTAGATAATCGAGGAATTAAGTGAGGCTATAGCTAAGAGAAGATACCGTTGAGATGCCGCTTAGGGCCCCTTGTGTGACGGTAAGTTGTACTGACGTGTACCTATCAGTGGTTTCTGTTGCCGCATGATGTAATCAGCTTACGGCATCAAGCAAAGATTCGCACGCAAGCAGAAAAGCCTGTTTGGCAAATTGACTGTAGAAAAAAAAAACGTTTGACTCAATTTAGTTAATTCGGCTGTCATGGAAACGACAATGATTTAGTGGCGTTCTAACCACAGGATGCAGTAACAAAACCTGAAGCCAAAGCGAAAAACTTTCAGATACAAGATATAGAAGTACACTGATTTTGGAGGTAAAGGTAGAGGTAGTCCTATAGCCTTTTTGCGGCTGAAAGGGCAGCGGGTTGTTCTCCACTAGTACTGTGTCTAGGGCACGGTGATGGAAGGCGGAGCCCATCCCTCTCCTTCCACCGCCATTTACTTCCACAACCGAAGTCTGATACCCATTTTTACACCTGGGTGGAATAAGAAAATCCGTGTAAAATGCCTCTTGCCTTTTCCCAAGGGCGCAACATCTTTGGCATGTCAGGGGATTCGAACCCAGGACATTTGGATTCTGGGCCAAATACCCTAACGGTTAGGCCAACACAACACGACGATTTTAGATTCTAAGTAGCGCTTGGTGTAAGATTTTAGCTAGCTTAAGGGAAACAAAAATAAAAGTTGTACTTCCGTGACAAGACACCACTACTGCGTATCCGATTACGTGATAGGCAATTTGTCACTATCCGTTTTCACTACGTCACCGTAAAGTCGTTAACCCAGTTACCATGGATTTGGATAGAGTACAAAGTGCCCTAAATGCCTCGTCCTTCCTCATTGCATCATTTATTTATAAAGTAGTATAGGGATTGGCTCGTGGCGTGGTGCTTGTGATGCGCCAGTTTGAAATACGTGACTAGTCGGGCAAGTTTGTAACCTCCTTTGCAGACTTCTAGGGACGATGGAGTTTATATTTGAGGGCTAGGGGTAGGGGGAGCGATTTTGAAAATGGGCCAGGTCGATCGTTTCCGCGCGCCTAAAAACAGAAATACATCTTAATATATACATGTGGAAATTTTGTAGCCTCCTTCGCAGACTTCTAGGGGGCCGTTTTTTTTTTGTGGGGGGGGTGCTTAGATTCGAGATTCTCAAAATGGGCCAGGTTCTCTAATATCGGGCCGGGGAGATCGCATACGCGTGCCTCAAAAACGTAAATACATCGTTATATACATTAAAAACATGAGCACTGAGGCAAGCATATAACTCCCCGGCATTAGAGAAACATGGCCCATGTTGAAAATCGCGAATCAGCGCTCCCGCCAAAAATAAGTCTGCGAGGAAGGCTAGCAATCTTAGCGATGTACCTAAAATATTTTGATTCAATATTCTTTACGTGTTTAGTGATCTTAGGCAGGAAAAGGACAAATGAACTTGTACCACGATAGTCTGAAACGAGGCCCATTTCGAGAATGGACTGAACTTCAGGCTTAATAAATCTATAATTTATTCATTGTCAAAGTGTTAACTGTTATAGATGTCCCACTTTACAAAAAAAAACGCTGTAAGAACATAGAAAATGCATTCGACATTTATTTTTACCCGTACTTTTACTACCAACAGGTCGATCATTTTCAATTCGAAAAAGAGAAAATAAGACAAAGACATCATTACAGTCTCCCCACGACGGACCAGTGTTATGGTATGACCCGCTGTCACTAAGCCTATGGTATGCGGAGGGTTATTTGTCAGCGCCTGCCATATTTCAAATACTCTCAGTCTTTGTGCAGCATGCCATAAATTTCAGCTATAATGCTGTTATATTCATATTCATACAGTGTGATACACCTTTAACGCTGTTGCTTCAAGCGTTTTAAGACATCCTATCAGCAACCTTCGGTAAGGACTTATGACCATGGCGTAAGTAAATATATATAGATACAACTGTTGATTACTTGCGATGTTAGTTTGATACACCAAGTCACAAGTATGTCAAGTAGCTGCTTTAAAACTCCTTAGGGGGTTAATTAAGCTGTATAGGTCCCTCTACGCAAATAGCAAAGATAGTGTAATGTTGAATTGTTTTCGTCGCTGTGTCTTTACTCTAAGCCTGAACTAATAAGATTTGTTTTGTTTTTGTCTTATACTGACGACTGTCTTTGTTTACTTTGCTTTATTTTCAGAGCCGGCCAAATCTAGACAGAAGATATATGGACGTGTATCTGGAACATATATATGCTGACGTTGTCGTCTTGTGGTCGCACCAAATGTAATTAGTATCAACGAGACCTGAAGGGGAAGATGTCAAGATGCTTCGGCGAGATGCTCACAACCGGTATGGAACGAAGAAAACGTGATCTCCAAGCAGATGTTGAAAGGCAAAAATCGTAACATTTCTCAAGCTCTGTTCCCGGAGCACTGTGCCTTTCCCCCGGTGGCCGATGGACACTGTATAGGCCCATGGACACTGCCTTGGCCCATGGAAACTGTATTGGTCGACATAACAATCAACAATAACAATTTTGCATGAAGATCTGCTTGAAGATTAAGGAAACGCGACGGAGTATGGTGGCAAGCCGGACTCGTGTATTCTTAACTCTGAAAGAGGACATATCTCAGACTAGACATCTCTACGACAACACAACGCATTCGTCCGGAATTCCATAAATTAGCAGTTACTTGCTATATTGATTTTGAATATGGGTTGTCGGGCTAGACCCTCCTGCTTTCTGACGTAGATGAATTTAGGTTTTTTGTTCGTTTATGTCGGCCATTTTTGGCAAGACTTCTTTTGGCGTGCACTCTAATGTTTTTGGTATGCAGGAATGCTAGACACGATTGACTTCGCGCCTTAAGGGAAACTAGGATGCCAAATACATCTCAATAATTTTAAGGTGATTGACCTTGTAAAGAGGAATCTGATAACTCAGTTAAGTCAAACGGCTGAGATTCCAACGTGTTTCGACCTTTGGATGTCGTCCCATAGATGAGACAACATGATCAACGAGAGCATCACGATGTCGTCATTAGCAGACGATTCCGTTGCCATGGTGAGGCATTCCGACTATGGCAGGCAAAAGTCCTGGCCAAAAGGAACTCTGATAGATGACATCGGAGCCACATTGACAGGCGGGCCCGCGCAGAGAATAACATCCGGGGACTATGAACCGATGCCAGAGGAAAGCACAACATCCGGGGACTTCGAGAGGACTACATCCGGGGACTACGAATCCGAGCACGCGCAGAGAATGACATCCGGGGACTACGAATCTGCAGCGCTGAGCGACTGCCAATGGCCGACCACTTGGACGATGACGTCAAGCACTGCTTCCTCTTGTTCCCAGCGTGTCGTCATCAACATCAGCGGTCTTCGCTTTGAAACTTGCTTGAGAACACTAAACCGATACCCAGACACCCTTCTGGGGAACCCTATGCGCAGGATGGACTTCTGGGATGAATCACGTGACGAGTTCTTCTTCGATAGAAATCGGCCGAGTTTCGACGCCATCTTGGATTACTACCAAACGTGAGGCAAAATAAACAGACCGCTTTGCGTGCCTCTCGACGTGTTTTATGAGGAATTAAAGTTTTTCGATCTTGGCGAAGAAGCTCTGTCCAGGCTTCGAAGGAGCGAAGGGTATCTGGACAAGACAGAAGAGACGGTGCTACCAAACAACACGATCTTAAGACATCTTTGGCTACTATTCGAACATCCGGAAAGCTCAAGAGCTGCTCGCATGGTGGCCTCTGTGTCTGTGGGGTTCATAATTATATCTGTCGGGGTGTTGTGCCTTGAAAGCATCCCTAGTTGGAAGCCTGAACAAACTAACAAATCCTCACTACAAGACTTACTGAAGGCATTTGAAGAACCATTTTTCCTAACTGAAAGTATCTGCATCGGATGGTTTCTCATAGAGTTTTTGATACGAGCAATTTCGTGTCCATCGAAGAAAAAGTTTTTCTCACAAGCAATGAATGTTATAGACTTGCTCGCTATTTTACCCTATTTTATAGAAATTTTGGTTATTATTGTGGTGGATTGGATCGGGACAAGGTCACATAAAATCGAAGCCATCTTCCGCGTGGCGCGATTGGTCAGAGTGTTCCGGATCTTCAAACTAACACGTCACTCCGCAGCCATGAAAGTTCTCGCGAAAACTCTCAAGTCGAGCCTCGGAGAGTTGGGTCTGTTGTCCTTCTTTCTGGTCCTCGCCACTCTCCTTTTCTCCACGTGCGTCTATCTAGTGGAAGAAGGGAAGGAAGACAGCGATTTCGAGAGTATTCCGTCGGCGTTTTGGTGGACTATCGTTACTATGGTTACGGTCGGGTACGGCGACATGATACCGAAGACACCTGGCGGTAAAGTGATCGGGACGCTGTGCACCATAGCTGGTGTTCTTGCGCTTGCACTTCCGGTTCCGGTTATAGTTGCCAACTTTACCCGTTTCTACCATACGCGAGGGTCAATTGAGGACATCCAAGTGAAAAAGCCAGCACAGAAGGGAAAGTTGAAGTCGGGTTTTGAAAAACTGTCACCTTAGCAATAGACATGGTGTAATTTACATATTCCAGCTTAAAGAAATCTCTATACACAACTTGTGAAAACAACAATAGAAAAACAATGAAGGTACCGACCCTCCGAAAACAAAAACTTGCACGAACTTGTACCACTGTAATGCAACATTACTACTTAATTTTTTGACAAAATTGTAGCTTGCAATTTTCAGAGAAAAAACAAGATGATTTTTCTGATTTGCTAGAAAGTTTAAGTTTCCGCTAAAGCAACACATTATTAATATACAGGAAATTCTTACGATCAACCTCTTTGTTGTCCGCCTTTTTCGTCTTCAGAACATTCATTCACTAGTCACCTCCACCGAAAAGGTTAAGTTGAAGGAAATTAACTGTACCGTTTCATATTTAATCGACCAGAACGTTTAGCACAAGGGACAAGTCATACCTAAGAAAGCCTTTAAGCCCCCTTTCACTGGACCCGCGGCACGCTGGCGGCGTCGCTGCGTCCTAAATTGGATCTGTGTTACCCTTGACTTTATAATGGGAATATCATTCAAAACGTACAAGTATTACCAAAACGAAAACAAAACACACAAAGCTTAAAATGATTCGTTTTTTGTCGATGAAATTCGTTGAGTGCTTTGTCAATTCGATCGACCGCAGCGACGCCGCCAGCGTGCCGCGGGTCCAGTGAGAGGGGGGCTTTGAGGATAATGATTTTAGCCAGGAGGAACGATTGCAGTGCTCACTAAAACCGCTACATGGCGCGTCTGCTTGGTCGTCAACCGTTTACAACAGTTCGTAGGCCAGTCCCTTGAAAGCTTGCCTTTCTCCTACAAGTCGATAGAAGGCGTTGTCGTAACGCACTTATTATTGGAGCTCCATGCATGCTTTGCAAAGCCTACAACTTTATTCTTTAAGAGTTTTTGCCTGAGTAGTCAGCGTATCCTTCTTTCACCACTGAGAATAATTTTAGATTATTCACAATTCAGATTATCTACAATTATAATCTCCTGAAATGAAATTTAAAAGAAAACAGGTGTATCTAGATCTGTAATTTATCGATGGCATAGTCACCAGTGCTCATTGGCGCAGCAGATTTCCGGTCATTGCTATTTGCAACGGTCGATGCCATATATATATTGCAGAACGGAACACTTAAGCGTATCAACACGCTAGCGTTCCGTCAACACACATGTTTGTTTGCTTGTTTGAACCTTTGTTTATTCATGATAAGCTCCAAACGGGACGCAGGCCGCTTTTCATTGAGGTCATGAGGGAAGAGGTAAGGGTCAGATAAATAAAGCAGAGATACACAGTCATTTGAGTCTTAATAACTCTACTTATATCATTACATATTTATGGTACAACAATATACCATTGCTACAACATACAGTGCTAGTAGGGCACAAGTTTGGGTTTTCTTGGCGTAGAGGATCAGGGTTACGACTGGGCTTTTTGACCCGGGTTGGAACCCGAGTTAGCGCTCTTTCTTTTTTTCGCTAAATTCTCTACCATTTTCACGTTTTATACGTTTTCCCCGTCGAAAATAGTTATGATTCGCTCGGATATGGCATCGACTGTTTGCGAGACGGAAACATGCTTCGATGGCTCCTTCATTCTAGTCTCTACCAGACTAACTACGCTATAAGGAGGGTTTCACTTGCTGGACCCTCTTTCCGTAGCCAACTGCCTTAGCATATCATTCACTCTATTTGGCCAATTTCTACTATTTTCCTAGCCATCCGCGGGGCCTGGTAGAAGCTACCTTCATACATGGCGCCGCCAGATTTTCCGCCACCATCCCAACTTATACCAGGGTCACATTTCCCAACCGGTCCCCGGGCGGGCTGTTTGTGGAAACGAAAAATCAAATTGTACCTCAATGAATATTTATTTCAGCTTTATTACATCATGGTGTAAACGGACAGAGGGAAACAGGATTTCCTTTGTGATCCCAGTCCGTGAGCCATAAGTATATGTCATTGGGGTCGAAACTGTTGATAGTAAGGGAGTGGTAATGAACTAGGGCAGCTTTTTAAAAGTGATATGAACAAGCTTTGCTCTTAGATAATTTTTGGTACGTTTTAAGTTTTCATTGTCTTTTATATCATACTTTTCGTTCCCAACGACTGCCCGACCGGGCCCCGGATTTGAAATGTGACCCTAGCATAACGAATGCTGTCCGGACTTACAACATTTCCGACCCTAGGATCGAACTCCGGCCCACGGATCCACGGAATTTGATCAAAATGACCAAACGGCGGCGTTGCGTTACCGCTTTCGCCACGGGGATATATATGGCAACACACTAGCTAATCAACAACAATAAAATCAGCAGCACTCTACAACAGCGACGATGACGTCACCTATATCGATATTGATATGAACTTTTCATGACCCAGGGGGGAGGGGGGCAGCTAGCTTGTTCTGAAATGACATAATGGTATCATATCGATTTTACGTGGCCGCTATCTTCCCCTATTTTCGCCTGTGATTTTTAATTTCGATGCCAGTGCTCACTCTTCCGCTTTAGTGGCTCAAGGGATTCATCACGGCTGGTCTAATTGTTTTAAAGAGTTGTTAGGGGCGTGATGGGGCGTTCTAATTAGCATGCCTCTGCGGCGAGGTCTGTACGGATACAGGCACAAATATTGGGGCATATCATATCTTTAGGGACACTGATGTATAATTTTTGGTTTCCATGTGAGGAAGGTTTTTCGATAGGTACAGGAGTCATGGGAACCCAGGATGGATCCGGAAGGAGTTACTGTCTCACAGGAAAAAGCAAAAATGTGAATCCCTGATGGGGCGTTCTAATTAGCTAGCCTCTGTGGCTGGGTCTGTACGGATACAGGCACAAATATTGGGACATATCATATCTTTAGGGACACTGATGTATAATTATTGAGCAAAGAAAGAAACGAACTAGCGATTATTTCGAAATTCTGCATTGCAGTAAATCTTTATCACTAGATATGAAACACGACATTTTTGAAAGCTTTGTTTTTGGGCGTTAAATTTGGGTTACCTGAGAACGGAGTGTGACAAAGACGACGTATGTTTTTTGTACGACTGTCTAAACTAACAGTTTTCAGGTTCAAATACAGGCTCTTATAAAACATATACGATATACCTGAGTGTGTCCGCTGGCTAAATAAATAAATGAAATGAAATGCCAAAATGTCGACGAACAAAAGTCACCCGAATAGTGACACAAGGACATAGAATAAGCTTTCATATCCCGTGTGGGGTCCATTATCGCCAAAATGAATAGCAGTTTTTAGATTAAACTCATCAAACGACACATAGCAAAATTACGACAGAAATACGTCGACGAAAATTGTTACACATGACACATAAGAATTGTATGATACCAAAAGAAAAAGTGAATCTTTCATGTCCCCTGTGTGTCTATTATCGCCCGATTTGAATTTTAAACCAACAGTTTTTAGATTCAAATATGGGTGATACAGCAATGACACAATAACAACATTTCGACAGAAAAACATCGACGAAAATTGTTACACCTGAACACAAAAAAAGTGTGTTACGAAAGGAAAAAGGAAGCTTTTCTGTCCCTTGTGGGGTCTATTATAACAGTTTTTAGATTTAAAAAAACGACTCATAGGACGACACGTAGTAAAAGTTGGACAGAAATACGTCGACGAAAATTGTTACACATGCATATGAATACAGAAGAAGTGTGTTACCAAATGGAAAGACGAAGCTCAGTTCTTGTCCCTTGTGGGATCTATTATCGCCCAATTTGAATGTCAAACTGTCTCCAGATTCAAATACCGATTCATACGACGACACATGGCAAAATTTGGACAGAAATACATCGTCGAAAATTGTTACACCTGAAGACGGAAAAAGTGTGTTACGAAAGGAAAAAGGAAGCTTTCCTGATCCTGTCCCCTGTGAGGTCTATTATCGCCCAATTTGAATACATGATATGCACATGAAGCGCGACCCCATCCATTTTCCGTTTTAATTGAACGGAAGGCGGTTTGGACAGCGACAAGACACCGTGCTAATTCACTTCGCCCAAAAAGGCGCTGTGGCGTGAAGCGGAGGTGGCGCCTTGGGAGGTAGGATTTCAAACTAGGATCTTAAGACTGCTTTCAAACTTCTAAGAATAAAAGTTTTGGAATTCCAGGTTGTATGAGCGCCTCTTCTTCCTTACTTCGGGGCGAGTCGGGATTCTACGTTGGCTTAGGAGGTGTCAAGTTTCCGTAGCGGAATATTACTGAACATTCGCGACCATACTTGAGGTCATATACGTTTCTAAAGATGGTTTCGTTTATGAAAAAAAAACACCTATACGTGGGAAAGGAAATTTATGCTTGGAAACATCGAATCATTGGCGCTAAAGATTCGAACTCTAACTCCTATGTGCCATGTTAAAAATCCCGGGGTGCCATGTTGAAAATCGGCACCATGTGCCATGTTAAAAATCTTTATGCAAAGATGTCTACCCCAAGCCATGTCTACGGTTAAGGCATGCAGACCCACTGCACAAAATGGCCTCGTATCCCGGCGTATACGTACAGGGATTCCTCCGGAAATATTCCATATCCCGGTGCGGATTTAGCGTTTCCGTTAATTATATCGGATACGCTAAATCCGCACCGGGAAATGGAATATTTCCGGAGGAATCCCTGTACGTATACGCCGGGATACGAGGCCATTTCGTGCAGTGACCGTTCTTTCGTTATATTGTTCGTTTCTTACGTCTTTATGTATATCATTCCTCTGTTTTTGTGTTTTTGTTTCGCATAACTGGTAAACCGCCGTTAGGCGTAACACAACAGTTTTCTACAAGCTGTGTAAGACCAGCTAGTGAGGTTTGATCCACTCACACCGGGATGGAACCCTGCTCCTTTCAATGAATGCGGTCAGGGATATTTAACGTGCTCGAGGTGTGGCTCTCCTCAAACACGGGACCTCCGAGACGTCCTATCCGAGGGAACGACACATTTTGAAATAGTTTCTATTTCTAGAAGAATCATTTACTAAGAAAAAAAATGCAAAATATTCACTATGAAGGTAGTTTTTCTGCTATCTAAATTTCAATTCCACTAGACGGCGATCGTGCTGCGACCTCACTGCGACCTAAACTGGATTTGTGTAACCCTGGACATCAAAATTGGAGTATCATGCAAAATTTACAAGTATGGCCGAAAAAGACAGCAAACATACAAAGCGTAAATTTAAAGGATTTGTTTTCTGTCTTTGAAATTCGTTGAGTGATGTGCCGAATACCTCGGTCGTAGCGCGGTCGTAGAGTAGTCGTAGCGAGATCGTCGCCCTAGTGGAATGGGGGATGTAACACATTGCCAAACGTGCATGTATGTAGATCCCGTTCATTTCTATATAGACCATGCGTCCTTTTCCTCTTAATGTAATTAGCACGCCCCGGTTACTACCACACACATGCATCTAATGGAACTTAGACCCTTTTAATATTCAATAACCGTAAGTGCGTGCTATATTTGATGAAAGCTAATTAAGTCCAGTCATCAAGCATGCACGTATACGATTACAGCCCCGCGGCAATATGGTATGGTACAATTATGATTTTTACTGTATCATGTATAACACTGTCATAATTTGTACTGTATGATGATGAAAAGCACGTCAAAGAACACATCACACCTTTCGGAAAAGAGTAGGGGCATGCCCCGGTGTGCGATGGTCCAAACCTTAAAGTCTGGTCTGGGTTGACATCTTGAAAAGGTGATAGTCACCTGTTATGTCAATCCTTCCACAAATGTGGTAAATCTAAATTAAAAAAAAAAAAATCTTCTTTTGAAGTAATAGCTTTCTTCGTATTGCTGTTTTTGAATTTGATACAGTTATGACTCTCACTGTATCATATTGCTCGTCTACTTCTTATTTCTCTGTGCACTGTTGTGACAATTATAATCTTTACAGTGCTAAACTTAACGTCTACAATCGTTGTTGTAGAAAGCCATAAAGCTAGCAAAGTAGGATAAGAATCATATCCAAATAAATGGATAATTTAAATGTTAGATGCACTATTGTATTTTGGTACACAAGGCGTTACAAAGAGGTGGTCACTGAGCCCACCCTCAAAAAAGGTATAGCTAATTTTTTCGAAAAAGTTTGTCAAAAATTGAATTATCCTAAGCACTTACTTACAATGATGTCTTGAACTCCATATAACCTTGCGATAACCTTCAAAAAAGTAAGATGTCCTTCTTCGATAGAAATCCTTTTACCATTTTTCTGCTTTCTTAAAAGCCACGATATTAGTCTTAATTCGATGTCTCTTCAAGTAACCTCTAGATAGATATCTCATAATAGTTTCTTTTACACGATTTTTGATGACCTTCCGAAAAAAAACGCACTCTAAAAGACGTAACGATTCATTATGGGGTGACACAATTTTGTCCACTTTCGTAAAAGCCGAGGTTTTACGCTTAATTCAGTGTCCCTACAAATAACCCGTAGATAGGTATCTCATAACAGTTCCTCTTACATGATTCTAGAACGAGATAGGACCTATTACATGACTACAACCACCACTTTGGGGTTCGAGGGAGCCGCAAGTTTCCATGTTAATCGAGTTAAACCAGATCCGAAGATAGCGTATTTGTCAGTCCTTATTTGGGATAGTTTTATTAACTACCAATGAGAAGAAGTCATCCATCAATTTGGTGAAAACTACGCTTATTTTCGCATCTGTTCCCAAATCGATAATGTTATCTGCTTTCTCAATCGTGGGAAATTTCTGCGGTTAGAGAAACTGACCGATTTCTAAGAACTCCTAATCATGAAGGAAATCTACGTAACAGAAAGTTTTGAGTTGAAGTTTTAACTTTGTGCCATTGTAGACAAAAGGCTCCGTCATTTATTCTAATAGATGGGTTCGGTATCTTCTTGGTAGTCCTATAGTTCTTCTGATGGTTTCGAAAATCTTTCTTAAATTTCCAAAAATGGAACGAATTTGGCGGGACACTGTACTATATCATCATTATATACTAATATGTACAATCTCCATTTTTCTAAAATCAAAAGTATGTCTTAAAAGCTTTATTTTCTTTTTTGTGTGTGAACAATCATTAGGGCAATAGTTAGTACATAATGTTCATATCAAATCATCTGTGGTTTGAAAAACATATTTTGTTTACCTGTCATATTTCTTTCTGGTACAAAATTTGGTAGTGAGAACATCTAGTTTGCCAATGAAATATTAAGGTTTATCATATACTAGTAGCTACGCTGCCTAAATGTTTTGTACATTATTTGTGGAATGGGGGTCAAGTGTTCAATTCCCGTACCAGCTTTCCCAATCTACTTGTTTTGCTTTTAGTTTTGCTCTCTTATTCGTTGATACGTTTCCTTTGTTTCCTTTGAAAAAAAATGTATTGATACATATAGTAATACTAATACTACGGTGTCTTATTTTGAATACTACAAGCAAATATATTTCCTAGATCACACAGTCCAAGAACGTAATATGCATTCGCAGGACTCCATGCGATCAGTCTGACTGATGGATTGTTTGTATTTGTAAACAATTAATGTCAAAGTCATCTGTAAACAATATTAATGGCAAAGTCAACTGTAAACAATAACTATACACCCTTTAAACTCTTGACCAGCACGGTACCTCCGTTATAATGTATATATCAGGCGCGTACAGGAGTTCTTGTCTTGTAGTTAGCTACAACAGAATTCATCACGGTTTCTGTAAGATTTGTGGTCATTTTTGCATCAGAATTTCGTTTGTCCCGTACGATATCTTTTTCTACACAACATTTGGAAATTACATACACGGGATATCATCCTTATATACGCGAACACGAACCTGTATACGATATGCGTTCTGTCGAAGTGCTACGCTAGCCCACCTCCACTTTTAATGAAGTACTAAAATCCGTCCTGGGCTCAGCCGGCTATGAAATCTCACTAAAAGGGTGCAGCCAGGCTAATTAGCTTAAGTTCGCCCGGGTTAATTTATTCATTAAGCAGAAAATGCATGGTAATTAGTACGGGGTGCTCTCTCAAGAGATCAGCCCTCACATAAGGGCGTAGTCTCTGAAGAAGAACACAAAAACAGATTCCCTCGTGCCCTAATTTTTTTAGACCAAATCATTCCATTTGGAAAATATACTTTGTGGGTTGAACAATATATGATTGTGTTGTTGATAGTAAGGAGTGGCCCAACTTTCTACACCTACTAATTTTTTAAAGCATATCAGTATCAAAATGTACGGAGAGCCATTGCTTTGTAGCATGTTCGATTTTCATTTTGGCTTGCGTAATTCTACCAAAAAGGCTATTTTGAGGATTATATGCCTGTTCAAAAATAGAATTTTGATAAACAAACTTTGATAAACAAAATGTGAGCCTACCTGCTAAATTGCTACTGACGGTTGCTGCCCCAAAATGACACGGCGAGAAAACCACCTGCCTTAAGCCTGAATAATAAGAATGGCGTTTGTGATAATGTTTTTATTGGTAAATTTGTTCATATACATGACAATCTTCATTCAAAACGCGTTGACGGACATGTTTCGTCTAACGGTTTGATTTACGTGCATTTGATGTCGCTAAGTCATGGTTTCTGATAAAACGGGTACATTTGTTTCTTTACATGACACGAAAAAAATAATCAGTAAAGAACTTTGTGTTGTATAATTTGTTTAAAAGGGCTATCTCTTGTAACATCTAAATTTCAAAGACTTGTTCCAAAATACTAATTATAGCACAACGTTGAAGGCATTGTGGAGAATTCTTGAAACGGACACAAATTATATAAGTGCACTTGTATGTAAAGACTACAGACTAATTAGACAGTATAGCCTTGAAAGTAACGTACTAGGAATCGCTGCTATCCGTTCCAGGAACTAATTAGGCAACATAGCCTTGAAACTGGCACAGCATACCCTGCTACTAATTCCCGTAAAATAAACGAGGGAGCGTAGAACTCACTAGCTGCGTAGGAATTCTCGAAAACTGACGCAACTTGGGAACAGCTGCGAACGAGTTCCAAGAAAGTGATGCTAAAATAGACACTCTGCTGAACGCCTTCCAGGAAGAAGATGAAACACAGGTACTCCTGGAAAAAAGAAAACATTCCTTGAACCCAAATCAAGATTTAAATCAAAACGAACGAAATGCACAACATGAAAACCACTACGACCTATTCGATTCCCTGCCTAGTTAAATAGTGACGGTTACACAATCGAACTACATAAAACCTACTAAATCACACACACACAAAAAAAAGAAATAATAAGGAAAACAACGACATACATATGGATGGAATACGAAATACAACAGCTAGAGATGTACCCGGCTATAGGTGGAAGGAGGGCTGTATAGGGTATACGGTACTCTAGCCCGGCAGACCTGAGAGTGCAGTGAGTGGTTTAATTGCAGCTTCGTAACGCAATGTCCGATCATCCGAGTGCAAACCCTCAACCGCATGTGAAACATATCAAATGTGGCGTTACCAAGGCCGTGAGTGTGAGCGAGTCCAGCACGTAAACCAACAGGAAGGTACCTCATAGAGGAGAGCTTAGACGCGGCGATTGCAGTACCGTATAGAGGCTGAAGTGGGGGCGGACGCCAGGTGACTCCGTCCCGAAGAGCATCATCCCAGGTCCGGCGTGTTTATTGATCCCCGAGGTGAGAGGTTACAGGACACAACCGGGACGTGAAGTTTGAACTGGCGGGTTGAGAGCGGAGCAGGGCCGAAGGGGATACCGGTGAATCTAAGGTAAGGAAAGGAATGTAAAGTTTTCTAAGGGCCCGGTCTCATTCGTCGTACGATCATCGTACTATTGCAAATTGAGGAGTTTCTTAGATAGTCGTGCATATGTCGTAAAACTTCGTCTGTTTTGTTACGGAAAAGTAAAGGCTTTTTTAAGATACTTGTTGGCGGTTGAAAAGTGTGCGACATCAAAATCTTATGACGACCAACGAAGAATGTGATCACGTCGTATAAAGCCATAACAAACGTAACGTTACATTGTCATGCTCGTTTACTAGTACATATTATTCAATATCATCCATTTTGCTTTACTTTTTAACTACTTTCCATTGACCATTTCTGTAACACTTTTGACAAACAAAGATGCCCAAATTAACGTGTTTATGTCCAGTTCATACTTATAAATTACAATCTGTTGTTGATACAAGGCTAAGTAAGGAGGCTAAAAAAATAGTTTGTTTTTTCATACAATAGTTTCGATACAATTTATTGTAAAGATTGTAGATTCGGGTACAATACAAAATTTAGTATGGCAGAATGAACTGACTGTTCCCTTTTGAAAGGGTAATTCTGACAGATGGCGCTTCACTGCTCATACGTAAAGATGACGACCGTTTTCAAACTGTGCGGGAACAATGGTCGCGTGACCATCGCTTTGGCACGCCTTGGCACAATCAAAGAACACACACAAACTTTCTCCGGCGTTTGCCTATGACTGCCCCTGGGACTTATACATGGTACTGAGCATGGACATACAGACACGGCGACTTTTTTCTGTTTTTACCTCCATGAAAAATGGAGGTATAGTTTTTGATCTGTTTGTCTGTGTGCGTGCGAGCGAGTTCCGGTACAGTATCTTAAAAACCTCTGGGTGGATTGTGATACATTTGATATTTTGCTAAGAGTATTGTGGACCCGATGGTCAAGGTCGATTTAGGGCCTCCTGGTGGCCGACTTTGGTACTGCAGCAGAACTTTTTTGTATCTTAGGTCCTGAACAAGCTGTGGTCATGTTGTTTCAACTATGCTGTGACCTATTTTTCCTGCCCTTATTCCATCCCTCCCTTCCAGGTTCCCTAATCTCATTCTCTTACGAAACCGAAAAACCAATCAGAGTTGTCAGTATTGCCTCCAAGTTATAATTGATGATTCGCGGCTTCCTCTGGTCCCCTGTTCCTAACAGGCTTTGTGCTTAGGCCCAATTCTCGTCTCACGGCGCGATGTCGAGATCCCTCGCGACTGGCTCAAATAAAGGGCAAAATAATTAGTGTACCAACATAAATAACGCGTCGTGTTGAGACCAGGGAGGTGGTCATCTAGTACACGTTAAATACCCGACAGGGGAAATTCCCGAAGAAAAACAGCCCAAGTCTCGCGGTGTGTGACCCCGTTTTCCAGAATCTGACCATCATTTTAACCACACAATGTGTCCGTGTGGACATGTATGCCCATCACCGACGTGAAAAGTATTCACCCCATTCTTGCTGTTTCAGTTTATACCGTTAATCTTTGCGGAATGGAATGGAAGAAAAATGCGAAGAAATGTAAAAAGAAAGGATATAATGGCCTTTCGACCTAGATGGTCTCAAAGGCTTTACAAGTATGTTTGATAAGTTCTGTATTCAAGAATTATACTTTAGGTACATTTGTACATTTACACAGCACAGGGGTAGATGTCGAGGCCTTCATATTTGTATTGGTATGTTTTCAGTAAGATGCCACTAAATATCGAGACTATATCATATAGAGGACGTCCGGACAAAAGGCACACAAACTGGAAGTTCTGCTGCAGTACCAAGAATAGCCATCAGGAGGCCCAAACTAGATCTTCACCTTCATGGTTCCAAAATCTACCCCGACCAAATATCATCACAATCCATCCAGAGGTTCTAAAGTTATTCTGACCACAAAGACAGACATACAGACACACATACACCCAAAACAATACCTCAATTTGTCATGGAGGTAAATATTTGGGACATACAGTCCAAAGTGAAATTCGTCTCCTATCAGTTCTGGAAAAAAATGCATGGACAAACGCTCATGCCACCAAAAACCATTTGGTCAACAGAAATTCTATGGAACTATTTTATTCTCTTTGGAGACAATCTTGGCGCAAACTTTGATCATCAAACGACTTTCTTTTGCACGACGTAATGGGCAAAGTTTTCTCGGTAACTCAATTATCATCCATCTCCGCGGTTTGAATCACATCATGGCCGGCCCACACCAGATTATAGGATTAATCTACATATCCTCACTAATCTGGGCGGATTACAACACGCTCTGATGACTCGTTTTTGTTCCAAATAGCAAGGAAATCGACAGTTCGCCCTCCCATGAGGAAGCTGAGTTGATTCTTCCGTTTCGACTCTTCCGTAAGGGAGGGGGTTGGTTGGCAATTGATTATTGCGAAGAGCTAGTTGAAAAACTTATTACAGCAATTAAAACGTAAAATAACTTTAAGAAGGAAATACCGAAATGCATACATGATTAAACCTATTCCAAACTCTAACTCCAAACCCTAACCAGTAATTTGAAACTTAACCTTAACCCCCAACCCCAACCCTAACCCTCGCTCTATCCCTAACCTAACCCTAACCCTAACCCTAACCGCAACCCTAATCCTAACCCCAACCCCAACCCCAACCCTAACCCCAACGCCAACCCCAACCCTAACCCCAGCCCCAACCCTTACTCAGATATATTCGTTGTTCCTAGTAACTATTCAAAGAAAGTATAGATAGAGTGACGTTTTTTTAACAAAAGACGGGAATGATGGCGACAGATTGAACTGAAAAGTCAAAGCAGTACTACTATGTAAAATGTATTAGAAGAATGCGAAAGAATAACTGAACGAAAGAAAAAAAGAAATACACAGGAAAACAGTTACTCATGACACAAGGAACTGGCTAGATTTTGGAATATCCAGCAACTGGACAGCTTTTTGTAAAATTCAGTTTCCAAAATCTATCCGGTTGCTGGCAATTGAGTAACTCTTTTCAAGCGTATCTTATTACCTGGATGTCTAACCCCCATCGACGTAAAAACAAAAGAAAAGGGAAAAAAAGGAAATAACAAAAATCTTCCACCCTGTCCCTACCCAGTGTACGAGCAGCCCATATTGGCTTGGTTCTTGACAAGCTGACCTAGAAACCCCTCGCCGACAGTAAGTGATTTAATAGGTGCAGTGTGGGGAGGAAAATGGACTCCACTTAAGTTTTACTGAGTGAAGTGACCGTCAGCTGAAGCCTCTTGTTCTATCAATTTGCCACGGCGCGATTTAACGAGCCGGCAAACTGTACTGACAGGGGGCACTGTCAAAGCTTTCGTGTCGCTTTGTAATGAAAGTTTATTTTTTACACCGTTCTTTATTCCTCTACTTGCACCGATACACATCAGATTCGTGGGTTAGAATCCCTAATAGGTCTCATTGCAGCACAATTGAGAAAGACCCTAAGCACCGATCGTTTCTTTGTTTGTTTTATTCATATCTCTATTAGTGTTTAATTTTCACAAGACACAGAGAGAGAGAGAGAGAGAGAGAGAGAGTGGGGGAAGAGAGAGAGGGAAAGAGAGAGAGAGACAGAGGCAGAGACACAGACTGAGAGAGACTGAGATTGGCTGGGAGAGAGGAAGAAAGGAACAAGGAAGGAAGGAAAGAAAAGAAAGAGAAAGAGAAAGAAATAGGGAAAGGGGGGAATAGACGATAATACAGAAGTTAACATTTTCCTTCCGTACGCCTTGCGAAAATGCAATGATCTTATTTGATATGTCGGATTTGAGATAACCCCTTAACAGAGACTGTGAATAAAAATAATTCCTTATCGTCCAGCAACAAATTCCACAAGGGAAAACGTATGTTTTTATCGGCTTCGTTAAGTGGTCCGAGGATTAACAACAAACTTTTAACAAAAGTGGTCGTTACAGGTTATGTGGTGCATTACATCAAATCCTTTAATAGTGTAAGAAATAAAACAGGATAAAGAAAAATCAAGATGTTTCAGTTCCGAAGACATTATAGATGAATCATGAATTGTGTCGTTAAGTCTGAAGCTTCTCATTAAACAAAAAAAACACCATCATCGTCATTTCAACTCTAAATCGGATAGTACAATTATTTGTTATACATGTAGGACTACAGTTAAAGGTGCTACAGTACAAATATATGTCCCAAATTTTCATCCGGTGAGTTTATTCTAACGGTAAAAAAAAGTTTAGTACTTCTTTAACGGACTAGTGTAGCACCCTCTGTGGGGAGGTGGGTGCTGCCACTTTACAAGGAGTAACCAAATGCAATCGGAGTGCCTGAACCTTCATCCTTTTAAGTATAGGAAGTCTGTAAACACTTGGGCATAAAGATATAACACCATTAATCCGTAATTCAATTTCTATCTCTCATAAACCATACCCATCTTTTTTGTTTGTCTTGTGTAATGCTTGGGCCCGGCCGGGCAGTTTGCGTGGACGACAAGTATGATAAAAAATTAATCATGAGTATCATTTGTATATGTATTTAAAATTAATTGTTTCATTTTTATTCACACAAACAGCCCGGCCGGGCCCCGGTTTGGAAATGTGACCTTAGCATGACCAGTAAACCGCCGAAAGGCGTAACACACCAGTTTTGTGTACAAGGCTAACATCTGACAGTGAGGTCTGATCCACTCGTACAGAATCATCGATGCATAGTGTTTTAGTGGTGGAATCTTTAACATGCTCGAAGTCTGACTCTCCTAAAAAACGGTACCGTCGGTTTTACTTCCCTAACCGAAGCTAGTTACTCATTTTTACCTTCAGGATCCCAGTGGGAAAATATGTAAAGCGCATCTCCCTGAGACCACCATGCCGTCTGCACCTCTCTACTGATATGGTGTTTGAGAAATAAGTAATTTCGTTAAACAGGTCTGTCACAACTCACTGACTATCAAGTTATGCCAGGGTCACATTTTCACAATTCATATGATTGTTATTTTTGTATAAGTTTGACCTATTTCTTTATAAATTGTTATTCATTATGATACTCATTATGTTTACAACTCAGAATTCACTTTGTAGTTTCTCTTCTTTTCATTTGTTTCATTAGGATTTATGTTACAATTCCAATTTCTTCTTTCGTTAGTTTTTCTTAGTTTCGATTATATATAATTTTGTAAAAATTCCATTTGTGTAGTTTAGGGGAGGCCCCCGAAAAGCCGTATAGGCCTCTGGCCTCCCCTGCATGTATTCTTTGCTCTATTTATCTTTGTTTTATATTGTACATATGCGAATAAACAATAAACAATAAAGAAACACATTTCCAATCCGGGGCCCGTTCGGGCAGTCTTGGGGAACTATGGAATGAAAGATAAGAAAAAACGTAAAAAGTACCACAAATTATTCAGAGCATAGCCTGTGCATATTTATTGATATACATTCTAATATTTTGTTCCCGCAAACAGTCCGGCCGGGCCCCGGGTTGGAAATGTGACCCTAGTATAACCCGGGGGCTACCCCCCCCCCCCCATTGACTGAAATGAGGGCTACCTCATTTGCATAGTTTGCAGGTGATGTCCGAGTTTATTGAACCTAGAAGCGTCAGACATAAACATTTACTATGTTCAGTGTCATACCTACATTATTATAATTAAATATTCAAATTCATCATATCAACGTCCAACCATCCAACATGGTGGACAACTGACTAATACGTCATAGTCACGTGAGTGCAAAAAGTACAAAGATTCTCATCATGTATGTAGCTCGATATTTGTCAATGTCTATCTGGATATTTCCCCAAAGTGACGCATGCCTACATTTTTCAATTTTGATAACCTTCATTTAACGTTGAGCGTCCCTCCCCTAGTTTCAAACCCAGATGTATCATTATTATTATTAATTCATATGCTCTACTAGTTGACCTTTGACCCGCTATAGTAACAACCATGAGCGGATTGACCCCTGCTATTAACCCTCATTTACCCCAGAATGAGTAGATAGTCCCTAATTCGCGACCTGGGATTCGTAACGCCCGCGAGCGAACGTCAATTTAGAGCCTGGCCGGATGACTGATTATTTCTGGCTGTGGCTAGAATTGGTCTGGAGGATACATGTAATTTCTGCCGTCCCGGAAAAATAAGTATATCAAAGAACGTTGACCCAGGGCGGCGGGGGGGGGGGGTGCTTCTCTTTTATTAGGTTGTTTGCTACATTATCCTCATGTTAGCTTGTATACATGTTGCTTATATTAAATAAGATACATTCTAACATTTTAGGTTTTTTTTATATCGAAAACCTATATTTCTTTAAGCAATTTGTCTATTTCAGATATCCCTTTTTCACGTTTGCCTAAAATTTCTTTTTTTCTTAGGGTACCATGTATGTATGCTGCGTATATTAGGTAGAAGAGATTCTCATAACATTTTTTGGGGGGGAAAGGTATATGTCTTTTAGGGAACGACGGCAATATCCAACTATACGACGTATTTCCCCAAAAAAAGTATTCACTTTTTCTTTTTCGACTTTCATTACTTACATGTAGTAGGCTTCACATATACCAACAAACGTCAATGTATCACGTCATTGCTGACTAAGAATGCACATGCACCCTTCTTTATAGAAAACGTGCACCCCTCTGGATTAAAACGGGATGTGTGAGTGACGAACTCGTTTGATATTGGATGGAAAAGGAGTCATTACTCCCCTTAACAGTGCTTATAGATCAGAGCTGGTACGAAAATAAGAGCGAGTTGTAGGCCAAAACATGATTCCCGGGTCACGTTGACCTAGCGATGTGCGTCAGCAACGTTGAGAAGCGGCCGGTTTTTTTGAAAGCGTACTTTGGTTATATAAGTGTCATTTCAGGAGGCCCCGGGTTAACGTTCGTTTATATAAGTGTTGGTAAAGGTCGGCGTGACCCGGGAAAAACGTGCGCGCTATATTTGCGGCAACTTGAGAAGGGAAATCTCCAGCCTTGACTCTAATTTAATTCGTCTGAAGGCGCGTGCAAACGCTTTGCTGTCAAGGATGCTAGTGTTTGGTCTCGCTAGCGTATGAAACTTCCGTATGGCGGTAAAAACTAATTCTGACTTTCTTTCCAGAGGTTCTGTAAGAGAACCCCCCTCCCCCATGTTTCAAAAGAAGAGGGAAGCTGTTTAAAGGTCGCCCCTCCCCCGTAATACGCTGTGGCCCTTCGGAACACGACAATTTACAGGGCATGTACATTCGACTATTTCTATCAGTAAAATGCAAAAGAAACGGCATTCGTGACCTAAGATCCTATAGTTTTGTGTCTGAAATGTCTTAAATCATTGTTCGTGACCTAAGATCCTACAGTTTTGTGTCTGAAATGTCTTAAATATTGTTCGTGACCTAAGATCCTATAGTTTTGTGTCTGAAATGTCTTAAATATTGTTCGTGACCTAAGATCCTATAGTTTTGTGTCTGAAATGTCTTAAATATTGTTCGTGACCTAAGATTGTATGGTTTTGTGTCTGAAATGTCTTATATATCGTCATTCTTAATTTCAAACGACGGGGTTTGAACAAATAGTACCCTCATTATGCCACCTGCCTAGATCCCAAAATTACACCCCTCCTCTTCCATCTGTTTAGTGACAGTAACGGAAAACGATTTCTGGACGTAACTCTTTTTCTTCTATCTCTACCTTACTTCCAATATGACGACACTAGCCAAGGCGCTGCCTTGAGTGGTACACTACTTATAAAGCACGAATCAAGTGCTCTAAAAAGGATAACAGCTTTTTTGAGCAGACTCCAAAAATCCACGCACTGCATGTCCTAGAAAATGATGACGCTAAATCTTCTAAACGTGATGGAGAACTTACGACATATAGATACTAACCGTCACGTGTCGGGGGAAGAGTATTCAATTTTAGCATCGCTCCTGACACCGGCAGATGATTTGACGTCACATCGGTATCTCTCGGCTGCCATCCCGTAGCCTCTTCAAGTCACGTTTTCTCAACGATTCTTCTGAATATCCTTGAAATAGCGCAACGCCAAGGAAACTCTCAATTCGTCTTACGGGGAAGGAAATAGTTATCAATGTCACCGGTGAATCATGGATAGCTTTGCAAAAAAAATATCAATTTTCAAAACATGTGCTACGATTAGCTTGTTGAACGCATCGAAACGTTACATGTCATCCTTCACGTATCGGAGTTGTTAGATTTTGATTAAAAAATCGGATTGTTTATAAGTAGGTTAATATAGCTTACAATTATCTTGCTAAATAAAAAGATCGTCATGAAGAATAAAAAAGGCCATACAGATACGAGGAGTCGAGTGACTTAAACATTATTTTTCATACATACATATGTTTATCTTCGAAGCATCCGAAGCTTCGAAGCACCCATTGAAATGAATGCACGACCGTCGTTTTCTATTTTATTCTAACCATGTGTCCTGATGTCATATTTTTTTCTGTATAGTGCGTAGTATCAGGAAACTGTAGTGGTTCTTTGCGTTTGTACGTCAACCAAGGCGTCCTCTCGCCGAGCGTCCGGTCCGCACGTGTTCCAGCCTCACGTGTACCTGCCGCGCTTTACGTAACGGCGTCAGAAATCACGTTTTACCGGAGGATATAAGAAACCGAGGGGATAAATATCAGTTATATAACGGCTTTTTTTTCAAATTTTCAAAATAGATTTCGGTTCTTTATTTTTCGTGACTTTTATCTGAATATACGACTCTGAAATGGGAATGTTTTTTTAATTCATATTTTCTTCATACACTGATCTCCAGTGAGTTTTTGACGTAAATATGTCTCTATACTATAACTGTAGTGTCAATACAATCACACAGTTCTTAATGTTAGAAACCACCTTATCAAAGAATGCTGTTAGTTAAGAGCTATTGAATTCAAATATGTCAACGAAGGTTAGACACCCAGATAATAAGATACGCCAAATATCAGTAACTCAAAGCAAATGGAGAAACTGAATATGATTTTTCCAAAATCATAAGATACGCCAAACAGCAGTTACTCAAAGCAAATGGAGAAACTGGATATGATTTTTCCAAAATTATATCCAGTTGCTTGAGTAACTGCTATTTGGCGTATTGAAATACGTTAATATAAGGAGAGGTAGTTCTTGTATACTCGCTAGTTTTAAAGTATGGTTGACAGCTAATATTTGCTTTCCGAATTTTTTTATTAATTTTCTACAAAAATTTAATATTTCTTTACGCTAGCACGTGTCTGTGCGACACGTGCTCCCTATGCACGTTGCTTTTTGGCTTGTTATACAACGGTTTTGATTATATAAACCGTTAGAAAGCGTGCCAGTAAGAAAAGTCGTTGCATAAGAACACGGCATTCACGTGGTCGGCAAAACGGCAGGTAACTTTGGCGCGTGGGTTGTTTCATTCCACAAGCGGGGGCGTTCGTTTGCACATTTGCAAAACACCTTATCTGTTCCGTATTCTTGAGAATCTTACTGTTAAGTACTCTAGAATTATCTTATGATACGTAATGACGTACCAATATACCTAGTTCACTTGTCTGCTTCTCAAAGGAAGAATAATAAACATTAAATCTGGTTCAAAGTGGTATGGTCTATCACGTGACTTAATGGGTGGAAGGAAGGCGCGAAATAGCCAGTGCCCACTATTAAACTCAATCAACTTGAGCGTGTACTAACAGTCGCACGTTGTTCAGTGTTTAAGATGGACCTTGGATAAAATAACGACAATTTTATACCGATTTTTCCTGGAGGAATTATTTCTCAAAACTGGATTATCACTCTAAGGTAAGTTTATCCCATTTTTGTTCAAAAACTTGCTTTTTAATGAGGAATTGAATTGCACAGTCGCTTTGTCCATTTACTTCAGAATTTTTACCGTCTTTTAAACCGAGCGCTGCCAGATTTTTCAACAATATACCATTCTTCTTTGGCTTTTTTTTACCGAATTCTCGGTCCAATAATTTCCTTCGCGAAAATATTGTTTTTTGAGAAGCCCTGTTTTAGAGCATAGAATTCAATCATATAGGCTAGAAAAAAAAATTAAAAAAAAATTAAAACACATAACTGAAATTCTGCATGAAAAAAACAAACACACAAACTGTTGACATTTTCACCACCCTTCTCTGCTTTTTGGTTTCTCTCCGAATTGAATTGGTTTTTAATTCTAACAGCTTAAAAAAGTAACATCAGTGAAGATGGCCTACAAGATTTTAAGACTCGTGCCCATCACTGTCTCCTTAAGAAGCAAGAACACTTAACAGCCGTGAAGCATTCATTATGAACTAGAGTGCTGTGCAGAAATCTCTAGCCTATTTATATTTAGTAGTCGTTTTGAGATCTGTGCCTATTGTTAACCGCAGCATGTTACATAAAATATAGTCTATTGTTCACAACAGCATGTTGTATCAAAAGTAGTCTATTGTTTACTACAGCATGTTACATAAAAATACGTATATCCCACGAAGAGTGGAATAGTGGCACGAGTCAAAGTTATAATTTCACTGGCCCTGATTGTTATGTTCCTTTTTATTTGCACTATGAACGCTTGAGCGGATTGAGTCTATAGTGTCTATATCCTATATTCAAAAGGATAAGACCCTATGGTATTCCATGAGGTATATATACTGTAAATGGTGAATATTCGCGGTGGTTTAATGCTTGCTCTGCCGCCTGCCCGCCTACACCCTCGTTTAATCCGCTAACTTAAAACCACCACGAGCACTTAATTGTCTCCCTACTACCTCGAAATCAAATCCCCGTAAACTTAAATGCAGTTACAGTAAAAAAAAAGGGCAATGCTGGGCACCCAAGCTAAGTATACCATATATTTACAATTATAATCATATCTTGTCCTGTGATGATACTCTTCTCGAGAGTACTGTCATTCATGTCCATCTGCCTATTTACCTTTTTAAAACATGTTTAACTTTATGTATATAAAAGAATTGTTTTTCAGAATTCTACACCAGGTAAGTGCTTCACTACAGGTAGGAACGATTCTATGCTTTGTTTCAACTCATTTACCTCCACATGTATGCAGACTATGTCATTTTATCTAGAGTTAAGTTTTCTATAGCTAGATGATACATGCCTTATATGGCCTGTAGCTAAGGTCATCAAGTTCGGTTGCCATGGCGATGACAGCTGGTCGCCATAGCAACGATTGACATTGTGTGGTAGCAAAAATATGCAGAACACTTTTATCTATGCAAACTAGATAAAAAATATCAATATCAAGTAAAAACAGGTAGAGATGTTTTTGAATAATAAGATACCCCATACGGCCTAGCAAAATATATTGGATACCCCTGGACACATATAGAGTTGTCCATGAAGTGCAGAAATAAAGGTATATACACGTCCAAACACGGAAAAAACTGCTTGGAATACAGTTAGCGTTAACGCGTAGCGGTATCAACGTTAGGAGATAATATTTTGCAAACATAACAGTTCTTAAATAGTCCTTTATTCCAGACGCATGTGTTACAGTTATGCTACGCCATTCTGTAACATATCTCTTGCACGTATTAAGTGGTGGGTGGGTGCTAATTTGAATAAGGTTGTCATAGCAACGCTTAATGTCTGCGACTCTAACGCCGTGCCAATTTGCATACCAGCACCGCGGCCAAACGGTTGTCATAGCAACGCTTGATGTCTGCGCTCGAAACGCGGCATGGCATACGCAGATGTCAAATATAGGTTAGGGTACTTAGATCCTTCAGTGTATGAATCCCAGATATGCCTTGCTCTAGCATTTTTTTGTCAACTAAACAGTTTTGGTCTACTAGGACACTGTATGGTATTTATCATTATTCATTCATTATTTGGTAATATATCACGCTACCACCTATCTCATACTAATCAATATTCAAGTCACAACTTTTTGCCATTACTATCATGGTTTTTTGTTGCGTTCAATAACATACTGAGATATTCAATATTCAGATGTAAAATATTTTCCGTGACATATTTTTATCTGGCGTGTTATGCCGAAGGGTGGTTAGACCGGTCATACAGATACAGATGTATATATATCATGCTATAAATGATATGATATTCAAATGTAGAACGTAGACGTTTAGAAAGATGCTTTTAAAGTGTTATTGATTAAAGGTGACGCGAAAGTTAGTATATCAGGATTGCCATGACCTTTTGTCGACAGCTCATTTGCATAACGGCGTTTCTAGTCGACCTCGAGACTGCTTTGATGTCACGTGACCGAAGCTTGGAAATCTCATAATCGCCGCGGCAGGCGGCCATTTTGTTTTAAGACCACGGCAAGTACATGTTATAGATGACATCCTCTGCAAACTCCTAATCTAACGCGAGAGCGCAAAAATAAAACACAAGATGTGTAAAAAAGAAAGATGCCTAATTTCTTTAAGATAAAGACCATAAAAGTTGTAACAAGAATTGAAGTGACAAAACATGGTATCATAAGCAACAAGTATTCCATTCCTTCATTCAAAAGGTGCACAAAATAACACTAGTGTGGTAGACTAGTATCACCTATTAAGGCTATTATACTAGATTCTGCACTTGCCGAAATACTTTTATTACTATAACCACACTCATGTTTACCTCACTTTTACAAGAACATCCAAGCTAGGCTGCACATTTTGCCAATTTTCAATCTTTTCTTGTCATGTTGACCATCGCCGGAGCGGACCGAAAGTCTCCTCTTTTTTCGAAACCAGGCGATGAACAGTGACGTCATCCGTAAACTTTATATGATGTGGCGTAGTTGACTCCATGTACGGAGCCTGTATTTCCGGTGTGTGAGTTTGTTTGAGTTGGTTTTGTGTCCGCAGTTATTTGATTGATAGTTAGTGATCATGAGTGGGAAAATAACCGCAAAGGTCAGACTTGCCAATGTGGCAGGAAGTGCAGAACATACAGGTCAGAGGTGGTAGACGTAGTCGCTAATCAGACATGACAGGTCATGGAAGAGGCTATTAATTTATGAGGAGGTATCATTTTCGATGTTTTCGCAGTGATAAATTTTCCATATGCTGATTTCAATTTGTCCTAGAGCGTTACTGTAAATATTTGACCTTAACCTTAATACTCATCGACGTGCCTGATAACACGTTGCAACAGAGGTACCATGGTGGATCTTTTGAAATATTTTAGAAATGAAAAAAATCGGGTGCAAATTCAACTGTCAACAACAAGTAGATATCGTTTAACCCATGACCGGCATGATACGTGACGTGCAGAACCTATTAACGTCCGGTTTGGCTCATGTCCACATGTCGCGATGTATTATGCCAAAGCCTGTTCTCATGAGCAATAAAGAACATCATAAGTATGATCCTTAGCCATCTCTTTAATTTTTGCACAGCAAAACATAATGGCCATGCGTTTACCACGTGAACGCCACGTGCCGCGCATGTGGGGGGGGGGGGATTTACAGATAAACATTGTTTTTTTTTCAATCGCGTTAAGAAAGTGGCCGGGCAGACATAGTGATTTTATTATCATTTGTCTGCAGACTACTTTGGACAGTTACTGTGCATTTTTTTCTGGTCTATGTTCTTCAAGCATAGCGCTAGAAGGGAAAAGACCGAGCAGGACGATAATGGGTTATACTAGCACAATTCTTCATCATATACCTCAGTATAAATACATGCTTGCACGGCGTTAAATAGGCGTAGAAAAACTTATAGACCATGCATTTTCTTTTTAGAAGAGCTGATATATCTGACCATGGGTTTAAAATTTGGCTCTGTCCGTGCGGTTTTAAAATAAATACGTTTTGAATAAATCGGGCGTAAATTGGTCATGTTACCTTACATGAAGCTGGATACGTGCTCGCCATACTCAATTTTCCCTTAAAAGCACACGAACGAAAAAGGTCAAGTTTTTGTAACCATAGCAGCATGCACCTGCTCATGAGGAAATAGTCGAAGCCTGGCTAAAAGTGGCTCTTAGAGTCAATTTTTACAAACCCAACCGACTTCCCGCGAAGCCCCAACACTGGGAAGGTACAAACAGTAGAGACCTCAGGTTACCCGTAAGCCAGCTAACATTTCAGTTTCAAAGCCGTTGTTCAAGTACAGGAGCTAAAATGGGGTTTCACGAAAATACCAAAAGTTAAAACTGCATCGGTGTAGAAGCAAAGCGGTTTCTCCATTTCCCCATTGGTGCCCAGCCGTTTTAACAACATGGCTAGCACGTACCCAGAACTTAGCATACGCGAGACTGCGCGAGAGCGATTAGTCTGGCTGGCTGTGAATTATTTTAAGCGATAATTTTTTGAACTGTCAACTAGACCAAGATACAGCTTAACCCTTACCGGCATCTGACCTCAGTCGTAATGTTTATAGGCATGCCGAGGAGTTGACAGTTAATATAAAAATAATTGATCACGTTATCTGGTGGATGTTTGGGGGCGAACGTTGCATGAGAACCTAGTACGTTTCATACGATTTCTTGTCCGACATAATTTTTCTGAAACTAGCGTGCGCGGGATTTATTATCCTGATTTATGCGAGCATGGCCTTAATCATATGCTCGGAATCTCGGTGACTAGTTGGTATGACGTACACATCTAGACGCACAGGAAGGGTAGCAACAGACGGTAAAGAAATTGGATACGTTCGTATGCGGTCATTGTTCCATGCATTTGTGGAACGTTCTTTTGATTTCCTTTTGAAGATGATATAGATAAATTGAAATTGGTCATTTTTGTTTATGAAAACTGAAAAATTAAAAGATAAACATTACATTTTCTGACAAAATAAATGGATTCAAGATCGAGTATTCAACATGGATTACAAACATGAAATAAAAAGTGCCAGGTACCGTTTTGCTTGTCTGAAATGTCGAAGCGATTATCAGTTCTGGCTTGTTTTGTATTTTTTTTACCTCCCGTGTCTATTTGTGTTTCCGGATATTTGTAGTCAGCATAACTTAAGAAGCTATGAATGAATTATGATGATATTTGGTATGTAGGTAAGTCTTGGGTAGACAAAGGTCGAGGTCGATCCTCCTGGTGGCCTCCCTTGTTTGTTTATCCCGTGGCCTTCCGTCACTCTGTCTAGTTGTGTACGTTTTTTCTCGGATGGCCAAGCCACAAAGATAAACTAGCTACAGGAGAGGGACGTACAAATTGCTGCAAATAGATGAACAAATCAAACTGGGGGCACTCATTTACTTAGCATTTAAAAAACTAAACACTGACGAAACACTACAACATATCAAATGTATATTTTTATTGATGATTGAATTATATCTGCATTATTCAATATGACTGATGCCCGCTCATGTTGTGGTGACGACTTTATTTTCCGTGCAAAATTAGGTCAATGCTCTATTGCACCGTAGCAGTCGTCATAGCAACAAATGGGGGTAAAAATATGTGGTCTGTTTCTTAGACATAGAAATTCATAACATACGTGCTCCTTAAGTGAATTAGCAACAACTGCAACTCTATCTCACAGTTTAGTGCACCAAGACTATTAAAGATGGTAACCGGCTCAAACAGATAGACGCATCTGAACAGATTGTTTCATCTATGTAGAATATCAATGAATAATGCTAACATTTCACATTATAAACTGGAAACAGGCAGTAACTGCAAGTAAATTTCGCGAGATTGAATTGTACAAAGTTGTAACATTTTGATCTGAAATTATGCGTTCATGTATATATATACAAAGACATACACATGTTCATGTCTGCATAAACATTGGCAATTTTTGTAAGCTGTACTTGTGATATCTCTGAAAATGAGTTATCTTTCACTAACGGTTTATGGTTCTTGCATGATTGTTGGATGATTGTTCGTGTTTTAACTAAGAACAGATTGGTGACTTTGCAAATGCATAAATGTATATTGTGCACGACCACAACTTGGGTACTAAGGTTGAATGCAAAACAAATATTGCTTTGGTTGCATGGGATTTATAGAAACATGTAAGGACTACATAACTACCAATCTGTCATAACTACTACCGTCTGTTATTCACATTTTCAGATTGTACCTTCTATCGTTCAATATTGTTATCATCGTAAGGTGAATGAAGAATGAATGATTGCATTTTTACTTTTGTATATCGCACTGTATGCGGTTGATAAGACACGAAAAACATACCAAGTAATACATATAGCAAGAGCTAGGTCACAGGTACACATTAACATAATTAAAGTACTGAATAAAACATCAACGAATAAAAACATATGTTGAAAACACGCTTACAGAATGAACAATCATTGAGAAAGGATATCAAATCATAGATGCAAATAAATAGAATTGATAGTTGTTGAACAAAGATTTCACATAATAGATATATATTATTACTGAAGGAACAAAAAAAGTAGCAAGAGGTACATTGCCGCACGTATACATCTGCCGATCGGCTTAATTGTTGTACATTTCATGTCGACGCACTGGCCTACATTATACAGCTAGATTACCACCGATGACTCTAAAAACATTTGAGCAGTATGTTTGATGTATATCATCCGGTGTACTTTCATTTTAGAGTGTTGACTCTTTTAGCTGAGTAGAAACAATTTCTGAGTGTTCGTTGCTTTGTGGAAAATTATTCCAAACTGAATTTACGTTTAAAATCAAATAGATGTCGTTCATGTCCCCAACTATGGCTCTCTCTATTTATTAGTATTTATTAGTCATTCTAGATGTAGCAATATACCATATTCTTATATCAATGTAACCACCATGACCCGTACTTGGTTTCAGGGCACAAATGTACAATCGAGGTCTTTTATTCATTAAATTAGCAATATCTTGTAGAATAGACCTCTTCAAGAGCGTAGTACACTGATGACAATGTAGGTTAAAAAGGATTGAAGGTCACATCCATTTTGCAGCGATATGTTTTTGACACAATCTTGTAGGTTCAAAAATACTTTACATTTTGGTGCACCTCCTCAAGAGCTTCTTTTTCATTGTAAATCGACATCTTTAGCTAGGTACGTTTGTTATATGAGGTATTAATTTACTGTTGAAGTCCAGTAGTTACCAGAATTGCAACTGCAAGGTGACTGTAGAAGCAGAACCAGTAAATGATGATTAATATGACCACGATAATACTACTGGCTAAAAAGCAGTGACCACAACGTACGTTATTATTAATTAAGTTACATTCACACATGTACAAAGATGTCGATCATTCTGCCATATTTATACTGAAAACAATTAATATGAAAGATGTAGCTCTACGAAATTGAAATCTATGAGACTATTTGATATCTCTTTTCTATAAATGTACAGGTATGTTTGAGTACGCAAGAAAAAGAGTGATATCATACAACGTAACGACAAAGAAATAAAACTAGAATGTATCTCAACCACGCGTATCTCTATAAGACATACACGATTGAGAAAAGACACAAGCATAACGTAGATATTGGTTGAAATTCTCACTTACATTGAAGAGTAACATTCGAGTGTGTTTATCAACAAAGAAGTATCTTGTTGTTTTCGCGAATCAATGGTCCATACTTTGCAGCAGTTTACATAAAGAGGGTCACTTCGCCGATATTGTGTAGGTAAAGTATTGTCTTGCGTAAATATACGGAAACCAAGTGAAAGTTAACTTTAGGCCCAGTTCTGTTCGGATTAGCGAGAAAGGTTGACATATATACTGGCTTACTTGCTTAATACTTGTAAGGTCATTTCATATATATATATATATATATATATATATATATATACATTACTGTATGGAAGTACTCATACATGTATGTTACAAAGTACATAAATAGTGTGTGCAAAGACTAGAATAATGTATATGGCTTAACAGATAACGACTTGATGTTAGCATAAGGGTTAGATATGACCTCTACCTTAGTTGACACTCATATCTTATGTACGGGTGTGGTTTTACATAATAATTCATCGTACCGTTTCCAATGCCCAATATTATAGTTTACTATCGTCTTGCAGATACACATTTACAGGCTCATCTTCACCAAACATTTTTTTTGGAAATACATCGAGAAACTCATGATAGAAACATTCAATTCGGGTCTTGGGTGATGTTTTATGCCCTCGTACAATATAGGGGCTGTGACAGATCTAGTTAACATGTATATGCTACCAGGAATATAGATACACAAACTCGCGTTACATAACAAACGTACACCTTTTGTCATCTACATTTGAAAGATTTTAAATGCTAACGATAACAATCTCATGTTGATATTTTAGCCAAATATAGCCTATGTCTACATTTGATATCTATTTAATCTATGTATGGAGTGTGGTTGTGCGCAACATAATGTACAGTTTCCATCGCCTATTCGATATTTTTTTATGTACGTTTTCTGAATACGGTGATCATGTTGCATTAGTTTTTGGCTTTCAAGAGGTTGTTGAATCAACTCCTTGAATCTGATGAGAATCACACCGGTAGTTTTAAGGGTGTGTTCGTTAACATGTATACTATATGAGGATGATATGTATATTGATATTTGGAGCATTCTGTTAAAGATGCATGCGTGTAGTTAGGCCGGAACAGAAGAAAAAATAAAGCTACTATCAGACTACGGCAAGACGAAAACCGATGGTCGCTAGAAAATATTTTTATATCTTCCAGTTTCTATATCCAATCTAGGTAATATGAACTCATATAAACATATTAATGTACAAATTGTATATCTACTGATCATATGATTTATTTGTGTGTAAAGAACTGAAAGTTTGGATTTCTTTTCAGTAGAGTTATGCCGGTTTCGTACATAGATATCTCCCCAATGTGATGTATCTAATAAGCGGCAATGTTGTGCCGAAAACCGTGATATTTATGGATATCTTTGACATAAGTAGTTGAATCTAGTTCAGCATACGAATCAACACTTAGACTGCGCGCGGACAAGGGCATATTCATGGTGTCAATATTGAAGTATTCCTGCATGAATTAGAAGCAGACAAGTTTGTCACTCTGTTTGTATTACAAGGAGATTGACAAGCTCCGCAAGCAAAACATATTTGAAGACACAAGTACGGGAATATGTAGGAATGATTTCAAAGTCGTTTTAGGCCATATGCATGGCTTGATGATGCCTCTGCTGTTGTAACTTGCCGATGTGGTTGTATCTTGCAGATGAGCTTCGCAAAGCACAACAAAAATATCAAGGCAATCTGCCTGAAAGCAACTTGTCCATTCATATCGCCAGTATGTTGTTGATGATGTCCATCTTAACATGGAAAAAACGTAATAAACACTTGCCCTATGTCGACCTGACCTGTTATTTGATGACATGCTTATAATGTAGAACTACCGGCAATGGACACGCACTAACTTCAATATCATAGTGGAAGATTTGGTTATGATTAAGATGTGTCACTCCAAACTTATCAGATTGATTATACAATGATAATTAACAACATATAATGAATTAAGACATTTATCGAACATATATCCCACTGGGTTAAGTACAGGTTTAAGTATGTTTCATGATCAAAGGTTTGTCTAAACTAATTAGACAGATGAATTTGTCTCTAGGTCAGCCAATGTTTATAACTTATAAGGATAAATATGAACCCAATTTACATAGACTTAGGTGGATCCGGAGTTTGACATGCGGTATGGAAATATGTCATATGGATCAATACATGACATTCTAGTTGTTTTCTATGTGCCCTACAAGCCATACCTAACCTGGAGACTCATGTATAAACAAGGAGGTTTGGGCCAGTTTCAGTAGCTATCTTTAGGAGTTTTGCCATCAGAAATATGACTTTTATTTGACCGTAAAAACTGGTATAGGCTGACCTAGCTGAATGACATTCGTGGTTTTCACATTGTGTGAAAACGATTTTGAATACAACTGTCTCAAACCTAATTCTGTTCAACGTCCATTTTAAGATGTACCTAAATGAGCATATTTCCTCTCATTATAGAAAAACATAGTGTGATTAATTGAAAACGGTCATGCATGCATATATATGTACTATAAGTAGATTTTACATGCTGTTCTGTCACATATCTTAATTTCTATCAAACAATCGACACAATCATTACTTTTGGGGCGATTCTTTTCATGGGTATTTTCTTAACAAGTGCAATCAATTGCCACACCATTCATTAAATTAGTTATGCTCACTAATAATTATTTTTTATACAAGTTCGCTCAAGTCGATATTGCAAATCCAAAGCACTGTGTTAACAAATGTGGTAGCTCTATGCTACAAGGCTCTAGTATCACATTGGTGGTTTTGTCTGATCTATATCATTTGGATTTCTAAAATCTAGACGTCTTTGAAATGAGCGTCATTAAGGCTATATTTAGGACTAGTGTGTAGGTGGTACGGTTGCCTTAGATTTTCTACACAGTTGCATAAACGATGTTAGCGGTTAACTTCCGATTTGTTACGCACATCATATCGAAACCTTTTTTCATGTAAAACACACAAAAGAGGTCAAAAATCTCAGGGTTCATTGTCAAGTTTACATAAGTTTTATCAATACAGTATAGTTAAGAATACGTTGTCTTACTTGTGGAAGGTCTTAAGTGACATAAAATATGACTTAAGCGAGATGCTTGTTTCATAAACAAATATGATAAAATATGTACAAGGACAAACTGGCGCTGCACTCATGTTATACAAAATTACATTTAGCAGATCCACTTAACACATCAACATCTAAACAAAAGAAAAGCAAGCTCTAATATAATGTTGTAAGTATAAAACTGGTATTAATGTCGTAGGTATGAATAAAGGCTATGCTAATAGATAATATAGAGATATACATGTGGAAGTCTCAAGATATAATCATCGTTGTATCAGACATTAGATGTCAAAGTCACGGTGTTATATTGTAAAATGTTATACTGTTATTGCATTCACCTTTTCATTTCAGGATAAATCAGTAATCTTGTTTCATGTAAAAGAGCAGCAGTGTCATATTCAAACGTGCACAGCTTACAAAATATCGGTTTATGGGCATGATCTGCATAATGCACCCTTCTTTTATATGGTTTATCATCTTAGGACAATGAAATATTAGTATGATTGTGTTCGTCTACAATTTGCTACACTTCGCTCATCAAAAAGAAATAGCTTGTAATCTTGTGCTTTTTGGTGTAACTGTATAATTTGTATGTTTATTGTTACTTCATCTTAGAGTTGTACTTTGTATCAATCAAAAATACTCAAATCTGTCATTTTTCCGCAAACTATGTCAGTCTACTTGATCTAATTAATAAAACGAGCAGTATGGCTGATAGCATGGATGGATTTGAAGTGGAAATGTAAGATTTTGCTGAGTGTCAAGCGGTTGATTCAGTGTCTGAGTGTTTTAGACATAATGCATTCGGGTTTATTTACATTACCATGAAACCAAGCTATTTAGATACCACGATATCGTTTGGTTGATCATGTATACACTATATACATATGGTACAATTTATATCCGTTGTTACAAGATCATTTCCACTGTGTTTTCATTGGGAAGTCTGTTTATGATATTACTAGCATAATCAAACCAAAACTGTAATGATTATGCATTTGTACTCTAAGTAATGATAATGGTTACGATATGAGCGGATTCTTTGTGGGAAAAGATGCCTAATTTTTGTGGTCTTTCAACACAACATTCAGAGTATTGACTTGGGTACATATGATATGTAAACAAAATGAACAAGACACAATGATATTTAAGCTACATGCATTAAGGAGAACGTATTCATAGGCCAGTTGAGGTCAAAACAACTATTAGTAGTCTCAAAGCAGAGTATCTCTTTCTCGTGTGTGTTGTGTAATTTAGTACTTTAATCGTTACACCAATCCTTGGCATAAGTGAGAAGGCTCGTGTTTATTGTGAGCATGAATGCTTTCTGTTGATGCAACCGACACTTCTTGTTTGATACATAAAGTGTAGGCTTAGCAATATATGTCATTTATTGGCTTAAATAACACCTAGGTCAACATCAAATGGAAACTACAACATATGTGTATTTTTGGCAACACTAATCTTATTCAACTATAGGTGAACATGTAACATTTCTGGGAGAAACTGACGTCGTGGCGTTACAAAAATCTATACCAGACAAAAAGGCATTTTATCGAAGGATAAGATTTCAGAATTGAAACCTTTTCCCATCAGTAACATATGGCATATTTAAGTGTCTGTTTGATCGTACAAGTGGCGACGAATTGGATTGATAGAGAGATGCACTAGGCTGTAGATATCAAAGGGATTGGTGTGAGTGTGCTACGCTATCCGAACAAGAGGAAAACAAACAATATCAATATATTTGTTTTCAATTTTCATGCTTTGTGTTGGGGAGGAAATGGCGTGTGATTGTACCTGTCACATTGATTACCGGCAACATCGGAAGTCGTTTTCGTCTACGTGTCGAAATGGCCGCGAAGGTTTGTAAAAGATAAACCTATTTTGATTGATATACTCGTTGTTATGGTAACATATCTTTAAAAGGGGAGGTGGGTTTAACGTTAAATGACGTCGGCGTAGCACAAGACAAGAACATAGCCCATAACGGAGCAAGATCTATTTCGTATTCAACGTATGGCAGCAGAACCAGTCAAAATGTCGGCTATAGTTCCACTTTTTGTCTCTAATTCGCTCCAGGTTTGACTTGCACGGCGTATTTTTTTCTCGCTCATGTATGATCAGGCAAGTATAAGTTCTACATCATTCATATCTTTGTCGTTAAAGCTTTGCTTTGTGATTTCTCTGGGCGTGCCGGTCGTGAAATTGAAGATACGATTTCTAGATACGATTCTGTTGTCGGCACTTCGCAGATTTCATTTTGACAAATTACTAAATAGATACGCATTGGTTTTTTAATTGTTTCCTAGAGCACGATGTTATTAAGAGGAGTATTCTAAAGAAGATAATTGTAGTAGTGGTATCAGAAGGTACTCTCTCGTAGATAGGTTAGTCCTTCTGTGCAGTTTAGTAAGTTTGAATGAGTTTTCATAGATTAAATCGAAAATTATGGATAACGTTTCATGCAAATTGCAGTATTTTTTTCTTTTTGTTAAAATTTCACATGGAGGCATCTCCCATCAGGCAAATCCACTCAACTACCTAGGGTGTCGTTAGTATTGACATCGCAAAAGAGGCTAATAGCTGCCAGACCTATTTGATCTTGGACGGTCCCATCTTGGTTGAGGGGGTAATTTTGAAGAGAAAAACTACTAAACCTAAATATCACAGGGTTTTGCCTCTGGCGTTTTTGTGGATCTGGATTTTGAAGAGATTTATGAATACCACTGTATCAATAACTGAAACACATAGCCTCTAAGCACAGTTATTAAAAGGCTGATACTTCCAAGAACCCCTACAGTATGCTTTGGTACGTTCGCCAGAGGTGTTTCAGGCGTACAGCTAGGGGGAAGTTGACGGTGGCGAGGGAAACGACGGCGGCTCAGTGGTGTTCTGGTCTTTTCGCGGCGGACGTGTTGAATGATTTTTGATTAATGGTCGTGTATAATTGAGTTAGGCTACAGTCTCTCTGTTTGCCCGGGATGCAATCAAAATGACTGTGATAAGGTAGTAACCAGGAACTTCGAAGTTGTTGAGATTCATCGTTGAATGTTCAGTCTGTAGGGAAGGAAGAACGCTGCTTTCTGGTCTTTCTGATTAGCGGGTCCTGCGTGCGTGCGGGTTTAGGGGGTCTTGTACCGTCATTTGCCGCCGCCGGCCGATAGTTTACCACTGAAAGTATCATTTGCGCGTCGAGCGGAGGCGACATCGAGCTTTCTTTTGGTACGTATTGTTTGTTTGCGCATTTGTTTCTATGTTTGTTTTGAATAGGCGTGTCCTATAGATTTGTGTCAGTAAGTTGAATATCATGGCATTGCTTTTTATCCATGATATTCGTATTTTTCTTTCATGAACACTCGCGGGAGTGGGTATAGCTTTTATGGTAGGTATTATGGGTACGCACACTTGTTTCTTTATTTGTTTTAAATAAACGTGTTCTATAGCTTTCTGCCAGTAGGTTGAATACCATGGCGTCGCTTTTAATCCATGATATTCGTACTTTCCTTTCATGAACTCACGCGGACGTGGGTATAGCTTTTTTGGTAGGTATTGTAGGTATGCACACTTGTTTCTTTGTTTTAAATAAACGTGTTCTATAGCTTTCTATCAGTAGGTTTAATATCATGGCATTGCTTTTTATCCATGATATTCGTACATTCCTTTTATGAACACTCGTGGTCGCGGGTATAGCTTTTTTTGGTAGGTATTATTTGCTTGCGCATTTGTTTCTTTGTTTTGAATAAGCGTGTCCTATATCTTTCTGTCAGTAGGTTGAATATAATGGCATTGCTTTTCATCCATGATATCCGTTCTTTTCTTTGGTGAGCACCCACGGCCGCGGGTATATGATGGGAGCTTTCTGTTAGGTTTTAGAGCTGAAAAAGCCACGCGAATCAATGTGCTACCGTACACATGGGGTAGTTTTCTTCCTAGCGCTACGTCTTATGTAGTATCAAAAGAAATGTCGTAAGAGTTTTTCTTTGATGTTTTAGGTAAATGTCACGCAACAGATTGGTACTCAAAACACACTAGAGTATAGCGTTTGATGCATTTTGATTCTTTAAAATCAATTTTACTTCAACATTTATCTTATTTGCTGTAGTTTTTTTTTTACCCTAGTGGGAGGTCGTAACAACCGTAAGTTATCTAACTACTTGCCTCATTTTGATTTACCACTTTTTTTTAGCGAGACGTCTTGTGTATAATATACAGAGCAACATGAGGATGATTCATTACAGTTTGTGGTGGGTGCCATCCATCGTGTGCGTTTGTTTTTCTTTGAATGAAAATGAAAAAAGACCTTTATTGTACGTTTCTGCTCTTACAATATAAATACAGGTCATGGTGATAAAGCAGTGGTATAATCACAGTGATATTAAAAACGTGATATTCTACTACATCTGAAGACTATCAATACTGTTATGTAAATTCCTTCTCGCTTCGTAATACATATCCTACCGTATATTCCATTGTATACGCTATTTAAGATCATCTATATGCAATATTTTCTAAGTACTTAGAATAATGCTATAGATTGTTATACTGGCCATGTCTAATACAATTGTAATGTCTTGTCTTTGTCGGCAAGGCCAGTCATTTGTAACAGCAACAGGCTAGTTGGGCAGCCCTGGCTGTGTGTGCTGAACAGCCAAACCAAATGAATAGATAGCGCGCACCGGATGGCGCGGCATTTCTTTATATGTGAAGTTTACTGACACATTTCCCGCCAAATTAATTTCCCGCCAAATTAATTTCCCGCGAAATTCCGTCACTGTGAATGAATGTAGCAGGATGTTCTGAAACTCAAGTCAGCCGATGCTGGCATTGACATCTAGTATAATCAACTAGCATAACATCATTCATACTTAGATAGATATATTTTATCGTCAGTGTTTTTAATTTACTTTGTGATTTCTCTGGTTGCCAAAATGAACGATTAATACATACGATCCTGCTGTCGGCACTTCACAGATTTTGCTGTGAACTTTTGATCAATAAGTAAATAGATTCTAAGCGATCTTTTGCAATGGTACATTGAGCATCATGCTGGTAAACAAGTGTATTTCAAACAAGATAATTGTAGCAATGATATCATGAGGTACTCTCTTATAGTGCATTACAGTGAGTTTGAGTGTCTGAGTAAACAGTATGCATATGCATACATTAAATGGATAATGGATAATATTTCATGCAAATTTCAGAGATTCTTCCCCCTCCCCCAATCTTACTTTAGAGCATATAATTAGGCAAACAAGCAGGCTACCTAGTGTGTCGTTAAAATTGACGTAGTCATAGAGGCTAATACTTGCCAGACCTGTTTGCTCTTGGACGGTCCTACCTTGCTTGAGGGGTGATTATGTAGGGGAAACTTACTAAACCTCATCATTGGGTTGCGATACTCGCGTTTTTGTGGATATGGAATTCAAACGGAGTTACAAATATTACTGAAACAATACCTGAAACAAATAGGCTCTAAGTATGGTGATAAAGAGACTATTTCTTCAATGACCCCCTTAAATACAATTTGGTACGTCCGTTAGATGTTAGACGCATACGTAGACGTGGAAGGTTCTAGTCGAGAGGAAATAAATGGCGGATCAATGGTGTTTTGGTCTTGTTGAGCGTGCTGAAAAATATATAGATTGATAATTCTCCTAGCTTTCTCCATTTGGTGCTGACTGTGTTTCCCTGTCCCTAGTGCTGACTGTGTTTCCCTGTCCCAAGTGCTGACTGTGTTTCCCTGCCCTTGGTGCTGACTGTGTTTCCCTGTCCATAGTGCTAATTGTGTTTCCCTGCCCCTGGTGCTGACTGTGTTTTCCTGTCCCTAGTGCTGATTGTGTTTCCCTGTCCCTGGTGCTGATTGTGTTTCCCTGTCCCTGGTGCTGACTGTGTTTACTGTCCCTGGTGCTGACAGTGTTTCCCTGTCCCTGGTGCTGACTGTGTTTCCCTGTCCTTGGTGCTGACAGTGTTTCCCTGTCCCTGGTGCTGACAGCGTTTCCTGCCCCTAGTGCTGATTTTTTAACATGAGCGGTAATGTCGCTAGTCTGTCTGGCCTGAGGTCTTAAAATGAATTCAGTTGCCCCTATTGCACCCTCTTTACGAGAGCTATCGTTTTCGTATCAACCTGAAGAAAGTGATGTTCTATTGGTGACAAGTTTAGAGTTATGGAAATTGCTCCATTAATGTGTGTAAACAGTGGGATAAAAGCACTTTGACATTTCGCGGTGGGTAAAATCAGGATTATGTCGACCCAACAGGCAGGACAAGCGATATTTGAACCTTTCTAGGAGAGGCCTTTTCACCATCTGGTATGCCGGGCGTAAAAGCGTGTGTCATAAAATCGCACCATGACAGTCCATTTACGCGTAGAGAGAAGCGGGACTTCGATATTGGCTAACAGGAGAAATGCAAAGGATTTATTTTAAAACGGAAAAGCGACTCGGCACTTTGGCTTAAATTTCCAATGTACACTTGATCATTGCGACGTGGGTTTAAAAATAAAGCTCGTGCAACTAGATTTAGATACGTTGCTTGGCCTTATCAATGCGAATTTTGACTCTGCAAGAATTGATGTTATACAAGCAGGACACACGAAGTGTAGCTTGCGTGCCCCCAAGTTTAGTTACCCTGCTTTTAAATACATAGAGTTTGGGAGTTCGAGTCCCGGCAGTTGTCGTTGACCCGACATACACGCATCTGAAAAGTGTCAAGCCGTGGTCCACTGTTATTATTCTTGTCGAAAAATGCACTAAAAGTCTCCGTGCGTCTGTGCATACGTATGCCTACATGGGAAGACTGCGTCGATCATTCTTGATGGTCCGAAGGAAACTTATTTTGCAGGTAAAATCTCACATGTTTCGCTGTGGAGAAAACAATCTGCATTTACTTGTTTATTTGTTTGTTTGTGTTGCATAAATGATAAACCTCTTCATGGCGTAACACACAAATTTTTAACTGAAGAGCACAACTTGCGTTACCCGGATGGATTTATTTTATTCACCGGGATAGACCACTACTCTTTTCGAGAAGTGTGGTGGGTTCTTTAACGTGTTCAATCGGCTTGCTTTCCTCAAACACGGGACCTCCATTCAAAGTCCTATCCGAGGGATGTCACTGAGCGAAGTTATGTACTCATTAACACATGAGTAGAGTGAGGAAATAAATGTATAAAGCGAGTTTTCCAAAGGGTACAACATTGGAATCGGCCAGGTGGGGATTCGAACTCGGTACCTCCAGGTTCTGAGTCAACAACCCTAACCACATGGCCACTGTGTCTGACATCTGTGAAAGTGATCTTGAGCCAGTTTAGCTCATTGAAGAGCTAATCTTCCAAAGGTCGCTACTGGAAAGTCAGACGACATGTACAGAATAGATCAGGTTCCTTTTACCAGAGAAATACGCCTAGCTCTTTCCGACAAGACTGGTGCAATGGTTACGTAGAGTGTTGGTTGTGCATTTAGTACGTCGTGAGTTTGATCCCAGCCAAGTCATACCAAGACTATAAAAAGGCATATGGCACATACGACTTTTTCTGCTTAGCACTCGGTGTTTGAGAAAGAGAACGGCAGTTAAAACTTAAACACACACCACTACCTGTGGACTATCCCCTTGCAATAGGGATTATACAAAGCTGCGTGGGCTAATGTGTCTATAGAAACGGATAAAGATACCTACGCACTATGTCGTGCTTGACGGATTTAAACTTTCTGGAACTTTAACTTTTCGAAAAGTAATGAACAGTGGACCACGGCTGAACGTTTCATTCCGTTGCTGTTCTTTGCAGAATCGGTAGGGGACACTGTATGGACTAAATATTTTCCAATATCATTCATTTTATCATGAGTAAACTTCAACTCCACAGTATTTCTAGATATTCTACATGTACCTATAGCTAGCTATTGAGGTGACTCAAGAAACGATGTGAACCTTACATCAAATCTAATTTCCTTGTCTTCCTTACAAGTCCAAGATTCGTGTATTAAGGTATCATACACGTTTTATCCCGTAGTATTTACTCCAATTTCTTTACTCAAAGTAAAAATGTAATCCATTCAATGCCGAGCATATTGGCCCTTCATAACGTCTAATAAATGCCAAACACACATACACGCGCGCGCGCACACACACACGCACACGTTGTGATAGCTAATCTTGGACATTCCCTTTTACTACTTCTCTCTCCTTCTTTCTCTCTATCTCTGTATGTATGTATGTATGTATGTGTGTGTGTGTGTGTGTGTGTGTGTGTGTGTGTGTGTGTGTGTATGTGTGTGTGTATGTCCCTGTGTGTGTGTGTATGTATGCATGTGTGTGTATGTGTGTGTGTGTGTGCGTGTCGTGCGTGAGTCAGTCTAGTACAAAGCATGACATAGTACTGAGCACAAAAATACAGTTTCATGTTTTAAGAAGTTAGAAATTATTGCAATGTTCCTTTTCGGGGGTTTATCTAGCTGTATCGGCTGCACGTAGTCGGCGTATTCGTGCGTGTTCCCGGTGCTTAGGTTACCTTTTAAAAAAAGGGGGGTGAGAAGGCAACGTACTGTAGATCAACATGCTGAAGTCGTCCGAGGGGAAAGTAGGGCACGGGGTATTAACCCCAAATCCCCTTGTATCGGCAGACCGCGTGAGGTTTAGCGGGGAACAGAGCGCGTGGATGCCGCAGCTTAACCCCTCACAGGCCGATAGCTGTCAATTAGGCGTGTCCGCTACTCCTCCGTGCGTAACCCCACTCACATCGGGATCACCCCGCGATCTCCCGCAATATCCCGTCCTTTTACGGGAATTAGCCCAACTCCCGGAAAATAAAGGCGGGCTGGGTGGCGCGAGTGGTGGTATCCTCCGCCGTGTAAATTTTTAATACCCGAATCTTGCCAGTCCCAGCTGACCTAACAGAATAAGGATGTCACTCATTTATTATTGATGGCAGAATTAGTTCCGAATCTTGGTGGCTAAATCCGTTTGGCTCCTTCTCGCCCCGTTCTATCAAAGAGAGGCCCGAAAATGACATTACCCGTCCACAATGTGGAACAATATGGTGCCAATTCCAAACAGCTTCTGTCTCTCTCTAGCTTAGACGGCTCTTTTCAGCTATTTGTGCGCTCCGAGATAAGGTGTTTACCTATGTTTAGATCCTATGTTCTTCGTTGCTAACGTTTTATATTTGTGTTTTTTGTTCTCGGTGGTAAATATGCCATTTTGCAAGTCTTTCATTTGTAGAAATGTGACGAAGAAAAAGTCGATCTACTCTAGATTTGAGGGCAACTAAATGATGTTAGATATCTCTTCTATTTGTTAGCTTTATACTTTTGACTAGTGACAAAAAAGTTGCCTATAGAATTACCATGGGGAAAAACGAAAGATAACAGCTTTTTATCAGAGATTGGTCATATGGTGCTATTGTCATTATAAAACAAATCCGTCCAGCGTAAAAGAAGAGAGATCTTTGTTACATGCGTCACGTGTATGATGCTCGAATTCAAAAGAAGTTCTTCGTTTTGTTTCAAGTCAAAAATGAAACCGATGTTGATGCTTAAAATCAGAAGCCAATGCCATCCCCAAAAAGTGGCCACGGAGGCAAAATTAGAGGTAAGCCCAAATGCATGAAATGGGTACAGCTAATACCATTATGTGATGAAATCGGCCCATGCCTATTTACCATGTGAAAGCCATGTTCGTTAACACCTCATCCAAAAGCAGGCCCCGAAAAACCACTTTCCCTAGCTGCCGGGGCATTACTTTTCCTATGCAAATCACTTTCACTCGGGCTAATTTTTCGCCCCACTTTGGTTTCCCGATTGTTTGTTATATTGCCTGTGTGATGGTTGAAACCCGGACGCGTCCGATGAACGGTAAGGAATTGTTAGTATCGTGTCCATTTAGGTTTCGTCCCTCGTGGATCGTTCACCGGGACGCTAATTACAAGCGCTCGGCGCGGGAATGCGCCAGGCGGGGAGTCAATTTGTGGGCGGGCGCGGTGACCGATGGCCGGGGCGTGATGAGGGAGGTTAATAGCCAGTAATCAACGCACTCTGACCTCAACCAATCAGTGATCGCTTCGGAACCCGTAGTACACCTTTCTTTCCGGAAGAATCCATGTCGTGGTTAATTGTCTAACTATAAACAGATTTTACTTAAACCCTTTAATATCAATAATTATTCAATATACTTATTTTCAAATACTTGGTTTGTACATGGAGACTATTGTTAATTGTCCTACCTTGTAGTTAATACTTTTTTAAAGTCTTGAAACAAGGACGTTTCACCCTTTCATGGTGTCAAATTGGTATCTTCCAATTGACGGCCCCGTGTCCCAAGTCAGGGGTCTCCCAAATAGGTCAGGAGAGTAAGGCCAGGGTCCTAATGCCACAACATGGTAAACCACTAACCTGACCTCACGCGCAATCACCGGGTGCTCCTCGCCAGGTAGTCGGTTCCGGGTCGCAGGTCCGCCCGAAGAGACAGGTGCTCTTCCATCGGTGTCATCATCGGGAAGCGAGCTTCGAGCGACTATTATCTAGCAAGTCATTTCCAGCATAGAATAAGGTAAGAAAAATATACATTCCTCTATCATTATTGTTTTATATTATATATGTTTACGGTGTTTTCTGGGAGGCAAAAAAAAAACACAAAACATTTACATAGTTTCGCTCGGTAAAATAGGATGCAGAGGTACGTAAAAGTAGCGATAAAAATTAACGTCCCAATTAATGAGAGTGTTGCCCATTTTGATTATCCGGAAGCATTTTCACGAGGCAACGGTGTAAATGTTAAACGCTAAGGTACAGATATCACAACAAAGGGATAGAGGGAGCGTCGGTAGCTAAATCGTCCGACCACCAAGAAATTTTATTGACTGCGACTGCAAGCAATTCACCGAGGTAATTTCGCCCCATTGCCCCCGCACATTCAACACCACCGATCACTGACTGAATTGACCTCGGGGGCTTGAACCTTGCGACCCCGCTAAATAGCCAACAACTGTTCGGTGCCGCTTTTAAACTTGTTACCACGTTAGCGCCGCCCAGAGAAATTAATCACCACTAACGCTGCGGTCTGCGTTGCGTTTTCGGGTCCGCGGTGCGTTTTCGGGCAACTCATCGTTTCATTTGTGTTCAAGAAAATGAGCAAAATACAGCCGATCGCAGGTGAAAAATCGGCCTTTTTGAAAAGGTCAGATGTAATAAATTACGCAGGATTTGATCGTAATGTCCAAGGATGGGGTTAAATTAGCCGTGATAGCGGTTCATGCGCGGCTCCAAAATGTGGCTTATCTATCCCGTTCGTGTACATAAGTGGAGCAATTGCAGCCGCAAAATGAAAATGTACGCATCTTGCTTTGATAACGGCTATGCAGATGCCAAGTATTGTACATTATGATTATCAGAATGGAGTGGACACTCGCTCATTTCTGTGAGAGGGCACGCGCGGAAAATAAAGTTCGTCCCAGCGGGAAGGCTCCGAAGGCCCGTTTGTGGACACTTTCACTCTTTAATAGACCCACAACGATGGCTAAAGTAAACATCGCGTCGCCTAGGCGGTTCCAAACGCCCGGGCCGAATCGTGTTATTTTATCATATTCCACGGTCCGAGTCTCTGCGGAACAGAAATAAGGATTAGCTGTCCGCTTCATCAGTTTATTCCTTCACGCTCGGACGCGCTGTCGTTTCTGTGGCCATTTTTCGATCGGGGTTAAAGTCTCTCTGCGGTCGTTTTTTGCGTGGCGCTTCCATCATTTTCGATTTAGTTGGGCTCGGATGTTGTCTCTTTATTTCACACTCCGTGCCTTGTCTATTGAGTCGCTCGGCTCTCTATACCAAAGAAATAAGATAATTATCCTCATCAACATAAAACCATATGCATAATATAATTACACGTTTACGTGTCTTTTCCTTAGTTGCTACTTTTTTTATTAATTCAAAAAGCGTATTGGAGTGTTCTTGGATTATACATGACGATTTTTTAAACCATTGTTTGAAAACGTTAACAGATTCAAAGACTTGTACCTCGCTGAAAAGAAGAATGAAAACAATATCACCATTACATAATCCATTTTAGAAGCTGGCTTCAAGATTTTAACGGTGCTATATATCTCAGTGACATCGAAAAGAAAGAAAAATGGCGATTTTGAATCAAGCTAAGACACGGACTCTAAGCGGGGCGGGGTTTGTTTGTCACCGCGTGTTGTTGTCTTGTTCCTCGCCTCTGTGTTACAAATCTAGCTGAACGTCATATGTAAATCGTACCACCTCAATCAATTGTCTCCATTGTACATGTAGTAGAAATAATTAACAATGACAGAAGGGAAAAAGAACACAGCCCACCAAAAAGGGCATACATGTGTATATGTACAAAAGCGCACAGGCAATGTGGCGTATTTGTTGGCCTTTTTGAAAACAAAGTTAGTCACTTTCTGTTCGAAGTCAACATCTGCACTCAGAGGCACGGGAAAATCGTAACCAGTATCCAGCCATTTTCGCGGCCCTCTTTTAGCGTGGAAATGCCCACTGGATTGACCACTCGCTCATTGTTACCAGCTTAACCACTCTTCTGAAATTCGAGACTATTGCTGTACCTTCCTTCTGTTGTATCCGTTAAAATCCTATCTCTTGGCGGTAACAGACTCGACGAGTACATGCACGAGTGGATTGTGTACTATGCGTTGTCAGATCAGCTATCTACTGCTGCATTTATATATAAATACACGTATTAGGTACCCATTTCAGTGTGCTGTCTATTAAAGCTTTTTCGGACATATATTCGATTTATCAAGGAAATCAACTATATTTCTAAACTGAAGATTATAGCTATAGACAACGCACCCGTACAAATAATTGTCCGTTCCTACCGCTATATACTTGTCTGTTGCCATGTATACAGAGGTAACAGTTACTCAAGCAACTGGATAGATTTTGGATGGACTTTCATCGAGGTATTTTGAAACATTTGTTGTCAGAAAATTGAATTTGGTCTTTCTACGTTTGAGTATGGAATGTATATGAATTTGCCGTCTCCAAGTAAGCAAAAATATGAAACAGGCACTGCACGAAATGGCCTCGTATCCCGGCGTATACGTACAGGGATTCCTCCGGAAATATTCCATATCCCGTTGCGGATTTAGCGTATCCGTTAAAACTAACGGATACGCTAAATCCGCACCGGGATATGGAATATTTCCGGAGGAATCCCTGTACGTATACGCCGGGATACGAGGCCATTTCGTGCAGTGAGGTGAGCGTTGAAAGCTCACTCGAAAATACGAATAAAATAAAGCAACGAAAAAATTCGATACTAAATTCAAAACTACCAAAACATCTCGACGAATGCTAGGGAAATCTCCGAGTTGTACCAAATTTCCCACCCATTCTTTTCTGCCAAATTGGACCCGCTCAAGAATATCATGATACCGTCTTCGTAGAATATCGTATATTTGTTGGTACGCTTCAAAATTCCCGTAACATACACTTTGCAAGAAGTCGCTACAGTTTTTTGGGAACAGAAAATGGACCAAATAGACCAACAGAACAGTCGCAGGACTAGCTTTCTTCCTTTAGACAGTCATGGGAGGCTTTTTGATAAGACTGTATTGCATTGTGGTCATCTATTCTTTCTCAAGTTCTGTACTATCAAAAAAAATCATATAAAAGTAGAGAACAAACCGTCACTGATTCAAAGTATGGAGGCATACAGACGACATTGTTTTCGAACCCATATCCGTTGCCATAAACAGCCAGTTACGTACATTTCCAACTCCGTAAAGGATTGTCTTTTTGTGTTAAGAGTATGCTATGCTTGACAACTCTAAGTCTTTCTAGCGAGCTTATTACAACGCCATGAATGCGAGGAAAACTGTGTGAAAGATATCATATGGCGAAAGAAACATGAACGTTTTGCGTAGACATATTTTTCCATGATTTAGCTGAGGCTCCTCCGAAGTATGATTATTCTATTCAGTGCAGTGAAACTATTAAAGTTCGACCACTGATAGTTCTGAAGACAAAAGAGTATAACCCAATTTCTAAGACTATGAAAAGAAAACTAGCCTTGGTGCCATCCTATTTCTACCGGAGCTCCTACATTTTTGGGTAGCGAATGTAAGAGCCCCGGTAGAAATCGGATGGCACCCAGGCTAAAGAAATCAGTCTGAGAAAAGGACCTTATGTCAAGATATTCATGAGCAAAAGAAACCATATAACGAACACGCCGTGGTGTTATGCTAATTTCACTGATCCAGTCAATTATTCTACCATGGGCAGTAATTAACACGTTCTTCTGTCAGGTTCCCTTTTCTTGAAGAACACGCCTGTCTCCTAAACTCTAATGCCATTGTCTCTTTCTCGAGAAGAAACCGTAGAATAATAGCTAAGACACAATGCCAACCGTGGTAAGATGAACGGCAATTATCACCTCTATTCACCCATGTAACTCCATTATCACATTGGTGTGCTGTCTTTATAATTATCACCACGGGGTTTTTGTTTCACTTTGTAATGTAACTTGTACTTTTTGTGTCTGTTTTTGTGTGTGGTCGTCTTTTTGAAGATCGTCCTTGGTGACAGATGGGTCAATTGATAGAGAAGCGTCGAGGTACGATGATATTCAAAACAGGATCAGTCGATATCTTTATTCGATGAATAAAGACCCCTGATCCTAACTGTTGTCATCTAATATAAACGCTTTTGACACCAATGGTACTAAAATACAACAGTTCTTAGTTGTATTCAACAAAAATAAAGTATCATTTAACGAACATAAACGTTTCTACAACATATAATACTAGTACACGACTTCATCGGGACTATATTCTCAGAAAAAATGTGGTGTAGACCATCTACACCAAAAACACTGGAACCAAATCTATTTCTCGTTTTTAATTATGCTGGGCGGATATACTAAGAGCACATTTCTTATAAAAAACAGGAATATTACAGTAAGTCTGTGATATAAGTGAAAGTTTATTGCAAGTTCTTGCCCGAAGTACAGTACAGTAAAAGGACGGACAGACAATGGGGAATGCTATAGCATGTGGCTACTCTAGTCTAACTACGGACACTAAATTCTAACTATACAATAAGTACAATATAAAGTGTATATGCAGTCAACCAAACCCTCTAGCTCTGTGCAAACAAGATACATTGTCTTCTAACATACAATATGTATAGTATATAGTATATATGTAGTCAACCAAACCCTCTAGTGCTGTACAAATAAGATTAATTGTTTTGTGACCAGTCCATTGAATTCTTCTTGTTTTTTTCCATCTGGGGGTGGGGCTCTACATTGTCGGGACATCCCGTGGGGTCTGGGGTTATATCGGAGTTAATTGGTTTTACAGAAGTTCAGATTGACGTCATTTATCACGCCATCTCACAGACAGACAGTGATAGATCTGATGCTTTGGCGGTGATCTGCATATTCAAGAAGACATCATATACGTCATAGATTTGATTTAATCTATTAGGCTGTATAAAAACGTACAGCCAGGGCTGCCCAACTAGCGAAAGCTAGCTATTACAAAGGGTTGATCCTCGTAACTGAACAATACATTGTATAGTTATGTATCAGTAGATGCGAACCTTTGTACCTTGTACAATTGTTGTTAAATAGTTATTATTATTGATATTACAAAATAAAGTACAATTAGTTGCGAGGCACATGTAAAGGCGCTTATCAAATATAAGACTTACAAGGTATTTTATGTAGTTTCAACGTTGGTTATACGGGTCATGCAAAGCGAAGACGGTCCGAGTTATTACCCTAACGTAACACGCGTAGATAATATATGTGAGGAAAAACAACTTAACAAACAAAGCTACACGTATCTGGTCGTTCTTGTTCAACTGTAGTTTATCAACTATGCGAATAAGGTTAACATTTGTCCTTTAATCACCTCCTGTCACTCTACGGTGAATGTGACTAGTATTTTGAAGAAGAAAAAAGATAGCTGGAAACACAGACAGACAAAACAAAAACAATACCTCCCCAAGAATTAGTGGCCTCTTCCATTGACCCCATGACCTGAACTGTCATGTCTGATTTACGACTGGCTCTACTACCTCTGACCACTTCCTGTCACTTCTTTGGGCTCATCACCTGATTCATTGACTTCCTGTCATGATGCACTGACTTCCTGTCACTCTGCTGAAAGTTTATTCGAATGATAAAACTCAATGACTATAATGAAATAACCCATTTTTCCATTGCGTTTCCAAGTAAAGCTTATCTGAAAACTACCTCCTTTAAACGACACCACTAAAAACAAAAATAGCCTTAAGCGGAAAAAGGTATCACTTTCCAATGGCTGTAACCCATATGTAAGACGTTAATTGGTAACATTAGATGTTACGTACAGCGGACTGAAAACCGGTTCTGCATGGGGCCGACGGACCCTAAGCTAAAAAAGATTTGTCAAATAATCTGAATAACTTCTAAATCATATGGAGAAGAAAAAATCAACGGAAGACGTATGAATTGGAAACGTCTTGTCCCTGTACTTGTCTTAACTGCTCTTAAATCAGATAGAGGGGAACTGATGTAGAAAGAAACCTATTCGTGCCTAGGGCGTAAGGCAAAGAGTACCATGTCACAGTTGGTGTGCTTTCTCTTTTGAAAAATAAAATTGTTCTACAAAACTTTACAATAGAAATGAACATGTTTTAGACAATGTCTCTAATTGTCGGATATATTGAGTCCACCATCGGTGACCTTTGACCGCCAGATACTCTCTGTCAAGTTGTCTTTTCATAGCAACCATGATTTGTCTTGAGAATTGTATTTCTACTTTTTCGCAGGCTACTGGTTAATAATTTGATTATAGAAGTATGGATCCTATGCACCTTTAATGGAGAACATGGCGACTGTATTGGTATTTTTTATCAAAGTACAGCACAGTTTGCTTAGTGTGCATGTTAAAACCATCAAAAACAATACGGTTGGATGGTTGGTTGGTTGATAGAAAGTCTATCTCTACAGACCAGTAGGGTAGGTTGGTGTTTGTGGGGGGCGTGGCCTAAGACAACTTTCACAAAGGCTTCTCCGTAAACATCATTCTTTTTTACTAACAGACAACATTGAAGACATGCGTTACTTTCACGGGGAAAACATTTCAATACCGATACTTGAAGCAATACGTCGTTGTCTTCGAGTGTATGAGGAGGTTTTGAGACGCTGTTCTAAGGAGGTATCCACTTTCTAGGTATGTTTGCTAGTACTTTAACCTTTTCGTTTCATAGCATGTCTCACGTGCTGTTGCAATGTTTGGCACACTACAATTCGACATCTACGATGATTCCACGAAAAGAGATTTGTCCATGCGTCTAGAATCTAGGTTGCTTTACTTTCTTTAAATTGTCCTTATTTTTTCCAAGACGTCTACAAAACTGCATGTGTGTATTTTTGTGCTCCAAAAACGATGACCTGGTTAAGACAATTGCAAGCAATCATAACATTTTATGGCCTTGAAACTTAGAGACAGTTCGACTTGCTCTGTCTAGCTTTCTATTAGAAACATAGACAGGAAAGCTTCTTGATATAGAATTTGGTTGGGGTGAAGATTTTGGTGTATAGCTATTCTTAGTCGAACATCTATTGCACAACTTTCTTTGTACTGCCATAGTTTTCGACAAACTAATTTCATAACATATCAAAGGGCCGGGGTATTGAAATATCATATCAGCTCAAGCAATGTCGTATGTTGTTGGAAAAATCGTTTCTAATGTACAGTACATTGTAAAAGTATGCTCATTCGATTTTTCCAAATACAATTAACTTTCTATTTCATTCTCGAGTGTTGATAATTAATTCAAAACACAGTGTCTTAAAATGCCATCAAACTCTTAAAGTATATTTTGGAGGAATTAATTTGAACACTACCTTTCTTGTAGGAAATGTTAAGTACGATATAGTAGTGATGTCATGCTTTGCATTTTGCAGTGTATGTTTTGAAGTTTCTGTTCCATTTTTTGGTCTGGAATTAGAGGTGTTCATAATTGTTTACGCAGGATGAAGACAAGGAATGTAGTCCACCACCTCGGATAATTGGCACGGAGGTCTCTCACTTGTCTGAGAGGTCATAGGTTAATCTCTGTGTTAGAGACATTTGTGTCTTAACACTTAGGCCTAGAGAAAAATATTCTGTTTCCGATATTGAGAAAAATAGAATCGGTAGAAAGGTATTCTCTTTGTCTTTTTTTTTTAAATTTAGCAAAAATGACCGATCCAATAAAGTTTAACGATGTAAAACTGAAATGCATCAGAACACTGGTAGTGAAATCACTAAAAAGATACATTTTGAGCCACATTGTCACGTCATCAACGTCAAGCTACATAGAGTTTGGTATGAAAACACGCTCACAATATGTGCTTAGACTTTTATCTTAGTTTGGGGTAGGGGCATCAGTATGATTTTCTAGGCGGGCTTGATCGTAAGAGGGCCCGGCGGTTGTTGAGAGGGAGCCGGCTACCAGGTTTTAATCTCCAAGCAGATCTCCACGGTGCTAAAATCGTACAAGCTAGCCAGAGAAGCTCCAGTCAGTCAGGGAATTTGTCAGGCAAAGTCGGTTGCAATAAAAACTCCTTCTGCCAGTTGGATACGGTCTTTGCAACCGTTGGATCTGATTGGAGATTAACCGGGTTTGGCTAGCCAACATAAAAGCCTCAAACTTCGCCTCATAGAGGATAAGCACTTTATCTATTCATATTGTACAAGCACTGGTATGTGGAGCAATACAAATACATAAAGACTAGTGAAAGCATACAGTTAGCTATGCACATAGTGATGGTTTGCTTAGAAGGGCTTAGACTGAGTCTCTACAACCTTTTAAAGGTAATACAGATATTCATTTGTGAGTTGCACTAGTCTGACCCGCTAAGGTTTCCTTTGTAACATGACAAGGGGGCATGCCCACTTGGCGCCAGGAGTGATAAGAGTGTGAATTGTGTTGATGAATAAGTAGTAAGTAGATCACAAGTAATAGTATACCAGTATTACCTCAATAATCTATAGGTTGGGTCATCGTCATATTGAATATCATAGTTTAAAGATTATTTGCAAAAGACTCGTTGTAGTGATAGATTTATTGATGGATTACGCCTTTGTGTGATAACGTAACGACATACATATTTAAGTATAATATGAAGAATTTGTTATAGCTAGCAGTTCCTTTATATAATTGTATTTTTTTACATTTAGAAGTCATGAAGTAATAGAGGTATTTGTCTCAATAATTTGTTAGAAATTTCAAATATCTAGTGTCTTTGCACAATTGACTTCAATTTGCTGGGACAGCATTCCTGTCCTTAACCACGTTCTACGAATTTGCATGGTTTACAGTTTATCTTTTATCTCTATTAGCTAGGAATGAGGCGGTAATATAAGAAACAAATTCATCAGTACTATTTTCTGAAAAGTTCTTTTCTCGTTTTTTGACACAGAGGTAAAGAGAGCACAGTGTTGAAAAATGGCGCTAGAACTGACTACCAAATCGAGATCAACACAAGATGGCCGCGTCAACGGAGGAATCCGGGAAACCACCCGAGAGGTCGAAATGAAGCTGTCTTCCTCACCGGAGATGGTTTCCACAACAAGCAACACCGCCTCCAATATGGCCGCCACCTACTCCAACATGGCCGCCTCCTTGAAGAGTGCTCTGGCGAGACCGGCCCTGTCCACGAGTAACCAAACTCCGCCTAGAGGGTACCCCATGAATGTACAACCGCGGCTGTACGGCATTCACAAGTCTTTAGCTTCTATGGGGCTCTTCAACGGGATGAAGTTAGAGAAACCACAGGACGCCGTGCGGCCCACCAAGGACACCATGATGCCGCCCATCCCTGTTCCGCTCCCAGCACACATCCCGCTGGAGACCCGGATGTTGATGGAGGCCCGGATGAGAAGAGAGTTGGGTCTGACGTCACCGATTCCCATGACCCCCCGCGGTCCGGCACCCAACATATCTCTCCAGTTTTCACAGGTGCGCATGAAAACTTTGTGTCCATAGAAATGTAAACTGAGATCGAGATCTGTGACATTTGTCACTTTGACCTCATACAACGTAAGATAACTTGATAATTCAACAGTCCTTTATTCACAGTAAACTTACTCGTTATGTCAAACACACACACACACACACACACACACACACACACACACACACACACACACACACACACACACTCACACACACAGAGAGCAATTTTGAGTATTGTTAACAGCTACAAAACTTATTTTGAAATGTTCCCAAACTTAACATTTTTTCTTTAACATTTACAGGAGGAGGTCGATGCCGTCCTGTATGGATATGTCCGTAACCAGATCAACGAAGTACTTCCGGGTCATGCCATCTCAGGCATCCGGTTCGCCGAAGCTGAGGCGGAGCTCAGGGGTATGTCTTAACCGAATATCCCTCTTCTTCCTACTGTAAAAAAAAAACAAGTTGAAAGCTTTTGATATACAATAGCCATTATGAATTTCTAACACTAAACACAAACCCAGCACCATGCAGCTTCTGTTGAAAACACTGTGGTGGCCCGCATCGTCGACAGATGATGAACATCTGTCCTATGAAATCTAAAATGATTAACTTCATTTCAGAAACAGCGTTAGGAGGGATCCAAAAAGCCAAAGACAAGAGCCCTGTCAACCGAGCTATGTTGGATTTGCCGGAAGGTAGGCATTCAAAACCTAACAAACAAACAAACAAACAAACAAAGAAATTCACAACTAAATGATTACAGAATCACTCATGTAGGATTTTACTAACCTTTCAATGGATTCAACAAACTATTCATACTTCGACGGCTGACATTGCTCAGAGCATTAACAGAAGTCGTCTAAATTTATGTGAACAAAGTTTTTATCATGTACATGTATGTTAAAAAAAACTGAATCTATCTGGGAAATATATGGGTACATTATCTACCAATAATTGCAAGGTCTAAGTTTATCTCCTGTAGAAACGTGTTGTCATACGTGATGTAAATATGATTTGTTTTCCTTCAATAGGACTGGGATTTTTCCAGACGCGATTCACCTCGACAAAACATTTCGGCGTGTACTGCAAACAGGCGGCCATCACGAAAGGAACTCGCTTCGGTCCGTTCGTGGGGAAGATCATCAACATCAGTGAAATCAAGACTGACGATGACAACAGCCATATGTGGGAGGTACGGAACGTTTACAACTACATTTTTTTTTTCACACAAGTAAAACATCACGATAGCACACGAAGCTGAGAAAATAGAAACAAGCTCTAATCAAGGAAATAATGTTATTGCTCTAACTAAGTGAGTATCCCTTGCAAACTGACAATTATTGTCTGGGTGTAACATCCTGATTCTCAGCTGCAACGCCATCGGACCGGAGCCAAACCATACTTCCAATTCTTCAAGTATCCTATTACACCATTTCCGACTTAAATCCTGGCAGACGCACACCAAGACGAGCAAACATACACATCAACTGATAACATTACCTCCGTTTTTACGGAGGTAACAAATGGTCTGACTTTATCGATGTAAGCTTAGAAATTGACGTCAACCTAGTAAACATAGAGCAACTTAAAGTCTCGTCCGCCAACTTGATCTCAGATCTTACACTAGAGATTTAACAAAAATTATGAGCCACTTGACAAACTTCACGGTACAAAGCAAAATATTTCCTAACAGAAACAAGGGTGTCTTTCTCTATTGTTGCGAAATTTTCCCTACGTTGTCTGACGTCAAGCTTGATACACTTTATGGTTCTTACCTGGGTCCATAGCACTAGCAAAAGTTTTCGTCGAAGGTCAAACCTCATCCGCCATCTTGTTTTCAGATCTTCCAAGACGGCAAGCTTAGTCACATGATCGACGGGCGGGGGCCGACGGGAAACTGGATGGCGTACGTCAACTGTGCCCGGTACGCACAGGAGCAGAACCTGATCGCCATTCAATGCGAGGGACAGATTTACTACGAGGCCTGCAAAGAAATTCCACAGGTACAACATTCAATCTGTGACATCATCCATACTAACTTTTTCGTAAAAGTGCCCCAAGCAGGTGCAGTCGGAACTGCAGCGTACATGAAATTCGTTTGGAATTTACGTCATGGTCAAAGGCAAGGATCGTATGGCTATGCAGTCTGCGACATCATCCACACTAACTTTTCGCGCGTAAAAGCGCCTCTAGCAGATGCAGTCTGAACTGCAACATGCATGAAATTCGTTTGGAATTACGCCATGGTCAAAGACGAGGATCGTATGACGATGCAGTCTTTGGCATCATCCACGCTAACTTTTAGCGCGTAAAAGCGCTCGTAGCAGGTGTAGTCTGAACTGCATGAACTTAGTTTGGAATTTTCGTCACGGTCAAGGACAATGATCAAGCCATGAAATGAGTAAAGGTTTAGATCATGATAAAAATTCAACCTTTCATATGTTATTTCCTTTATGAAAAAATGTAAATTCATTAGTGATACATAGAACTTCTTTACGTTCAATACGGTTGATAAAAACGTTATGGTTGATGGTATACTTATAGGGCGCCGAACTCCTAGTGTGGTACGGGGACTGCTACCTGCAGTTCATGGGAATTCCGGTAGCGCTGAAGGAGATGGCGGACAGCGGCGCTGGGGCGGTGGCGGAAAACGGCGAAGGTGGGTAACGAAAACAAACATATCATTATCATGATGATGAGTAATTACCTCCTGACATGATTACAATAAGCTGTATATTTAAACGGGGATGTCTTAGACCTTATAGCTGAACTAGTAGCAGCCTCAAGCTCATAGTTAAGCTCATGGTTCCATTCAATTGCTACCTAGGAGACCGCGGTTCAATCCTGGAACGTGACATATGGGTTGGGGCTGCAGCTGTCTTCCGGAAGCGATGTAAAATGGGGGTTCCGTGTTCAAGGAGGAACCTGGTACCTTAATCACTTTAAAGGGAAAGGGCTAGCAACCTCTCCCTGCAAAAAATACAGCAGGGAATCTTACTGCCTATATGTACTACTAGGCACTACAAGGGTCTGAACGGGGTCTGAACGAACACATATTCGTATAAAACTTAACCATTCACTTTTGGCACCCAAATGATTTGCTAACTTTGACTTGTCTCTTTTCTACCTAGCCAAAGAAGGCTACACGTGTGACCGATGTGGCAAGGTGTTTGCCTACAAGTACTACAGAGACAAGCACCTCAAATACACAAGGTTTGTAATGAACAATGTAATAACTCTTCGTCTTTTATTATTATATATGTCTTGACGGTCGTTTCCTTATGATAATGTGTAGTACATTGTCATGATTACCTTTTTGAAAACTGCCAAACCATCTAAAGCCTTCGCTTGACTTTTGACATAACGCGTATTTTCCATAGGTTGAGGACCTACAGGTATTGATCATGTGTAGACTCAGATATATGCAAAGCCTTATATGCAAACTCGAAGCCACGTATTGTGTATATTGTGTAGCAATGTTTCATGTCTACACCACATTTCTGTATTGACCCAATCTTACATAGTGGGGCTTTAAGAGATAACTACTGTTTATGGCAAGATTATAACCGTTGCTGTTGTTTATATTAGATGTGTCGATCAAGGCGACCGCAAGTTTCCGTGCCACCTCTGCACGCGCTCCTTTGAGAAGCGCGACCGCCTGAGGATCCACATTCTCCACGTCCACGAGAAACACCGCCCGCACAAGTGCTCCGTCTGCGGCAAGTGCTTCTCACAGTCATCCAGGTAGGGGGCGCTCCTGCACGGTCAGGTTTCAGATGACATTTGAGATACACGCATATCGATGGAAGCTTGAGACGACATTTGAGATACAATCATGATAGAAAGATAACTTAAGTCAGTTTAGAACATTACACATGTATGGGCAGTGAGAGAGAAAGAGAGATAGAGAGAGAGAAGGAGAAAGAGAGAGAGGGGAAAGAGGGGAAAGCCGGAGGGGAAGGAGAGAGAGAGAGAGAGAGAGAGAGAGAGAGAGAGAGAGAGAGAGAGAGAGAGAGAGAGAGAGAGAAGAGAGGGAAACATCCGAGCGGTTCACACCGTACACGTACATGTATGTCAAATTGCAAAGTAAGGATGGTGCCTTTGTTACAGCCTTGTGCTAACCTTTGTCTATTCCTTTCAGCTTGAACAAGCACATGCGAGTACACAGTGGAGAGAGACCCTACAAGTGCGTGTACTGCAGCAAGGCCTTCACAGCGTCTAGCATCTTACGGTACGACATTTTCAGTATTGTCCTTCCATATATGGCCTTTTTGTCAGTCAATTTTGTCCCATTCTCTTACGCATGGCCTCGCTCGCGGTCTACTCAATATTCAATATACATTGGGAGGCTATGCTAAACCAGCTGTTAAAAAAGCTGTTAGCCAATCGGAGAATCGCCTAAATGTTTTTTGATGATGAAGCCGATCCTTGGATTGGATGATAGCTGACAGCTGGTTAGAGGCCACGCTCACAAAAGTGGTAACCTCAGCCCGTTTTAGCAGAGCCTGACTAACAAGGTACACTGTATAGGCCACGGACGAGGCTCTGCGTAGGATAATGTTTTGTCCTGAAAAGTACATCTACAATATTGTAAGAGCATGCGGCTAACTGTTGTTTCTTATTCCTTCCCAATAGGACGCATATCCGCCAGCACAGCGGAGAGAAGCCGTTCAAGTGTAAGCACTGCGGGAAGGCCTTCGCGTCGCACGCCGCTCACGACAGCCACGTGAGGCGGACTCACACCCGAGAGAAGCCGTGCGCCTGCAGCGTCTGCGGCAAGTTCTTCGCACAGCCCTTCGAGCTCAAGTTCCACATGAACACGCATACAGGTCAGTAGACACAGTCTCTAGATTCTCCTACGAGGCTCTGCTAAACTGGGCTGAGGTTTCCACTTTTGTGGGCTTGGCCTCTAACCATCTGTCAACCAATCAGAGAATAGACTTTACATAACCAAAGCATTTCGGTGATTCTCTTATTGGCTGTAGATACAGTGCATGATTCACCTACGCAAAGCTTTGCCTGCGGTCTGTACTATACCCCTTGGGGAGGCCCTGCTAAACTGCGCTGAGGTTTCCTCTTTTGTGGGCGTGGCGTCCAACCAGCTGTCAGCCAATAGGAGAATGTACTTTACCTAAACAAGACATTCAGGCGATTCTGCTAAACCGGGCTGAGGTTTCCACCGCTAACCAGCTGTCACTGACTCAATCAGAGAATCGGCACCGCATTTTAAAAAACAAGGATTCTGCGTCTTTGATATTGAGTCACTTTAAATTAGTCAATGTTCATGCAAATAAAGGAGTGTTCTGCAATATTGTTAAAAAAAATACATACTATCGATTTTCAGGGTTATACATGTATGCTACAATTATATCAAATACAATATGTTGGATGATGAAAATCTAATCATTTATATTCTCTATGTGAATCTTTGCAGGCGAGAAGCCATACACTTGCGAAAAGTGCGGGAAAGGTTTCTCCAACCCTTCATCACGTGACCGCCATTGCCTCCGATTGGACTGCTCCATCGAGGATGATGACGACATCAATGACGTCAACTTGTCGACCAATCAGATGACTACAAATGGCGGCGCCCCGTCTCTAGTCGGCATTCACGAACAGAAGATGGACATACAAGTGTAAATCTTGAAGAGTTTTCTTTTTTTCTAAGAATGTAACTGACAATAAGTCCATTCACGGATCCAACTGCGCATGCGTAGGTCAAATGTGAAGGCAGCTGAGACATAACAAACTGACCGACGGTGGCCAAATATATCTGTATATGTATAAAGCATTGTCGAGACAAGAACTGTTTACAAGTCAGTGGCATTCACCTTTGACCTGCTCATGTGCAGTTGTATCCTTAAATGGGCTTATGAATACAAATATAACATTAAAAAAACAAGGCATGTGAGCCAGTGGGAAATACCTTGAATTGCTTTGGCTGAAAATTCGAAGAATCAAAAGTGGGTAGGATTTAAATGCCACAAGTAGTGGCATAGTCTTTATTAACCCTTTCTTAGTTTGGCATTATGCCGCAAGCTAATTTGTGTTCTTTTGGCGTAGTAAAGCTATTTGCCTACAGTTGACATGTTAGTACAACATGTATGTACAAATATATACAATGAAATACGTGTGAATATTCAAAGTGATTTTTTACCAGTTGTTATGTCTGTTTCGACTATGGATGCCGACGAATTCTCGGTTGTCCACTTGACGATGCGTATTTAGCAGGACTGAATTTTTTTAACCATCGAAGAAAGTTTCAATGAAACATTGTGTTTTGTACTCGCTAGCACAAAATCACGTGAGTCATTCGTGATCGCTAACACAAAATCACGTGAACCTTTCGTGATCTCTAACACAGAACCACGTGAACATTTTGTGACAAGTATATTATGATTGTTAACACAAAATTACGTGAATGATGATTTACTAAATGCGCAATTAGAGAAAGTGATCTTCCGGGATGTGTTAAAAGTGGAACGCGATCGTGGAAAACAGGCAAGAGTAACTTTTATCTCTTGAATCGTTTGAAGACTGAACGTAGTACCATTTTGTGCCATTATCAAAACGCCAAAAACATCTCAGGGAATGTTTTGTAATTTCTCACGGCCATAAAATAAATCTTAAGCAACCAAAACGTCAAAGAATATTTGGGAATTTTGTTATCATAACATAAGAATCTACCTAGTTACCTCTGTTGCCATTGATACTTACCTGACATTCGGGCATGGTCACATTCGTCGTGAGATCGTCGTGCGATCGCCGTATGTTCCTCGTACGATCCTCGTACGATCACCAACTCAAGAGGCAACTCTTGGGCTAGTCGTGTAAGTGTAGTACACAATTTAGCTGTTTGTCACGAAAAGGCTGTCTTACATGCTTGTCGGCAGTTGGTTTTGTAAAAAGTTGCTTGAAAAGTTTAAGACATCAAAATTGTAAGACAGTCTACGTCGAATATGACTGCGCCCTAAAAACATCTAACCATTATATCACTGAAAAATAACGTTAGCACTGAAAATCTTTCAAGTACAGCACTGAAAATTTCTGGAATAAGTGGCCATAATTGATTTCAAATCAGGATTTCATTGTATGTTATTCTGTTTCAAAAAAGATGTTCTGATATTAGTAACATATTATAAAATGGGAACTGGCCAAAAAAACTGGTTAACGCACACTGTTAATAAGAACGGTGCTACTTTAATTCATTTTTTTTTGGCCTCAAAATAATGTTTGGCTGTAATACGACTTTGACGAACGGTTAGGAAGTTGTCTATTCATGAGATATTGTAAAACTTTATTGGATTCATATGATTTTACTCAAAGAAATTTCACATTTCAATTGATAGTGAGGGACTATGGTAGAACGTCTCGTGCCCATTTAGAGAAATCTTAAAGATATATTTGGACCAACCAGTGCGCTTCATTAACAAGATCTGTGCTCTGATTGGTTACGCTATAACTGCAAACTATCACCATATATGGAACCGCTTACATCGTTATTTACTATGTACTTGGACGTTGACGCGATGTAATGATTCGGTGTAATATCGTTGTTTTTTTAGCACTATTTATACAAAATGTGAAATTCATATGAATAATGTTTATGATATTGTCTGTAAGGTATTCAGTGTTTTGGTGGAAAATATGACAATACGAGAGAAATGGTCGTTTGTACATAGAACACAATATAGGAAGATTGATATAATCCTGTGTTATTTGAGTATTTCACAAACTGTTGGACCCACAGTCGCTGGTCTGAAGTGTTACACTTGATTTGACTATGAGAGAAATGGTGATCTATGCTCTCAAGAACTGCTTGTTTACGACTGTCGTCAGTTTTTGTAGAGAGGTGGTTGGAAAACGGTTATGAAGAAGCTAGATGTGTTACAAAAAGTTTTAAGTTTATAAACTTTAAGATAAACAAATGTCACCACCATCGCCTAGAGACTTAAAGCTGTGAATAAGGTGTTGAATTATCAAGACGAGTCAAAGTTGGATTCCCCTTTTGCCGAATGACAATCATATTGTAAAGTGTAAATCATGTACGTAATGTGATATATTGGATCGTGTATACAGTGTTGTGACAGAATCTTTTGGATCTTTCATTTATAATTTCATTCAATTCTGTTTTTGTTTCATTGGTTTGACTAATAACTATATTACAGATTACATTGTTTCACTGTTGGCTTAAGTGATTGACATAACTACAATGTCATATCACAAGATACAGCTGCAACAATATCACGTTCATGTTGATTTTTATATCATAGTTCTCAGCGAGAGGACTTAGTTTTGTTTGCTAAATGTGACAATCAATGAATGTAAAGGAAACGTACTTTTCAAGTGTCGATGTTTATACATGGAATGTGTACATGGAATACAAAAATAAAATGATAAAATGTTACAATGTTTTGTTCTTCCTTGCTAAGTTCATGGGAAATAGATAATGATGACTTAGGATGTTAAAGGGGAAGTATTGCTATCAAGGCCTCAATATCTAATAACTGACATACAATCTTTGCACATAATTAAGCCATATCGATTTGATTAAATGATTGACATCTTTTGGGCACTCCAAAACTGATGCGAGTGGTAAAAAAAAGATTACCTTCATTATGAAATCTAAGTGGGCAGGAAGGTTGAAGAAACAACGGAACAAATAGAACGTGAATGAATGACTTTCTTGATCTATTATTAATACACATATAAAACAGCTGTACCTTCATAAAAACTATACACACAACAATGTATATACATATTTATGGTAAAATAAATTCTTTATTTTCTTTCCTTCTATATATATTCCTTTCACTTTGGAAGACCTCGCTCATTAGTATTCATTTTCTGATATTGTTTTTTTTTCAATTTACGGTATACATCTGTTCATTTTGCAGTTCCTTTGTATGATTTACAGCTTGGTCGCACTGTTTTTTTGTTTGTTTTTTGAAACGGACAAAAGTTAGTGCGTGCGGATGTCATCCATATAATCAAGTCAGAGTGGCCTTTTTAAATTCGCGATTTTTCGAAAACGGGGTATTTAGGGATATGTGCTAGATGCAACATCAGTAATACCGCTAGAAATGCAAACTTGACAGACTAACGTATTCAGAACACTGTCTGAAAAGCTTCGATTCTATATCATCAATCAACAGCGAAGTCACAAGGGAATAATTTGATAATCGTACGGTTATGTTATCAAAAATGTACTTTATGACCCTGTATTACACTTTTAAAACATTAAACAGAATGCGGACTGTTAACCTCGAAATTGTCAAACGTATGACAGTAATTTTCCACAAAGATAAAAGAAAAGAAAATGAAGCTTTCAATAGTTTGTTACCGGAGACTAAAAAACGTAGCAGTTTTTTTTTCATTATCAGAGATGGGTACTACTAGAAAGGAAGATACAAGATAGATAAATACGATAGATAGTAGAAATATCAGGATGTACATGTAACTCAATTGGTAGCAACCTCACATTTGAGCTCCTGGTTCAAATTACTAGTAGCTGCTGGTAATGGCGTCCACGTTGGATCTGCATTCGTCTTTCGGAAGGGACGTAAAATACAAACAAACAAGAATATATCTATTATAGTCACGCTTCAAATATACAAGATATACTTAATATGCATTCTATGAATAGATAATTGGTGTTATTCGTGTCGACAATATTCGGTTAATTCTAAAACGAAAACACCAAAATGATGATTAAAACTTCCAAGATTCTATCTAGCTCTAATTCCCAACGGCTTAAACTTTAATTTTGTGCCTCAATCAAATAGTGATTATAATTAAGTAGCTAATTATGTTTCCCTCATTAAGGTCAGTCTCCGAGGTAAGGTTCTTGCCTACCTTGGGAGTAATTTCATGGTTCCGACTTTTGAAAGTAATTCAAATTTATCATTTCATACCTCATTGGTCCACTGAAAGTGACGGTTGAAAGGATGGTACGTCCGGTACTTCTGAACAGTGAATGGAAGAAAAAATTAAGAGTAAGAGTATTGAAACAAGGACATCCAATATATTGTCCTTCACTGAGTGACGGTTGGAAAGAAGGTATGCGTATGTCTGGTACTTGTGCGAAAGTCTTCGAATATACGTTTATCTCCAGTTATTCATCATTTTAAGAGTCATCATTTTTAATTTTCATAATTTTCATGACCAAAAAATATGGTCTCATTGGAAAGTTGCAGAAACTAATATTTTGATGTAAACCTTCAAGGCTTTTCATTTCAGTGTATTTCTCTCTTGCAGGCCTTACCGGGCGTTTTTGGTGGCTTATAAAGACAGCCCATATGAAGTATCAAGTTACAGTACATAAATCGATCTACATTTCCTCTCCCTATTTTCCGAAGTGGACTATTCTGTCGGTCAAAGGTCACCGTATAACACATGGCGGTCAGACGTCCTTTGCAAAACAGAAAATCATAGAAATCACGTGAAAAACGTCTCTTTCCGTGTTTTTATAATGTCTAGCGCAAGGAAAAGAAGAGGACAGAATCCCCAGACTCCCAAGCCGAATGCGGAAAGGGAAAATAATGTTCCGAAAGGCCCATTGGAGGTTTGTTACACCGATGTTGTGTTTTTGCGTAACGTTACAGCATGTTTAAATGCATGTCCTTGCGTATAACGTTTAACGTTTGTATGGCCCAAACTAAATGTAACAAAAATAATAGATCAGTTGGATATTGAATGATTTATTGGTTTAGGAATGTACGCCGCTAAAGGCGAGTGTAAGTTCAAATTAGTATCCATGTACTGTAGCAAATATATGATTTTTTGAGATTATTATAAATTCGATGAATATTTTTCTTGATCAAGAATCGATGAGTTTGTATTGTAAGATGAAACTGTGTTGGATAGGTCGTATCAAGAGGAAGTGGGGAGGGGGGCACAACAGAAAGAGGAGAGGGTATCAAATTAAAAGATGCAATCTACTTAACCCCCCCCCCCTCCCTCCTTTATGTTTTTGTATGGACCAGATACCGGTGTGTAATATACCATAACTTATTCATGAAACAATTCCAACTTATAAACAACTAGAACACAAAAGATAGGACCTACTCAATTGTAGACATTCATTCTATTGTTGTAAAAGGTAAAGGTAGTCCCATAGCCTTTTTGAGGCTGTAGGGGCAGTGGGTTGTTACTAGTATATATCAATAAGTACTGTATCTAAGGAATTATTGGAAGGTGGAGCCCAGCCCTCAACTTCTACCATATTTTACCTCCCCAACCAAAATCAGGTTCCCATTTTTACACCTGGGTGGAATGAGGAGAGTCATTTCCAAAGTGCCTTTTCCAAGGACCTAACATCGGTGGCATGTCAGGTGATTCGAACCCAGGACCTCTGGGTTCTGGGCCAAACACACTAACCGTTAAATGCCAACATGGAGCCAGTACTAGTAGTGTTGTAACTTTATTTTTTCCGCCATATTGCAGACCTTTGACCCGCGGAGACGCACCAAGCCGCGTGGTTGGCTGTCGCGGTGTATGAACATCACCAAGTACATCCTGTTTGCCTTGTTCCTGCCGCCGTTTCTCAACTACACCGCTCTACTCAGGGAACAGGAGATCATGCAACCAGAGGGTTCGTTTATTTTTTTATTTGTTTTGCATAACTGGTAAACAGCATTTTACTTGTACAGAAGCTTCAGTACAAGCTGCAGTATATGTAAGACCAGACTGTAAGGTTTGATCCATTCACACCGGGAAGGACCCCAACTCTTTTCGATAAGTGCGGTGGGATCTTCAACCTGCTCAAGGTGTGGCTCTCCTCAATCACGGGACCTTCAGCTTTATGTACCAACTGAGAAGATGTCCCTAACCAAAGCTACGTACTCATTTTCACCTAAGTCAAGTGAGTAAATTGGTTTCTTCCCAATGGCACAATGGGCCAGTGCTAGGGATTCAAACCCAAAACCTTTAGATTCTAAGTGAGCAACCCTAACCACTAGACCTTTTCAAATTAGAGGTCCCCTGTTTGAGGGAAGCTACGCCTGACTGCTCCTTTGAACCTGAAGAAGGCTTCTGTACGGATAACGAAAAATCCACAGAACTTTGCAATCATTGCTTGTTGTGTTGGTACGCAGTGTAGCTCATCGACAGAATGTTTTCTCTCTTACATTTCTGCAGGAGACTTTGTTGACGTTGGGGAGGGACAGAAGATGTTCATCAACTGTAAAGGAAAAGGTGCCCCAACAGGTAACTTTGATCAGTCAATGTTTTTGGCAACTTCTCAGGAGTAGTGCCTTTCCAACTCATCTTCCTCTGTACCTCTGTTCTCCACTTTGGAGGTGTTAATCATTTTGCTGGGACAACCAATTAGGAAGTGATCTTTTGATGGATTGTCAAAGAACTGGTAAAGGGAAGATTAGTCTGTGAATTCATTTATTTTCGTTGGGGCTTGATTTTGTTGTGGAAAGGGAAAGTACATTTTTACTGTGTTTTGAGTTTGGGGTTCTGTAGTACAGTACATTGGAAGTGAATAGTTGTGTTGTAGAGGTCACTTTCTGCATTCTGTATCTGTGTAACTGGGGCAACCTCCCTTCAGTGTAACGCACAAGCTTTGCAGGCATGTAGAGCAGCAGCTGGTTATGTTACTAGTACTATATGCTGGACAACCTGCCACACCTAACCTTAAATGATGCCTCCAATTTCTTTTCAGTGCTTTTGGATGCAGGAACTGGAATGACGTCTGATGTATGGGAATCCATACAGCTAGAACTGGCCAAAAGTACCAGGGTATGTGGATCTTTTTTTCTTTGGTGTCCAGGCTATAAGCTAGGAGGGCGTCTTCTGGATGCCTTACTTATAGTTTAAGAAAACAAAAAAATTAGATGACCGCTTTTGCAGGGGACACCCAGAGGACGCCCTATAGCCTGTTTCCTTGGCAATTACATCTACATGTACATGTGTCTCCCCCACAAACACACACCGTCACTGTTTTTTTTCCTCATACCAGACACTAAGAGAGCATGTAGATTGGCTATATGCAAAGCTACCAGGCAATTGTTAATCCAAAGAGCCCATTGGGGCCTTGTCTTGTAAACAGTTCTTGTCTAGACCATGCTTGATTAAGATACATGTATGTTCAGATGTGTTTTGTTTATTGTTGGAACCTTAAACAGGTGTATGGAACCTTATACAGATCTATTTTAAAGAACTATTGTGGTGATATTTGAGTATTTTGACATTGATAACTTTATTATAATTTCTACAGGTATGTGTGTATGACAGGGCAGGGCTGGGATATAGTGATGTTCCACCACAGGTATGTTGCATGCATAAAGATTTAAAGCAAGAAATGTTTGGAAAACAGATGAATAGTGACTTATGACTATGATATAGTACATAAGCTGACCACAGATATAACCAGTATCCAAGCATTGGAACTGTTAACAACTGTCCAGTCTGTTAAAACTTTGATGACTTTAGGCATATAGCTTGTAATTTGTAGAATTGTGATAACCATGTGATGATACTTCAGCACCAAGGACATAGCAAATATTCAAGTTGTCAGACTATTTAACAGTGTTTAATCTGATAACTAAAGGTATATAGTTTCATAATTTGTAGAATTGTGATAAACAAGCATTGGAACTGTTAACAAATGTTATGAAGAATAACAATATATACATGTACAATGTAGTTTGATATGTTGAAGATTGCTGATAACCCTATGATAATTCTTCAGTACTAAGGACATGACCAACATTCAAGAAATATGTTAAAAACTGTGATGAATTAAGGAATTTAGTTTGATATTTTGTAAAATTATGATAACCATTTGATAAACCTTCGCCACCAAGGATTTAACCAACATTTCATCATAATCAGAATTTTTAAAAACATTTTGATAATGAAAGATTTTTTTCAGGGTGTGGAAAGCAGGTCCCAACCATACACAATTGAAATGTAAGATTATCATCTGCATTGTTTGTAGAAATTATGATATCTAACTAAAAATGCAGCTTTAAAATTTGGTTCAGAAATGCTATGTTATGTTTTTCTCAGTAAAGCTACTGTTTGAAACCAACATTTTTGTTGAGTATAGGCTTGTATTCTTGCAGATACATTTTAAGTATTATGTATATGGTGCCCTGTTTACATTTGACAAATAGACTGATCCGGACTGTCCATCACAATTTCACATGTAGCAGTAACTGTTCAACCAATGAGAGAATGGCAATTAGTGGTTTGACCAATGAGAGAGTGGCTGCATGGCTGTCAAATATAGATGTGGTCTCATATAAGCAGCAACACCTATAGTGCAATATGAACCAGTCAGAATTACCCTGAGGAAAGTGACAGACGGTTACCGAAACGTTGGTGGTGTGATTAAAACACTCCCTAGTGTACAAAGAGTTTTTTATTAATTGACTACCCTGACATGTTACATGAATGATTGTAAAAGCCCATTCTCATCTCATACTACACACTATTGTATTTAGGTAGATTAGCTTTATGGAACTGTAGTTATGTACTTGTAGATGCCATACTTTGTACCTTGTACGATTGTTTGCAATAAAGTTATTATCATGAACAGGATGGCGGAAAACCTGCACCAAGTCTTACAGCAGAAGAAGGAGATCAGAAAACCGCTGATTCTGGTTGGTGCGGAGATTGGCGCTCTTGTCGCCAGGTTCTACGCTCAGCTGTACGAAGCGTAAGTGACGAATCTTAACCTTCTCCCTGCTGCATAACTCTGTAACCAATAGAGGATTGGGTGCCAAACGGCTACTTCAGTGTGCTAAAGGTTAACATATTTCTCCCAAATTAAAGGAAAACATGCTGTTTTCTGCATGGTTTTACTATCCTTTGAATTTTCTCTCGACAAGAAAGTCATTGTGTAGACATACAACATTCAACACTTTGAATATGAATTTAACTGAAATTTATCTTAAAGATTTGTGTAACAATCAATCAGATAAATCTTTAACATCATGTCAACCAGTTGAATTAGTAATAGACATTTCACATATTTTCCATTATGACATTGACACAGTTGTATGGATCTTTACATCATTTCACCACAGAGATATCCTAGGCCTTGTGCAGATAGAGCCACTAGTGGAGAACATCTTCATTGTGGATGGAGGGGTGTGGGTGCAGTACTGGTGAGTTTTTCTTTGTACGATGTTAAATGACTCAATATTTCCAAGATACAGAATGCTTCTTCTATAAAATAAAAGATTGTTGGAATTAAGTCTTGTGGAAGTATATTGTGCATATAGGGCAGCTTAATACTGTATCATTTTCCTATGTAGAGCCTTGTCCGTGGTCTGTACAATTAACACACATTATTAGGGAGGCTCTGCTAAACCGGCCTGAGGTTTCCACCTCTATTGGTCAGCCACTCAGAGAATCAGCTTTATCCAAACAACCAAAGAAAACATTTACTGGTAGGCCATTCTCTGATTGGCTGATGCTTTCAATACTGGATTTAGATCAGGGTTCTGGCTAGCTTGAATTTTTTTCCATCATCCCAATTTCCAATTGACGGAAAGATTCTACAAAGAGTCTTATTTTTTCTGTCACCTTGTACAAACTTCTATAAATTTATTCAAATTTGGACATTTTCACATCTTTACTCATGGATTTTTGTCTGTCAAGGTTGACAAAATGGTCTAAAACAGTTTTCATCATAGCTAAACAAAATTCCGTCAAATGAGTTTAAGTCTTCTTTAATCATCCAACTTACGTCATAGCCATCATGTGTCACTGAGTGCAAATCAAGACCATATAGAAATGCAGGTAACATTTAAAATTAGTAGTAGCTTCACTAATAGTTATATTCATTGAAGTAAATATTAATTTTGCAAATAACTGTAAAAGGTAAGAATTGTATTTTCTTTTCTCTCAGGTACAACCAGTTGCTGATGTCCCTACAAGCTCTTCAGTTCTCTGCTGCGATTGGCTTCACAAGGTTTGCTCTCATTGTGGGCATGGTTGACCAACCAATCACAGGAGAGTTTACATCTAGCAGTGTGAAAATCAGACAGGTCTGTGTCTTAAACTTCATCTTTCTTTTAATCTTTATTTCCATGTTATGTATTTTCCATAAGCTATTTACGTTCGCTGCAGATGACAGGAAGTAAAGGTCAGAGTTACCAGAGTGACAGAAAGTAAAGGTCAGAGTTGACAGAGTGACAGGAAGTATAGGTCAGAGTTACCAGAGTGACAGGAAGTGAAGCTCAGAGTTGACAGAATTAGTACTCAACCTTGTGGTGACAACTGAAAGACATTCTAGGTCATGGGGTCAATGAAAGAGTCCTCTAGCATTTTTTTGAACGTCAAGCATGTTTTTCAACAGAGAAAGTGTGCAATATATTTTTAGTCTTGCAAATCACCATACCTTGTCCACCTTTTAAACAGCCCTGTATAGTTGGCCTATCAAGAATTTTATAAGAATTTTATTGTAGTGAAGTAAAGTTATATGTTTTTACTGTCACTGTTTTATAATGCCATTGTTCACAGAATTCAGCCGTCTGTAATGGCTGCGACGTGATGGTATTGTACAATTTTTTTGTATAAATTAGTAATTGTGCTATTTGTAAAAAATGATACAAATCATAATAAAATCTTGCTTGTTGTTAATGACAGAAATATCTGCTATGCCAGCCCCGACACCTCAGTGCTGCAGTGGACGAACATTACTTCATCAACAACAGCTTCTCTCAAATAAGGTGAGTTTATAATTATTACATTTCAAAATATAATCATCACCACCAAGACTCAGTGATGTTTTCAACAGAATGTGATTCATTTCTTTAGAATTAGGCCACACCAATTTCATATCTTGGTTAACGGATTTTGATGTTTATTTTAGCCAAAAAAAAATCATTAAAACAGAAGGCTGGGGTGACAACTTGCACCTGACCCTGTTCACACCCTGATACTGTGTGCACCAAATCAAGAACAATCCTCTAAGATTCTGTTTTCATATTGTTTTTCCAATCTAGCGGGTTTTTTTTATTCCGTTAACCAAGAAAATAGATTGGTGTGGCCTTATGTCTTAGATAGCAAACTGTGCAAACATTGTTTTCTGTTAAGTCATTACCAGTCTTCACTTGTCTGTTGCAGCACTTTATGGACGATGAAGTCATTTCCCAAAAACATCTCAGTAACTGTCATCAACGGTAACTATTACGATGAGCAGCTACCACCTGAGCTGAACAGGGTAAGTCTCAAAAACACCAATTCCACCTAAAAGCCATAGCATCTCTTACTTTTGTGCAGAATCATGGTCACCTGCCATATTGGCCGTAACCCAGCTCGGCTAAGGGTTGATTTCAAATGTGTTCTTGATCTTTTTCTTCATGTAAACATCATACCCCTTCTGCATCTGCTGAGATAACACTAAAGAATATAAAGTTGGAAAAAAAAATTATTATTCTATAGAAGTGTATCTCTATAGCCTATAACCCCCCTTCGGGATAACACACCTGAGCTGTGTTGCCACATGGCACAGCAGCAGCTGGTTGTATTACACCTGTCACTCCTAACCTTTGCACAGCAAGCTAAATGTTTAAATTAACGACATTTAGTGAGGATGGTCCTACTGTACTTGGTGGCAATGAGTACCACTCTATTTGAATGCATCAATCCTGAGTTGATAACTCTAATAGCGGAAGGCATGCCTATTTCTTTTCATTACATCTGTGAAAACTGAGTTAGTGTAATCAGGTGGCGTGTCTTCTTGTTTGTCCTGGTGTTTGTCCGCAGTTGGGCAGCCTACCAGGATGTAAGGCAAAAATGGTGTTATAGGATAACCGGAAAATTGGATGTCTACTCTGGCTCAGCTCTAATGTTGTAGACAGGCAGGAAGTGAGGACTAATAACTACATTGTACACCCACAGAGTTAAGGATACCCATTCTAACCTTGTTCTGTTTGAACTTTTTTACGCCGCTCGTTCACAGGTGTGGGCGAAATCCCAGCAGCACCTGATATCGACCGTCCACCCGGGGTGTAAGCACATCGTGGTGAACGGCGCCGACCGACACATGCTCTACAAGAACCCCAGCTCCGTGGTCAACCCCGTCCTCAGACTGGTCAAGCAGTGGAAACTCTCTAACAGGGAGGCCAAGAAGCAATGACAGATGGGCACTTGAAAATTTGTTTGTGATGGTAGATTGAAGTCATTCTAAAATCAAAGTTGAAGTGCAATTGCCAACACAAAAATTGGACTTACCCAAATTTTCAACTGATGAACTCCAGTCTTTGTCAAGGAATGAGCAATCCACTGCTTCTGTGAGGTCAAGTTATGCAAGAGGAATAAAACAGGTTAAAAGAATCCATTTACATGAGGGCTTTACAACCATGAAGGGGGGCGCCATAGACTTTTTGCAACTTCTATGATCCACTGCTCACCGAGTCACGTGTCCTATCTGCAAACATAATGTCACAGGAGTGGATTGCTCATTCCTTGACCAAGACAAGTTGATCAGTTGAAAATTTGGGTAAGTTCTATTTTTTGTGTTGGCAATTACAGTTCACCTTTGATCGAGAATGACAGATGTTTTAATCATACATCTATGATCAGTGTTATATTTAGGTTAGATGAAGTGCCAAAGTCCTGTTTTGTGTCATTTGTTACTCCCCATCTAACTCCTTTCACCCATGGCAAGGTTCATGTTCTCAATACCAAGGGTGGGATTTGAACAAGGTCATTACCTTTCAAATGGTCAGGGTTGTTGACTTTGAACTAAACGCTTCAGAATCTGGGTTTAGATCCCTAGCAGGCTAGAGTTGTGCCCTTTGGAAAGGAACTTGATACCTATTTCCTCACTTGAATTGTGAAAATGAGTACCTAGCTTCAAATCCGGTTAGGGATGTCCTCTTGGATGTGACGTAAAGCCGGAGGTCCGTGTTTGAGGAGAGCCACACCTCTAGCATGTTAAAGAATCTACCACACTTACCAAAAAGAGTAGGGGTACATTTCGGTGTGAGTGGATCAAACCTTACAGTCCAGTCTTACACAGCTTGTACCTACTGTACAAAACTGGTATGGTACACCTGGAGACAGTTAACTGTTTGTGGGAACAAACAGGGAGGAAGTTGGTCAAGAAAGTGTCACAGAGCACTGGCCATGTGTGTAGAATTGTTGTGCAGGGTACCGTAGATGCGATTTTCATATCAACAATACATAGTACACTATACAACGTATGCCATTTTAGTGCCGTGGTACACGGTATGGCAATGATACAGTCTCACATATCCAGTGCTCTGGGAAACATTATTGACCAAACTTTCTTTCAAATGACATTGTCCAAATGACACAGTATTAAGAACAACTTGGAACTGTTGTATGAGAATGTTTGGAGTTAGATACGGGTGATGTTAACTCGTACAAGTTTTTGATTGACAATGTGATGTGTGAGTGATTGTTTTAGTTTCTAAAGAGACTAGTTTAGTGGACCATAAATTTCTGCCAAATTTTGCTGGAAAAAGACGTGTACAGATTTCACTTGAAAACTACATGCGAAAAGTATGGAAATGAAAAACAAACATTACTCGATACTGTAAAGTGATCCCTTTGTACCTATACATGTAGGTATATTTGATTGACATGTACATGTACCTCCCTTACTCTCTTTGCCATTCGAAAGAAACTGAAAATACTGTCATGATTTTGTGAAGACGCTTATTGTGGTATTACAAAATGTGCTTATGAAATATTGTTCAAGTATTGAAATAGTACGTTTATGTTTTTGATCAAAGTAGCAGTGTTTATATGATGATGGTGATATTGTCAGAGAAGTATCTATGTATACTTAAGTCTATTTCTAGTTTAGACTCAGTTTTCTTCAAGTGTTCAGACTTGAACATGTTGCAAGTTGAAGAACCTCTAAAGAAGATACTAAGACAGTAAAAAGTAGGGGGAAGTTTGTAAGACATGAAGCAGGGAAAGAAGGAATGTTTTAGAACACTTAAAGGAATTTCTCAAAGACAAACAGGGTGCAATAGTTCTTATTTTTATCTAAAGAACATGATGTACAAACTGATGCAATAATTGACTCTACATGTTTGTCACATTAAAACAGAAATTGTTGTCTTATTGATGCTTCTGTCTTGCATTATATGAACTATATAGAATTTAACTTTTCCCTAGAAAAGAGTATGGGAAATATCTGGTCTCTTTTTGAACTCCTTATTCTATCATTATAATCATGGTCTTGTGACTTGTACAACAAAAAGAAGCAGTTTGACAATCAAGCAAATAAGCAGAAAAGGACAAAGCAGAAAGGTTTGAAAATTGAATAACATTGAACAATTTGATTGACATATAAATTGTATAATAACAAGACATCTTTTTTAATGTACTTTCTATACAAGACATTTTATGTCTTATTCAAATTTGCACAATCATCTGGCAAATTTGTCCAAAGGTTGGAATAATTTTGTTCTGAGAAAACAACAAAACGTATAAGGAGTGAAATATAATAACAAAAGGATCAATATATTTCAGCTCAGTGGAACAGACAGTCATAATTATAATTACTGTAACTATGAAATATCAACATTTTCTTGGTCATATATTTGGGCAGTCCATTTTTCAGCATAGCTGATGTAGCTACTTTCACGCTTTCACAAAGCGATGCTCCAGTTCCGTGATTCCCACGGGTTCTTGCGCATTTTCATCGTAGTCCATCCACTCGCCCTCCGTCAGCTCCACCTCGTCGAACTTCATCCCGGAATTTGCGCCCTCCGCCACAAACCCCACCCTGGGCGAGAAATCCACGGGTTCCACCCCGCGACACTCAAACACGACCGCGGTGCGGAACTCCTCGGTGTTCTCGGCGCAGTACGGTTGGATGCTGTCCTGCAGGATGTCGAGATTGTTCTCGCGGCCGCACAGTTTACATTTGGAGACCAAGTTGGCGTGGCCGCGCCCTCCTTTCAGTGGCGTGGATTCCTAGAAAAACGATTGGTCATTCAGCCATACACTTGAAAGTTACTAAATGATATATGATTTAACCATTTAATATGGTATTTCCATGTGATGTATAATGTACAGAGTAGCCATGCTGATTGGTCAAACCTGGAATATTTAGACTAAAATTCCTCTAGCTCTTTTAGACAAGTACAATGAACAGCGGACTACGGCTTAACGTCCTATTATAAGGACTGCAACCATTTCCAGTAGAGGGACTATATACAGCCGGGTTTCAACTCCTGTACTCTAGATTCAGAGCCAGGGTCATATACTCTGACCAGCTGCAGTGTGTTACGCCGAATGGTGGTTAAAAAGGCTATATAGATACAGATACAGAGACATACGCTACAAAACAGAACACTGTTTCTACCTGCAAGGTGACATATTGCCACTTCTCGCTGACCTCCCCACAACTCAAACACTTGAGCTTGAGGTACCAGCGGAAGTCTTCACCCTCGGGACGGAGGTTGGTGATGTTCTCCAGAACTGCCTTCAACTGGAGAGCGATTTTCACCATGGTGGTCCCCTTTTAGACGATCTGAAAAGGTTGAACATAGATAACCTTACAATATGCCATCTAGCAGAAGTCACACAAACTGCAGAAGTCGCCCCATGAAGGTTGGTGATGTTCTCCAGAACTGCCTTCAACTGGAGCAATTTTCACCATGATGGTGGTCCCCTTTTACACAATCTGAAATGGCCATATAGAAAATATTACAATATTGCCATCTAGCAGAATTCACACAAACTGCAGAAGTCATGCGAATGTTGTTGTTGTTAACCTGAGCACTGCTTTGAACTGGAGAGCGATTTTTACCATAGTGGTCCCTCTTTAGACAATCTGAAACAATTAGCAGACAGAAAACATTACATGCCACCTAGCAGAATTCACACAAAGTGCAGAAGTCATCAAGTGGGGGCGCGCGCGCGCGCATGGGTTCAAGTACATCAACATCCTGTAACATCCTACAGTTGCAATCAATCTTTCTTCATTTGTTCATTTTCAAGCCCCATTGTATATGTTGAGAGATTTCCTAGCTCTTATTGCTGAAGCTTCAGTATTTATAAGACGGGCCCGCACTCAAACTATTTGAGCTTTGTGTACTTAAAATAGCATTTGAAGATGTGCGGCATGAAATGAGAGGGATACAAGGAATCAAAATTGTCTTTCATAGTGAGGAGGTTCCTCGAACACGTTAAACAGCCTCATTACCCTACACATTGGGTACCTGCCTGTGGCACTGGCTGCAAATACACCTGATATTATTATTATTATTATTATTATTATAGTCATTGTTACTCCAGTCAAACCTGCCTAGGCGACCACCTTTTCAACGCGACCACCTGGCCATGGCGACCGCTTTTTCTCGGTCCCGAAAATTTTCCCCATAGGCACAAGCATTAACCTGCCTGCCCAAGGCGACCACCCGTCCAACGCCACCGCGACCGCCACGAATTGGGACCGCACAGAGCACAATCCCTGCTCATGGCGACCACATTTTTCTGGCGTGTGGTGACATCGAATTTTGCTGTCGGATTTCGCAGAAATGTTTTTAAGACCTTGACGGACAAAAATATATCAAAAGCATTGATTCCTCCATGAAGTGTTTTAATGAAACGTTCCCACTAATAGTAGTCTATAAACATTGTAAATACAAAGGATTGTGAATACATTTTGACTGTACTTAGATATCGATGTTGTTGTGCCCATCGTCATCTTATAGCTTACCGCAAGCTTGGTTCGGTTTGAACTCAATTTTCAAAACGATCACATAGTGCATGGCGTCAAAAAGTCAGATTTCACAGAAATTACTATCTATTTCTTGTTTTTTCAACAAAAATGTGTCCCTGTCTTACTAAATTCCGCCGGAAAATGACTCCGCGGTGGAGGGCAAAACGTTGGCCGAGAGGCATGTTGTTACTTGGTCCGCGACGCCATCTTGTTTCAGCGCAGCATAACGCTGACTTTTCTAAAACACGACGCTTCTGTGTATGAATATTTAGAATACTCTCCTTATTGATGAAAATTAATATTCTTATATTCTTGTTATTTCCATGACTCTCACAAACCTTTATTGGGCGCTGCTTGCTTGTAATCGCCGACGCTGTGCGTTCTGCTCCACTGTTACCTTTCGATGCGGTCGCGTGCTCGGCGGCGGTATCACAACTCTTGTTTTCATCCTTCAGTTGTCAGATCGAAAACTTTTTGCCGCTTTAATCCAGCGGTCGGCTCCCAAAAGAAGGCTGGGATTTTCTAGGGATTTGTCTCAGGCCTTAAAACCTAGATTTTATACGCGTGTGTGTGTGTACTCTTACTTTAACGTAACGTGTGAATGCGGGAGGGCGCTGCAAGGTCATCGAGGCAGACATTGTTTTTAGTCAAAATTACGACAAACATTTGTTCAGGATGTAACGGTATACAAATATTACAACGATAACAGAAAATGTAATTTCTGTAGGATCTTTCTGTCAATGAGAATTGAACCTGGTGAGGGTCATGCTGTCTAAAACCACATAATTTTCCATCCATCTACGTGGTTCACGGTATTTCAGAACACCTCGAGCTGGAAACATGAATCCTCTTCATGGCGACCACCTGTCCATCGCGACCGTTTTTGCTCGGTCCCCCGGTGGTCGCCTTGGGCAGGTTTGACTGTATTCTGTAAATGCAGAAACGTTTGCGGGGATTTGATTAATGACGGTAGGGAGAAAATGGAGTGTTCGCAGTGGTTTTGAGTTCGCGTTTGAAACAATAGCAGCGCAATGGAACAGCTTTTCTAAGTTTGTCGTAAAGAGTTCACCTCAAAAAGAGCAAAAATGAAACCTGGCCGTCGAACATTTCTGCATTTACAGTAACCAAGGAGGTGGATAGAACATCATTGCTAGAAGAATACCTCTTGTAGCTCATCACAACAAGGAGGTTATATAGAAATTAGGACTGTCCTTTGTTCTATCTTTGTATACATAGACTATCTAATAAATTTGATTACCTCAATATAAGACCAATATGGGTTCTTGCTGCAGCTGCAAGCTAAGATATTGAATGTCATAATACTACTTTGAGTTTAAATGTGGGTCAATGGAAACATGTCATCAGTATCTTACTAAATTTATCTACTTATCATATTAAGTATAATATCATCCATAAAATCAGCAAATATTATTTATAAGCTGAATTATTTTCATATACGCATGAAAACAAAAAATACAACGCAACGTGGCTTACCACTTCATCTCCAGAAGTGTTTCCCGAAATAGGCTTGAATCTGAGGAAACGAATATTCTGCTAGTTTCCTGAACCTTCTCTCTACGTTGATTGGTCAAAAGCCAGCCAATTAGATTGATTACATTAATGTATTTGTTATAGCAGCTCTGATTGGGTCCTTTGCTGTGAAACTGGGTATTCTGACCAATCATGGTGAACGGAAGAAAATTAAACCTCCGCCTTGGAAAGGTTAAAAGGTAAAGGTCAGAGGTTGGCAGGAAGTCGTGCCTAGCAGACAGCAAACATGACGGAAGCAGGGAAGGTGAGTAAAAACAACCATTTTTCACAATTTTACGAATTATTTCGTGTCCTAAACAATCAAAGTAGGTAGAAAACTTCTTCCCGCATTAGGAGAAGACAAGAATCTCAACGATCTGATTTTGAACTTGAGAAAAACGTCACATGACAAGGGGGACGCAGCGCGAAGTTTTCTGCGCGTCTACAACCAAACATGGTCAACAAAACGATGAACCGAAATGTTTTGATATACGTGCGTCAAGTAGAACTTGAGTTTACGTCCGATTTCTAGCATTCTAAGTGTTTTTTAAGGTTAGAAATGTCGCTAAAAGAACCTAACATTATACGAGAAGCTACTAGAACGTTCTAGGGACCGTTAGACAGCTGCACATGGTCCGTAGAACCGAGGCTCCATGCGCAGTGGTGACACATTCCGTGCATACCAGGGCGGCCGGCGCCAGGCTATTTTTGGTTCGCAGAGACTAATCTCCAAGCAGATATGGGAAGAAAACGTTCCCTATAATAGACTAACTATTCACTTTCATTTTGGAGAGGTTCGGTTGTCAGAAAAACGTGTGAAATCAGAGAACGTAAGAAGAGAGTTTATCCCTTCCACCACATATCTTCTTGGAGATTGGGTAGAAGACGAGAAAGCAGACTGCCTCACTACATATGATAGATAGTGACAGGTGGACATCATAATTTTGTGTCAGCTGGCTTGCCATTCATAATTCATCAGAATCTAATTTTACACTGTAGATGATAGTTGTTAATCACTGGTCCATTGTCTTTGGTAAGGACCTTGGCTGTTGTCATAATTGTTGTGGTTTGATGTCTGCGATTTTTACTACAAAATTAAAGCCACCGCGAAAATGCTTGTTCTGTCTCCTTCCCACCAAGTAAAATTGCGAACTAAAAACCACTGCAAACACTCCATTTTCTCCCTACTGAAAAATAAAATCCCTGCAATGTTAAATGCATTTACAGTACTTAGAATTTTGGAAATTGTTCTGAATAGCTATTCTGTACCAAGTGAATATATATAGTTTCAATAGACAAAAATCTGAGCTGACAAAATGAGGAACAAACCAAAACTTTTTAACGCTGGTCACTATGAGTATGAGGAGGCCATTTGCTGTCCATGCTAATGTTTATTATATGTGTTTATGTTTTAATATTTTCATTTATGTTTTTGTTTGTAATTGATGTTTATGTTTATGTTTACAGACAGAAGCAGAGCTCAGTAAGGAGCAGGGAAACCAGCACTTTAAGGCGGGGGAGTATGAAGAGGCTATCAGCTGTTACACACAGGCACTCAAGTTGTCTGAGAAGGGAGACAAGGGCAAGGCAGTTTTCTACAAGAACAGGGCAGCATGCCATCTTAAACTGGTAAGGAGTTTTGATGTCCTATCTTTTCAAATATTTGGCAAAGAAACAAGAACACCAATTACAATGTAGAAGGGGTTGGCTGAGAGAGAAGACAAAGCTAAGAGCAAGCTATCACTAGTAGCTAGCGAGGTATCAAGTCATCTTATGGACGCCCTACACTAAAAAAAAAGCAGTGTTCTACAAGAACAGGGCAGCATGTCATCTCAAACTGGTAAGGAGTCTGGACAACCTTTCTTTTCAAATATATTGCAAGCAAACAAGAATATTACCAAGTACTTACTCTTAGTAGAAGGGGGTGTCTCAGAAAGAAGACAAAGCTAAGACTAAGGGCAGGCTATTAGCTAGCAAGGAGTCAAGTTGTCCTCAAACAGAAAAAAATTAAGAGAAGAAAAGGCAAACATAGACTCAGTTAGATCAAGGTATCAAAGAAAGCAGTCTATGTTTTGTTATTATTTGTCATAAACATGTATTAATGAACTGAAAGCAATTGTTTATTTCTATGTCTGTACAGGAGGAGTACCAAAAAGCAGCTGCAGATGCTTCAAAAGGTAAGCTGTCTTTATGATAAATTCCCTTTTTCCCCCTTCCCTAATTCAAAGTTGTATTCCATATTTTTAATTCATTCACATTCCTACCATTCCAGCGCAGGACATTTCAGGCATCAATGCTTTTTATGTATTCAATAATTCCTTTACTTTCGCTGGGACTTGATTTTGTATTAGAAGAAGAAAGAAGGTTTTCGCAGTGTTTTAAATTTGTGCTTGAAATTCTTGCACATCCCTACCATTCCAGCACTGTTCTACTTATTACTTTTTTTTTCATTCAGTGTAACTTATTACAAGTGCCAAGTCACTCTGGAGTTTGTTTGTTTATTATCACCAGTAAACCACCTTAAGCTGTAACATACCAGTTTTCTGCGCAAGACCAGACTGTAAGGTTTGGTCTACTCACACAAGGAGGGATCCTTACTATTAAGTATTATTCTTTTTATTAAGTGTGGAGGGGTAACGTTGACTTTTAACATGCTCGAGGTGTGGCTCTCCTCAAATATGGGACCTGCAGCTTTTCCTTTCATCCGAGAGAACGTCCCTAACTGAAGCTAGTTACTCATTTTTAGTGTAATCAAGCTATTCACCATAATTTTGATTATTTCATATCCCCACCATTCCAGCGCTGGACATCTCAGGCAACGATGCGAAGGCGCTGTTCCGTAAGTGCCAGGCCCTGGAGCACCTGTCGGAGGAGAACCCGCAGCACCTGACCACGGCGTACAAGGACGCCATGCAGCTGCTGCAGATGGAACCGAAGGACGCCCAGGTGCGCGCCATGCTGGTCCGCCTCAAGGACAGGGTCATGAAACTGGTGAGGACGAAATTCTGCAAAAATTTTAGCCACGGCTGTCTGCAGGACCTGTCCCTCCTTCTCAGAGAGGGTCTAAGCTTTACTAGCTACATGTAGGTGAAAATTTTATCAACTTCATTTTATTCTAACTTTGTTCTATTTCTTGACCCCCAGAGCAATGAAAAACACACCACCACCAACAAGGTAGATCAGATGTTAAAGATCGCCTTTGGTAAGGAGGAGTCCTTGGAAAACAAGAGAAAGGTAAGAGAATTATTGTTATACCCTTGCTATATAGATTCATTTTATAAATCAAGCAGGACAATAAGTTTTGAATAAAACTTGTTTTCATTCCCCCTCCCTCCAGGCTGTGAGCAACCTGATCGTTTTGTCTCGCGAGGAGGCGGGCGCTCAGCTGATCTTCCGAGAGGGTGGGATCCAGGGTCTGGATCTTCTTCTGGATCACCAGGATGAAGAGATCCTCTTGAACGCACTGATGGCCCTCACCAACTTATGTTACGGACACAGGTCTAGGGTAAGTCTGGGGAGTGGATCATAGAAGAAGAACTTTATTGCATGACATATGTACACGGTACAATATATGGCAACAACTATTAAACATAGTTCAAAATAGAGGTATTGAATATGATAAAACTTGTCGGTAGAGATTGAAATCTGGCAGAATCACACTCACTATGAATCATATCATGATATCATACTAATAGTATGATATCGTTGATAGAGCTCCTGATTGGAGTCTTTAAATCTAAACATGTTCCCCTTAAAAGACAGTCAGAATTTAACAACAACCAGTGATTCAGATATCTATAGGCAGAATCGGCGATTGCAATCACTACTTTCACTTATATACATACATCGTTAGTGAATGTCAGGGCAGAAAGAAATATATCAGGATGTAATACAGCTTGTTTGCAATGTCTCTGTAAACTATTTTCTAGAGGTCACGATTTGGATCAGTTTACAAAATCAACATAAATTCCTTTTTGTTCCAGACAATGGCACTTTTGGACACCATCACGTTACCCAAAATCTGCAAACTTGTAGCGCGTCCAGACGTGAAAGTGTCCAACGGAGCAACGTCATTGGTTCAAGCCGCGATCCGCGCTGTGACAGGATTGGACAAGGTCATACACCGTGGAGCAGAGGAGGCTGTAGTGATTGGTCAGTGTTCTTATTCAAATTTTTGAATATATCTAGTTCTGTTTAGACAAAAAAGTTATAGAAAAGTTAAAGAAAAGTTATATTAGCAATCTGTGGAATCGTTATATTACATGTGTACAGTAAATTCAACTGCAAGTGATCACCTCTAAATACTTGCCAATGTTCCCACTTTCTGGTGGTACCTTTAGTTAAAATTTTTTTAAAAATCTTGATCCAGTTTAGCTCACTGAAGAGCTAATCTTTCACTGGTCGTGAGAGAGAAGACAGACACTATGTACAGCATTTACAGATTCATTGTACTGGGGAATTTCCCCTGGCTCTTTTTGACAAGCACAATGAACAGTGGACCATGGCTTAACGTCCCGTCCTATAAGGACTGTGACCCTTTCCGGTAGCGTGCATGTCGGGTGAGTGACACAGCTGGGATCGAAATTTTGGCCTCTAGTTCCAGATCCAAGAACGCTAACCACTGGACTACGCACGCTACCATTTACACAAGCATTAAGAATCCAATCTATTGTAACCGGGCAGATTTGAGTGTGCATCATTTTCTCTCCATTATTGTATTCAATCAAAATAGAAGTGATAATTTATGAATGGATAATAAGTCAAAAGTCAGGCACACTTTTTCACAAGACATCTATTGAGTTAAACTTATTGATCTTTTTGTATTTGAACAGATAACGAGGCCGACCTTGAACTGCTACTGAAGGCGCTAATTGTCATGCTGAAGGACAAACGAGTTTCCGGTGTCGGGCGCGACAACGTGATCGACTTAATCATCAAGAACGTGCCCAAGAAGGGCGGCCTCGGCATCATCATCAAGACTAAACTGGCGCAGAGCAAATACAAGGATGGCATCGGCTGCTCCGAGCTGTTTATCGACATGGGAGGTACGTTAATTCACTTTATCTTCACAGTAGCAAAATTTCACAGTGTAAGGAAAATGGACATTTTCACTGATCATGAACTTAAACTTCACGGTGGCGCCAAGGGAATTTTACAGAACGGATGTGTGAAGGAATCATAGATAATTACAACAGGTACAGAGGTGAAAACAGTGAACATAAAGTTACAGTGAAGGAAACAAGTATTACAGTATGTTTTTGTGTTAATTGTCATTGTCATTGAATGCATTGTTTCCTGAAATCGCTTCTAGATGGACGTGAAATAAAGTTGAAAAAAAATCAAGCAGGGAAAAAAAAATTTCCTCCCAATTTAGGAAAGTTGGCAAATTTCTATTTGTATAATTTTGGTTTCAAAAGACTTGATCAATTTGAGACCAAGTTCGACCACAGGTGGTTTCTTAAGTTATGGTGGCAGAAGAAAATCACTGCAGTACTTTTTTGACCTGCAAGGGGTCACTGCTGTATTGCTTCCTTGCAAAAGACAGGTGTAGGGATTTATACACTAGAGAATGGATCCTTTGTCTTATATCTGGGTGCTTTCTCAACAGAGTTGAAGGACTTGATTGTTGTTAGTGGAAACTGCAGTACTCTTTTGAGCTGCAAGGTGTCCCTGCTGTATTGCTTTGTTGCTGTAACTGTATGACAGGTGTAGGAATTTATGAATCGTTTGTCTTACATGTATGCCTGAATGCCTTTTCAACAGGTTTGAAGGACTTGATTGTTGTTGGCGGAAACGTGAAAGATTCCGACCCTAGCCTTCCGATGACTGATGAAACCAGAATGCACATTTCCGTCTGTCTCACGCGTATCTACGATGACTACGCCATCCACGACGAGGCCGTGCGGAGATACAAGGACATCTGCCAATCAACCGTTCAGTAAGTTCACAGACATAAATTACTGTAGATTCATTCACTTTTGCGGTGTTTTTATTTCATGTTAGGAGGAAAAAAGAGGCTTTTACTGTGTTTTAAATTCATTTTTTAAGCAATTCTGTAGTACAGCAGTCATACAAAGGAGAAATATTTGCTGTGTCATGAATTTGCGTCACCACGGAAATAAAACCACTGCAAAAGTTTGATGATTTACAGTACTTGTCTCAACATTCTGTAAGTGAAACCTTTAAAAAAGGCTTGTAATTTAAATTTTGTAGTTGCCTCCGTGTAGCAGAGAGGTCTATGGAGTTTGTTTTTTTTTCGTTTCAAGGCATCCTCATTTGAGGTTAAGCATGATGCTTTTTCAAGTAACTAGTGGTGGTGCAATGCGACTTCGCTAGGGCTTGCGCTTTGGAGTACATTCTGTTATTTCTTTGCTATAAGAATAAAACAACTGATAGTTGAATTGCTTGAAACATTTTAGATTTTATGAATGTAAAGAAACTTTATTGTCAGGTCATTGTATTTTATTGTAGTCTGCAATATTACTGTTTTCATAATGCAGTGACACTGTGGTTTGAAAAATCATGACACAGTTTGTAAAATGCTGTATTTGATGTTCTGTTCCAGAGGCTTGCTGGGAGATGTAGAAAGGAGAGGCATGGTAGCAAACCTTGAGGCTATCCAAGCCCTGACTACCATCTTACATGTATGTTCAACTTTTCAATCATTGTATTGCTATCTTTTGTTTTTTTTTCTTCTGCATCCAAGAACTTAACGCACAGCAAGTATTATTATTATCATAATATTTCCATTCATTGCTAAATTTTGCATCCTAGTTTGTGATTCAAATTTGTGCACAATCTCGTAGAAAGACAAATTCTGTTATTGGTGCTTTTTTTTTCACAAAGAAAAATCTTTTTGGCTGTGGTGTGTAAAGTAATCTAACTATAGCATCATTTGTAGTTCTTGGGAAATTGACAGCGGAGACTGGTATTCGACCGGTTTCGACTTTATTGTCTTTTTCTAACTATAGCATCTACAAAGATAATTCCACCAGGGTACATAATTCTGCCACCCAGAAAAGATTCGTCCAAACAGATCTTCAACCCAACATCCCCCAGTATAATGTGATGCACTAGAGATCTCTAAAACTCACTGTTTTTTTTAAAGTGGCGGATTTATGAAACCCAGTGGATTGATGTTAATGGAGATTAATTGAAATTATTGGATGTATTTTCAGGGCCCATTTGATGTTGGAAACATCATCCTTGGTGTCCAGGCCATCATGAATAACATGATCGCCATGTGTGCAGTGGAGGAACCTGATATGCAGGTAAGAAATGCAAATTTCGACATCTTTACATGTCCATCATCTTCTTGTATATGAGTATAGTTAAGGTGGCAAGGTGTCTTGTGGCTGGGGCTGTTGCCTTAGAATCTAAAGGTTCTGTGTTCGAATCCCTAGCAGGCCCCAGTGTTGTGCCCTTGGTTAAGGTACTTAATGCCTATTTCCTCACTTGACTCTGGTAAAAATTTAAAAGTGCATACTATGTATTGTATATGTCTTTATTTTCTTTAATTTCATTCTGTTAATAATCTACATTTCTCAATACAATGTCTTCTGTTTTTGCCCTGCATCGATTCTAAATCCATTGTTTATCATCCTTTGACAGATGATAGCAGTGGAAGCAATGATCGCCGCCATGTCAAAGAAAAACCGTTCCACGTTTATCCTGAGCCATGGGGCGGGGCTACTGAAACAGATCTACAAGTCCGAGTCTGCTGACGATCCCATTAAAGTCCGTGCACTGGTGGTGAGTCATCAGTTCCTTTTCATCCTGCTGGACGATCAGTTCAGCGTCGGTGGGCTCGTCCGTGAGCGACGAGTCCAGCTTTACTCTTGCAGTGTTTGCCACAGACAGCGCAGATGAAAGCTGTTGTTTGGCATGGTGTGTGTCTCTTTTGCCTTCTGGCAAACTCGTTAAGTTCCAAGTCAAGTTCCAGTTTTTTCGCACCTTGGTGGATTTTGTGCCGCCATGCAGAGCGGTCTTGAGCTAAGTACTCCCAGTCCGCGGCAATGTTGAAGAGTTTCAGGTCCCGCTTGCAGACGTCGACAAAGCGGAGCTTGGGGCGTCCCCTGGCACGTTTGCCATCTGCAAGTTGACCGTACAATACCTGGTGTGGTAGGCGCGAGTGATCCATGCGGGAGTAGGGCTGTCATAAAAATAAAAATAAAATTCTTACTTGACCTGCAAGGTGTCACAGCTGTATTGCTGTAAGGCAGGTTTAGGGATTTATACACTGTCAAGAATGGATGGTTTGTCTTGTGCCTGAATGCCCTTCCAACAGGGTGTAAGGAATACTTGATTGTTGTGGGTTGAAACATTAAAACTGCAGTACTTTTTTGACCTGCGAGGTGTCGCTGCTGCATTGTTTTCTTGCAGCTGTAAGGCAGGTTCTGGGATTTGTGACAAATGATACTTATTGTCAAGTAGTCCCTTGTTGAGTAAATACAAGATAAGGGTGTTACAGGGTGTAATAGCACTGCAGTACTTCCTTATACATGTGTACTGCAAGGTGTCACTGTTGCATTGCTGCCTTGCAGTAGAACAGGTTGTGTGTATAACATTACCTCAACTGTATATTTCTTTTTCTGCAGGGTCTGAGTAAGCTGGGTTCTATCTATGGCTCAGATGGGACCCGGAAAGCTTTTGCTGAAGGCTCCACCCTCAAACTGGCCAAGCACTGCAGGAAGTAAGAAACAGTACAGTTATGTTTACTTGACCTGGCCTTATGCCGCGCTGCATGCCAGTGAAGCTGGTGTGCTATGCTGAAGGGCAGTTGTACCAGCTGTACATAATTTATACAGCTATATCTCATGTTTGAATATGATATACTTTGGTTTTAATTTTGAGATTGGTGTACCTGTCCCTGGTACTGAATGGTGCACTAACAAAACTAGTGGTCCTGTCCCTGGTGCTGAAACAGTACAGTTAGTAAATATTTACCTGCTAGTGACTTTTTATTAAGATCAGACCCTGACAGCAATAGCTTGTGTAGCACAGGCTAGTAAACAGTTAGGTGGCAAAGAACATATTGCAGTGCCTTCACCACCTGCTAGGTGTCACTATTGAATATAGTCCTATGAGTCTGCTACAGGATATGATTCCATAATGCAGACATTGTAGTACAGTATAAATCTCTTCTGTTGCAGGCAAAGAACAAACGGCAGTACCTACAGCACCTGCTAGATGTCTTTATTGTATAGCCATATGTTTCTGCTACAGGAAATGATCCAAAATCCAGACATTGTAATCATTTCTGTTACAGGTTTCTGCTAACTTCAAAAGAAAGAGACTTGCAGCGCTGGGCAGCAGAGGGACTTGCGTATCTCACCATGGACGCTGACGTCAAGGAGTTCCTAGTGGACGATCCCCAAACCGTCCGGGCCATAGTGGAACTTGCTAAGGTATCGTCATGGACAATCTTTATTGACACAACAAAAGTACAGTAAGGTCTTCTTCAACTAAACATGCAAACAAATAAGTGGGTGCAAAAGAATTAACCAGTACGTATAAGTATATGGAAAATCTAACATGTCAAGTCTAACGTATCACTTCTACTATGTGACAGTGTGCTATTAATCTGTAGGTTTGAAACGTTGAATGGATAATGCACATTTTGTGAACACTGACAATGCTGTGTTGCCATGAGAACAGGAAGGCGGCGTGAACGTGGTTTACGGCGTCGGCACGACCCTGAACAACATGGTGAACGGTTACGAGTACGGGAAGGAGGAGGAGCTCCCGGAGATGAAAAAGCTCGCCAAGTTCGCCAAACAGCACGTCCCCGAGCCGCATAAACTGGTGAGGTTTCATTTGATTTTTTTCTTCTAATTCTATCTATCTGCACAACGAGAAGAAATTACATAATACAATGAACAATAATAAAAAAAACATGGAGGAGGGGGAAAGCATATATGCCCTTGTCCCTGGTGCTGAATAACACCTACCTGCCTACCTGCCTACTTACCTAGTCCCTTGACCTCCGGATCGTCGGGGGGACAAGGTAGCAATGAAGATGGAGATCTGTCTCCAAGCTTGCGGTAGTCAGCCTTTCTGCCAGTTTAAGGGCTCTGCGATGTTATCCTCAGACTGCCAGGATTTCCTCTGTCGTCCCCTAAGGCGACCTCCTTCTAGAGTACCCTGCAGTATAGTCTTGGCCAGGTTGTCGTGGCGTGTCACGTGGCCGAACCACTGTCAATCCAAACCAAACCAAACCAAATAACACCAACAAAACCATTGGTCCTGTCCTTAGTACTGAATATTAGGTTACTTGTCTCGCAAATGTCCACAATGTAATATGTACATTTCACATTTTGAATGGAAAGTACATGCTGGTATCTTGGGATTTCTTAGCAATAATCAATAATAGGTTTAAGGGAAGCAGTATTTTTATATCATTTATCATTTTATATCATGATTTATGATAAATAATTTATGATAATTTTATATCATGATTTATGACAAATCTAATCATGATTTATGATAAATCTATATCATGATTTATGATAAATTTATATCATAATTTATGATAAATATAGATATATCATCTTAACGTATATTTCAGGACTCCAGAGACCATGTTGACATCAGGATTGAGAAGTTGGTGAAGGAGGGCGTGGTCGTCAGTCTGGTCGCGTTGTCCAAGACCGAGAGTAACGCAGAGAGGGAACTGCTGTCCCGCATCTTCCTCGCCATCACGGAACGGGAGGCGCACCGCGGAATCACGGTTGCACAGGGAGGGGCAAAGGTCAGCGGAAATTATTCCTTTTTTATCTTTCTTCTTATTCTCTATTTCTTAAGCTACCAACTTCAACTTGCTGGAGATTCTGTACCCTATATAACCTAACAGGTTGCCTTTACGCAACACGACCCCACATCTTTTGCACATAACAGGTGACAAAGCATACTGTTATCATTAGATGATATTGATGGCTGTTTTGCAACCTTGGCTAATGATACAATTATATATTTATATATTAGACTCATATATTCAGAAATATATTCTAAAGGAAAACATAATACTGTGTCTAAAAAAAAGGGGTAAAGCAGTCATCCTCAATTGACGCTTTTACAAGTAGCTCTGTTAGTGCAATGCGGCTTTGCTATTGCTGGCGTTTTTGGCCAAGCACACCGGGTCACCCCTACTCTTCTCAAGTGTGTTTGGTTCTTTTACATACAGAGGTTTGACGCTTGAGGCTAATGCCTGAAGCTCCCTCATACACGGGGCCGCCGGCTTTACGCCACCATCCAAAATGACGAATGCAATCCCTTACAACATGTCTACTTCACTTTAAGTCTTACGGTTACATAGTCATGAACCAGTGAACTTCTTTTAATGATATCTAATATAAGGTACTCTCTTCTACAATGCAGGTGTTGATTCCGATGGCCAACGAGGGTACAGACAAGGGGAAATGGTTTGCAGGCCAGGCCTTAGCTAAGATCGGCATCACAACGAACCCTGAGATCGCCTTTCCTGGACAGAGGGTAGGTTTTTCAGTTTCTATAATTTGCAAGTCAATCAGCATATCTGTTGGTGGCTCAGTGATGGCCATAGAAAGTTCAGGGGATAACTGGATATGATGGTTAGTGTGTTTTATTATTGTTAACTCAATGAAATAGTTTGCAAGCAAGGTGAAGCCATGTCTTTATACAGTGTGGTAGACGTTTGTCATTTATTACTGTGAGGCTCAGCTTAAGATTGTTAAAAAATGGAGGTTTTGTTTTTGGTGTGTCTGCGTGTTTGCTTACTTGTTCGTGTTTCAAGATATTTGTGGCCAGCATGGGATTGTGATGGTATTTTGTATGTGAGTATGTCTTGGGAAGACGAAGGTCAAGGTCACGTTTGGGCCCCCTAGTGTGTGACTTTGGTACTGCAGCAGAACCTCTTGTGATAGATACATGTAAGTATGAACAAACCTACCAAATTACAATGTGCACTCCTTTCTTCTGTACTTAGGCATTGGAGATGGTTCGACCAATGAAGAAGCTCCTTGACATGGACGCGTCCGCGCTGCAGAACTTTGAAGCCTTGATGGCGCTGACCAACCTAGCCAGTCAGAGTGAGAGTGTCAGGTAACTACAGCAACACCCCTCTGTAGTAATGGGATTGTCTGTGCACTGTAGACATTCGGGGAATATTTGGACAGTACCATTGTTTTGTAGGGTGTTATACAAAACTATGAGGAGAGCCACACTTCGAGCATGTTGAAGATCCCACCACACTTTTTGAAAAGAGTAGGGGTTTACCCTGGTGTGAGTGGCTAGAACCTTACAGTCAGGTCTTACTCAGCTTGTACCTACAAAACTGTTGTGTTACGCCTAAAGGCGGTTTACTGGTTATGCAAAACAAACTCTGAGACTGTGAATAACTTTTTGAAATTTGTCTTTTTTCCAGGAATCGTATCTTTGAGGACAGTGGTTTTGCGCTGATTGAATACTACATGTTTGAGGACCATGAGATGTTGAAGCGGGCCGCTATACAACTGATATGCAACCTGGTGTCAAGTAAAAAGGTGCGTCCATGACTTTCCAACATTGTGTCATTGTGAACTTTCTAGTGGAACTGATCTCAAACCAGTTTAGCTCACTGAAGAGCTATTCTTCCACTGGTGGTGACAGAGAAGACAGATGCCATACATGTACAGTACATTTTTGTATTTACGGGTTCATTGTACTAGGGAAATTCCCCTAGCTCGTTTCGACGAGTACAATGAACGGTGGACCACGACTTAACGTTCTGTCCTAAGGACAGCAACCATTTGTATTTACATCTTTACATTCTTTTTGTGCTACCAGGGACCTTCAACTTTGACATATTTTCCAACAACTCATCGGGGAAATTCCTCTAGCTCTTTTCTGCAAGCACAATAAACGGTAGATGACGGCTTAACGTCCCGTCCTATGGACTGCAACCATTTGTATTTACATCTTTATATTCCTTTAGGCATTACTTTGAAACAAATCATCACATGCACACTTCAAACTGTGAACTGTCTTATTGGGCTTGATATGAATGTGAATATTGTGGTATAAGATTTTTGACAGACTTTGTTTGTTTGTTTGTTTTCCATCTCCAGTGGTTGGAGAAGTACCAGGCGACGGGGAACGACAGGTTGAAGTACATCGTGTTGCTGTGTGGTGAGGATGACTTTGAACTTGTGAAGGCTGCAGCGGGCACGCTGGCACAGCTCACTACAGACAAGGACATGTGTGAGAGAATACCAAACGAGGTGGGCACATTATTAATCATCCCTAGAGAAAAATGCAATTTCGTATCTTGCAATGGTCTGACAAGTGAACCACCATGGCATTTGTGTCTTTGGAAAAGTGTAGATAAGATATTTATTACTATAGTTCTTGTTTTGTTAACGGTAACTTAACTTTGGCTACTTTAAGGGTCACTAGTCAACTGTTAAAATTTCATCATTGCAGATATCTGATCGCTAACATTTGAGACACAGATGTTTGTTCCCTTACCGTTAAAATTGAATACAGTGAACTACTCCCTTTTCTTCGCAACCACTAAAATTATCAACCATAGTGTATTAAATGGATTTGTAGTACTTGCATACTATTTCGGTTCTTAGGAACTGGATATGTCAACTGATATACATGTGTATATTGTTGTCATGTTGGCATAACGGTTAGAGTGTTTGGCCTGGGTTCGAATCCTTTGACATGCCACTGATGTTGCACCCTTGGAAAAGTCACTTAGCACAACTTTCCTCATTCCACTTAGGAGTAAAAATGGGTACCTGACTTTGGTTGGGGAGATAAAAGGCAGTGAAAGGAGAGGGATAAGCTCCACCTTCCAATACCGTGCCCTAGGCACAGTGGATTAAGAACACATTTACTTTTCACAGACGTTTATGCTTGTTTTGAAGTTGTTAAAAATCTTCCTACCCCCTTCCATACATGTAGGTGAAGTCGTGGGTAGACATCCTGTGTGAGGTGGGGGCCTCTCCACTGCCAGACATCCAGCATCGCATGATGGTGGTCATCACAAACATGATGATGGCCAGCAAGGAACTCGCTACCAAGGTGGGGAACTTTTATATGTCTCTATTTGACTTTCTAGGTAAACTTTGAATGCTTGGTGAATACATTTAAGCAGATGAAATAGGTAAATTTACTTAGTACAGTCAAAACTGCCGAAGAAGACCACTCAGGGGACTGATTAAATCTGGTCTATGTGGACAGGTGGTCAGGGAGGGATCAGAATCATAGTTACAGTGACTGCATTTTACAGTTGACTGCTATAAATATAAAATGAGGAATCTAAGGGACTGGAAAAAAGTGACCACTATGGTCAGGTGGTTGCTATGCAAAGGTCACCATAATACAGGTTTGATTGTAACAAACTTTTTCACTAGTTTTCAAAACTCTAACAATTTCTGTGATTTCAGATCGTAGAGACGAAAATCCTGGATGTGGTCATGGCCGTACGCATCTCGCTCAAGGACGACGCTGACCCGACGAGACAGAAGGTCAGGAAGTGCGTGGACGCCGCTTTGAAAGCAGCTACGGAGTTCGGCCTGATCAAACCTGCTAGCAACTTGGAGGAACAGCAAGCTCGTCCTGAACAAGCGCAACTTATGAATGCAAGCTAGAGGATTTGACTAAGTATGCAAAGTCTGACATACTGCCCCCCTCCCCACTTTCTGTACATAATTGCAGTGAATTTCAAATCCACTTTGTAAGCAGCTAAAGACTGTTTTGATCAAACCCGGAAGACTGTAGTAATGGAGGAATCAGAAGCTGACTTCTTGAACAAGCGCAACTTCTGTATACGAGCTAGATGGTTTGACTATGCCAAGTCTCACACACCGCCCACCGCCCCACTTTCTGTACATATATTATTGATTGCAGTGAATTTCAAATCCACTTTGTAGGCAGTAGACTTTGTTTTGATCAAACCTGCCAGGACTGTTCCTTGAGGAATCAGAAGCTCTTCCTGAAGGAGCAGGACTTCTGATGAATCTTCGAGCTCGAATTCCGAGCTAGATCCTCATATAGTTCTGTGAGCTCACAAACTTTCATCCCACCCCCCCTCCCCACCTTCGGTACAAACTAAAAGTAAACTTCAAATCTATCTGTGTTGTAGAAATCATTCTGAAGCAAGGTTGAACTGTAATTTCCAACTCGAAATATGGACTTACACGAATTTTCCAAAGTCCAACTCCAGTCTTTATCAAGGAATCAGAGCTTCTGATGCCACGTAATGCAGATCGAACACATGACTCAGCTGTGAGCAGTGGATCGTGAGATGCAAGATCTTTCAAATCTACTAAAAGGCCTCTGTTAGTATATGAGGATGGCCATACCAAATTGGCTCATGGTCTATAAGTCTATTCAGCTAGAGACATTATAAATTCTGGCGGAGGCATTTGGGATGTCAAACTTTTATCTCATTTTCCGGTGGATTTTTGGTAGACCTGCTTGGCAACACCAGGAAAATTTTGTACCTGATCATATGATACTAGTTGGAAATAAGTACCAACATGTTCTTTGACTAAAAGCAAAATAATGGCAATGAGTTACGTGTTGAGGGAAAACTGTTAATAGAAATTTATAGTAAACTTAGTGTTAAAGAGTATGAATCATGAAAACAGTGCCTTTTCTAATGCCTTTACATCATGATTGTGTACATCAATTGAGATGATTAACTTTTAAAAGACATTTCATCAACACTTTTGTTGCATCTTGAAAACAATCATGACAAGTAATTTGCATGAATCAAATGTAAACTATGTATTATTATGTTCTTTATATACTGTGTGTACCTTTAAATTAAAGTAGAGCTGTGGCAAGCCGTTAGAAAGTTTATTGGATTACTGGCTGTAGAATTAAAACAAGGAAATAATATAGTCACACCTGATTTGCAGTGAATATTGTTCTTTTATTCGGTCTGGACTAAATTTCACTCATACTAGTCATAGATAATAATGTGACTGCTGGGATTAAAATACGATGAACTCTTAAAGCTTTAAGTCAATTTCTGGCAGTTTCCCTGAGTGTTCTAAACACCTTGTTCATTTCATCGTTTCTACTCAACCAAACAACTCTTGTTACAAATATACCAAAATACAAGTATACAAAGTACAATTTAAAGCAGCTAAAAACATTAAATGTAACTACCAGTATTATCTAAAAAAAAACAACACTTTGCTAAAAGTCTAATTTTATATATGCTACAGATATTGTTCAGTCACAGACTGAAGTACCAACTGAATATCATCACTGATTGCTTCTCAACATAGCTTCTCAACGATCAAAGCACATTTGCAGTGAACAACTGGGAAAAACATACTCTCTAAGCAGAGGAGTGATTTCGGCTGGTTTTTGATGACTGTGCATTAGGCGTTTTTGATAGGCTTTCTATTTTGTCATGTTTTTTTGGTTTATAGAGACAAAAAAAATACGGCAAAGTAGAAAGTCCGACCAAAACGCCTAAAAACACGTCATAACCATCCGGAACCCTCTTCTGCTTGGAGATTAGGAAAAGTGATTTTGTCTAGGACGGAATCCCCGCGGTGTTGCGGTGGTTGCGGAGAGCGTTTGCGTACCAGTCCAGCTGGGAGATCAGGCGGTCGGCGCCACGCTCCATGTGTTCGTTGAGCGGTTCCCCGTCCTCCGAAAGGCTTTTCTGTTATGTGGAAAAAGAGACGAATTTCTTCATTATTGACTTCTGTATTCAATAAACCAACTGAAAGTATCGCATTGATTCTTTTATAAGCTGTGACCAGTTTAAAGCAAATTGTGATCAAAAGAGGACAATGTTGTCCTCAAGTTATCACGCATTGAAGGTTACAACACTGTAACAGATGATGAGCTAAAAACTGTTTATCTCAAACAATGAAAAACTCCTTTATCAAAGAAATGAAAATGTTGTATCAAGTCTCAAAATTCAAACCATTATGAAAATTAAAAAGATGCTTTTGATTAACATCTCTTTATAAGTGCAGGAGCTTCATAAAGATTTTAACCTTAGCCTTTTGGCACCGAATGTGTATTGGTTATGGGGTTACGCAGCAGGGAGAAGGTTAAAGACATTCTAAATTCCCCTACAGTTAACAGTTCCAGTCAATGCATGTTGAGTTGAAAAGTGTGGGAGGGGGGTATAGAACTTACCTGTGCCACTGGAACACCAAATATGTTGGAGACACTCAGCATTCCCAGCTCCCCTAACATAGCCCGCAGCTGCATGGCTGCCCGCATACCACCGTACTGACCTTGAGGATGAATTTGAAGGTCATCATTATTTCTTTATTTATAGTAGTAATTTTTTGGAGCAGGTTGACTTCAAAGTATAATTCTAGAGGGGAAGAATTCAAAGGGGAGGGGCGCTACTCCCTGTCCGCCACCCTGTACCTGGGTGTTACCCCGTCTGTACTCACCAGCTGAGTATGTGACGATACCAGAAGGTTTGAAGGCGTAGGCTGAGCCTCCAAAGTGGTCCAACATGTTAGACAGGGCCGGGGGGATGGAATGGTTGTACTCCGCAGACACCACCACATAGGCATCCGCAGCTCGGATCTGGGGTTGAAATTGGCAAGATAACACAGAAAATCAGGAACACTAGCATGATATTATTATCTTCGCCGTGTACTATAGTACTCGGGGAAGATTATGTTTTCAGTTGAGCCAGCTGTTTGGTGGGTCTGTATGTATGTCAAGAGCATAACTCAAGAGACCTTTGATGAATCTTTATGATTTTTGGTAGGTGTGTAGTGGTTGTGCAAAGGAAGGTCAAGTTCAAAAATGGTTCACCTTGAGTTTTTCAACAGTACTGCAGCGGACTTTTAATTTTTGTGCGTTTGTATGTAGGCAAAAAAAGTGACGGAAACGTTGATGGATCTTCATGATTTTTTGCAGGTGTGTAGATGTTGTAAAAAGGGAGGCCAAGTTCAAAAATGGTTCTCTTGGCATTTTCTGTCGGTACTGCAGCGGGCTTTGTGTGGATGTGCATTTCTTGTGGACAACATAACTCAAGAAGCTGTTGATGAATTTGTATGATATTTAGTGGATGGGTAGGGTTTACAGAAAGGAAGGTCAAGTTCGATAATGGGCCTTCTAGCGGGTACCTAAGGTACTGCAGCGGAGCTTCAAAATTTAGTGTCATATTTTCTGAAAGTGCCATGGTCATGATATTTGTACGGTAGGTAGTTCATGCCACAAGAAGTAAGTTCTGTAAGTTTGGGCCCCCTAGCGGCTTGTTTAGAACTGCAGTGGGTGTTTTTGTTTTGACATTCGGTCACGTATTACTTGAAAAGGGGTTAACAGATTGTCGTGAAGTTTTGTATGTAGAGAGGTCAGATGGTGCTTTACACAATCGATATCTAATTATAGAAAACAGGAGCTAATCTGCATAATTAGTAAGGATAATTGTAAATCCATTACATTCCATAATGGGGCATGTGACAGTGTTCCCTAAACAGGCCAGCAGAAGGCCTTGCCTAGAAGTATAAATAAGCAGATGGGGTACATAAATAAACAAATGGGGAAGTCTCACTACAATTCAAGCAGATGTGTGGGTCCGGTTGGTTTTTTAAATGTTCAGTTTCGGCATTTTTGTCCAACACACGGTTGGAGACATAACAGAAAGGGAACAAAATAGAAAACCTTACAAAAACACCTAAAAACATGTGAATAACCAGCCGGACCACTCTTCTGCTCAGAGATAACCTAGTTGATAATAACATTCGCTAGAAGATTATATTTTTGGTTTGGCTATGTTGGAGTAGCCTATACCAGGCTCCACAGGTCACTGGCAAAATCATGGAAATCGGCCAAAGAAGTTAGTCCGCTATAATAGAAGGTACAGTTTGCGACCTCTGGTTTGCGATTTGTGGATGGCACATTGGACCCTCTCTCCATAGCCAACTCCCTTAGCATACTTCACTCTATTTGGCCAATTTCTACTATTTTTCCAGCCATCCGCAGGGCCTGGTAGAGGCTAATGTTGGAGTGACTGTAGATGTAGACAGATAACTCTAGAAGCTCATGATTTTTGGTAGGCAAGTAGGTGTCAAGATCAAGTTCAAGACTGAGCCTCCTGGTGTCTTCCTATGCTACTACAGCGAACCTTTTGTTCGTCCATTTGTTTGTTATCAGGATAACTCAAGATGCTTTGAATGGATCGTCATAAAATCTAATAAGTGGGAAGAGTTAGGAAAAGGAAGGTCAAGTTTGATAATTGGCCTCCTGTATTTCAATGCATAAGAAATTTATATAAACTTGAAATCCATCAAACCTGCTCATCAGCTGTCTTGAGCCAGGCTGGGATCTCTGCTTTGTCTTTGTACATGAAGATGGGTCTGTGGAGAAGGGTAAACGGCATCTCCACCGGATCTAAGAACAGGATGAAACAGGACAAAAATAGCACACTCAGATTATCATGATGACAAATAGCTGATTGGCTACGCTAGAGGACTCAAAATTGGTAGGTCCTGGGTTCAATTCCTGGTATTTCTATCTAGACGGTGTCCTTGGGAGAGGTGACTTTATACAATGTTCTTCACTCCACCCAGGTGTAAAAATGGGTACCTGACTTTGGGAGGTAAAAGGCAATGGAAGGAGAGGGATGGGCTCCACCTTCCAATACTGTGCCCTAGACACAATGGATAACAACCCACTGCCCCTACAGTCTCAAAAAGGCTTTGTCTACCTTTATCTTTAGAAGAAGATGTCATCCACAAAATTAATTTTGTTGGGCCTAGCTTATACTTTCTCTAAATGCTTTTTAGTATGTATTTTGCATCATTTTCTACCTGCATGTCTAACCTTAAGTGAGGTATTTTTTAAAAAGTAGATAAATAAGTAACATATTGTAGTCTTCCACCCTTGGCAAATTGATATTCTTAGGGCTTCAAGTGTCTAACAGAAGAACAAATAAGGAGAGGCTATTCAACTCACCAAAGAATGAAACCTCGTGGCCCCTCTTCTTCAGCTGATTCACCATGAACTTGGCGACTCTCAGGCCCAGCCGACCTTCTCGAACGGAGCCGAGGAACAGCACAATTTTCAACGGGCTCGACATGGTGGATCTGTAGGGAAAATATAGATATTAATTGGTGTAAATAATCATTTGTGTATTCATTGTGGGGGGTGGGGGGGGGGTGTGGGGGTCAGCATAAGCCGTCACTTAGGAGCACTCTGATTCAAAAGTAGAAAATTAATATTGACCACTACTGACCATGCCAGTCCACAGGTGGCCACAGTCTTCAATTCAAACAAAGGTCACACTTAAAAACTTTTAAAAAAACGGGGGCATTTCAATACCATCATCAGCAAAGAAGTTCTTTCCTATAACTAAAACATAGAATGCCCCATTCACATCAGATTTTCTCAAACTCTGCTAATCTTTCCCATATATCATATTCAATTTTTCTAAAAAGAAAATCATAAAATGGTGGCAAGAATGTTGATTTATTCACATTGATATTTAGTTCTTTCCACATTTTGTCTGCTATTAGCAAAGGTGCTTAAGGCTTGTGTAAGCATTTACCTGGAAAGCTGCAGAACAAACAATACCTGACATTTTGTGATGATCTTATCTTGTGCCAGGGAATTCTTGTGTGACAAAACACTTTGTTATAACTTATATCAAATAAATGCTAGCTACAAAAAAATCATCTGTTTTCCTCCTTGCTCTCAGCTTTTTAAGTAATGCTATAATTCCCTTCCCTTTATCATGATGTTGCTGTCTTCTGTCTTCACCACGCCCCCTAATGGCTAAACCATGCAAGTCTAGTAACAATAGTGTCAATATGGGCGTGGCACGCATGGCATGGTATGGTTGCGGTTCGTATCCTAGGTTCCTTCGCTCCTTGGCTGAAATGGGCCAGGCTCTCAAATGCAAAAGAGATCATTTCTGCATGCTTCTTGCCTAAGTGCTGAAAAGTATATTACGAGGTATGTATGTTTTGAGGCCGCGGCCTAAACGTAAAAGTATCTCCACCCGGCATGCATTGGAGAACCTCGGGCCCAATTTTGAAAATCGCAAAACAACAGTGAGAATATAGGGCCAAGGGCACTACAAAACAAAACAAGCCATCAATCAAGACCTTGTCTTTGTACGGAGCAATTGAAGACCTCTTTTCTTTTTTGCAACAAGCAGGTTGAAGACTCTTTGCTTACAATCATAAACAACTAAACCTTGATATAAACAAAGAGTCGCCACGGTTGATCGTGAGATTAGTAGAGAAGAGAGGAGAAGAGAAATTTCTCAAGTAAACTACACCTACTTACGACGTACTCAGATGTCAGAAGAACGTCTTAGACCAGAGCTGGTGCAGGTAGTGGCTTTCCTTGGGTCTATTCTCTCAAAATCTTCCAGTGTTCTGAACTCAAGCTCGAAGAACCGGGCCTTTTCAAATGTCAACTCACTTCCGGGTTTGACAGCATCAGAATGGAATAGATTCATAACTAAGACTGCTTTTTATAACCAAAAAAATAACTGTATGATAAATCATATAGTCAGTTCAATGAATATACGTTATTAATAGAATGATTATTAAATATGTAGGTCGTATGAACCTAAAATAAAGCCAGCTCGTAATCTTTTCATATATTGTTACGTTCTGTTGCGGTTCTTGGTATGTACATTATGTTGTGGTCTATTTATTTTGAGCAAAGTCATGCTGAATGGGCGTGGTCAATTAGTTTAACCCTTGGCCTGTACTGTTCTGCAACGTCATACATTGATACAGGTAGAGAGCGTGTTTTGCCATGTCATGTAATGATACACAGTGTGATTGTTTGAAAAATGCTTTGTCAGGCCTACTTGAGCTTGTTGCGAGTTTATTGGGTAAACTTGTAAGAAAACTTGCACTGTAACGCAGAAGTCGCGAGTCGGGTATGTTAAAGGAAAATACATTGTAATAGTTCAATTCAAAAATAGAAAAAACACGAACATTTTTCTTTTAGCAAATCACGAAGATTACGAATTCTATCCGTTTCTATAATTGCTCAGCCCTGCGTCAAATATATGATATATATATGTGTTTTTGTCGGCAGTGACTCCGATCGGGATCACTGCTGATAGAATCAATAGTACTGGCAGAGATCGCAATCTCAATCTCAGTGGGGCACGGCTCAGACTAGTGCAAGATTTAGTAATTGGTTCGTCCACGACCGAGACAGTCGCCTCGTTCGTCACCAGCGTGGTCGACGACTGGCCACGGCTGCGGACGGTATCCCCGCCGGTAACCGGAGTCCACGGCTCCGGTATTAAGTAGGGCTCGTCAACAACCGCGGACTCAACAACTATCAAGTCCACGCGTACGGCTGCTGACTATCACTTAGCCCAAGGAGCTTACGAGTAACTGACCAGGCCCAGCCTAGTACGTTCCGGTCAAAAGACACGAAGTCAGAGTCCACGACGTCGACCGAGGTCAGGCCTGAGACATCATGTCTGCCGTAGCCGGGAAGACATCAAAGAGCTTTAATAGAAGAAGTTTATTGCAAGCTCATGCCCGTGGGCTAATTGCAAATACATGATAAAAACATAGGAAAAACATACATGCGTCAGTAAACTGTGTCTGACTTTGCTGTAACAATAGGTTACTGGTACTATATACAATTGTTGGCTATATCTAAATTAGCTGGGTTTGACTTCTTTTTTGGAAGCAGTGGAAGACGAAAAGTCCCACTTTTTCTAGTATTTGTGGGTTCTGTGATTTCAAGAGAAAGGTAGCTTTTTGTTCATCCGTGAATGTGCAAAATTAGGGATATTTCGTGATAACTTGTTTAAATAATTCGGTTATTTCGTCACTGTTAAATATACACTTGGAAATAAAATGTGTTTCGTCTTCCACCGCCTTGGACGTACAGTATTTACAAATTCTTTGGCACACTGGTTAACTCTTATATCGTCCTCTCTCTACTTCTAGGGAGTTAATAGCCCTGCTACATGTCGACAAGATACTTTTTGCAATCAAACATTGAAGATTTTGGACCGTTGAAGTACTAGTATTCAGACCAGTCTGTCTATAGCTATTAGACACCTTGACAGGTGGTGAGGAGGCCTAGGAGATGTTTCCATGTAACAGCCGCAACTTTTAACCATACCCCTAGCGTTTCGATAGTTAGTTGCATACTTAAAGATAATAAAACTTTTACCCATTTGCTAAATTTCTGTGAATTTTACTCTTTTAGGAATAACTTTATGGATGTAGTGATATAATTTCACCACAAAACAGTATATACTAGTTTGCGCCCTCGAGTTGACCGGCCCGGTCAACTCCCCGGGGCTACAACTCGCCCGTAGCGCCAAATTAAATCGGCGGGCTTACTGCCTTGGGCCACCAAAGGACTCTGACTGACGGCCCGATCCCCAGTCTGGCTCCTAGGTAGTGCTTTAGTGATTGTCCTGATTGTCCTGTCATAAAGTAAGCCGTAAAACGTCTAGGAATATAGTTATACATGTGCCCCTGGAAGGACAATGTTTAATTCTAAGATGAGCGAAACCTTTGTTGTTTTAAGGTACACAACCACATGACGTGTGCGACACGTAAGCAAAGGAAATTAACGTCATTTGCATGCTCACCATATTTGGTTATCCTAGGTGAAAGTTCTAAGTCGACAAGTCAGCAGTCCCTCCGATATTTGTTCACACTGGTTTCTTCCAAGTTACGGTAACTGCTATTAAAGCTCAAGGCATCCAAGTTAGAATTCGCCGTTTGCCACTTTTGGGCAGTACAGTGTATCTTAGAAATCGAACATTTCATTTCTTACGGCTTAGAAATCAAACATTTCATTTCTTACGGCTTGTTTCGTACTTCAAACTCTCGAAGCGTTCAAGATGGCGGAATCGAAACTTCTGAGTCGGCTCTCAGAAGACTTCCTCGAGTGCCAGATTTGCCTGCAGCGCTACCGCCGGCCCAAGATACTGTCTTGTCTTCATTCCTTCTGCCAGCAGTGTCTTGAGGAGTTTCTTAAGAAGCAGGAGGCCAAAACAGAGCTAGATTGTCCCACTTGCCGCAGCAAGACTTTACTTCCGGGTGGCGAGGTCGAGAAACTGAAAGATAATTTCTTCGTGGAGAGCTTGAAGGACACGGTTGACGTCCACAAGAAGCTCACTAATGAAGAAGCTGAAAGTCTCCTCTGTGGTAGCTGTGAGACGAAGTCAGGTGCGGAGTCATTCTGTACGGAATGTGGCGACTTTCTGTGTGACGAATGTGTAGCAATTCACCGTCGTATAAAGGCCTTCAAAGGTCACCAGGTGATCGGCTTAGAGCAACTTAGAGCCGAATCCGACACCCTCAGTAAGATCAAGCCTCGTCCCCTGCCGCCGTGTAGGATCCACCCACAGGAGACACTGAAGTTGTACTGCGTCGACTGTAGCGAGGCTATCTGTCAGTTATGCACCGTGCTGTCACACAAGGAGCACGAGTACGAGTATTTCGCCGACACGGCTGTGAAGGCAAAAGAAGACATAATCGCTCTTCTGGAGAAAACAGAGAAGAAGGTGGGTGATCTTAAGAATGCTGACCAACAGGCGCGTGCACAGAAGACCGAGTTAGAGAAAAATGCCAAGGAAAGTGTCGAAAAGATAAAGAGCAAAGCAGAGCAAACTAGAAGGGAGTTGGCTGCACTGGTTAATCAACGCGAGACCGAGTTACTGGATTCTGTGACCACTGTGAGCCAGACCAGGAGTAAGGAGTTCTCCACCGCTATAGAAGAGATAGAAACGGCGACGGTGGCGTTACAGGGCGCGGCAGAGTTCGGACGGAACATCATGGAACACGGGTCGGAGTTTGAGATCATGGCGGTCAGTGGGGAAGTGAGCGGTAGGCTGAAGAAACTGTTACAGGCAGAGCTTGCCGATATTACAGAGGGACTACCCGCGAAGGCTTACGTCGCTTTTGAGGAGGACAAGACATCAGGATTGGCTAAGCCTCACTTGGGAGAAGTTAAGACAAAGGAATTTGAAGGTAAGCTGTACAATGTGCAAAACATGTAACAACAAGAGCCCGGAGACCTCATACCTCCATGAAATATTTAGAGCCTTTGTATATTTATTTTTCAACTTGTTTGATTGATTATGCAAATGAGACTGTAATTACCATAATCTATTTCAACTTATGGTCTTTAATAACAGATCTACGTATATTGTATGTATGAAAGTTCATGTTTTTATTTCAACATAGATTATGCAAATGACTATTTATGTAGATTCCCACCATGAACCACTAATAAAAGTTAGGCTTTTATTCGCATAATTGATATCTGCTTAGGTGTGCCCCCCTATCATGTTGTTTAGGAACTACATGGGCGTTTTTTCTTCAAAATAAAAAATTCCATGCATAATTTTCTGCGGTAAATTGTTGTAATTATATACTTGACATGTGCCAGTTGACCTTACCTCTGAGACAGTGGCAATTTTTCCATACATGTATTGATATTACCGACATTTTAATCTACAGAGAAGCCCAAGTTTGAGTTTGCCTTCAAGTTCACCCAACCAGCTAGCTCAGAACCTTCACCTGAAAAAGAAAAGAGGGAGAATACCTCAGCGTCACAGACACCCGAATCTTCTTCTGCGAAAGAATACAGGCAGCAGACTTCGGCGCTACAGACTCCAGCCACCTTCCTGAAGAAATCTCAGACAGAATCTCCGAAGGTGCGTGGCCAGTGTTCAGCTTATTGCCTTTTAGTTATTAAAGCGGCTTGTAGATAGACATATTTCAGAAAAACATCTACACGATGCCGTAAGATGTACCATTTTCAGGATGACATTTCATAGATGTACACGTACACTTACAGAGCTAAAATCATATCTGGACCAGAAATAGATCTTAAATATCATCAAATTTCGTGTATGACACATGATAGTACATGTTCACTTGCTATTCTTCACTCTTGAGGCACACATATATATTAAGCAATATGTAGTTTAGATAGGTCATGCTTACGAAATTCCTTTTTTTCCTCCAGGGTTTTGGTGACCTGTTTAAGACCAAAACAGGATCCTGGTACTGTGAAGTCTGCCTGGTAAACAACCCCGGAGACAAAACAAACTGCCTGGCTTGCTCTACTCCAAAGCCAAGAACGTCAGCAGCTGGCAGCACAGCAGACGGAGGGAGCAAGAATCTCGCTGCCTTGTTCAAACCCAAAGTTGATACGTGGGATTGTAGTGTGTGCATGGTTAACAACCCTGCTGACAAGACCACATGTCTCGCGTGCAGCACGCCTAAATCTGGTAAAAACGCACAGGCATCAACGGCAAGCATCTCGGGAATATCCGGATCAGCGTTCGTTTTCAAACAACCGTCAGGGCAAGCCGCGAAAACGTCCGGGGGGCTTTGCCTCAGCAGTCTGTCGGGATCAACATTTGGGCGTCCGCCAGTCTCGAGTGGGCCAGTTTTTGGAAAGGCGGCCGGGCGGGCGGCGGGCGGGCGGGCCCGGCCCTCGTCAGGAACTGGGGTGGCTTTTACTTTCAGTAGTCCCGCCAAGCCGGTAGATTCCAAAGGGTTTGTCTTTGGTGGAATAGATAACCAAGCTAGAGGGTTCAAGTGTAAAAAGCCCCATGACGAGTCCCAACAGGGAGAAGATCGAACTCAAAACGGGAGAAGAGGAGGAGGAACAGCTGTTCAAGTTCCGGGCAAAGTTGTTCCGTTGGGATACAGACTCAAACCAATGGAAAGAGCGAGGAGTTGGAGACATCAAGATTCTACGACACAAGACGACAAACCGTTCCCGGGTACTGATGAGACGTGAACAAGTGTTGAAGCTGTGTGCGAACCACCTCATCACGGGGACGATGTCGCTGCACCCCAACTCCGGGTCAGACCGCTCCTGGGTCTGGACAGCCGTGGACGCGACAGAAGATGAACCGAAGACAGAGCAGTTCGCTGTTCGGTTCAAACTCCCTGAAACCGCGGCCGAGTTCAAGACATGCTTCGATCAGTGTGTCGAAATAGCAAAGACGTCTTCTTAATTCCCAACCGAAGCAAGCCTGGATAAAGTCACTTCTGCCACTTATTAAAAGTTCGTATCAAGGAGAAGTTTCATGATGGATGGAAATCAGTCACAGCACTTGTAAGACTTCCATGATTCGAACTCGAGTAAAATATAAAGAAGTGAATGTTAACACGATTCAGTCCTTTTCCGCTTGGTGATCCACACCTGTATTTTTTTATAAGCTTCACAAATGAAACAAATGTTCTGGAATTGAGACCTGACATGTGATTATCCCCTCCTGACATGTCGGCTTTTTCTCAATAGTTTGGAAGAACAGAGACAGATAGCTGTCATGACAAAATGAGGGGGTAATTATTTAAAAAAAACACTATTATGACACTTTTGCTTTATTTAGGACACGCAGACTTTCATGGTAAGCACGAATCAGGGTTCAGGTATAATAAACACACAGTATGGTCGCTGTTGATGTATATGTACCTGCTGCGTACATTAGTTGATGTTTATTTTGTCCAACAAAATGGAAATCTCTCATGCTTGACAGAACCAGAAAGTATATTCAAGAATGTGAAATGCTCTTGAGACTCTCGCTCTTTGAAAACTTTTACCCTGACATCACTTGTAGGGTATTAAGCGATTGTCAGTTCCAATTTATTTCTATCTCCTATCTTACATATACGTAACAGAATATTTGCAAAATTTTTCAGCTATGCCGCTGGACTAGCAACGTAATCTCGTGATTGTGTGGAGCACATTTAGGCTCCGATATAGTTTAATCTCTGTATAGAATGGACATCTCATAATGTGAAAAACGACATCATTGATTGTTTACCGACGGCTTTTACATCATCACCAAGACTTGTCCGTGCAATATCAAATGAAACGAACATTTTTAGACTCATCATCATCTAACGTTTCATATCCACATTCAGTCATCAAATGATTGCAATAGGAGAAATGAGAAAGAATTACGTCTAACTGTGCATCTTCCCTTAGTATACATTTGGATGTAAATCAAATAAAACGAACATCTTGTAGATATATATGTCTTTGAGTAATTCTTAACTATCTTCACGGCAACCTATTGTATTCTGAAGGGCGGCTATTGTTGGATGTGTCACTATTTCCAGCGGCGATCTTCAGCAGATTCATGGTAGGACTCTCAACGGCTACAAACACCAGGACTGCCAAGCCGTACGACAGCATCAGGTGGCTCAGGAAGAAGTGAATCTATGTAAACAAATAAAAAACACGTAGAGTAAGAGTGATGACGGCGCTAGCAAATCTAATGCATATATATTTTCTGTGCAGCTCTATCTGCCAGTTCTTTTACAAAAAATTGAACCATCCAAAATAAGAACTGAAAACTTGATTTTGACACAAGGAAATTTCACATAACCATAAATGAGAAAACAATGATAGTAATGGTACAATGAGAATACGTTTTTTTGCTGGTTGATGTCTGTTCACCGTCATTGTACTATGTCAAATATATCCGGAGACCATGGATTGATGAATTCCACGGCCTCATTATGTTCAGTTTCCACGGCTGGGAATCTCGAAGGGACATGATCACAGTCGATAACCAGAAGCTCCTAAATGATAGAGAACCTATGTTGCCATCTACAATTTGCCCGCAAACGGTTATTGACGAATTTCCCTAACGTTTATTACTTAAACATGCATATAATGCTACGAACATAGATAACACACCAGGTCTTCAATCAGTTGCAAGTCAGATATCTAGCTTACCACGTTCAAGGCGGATAAGTGCAGTGTACTCTCAGCAGTGTGGTAGGTGACAAACATGACGATGGGATGTATCAGGTAGGCGGAGTACGTCAGACGACTCAGCGGCATCCAGACGGTCCAGGAGAGGATTGTGTTCACCACCCCTGCAGACGATAGAATTTGAAACAAGATTGGCGCAAACCCATTATTGCCATGGCGACAGTGAACACAAAAAGACTCAAACCTGCAACTGGGAAAGAGTTGACTGGATGCTCCTTTAAATAAATTTTTTTTACTGTCGATAGGATTTTCATGTAATGAAAATGTGTTGTAGATTCCGCTGCCTAGTAACCAGTTCCTCTCCAAGTACACCATTAGGCTCGTGCCTGACGTGCCGCCAAAAACGCGACTTTGTACGACTGGTTTATTGATGATATCATTATTTCCACGTACATCATTGTATTCACTAAAATACAGTGAGGGCAAATAGTTTCCAACACGATGCCGTTATTACCTCCATATCCATGGTAACAGGCGACCACCATCCAACCCAAGGCCATGGCCCACACAGATCGGTGAATGGCAATGTAGAACATGTTGACGGAGTAGCTCAGAACGGCCCCGTTATAGACCCCGTACAGTCCGAAAACTACAGCAAGGGCGCTCGCTATGGCACTGCACCAGCCAAAAGAGACCAACCACTGAACAACGAGACAAACTGTTAGCGGACATTCTTGTAGTTGATTAATTGTTCAGATAAGGTTTTGATTAACATAACATGCGTGTCGGTTGATCAAAGTACACAACCAATACCTTTTACCTAGTTAAGGTTACCGTGACCGCCTGTCACCTTCGTCAGGGCCATACTACTAAGTAACCTGCTCTACTTTGCACTGCAGCTAGGTGTCGCTGCTGCAGTATGAAGAATGCGGTACCAAATTCCACGCACAATGTACTTTATTGGGGACGGACGGTAACCAAAACGTTGGCTAAGTACTAACTCTTTGATTGTACAGTATACAAAAAAGGTTTGTTAATCAGTGATTTACTACAGTGAAACTATTTACAAATATTGTCAGATGTACTAATTTAAAGTGATATCAAGTAAATATATGTACCAATGATACGCGGTAGTAGTAATGAAGATGCGTTACGGTGAAGTGCTTACCAATACCATCTTCCCATCACATCTGTCGCTCACACGCATCCCTCTTGTCTTGTACAAGACCCACCCAACAAACATGCCGATGAGGTACGGGCCGATGCGGACCCACGGTTTGATGTAGTACTCCGTATACCTAACGTCGGGCTTTTTCGTTCTCTCCTGTATTCTTTGCGAATGAAACATAACATAGTCCATGCTTACATATCGTTATGCTGTCACCCTAAAACGTTCATGCCGGAGGAACTTCCGAAAGCATATTTGATATATCAAATATCAACCGTCATTTACAAAGATGATATGGCAAAGGGAGGCAAACAATGGAGGGCTTTCTTTTTATAGCCAGATGACGTCGACTAATGAGAAGACTCAAATTTCTCAAAATCACCGGTCATTAATATTACATACACTGACCAAGTATTTTAATGTTTCCATTGGTTCACTTTTTGTAACATAACCATAAAAAGCGTTAATATAACAATTAATAACGTTAACATAACCATTGATAACGTTAACATATCCATTATTCAAGCATTAATAACCGTTACGTTAATGGTATGCTTTCCATCGCGATCGGTGTATAGGGTGTTTATTGGGTGCTTATAGGAACCGACCATGCCTTTCGGCACCGTGTACGCCTTGGGGCGGGTCATTTACGTACCCCCTTCTAATTAATCAACAAATCAGTAAATATAAAGCATTGCTGGATACTCACTCGGCAAGGAAAAAGTCAGCTCTAATGTGGTATTTTGCTACTACCACAGCTGTAGCGCCAAAGTTGGCGATGCGGAGTAGCAGTTTTATAGCAAGCCCAGCGTAAAAACACCTGTGGACAAAAACGTAATCTCTTATCAAATGTGGTATAATATACATAGAGATACAGGCAGTGGGTAACTTCCGTCATAATTGCACACGTTAGGTCTGAAAGAGTGTAGTATTAAACCTGGTGAGCTTGCAGGACTGGCAACAAGTAGATGCCAATGGAGGCACAGGTGTACAGCAGGCAGCGCCTCCTTTGCAGCTAACTACAACGCAAAAGCAGAGGCCAGAAGAGGAAAGCGGCATCACCCTGGCCAGCCGCAGGGCGAGTTTGTATGCGACTTCTGCGGTAGAGTGCTGGCAGCCCGGTTTAATCAGCCATTAGAGGATCCAAAAAAGCACAACGATGGACAGTAATTCGTAATTGACAATCAGGACTAGTCTAATGCTCACAGTCATACTCTCACCTGTAGAGAATGTAGACTATGGGTACTCCGATGATGAAGAACTGCATGTCGTTAGCCAAATACCAGGTCCAACCGAGGCACTACACATGACAATAGATAATAGTGATTTGTGAAGTATCCCATGTCTAAAAGACTTTTATCTAGATCTACTAACGTTTCGCTACACCATTTGCTATTTCTTAGGAAATCATGAATTGGAACTATACCGGAACTACAGATTGTATATTCAACGGTGCCATGAATTCTTCGATATCTTCATGTACCTCTTTCTGGTTGTAACAGCTTTGTTAGAAGGCTGGGTTGGCCAGGTATGGAAGATAGCATATAATGAGTCCCCCGCCCCCAATGCACAACCCAAAAGACATCGTGTTCTTATGTCATGTCCCGCCCCCGACATAATATTTGTACATCTAGGCTATTATATATATACATCTATGCAAAAAGAATCCATGAAATAGCGATTTAACTGTATAAGACATTCAATTCCTCATCATGTAACTGTATAATTGACATATACGACATCTTATTGTACCTCCTGTTGATATTATCTACCATTGACAACATGGTATAGCCCAGAATCTTCCTGTAGTTTGTACTAGATTGATATAAGTAACCGGTAGTATTTTGTCCTACATTGTACCTGTTACAATCGATATCGATGTGCAATAAACTTTAACTTGACTCTATGGAGGCTAAAAAGCCCCAGGGTCCTTACGCCATGGTCTGTGTGGACGATGTTGTTGATGTAGAGAATGTTTGTCCACCAGTTTGCCCGGCAGGCGTCCAGATCAGAAGTCATCCGCGAGTGCCACATGGGCCCCATGAACAGCTGGGGAATCACCCATGTCGTCATCATTATCACAAACAGTAACGCCGGAGTTAGCCTGTATTCGTAAATGCAAAACAATCAACAACCAGTAAATTTTCGACCCCAACGTTTCAGCGATTTTCACCTGTCTTTATCAAAGAATAGATCCGTTTATAATACAATGCTAAACTTTCTTCCAACACTAAGTATTCAGAGATAAAATTTTCAACGACCACTGTCGCCTTCTTCAGGATCAATAATGACTAATCACTTCCAAACGTAAACTCGCGAGAGTTACATACACGTGGTTTTATTGACACGTGTGTTTATGGATACGTGACGTCAGCAATTGTTCAAACGTTAAGACACTTGTCGATAAAGTCACGTCTGTAACTCTCGCGAGTTTACGTTCGGAAGTGATTGGTCATTATTGATCCTGAAGAAGGCGACAGTGGTCGTTGAAAATTTTATCCTTGAATACCTTAGTGTTGGAAGAAAGTTTAGCATTGTATTATGATTACTACCTACACAGATGAACTTCCATGATAATAGATCCGCGTATTGCCAAAACGTGGCGTTATGGTAAAAATTGCTTTTCCATGTTTGATAACACTGAGACCTTGGCATGATGATATTGATGATGACACTAAGGTATTCACGGATCAAATTTACAACGACCACTGTCGCCTTCTTCAGGATCAATAATGATCAATAATTGATCCTGAAGAGGCGACAATGGTCGTTGAAAATTTTATCCGTGAATACCTTATAGTTAAAAGGAAGTTTAGCATTGTATATATGATCACTACCAACACAGATGAGCTTCAATGATAGCCTTATACGTCACTTTTCACCAATATGAAAACACATAACCCTAGCCGTGATTTGTTTAGAGGATCCCAGCTTAAATGTTAGGAAAATACTTGCGGAGAGTACAGCTGCTCGTTGCCTCACCTAAGGTATCTATGAACGTACAGCATCCAGAAGTTGACCGACTGTCCTTCTTCCAGAGCTTCTTCCAATCGCTTCAGCAAGAGGTATGTCATAAGCAGCCCACTGCAAGCAATAAGATACATATTCTAAGCAGGTATAAGCTGATGATTATGATGGTGATAAACCGCACGATAATCATTGATGTTCTGGTTTGTTGGATAGAATTCTAATGTCTATAGTGTATAAGACACCAATGACCTCAAAATTAAGAATCTCCTGAAATTATATAAACCATAATAATATTGTTTAACAAAATAGACATTTGCACAAAATGTAAGCACTTCGGATGTTATTGAACATCGAACTATCAAGACATCATACTTCCAGATTTTGATTCTTTCCACCAGGTAATTACATTGATCAGTACTTAGTCTATTAACCACCTCTTGATCTGCATAAGGACCACCTGCTCACAGTGGCCACTTTTGGTGTACTATTTTTCCCATTGACTCAATCATTCATGCTTTCTATTCTATGATGGTCGCTAACCAACTGCTACCATTTTCTTTAATTTCTTTGCGTGGTCACTCTAGACAGGTTTGACTCTACCAGCAAACGGAAAGAAGACCAACACTCGCCTGAGAAAGAAGAAAGTGTCCACCGGTAACATGGTCTGGAGGACGACTTGGAACATGAACGTTTTGGTGGTTTCAAGGAGCACCAACGGATTATCTAGGAAAATAAAGAAGTTACTTGAAGGTAACTATGATAAACATTAAGATACCTTGACCAACCTTTTCAAAAATGTGATCATGTATTTTCAAACGATAACGTCGAGGCTTTCAAATTAATGAAATAGAATGAGAATTTACACAACAAAACATTTTTAAAATCAACCAACGTTTCGGTGACCATCTGTTGCCTTCCTCAGGGCAATTCGAACTGGTTCACATTGTACTGCAGCACAGGTGGCGCTGCTTATAGATGTGTTCCCAAACGAAAGTATTTACAAATGTACACTGTTACAGGGAACGGCATCCAAAAATAAAATTGGACGTTATAAATAGGAATATAAGATGATATAAAGACTTACCAATTGATTCGAATGAGTAGTTGTACGTATGTCCCAGGATAATCCAGGTGAGACTGAGGAAGCGGATGCCGTGTAGACATGTGATACTGTCAGACAGTTGCTTGGTGCTGAGAAGCTTCGAGAGGTTGTTATAGATGGAGAAGGAAAGGACCAGTCGGCGGACGATACCTGCATATTGTGGAGTAGTGTCGTGATGTTAAAAGATCTCTTGGTATGTGGTGTTTGCTTTATATTGTTGTACTCCCAGGGTCAGGCCTAGCTCGGACGTATACACGTGTGATAAAAGATTCGGATTGTATTCGTAATTTCGGATGGTGATGTAAAGCCGGCGGTCCCGTATATGAGGCCGATTCAGGCATTAGCCTCAAATGTTGAACCTCTGCACGTTAAAGAACCCAACGCATCTAAGAAGAAGATTGGGGGTGACCCGGCGTGATTGGCTCAAAACGCAATTAAACCGAAGTGCACTACAAGCTACTTGAAAAAGCATCATGTTGCACCTCAATTGAGAATGACAAAAGATGAAGGAGATTATTCTTAATCTTCAACAACATCTATTGCTTACCTTCTTGTTTGGGGATACCTTTACGTGATGTTGCGCCCTTCGCATTTGCTTCTAGAATCTAGAAAGCAACATACAAAACGTATATTAATTTTTGTAAGTTTTCAAGTTATTTACTTGATGGTGACTAGCATTAACTTGTATCGAGTATCCCATGATATAGTGACTCGGGCCGTGTGCTATTAGCACACGACTACCTGGGCTAATATTATTTTCCTTTTCAAGATCCTACGGTATAACAATAGACCTTTGAGCGAAATGATTATTCAAAGGCAATCGACAGAGTTAACCATGCGACAATATTATGTGATTCTTCTCTTAGACTAGTTAAGGTATTGAAATGATGTGCTGTACCTTGGCTGCTTGTCGTGGTCGCTCAATCATTACGTCATATAACGTACCGACCAGCTGTAGTGCGCAAAGTGCTACACAGATGACACTGCAAACGGAAGGAAAATAGTATACAATGTGTATGTTTATTACATTGCAGGACTTGTTTTGGTAAAGATAAACTTGAACCATGAGGTTATACTAGTATTGGCGTTGATAAACAACAGGCGGTACAAGCGTTTCACTTAACCAGTATGGTTCCAGTATCAATATCGAAACCAACAACAAGCAACCGTTCATTACAAAAGTTTCATGTGTAAAAACAAAAATCTTACATTGCAGTGACTGTCCCGGGGCCGATAGGTGCGACTTCCGGTAAGAAAGCGGTAACCTTCACGACTCTCCACTTGACCATGGACCAGAAAAAGAGATCTGAAAAAAAAAGAATTTTCGAATGCATCAATTTCTTCCAATCTTCATTTTCCCATCGATATATGCACCATTGATCCATTTCACCTTTGATACTGAACATCAAAAGTACTTTTGTGATATAAACGCACTTGACAAGCAAGAAAACAAACAAGCAAAAAACAACGAAACAAACGAAACAGACAAATGATTACGTTCATATCTGTCTCATAACGATATGGGATAGAGCACATTTCTCATCTAAAATAAGTCGACATATCACTTACTGTTCTCAATCTGCAGAATGACGTCATTTTCAGTGCACGAACTGGGGACGCACAAGCCAAGTTTCAGGTTGACATTGGTCTAGGAGCATAGAAACAACAGAAAGCACAGCTAGCTGGTAATGTTGTTCCAGCTTGACACGAAATGATGCCATTAAAACGACTACGATATATTCGAGGAATTTACCTCAGGACATTGTGAAATAAGAAGAGAAAATAGCTCAAAGATCTCACACCTCGTATACTAGTATCTTGAAAATATGGTTTTCATTAGAATTACATGTATCCACTGATCACTTCCTGTCACTCGACGGTGAACGTGACTAATTCATGAAAAATTCTGTACCACTCCCTGCAAGACTGTGAGAAACCCCTTTGAAAGTCGACCTTAAGTTTACATCCTGCCAGTCTTCCGCTACACCATCACGCGCTCACATCCTACCACTCTACTTTATTCAAATAACTACCGACACAGCAGATACAGAACACACATACCAAGACACACCGAAAACAAAACCTACGTAAATGGAGGCAAATATACATACTGGTCGAAAATCTGATCTGATATTGTAAGCAAAATAAATAAGCCCACTCGTAGATTTGAGTGCGCATGAGCAGTGTCAAAGGTGAAGGTCAGTGGTTTGTAAATAGTTCTCGTCTCGACATTGTCTCGATTTGCATAACAATGCCCAGACGGGATTTGTTTAGGTCTCCGGGGCCTTCATCTTTGACACTGCACATGCGCACTCGAATCTACGAGTGGGCTTATACACCTGATAATGGTGTCAGAGATCTCACCTGGTTGGTCTGTTCGCTAAGAACAAGACTTGCCAAGAAGTACTTCCCGTTGAACGTGATGTCGTACCCTTCTTCAGTCACTGCGACACACTGGGAGTAACTACCGGGCCACTTCAGATTGCCAGTCAGAATGCCGCTCGGTGGTTTACCACTGGCGTCCAGCACTAGGAAAAAGAGAGACTGTGTAAATATTGTACAACGGATACAGTGGAAGATAAAATACATTTAATTTGTAACTGCCCTCGAGCTCATTATGAGGATGAAAGAAACAAGCTTTTCGAAACAACCAAAACAATATTCCCGAGCTTTCACCATCTAGAAGACCTCCAAAAACTACATTCCTACTAAAATCCCACTAAACCCCAAAACGTGGGACTTTTCATCAGCCACTGCCTACAAAGAAGAAGTCGAACCCTCCAGTAATGTTGTATGTAGAAACATAAGCTAGATGCATAGAATAGACACTCGTTACCATTGTTACCTTACTACTGTTTGTACCCTTGCAATTAGCCTTCGGGCATGAATTTGCAAATAAAAGATTATTGATATGAATATCATAAGATGGTATTCATAACACAACCATTCCACTAGGGTTGCGACCTCGCTGCGATCGGGCTGCGACCTAAAATTCGACAGCTGGATCGCTCAACGAATTTCATTGATGTGAATACGTTTTTAACGCTTTGTGTGTTTTGTTTTGGTTTCAGTCATAGAGTTACATTTTGCATGATGTTCCAGTTATGAAATCAAAGGTTACACAAATCCAATTTAGGTCGCAGCGAGATCGCGGTGCGATCGCCATCGAGTGAAATGGGGACCTAAGGCACTTCATTGTAAGCTATTAGTATTCAAAGTCACACGTTTTTCTTCATACTAATGATAGGGATAGATTGTCGTTTTCATATGACGTCATTTGCACCATGTTGGATTTCAGTGTACGGCTGTTAAATATGCCGACATTTTTTAATGTCGATATCTTTATTCTCATTGATACATAATGGTAAGAAACATGTGACAGGAATGTAAAAGAATATGATTAACACAGAAATACAGAGTTACAGTGACTATTTACACAATACTTACTGTGTAGAGCGTATTTCTTCCCATGAACAAGGCCCTCCCTAAACTTCAACACGTCCTCCTCACACTGTTGGCTCATGTTGACGTTAGACCAGATAACTTCATGCCACTTCAGGTCCAAGTTACTCAGAACGTCCAGCGCTTCTGCCTGCAAAGCAGCTTTCACTCTTTCAACCAAATGGTGGAAGCCCTGGATCTGGTGGTCCCAAACATTCCGTGCACATCCCACGCGAAGTGCCACCAAAAGGAAACACATACCAAACAACAACTTCATGCTGTTGATAACCCAAACACCGGCAGTATCATCAAGCAAAGTAGAGAGTCATTTTTGAGTGACACAAGGCAACTTGAAGCTACCCCATGTTGTTTAAGGCACCGTGTGCAAAGAAACATCTGGATGAAATCACGCGGAATCCAACCATCATACAGATATGTAAATGTCACTAGAATACGGGGATGTAATTAGAATGCGGGGATGTAATTAGAATGGGTGCAAAAAAGTCCAGTGCTTATTCGTAAAACCAAGGATATTGGTAAAACGTATGTGACGTCTCAGCACTTGTTGGCAAAGCGACATTGGACCCACTCGTCATCTTAAAGATGATTCAATCACTACATGATGAGCACATGTACATTGTGCTTCAAGAAGATAAATCAATAATTTGTTTTATATACCATGGATAGAAAACCCTGCATTGCTGTAAGATGATCATTAGATGCACATATGAATAGGCTTTCAATAGTTGTTTCCCGGAGGTGCAGTTGTTTGCGTACTCAAATCCCGTGGAGCCAGAGGCCCGAGTTCGCGCCCGGACACGCCGTGGAAAAGATGCGTATCATCCTATCGGATGGGGACGTAAATCTGGCGGCCTCTTGTATGAGGGAGCTTTCGTCAAAACTCTGCACGTAAAAACAACCTACACTCCTCGAGAAGAGTAGGGGTGACCCGATGTGCTTGGTCAAAAACATGCGAGCCGTAGCGAAGCCGCATTACACTAATAGCAAACGAAAAAGCATCACGTTTCAATAGCTCAGTCCGAGGCTCGACTTCTTTACCTTTACCTTATAGAGGTTTTAATTGACGTCATATAACGTATGATTGGCTTGAATCACCAGGTGACCATGTTAGCAGGTAACTGGATTACAGCAGCAGCATGTTGGCGTGTTTAACAGTCGTACACTGTAAACCAACATGGCGCAAATTAAGTATAAAAAAACTTAAGTGAAAAGCTCTTGGATGACTAAAATAACACAGGGTTCCTATGCACTCAAGACAAAACACTACACGAATTAATGCAATTGCTTTATTGCCACCACATATTGGTCCATCGTATCCTGTTATTTGGTAGTACGTACTCTTCATTGTCGTAGTTTATTTCATTTTCATTTATTCTTCTATTTCTGTAAATTTATTCTTTTTTGTCTTTCTCTTTATTTCGAGACAGGATCACACACGCTTGCCATTATCCAACAGATGACCTTCTTATTCATGAAATAAATAACCAATGGGCTAGAGTGAGATTACCTTATATAGTGCCAGTCCAACCCACTGAGGGGTTTGAGGTAGCCTCCGTTGCAGGCTCTGAACCGGCTTTTTGGGGGGCTAAATAATACACTTTTTGCAGTCAGCCCGTAACTATCAGCCAACCCTGTAACTATCAGCCGGCTAGAGTTACAGGGTTGGCTGATAGTTACGGGCTGGCTGCAAAAAGTGTATTATTTAGCCCCCAAAAAAGCCGGTTCAGAGCCTGCAACGGAGGCTAGGTTTGAGGGGACTACAAGTCGCCAAGGTGGGCAGGACTGGCACTATACTAGTGAAACACAAGAGGCGAGTAGCACAGTCTCCTGGCTCCCAGTGATCGAACCTGGGCCCGCCAGCGCACAGACCAATGCCATAACTGTTAGGCTAAAAGGTCTGGACCAGTTAGACTGGTCAGTTGGTTGCGCTTGAACCCCACTGTTACACTATATTATATATAAATACATGAAAATATACAGTAATCTAGATCAAGGCCATGCATATGGGTTATCTATTTCAGCATGTGGCATACCCGCCCGTACCGCATACTTACCAAAGCATTTCTATTTCACCAGCTTTACCAAATGTTACATATTTATTACTATCGAAAGTAATTATGTCCTAAGAGTCAGAAAATAGGGGCTTCTCATTGGCTTGTACTAGTAACCATGTGTTAACTCAAGTTCTCAACTGCATTGTCCAGCTGCACGTTTAAACAGGAAATGATGTCAGAATATTTTGTGCTCTCCAGTTCCCAAGTCCACAGAACAGGAAATGATGTCAGCACATTTTGTGTTCTCCAGTCCCCAAGTCCACAGAACAGGAAATGATGTCAGCACATTTTGTGTTCTCCAGTCCCCAAGTCCACAGAACAGGAAATGATGTCGTTACACCTCAACATTGCCTGTGGCTGTGTCCCCATGGGGGTTTCAAGATTGGACACAAGAAAGTTTTGACCATCAATGTCTGCAAGTTGGAATGTTGCATCAACTTCCGTCTTCTCGTACATCTTGAAGTGTGTCTGCTTTCCTTGAAGACCCTTAAGAAGGTGTAAGAAACGTTCTCTGAGAAAGGATCGGTCTTCTTGTTCTTGTGAGGGACTGTCATCATTGGCATTAGACGTTGACTGTACCATATTGCTGATCTGGGTTTCATCTTCAATGCTGTCCTCCATTCCAATATGACCTGTTCTGCAAAATGACATAGACAAATCAAAGACAGAAAAGGCTATATGATAACTTTAATATAATGACCAGCCAATTTCTAAAAGGTACAGTCAAATCTGTACAAGTGACCACCTCTCAACAATTGGACCACCTGGCCAATGTGACCACATTTTGGTGGTCTCTTACATGTAGATAGATTTTTTTTTTTCCAATTGACACATAGTCCAGAATTTATTTCATCCCTGAGTGATCTTCTTTGGCAGTATTGACTACACTGTGATTTATACAGAGACAAAGAACATTGGGGCTAAATGCAGTAAGTTAGATACAAGAGAGTAATAATGAACTATGCTATGTTTTATCTCTACCTAAACTATAATTCACATGCGTTTTCTCTCTTCTCGAAACACAAGTAGACGAATTTACAGAGGCCATGTTACTTACTCATAAAAAGTTTCATATGGGCATACATTTAGCAGTGATTCACATACAAAACGGAACAAACTTGGCTGTGTTGGTTCAGTCAGAGTTACCTGGTAATGTAGATCGGAAACTCTATGCCTTACCTCCTCATTAACATGAAGACATACCAGCGTTTTGAGATGTTTTCGTGCAAAATTGTCTGCATCCACCATGTGTGATCAGGTCAATACCTCGTCACCTTTAACCCTGGTGATACCAATTGTATGGAAATTAGGGAACATTGTAAGAAATAAATACCTGTAAACTGTTTCAATTCCCAACATTTCTACGTTAGATAAACTGTAAAAATTATAAAATTATGATAGTTATCATACAACCGTATCTATAATTTATACATGTAGTGTTCTTCTTCTTTTATTGATCTAAAGATTACCCTATAGTTCTAATGTAGGCGTCCAAATCAATAACGAGATTTAGGGTTACAAGAGGTCACAAAATGGCGGAACCGGCAACGAATCTCGGCACGAACTGCTGACACACTTTCAGATTTCTCGCTCTCTCAGTCCTCCCCGTCGACCTAACCACTTTTCCTTCAATCCTAAGGATCTTCCAGTATTTCTGAGACAAGATGGCGGAGGGTTTTAGTAAGAATGGCATGGAGCCGATAGAATTTGACGACGTTCGCCTGGCGCTGGCTGGGATCAACCTCATGTTGAACAACGGCTTCCAGGAGTCCGACATGCTCTTCAACAAATACAGGTAAAAGAACATCCCTCAAATCCTTTTTCAACACAAAACTTTAATATTCTTACTCTATATTCATTTAAGAGTATGTTAAGCTTTGTGATATTTAATTTACACGAGTGTTTGCGTAAGGCAACCGCCTTTAGAACAAGATTTGTATTTGCTCTTTGACCCGTCAAAAGAGCATTGCGTAATCTTTTCTCTATTTAGGTCAAGCGAAGTCGCAATGACAGGTGAAAAAATCGTCGACAAATTACATTCACAAGAATACATTTGTGTTGTAATCAAATTTAAGAAATCTTCAAGAATACCACACACGCAAAGAAAAACGTTGGAATCGGTTCCTGTTTTTGTTAAAGTTTCCAAGCGTCGATGTTGGCACAGGTTCGAATTCGTCATGTGATTCTTATCGATGTTTATACTAGTAAATCGATTGAAAACAATTTGGCCTCGTCACAATATCCGGTTGAATTGTCACAAGTGCGAGTCGTCTAAACAACAAGAAATGTTTTAGATATCTGCTATGCTGTGTACATATAAGCAGACACTGTTCCTTTGGAGTTATAATTGGATTTTTTGTGTGGTGACTCATAATCATACATGTACATGTAGTAGTCAGATTTAAATGATCCCCTAGGCTTTTCTATTCTTGATTTGCAATTTATGAAGATGTGGATTGGACTTAAGATACAATTTCATATGTCTTTTGTACACCTTCATCATGTAAACAAATCACAATATTATTGGATCCATGATTTTGGGTAGTACCAAATTCTGTACAAAACAAATTACAATGGCATTGATTTTTACAACGTAGCCAGTTGGAAACTGTTGGAGTATGTGCTCTTTAAATCAGTATCATATGTATCTTGAAATTTTGATGTTTGTGGTGGTTTTATTTTTGCTGTTTTTTAATGGTGACCTTCCCACCACAAATTTACTAGTATATATGCCACCGCCGATATGTGTTTCCATTGTTTTACTAGCTATATATATATACTAGTAGTCTACTGTACTACAGATTGTTTTAACTGCGGACTTATAACAGCACCCAAACCTCCTTTTCCCCTTCTGCTGCAAAATTAAGTCCTAATAAAAATAAATGAGTAAATTCACAGTCTGACAGTAAAGCGAAAGTGGTCAGTACAAATTGGGTCAATCCCAGTGTTCTCGCCAGCCTGAAATTTTTACCCGTCATGTCAATTTTCCTGTCGGGAACAGCATATCGAGCGCCGAAGGCGCGAGGCGTCGCGCCGGAGGCGTGACCATCCTAGGGGGGTCCGGGGGTATTCTCCCCCGGAAAATTTTGGAATCTAGACCCTCTGGAACGCTATTTCCTGCATTTTGAGGGGCAAATTTCTTATTAAAATAAGCTTAGTTTAATGACATCTCTTTCGGTGAAAAATTGCACAAGGGTTTCAGGCTTAATTTTGGGGGGAGGCGTGCCGTCGATCATCGCGGTAAGATCGAATGTTCACACACAAGCTACATTTCTATGTTGTATACAATCGGCAAAGAAAAGAAAATCAAGCACAACAAACCTTTATTCCGTATCTACTCCTACAAAAAATACACACAGAATAAGTCGGCAAAATTGAAATTTTTCAACACTTGTCCTGTGTGCTCCCTGTATTTATTGAACATAATGAGAAATTTGACACCCTACTTTGAGAAAGAACGCAATAAAGACGTCCATTTTTTTCTCCCATGTTTTCCACGGTTAATTTCACCGGTAACTGCACTGAATGTCTTCAAAAGTTGTCGATTCAAGCCTTCAAACAGCCGCTTCATCGTGCGATCCTTGCGATCCCCGCCATTCCTCTAACATCTCGCAAATTCACGCTTAGCTGAAATCACGCGAGTAGCGAGACTCGCATGTCATTGGTCGGTATTTCTTCACGCGACGGAGACGACGCACTGTGATTGGTGGAATAGAATATCTGATGCCTGTTTACCATTTCTTACGGGAAGAAAGCGCATTCAACTCAGCCGCCGGGGCTTGAAACTTTAATAATGTTTTACAGATTACAGAAAGCCTGATAGCTATAGGAATATTTCTGAATTTTTAGGCTTCTTTGATAACAATAACTGACGGTGAACCGAGAGGGACAAAACAGAAATAAACGGCAGCCAGATGCGACCAGCCAAAACTGTGGGGAAGGCGGCGCATGACGCCGAGTTTTCGGCGGCCACCAAATACTAGTATCCACCACGGCGCTCTCTGTGTGTTGCTGGGGTTGTCGCCGGCGGGCATTAGAAATGATCTAGATCGCCCTCGTCGCGATTTTCGGGTGATCCTCTGGAGTTTTTGCAAAATTCTAAACTCTGCCTAAATATCTTTACACATCTATTTTTGTCCATTAAAAATGACGGGTTGGGCAAACATTTTGTCCGTCATGAGCGACAAAAACCCGTCAAATGACGGGAGGACGGGCGCTGGCGAGAACACTGGTCAATCCACTTGAAAATCAAATTCTAGTTTTGCCAACTCTACCCAAAACAGTGGACATATTGAATTTTTGATCATCATCATTGAATTTTTACTGCCCTATAATTCAATAGCTGGCATTTGATGTCAATATTGTCTGTGCTTCCATAACATTATGTGTAATAGCATTAAAAGAAAATTGATACATATTGGTCATTGATTTCAATTTTGAAGTGCCACATGTGAGAGATGTAGAAAATGTAGCAGGGTCCGCATGCCTTTTCCCGCAAGGCGTAGCAAGCCATTTCAATTCACTGTTTATCCTAGGCGGTCTGCTAGTCTAATTCAATGCTAAGTGTTGTCAGTAGATTACTCTTGAAGTGTAATTGGTTGCTTTAAATAAGTTTTTATTCCATGTGCACGTTACTTGTTCTTGTTTCCAGGATTTGTTAATTAGTTCCTGGAACTGTTATTAAAAAATTATTTCTATCACAAACTCAAACACCAGATTGCCCAACATAAGTGTCCAGTGTATTGGTGTTTGTTTTACGAAACACTGAGTGAATGCAAAGGAGCAATTCAATCAACTTGCAATCGTTCCCAATCCCCCCCACCCCCACCCCCCCCCCCATGCAGACCCACTATAGATTGATCATTGAGGCTAGCCTATAGAAAACACAGTGCTGATTCAAAAACCCTACTAGTACTTCAGTTCTTGTCAATTGAATGAAAGAAAAAGGGTGTATTTCAAAAAGACATGTTTGGAGCTATCAGTTATATAACAATCTCTATGTTATTTATCTGAAATCACAGCTTGAGTCCTGTAGACCAATAGCATTGTCCACAGCTTTCATCTTGTACGTCATAGATTTACGTAAAACAATGGTCGTTTCAGATGATGTGATTAAATGATTATTGAATAATCACAGATGGTGTATACAAAATGGATGTGGAGTCTCAGTCCAAAATCAATGCATTGTAACAGCTTGTGACACTAACAGTAATATTGTGTTTGGGGAGTTACTGCTACGTGTAGTACTAGTAGATCGATCGGTACGTCAAAACCATGACCTTTTCAGGATATTTTCTTTAAGCAGATATCAATATACACGTACCTTAGAAATATTTTGCATCATACTCATAGCTTTATTTTGTCTGCAAGGTTTGCGGCTTCTTTCAGGATGGAATTGAATGTGTTACTTGGATACTCATCCAAATAATAACCTGACAATGACAGTGTTGTCTTCATTCAGTTCTGAAAATAAGTACATAGCATTAGCAATATACATGCTACTATTGACAATGGTGAAGAAAACAATGAATTTGAAACAGTGCATACTTTTTATGAATAGAGTTCCAACCTAATAATTATAAGGCCATGCTGATTTGATTATATGGATGACATTCTCTTGGCACCCTAAAACGGGTGCGTGCGTGCAAAGAAAATATAAAAAAATGGGAAAAAAGGACCTTGTTTATATGAAATCTACATGTAACGTAATTGGTCAGGAAGGTTGGACTGATGCCTGAACACAGAACATGATATTCCAAATTGTGGTAAACAGTGAACTCTATATTTTTGTCCTTTCAAGTCAGTGTGGCCGACACTACATGTAGTAACATATATGCTGCTGGTAACAACATTTTAGAAAGATACTGGTTATCCAACTGGACAATTGTTTAGGACAATGTTTTTACTAAGGAATGAAAATATTGATATTTTCTCTTTTTTAACAGGCAGTACAGTCCATTGATGAGTGCAGGGGCGAGTTTTGTAAGCACCATGGTAAGTTAACACATGATTTATGGAGTTTGGTCACTTGTACCCTTAAGACGTATATATAGCTACATGCACCAGATTTTTGTACAGACCAAAGTACAAGGACAACCAGACAAAGCCCAAACAGTTGGCTCGTTGTCTCAAAACCTCAGCAAGAGACCTTCAGAAGATCCATAGGCTCAGTACTGTTTACCCAATGTCTGGAACAGTCTACCACCAGACACACACATGGCCTGACTTGCTTTAAGAGGTTCTTAAAGTAACAGAAATGGCCAAAACAAAGAATATGAACCATATTATAACCAGCTGTCACTCTATTACCGGTATGTTTTTTTTTACCATGCATGTGTAATGATATATGTTTAAAGCTTTATTAAGACTTCAATGCCTTAATAATTGCAAATTCTGATAGGCTGACATGCTAGTTAGAGGCCACGCCCACAAAAGCGGAAACCTCAGCCCGGTTTTGCAGAGCCTCCCCAATGGTATAGTGCATAGACTGCATGCAAGGCTCTGCCTAGGAGCATAGATGATTTAAGAAAGAGTAATATTCTCTGTTCTAATCTATTCATAACTGTCCTTGCCTACCATATAGCATGCAGTGATGACTTTTGAAGAAGAGAAGATCTCAGCCGCCATGCAAATGCTGAAGTCGACGGAGCATCTCTGCGCTACAGACGAGGGCTTCTTAGAGTCCATCAAGAACAAGTTAGGCAACAAGCCTGCTTCCAAGGAGACCGTACAACTCACTGTGGCCGAACGCCTGGAGCGACAGATCATCATCGGCGACTGTCAACTCTACATCGCCATGTTAACGTTCATCAAACAAGAACTCTCCTCGTACGTTAAGGGCGGCTGGGTGCTGAGGAAAGCGTGGAAAATCTACAACCGTGTTTACCGCGAAGTGACGGACTTGATCGCGTACTGCGAATGGAGGACGGGACAGAAGGTCAACGGATCACAGTCGAGCTTGGACAGTCTAACAGATGGCGAGCAGGACTCCGTTCCGAGACAGCTCCCCAGCAAATCACAGTCAAGCTACGAGATTTCAAGAGAGGCGGCGAAAAGTACCGTGACAACCAGCGCTTCCTGCGAGAACATTCCCAGCAAGAATAAGACATGGAGCGGAGTTTCGAAAAGTAAATCCGTCGCCATGGCAATGACGACTAGCACGGAGGACCTTCCGTCCACAGAGACCCTTGGGAGGCTTCTTGGCGCGGTGAGTTTTGGCTTCGGACTGTTCCAGCTGACGATATCCATGATTCCGCCCTCGCTGCTCAAGATCGTGAACATGCTCGGGTTCCGCGTGGAGCGCGACATCGGACTGAAGTGTCTGAAGACAGCGAGCAAAAGCCAGGACATGAAAGCACCACTGGCAACGTAAGTTCCCAAGGAGGTTATGTTTTTAGACAGCTTTAAAGAATGCCTGCAGTTAGATATATATACGCATTGCGAAGGTTAGACGTGACACTGGTCATTCAGTGCTGCCGCGCCGCGTGCCTATGAAGCTGATGTGTTACGCCAAAGGGCAGTTAGTATACCGGCTATATAGATTATGACAGATACAGATGTTTTGGAGGTGTGTGTGTCTGTTTTTCGTGTTTTTCTGTGAACACAATAAGTTATAATGTTTATAACTCGAGAATGTCTGGGTTGGTTGTCTTGACATTTATTATCTGAGTAGGTCTTGATTAGACCTGGAAATGATGACATTTTGGGGCCCCTAGCAGCTTGTTTTGGTACTACAGCAAAACTTTTGGTTTTGATATCTTGTTTACACTTTGAGCTTGAAGGTTAGATTGTACTTGCAGTTACTATGAGTATCTTGAGAGTTAATGTATCTATCTTTTCCAGATTGTCACTGCTATGGTATCACCTGGTTGCCACGCCCTTCTTTGCACTGGGAAGTGGCAATGCAGAGAAAGGTATGTTTGGGGTCATAAATAAATGTTAAATTCAATAGATAATTTATTAACTTTTAATTATATATTATACAGCATGAGCTTTTGTTCGTACTCTGTAGCTACTAGCTACCTGGTAGATTTATTTTTTCTCAATTCTTCAATATCATTAAACAACTCCTACCTGTTAGTTTGTTTTTTGGGTAAGATGTGTGATTGATTTGAAATAATTTTGTTGTGAGTATAGGTCTCTGTGAGGCAGAGAAGATCTTACGTGAGAACGAAGCCACTTACCCGACATCTGCGCTCTTCCTCTTCTTCAAGGGTCGACTTCTCAGGCTCAGGGTGAGTCCATCAACATGCCCAACAATACTGTTATTAAATTCACGGTAGCAGAATTTCACAGTGTTTAGGAAAATGGACATTTTCGCTGAACTAACTTCACAATGGCGGCAAGTGATTTACAGAACGGATGTGTGATGGAATCATAAATGATATCAACAGGTTTTTTTCATGGTGATGATACAGAGGTGACTGTGAAAACTGTGAACATAATTAAATAAAGTTACAGTGAAAGCAACAAAATTTACAGTAAGCCAATTCACGGCTTAATATGCTCATGCAGGAGGTCAAAGGTTGCTAACTGTTAACAGCTCTTGCCTAGACCATACTTAATACATTGTGGTAGTGGTTTTCCCCATTGTAAGATGTTATTATTCTGTAATTGTACAGTGTCAGAATGAAGAGTCTCTGGCTGTGTATAACCAGGCCCTGGAGGCCTGTAAGGACCAGAGAGAGATCCAACTGCTCTGTGTGTACGAGATCAGTAAGTACTGTGATGTTGTCCATGTACAGAGTTTTTGTTTTCTGTCCGTCTGTTTGTTAATGTTTGTGTGTGTCTGTAGTAATTTGAATGCACTGTCAATAGAGTGACAGGAAGTGAGTGAGTGGGAAGATGACTGCAAAGGTCAGACTTACCCCAGTGGCAGGAAGTATGCAGTTTAGAGGTGGTAGAGCTATTTGTTATTGTTTGTCAGTGTTTTCGCAGTAACATGTTTTCTATATGCTTGTCACGGTCACCAAAGAGTGACAGGTAGTTATCAATGGACACATATGATGTTAATCAAAAGAATATCTGGATATTTAATGAACTAATTTACGTATAATTAAACAAGACATACAAGGAATTCTAGATGTCTCACAGAGAGTTGTGAGATCTTCAAATGCTGAATTTCTTTTACCTGTAAATCATCATCAGAATAATACCAGAAATGGTGTAAATTCACAGAGCACATTGAATCCATCATACGTTATTTGTATTATCCATGTTCAACTGTTTAATTGTTTTGTTTTGATTCTCTTCAGGTTGGTCCCAACTACTGAAGTTGAACTTTGCAGAAGCACTGAGTGGATTTCAAAGGTTTGTTTCAGACCAAACTTGTTTCACTCAAAGATGGTTTAATCTAAAACTTCTTTTACTGGTATTTGGCAATAAGTATTATAATTAAACATGCACTTAACAATATAAATTCTGTTCGTTGTCCCTGTAGGTTAAAGGAGGAGTCTAGATGGTCTCAGTGCTACTATGCTTACCTTTCAGCAAGTAAGAGGAAGTAATACACATTATCTAACTCTTAGTATTATCAAAATTTCACATGTTCTGTTTTCTGCATCTGTGTTGTATACCCCTTCAGCATAACTCACCATTAGCTTAACATTTTCAGTGTATTGTATATTGTAATATTGTTTTTCTTATTAATTGCATTGTGAAATCGTGAAAAAAAGTACTGGCATGGGCTTAGATTTATGGACTATTTGCATCTGTATTGTATAGCCTTCAGCATAACACAAAAAAGAAAACTGTCTTGAACTACAAAGTTTATTTTGTTGCTGTTGCTCTCCCCAGTCTGCTATGGTGCCCAGGGAAAGATCACTGAATCCAGAGACATGTTCAAACAAGTGCCCAAGTTTGCACAGAAGAAAAGGAACCCATTGGAACTGTACACAGTGAGAAAGGTATGAATGTTTGAGAAATTTCATGTAACAAATCATGTAACATGTATTTTGATTTCCTGAAGGCGGGTAAGAAGAGTCAGACCATTGAGCATGTGATGCTCACCAATCAGAACACTCCATTTAAATCCATCAGTGATGATTGACAAGTAACTATGTGTGACATGTTTTCTGATTGGGCCAGCATTTCCTGAAGGCAGGTAAGAAGAGTCAGACCATGGAGTATGTGATGCTCACCAATCAGCACACTCCTTTCATACCCATCAGTATCAATTGACAAGTAACTATGTGTTACACAAGTTCTGATAGGCCTAGCGCTCAGACCAGGGAAAATGTAATGCTCACCAATCAGTACACTCCATTCGTATCCATCAGTGATAATTGACAAGTAACAGTATGTAACATGTGTTCTGATAGGCACAGCTGTTCCTGAAGTTGGGTAAGAAGAACCAGACCAGGGAGTATGTGATGCTCACCAATCAGGACACTCCTTTCATATCCATCAGTATCAGTTGACAAGTAACAGTATGTAACATGTGTTGTGATAGGCCCAGCTGTTCCTGAAGGCGGGTAAGAAGAACCAGACCAGGGAGTATGTGATGCTGCTGGCGCTGGAGGTCCTGTACCTGTGGAGAGCCCTCCCCACCTGCGACACAGAGGACCTTCAGAAGATGCTAGAAGGTCAGGAACTCTCTATCTATATATTATGTCTTGGATTCTTACTGTAACCTGTATGATTATCTTGAGATCTCTAGCTTTTAACACACACATACAGACATACACACACACTGACCTACACACATTTCCACACATGCATACATGTACAATACATATAGAATACCACACGGGGTATTCCGTATTACCCGAGGTACCAGCCCGACCGCGGGTCGGATCGCCCGACGGCCGTAGGCCGGAGGGCGATCCGACCCGCGGGAGGGCTGGGACCGAGGGTGATGCGGAATACAACGTGTTGTATTTTATTTATGTCATACCTTGGTCATACCCACCCGAGAAAACATACATTTCAATGCGGAATGCGCCAGAAGTTGAGGGAGTTTTGTGTCCTCGAACAAGAAACTGTAGCAACATTGATTCCAATCTCTGAATCCGGTATTCGAATTTCCGACGGCCGCACAACCGGTGCGCTCGAAATGCGTTCGAAATATTCTATGGAAGCCTGTGTGATAACACTCCCGAACCCTATGTGATCCGGATAGTTATCACACGGTCCGGAACACCCGTATCAGGCCCAGGCATGACATAAAGACATATAGACAAGAGCAGTATTCAAATATCAGACTGAGTGTAATATTGTAGTCCAATTTTCACACCACATTGCAACATGCCATTCACAACAGGCCTGTACATTTGTACATGATTGTGAAATGTTTGTTACTGTTCCAGAATGTGGTAAGGTGACAGATCAGAGCCTGATCTCCATGGGGTTCCTGATCGAGGGATCCATCCACAGTATCCTCTGTAACAGGGACGAGGCCATGACTGTAAGTATCAACATTAATGATGATTTCAAATGCTTCTGGTGCAGGTAAACTCTATGCACTAAAGTAATCTGTGACATTGTACTAATTAATCTGACTGTTGTCTTGCTGTTTTGTGACTTCTTTTATTAAAGGCTGTGCTATGGTCAAGTCTTAGAATTTTCCAAGATTTCAATGTTCTTCCAATGTTGACGCAAATATCGATCTTTTCAAAGAAATGAACAGTGTTTCTCCATAATGCCAAGGATTCAAAGATTGTGCTATGGTCAACTTTTTCAAGAAATTTGTAAGATTTAAAAGTTATTCCAAATTCGAGTAAATATCTAACATTCCCAAGAAAAGAACAGTATTTCTTCATAATCATATTTTAACAAAATCATTGGCATCACATAGACAATTTCGTGCATGCATCCCAACATGGCTGACAGTTACAAGTTGATATTTGTTATTCCAGTGTTTTGAGGCTGCTCTGGCTAAGTCTTCCAGTCCACACCAGGAGCAACATGTGGCACCGTTCGCCTGTTACGAGTTAGGAGTGCTGTACCTGGACAAAGCAGAGGTGAAGTCTTGTTTTTCATAACTTGGATATGCAATGTTTCAAGCCACAATGACTTGATTATATGCTAATACTATGACACATGCATCAGGTTTTGTCCGTTTCCAAAAAAGAAACAAAAATTGCAGCCATAATGTAAATCGTACAAAGAAGTTGCAAATTGAGAAAATGTATGCCATGAATTGCATTTGGTTCAGAAAATGGATACTAATGAGCGAAGTCTTCCAAAGAAAATATTTACATTTGCATTGTTTGGTGTACTATGTTCTACAAGTTCAGTCATTTGTTTAACCTTACTGACCACTTAGATTTCATAATCAATTTTTTTACCAAACTTTGATTTTTTTTTTTCATGACTTGTGATCTTGGGGTACCCACCACTGGGTGTCATTCATTACATCAAATCGATATGGCCTTGATGTATCATATAACAATATTTCTGTTGACAATTCTATATAGCGAATGATTCATAATATACTATGTACATGTGAAGGCTATGCTTAAACATATCTTCTTTCCTTGAATTTCAGACACATGATGAAGGAAAGGCCCTGCTTATTAAAGCCAAGGTGAGTCAGTATGGACATCATTTCAGAACAGTTAGTGTACAAGCTGAAGTTTCACAGGATAGAGGATGATTTAAGAAAATCTTTCCTCTTTCTAAGTTGAAAGCCAAGAACAAGTTTAAAGGCCAAATGATTTAATATGATGAAAATTAAACTGCATGTATCTTCACAAAATGCCTCTGATTAAAAAAAAGATCAACAAAATGTGATACTGACTTTTGTGAGCATTACTTTCTTTCACCTTAAGCATAACAGAACACTTACTTTGTCCCCATGGGGGGACATATGCCATGACTTTTTTCAGCACAATACTCTGGATGAAAACATGGCATTTCCTTGTAGTCTCGATACAATAACTAATAATTATAGCTTGCACTGTTGGAAGATATTTTTTGGCAAGATGTTTATTATCATAGAATATCCCTGAAATGTTTGTAACTTTCCTAATCGTTAAACCTCAGGATGGCTACAAGGACTACGACTTTGAGAACCGCCTGCGAATCCGCGTCCACGCGGTGTTACGCAACATGAAGGACGTTCCGATCGAACAACCGGAACTGGAGGAAGACAGGGAAGTGGAAGACGAAGACTGAAACTGGAGCGTACAGTACTGAATTGTTTTCTTGCCGGTTCAGTTCAGTTCAGTTCAGTTTATTCTATCTTTTCTTATTTGAAGTGATCACTTTAAATAGAAAAAGGCACCTGTTGTAAAGTGGTACGTTCCAGTCTTACAATAGTTTTAGGTATAGATTGGAATGTACCATTTAATTGTAGGTGGTCATGATTGAAATGCCAGGCCAATGGCTGAAACTGCAGGGTACAGTACTGAAACGTTTTCTTGCCAGTTCAGTTCAGTTTCTTCATCCTTTTCCTACTTTGGGTGACACCTGTTGTAAAGTGGTACGTTCCAATCTTACTATGATTTTAGGTATGGATTGGAATGTACCATTTAATTGCAAGGGGTCTTGGTTGAAATGCCAGACTGGTGAAGCCAATGACTGAAACTGCAGCGTACAGTACTGAAACGTTAGCTTTTCTTGCCAGTTCTGTTCAGTTTCTTCATCCTCTTTCTATTTTGGATGACACCTGTTGAAAAGTGGTACGTCCCAATCTTACCATGATTTTAGGTATGGATTGGAATGTACCATTATATTGCAGGGGGTTTTGATTGACATGCCAGCATTTAATATGTAGGTGTAAATGTTGCCTCAAGACAATATCCATTACTGCAACAAAGAAGAATCTTTCAGTTTTGCTTGAAGCCAGAAAGATATGAGGAAAATATATAAAAAAGATTACTGAATTAGACTGAAATTAGGTTTACTCCATAATTTGATGTAAGATAATTTGATCAGTAATAGAATTATAATATATATTCACTATACAGGCCTGATCTTTTTTGCTCTTTTAATTCTGAGTGTCGAAAATGTTGGCCTTTCCACAACAGTGTTCAAATCATAATCTCTTTGTCACATGATCTTGTGTTGCCTTATTTGGCAACACTATATGATGCTATACTATTATGGGATAGGCTCTATGACAAAATTATTGATTGGAAGAGACATTTTGTAAGTTAGTCATCTCAAAGCAATCTAAACTTATCAAAGATTCTAAAATTATATATATTGAAAACTATTGAAATCTGTTTTGTGATTAAGATTACAGATTATCTGCCTTAGTGCACGTAATTCATTAAAAAAAAAGTTATTGTCAAAGAATCTTTATTTAGTATAGATTTGAAATTATGAAGGTTCTGGAGTTACTGTGGACTATGGTGGACTATGCAGAAAGTAGTATCCTAAAAGCATATCATGAGCTTTTTCCAAAAATAAAAAAAGGGTAATTTGTAAGATTTAAGGTAACTTCTCAAAGAATATTATATTGCAGATTTGCAACCTAGAATATTAGATAAGTTTGTTTTATTGATGATTTGCGGTGTAAAGATGTAAAATTTATAAAGAGATATTGTTATTGTTGACACTGGGATTTGGGAGAAATGTGGATTGTCCTAGGATAATAATAATTGAAATTGAAATTGGATGGATTGGGATCAGAATGTTAGGATTACAATCTGTTCTCAATAGAATCGCAGATTGTTCTAGGACAGATCACACTTCTAATCTCTCCTAGGATTCAGAGAGATTTTGATTCCAATTTGTCCTGTGATGCATACATACATGTACATGACATCGTATACTGTAACAGTTGTAATTCTATGAAGCATGTCTTTCTGATACATGTGTACAACTTAGTGTTGCTGTCTTTAAAGATATTTGAACCTTTGCAACATTTCATTTGTTAGTTAGTTATATTGGTGTTGGACAAGGGTGACTCACATTCTACTGTTATGTACTACAAAACGATATAATTAGACAGCAAAAAAACTACACTTCAAACTGTACATACAACCTTTAAAGACACATGGAACACAGAAAGACACATAAATACTGCTTGAATGTTTTCTTTATTTGTTTAGGCTTTAAAATCTTAAATTCGATACGACCTTGACATATATACTGAAATATCTGTAGTAGCTGTAAAGTTCAAAAATAGCAAGTCTGTCTTCATCATTTGCTAGGAACTTGTGGTTCCAAAATTGAATATATCAGCTATTCGTTCAATAATTGTGGTGATATGCTTGAAAACGTTAGTATGGTGGTATTGTGGTGTGAATTGCTGCTTTTTGTTAATAAATATGTTTCAAAAAGATTGTGCGACACTTTATCATCAAAATGATGCTGTCAAATACATCCATTCCTTACTGATCTGCTGTAATAGTACTTGCTATGGAAACAGAGATGAGAACCGACCTATACGCTGAAAGTTGTGGCAAGGATTTTAACTTAAAAGGCGAACTGCTTATGGAACTCTCCAGTGTGTGAGGCATGCCCTGGCACCCACCATGGACAACAAGTGTTTTTGGTAAGACTGTGTGTGTATTTGTCTGTGTCTGTCTGTGTGTGTGTGTCTCTGCCTGTGTGTGTGTGTGTCCATGTGTGTGTGTTTGTTTGTTTGTGTGTGCGTGTATGTCTCTGCCTGTGTGTGTGTGTGCCCATGTCTGTGTGTGTGCGTGCATGTGTGTGTGTGTGTGTGTGTGTGTGTGTGTGTGTGTGTTTCGGTATACATTGGTCAGCATGCATCAAGATGCTATGCATGTATTGTGGTGATGTTTTATATAGTTCTTAGGAAGATGAAGGTATTGGTCGATTTTTAGGCCTCCTTGTCTTGTACAATGGACCTAGATTGTCTCATATTGTTCATTTTTCACAAGCAAACAAACAGAAGGATAAGAAGCTACCTATCTTGGATGGCCATCTTAGGGCAAAAAAGCGCAGGACATCACATTCATTTGTTTAAAGGTCAGAGGTTGACTAGGATTGGGCCATGGTTTCAGGTTCACCAAGGTTGGGTTAATCGAAAGACGTCACAGTACACTCCCGCCTTGATCGCATGGTGGAGCTTCTACGCATGCGGTAACCTATTCACCGAGAACTTACAACCAACGCGAAAATGCGTGCTCTGTCTTCTGCCCGCCTACCACCTTTTTATGACCGGGAATTTAGAAAAAAACGCAAAAAAAAAATCAATTTTCTCCCTACCGCGAAATATGGGATCACCGCGAACTTAAATGCATTTACAGTAATTCGGCCCATTCAAGAGTTAGAAACGTCGGACATCCGAAAATAATTTCATCAAGTTGGTAGAACATAGAGTACTGGAGATTCTTTTTACACAACCGGTAATTCTCACCTGCTAACGTTTCGATGTCTGTCAGACACCTTCATCAGAGCTTCTGACTGGAGTACTGCTTCTCGCCGCTATAAGTAGCCGATGTAGGTGGCGCTTTTGTGGTGAGAACGTCGGACATGACTAAAATTTCCCCAGTATCAATCATTGACATTATTGTTGATACCCCACCCCCCCGCAAAAAAATCAAAAGACATCTATGTAATACATTTCAAAACGAAACATCCCTTTTAATACATTTTTGTTTGTTTGTGCCTTTATTTAGTCTCGAATATGCTCTATTCGGCCATCAGGGCCGCTTTTGCAATCTCTGAACTCACCCAGCTTTAAAGGTATTTTCTAAATAAATCCAATTTGTAGTCATTCCTACAGATTGTTAGTTTCAATAACACTATACCATTATATACCGACATTCAAGGAGCAAAGATGCAAACATGTATGGTGAGAACTGATAGAAAAACAAGCGAAAAGAGACTGATCCTGATTGTCCATCACAATTAGCGGTTCGACAAATGAGAGAGACACTGCATGTACGTCAAATATTTGGATTTAGTATGTTTCTATTTTGCATTTCTACGTTTTGACGGAGGTGGGTGGGGCTATGGGATCGGTAGTTTCACTCTAGGCGCGTGAAACTATAAAGATCACCGTGCAGCTTATTTCGTGCCGCTTTTGAGCACTTTTAATTTGAAATTATCACGCAAATGTGGTAAACAGTGGCATTAGATGTCAATTTCATAAAGATACAGCAACTAGAATATTTCCAGTTTTCAAGCCTCATAAAATGCTCTGGGTGGTTTTAATCTAACGGGTGATCTGATTTATGAACTTGGTATAATAGTCCATACAATCGTTACAAACACTTAAGAGTACCGTAAATCACCATAAGAGTGCTCTAGAGGTTGACCTTTAGATACATTGTTTGTCGTCAAGGACGTAAAGCTGTACTAAATGAACGAGGCAGTTTGAACGAACGATGTGTTGGCAAAGACATTTCGGGACTTCTAGTTTGCGTCCAACTAGCATAATCATCCCTGCTCAGACGTTTAATCCATGGATGTGTGATCGTGGAACTTAGAGCCAATGTGCAGCCCATGTCGAGTGATTGGCATCTGAGAAAAGTCTCGGTCTAGATACAGCAATCTCTTTAAAGGAGGCCAAAGCAATTTTTATAGAACGTTGGAAGTCGGATTTCCACATTCGATTTTATAGTCTATTCTATACATAGTAAGTTTAGATAACACTATCCCATGGCCATTGCATATCGACCTTCATGGAGCAAAGATACGATGTCGTTCTTTGGTGGTGAGAACATTGAAAATCTGGGCGCTTACTTTTTGCATTGGTGTTCCCAATGCATAAGGACTCCTCGAGCAGCTTGTTTATGTGCTCGTTTTAAACGCTTAAAGTATATATAAAATCATAATAGAAATGTGCCAAAATGAGCTAGTAAATGTTAACATCATATAGATTGCTATATCCTAGGAATATTTCCAGGTTTAACGTTCAGAAATTGATTAGGGCAGTCCTTCAAAGATAGGGCCATTTTTCATCTTTAGAACTGCTGAACATTGCAAAGATTTGCGCTCTTCGAATGCGTTATTCAGTGTGTTAACATGTTAACTACAAAGGGACCACTTAAACCCCCTGACGACAGGAGCACTAAAGGAGGTAACAAGTTGAACCAAACATCGGCATGACCCTCAAAGGCTTTGAAAACACGTATGGGCAGGAGGTAGCCCGCAGACCGTGAGGTATGTTCGGATTACTGTACATGCAGAAATTTTCGCGGTGGTTTTATGTTCGCGGTTTTCGCGGTGAACAGTTTACCCCGAACTTGATAAAACCACCGCGAATATCCGTTCCATTGTGTGACTATTGCTTCAAACGCGAACTCAAAACCACCGCGAACACTCCATTTTCTCCCTACCGCGAAACTAAATCTCCGCGAACATTTTCTCATTTTACAGTATATGCTGCGTCACGTGACCTGACGTCATCAACCTCGACGTACTGGCACACAATCTACCGGGTTGCCACGGGATGATTGACAGCTCCATGGCACGATAAAAGGTGACGTATGGCTGTTGAACCAACGGGCGTGCCCGAGGTATATAATCGGTTAAACAGTACAAAGTTCTATTCTATCTCTCTCTCTCTTTTTTCAGGCTGCGTAGCGTCCGGTCGCGGTTCGCTTACTGAGAGGCGATGAAGTCTATGAACATTACGGAGTCTACTACCAACATGATGGTCGAAGAGGTAAACAAAATATTTCATCCTAATATGATACAATCCGTTTTGGTACCGTCTTTGATCCAGTAAGATTCTCCGATCTAATATTAGTTCTAATCAGGGCGGTTGCATAAACTGAGTCAGCAAAATGGAAAATCGCTCTAAAACGTTGTCCTTTTTAAAAAAAAAAAATTGAATATCCCGACTTTTGGAACGAATACGAATACTACAGCAGCCTCAGAGCACTATGCACTGATTTTGGCACTTAGAACTGCAAACTCAAGACTTCTACTGTGTCTTGTCCGTCCACAGTGCAATACTACCAACAAAACGTTGCATGCGTGTTACCAAGCGCTATATGTTAGCAATCACACTACAATTTACAGAAACACAGCTGTTTCTTTTCCAATTATATCCTATTGTTTTACTTAATGTTAAAAGATATTCGAATGCTATAGTTAACATATGGTATAGTTTGTATGTATCGTTGAACTTTGGTGCGAATATGCAGTGTTCCATCCTTCACCCGGTACCCTCTAGAGGCATCTATGAGATACGGAAATATTTCACCCTATCACGGTAGATGTTATGGCTTTGCTAACGTTGTTGATACTTTCTATCCTGACCGTGTAACATCCACATACCGCCCTCTGGCTTGGTGCTGTGTGTTAATACTGGCTTCTATGTTATATTCAATACTTTTGATGCACTCTATAAATACGAGTCAGCATATTGAATAATGAAAACAGATACGAAGATCCAAGCGGCCCCTTACACAGAGCGTCGCAACATGCTGAGACCAAATGTGCAATGTAACAACTGTAGGGCGACCTCGACACATGTATAGGAAAGTAGTAAGCTTTTGACTGCATGTAAGGTTGCTCCTATGGAATTCTCAGCTCCAATGTCTCCAAAAGACCACAAGGTTGGTTTAATCTTGTGCGATTGTATATCTTAAAGAAACCGTTAAAGTTGTTTTTCTATGCAGCTATGCCAATGTTTTAGAAGCTGCTATAGAGTACCGTACAGGAAGGTTATGTTTTCGGTTGCGTGTGTACATGTGTGTGCATGCGTGAACAGTATAACTCAAGTATGCCTCGGAGGATTGTCTTGATATTTGGTCAGTAAATAGATCATAAAAAGACCACAAAATGATTACATTTTGGCCCCCCTAGCAAATTTTAAAGCACTGCAGCGGCATTTCTACCAGTAGTGAAAGTCTCTTATCAAGTATACAGAAGATTGAAAAGTAACGTTTTTTATTTTCTCTTCTTACTCTCGAAACTACAGGGATCCATGGGCTACAAGAAGCCCCGGACATCATGTGGCGTCAAGTTCTACTTTGCGATCTTGATGTTGCTTCAGCTGGCTATTGTCGCAATAGTCGCCGCGATGGGTGAGTATATATCAAACCCTCCCCACTGTTTACATTCGTAATATCAAACAAATACATTCCAAACGAACAGTACGCCTATGTATATTTGATAATCGTACGAAATTCTTTACTTCGCCAAATTTTTCGACGCCTGATTAAATAGTTCAAGAGAGAAATGCTGCGTATGGGTGAACAACATCGCAAGATATACATGGCAGGGCTCAAAAGTCTTTTTTGGAAAGAGGTAGAACCTAGAAAAAGCTAGAAATCTAGATGCGCAAAAATGTGTAGGCACAACATAAGCTGAAGTAGTCAGCGAATCCTAACCACAAACCCTGCTGCCTTTCTTCAACAAACGTTTGGTTTTACTCCTTTTTCTGACATTTAAGGAAAGTTAAATGTAAAGAATATATTGTATAACTGTTTATGATACTACATTTAGGTACATAAAACCACACATATGTCTAGGTACAACCAAGTCAAAGATTGGGTGGACCGCTCCAATTTTAATCACAGAAAAGTACATATGTACCTAGCATGCCCAGTGTGTTGAGCCCCATGGTCATAAGACGTTGAACAATCCGTTTAGCAAACATTGTCTGTAAAGTTCATGCTCTTGACGGAACCAGTGCGTTTGGTAGACACTGATAAACACATGTAAACATGACTACAAGGGCTTGTTGCGTCAGCCGTTTTGACACCATATTTGTTTTTGTAACATTTAATCAAATCTGCTGTCGCACGGTGGAAAGCTGAATCAATGCTGTGATAGAGCATATTTAATCAATGCCGAACTTTGACGGATTCGACCCCAACTGCTGTATACATAGTCTACGCTACAGTACAACCTTAGTGTACACTGCACACAATTTAAAGGTCCCGTTTTTTTTTCATTCCAGTGAAGAAAATATAATTTTTGTACTTAAAGATGGAATTGCATGCAGTGGTACTTTGGAAGTTTTCCTCCACTGGCTTTAAGACCAATTGAGATCTCCAATAGATGACGTTTGCTACAAGGCTAGATAAAAACATTTTATTGCGTGTAATGGTTGCCTTCAGTATTGCCATAAGGAACTATTAACATGAGGAACGATATAGTGTAAAATTATTTATTATTTTTCATTCTAACGCGTTTGAAAATCTTTCGGCACACTATTATTAACGGACTTATTAAGGTTATCATAAACAATATTCTTTCATCTGCAAGTTCATTTCCACATCAAAGCATTTCTGGCTACGACCTTCAAGCCTAAAATTTCATGCATTTATAAACATTGTTATTCAATACCAATTATTTAAAAACATAAATAACATTGGCCTTGCCCCTGGTGGCATCAACGACAATGCTGTAGAGTTTCTTATATCTAACCATTGGCAATCAATCAATAAATCGATGCTTTCAAAATTGATTTGTCTTAACTACGCATTACTTTTTTCTTGTTTACAGTATGGCAAGTGTTGGACCTTGGGACTCACGTCAGGAAAGCCGGTATGTAAAAATGTCAAACTCCAAGCAGATGTGGAACGGCAAAATCTTATTTTTTCTCAAGTCAAGTCAAGTCAAGTAAAAGCCTTTATTTTTCTTCGAAATGCTTGTTCGGCCACAAGGCCGCTTTTCAACAAGGTCGAAGTAAACTGGAGCGGCAGGAATCACGGAAAAAGTACAAAAATAAACTCGTTGCTTCGCGGAGCAAATTAAAAAAAAAGATAAACGCTCTTTGCCTTTTACATCTGCTTTGAGATTATGTAATGCAACCATTTGGCATTCATGTATCTGTAAGAATTGATACATGTTTATTATGATTTACCACAAAATTTGATGGACGAAAAAACAGGTAGCTACCTATGTTGCCCTCCCATATTACATATTACATTACATATTACAAGAAGACAATACGAAATATCTATTTCTTTAAATCTAACTTGAGACTTCTATTTTTGAATGCATTGTTTAGATTGATATCAGACGTCCTGACACAATTTTAGTACTGCATCACAACTTTTTTATCTGTATTCCTGTACTTAGCCCGATAGGATGCATGGATGTACACTGAAGGTTATTATCAATCGATTTATTGTTAGATATCAGAAACGTATGAATTTAAATAAAGCCTCTACTGATTATTGGTATGGGGAGATTGAAATTAGATTCAATGTCGTTGGCCTGTATGGTAACATGGGACTTTCAAACTATCATTCAAAACTAAATTTGAATTATTTTGCTTGCTTCAACAGTAATGCATGCATCCACATGCCGTTTGCCCTATAGACATAACTGATTCTATAACGGGTTTTAAGTGTTGACATGATTTGTTTAACGAATTCGTTATTTGGTGTGTCTACTACGGACAATGCTTCAGTACAAATGCACATCCAAATACGGATACGAGGATTAGTTCTTTACCTATTTGGAATTTACCTCACAAAGGATCTCAAAACTATTGGCAAGTTTGGATTTCCCCACTTTATAAACTGTTTGACGAGTTTTGGGTTGTCAAGATGTGATGTTGACACACCACACCTACCTTATTTGCCCAATTGGGGTGAAGACGGGGCCGAAAAAGTTTTGCATAAAGAGACAAAAAGTTGCCTCGAAAGAAAAAAAAACTAACATTTTCTATGTATGTTGTTAACGTCCTTTCCTACGGATAGTGGGGTAATGTTTAGTTATGATCACTTGACACAGTGTGTTTAGCAAAAGGTTTTCCGAAGGTCTTTTCACGTTTTCTTCGTTTGTAGGTTGTTCTAAGTTGTTACAATTGTGTGACTAAGCGATTTTGTCGGCGCATTGCGATATCTCTAGGTTCGAAAGCTATTTGGCCGAGTTTTCAGTGTTTGAATACCCATAAAAGGATTGACTGTACAAAGTTTGTTCTGTCTAAAATGGTGTTATTTGCTATACGGGTGGTGCTCCTAACCTTTGAACAGTGCGTTTCTACAACAGGTGTTATATATAGAGAATGATTTAAGTCTAGAATTTCAACATCCTCATAAAGTGACACTGTGATAACTGATTATAAGTAGTTAAAAGCTTCTTAATGCTGTGTTTTTCTACCACTACCAGTTGATACGCTTTTTAAAACATTGCCAACGCCTTGAAAGTCATCAAGCAAATACAACAATCAAGCAAAACACAAAAATCATCATATCACCAAATGTTTAAATCAGCTATATTGGACCAAATTTTCTTTCTCCGCTCTAAAGGAACTAGCCTCCACCAGGCCTTCCTGCGGGGGTATGGATCGTAGAATTCGGCAAAAATAGGAATAATTGACCAGTAGAGTCAGTCCACGGTAAGGTATTATTTCCCCGTAACTGCGCTTGCAAATGGAACCTTCTTCAACTTCCCTGGCAATTTTTTTTCCTATAGCTGGCAAGGTTAGTTTGGTAGAGACTACTTAACGACACAACCGGTGCAATGGCCGAGTGGGTAGCGTGTTCGCCTTGCATACGTTAGACCGTGAGTTCGATCCCTGGCCGGGTCATGCCAACGACTCTAAAATGCATGGTCCTTACTGCTTTCTCTGCTTAGCACTCAGCATCTGGGAAAGAGTATATATGGTAGTTAAACACACATCACTACAAGTGGACTAGTCCCCTGATGTAGTAACTTGCACAAGCTGCCGAAACGGAGATGGGCACCGCCTTATGCACCGTCTGGAGCGGGGAGGACTTTAACTAACTTTAACTTTAACTTAAAGACTGCTACAAGGCAAAGGGTGGACACGTACTTTGGGCGTGTTCCAACCCGTTGTTTGTACACATCTTGACGGTGTAATAACACCACCAGGGACTGTTTACCCACATGTAATACCACTCTTTGTTCTTATCTCAATGAGACCTGCCTGTGCCAGGTATCTCCAGATAACACGCCAACAACTAATATTTATCACTCGTTGAGTGGGACTCCTTTTCATATCTCGCACTCCAATAGGAGTCATCAACATTTTTTTCACTCGTTTTTATGATGAGCAGAAAGAGTTAAGCTTTCATATTGGATTTGAGTACTGAATGTGCATTTTCGGCAGATAACGGTGGCTTTTTCGGGTGGCTACATGTAGACATGATAAGATTACTGTGACCAGTAGAAGAATGTTTTCGAAGCTTTTACCTAAGGTCTTACGACCTTTTATCCCAGGTCTTACGACCTTTACCCCCATATGTACACACAAACAACAACCAAGCTGTGTACACGTACATGTATATAAATTCCATTTAGAAATATACTAACTTCTTTTGGTAGGGAATTCTTGAAATGAAAAATGAAAATGCAAAATATCAAACCGTGCTAGTGTTTGTCTTATTTGTACATGAAAATAATATGGCGGCATTGGAGTGGGAAATAACTGTTGTTTACACTTTTATCTCTTATCTTTGACAAACTGTGAGAGAGTCTTTACCAACAAAACACTCCCGTGCTAAAAGGGGCGTTGCAAGATATGAAAGTGGACCGCCATTTCTAATGTACCAGAAGATAGAAGATAATAGACGCACACAAGACCACTGCATGCCCAGGACCAAAGATACAAAAAGATGGAAGTGCTGCTGCAGTACCAAGATCGGCCACCAGGAGGCCCAAAATCGATCTTGGCCTTCAACTTTACAACACTTACCCACATACCAAAATGTTATCACAATCCATCCCGGGACACGCACACCTAAACGTACGCACATAGACCCAAAACTATGATACCTCCATTTTACATGCAGGTAATGTTGACTATGTATCATTGTCGGCCACGTTGAGTACTTACCACTGTATTCTAACTATAAACTTGTGTACATAAAAAGTGACAGAACATCGCGGGTGGCTGGCTCACCTTTAATTCTACTTTTATGGCCCTGAAAAGTCGATTGTTATCTCTCCGTCGGATAGTAATCGTTTTACAAGGCAACAAAATGGGTCTAAAGGTCTCTCGTTCTAACGGTCGAATGGCTATCAAAAAACGTTCTATCGTCACCCTTAAAAATTCAAGAGATCCATCGTCTTTGCGCATGCCCCGTGACTTAACATTCGTCATGATGGTAAGGCCATGTTGATTTGATTATATGGATGACATCCCCTGGGGACCCCAAAACTGATGCGAGCGTGCGAATAAATTTGGCAAAAAAAGTTGCCTTGATGATAAAATCTACATGGTCAGGAAGGTTAAACAAAAGACTTAACACACAGAATATGGTATAGCGAATGATAGATTCTTCATTTGTAACATTGCCTAATCTAATACATGGTTTGCAACTGCGCCATCTAGCGGTTCTGGAGATTACTGTTAACTTTTAATGAATTCGTCATTGCTTGCCAATAAGACAAGCTTGTTATAAAGTGTTGACGCAGCAAATCATGTAACCTTTCGTACGAAACAGTTCATATGGTTTATAATCCTTACACTATGATTAGTCACGGATAAAGTTTAACATTGAGACAAGCTATAGAATTGTTGAATGAAATATACTGTTGCATCATTTGCTTACAGGCAGATGACAAAATCTAGAAATTTTGATACATACATGAATCTTTAACCCCACAGACAATGGACAAAGTGGCGGCCAGGTGGGAATACCGACTACAGCGGTCCCTCCCGCAGGTAGTTCAAAATTCCATCAAAACATTCATCTAGTGGCCCACAATGGAAAACTTTTTTTGCGATGGATTTTGTATCAATTGTGTTTTGTTTCTCCTATTGTTCACTAGCAATACTACAAGTGATTATACTTTACCTATAGCCTTTCTGTAATAATAAAGCTACTGCACTTAGCCCATGTGGGTAATGACGTGCAAATAAAGATCATCATCGTATTTGATGTAATACGTTAAATATCATATTTTTTTTTAGATATTCATACTGTTCACTTACATATCTTGTCGCTTTCAGCTGATGACGTTTGTATGACCCCGGACTGCCTACGCACAGGTAAGGACTTAGAATTTTAGATTAAGAAAAAAGGATATATCTATAGTTCATTATTTTGCTTTGAGTATTAGAACTTTTTTTTCGTTTATGTTCCATGTATTGCAATATGTTTGGTGCTTTTGTTCAACAGAGACTTAGCAGTTTTATATGTCTACTAGTATATTTGTAGTCGGCCATTTTGTTGGTTGAACCTGGCAGGGTCTGGTATATAATGTGACTGAACGTGACGTCATAGTCATGGTGGACTGCTCTCACGCTATAGTCCCATTGCTATTATCACATGTTCAGATTCAAATCTAATTGGCACTTCTGGGTTCAACCATCCAAAATGGCGGACAATGCTTACATTACAGTCACGTGAGCGTTAACACCTCATAGTGCTGATATCTCATAGTATGTGATGTATATTCTCTTCACATATACAACTCAAATATTATAATTGTGGGGTCGTGCGGCGTTACGACAGGGTGTTCGTCCCAGAACCCAGCGGTCCCGGGTTCGAATCCCCTGGCGCCACCAATATTGTGCCCTTGGGAAAGGCACTTTATACGACTTTCCTCACTCCATCCAGGTGTAAGAATGGGTATATTGTTCTCTGCACGTGGCACTGTTGAAATAAGTTATAAAAAACTTGAGCGCAGTACCGCGTCGTCCTTGTTTGTCAAAAACCGAAGTAAAAAATATCATAATTCCTTCTGTATTTGTAGCCGCACGCCTGCTCGAGTATATGGACCCCTCCATTGACCCGTGTGACAACTTCTTCGAGTACTCATGTGGAGGCTGGCTAAAGAATACCGAGATCCCGCCGGACGCGGGAAGATTCGGCACCTTCAACCAGCTTCGAGACGACCTGACCGCGAACATGAGAGGTAAGGCCACAATATCTTGATTTTATGGATGGATCAATTTTCGTCCGTTCAAAAAAAAAAAAATTAAAGAAAAAGATTTCTAGTAATCGTACAAAGCTAGCCACAAATCTAGCAAATACAGGCCGCAAATTGAAAGGAAATATCGGAAAACCAATATTCATGAGCGAAGTCTTCTGGACAGAGATGACGATTTTGTTTCTAAAACAAACAAAAAAGAAAAGAAGAAGATATCTTTTGTACCATGTTCCGTATATTCAGTCATTTCTTGTTGATGATGTCTTGCGTAATATCTTAATAATGAGTTTGATAATGTAACAATCATACGATAGTGATGCCAAGTATGAAATTACTATCATTTAACCAGTCATTATTGCCCTGGATAAGGTGGCAGAAGGACCTCCGTCCACATGTGCTTAATATAAACTGCTAGTAATTTGAACTTTGTTAACGCATGATTGTTCTTTCTTGTGGAATAGATATTATTGAAGATACCACACTTGAGAAAGGCGTGGAAGTGGTGGAGAAGGCACGGACCTTGTACCGGTCTTGCATGGACGAAGGTGAGAAACATCCTACCGTTAACTATGCGAATTGCCAGATGTTAACCCGGCATCCAGGCAATCGTGATTTCGTCGGGCTCTCCTCGGAGCAGAAGGAGCTCTCAGCCGCCCAGGTAAACTTTGCCACCTGGTAGTAGTTTTTACGTGGCCAGTTACCTCTTACCGCGTAAACCTACTACCAGGTGCCAAAGTTTGCCGGGCGGCGAAAAGCTCCTCCTACCCTGAAGAGAGTCCACCAAACTACGATAGCCTGGATGCCAGGTTACCTGTCTGTTTGGAACTGATAGGTGATAGCGACGTTTTCTAATCCTTACAGCTTACGATACTCCATTGATACAAAGCTGTTAACTGTTATTTACAAATGAGACAATTACATGAATGCAAACAATCAAACACCCATTAGTATTATGTAAATCTGTACCTTATTTAGCTAACCCTGATTGTTTTTCCTTCTTTTATTAACCCCATAACTACATGTAGATGATGACGGTATAGTTTAAGGTTTAGACAAGATATGGAACACTATATCAATACGAGTTTACGAATAGGAATATCCCTGCAGCTCAGTTGGAAGCAGCCTCACAGTTGAGCTCCTGGTCCCAATTAGTTGGTAACTGGGAGACCCCGGTTCGAGCGTCATGGTTGGAGCTGCACTCGTCTTTCAGAGGGGACGTGATATGGCCGGGGGTCCCGTGTTCGAGGAGTTGCCTCGAACACGTTAAAAAGGCACTACAACAGCCTCACTACTCAAATGAGTACCTACTGGCTGCACATTTTGATAAATGAATGATCATATTGTAAAAAGGCAAAAAATAATCAATTTGTTACAATCTTTCGTGTTGTTTTGTACATTGGCTGCAGGACTTCTTGATGACTTAGGAGCTGCGCCTATCACCGAGCTGATTACACATCTGAACGGCTGGCCAGTCATTAACGACACTTGGACCGCCGACAATTGGGACCTGTTGGACACCCTGACGAAGCTGATGAGGTACAGCAACAGTTTGCTGATGAGCATGTACGTCACTGCTGATGACAAGGACTCAAGCGTCTACATCCTTGCTGTAAGTAGCTGGTATCAAACCTTTATGAGAGCATAATTACCTTCGCCAAAAAGGTTATGCAGAGGGTAGCGTTTGTGTGTGTGTTTGTGTCTGTAGTGGACCAGCATAACTCAAGAATGCCTGGATGGATTGTTTTGATATGGTATTTTGGTAGGTTTTGATGAGACCTGAAATCGATTAGATTTGGGGCCCCCTAGCGTCTTCTTACGGTACTGCAGCGGAACTTCTTGTTTTGATATCTCGTGTTCTGGACATGCTATGGAACTGATTTTTGAGTGGTACAAAGATCTTTGGACAGAGAGTAAGTGGTACAGATTTGGGCCCCCTAGTTCATCATTCTTTGAAATAGCATAACTCGCCTTTGTGCTGCCTTGCAATATTTTGTCACTGTTGATGATTAATAGTTTATGCTTGTTTTGCAATAAACTTATCTGTATTGGATTCTGTTCCTTTTTTCATCTTAGAATTATCACATTTGTATTTTGATTAACATCTTTCAACGTTAAAGGAGCTTGTAAGCTTTATGGCACTTTTTAAACTTATTTTCTATACTTCAATGTTATTGTTTTCTTATGTGTGAATAGATAAAATGAAACTAACTAAACTGTCTGGCTTACCAACTTTTCCATGTATGTTTGAATGTTTGTCTATTACTACCTAGTACCTCTGTTAAAGCTAGCGCACAATCTGAAATCTCTTGGTTACCCCCATCGCCTCTTGAGAAATTCGTTTTTATTTCTCGTCTACAGTTCGACCAGGCCGATCTTGGATTGTCCAGCCGTCAATATTTCTTAAACCCAGACCTGAGTAATGTGAGTACACCTATTTCATACATAAAGCACCTGATTGTTTGATGTGATCATACAGTATGAAATCATTCCAATGTGCGAATTCACAAAATTGTTTCATTCTTGAAATTTGTATGTCGTCTGAATGTTTGTTTAGCAATAATGAATATGAAACAATATGTAACTCTTTTGCTTTTCCTCCGGACCCCTGAAAAGTTTCAAGAGAGGAAAACAAGGTTTTTCATTCAAAACCAGCTATTTACAATCAACAGCCGACGTTTCGGTGACCGCCTGTCACCTTCCTCATGGTAATTCTGACTGGTAATTACACACCGCTAGGTGTCGCTGCTTACATTACTGTCCCAGACGCAAAGTATTGTCATGTATGCGTGGTACCAAACGTGAATGTCATTATACCTTTGCTTTTTTAGTACCGTGATGGTTACTTGAACTACTCTATTGATATCGCCCTACTACTGCGTGGGGATGGCGACCGCGACACGGTAGTGCAACAGATGACCGACATGGTCGACTTCGAGACTAAACTCGCAAACGTAAGTAACTTGATATATACATTAAGGCTAGCCTTGCCGTAAGAATGATGCTATCTGTCTGTTAGTAAAGATATGTAACCATAACAGTGACATAGCACAATCATACTGGAGTACTACCACGCGTTTGATCGAAAACCAAATTAACCAAGTGAATGAATTCACTGGAATTTGTAACTGATACGATCAGCCCTCCTCAGCTTTATGGCCCAATCGCCTTGGGCAAGTTTTATTCACGTGTGACGTCATCAATGGGTCAAAGGTTGTTGGAAGTCGATATCGACCCCTCTCCCATTAAGCATAGTTTTGTTATACAGCATAGTTAGCATTTTTAAACGTTTGCAATTAATAGATCTTGGTTAACGGACAAGTGAAAGCAATCGTGAATTTATTTGCTCATAATATTCTTAAAAAAAACTTCATTATTTTACTTCAATCAGCTTCTACAAATTGTTTAAGTCTCACACATATATAGAAAAACAATTTGTAGTTCCTGTGTTATAAATATGTGTAATGTTTGTTTCGTAGATTACAGCACCCCCAGCTGAACGCAGAGACCCAGAGGCACTGTACCACAAAATGAAGCTGTCGAACATGTCTGACTACTTTGAGGTAACCGTTACTACATTTTGTTTGTTTACTCATTTAGAATATCCACTAGCAACATACATTAGTAGTAATTATTCTTCCAAGAGTCCTATGCATCTTGCTATGGCTTTTTTTACATGGCCAATGAAAAGAAAACAGCAAAGTCACATCTACTCATTCTGGTCCTCTCAGTGTATGCCATCAACCTGGGTACTACAATTCGTACGTTTACCACTGGCTCATTATTTTTGCTTGCTAACTATGCAAAAAGAATGAGCTTACTATAGAGAATTGCACCTCCCCAGGCTAACATTCCATCCACTTGCCATTGTCAATTGCGTGTAACATTTTTATTGATAACTAAATATTGAAAATCACCGCAGACTACCGAAACATGTTTTTGAAGGTTTTCGATGGATGTCTGTGTATAATACAATCTTAAATATGTGGAGTGAAGATGTGATACTTACAGTTGTGGCTTTATGAATTGTAATCACAGTTCCCATGGGTTGAGTACGTCAACAATGCGGCCTACAGTCTGGAAGAGACCATCACAGATCAAGAAGACATCCTGAATTATGCTCCCGACTTCTTCATGAAACTTGGTCCCCTTCTTGCCGAAACAGACAACAAGTATGTTCAGGAATTTGCTAAATTGCTCTGAATGTCAAGTCTGTAAGAAAGTAACAAACTGTAAGTGTCGTCTTCTTTGAAATCATCAGCTATACGGCCAGAAGCAATACGTAATCATCTGATCGCAAGGTAGAGTTTGTGTGAAATATCTTTCTTGTCGCAAAGATAGGTCTTGAAGATAGCTATATGTTTAGTGATGCTGTAGTTTGCAGCGTAGTTTGTTAAAATATCAGAGATTAAGATAAAACATTTCATGTTTGATACCAATCTGATAAAGACTAGGACACAGAGCTCTGTGAGGTAATTACATATATGATGTTTGTGGTGTGGGCTAAGGTGTTTAATACCCTCTCAACTTGGAATAACATTCCTTTAAAACCTGTTTCCATTTATATCCAGGTAGTTGTTTATTATAGCACTAGGCAGAAATCAAAGTAGTGTCACAAGCCGGAGCTATAATCTCTTCTTGTAGAGTAGTCAGTTTGCCCCATCTTGTATAACACTGCGTGGACTGTACCACGCCTTTAAGATGGAGGTGTCGACCTATAAAATGCTGCCACGGTCGCCGTGCATCATTGGACCTTAATAGCCACCGACATGGCATATTTCACACAAATCCATGAAAAGGATATTGAGTTATAGATGCGAAAACACACATCCAGACAAAAACAATAGCCCTATCAGATGTCACTGACCTCCTTCACGGAGCAACGATTTTCATTTCTTTGTTCAAAGGACCATTGCTAACTACATCATTTGGAGAATGGTGCAGAACAGAATCGGAAACCTTGGGAGCAAGTTCCTTGAGATCCGTGAGAAGTTCAACAGAGACATCTTCGGCGTCGAGCCCTCCTCAAGATGGGAGACGTGCGTATCGCTGGTGAATGGCATGATGGGAACTGTCGTCAGCCGCCTGTACCTGCCCAAGTTCTTCCAAGAAGAAAGCAAGGCAAAGGTATGCAATCAAATTTCTAATTGATAATCATACTCATTAATCATTGATAAGGTCGTTAAGGGTCCCTAGGGGCCACTGGGGGGATTTATGAGTATGGCTGATTTGCTGATCACACCTATTCATTAGTTTAGGACATCACAAGGTATCCATCTAGTAAAACTGTCTTAACTGGTCTTTATTATTAGGATGAAAATTTTTTGGTCCTCTTATACACATAGCGTATAAACCTAGATTGGACACCAGGAAATATGTTTCCAACTTTTAAACCAACACTATTTTCTTTATCCAAATAATTTCTAACACCCAGATATCAAACTTTCCTAAATTTCAGGCTGTGGAAATGATCGACAACATCCGGATTGCCTTCAACGAGCTGCTTGTAGAGAACTACTGGATGGACGACGCCACCAGAGCCGTTGCTGAAGAAAAGGTGCATCTTCAAAATAATACAGCTTTCTTATCAAGTCAGGGGAATTCAGTCACTATCTTTATATTGCCCATAGTTAGATATCAACTTAATGAAACGTTTTCTTAAGTTTCAACGCATTCCATTTGACTATCTTTCGTATTGCCTTCGTCTGAATTTAGACTTTTACAAAACACTACACCCCTCCCTTGTTGACATCCTTGATCCTATGCTATGTTAGGTTCGTTTAAATTACGTCTAGCTAATCACAAATATACAATGTACCATTCTTACATTGCTACTACCGATAGCTATACAGTCTATGTTAACGAAAACAGGGACATGTGATTCACAAATAGCACTAGAGCACTGAACTTTTTATTTCTAAAGGCCGAAGCTATGAAGCAGTTCATTGCTTACGATAACTACATCGTCAACAACCTCACAAGATTGACCGAGGATTATGAAATGGTACGTCAATATTTTTTTCATTCTCTATCGATAGATACCCTACACTCTAATTCAATAATTATTTCTCGTAGATTATCTCGTAGATTTCTCAATATTTGGTTAAAATATACAGTCAAAATTGAAACAATAATGTCATCGCGTCTTCAGCCTGTGCAGCTTTTGTAAACTAGACAACTTATGAAACTAGTCTGTACTCCCTGTAGACCCTATACATTATATTCTTGTTGTGTTTAATTAACTTTTCATTGCTTTGCAGCTGCACTTCGAAGAGACCAAGTACTTCGAGAACATTCTGCATAACCTGGAAGTTTCCAACAACGAGACCTTCAAGTTCCTGAGGAAACCGGTGGAGAAGGATGAGTACGTAGCATACAACTGTACTAAAATTGCCATAGGGTGTAACAGTGGCGATCAACCTCCACTAACTGACCAGTCTAACGGGTCCGGACCTTTTAGCCTAGTGGTTAGCGCGTACTCGCCCCTTTGGGTTTTTACAGTGGTTCCCACGCCGGCCCTGTGAGTAGCGATCAGATCACACAGGGATATCTTACTCGGAGACTCGGGACGAGTCTGAAAAGAAAAGGGGGAGTAGTGTAACAGTGGGGATCAACCTCCACTAACTGACCAGTCTAACTGGTCCGGAGCTTTTAGCCTAGTGGTTAGCGCGTTGATTTCCCAAGCCGTGCGGATCGGGATTGGCGCGGGTTCTAATCCCGGGAGCGGCGTACTCGCCCCGTCGAGCAATGAAGTTCTTCTTTATATCAATACCTGAAATCCTCTATTGAATGTGTTTGCAAACTAGGTACCGCTTTAGGCGAGGGGGCATTAGGACCCCTTTAAATCTGTCCACTCACTTGATTGGCTAACGTAGATTGAATCTCTAGTTCACCAGCCAATCATGCACCATAATAAGGACGCTACATGACCTCAATGTCTTAGTTATCTTAAAAGACCAATCACAGTAAGCTTCATCCACTCTACATCTTTGGCAAGTTTTTCCTATTTTTCTGTCTTTCTTGCAGGTGGATATCTCACCCGACCATTGTGAATGCCTTCTACTCGCCTTCCCGGAACTCCATCAGTAAGATGTTTGATATTATATATAGTCAAAGTATATACATATAGAATGCTTATGTCATTCAGTAGCACCTTAGTTAATATCCTTTTGGGGGTTTAATGGAGGAGTTCATATGTCATAGATATGACGTTTCCAATATGTGACGTCTGAAAATATTTTTACATTTCTTTCATTCATTGAAAAAAGGCAAGCTATGTGTAACTTAGTTTCTCTCACATCCACGTTTAACGAGTTATTTTCTTGTAGCTTTTCCCGCTGGTATTCTCCAAGGACCATTTTACGACGGAACGTACCCGAGGTAAGAGGTCAATAACTGACTTACTGAAGTCTGCAAAGACACTTGAGTACAAGACAATTGCGACTCGTTTTGCTAGTTCCAAATATTAATAGTTATCGCTAGATTGATTTCTACATCTGATGTGACATTTTAAAACCCTAGTCCTTCTACGCCCGACAATTGTCGGGTTGCACATTCTTGTTCTGTATGCTAGTCCTGACAATTGATGGGTTGAGAATATTTCTAGAATGCGTACGTTGCACCTGTGCGTGGTAACTAATATTGAGCAATATCAAACGAGTACACTTTCTTTCAATTTTTTTTCTGGGCACTTCAGCAGTGGGGGTATATTTTTGCTCTGGAACTCCAGCAGGACAAGGGTTAAGGAAACTCAAAACATCTTTCTCACTCACACAACGTAATACACGTATTGGCCCATCATTTCTTGCCCTTGTTCCATGAACAGGTATTTGAACTATGGCGGCATTGGTGCAGTCATTGGTCACGAGATCACTCACGGTTTTGATGACTCAGGTAAGTAAATACACAATTACATCACATTATCTCTAGTTCTATCAACTTGTCAAAAGATTCTCCGATGTAAAATCTCGAAGAAGTGCAAATTAGCTATCCCTTTACATTATCAACTGTCGTTGGTATTCCCTTGTATTCGGAAAAAAAATGTCATAATCGTAATCACGAAAGCACTCACAGATAACCTACCTTGCTAAGGCAACATATAACAAGCGTTAAGACGAGACCAAATACCTCCATGAAATATTTAGAGCTTTTAAAAATGTTATTCAAATGTCTACGTCTGCTACATTTTCATAATACATGCACGGTGACATTCACATTTAACAAACTTACACATGTCACATGTATGAAATTTCCACCGAGGAATTATAGCATGTCTGCATCGCTTATGCATATGAGGAGCAAACTTCCTATCCGCTGAATGTTTGTTTTTCTTTAGGTAACAATATATGTGCTTTTTCAGGTCGTCAGTTCGACAAGGAAGGTAATCTGAACCTATGGTGGGACCCAGCTGTGGCCGAGGAGTTTAAGAAAGCCGCTCAGTGCGTTATGGATCAGTACAGCATGTACCAGTTCGAAGAGGCTGGAGGCATGAATGTAATCATTGTTCATTGTTATTAATTCAGTTATTTTCGGAGACTATGGATATGAGGACATCCACGGTCATGAAATTCATCACTGTATAAGTGGTGCACGACACATGCTGTAAAGGAACACCGAACTTCATCACTTTAACGCTATTTACTGAGATTGTGGATTGGTGGCATCCGATCCTAGTTAGGGTTGACACGCTTTCATATCCGTAATTTACGACGGGATTTTACTTCCATATATGTTGTTTTCGTACAACTGTTACGGACTATGAAGTTATGATATTCTTTAATGAATGTGCTATCCCAGAGAAGAGTGACAGTGGTGCAATTCATTCCTTCGACTAAATCAATGGTTTGTTTTATTTTCTAGTTGAGTGGAGTCATTACGTCTGGCGAGAACATCGCCGACAATGGAGGCATGAAACAAACCTTCAGGGTACGTATAGGAGCATACAGCTACGATAAAGCAATTCAGGTGTTTTTTAAACAAACTCCTTTTTCCATAGCAGGTTCATTTTTTTATAAAATGAGTTCAAATTTGGCACTAATGTAAAGGCACATATTTTTTTCAGACTGAAATATCTCGATTTGTTGTTCGGACTTTTATGAGCGGCTGAGTTGATTTCAAGGTGACCACATCCTGGGAAGTCCGTCAGAATTGAGATATTTCAGTGTCAAGAAGATATTCGATGAAAGATCATTCGATGAAAAAACTTATTTGTCATAAAGCCAATTAATTGCATTACTTTTTGACACCTCCTCGTATACTTAAACACATACAGACAGATCTGTGTACATAGATGGCTGTGTCGCTCCCACATCATATACAATATTTCCGCATATTTACTGTTGGTGACAATTTTTAATTAAAAGAGGGCCGAAAATTAATCGTTGCATCATTTCCCTCAGGCTTACCGAAGTTGGGTTGCAGCTAACGGACCGGAACCGACTCTGCCTGGACTGGACCTGAATCAGGAACAACTGCTCTTCCTCAACTACGGACAGGTAAAGATACCTCTGAAAAATACAGGTTTCTCATTGTAAATACAGACGTGTTCGCGGTGGTTTTATGTCCGCAGTTTTCGTGGTCAGCTCTTCGCTGTGAACTTCAAGCACCGCGATTTTATTTGCCTCTTACCCCCTTTTCTACTATTGTCTCAAGCGCGAACTTAAAACCACCGCGAACACTCCATTTTCTCCCTACCTCGAAATAAAAACCACGCGAACTTAAATGCATTTACAGTATCTGCCTTTTCTTCCTCCAAATAAGACAAATGACTCTAAACGCCAAGTCCTTGAAATAACACTCTGGATGTGCAAAGAATGTAGCATAAATTGTTCTCTTCCGTCTGGGAGGTTGAATCCATCCTCCATCAAAATAATATGTATTTTCCAGACCCTGATATTAAATGTCATCTTCCTAAAATTCGAAATGGCGAATGTGTAAGTTGAATACTAGCCAACTTACATCTATAAGTCTTTGATAAGGGGGCATCAAAGTGCTGAGATTTGTAATTTCCTAATATTTACTTCCACATGTGTGACTACAGATCTGGTGCTCCAAGTACCGTTTCCAGAGTGCTGTCAGCCAGGTGCTCAACGGCCCCCACAGTCCCGGGAGATTCCGGTAGGTGGCGCTGTTAAACTATGTACATGTAGTATGCGTCACAGTATTTAAAGCTGGCCCTACCTGTATATAGGGCTTAAACAAAAACTCAGAACTCTGTTTTACTCTTTCTAACAGTTACTTCTCTTTTTTTTCACATTTTGACATTTTCCCTTGATTTCATTTGTAATGCTTTTCTTGATAAACCGTCAATAACCCAGATTGATTGACGTTTACTTTACTTTTGAATAATTTCATTTATTTCTATTTCTATTTCTTTTCATTTAGTGTGATTGGTACGTTGTCGAATACGCCAGGGTTCTCCGAGGCCTACAAGTGTCCCGTTGGATCAAAGATGAACCCCGTGAAGAAGTGTGCCGTGTGGTAGCCGTTCTAGAGGACAATCCGGACTGCATATAGCAACATAGAAAAAAAAGGAAAATAGTTAAACAAAATCTATGCAAATTGTGCTTTCTGAATATTACCTGTGATATATATTCATAATGTTCATGAAAATATTCAATGCAATCGTTCAAAGTTAGTAGTGTAAGAAGAGTGATGTAACAAATAAATCTCCTATGTGTTGGTATATGACATATTGTAAAGTTCTTTAACTTTGAATCTTACATACAAGAATCACATATTATAAGAAAGTATCATTTAGAGCCGTACGAATACGAGCCGTAATTGAGACGTACGAATGTTTGGCCGTCAACGGCTATTTGTGCCACTGACCTCTGACAAGCGTCACCGTTCCGGAAACATCACGTCATGGGAGGGTCAAAGGTTCCCAGAAGTCTATATCGTCCGCCGACCCGGTTCAAAGATGCCTGATGGGCTCTGGTGTGAATGATCCCCTTCACATTCAAACGATGCATTAAGTTGCGATCCTTAATGGCAGAAAAATAGTAACAGCATTTATCCTTGTTTAAGTGTTCTTTTTTTCAACAGATGTGACATGACTACTTTCGGTTGAAAGTTTTGTTTTTCTCTTTCTGTTAGTTATACGGTCCTTACATTTGAATGTCTAGTAATATTTTAACATGCTATTAGGATTCAAAATATAATAACACAATAAAGAATTTTGAAATCAAAAGTTTGTCACTCCTTGGATTTCGTTGTCGCTCTTCACAAATAATGTCACAAATACAGAAATAGAAAATGGCCAGTACAGGACCAGTTGGGCTGAAATCTAGTTTGCTTTTTTCCGGCTTACCGTATAGTACCACGTGCACGTCGCAAAATATTAAACCTGTTATTGAAAGCACTGGGACCCTTCACAGTCACTAAGCTAGTGACGGTAGCCTGAGTGCCAGCCTAGTTAGTTCCAGGGCTCCCATACTCCATATCCACAACCAGGGGGGGGGGGGGTCTTGAATCTTGAATCCTTTTTCTTTGCTTTTGGACACCACATTTGACCTTGGCAATAAAATATACACTTACAACAGCAATAACAACCACAATGAATAAAATAGCAGCTAAAATAACAATGAAACAAGGTAAAACCACCGGACAGACGCTAGTACATACAAGCAGAGATTCGAGTTAATCGTAGTGACGACTTAAGTTACGCGTACGGTGTCCTTCATAAACTTATCTCTGATGGGAGCTCTGGAACTGACTATCTATAGCATGACACTCAGGCTAAGTAATACCAAAGACCAAAACGACAATTCGAGACAGCTTCCTTAACTCATTTCTAAACGCTCCGAGGCATGATTCCAAACACTCCGAGGCATAATTCCAACCGCTCCGAGGCATGATTCCAACCGCTCCGAGGCATTTCCTTACGCGCTGCGACAGTTTCCTTACGCGCTGCAACAGCGTTTCCTTGCGCGCTGCGACAGAGTTTCCTTACGCGCTGCGACAGTTTCCTTACGCGCTGCGACTGAAATTTCCTTGCGCGCTGCGACACAGTTTCCTTACGCGCTGCGACACAGCGAAGACCCTTGCCCCCCACGCTCATACAGTGGACGATCCCAGGTTTGTCAGGGGTCACTACACCATCGTGTTGTGAATGTGAAGAGCCAGTCAGATCGTGTCGATGATGAAAACTTTTTCAGTGCTTCGTTCTGACTCTCACCATCTCTAAAAACACTTGCTGCAAACTAAAAGGAAGCCATGATTGCCATTAATAACAATTGACGGACAATGGGCGTTAAATATTCCTTCTCTTTCCCCTTGCGTGCCAGTAGATCGGCGTGAAATGGCGCTTTGGGAAAGACCAACTTTACTATATATAGTGGGCATTGACCTCGCTAGAAATCTGCCTGTCGTTGAGAGCCCCCCCCCCCCACACACACACACGCTTTCACCACAAAACAATGTTGTGTAATATGCACATTTAAACATAGTAAGAGGAAAAGAACTACAGCATATCAGAATTAAGTACCTGTAGTCCAACGTACCATCTGAACGTAACCAAATTTTAAAGTTCGTAGAGAGGTACTATGCCCCCTCCGATCCCAAGTGCAACGCCTACTCACTACTCACAGCAAATGAACTATATCTGTAACCAAGGCGGTTGAATAGAGACCTCGTTACCGCAGTAATATTCTCAAAGCAGAGGTTTCGGTCGAGTAGATTATGAGTGTCCGGGATTTTTAACGTTAAGGGAGAGAAACGTTACAAATCCCGGACACTCCTAACGTTACTTACTAGACCGAAACCTCTGCTTGGAGTTGGAGAATTATAAGTGTAACACACGGCGATTTAACGTTAGATGTCGAAAGGTCACGCGTCATCGTAATTTCACCGTTCAAATAAACTTGAAGCACCCTAATAAGTTTACTTATTTCTTGCCCCATGTGACAAGATCATACTCATGGTTATGGTTGTATATGAATGGGTTAGGGTAGGGCTGATAGGATCGTGGACACCATATCAATAGTGGCCAAATAATTCTTATTGACAAAAACGCACGGTCGATAATGCAAAAGTCTTGTTCACGGGGACATCCTGTCTATAGCCCCGGCCATGAATAAAATGGAATGTTATGGAAATGCTATCATGTCCAAACGGGATTAGTCAATACGTATACCTCTAGAGGAGCAATCTGTTACAAGTAGTCTGTTGTCCATGTATGACCTTTCATCACTAGCTCATGCGATATGCTGAAAGGACTAAAAACCGTGACCAACTTGACCTTCTGTCATGGTAGGATTATCCTGCGAGACAGGTCAGTTTATTTCAGGTCGAGAATCTGAAATAACAGAGAAACAAAATCCATACACAATGTATAAAAGAAGAGCTAGCAAGTACGAGAAGGATACCCCCTTACTGATCCCGTCAAGTACACCGTCTACTCATATGATATATCTATATAAATAGTCTGTACTACTGACAGTGTCAAGTTTGGGGTCTCTTGAACTTTAATATCATAATCTGAAAAAAGAGCCAAGCCGGTTCCGTCCGTATTACTGTCACGGTTGTAGCAACAGTAAATACCTATGACACACGGCGACGTCGAACGGTCACGTAACACCATGGTAGCGTACCATTAAACGCGTCATCGTAATGTTACCTTTATGAAAAAATACCCTGATACTTTTAGGGAAGGACGCAGTTCACATTCACAACACCAATGGTGTAGTGAACCATGGCCCACCTGGGATCGTCCACTGTATGAGCGTGGGGGGCAAGGGTCTTCGCTGTGTCGCAGCGCGTAAGGAAACTGTCGCAGCGCGCAAGGAAATTTCAGTCGCAGCGCGTAAGGAAACTGTCGCAGCGCGTAAGGAAACTCTGTCGCAGCGCGCAAGGAAACGCTGTTGCATGGCATCGGTAAAAAATTACGCACGGCAAAAATTTCATCAGCAGAGTAGCATTGAAGTTTTTTTTCACGAGTGTAATCCTTCTCTTTACCTAAAGTCTTCTCAAGATTGCATTACATATGACTTAAAATCCTTTGCTTTTGAATTGCAGACGTCACAAAAATACGAAATGCACATACTCATACTTTTCCTACGTACCCAAGAACTACGAATGATTTCCTACTCTCGGTCTTTACACGGGAAATGACAAATGGAATGTACGCACTCGTTTTTCGGCGTGCACAACGTTAGGGCCCTGTCACACTTGTGCGTATATTCATTGAAGTGAGTTGCGCATCAACATCTTTTTTGTGTGTTTTTGTTTAAGTAAAGTTTGAGGGGAAGAAGTTGTTTTTCACTTTGACCTACCGTTGTACAGCCTAGTTATCGAACCAAAGAAATTACTTCTTCGGCTGCAAACTTAACCTAAACCAAACATGTTGATACGCCACTACTGCGGACTTAATTTACGTAAAAGTATGACCGGGGCTTCAACTCGCTATTTATCGCTACGCCTCCGTGTCTTCGACGAACATTACCCAAGTTCACCTGTTTGTGCAACTATAGGCCATTCTTTGGAGAGGGCGCCGGAGAAGAAACATGGTGTAGAGTTGCGTTGAAAGATAGTAAGAAGAAGGCTTATGTATATAATTGAATGAACACTTCTGTTGTCCGTGGAACGTTTGACAACTTAACATTGAAAGACGTGTGCACCGTGCTATTGAATAATTACTCATCCCCTTGCAGATGGATTTCAACATGAGATTTCGGGATGGATGCAAACAACTTATGCTAGGGTCACATTTCCAACCAGGGGCCCGGCCGAGCAGCTTGCGGGAACGAAAACTATGGTATAAAAGACAACAAAACACAAAAAGAACTTTTAAGAATTACTCCTTATCATACGTTATGTACATGTGTATATTCTTGATATGCAGCTTTTATTCTTTGTTTTCTCAAACAGCCCGTTCGGGCCCCGGCCTTGGAAATGTGACCCTGGCATTAGCACGGACACTGTAACCACCGACAATTTCATGTAGCCTATCGCGAATTACGGACACTAGTGCAGACTTTGCTGATTAGATATGCAAAGAAGTTTCTATATTATTTCCTATTTTTAGATTACATATGTTTTAAATATCAAAGTTGTTGCAGAAATGCCTCATCAATTATGCAAATAGTGTTCAAACTCACAAAATGTGTGTTTCTGATAATATTCACCTTTATCTTAACGTTACATGTGTCACTAGCATAGATATTCTGTCACTTGTCACCAATGTATTACAATATTCAAATTGTCATGTTTTGCGTCAATCATAACAGTAAATGTTGCTCTTTGTATGTTTTATTATCACTGTAATAAAACGAAAAACACCGCCCAGGACCAGGCCCCACCCAAAGAAGCAAACTGCGTAACAAATCCAACTGTTCCCACGATACTTCAGAATACACTCGTGATGGCCACGGGATCTGACACGTAGAACAATATCTAATATAAATGGGAGGGCGATTCTCCTTACAACCAGACAAGATACGGTTCTTCCAAGATAGTTAAGATTAAAGAGTGCTACTCTTAGCCATCCCCGACTAATGGGATCCATCACTGCCATATGCATACAGAAGTCGGGCAATCCGCTTGCTTCCTATCCAGAAACATCGGTACCTATACTGAGATATAGATAGAGCAACAGGTGAACTGACCGATCGTTTGTACCACTTCACTTGTAAGGATTGCTGATAGAAATACAGACTTCTCATAGTAATTCCTGGACATTTCAAATTGACATTCTTTAAGCAAGATATCAGCTATTCAAAACCATGGAAAATATTGAAATGCGGTAGAAAAGTGCATCGAGAGGCATAAAGTCAATAACCTAACTGGGCCTGGCAACATTAAGTAGGCACTACGAATAAAGAACCTTAGATAAAACTTAAACAACAGCATAGAAAGTGGACGATGCTACGCTAAGTCCTTACCTGAGAGTTCAGTTGTGGAGTCTTTCTTCCTCGGAACACAAAGGGCAAAAGAGACCGTCTGATATGCGCAAGAAGAGTTATTCCATCTGCGCATGCGTAGGTTGGTGAGAATAACTTGGGAGCGGGCCATTGTGATATAGGGGTGGTTGGGCGTTACTGTGTGTTTTGGAGTGCGCTTTGGCGCAGAAGATATGTTTAGTCACTACGAATTCAGAACGTTAGGTAAAACTTCATTAATAGTGCACGATGCCATGCCTCCATAAAAGTGTATCATCTCCTCACGAATGCTTTCTAATTCATGAAATTCATGTACAATGAAAAATACCATCCGACACAGGCCCCGCCCAAAGAAACAAACTGCGCAACGAATCCAACTGTTCCCACGATACTGTAAACTACACTCATGATCGCCGCGGGATCTGACAAGTAGATTTTTTTAAAGTTGATTGGGGAGCAATTCTTGCCAAACCCGAGAGAAAATAACTCTATTCCAATGAAGACAAAGAATGGCCTATAGTTGCACAAACAGGTGAACTTGGGTAATGTTCGTCGAAGACACGGAGGCGTAGCGATAAATAGCGAGTTGAAGCCCCGGTCATACTTTTACGTAAATTAAGTCCGCAGTAGTGGCGTATCAACATGTTTGGTTTAGGTTAAGTTTGCAGCCGAAGAAGTAATTTCTTTGGTTCGATAACTAGGCTGTACAACGGTAGGTCAAAGTGAAAAACAACTTCTTCCCCTCAAACTTTACTTAAACAAAAACACACAAAAAAGATGTTGATGCGCAACTCACTTCAATGAATATACGCACAAGTGTGACAGGGCCCTAACGTTGTGCACGCCGAAAAACGAGTGCGTACATTCCATTTGTCATTTCCCGTGTAAAGACCGAGAGTAGGAAATCATTCGTAGTTCTTGGGTACGTAGGAAAAGTATGAGTATGTGCATTTCGTATTTTTGTGACGTCTGCAATTCAAAAGCAAAGGATTTTAAGTCATATGTAATGCAATCTTGAGAAGACTTTAGGTAAAGAGAAGGATTACACTCGTGAAAAAAAACTTCAATGCTACTCTGCTGATGAAATTTTTGCCGTGCGTAATTTTTTACCGATGCCATGCAACAGCGTTTCCTTGCGCGCTGCGACAGAGTTTCCTTACGCGCTGCGACAGTTTCCTTACGCGCTGCGACTGAAATTTCCTTGCGCGCTGCGACAGTTTCCTTACGCGCTGCGACACAGCGAAGACCCTTGCCCCCCACGCTCATACAGTGGACGATCCCAGGTGGGCCATGGTTCACTACACCATTGGTGTTGTGAATGTGAACTGCGTCCTTCCCTAAAAGTATCAGGGTATTTTTTCATAAAGGTAACATTACGATGACGCGTTTAATGGTACGCTACCATGGTGTTACGTGACCGTTCGACGTCGCCGTGTGTCATAGGTATTTACTGTTGCTACAACCGTGACAGTAATACGGACGGAACCGGCTTGGCTCTTTTTTCAGATTATGATATTAAAGTTCAAGAGACCCCAAACTTGACACTGTCAGTAGTACAGACTATTTATATAGATATATCATATGAGTAGACGGTGTACTTGACGGGATCAGTAAGGGGGTATCCTTCTCGTACTTGCTAGCTCTTCTTTTATACATTGTGTATGGATTTTGTTTCTCTGTTATTTCAGATTCTCGACCTGAAATAAACTGACCTGTCTCGCAGGATAATCCTACCATGACAGAAGGTCAAGTTGGTCACGGTTTTTAGTCCTTTCAGCATATCGCATGAGCTAGTGATGAAAGGTCATACATGGACAACAGACTACTTGTAACAGATTGCTCCTCTAGAGGTATACGTATTGACTAATCCCGTTTGGACATGATAGCATTTCCATAACATTCCATTTTATTCATGGCCGGGGCTATAGACAGGATGTCCCCGTGAACAAGACTTTTGCATTATCGACCGTGCGTTTTTGTCAATAAGAATTATTTGGCCACTATTGATATGGTGTCCACGATCCTATCAACCCTACCCTAACCCATTCATATACAACCATAACCATGAGTATGATCTTGTCACATGGGGCAAGAAATAAGTAAACTTATTAGGGTGCTTCAAGTTTATTTGAACGGTGAAATTACGATGACGCGTGACCTTTCGACATCTAACGTTAAATCGCCGTGTGTTACACTTATAATTCTCCAACTCCAAGCAGAGGTTTCGGTCTAGTAAGTAACGTTAGGAGTGTCCGGGATTTGTAACGTTTCTCTCCCTTAACGTTAAAAATCCCGGACACTCATAATCTACTCGACCGAAACCTCTGCTTTGAGAATATTACTGCGGTAACGAGGTCTCTATTCAACCGCCTTGGTTACAGATATAGTTCATTTGCTGTGAGTAGTGAGTAGGCGTTGCACTTGGGATCGGAGGGGGCATAGTACCTCTCTACGAACTTTAAAATTTGGTTACGTTCAGATGGTACGTTGGACTACAGGTACTTAATTCTGATATGCTGTAGTTCTTTTCCTCTTACTATGTTTAAATGTGCATATTACACAACATTGTTTTGTGGTGAAAGCGTGTGTGTGGGGGGGGGGGGGCTCTCAACGACAGGCAGATTTCTAGCGAGGTCAATGCCCACTATATATAGTAAAGTTGGTCTTTCCCAAAGCGCCATTTCACGCCGATCTACTGGCACGCAAGGGGAAAGAGAAGGAATATTTAACGCCCATTGTCCGTCAATTGTTATTAATGGCAATCATGGCTTCCTTTTAGTTTGCAGCAAGTGTTTTTAGAGATGGTGAGAGTCAGAACGAAGCACTGAAAAAGTTTTCATCATCGACACGATCTGACTGGCTCTTCACATTCACATTCACAACACGATGGTGTAGTGACCCCTGACCCACCTGGGATCGTCCACTGTATGAGCGTGGGGGGCAAGGGTCTTCGCTGTGTCGCAGCGCGTAAGGAAACTGTGTCGCAGCGCGCAAGGAAATTTCAGTCGCAGCGCGTAAGGAAACTGTCGCAGCGCGTAAGGAAACTCTGTCGCAGCGCGCAAGGAAACGCTGTTGCAGCGCGTAAGGAAACTGTCACAGCGCGTAAGCAAATGCCTCGGAGCGGTTGGAATCATGCCTCGGAGCGGTTGGAATTATGCCTCGGAGTGTTTGGAATCATGCCTCGGAGCGTTTAGAAATGAGTTAAGGAAGCTGTCTCGAATTGTCGTTTTGGTCTTTGGTAAAGTAACGGCTCAGCAAACTGACTAATAATGTTGTGAAAAGGTTCGCTTCATCGTGTTATTCAAACGGATTTACTGAATTTACCAATAAAACTATATCATCCTTTGTTGATTTATTCTGCTCCAAAGTCTGAACAAAAACTGACTGGAGTTATAGTGAAGCTGCCGGACTAGTTATGTAACTTCTTCTTTCCGTGCAATCTACATCCACGACATTGTGTCCTTTGTCCGAAACAATGAATAGGAAAAATAAAGAAGTTTTGCTGTATTATCGAGGAAAGCAGCCAGGGGCACAAAATCTCTGGTTTGATAGAAAAGGGCCTAAACACATACTTGATTTATCCATTGCTTCTTGAGTTATGTTGTTCAGAGAAACATATAAACAAACGTACATACGAACGCTATTGAAATGATAACGTTCTTGACAAAGGTACACAAGTACGCTCATGATGTGGCTAGATGATACGCTACATCAAGCCTCTTGACACGCGAAAGTTTTAATCCACCCCCATTATTCTAGTCCCCTTCCCCGATATGTAACCCCCATATACACACTAAGTTTGGTCTTTGCTGTACAAATGAGTTGTAAAGTCGTGGTCTTTGCTCCTACCAAATAAGTGGAGTGCTCTTTGACATCTGAGGGACGGGCGCGCAAACACGGGCGTGCCACAAGGTGCTGACGGCTTCTTCATCAGTCAGAACGGGAGCGGGAAGGATGGCGTCCGCACACGAAGTCGTCTCTATGACCAGTTTGGCACACGCAGACTCAAAAGCCAGGATATTAGACGAGGTATGGAAAGTCAATTCGTTATCAATGATTATAGTAAGATTGTCGCATGTGAAGTTTCCCTTTCCGGTCTATTTGTTAAAACTGTTATAAAGTGGGGTCCGGCGCAAATTCAATTCTTCAATATCGATGTAAAGCGTTTTCAGCACATTAACAAATACCTCTCGTTGTATATTTCACACATGTATACATTATAACATATGATGGGAGATTTTGTTACGCCATGAAAAACATTTAAAAACTTTTAGTTTCAACGATAATTTATGATGCACAGTTTGTCTCTCATTGCATGTTCTATGCCAATAGTTTGATTCTGGCCATTAAACTTTTTCAGACCTTTAGAACAAAGTCACAGCTTTTTTTGTCATTTCTGTGCATCATAATTTGAATCTATCTTATTACGCTTCATATTTATAAAAATATGCGCACTTCCCACCACCGCTTGTGTAATGTCAGTCATTTTGTCCAATATCGGCTCTCAATTTTATATTTCGTAGCCTATCAAAAATTAGGCAAAGTTTTTAACTTAATATTTGCAGTTTCGGCGCCCAAATCCTACAACAGGTACCTTTAAACTGTAGAACCAGTGGAGAAGGAAGGGTATGAGGCATTTCCCTTGCTGAAACAGTAACAAGATGTTTAGAACATTTTGTTCATATGGCCATGGTCTTTTCTCATCGTCAAAAATCCTTCACATTTCACAGATAACTACATGTATTAAACGTCGTCTTGCAATGAGACGATTTTTGCTTTATGTACCATCCGCATACAGATTTTTGAGCAGCAATGCTTTAATCCGTACATGGTAGCCTCTCACTCGTTCGGCCTAGCAACGGTAGTGTACATTGTGGCCTCTATGTATTTACCTAAGAGGGAGGGTAGGGCGAACAACCACTTGAAATCAATGAGAGCTACTTGAAAAGCCTTTATACGATACTCTCCATATCAGGATTTACTGCGATCTCACTAGATACATCAGATTGTGGTAGATAAAGGGTAATAAGAAATAGAATCTGGCTCTCTTTGTAAGCAAACATTATGGAAAGCAGCGATTGGCTTAATACCACTTTGAGACTTTATACCGTTATGAAAGACACAAAAAAAGCGAATCAAACAAGAGATTGTAACATCCACGACCTAACCATATGTAAAATCTGTGAATTTTATTTCTCACGGAAATGTGTTATAGTGGTGTACGCTTTTATTTCATAATCTTCTCACAACAATTGCGAAATATATTTCATGTTTGCTTATATGACAGAATGTGCAGTACAGTAACGGGAAATCATCATGGCAGTCTCTCCGTGATGGGCTAATGCTGCTGCTTCAGCTGTTCATTGCTGTTGCCGTGGCCGTGATATGTAAGTTCAAATTGTCTACATGTTTATCAAGGGGATATCTATAAATATTAAATACAAATAGAGTCTGAGTTAACGTTGAGTGAGATAAAGCATGCGATCTCTACTCATTTCCCATTGGCGCACAGTACATAACGTTGTTACTAAATTCACATTTTGTTGGTCGCTCATGTCTTACCGTTTTTACACGATGAATCTTGAAGCAGATTGTTTTTCTTCAATAACTTTTCTGTACCATTTATTTTTTTATTTTGCTAGTGTGGAAGGTGTTTGTGACTCAGCCAGGAGCTGCAAATGGATCATCTGCAGGTGTGCGTTTAAAAAACTGTGCATCTCTAATGTACATAAAGTCAGATTTTCATATCTTATCTAAAACATAATTGGCATTTTCGGGGGAACTTCTTTGTTCAACTTGGTAACTTTGCTCGTTCTACTACAGGAATTGGTCAACCAACCTTTACACCGACTTCCAAACCCATAACGAGCGCAGCGACGACATCGCCAACTACAGGTACTTCGACAAAGTTAAACCTTGTTCCGCTTAACCAATAAACCACTTTCAGGTGTAGCACACAAGTTACGGACAGTAGGTACAAGCTGCGTACGAACTATAAGGGTCGATACAGTCACATCGGGATGGACTGTGTATGCATGGAAAATATGCTAGATGTCCACCTAAAGACTGAGTTATTCTAAGTCTGAGTTTGTATCGTTCACGCTCGTTTAATTCTTCATTATTAACGATTTCATACGGGTGACTTGCTATGTTCATGGGAAAGAAATTCGTTACCTTTGTGTCTACATTTCTATGACCCGGTTCTTTTCAGACCCTAAAGTATGCTAATTGTCCACCTAAAGAAGTTATTCTAAGTCTGAGTTTGTATCGTTCACGCTCGTTTAATTCTTGATTATTTACGATTTAACATGGGTGATTTGCTATATTCATTGAAAAAGATTCGTTACCTTTGTAACTACATTTCTATGCCCTGGTTCTTTTCAGAACCTGAAGTGTGCATGACGCCCAACTGCTTGCGTACAGGTATGGTGACGAATTTCAAATGAAGTGTCAGTAAAGTATTCAGTACAACAAAGGGTTTCTACCTACGACGCTTAGTGGGACACACATACTAGTTTATCAAAGCTGTATACAGAGTCACGGTTGACCACGCCGTTTAGGTTGACTGCATATTCAGACATTAAGACCTATTTTTCAATTTGTTAGACAACTGTGCGTGCCGTAAGATGCAATTTTAATGTTTAATCTAGCTTCATGCTTTACCTTCTCATATTAACTCTTGACATACATTTGAACACTTCTGTAAAAAGAAATAGTACGCCCTATTAACCAAATGACTGGTCGCCGTGTGCTCTTTTGATTGTATGTCAGTAAACGATGACTAAGACATGTTCGATGCCCTTTTTTACCCCCTTTGTACACTAACTGTGTATTTTCTCATCGATCAAAAGTTCCTTTGTGTGTTTCAACGTTGGTCAGCACTTTTGTAACATATCATAGAATGACTTGCCTTGTAGCACAATTGTTATGATGATGCAAGGAATGAAATTGTAAATTTCAAAACCCACTTATCATTAAAAACGTGGTACTGTATATACAATAAACACTCCCCCCCCCCCCCCCCCCCCAAAAAAAAGAAGCCAACCCTTGACATTTTTGTAACTTTTCATCTGTTTCCTTGCAATAGCCCTTGGGCATGAGTTTGCAAATTAAGATAACGATTGTTATCTACAATTGGTTTGATCTACGCAAAGGATGGAGTAACCAGCTTAAGGTATGTGCCTGACATACTGTAGTTGTTTATCTATCTGTTTGTTTGTTTGTATGGATGTTTCATCTTTACAAAGCCGCCAGCAGTTCGCAACGGATGGGGTAACCAGGTTAAGGCATGTGCCTGACATAGTTGTTTATCTATTTGTTTGGTTGTTTATTTGGATGTTTTATGTTTACCAAGCCGCCAGGCTAGTGGAGAACATGAACCCTGAGGCTGACCCATGTGAGGATTTCTACGAGTACGCCTGCGGGGGTTGGCTGAAGAACACCGTCCTCCCTCCTGAATCCGGGCGGGTCAGCTCCTTCAGTCAACCGTCATCTTTCATACTCGCCGTCATGAGAAGTACGTACGAGTTCTGCACCTTGTGTAAATTCCCCTAGAGGGCGTTACTTCATGAGTACGACGTTTGACGAAGGTCAAGCCTATTCTATTCTCCTCCGAAACACGGGCGCCGCCGTGTTGTTTTAGTCTCTACCAGACTAACAGCGTCGGCTATAGAGAGAACATTTGCCGGTGGACTTTGGCCATGGAGGATAACATTCCCATCCGCAATATTTGACCCTATCTCCATAGCCGACTCCCTTCATACTGTTGACTCTATTTGGCAATTTCTCCTGTTTTCCCCGCGACCCGTGGAGACTGGTAGAGTCTAATGTTGTTTGTTTGTTAATCAATATGAAAATTATTCCTAATGATTTTAACTGTGTCTTTGCCTTCACAGTTTTCACATAATAAACAGACAGGAAACTTTTTTAAAGGCCCAAAATGTAACATGTCGGCCCCAAATTTGAAATATCCTCAGGACAAAAACTTCATATGAAAATGTGAATGACTTGTTCAACCACTCTATAGCATATCTGCATCGTCATTTCGTATTTCTGGTGTTTGCAAACTGTTCAAATTGAAGATAGGCCGATGATTTAGAATCACAGTTACAAAATAGGCCAGGAGTGACATTGCCCTCACAGCTACATTCCTGATTTTGAGCAGGTGGTCACACGTCCTTCCATCATTTCGCCAGAGTGTTTTAACTGAATGTGTCATTGTCTTTTGTCTCTGAATATCCTTCAGTATGTAAGTAATATCTTAAATTGTTAGTAATTATGGTACATCGGTGTACAAATGATGCCGTTCTGTTTGCTTAGGTCTCCTGGAAGCTACAAACTTTGAATCAGATGTAGAAGCCATACAGAAGGCGAGGGCTTTCTACCAGTCATGTTTGAACGAAGGTAAGTCTGCCACTTCACTACACATTTAGGCAAAATTCCCAGAAAGGCAAAATTCAAGCAACAAGCCGGATATAATAGCGCCTCTAGCGGCTCTGTGATAATTTGATTTGTATGGGCCTGTTGTATCCCAAAGTCGCTCTTTATCCAAAAGCTACTCTGAAGCACTTCCTGGATATCCAGAACACGTCGCGAGACCAAACGGCAGGTCCTGCTGGATATCCAGAATGTGCTTCAGCGGAGCACATCCTGGATAAGAAAGGGTGTCTATCCAGGACGCGTTCTTGGGGGACTGGAGCTTCATGTTTGTAGTGTCGTTAGACAGTTGTTGTTGTTGTTGTTGTTGTCCTTGTTTAACGTCTATTATATCGCTAGATAGTGCTAGGTTACGCTTGGTTCAGTTACGAGTCCAATGTCTCTCTAGGTGTTTAACTCTTGGTGGCTTGTATTTTGGCGACGCCTCAGGGATGGAGCCAATGACCCTTTGTAGTAATTTAGATTAACCACATGCCACTTTGCAGTTATCTTGGACCTAAAAGGCGCCCAGCCCCTGCTCGACCTAGTCCAGGAGCTGAACGGTTGGCCGGTCCTGGATGACGATTGGTCAGACGGAAACTGGGACCTTCTGGACACACTGGTCAAGTTGCGCAAGCGCAGTAACAGCCTTTTGTTCAGCATGTACCTCACAAGTGACGATAAGAACTCCTCCAATTACATCCTTGCGGTAAGTCTGTTTTTGGTAGTTTTTATTCATCTGTTGCTTTATTGACTGTTTGTAAGAAAAAAGCTGCGCTGACTGGTTTCGACGTCTTAAATCTTCGTCGTCTGGAATTTGAAAATGAACATTTTTACAAAAGAACTATATTGAGCGATAATTGTTCGTGTATAGTGTGTGGCAACGTATGCACATGACAGTTGAACTATTGCTATTAGCTAACACATTTAAATAACTAATAAAATCTATGACTAATAGTATAAATAACCTACCATATAATGCACATGCTAATGCTCTAGAACAGTATGCTGATAATTGTATGGTGTGTCAGGATTCAGGATATCATTGTCTCGTATTTGCACAGAGTTCTATACAGATTTGCATGCACAGGTAGTTACAAGTCATGTCGGCTTACAACGTTAATAATAGAAATATCATTAATAAATCAATGCGTCTTGATGTAACAAATTATACGACTTCTCTAACCGCCGTTTATCATTTTTTTAGTTTGACCAGACTGGTCTTGGACTGTCGAGTGAAGTCTACTACCTATCAGACAGCTATGAAGGGGTAAGAGTGGAAACGTAAAACACGTAGCGTACGTACCCCGATCTGTAGCGTCCGCACCCCGTACGTAAACAGATTTTGTTTGTTTGAACCTTTGTTACCTTCGCCGGGAATGTATGCATTCGCGGTAAGGTTATGTTATCGGTTACGCCAGCTGTAAAGTGCGTCCGTATGTATGTCGAGATCATAAGTCGAGAGACCTTTGACGGATCTTGCTGATTTTTGGTAGGTAAGTGGCGGTTGTGGGAACAAAGGTCAAGTTCGAAAATAGTTAACCTGGCGTTTTCCTAAAGTGCTCCAGTGGACTTTTTTTGTTAGTGTGTTTGTATGTAGACAACATAACTCGACGTATTGATGATGGATCTGCATGATTTTTGGTGGGTATGTAGAGATTGTGAAAACGAAGCTCAAGTTCAAAAATGGGTCACCTGGCATTTTCCTGCGGTACTACAGTGGGCTGTTTATGTATGCGTATTTATTTGTTGACAGGATAACTCAAGAAGCTGTTGATGGTTGTGCATGATATTTAGTGAATAGGTAGATTTATTAAAGGAGAAGGTCAAGTTCGATGATGGGCCTCCTAGCAGGTACTTTGGGTACTGCAGTGTAGCTTCAAAGTTTGAGGTTGAATTTTCTGCAAGTGCTACGGTCATGATTTTTGTGTGGTAGATAGTCCATGCCACATGAAGTAAGTTGTGCACGTTTGGGCCCTCTAGCGGCTTGTTTGGAGCTGCAGCGGGTGTTTTTAATTTATTTGTTTTGACCTTTGGACATGAATAACTAGACGTATGGTCAACGGATCGTCTTGATTTATGGTATGTAGATAGCTCGATTAATGATTTACATAATTGAATATTCATTATGCAAATCAGGAGGTAATTTGCATAATTAGCAAGGAAAGTTTATAAATCTGCTGCCTTTCAAAATAGGACTCTCAAACATGTGACATATATAGCTGAAAAAGAGAGAGGTATCGATAGATACCAATAATGCTAATAGCTACCTATTTTGCATAATTAATGAGAAAATACTAATTGAAAATACCACAATAGTAAATGATTGGAATTTTATTCTTGTATCATTAGGAAGCTAAGTAAAGGTGAACAATATCAGACAAAAATCATGCATGACAAGGCCTCATTAACATAATTTATAAGGAAATGTCTACAATTCCCTTTCAATTTGCTATTTTTAAGTCTATTTATTCAGGTTAAATTGCACTGACAGGTGACCTAGTTCACCGGAGCAGGCTCCCTGTGAGACGTCCCTGGAGGACACATGTGATACTTTACTTGCCTGGTGCAGGGCTCTGTTTTGGGGTCAGGGAGGTCACACCAGTCGAACCGCAGGTCACCCTAGAACGCTTTATTTTCTTTTTTACGGCGTTTGCCGCGTCACGATTCGACCCCGTTGCATGGGTGTAAACAACCGTCCGTCGTGCAGCAAAAAGACCTCGGACCTACATAATGTTTATATTTTTTCACATCTACAGGATCTGCCCAACACAACCATGTAGATATTTCGTGCACAGCAAATTGTCAGCGAGCGCAGTAGCTTTCGAAACATCGACAATTTTTTGGTCAGTATATTTGTGCGTGTATTTTTGACGGTTCACCTGGAACCCACTAGATATTTACATCACATGATAGCCCATTTCCTCCCCTTCAAATTGATACCAAAGTCCCTTGGATGATTTTATGGGAACCGGTTTTGCCCCCCATAAAACGAACATCAGGTCAATTTGTAGGGCGTCTTATTCTGAAGAAGAAGACAAACACAATGTCCTTTCATCATGCTTTACAGAACTCAAAACATATCTAATGGCATTGGTCAACTTGCATATGAATCTCACTTTTCCTGGCTTCAAGATGATATTAGTTTTATTTGGAAGTGTTTCAGAATATTAATTCTAGACGGCAAAACATGAGCCGTTAGTTTCATCAACGTTCCCAACACCGGCTGAAAGTTGCAACACTGCACATGACCTCGCCTGACCCCCGCGGCAGGAAAATGGAACATACTGGCTGGGTTCGGTCGTTCGAACCCAGGAGTTCGAAGTGATTGACTTCAAATTTGACTCTTTTGTAAATATCAGGTACCTTGTACTAAAATCTGTCTGTCTGTACTTGACTGTTATCATGTCAATTATCATATTGCATGTGGTAGCAGCGTTCATACAGCTTCTAATACAAAAAAATGGGCTTTGTTATGCCACGCGAAATGTATCGAAATGTATCCAAAGCGCAGGAGTGCACACATCGGTAGCTAGAACTAGACAAAAATTTCACCACCGCAAAGTAGGTATTGTCGCAGTTTTTTGGGGGGCAAAACCGGTTCCCCTAAAATTGTCCTAGGGACTTTGGTATCAATTTAAAGGTGAGGAAATGGGCTACCAGGTGATGTAAATATCTAGTGGGTTCCAGGTGAACCGTCAATGTACACGCACAAATATACTGACCAAATATTCTTAATGTTTCGAAGGCCACAGCGTTCGCTGTCTTTTTACAATGCACGAAATATCTACATGGTTATGCTAGGCAAATCCTGTAGATGTGAAAAAGTGTAAACATTATATAGGTCTGAGGTCTTTTTGTTGCACCACAGGTAGTTGTTTACACCCATGCAACAGGGTCCAACCCAGGTCCGGCCGTGACCCGGCGAACGCCGTCTTAGAGAAGGCTGCGCAGAACAGATGCGCATAGAGCTCTGCGGTTCGACTGACACGGGCATTTAAACACAGCAGCCTTACGATCTAACGCTCTCCCTGTTGGAAGGTATAGGTTTGATAAAAACTGATTGATATGTCGACTATGAAAATATGGGCATAATTGAAGCAAATACATTGCCAACAAATTGCCTTATTTTCTGTAGTAAAGTTATGATACCAATTAAGCAAAAATATTCTTACAGTGATTATTTTCATAACTCTTGGGAGAAGTAGGTATAGGTATGGGTTTGTTTTTAACTTTGAAAGAGAATACTAGTAACTCAAGAAGGTGATGACGGATCATCATGATTTGTAGGGATGTACATAGTTGGAGTGATGATTTACATGATCGTATAAGAATCATGCAAATCAGGATCTGTGATGTGAAAAAGTATACAAACCATTGCATTCCATTGTAGTCAAACACGTGACATGTAACTGAGAAAGAGAGGAATATTGATAGATATCAATTAGGCAAACGAATACCTAATTTGCATAATTTATGACAAAATACTATAATTCCAGAGTGGTAAATGATGGGATTTCATTCTTGTGGCGTTTGGGAGATAATCAAATGTGGACGTTATCAGACATAAATCATGATGGCCTCATTTACATAATATATGAGGAAATGCTACAATGGCCCTCTTTTCTAAGATTTACTTTAATGCTGTGTTTTGAGAAAAGAATCACTTGAAATTCATGAAATCGAGAACCTTATTTACATACTGAGTGATAAGCATTCACTCGAAAAGGCTAACATCAGTCGGCGAAGGTATGAGGTCGTGGAACTCTAGTTTATTCATGATAAGCTCAAATCGGCACGCATGCCGCTTTTCATTGAGGTCATGAGGGAAGAGGTAAGGATCAGATACAATATAGCAGAGATACACAGTCATTTGAGTCCTTATAACTTTATCAACATATATCATTACATGTTTATGATACAACAATATACAATTGTTACAACATACAGCATATGAAAGCTGGTTCAAGGTCCGTGTCCGTTCGTTTTGTTCATTTCCGTTATTTCAAGAGTCGGTAACTGTTGATTTTCTAGGTGCATCGTTACCGATTATAATACATATTATTCTGTTGCTTTAAAGGATCAATTATAGAATTTGTTTTCTTTACCCAGGTTCGTCAAGCATACCTGAACTATGCAGTCGACATTGCTGCGAAGCTGCGACCTGATGGAAACCGCACTGTGGCGCTTCAGCAGATGCAGGACATGCTGGACTTCGAAATTAAGCTTGCTGAGGTCAGTATAGGAACTTTTTGTTTTTCTAACCCTTTCCTGTTGGATTGCTAGAGCAAAAGTATACCCCTACTGCTAAGGTGCCTAGACACCTTTGAAACAAAGGGTTCTAGTTTAGTATCGCTCATTTTTAGTTCCTCGCTTTACAATAACCGCGCGGGTGTAACGTACGCATTCTGGAAATACCATCAACTCGACAATTGTCAGGGCTAGCATACAGAACAAGCTTAAGCATGTGCCAACCGAAAATTGTCGGGCTCAGCTAGCAGGACTAAGGTTTTAACAATAGAATCCAAACCGGATAATACCATTTATCTATCAAGCAAGAAATTGCCATGGCTTCTATACAGTTACGCAGCATGTTAAAGAGGGACCCCTATCGGTAATATATTCATACAAGTCTATGTGCAATATCTGAACTTTCTACTAAAAGTTAAACTTTTGTATCAATATGTTTCTAGATACTGACCCCACCGAGTGAGCGACGTGACCCGGAAGCACTCTACAACAAGATGACCTTAGCTGACATGTATGGATACTTTGACGTAAGTATTGGCGATGATAATAAGTTACCATCTAATTGCTTGTTTTGGCAATTATCATCATGACATGAAATAGAAAAATTAAAAAACACAATTGCTTCCCTCCCATCTTCATTAGATATATACAAAAAAAACGAAGTACAATAGTTAATTTCAAAGAATATTTCTATATCTATTTGGAGATATGAGTAAAGTTTATATTCCAACTGATAGATGGATCTTGTCCAATCTATTTATATAAAACAATATCTAATGTACTTGTATGATTTTATCAATACATGTTTCTCACAGACAATGTTGTGGTCAAAATATGAAAATAGATAAATTCTACGTTAATCTGTCATAGATTTCCGAACATCGTTACCTTCGCTGAGAAGGTTATGCAGAGGGTAGCGTTTGTGTGTGGGTTTGTGTGTAGTGGCACAGCTTAACTCGAGAATGCCTTGATGGATTGTCTTGGTATTTGGTATGTTGGTAGGTTTTGATGAGACCTAAAAACGATTAGATTTTGGGCCCCCTAGCGGCTTCTTACGGTACTGCAGCAGAACTTCCTGTTTTGATATCTCGTGTTCTGGACATGCTATGGAACTTATTTTTGAGTGGTAGATAGATCTTTGGATAGAGAGTAAGTGGTGTGGGTTTGGGCCCCCTAGCGGCTTTTTTGGAACTGCAGGAGCAGGTTTTGCATCTGACCTTGAAAGGGAATAACTCAATAAGGGCTTGATGGATGGTAATGATTTTTGGTAGGTAGATAGCTTGAGTGATGATGTACATGATTAGACACTTCTTATGCAAATCAGTATCTAATTTGCATAATTAATGAGGAAAGTTTATACATCCGCCAAATTCCATGATAGGACTCTGAAACATGTGACATATGTAACTGAGGAAGAGAGAAATATCAATTGATATGAACTATGCAAATGAAGACCTCATTTGCATAATAAATGAGGAAATACTATAACAAGATGGGCTTGATGGATGGTCATGATTTTTGGTATGTGGATAGCTTGTGTGATGCTTAGCATGATTGGACAATAATTATGCAAATTAGATTCTAATTTGCATAATTAATGAGGCAACTTTAAAATCCGCTTTGTTCCATGATATGACTATTCAAATTGTAACTGAGGAAGAGAGGAATGTTTATAGATAGAAAATATGCTAATGTGGGCCTAATTTGCATACTTAATGAGTAACTTCTCTAATTCCACACAGGCAAATGACGGCAATTTCATACATTTAATACTTTTTTTGGCATCGGGACGTTATGTCAATGTGAACATCGTTGAACCAAATTATGCTAATAAGGGCCTTATTTGCATAGTTAATGAAAAATATTAGCATAACCTTCTTTGTTGAGCTCATAATTTGTTAAGCTCATACTTTGGACATGTTATATTTTAAGACAATCAACTGGTATGATTTATAATTGATGAGAAACACTCCTAATACATCAGTCATAAAGGTTAAAATCATTTGGCGAAGGTATGAGGTCGTGGAACTCTAGTTGTTAATTTAATGTAAGAGGACAGTTTGCCTTTAAATAAAAGATGGTGATGTAGAAATTTCCAGACATCACGTCGGTACGTTTAGAGCGCGGGTACAGCCAAATGCCACCATGTACCGCTAGATATATCATAAAACGTACCTCAAGGTCATGAAATAATTATTCCCATGAACCGTGAAATTGCGAGTCAGCCACAGGTTAAGTACAGAATTACAACGACAAAATGTCACACGTTATTATATGAGATCTCATAATTGATCTTTCGTGATACCGCATGTATGAGATGAATCACTATGTTAAGCGCTTTCAGTTCGATTCCTTGGATAATCGATTCCAACGTTATTATGTGAATCGAATGTCTCTGAAAGGGTGCCATGCAATCATGGCTACTTTTGCACGGTCTAATGGAATTTAAATGTCATCAGGTGGTGACATTTTGTAGTAAGATTATTACAAAGAAGGATTGGGTAAGGTTCAACTGAAAGGTTCGTTTTCCTACAAAATGTCTGTAGGGCTTTAAAAGCAATCAAATAACCACATTCACTGTAGTTTGCTGTAGAAGAATACAGGGCTTGGTCTTACACAAGGTAATCTTCAACCTAAAAGTCTATTAATATCATATATTTTCCATTAGCATTTGTATCAAACGACACATTTCACAATACAAGTGCCAGACGACTAAATCAAATTAGAGCAGTGCGCATGCGTAATGCCCCAATTCTCCAATTGGCAAGTCAAGTCAAAGTTTCTTGTACAATTACAGTTGTAACAGGTACAATGTAAGGCAAAGCGTTGCATAAGACTACTAGCTAATTAAATCAATTCACTACAATCTACATGTAGATTCTAAACTATACAATATTGATGGAAGACACAATGAAGTTACGTATGTCTGCTATACAGCTAAATTTTGAGCCGTTTTTGAACGTTTTTTTGCATGAAGGTTTATATATATACTGTTTTTTTATGTATGTATTGGCCTACTAGCCGATAAAGACAGAGATTGTATCGGGACAGGGCATAAGTACACAAAACGTCTCGCTACTTGTCTTTGGCAACGAGTCACCAACATTATACTATTATAATATAATCCTTCCTTCGTTCGTTCGTTCGTTCGTTCGTTGTAAGTTTGACATCTCGCAATCATACGTTCTTATTTTATCTGACAGTTCCCATGGATCGAGTTCGTCAACCTTGTTGTGGGAGAGGCTGCCGGGGAGGTGATCACAGCAGATGAGGAGATTCTGGTGTACGCGCCCGACTACCTGATGGCTCTTGGACCGCTCTTACAACAGACCGACAACAAGTACGATGCATTGCATTTCTTTTCGATTCTTACATGATCTTTGCTAGAATGCTCCTGATGTCACATGCACTGTGGTTGAATCTGAAGGAGTCATACCAATATGATAATGACATGCCTGACATTATATACACAAATCAAAATCTACATGACTACCTGTACGTTCAGCCATCCAACATGGCGGAAAATGCTTACGTCATAGTCACGTGAATGCAAACACTCTATTGGGCAGGGACCAATCTTTGAGGCGAGGGAGAGAAGAATGTGTGATTTTGAAATTGTGTGAGCTTTACCATATGTTTGACCTGTAACTGACCCCGAAACGCTTCTCATTAGGACAGGGGGTGAAATCCTGGTGTCATTTCAATCTTCTAGCTGTAACTCTTTAAAACGCCAGAGTTGACCTGTTTGTTCTCACTCGCGTAAAAAAAACAACTGAAAAATCCAGCTTTGCAGTGGGGGTAAAGACTTGGGTTTAAAAAGTACTTAAATGTGCTTTAAAGGGAACACCTAACCATGTGTTGCGATAGAAAGTCCATTTGATAGTTCCGTTCCTTGTATTGGACATGAACATCATCATCATCATCATCATCATCATCATCATCATCATCATCATCATCATCATCATCATCATCATCATCATCATCCGTCGACCTCTGCAGCAGAGGACGGGGCGAGCCCTTGTACAACCGAGGCTCACATCAGTCTGTCTGACATGGCTGCTCCCAAGTCCTCCAACTCAATCCCTGTGTCCCTTGAGATAGTCCTTGGGAAGGTCAGCTTCCTGGAGTGTGTTTTGAACAACAGTACATACAAAATTAGCAAAAAATTCTTCGTCAGGTTTTGAAATACTCAGTCGCACATGTCCATGCAGTAAGTCACAAAACTGCCCAGAAAGAGGGAAATATATATTTTTTTGGTTTAAATATTATTGGAAAATCAAGGATTTCCGTATTCTCAGGACTATAGCTAACTACATCATGTGGCGGATGGTACGAAATCGGGTGTCGTACCTCGGCTCGGAGTTTCTGACGATCAGGGACGAGTTCAACCGAGTCGTGTTCGGGACCGAGCCGTCGACAAGATGGGTAACCTGCGTCAGCCGCACAAACAGCATCATGGGTACAGCTGTGAGCCGTATGTACCTTCTCCGATACTTCGAGGAAAGTAGCAAGGACAAGGTGTGTTATTTCTTATATCTAAGATTCGACGAAAAATATCATTAAAAAGCAGGAGCAAGATATCAAGTTTCTTAATTTCCTTCTGACGGCAAGAATTCGAAGATTTGACGAGAAGTATCATCTTTTTAACTTAAAGTGGGAACAAGATATTGCATCCTTCAGTTTTGCTTTTCCGAACAGGAATTTGAACAAATTGACTTATATACGACATCTTTCTAACTATCAGACCAGCTATACGATTTTAAATTGATAGTATAATACTCTCGCATCGACTGGAGCAAAATAAAAGATGAATATACAAAAGCAATATGGGCATCTACCACTGCCCGCATAAATATGTGTGTTATTCATAAATATTATTGCAAAGTATAAACAAGAGTTTGGAGACCTCATACCTCCGTTTTTGTCTTGTCTCAATAGTCGATAATAATGATGGCATAGGCTACTTATCTTTGACCCAAATTTGTAACCTTCTATGCTCCTAACTTTTAAATTTAGATTTCAATTTAGATTTCAATATATAAATACATTGATGCGGAAGTGCGCACACACACGACTTCAAAGAAACGCACCAACTAATTACGATACCTGCGCTTTTGTGTACCTTATGCTGGGAAGTAACGTAACTTGTAAAAGCTTTTTATAATCTATCCCCCAAACCACCCAGGCTGAGGTGATGATAGACTACATTCACGACGCGTTCCTGGAACTGCTGGATGAAAACGACTGGATGGATGAGGACACCAAAGTGGTCGCCGCTGAAAAGGTCAGTTTTTTTCTTATTATTCATTTGGCTTTACAGACATTTCAAAATAGAAATCTGAGAGAGGCCGACCAAAGGAACAAATTCACTATAGTCCCTCTATCGATGAAGCTCTTTAAGTAACGATAAAAGAAAAATTAAAAAAAATTAAGAAATACAAGGAAAGCCAAATATCAAACTAATAATAACGATACATACATATATGAAATGAAACTAAGAGGTAAAAGAGTACTAAGTTAAACATAAATGAAACGATGTACATGTATCATTAGTATGTGACGTGTTCTCGAAACTAAGTTCAATCTTGCATTCCACGCAGCACGGTGTTCCAAAACTGTATACGAGGTAGCGTGCATTCTATATGGCTAAGAATCAACTTTGTTGCTATTTACCATATGCTCACCTTTGATAACATGTAAACAAAACTATCGATGTTTCTGTTTTACAGGCAGATGCCATGAGACGCTTCGTTGCTTATGATGATTACATCATGGAGAATGTGACTCGTCTGAATGAGGATTATGCAATGGTAAGATATATTATAATGCATAGATTAACTCCTCCGTGTTCTGTCCATTTGCCTGCGGTTAACTCATTCATTCATTTTATTCATTCATTCATTCATTCATTCATTCATTCATTCATTCATTCATTCATTCATTCACTCACTCACTTACTCACGCATGCACGCACTTTAAGTATCATGATTTATTTTTTGTAAAAAACGCCGGAAATGTAAAACAATTCTAATGAATCAGAAGTGATATCTTGCCTGAATCATGTCCGACCTTTTAAAAGTTTGAAACGCCATGAAAAAAGACATCTTCAACCATTTAGCGCGCGCGCGCCACAGCTGTGCGAAAAGTCTATAAGATTGGTATGAGGTCTATAGTTGTGCCTTTGCTGCAGTTATGATATATGGACAAATCCTTATTACACTAAATCTTGTTAAGTAATATTTTAATTGATAACATGAAGCTGTCGCAAAGGTGCGCTAAAGTTGCGATAGATTGGCGTGGTTGTCATCATTGATGATTCACAAGTGAACACTTTGCCCATAGAAAGCGCCAAATAACTTGCTTCAAGACATAACTGCCTATATTGTTGGGAGGACAACTTGTAAAGGTGTTGATACACCTGTTTTGTCCTCCCTTCCACTTGTTTTTGCATGTGGTAAATTCAAATAAAGAAATAAAGAAATAAAGAAATATTAATATATCGGTAATGTGTGAATCAAACCGACATCTAGATACCATTGGGGACATCTTGGAGAGATGGTCTACAATTTTGGCAACGTTTCAGGAGACTAGTCTATCAATATCACTATGGTCGCTTTAGATTTGCAAAAAAAAACCTTTGACCAATGCATTTGGAGACGGTCGTTTGCTTTTCATGTGAGGAAAACTAAAGTAATTGTAAAAGTTATTTTTTTTCAAGAAACATGAGTGCACATTTACATTGTGTTATATATAGCCTTCAGCACACTGAAGTAGCAATTTGGCTACCAGTTCTCTATTTGTTGTAGGGTTAGGCAGCAGGGAGAAGGTAAAAGTTGCATACGTGGTAAAAAATTAACATACTCTCTATATTTAGTTAACTCTGACGGCAGGAAAACTGAGTTGATCAGGATGAAAATGCTTCTAAGGAATTACGTCTTTATGTACCTGTTCTTCTCTATTTAGCTCCAGTTTGATGAAGACGAGTATTTCGATAACTATGTGCACTACCTGATGGCCTCTTCCAACAGTACATTCAGCTTCCTGAGGAAGCAAGTCAACAAAGATGCGTATGTGCTTTACACTCTTTTCTATTTAATAACATTTGTTGCAATCTATACCTTTAAAATATTTTGATAAAAATTAGCGTTTACCAGGAATTTGAAACTGTAATGTTTACATCCCTATAGACCTATAGATATCCTTGTCAGTTAATGTATTATTTCAGCTGTAATATAAAAGCTAAAGAATCTCTGTTGAAGTTCAAGTTGCTAATATATCAAATGTTCATATATGTGCATTTTTTTTGCAAATATTTTGGAAATTTGTTGCAGATCAAAACAGTCGATACAATACAAATGCTTGACCATGAACGGCATTGTTTTTATTCATTCATTGTTGCCCATAGGTGGATAACGGTCCCAACTGTCGTGAATGCATTCTATTCGCCGTCTGGAAACTCTATAAGTAAGGAATGTTTAAATCTTCTAAAGCAGTAAAGGTCCTACAGAGGGGACGTTAAACCATTAGTGCACATAATCCAATCTTCATGCACGCCTTAAATGTGTAAAGGTGTGTTTTATCCTGGAACTGACCTTTACTTATGCTTTTCAAATATTTTGCGTTGGCTTACAGATCAGTTTCATACATACCGTGAATACGTAAATGGGACCTTTGCACGTGCAGGTTAAAGAGCCCAACACACCTCAACGCACCTTATTTCCAGCCATATATAAAAAAAACGAACAGGAGGTTCACCTCAACATTATTGTTTATTCATTATTTATCTATTCTTTGTATTATTGATATAATTTTGAGTCACCTTGGTTGACCAAGCTTTAGCTATTTATTGTTATGTTGACCCCTTGACATGCCCTCATCTCGACCTCTATGAAAAGCGGCCAAGATGGCCGATTATAGCTTTTTTCAAGAATAAATAAAGGCACAAACAAACAAATAAACAACATTAAATATATATTAAAAGAGCAACACTGAATGGAAATGACTGATTCGTTGACGGCTCCACTTAATGAGCCCATGCAAAGACTCAACCTCTATTACTCGATATGCGACGATGATAAACGATATCGATAGTGACCAGTGGCTATAGCTAAGATATAGTCACCGAGAGTAACAAGGAAAAACGTTGTATATATTCTCAACGTCGCAATGCGAATGGACGTTTAGTTATTACGGTCAGAAACCTGCCAATTTAGTCTTGATACATTCAGCCTACTTATTTTATCAACTTACTTGAAAGTCAAAATCCTTTACTTCAACTTAATGATAGTCTTCCATCTAGTGACCGGTAGCTATATCTATGATAAAGTAACAAGTCCAAACGTTATATATATTCTCAATGTCGTAATTTGAATGGTCATTACAGTCATACTCGACACATTCAGCCCACTTATTCTATTAGCATACCTGAAAGTAGAAATCCTTTACTCATACTCTATTTAGTCTTCCATCTGTAACGAACTGCTGACGGGATATGATGATATGATCAATAGGCAAACTGTCGGAGAACCGAATGATAGACATATCAGCCTTGACATTCTGAAACATGTGGGTCATGCCATGCATATCAACGTTATGCAAGGACTGTCAGATATGCATGGGCACGATCAGATCTCCATACACATTCACGAAAATCAAGGTCAGTACGTCTATCATCCAGCATTACTAGCAGTAAATGAGTTCTGTCACAGTCACTGTTTTAATCATACCATCATATTATTCCAAGCAGTCCACCGGAAAGTATCGGGTAAAGGATTACGTTTTTTTGCTTTTCAAGTAGGCTATAGCTGATAAGAGAAGGATGTTGAATGTTTCAAGTCTAAAGTGGCAACCGTAAGACCGTAATAGCTAAAAGCCCCATTGTTTTGAGACTAAAAGGAAAGGGCAGATTTAAAAGAGTTTACCTAAGGACAAGGCAGGAAAGAAAATCGATGTCAAGAGTGCTGATTTATTCTCGCAGGTTTTCCAGCAGGCATTTTGCGGTCTCCATTCTACGATGGGGACTATCCCTGGTAAGTGTTGAAATGCACTTGTGCCATTTTCAATACAGATGATAATAAAAATGATTATATAGGCATAATATAAACTTTAGTTTCCATTACAAGTCGAGTTTGTATGTCAGGTGATTAACAGTTTCTGAATTAATGATTATTATTAGGTATTTGAACTTCGGAGGTATCGGTGCTGTCATTGGTCACGAGATCACCCACGGGTTTGACGATTCAGGTAATCTCATCGATCCAGTTGTGGATGTTTGTATTGTTATAGCAACAACCTTGGAAGCTAATAACGATTAAAACACAATTACGTTTTCTGTGTATCCCTGCTTTATACATACAATTTAAGATGTTTTACACTGCATTACTTTCGTATAGTCTCGTTATATGTAGACATAATCAAATCTATACAATTCGACGGTCTAGAGGTGGTTGGAAAGAGCACAACTTGGCCAAATAGACAGATAACATGCTAGAGGAGTTAGCCGACTATGTACAGTTGGCCGCATTTTAATACCAACTGTACGCCCTATAGCCGACTAAATCCTTTGAAATCTTGAAATCTGAAATCTTTATTAGAGATACCACGGTCGCAGACTCTAAATGGTAGAGTCCGAATTAAAATGGTATTTACATTTCTAAAAACATGGGATACTGGTATATACACATTACCTATAAGCGAGTATCAAAGACTTCTCAACCTTAAAAAACTTGGGATTGAACACAGGGCTAGAGTTAACTTTTGTACTTACAGAACATATATCTCTCTCAATATATATATAGTCGTCTAGACGTATACATGTCTGAGTTACCCTTTAGATATTAGTAAGGATCGTTGCTGTGGGAAGTGATCAGTCCTGTTTGTTTAAAAGTTCAGTCATGTAGGGGATGGCAGAGTTTTTGTAACGTTTCGTTCGGCAGGTAGGTGTGTCCAGTTTGTCTGAGTTCCGCGTCCGTCGGCCGGATATCTGGCTTCTTAGCGGTGGGAGCCAGTCTCTGAACTCTGAGGTTAACAGTTTTTTTGCAAAAGAGAGACAAAGGTTCACTCGTCGTTCAGACAAGGACGGGAGGTTTAGAGTGGTCAGTGCCGAGGTGTAGTTTATGTACTTTGTGCCAAGAATGATCCTGCACGCTCTTCTCTGAAGTCGTTCGAGTCTTGTGGACTGGGTGCTAGTTAGTGAGGAGTGCCACACAGGCGCTGCGTATTCCACAGAGGGTCGGATGTACGTGGTGTAGACAGATGCGAGATCTTCCGTTGAGACTCCAAACCTCTTAAGTCGGCGCAGCAGAAAAAGTTTCTTATTCCCGGTAGATATCATACAGTCTACTTGTATGTCCCATTTAAGGTCATTCTGGATGGTCAGCCCGAGTACTTTAACATGAACCACTGTTTCTAGGGTCTGTCCATCGATGAGGAGAGGTTCAGGGGTAGGTGGGGTTCTAGTGAAGCAGACATGTAGTGCTTTGCACTTACGACAGTTCATTAACATTTTGTGTTCTTTGACCCAGGAATCGAGGCTGTTAAGAGAGATCTGCAATGTGCATTGTTGGTGGATAGATCTCACCTGGGTGAGGTTCATATCATCTACATACTTCCACCTGTTTGCAACGTCACGTAACGCGCTATCAATCAGTGAAAGGAAGATGATAGGTCCCAGGATAGTTCCCTGTGCGACTCCACAAGAGAGATGTTGCCAGTCAGACACGTTACCCTGATAGCGCACTCTTTGCCGTCTGTTGGACATGAAGTTACAGATCCAGGGAAGAAGGGATGGACTTACTCCTAAATCAATCAGACATTTGACTGCGGTGGTGTGATCGACCCGATCGAATGCTTTGGATAGATCAGTTATTATCAATGTACAGATAGTGTTTGGAACTGATGATGAGCTGTATAGGAAGTCGAGTAGACTGACGAGGGCGTGAGTGGTCGATCTGTTCCTTCTGCATCCAAATTGTCTGGGGTCGAGGTTGTTGGTTATGTCGTTCATTATCCAGTCTGCGGCGAAGCGTTCACAATGTTTAGCAAGCTGGGCTGTCAGGGAGATCGGTCTGAGTTCATTAATGTCTGGTGGTGAGGACTTGGGAAGTAGTATAACATTAGCTTCCTTCCACTGGCGTGGGACAACACCTTCACTAAATGACTCGCACTGCACGAAAAGTGGGATTTACCAATGGTGGTAAATGCTGGTAAAGTCTGGTAATGTTTGATTTTATTACCAATATGCAAACATTACCAGACTTTACCACCATTTACCACCATTGGTAAATCCCACTTTTCGTGCAGTGTCGTTCATCATTGGCATGTTATTTGTCTTTTTGGCCAAGTTGCACTCTTTCCAGTAACCTCTGGAGCCTAGTATAGACTATCGTGTGACCACATATTGCATTTTACTAGCAAGTTCATGTGAGTTGATAGATCATACTGCGGAGATCTTAAACTCTTCGCCAATTAGAGAAAAGGATTCAATGACATTCCGTCAGAAATCCAATTTTTGAGTCGGCGAAGAGTTTGATGTCTGCGTTTTCTTGCCATTCATTTGTCACAACTGCCTTTTTGCATTACGTGATAATATAAGCTCTCATTAGCATTTGAAAATATATTCTAAACTATTTCCAGGACGCCAGTTCGACAAAAACGGTAATCTTGAACACTGGTGGAACCAAGAAATCACTGACAGTTTCAAAGAGAAGGCACAGTGTATGATCGACCAATACAGCAACTACGTGGACCCTGAAACAGGAGATCTCAAGCTCAACGTAAGTCACATCGACAATCAATTTCATTTTATATTCTAGATCTATTGTCTACCTACACAATCTCCTGCGCAGAGCCTTGGCAGTGGTCTGTACAGTATACCAAGCTGAGGTTTCCACATTCGTAGCCAGGGCCTCTTGCTTTTGTCCATTTTTTGAGGTCGCGGCCTTTAACTCGCTGTCCATCAATAAAAAATTGTTTTTACTTAAAAAGAAAACCAGGCAGAGGCTCCGACATTTGCGGGAGTGGCTTCTGGCCAGTTGTCAGCCAATCAGTGACCCTAAGAAACCCTAAAGGCGGTTCTCTGATTGGCTGACACATGTTTAGAGACTACGCCTACAAAAGTTGAAACCTCAGTCCGGTATAGCAGAGCTTCCCCAAGGTATATTGTAAAGGCCACTGGATAGACTTTGCGTGGGAGATTGTGCCGACATAAAGTACCATAGATTGCATAGTCAATGCATATAACCTTAAAGAACGTCGTCCAGCTAAATCTAGACGTATTGTACTTGACCCTAGAGAGCCAGGAAGCCTGACCTGTCTCCGATACAAAGCTGATGAAGATTCTTCTCAAATGTCGATGTAACTTGCTGGTACTACGAAACTCGTTTCATATGCAGTACTATATGTCTAAGTTTGCGATTCCTCGGTTACCTCTACAGTAGTAGTAGTAGTCCACTGTTTTCTGCTGCTGCAGTAGTAGAAACATCCTGCAGCCGAACCAATGCTCATGCTGTCTTCTACCCGACTACCAACATGTTTCAACCGCGTTCCATTTTCTCCCTACCGCGAATTTAAATCGCCGTGAACTTAAATGCAGTTCCTTATGTATTCTAGGGTGAGCCGCCATGCAATGGAGGTAATTGTGTGGATAATGACATGCCTTCCGTAAAATGTCCCGAGGTCATTTCCAATGCAGTATTCATCCGAGGCTTGGTACGATTTGAGCTTTATCAACGGCGGCCGAACAAATCCGATTTATTTCAGCATCAATGTATTAATCTGTTTAACGTTACCGAATCTTCTGATATATGTTCGCTTTTCATTTGGCCCCATGGATTCAAGTATTCAAACTTTGTCCAAACGTCTATATGGAAATGATTTTGATGAGGATCACGTTAGGTATAAGCTTGTAATTAAGCTTCCATGAACACCAGAAGTTAGCCTTTTTGTTGTTACGCCGTGCCCTTAGTTAATCGACAAAGTCCTCAGAAGCCCTTGAAAACTAGAGCAATAAAGGACTTTCAGGAAATTACTTTCATCCTACTTGCAACTGACCATATAATGGTAGGTTTAACATAACATTGTACGTAATAGAAGGCAGCGATATGGGTTGATTTCGTTTTCCCAATGCTGTGAAGGCAGCACTTTCTGATGATTTAGATCGCACCTATCACCACTTTGAAGTAAACCGAGACCTTGAGGGCGGCAATATTCACCATCCTTCAGACGCCGTCATTGGTCGTTCGGATAATTGAATCGATATGGTCGCCCAGATGACTGCTTTTGATAACGATTCTTTCAAATTACAAGAAAGCCAGAACTGCGTGTTTTGCCCATTTGGACGCAAATGTGCCATTCCAAGTGTCAAATGTTTCGTTGTTGTCTATCGGTGCAATCATATGGTTGTTATACTCAGTGATTTTCAGAAACCCAAAAGTCTCTTAAAGTGTAATCATAAGCTAACCCGTTTTTCTGCCGGCCATAGGTTGCAAATTGAGGCTACAATGCCTTTTATGTATTACAGCTACGTCTCGCAATGTCGTCTGATAATGACGTAATTATGATAAGCAGTTCAGTTACGTTGTGGTGCTCTTGAAGCTTTAGCATCAACCAGCAGATTCGTCTGGTAAAGTCCTGGGCTGAATTGAAATAAGCCCCTGAGTACGTCGATATAGGTGAGACATGCAGCTCTGGAGGTTCAGATTGTTGTTTTTTCACTTCGCCTTTGGGTGGACAAGGACGACACGACACTGCAGTCAAGTTTTTCATAACTTATTTTAACAGTGCCACGTACACAGAACGATATGCCCAATTTTACACCTGAGTGCAGGTGGAGTGAGGAAAGTCGTCTGTGTAAAGCGCCTTTCCCAATAGTTAACATCGTTGGCGTCCGGGGATTCGAACCCGAGACCTCTAGGTTCTAGGTCTTAACGCCACACGACCCCACAAAAAAGCACACAAAAACATCCAGGTTAAAAGACACGCCAAAAAAACAGCAATTAATCAAGCAACTGGATCAATTTTTCAAAAGTTTACTTGCTTGAGTAACTGTTTCTTTTGCCCCCTAAGTAAGCCTCTGCACAGGTGATATGTACTGATATGGAAACCACTTACGTAACAGTACATCTTATCTGTTAAAGTCATCAAAATGTACATTACGACGGAAGAGTAAAATGGTGTACCGTTCTGCAGGTTAGTGGACGTTTGACAGCCGGTGAAAACATCGCTGATAACGGTGGTCTAAAGCAGACCTTCAGGGTTCGTACCGTAATGTATTCTTTTCCAATACGACATACATATTACATAAACCATGTATTCGTAGCCGGCCCCATCTGTCAGTACATCAACAGTTGTCTTTAAAAGCTAAACGAATTTGAACCAGTCTATAAGAGTATACATTAGTCTAAGCAAAGAGAGTCTATGTCAGTAAAGTAAGATACCACGTTTTCATATCAATGTAGTTGTACTTCTACTTTAAATTATCACCATGACCTGGACCTAGCTTGTAATAGCATAAGCGCAGAACAAAGATCTTCCATTGATTAATGATAATGACATGACTTTTATCAAGTCCAAACTAGAAATCCTAATGAATTACTTCTATTCATTGTTGGTAATAAGCAAGTGCATATTTTTTATATTGGATATGAAACGTATCAAGCCTTCATTCAACGGGTACTGCCTTTTCCTCCGGAGTTGAGCTGGCTTATAATAGGGCTATTTCGAAGTTAATTCTCCTTCGTATCGATTTACAGGGATACAAGAAGTGGGCAGCTGCCAATGGGCCGGAACCCATGTTGCCTGGACTGCCCCTGAGCCCAGAACAGCTACTGTTTGTTAACTTTGGCCAGGTAGACATCATACTCAATATACATATCAATGAAACAAAATCTCCTATTTAGTTTTCAGTACAAGTTTTGATCAATTCGTCTATTGTTAATTGTTAATTTTGAAACAGCTGGGTAGCCAAGGCCCTGTTTAAATATGACGAATTGTGTGTGTGCGTGTGTGTGTGTAGGGGGTGGGGGGGTATTATAAAGAACATTTTTGTACCATAATGCACCGATTTACTACAGGCAAGATTCATACTTATTGCGCCTAATGACACCTGATAGACAAGCTCAACAGACGCTAGGCTTCAAATGTTCAAGTGTAAATGTTTCTAGGGTGTACATTTGGCTGATTGACAAGACTTTGATTACGTTGTTATTCAGACTTGGTGTGCGAAGGCCAATCAACAGACTGCACAGAGGCTTCTTTTCACCGACAACCACAGTCCTGGAAGGTTCCGGTAAGTGTCAAGTATTTCATTTTTTGTCATCAGTCTCCTTTTTTTCCTTTGAAGAAGACGTTTCAGTTTTGTATGAAGACAGATAGGAGAAGCATCGTCTAGTTTTGATGCAGATGAGCAATTATCGAAAAATTGATGGCTTCCCCTGAAGCTTTAGCCGTGCCTTAACTTGCAATTTGACGAACCAATGGGTCAAACAGATGATCCGGTAACTCTTCGTTATTGAACGATCCTAGACAGCCAATGTTTGTTTCCACTATTGATAGTTACTTCACGCGATCCGCATTTTGATTGAGGGGTGAAATGACTACCTCCTGTGTAATCAAATTGAAAATGAATTTCACTTTGTCATGGAAGGCTCCAAATGTTGTCTTACGTAATACGTTATTCACATTTCGTTGCTTAAATACTACCGATTTTAATACAGTATAAATGTATCTAGAATTGACAACTCTCACAATGCAAACAGATTAATACATAAAGGACCGCTGTGTTATATGAATAGTACTTTATTGTTAAATGGACGAAAGTCTCGGAACATTTTGTTATGTCAATAAAGCTTTTTCTCTGTTGCTTTTGCGAAAGTCACTATACCTTTTGGTTTGTCAATAAAGCGTCTTCTACGTTCTCTGTTGCTTTTGCAGTGTGATCGGCACCTTGTCCAACAGTCGTGACTTTGCTGAGGTGTTCAGGTGCCCAGCAGGATCGCCAATGAACCCTCACGGGAAGTGCACCGTGTGGTGATGAGGAAATGTTGGTCTTCTATAAGTTCTTTCCTGAAGTTACCTCCTTAAAACGGGAGGTATTATAATCAGTTGGTGTGTTTGTTCGTTTGGTTGTTGTTTGTTTGTCTTGGTGTGAGTTCACAGTGATGTGAATTTTGCATGATAGCAGCATGTAAAGTGGAAGTGGTGTAATAATGATACTCGGAGAATTGGAAGTACGGTTTAGATCGGGTGCAATGCTATGGTATAGTTGAGAGCCAGGATGACTTATGGCCGGCTACACTCACACAGTTTGTTTATTCTATTTGCACAGCAAGAAATACAGAATACATGATACGATAAACAACAGGGGAGGTAGAAGGCGTATAGAGTTTATACTAGACCCTCCTCCTCTATACTAATCACAATTAATCACAATCGATAAATATTATAATACAACAGTAATGTCATGCCGTTAGTAGCACCAACTCAAAGCTAGTCATAGATGCAATCGTTCTTTAGAATACATCTATGTCGACATAATAGTGGTTCTTTAGCTTTTTTCAAGCATTCTTATGCTTTTGTCACGATTACTTTTGTTGCAAGTTTTGTTAGTTTCAAACACATAAATAACACTATGTATGCACCCGTCTTTACCAAGCATGTTTAGCGAACTGCACACCAAGTCACCCAATCAGAGTCTTTCACGCAGCATAGCCGAAACGTTTAAATTAAACCATGAATAAACAATGACTTCCCTTATCATGAAAACATATCCCCACGGCATATACCTGATACAACACGAGCCAGCAGCAGGCCAAGTCAAAACAAATTGCAGTTAGACTATATAAGACTCTTAACAGTAATGTTTGTAACATTGGCTCGGCAACATCATTAAACTACACTTACTGTTCATGCCAATTTTAGAGCACACCACGCTTCACACAAATATTACATAGATGGCATTGTGTCTTCCTAAATCAAATATGAACGGTAATTTTCGACAAAAAATTGACTAACCCAAATGTTCAGAATAAACTCTACCAACTTGAACGTAAACCGCAGATGAACCTTCGAGTTATTTGTGTCTTTCTTAAAAATCTCTATTGTTTCGAGCTCCTTTGTTCTTTAGAATAAAATCTAGGTCTCAGAGACGGCAATATCCCTCAACATCCTTTGTTACCGCGCGTTTGTTATATCGTAGCCAATATACGTTTAAACACGTATATATGAGATACTGTACGGCACCAGACCTCACTTTATATCAACCGTTAAAAAGTGGGACAGAATCACAGTGACAGTCTTGATTACGGCTGTGAGACTGCTGCCGCCAAACAAGGAGTACCCGGATGTCGCGCACGAACCTAATTCCGCGTAATGGATCATCTTAGATTGGGTCGTGATGAGACCAGGTCTCTTGGGCTGTCTGACCCTCCAGGTCGTGACTACACTCTCCCCGAGGGGTCGCCCCTTAAAGCCCGGATTAAGGGAGATCTGGAACTACGGACGGCTCTTCATCAACCAGCTCATTGCGACTAATCTGCAAGTCTGAACCCTCGATCTTTGAGAGAGCCTGCAAATGTCGCGCTGTCAGTGTTGTTATGAAACTTATTACCTGAGGCAATGAGGTTACGTTTCCACCGCAGTTGGTTGGTGGATTTGGGGAAAGGACATCGCAAAAAGATATGAAGGGATTCTGGTTGATCTGTGTGTGGGAGACAGGTCTGGGCATATGGCATGTGATAATATCGTGGAAAAGATGTGAATTAAGGTGTGTATTATCGAATTGTTTGCGTATGCGAAAACGTTGAGAGGTAGAAAGCCTCGTTCAGAAGAAAATACGATACAACTTGCAAGGTAATAACGGTGGAATCCTGACATTTGGAAAAAAATGGCCTGCCACGGGAAATTTTCCTTACTAAATTTTACTAAATGTAACCATGCTATTTTAACAGGCTAATGCCAGTGATTTTGTATGTTTTTATTTTAGTATGAACTTTCAGAAAGCGTCTAAAACTAAACCTTTGATTAATGTTGAAATAAAAGTACTAATGAGTCCAGTACAAAAAGGTTACACAAATTAATGAGCCGTGGAAGTTGAAGTCATTCAACATAACAACTCTCACAGCAGGGGTTAAAGAGGGTATGGGATTACGCTGCCAAATTCTGGTACTCGAATCCACCAAATATCCACCCTGAATGAAAATGTAGGTTGAAGAAACTCTGCGGTTCTGTAGGATATGAGCGCTTACATCAAATATTCCCGCCATGACACGGTCACACAGGTCAGTTCGATAACAAAACTACACACTTTAGACTACTTTAGTGTGAGATATTAGACCAGACAAGAAAATTGCTTTGACCCCAACAGTCAAACCCTATCTAGAACATATTCGTCATCTTTATTCCCCAATATTTCCCGTGTACATGTCTACTTCTTTATTCCAAATTGCTCCATTTTATCGCTAAATTGACCTACCCTTTAGAAGATTTGTCTAAAATTGAGTCGCTTTACTTGTGTGGGATTTTGGAAGTAATAAGTATATACATCATCGGGTTCTTGGTTGTCCTATTCATATGATACACACGTACATACCAACGGCGAAGCACACGTAACCTCTGCTAGCCTTCTCTGTACAGCAGCTGCATAAGCAACAAGGTGCCCTTACTTCTGGTTGTCAGCCACCTCTCTATGTTATCTAGTACATTAGCCCGTGTTCGAGCAAGGAAAACGCTAGATATTCTTTTATCTTCGTCAAAGGACCGAAGCTGCATATATTTGTACCATCGATTTTTCAAAGTGTTAAATGTGTACTGGCTTTAGATCCGTCTTCCCGCCTCTTCAAAGAGTTCCATGAAGAGTCACTTTCGGTTACGTGTGTTTCAAAGATACTACAGAGGGATGTAAATTTTGAAGATATCTGCATGTAGCGTTGTATTGCACGCGTGGTATTTTGCGCCTTTAAAAAAGTTCTATTCTTTATTTCGTATAAGAATATTCTAACGTTTTTTAATTAGTCCATTTATAGATAAAAACGGTGTGCTCATGAGAAAAATATTATAAAGGTAACATACAAAGGACTATGTTTGGTAATATTCGATAATCATATTCACACACAATCCTTTAAATCTATTAGAATCACAGTATAAGCTTGACAGTAGGCTTTTGCTGTAGAAATAATCTATAAGTTCCCCTACTCCACAACAAGTGTTTTAAGATTAATTACAAAGATTCGCTGGTGTTTTTGCTTTCTCTTCTTTTTCATAAATATATTTAATGATTTGAATAAGGTGATACTCATATTTGATAGACATTATGTCGTGCTAAATTAAAGATACTGTGCCAAGAAGACAAATATGCAAACATAGAATAGATAAATAGATATAAATGATTATCAATCGTGATCTTTAATAATCATATCAACATATAATCCTTATTACTTTAAAAGGATCACAGTAAGCGCTTCAGGCTTTTCTCAGAGTGATAAGTTTTATGTTACCCGTACCGAGTCCAACAACATTGCAGAGAGCATACAAATGCTTTCTTAAAGCAAATTTGAAATGCTGGCAGTGCCAAGCACTTCGCACATAATTATCCCCATTGCAAAAACACACTTAGCGTCGGTTTTAGTGTTGTCAAAGAGTACTGTTAAAATCCACCTCTTAACAGAGAAACGCCTACGTGTAACTTTTGATCAAATGCATCGTCGGGGCTGAATCACCCTTACTTTCTAAGCATAGAGCCAGCGTCACTTTGCTGGTCAATCATGTGTGTGTACAATTAACTTTGAGCACCGGAAAACATAATTTCTTTATTTCTTATTGCACTTCTCCTTGCTATCTTGAGTGAGCGTATATTGGAATCACATAACATAATTAGCGCCTTGCCATGTTATTTCATTAGTTGGAAATGGACATTTAATTAGAATGATGGCTTTTTTCCAGAATAATTCTATATAATTGGTATTGATAGAAGTAGCATTGGGCAGGATCAATACCATGCATTCATCGATGTACCAACATAAACTTGTATTGTTGATCATAAGTCTATAGCTACACAACAAATTGTCACATACGGATCTCTTTCCCCGGCAGTTGAGTTTGGTTCTGACACAGCATTTTCGCCACAGCCTGAATAGCACATTTTTATTTACAATACTTAAAACTCCTTAAATTATCGTTCATATGGTCAAGTTTAAAACGGAAAACAATGCGTACGGTGTGAAAATAGCTGGAGTCTTCTTCTTCCTTTGCTATTATCTATGATAATCCCGGGAACTTTTGGACAACGCCTACGCATATACGCACTGTGGTTCCCTTTTCTAAAAACGACAAATCTTAACTAGGCATTGCGTTATTTTTATACTTATGTTCTTGTATTTAGCCCAAGAACTATCTACCACTCAAAAATCATGACCATAGCATGTCCAGAACATGAGATATTAAAACTGGAAATTCCGCTGCACTGCCATAGCAAGCCGCTAGGCAACCCAAAATCTAATTATTTTGAGGTCTCAAGAAGACCTTTCCACATATTAAGTATGAAGAGAATCCATTCAGAACGGACTCACGAACACACACACGAACCCTGTGCAAAATATAACCTTCTCGAACGGCGAAGGTAATAAAAGCTTTCATCATCATCTAGAAACAACGCCCTGCTCATAGAACGGACCAGCCCTATCTACCGTGGTGGTACTTACTCTTCAACACTTGCGATAGTCATTTGCATGAAACCCCGAAGACGTCTGCGCACGTCCACTTTGACTGTGAGATAACGGCAAACCGCACTTATACCTGGTGATGCCGACACTATTCCCCTGCATTAACCGTTCCTGGAGTCAAGATAAGTCATGACAGAAATGCAAGGAGCAACGCTCAAGAGTACACGACCTTCAAAAAGACCAGATTGCTTCTAGAATGTAATCAGTAAGCTGTGGCTTGGCTTCGCGATCGCGGGCATGCCTTCTTTGCGTTGGATATTTCATCTGTGGTAACAACGCCTGGTACTAGTTGCTGTGAACGCGTAAAGGTAAGGTGCGTTTTGTACACAATTATTACAAAAAGTGATGGAAGGGAAAAACTTGCCAGCTGTTGATGAATGTCAATGCTTGTATTCATTGTTTTCTAATTTGCACCTATTTTCTTTTAAATATGAGCAGTTTGAAATTGGTCTGAGGCTCCTGCTGTGAGCCTGATAGATGAGAAGGATTATCTGTGAAAATGATTATCAAAGATTGCCGGGCAAAGTCCTTTATAATTACAAATATGGCCTCTTGGCACGGCGTTTCACCTACGTCCAATACAGTAATGTTGGTAGTGTCCGTTCTTCTCATCAAGACTTCTAGAACTGCATGCTGCCTGCTTCTAGTTAAAGACCGAGAAAGCCACACAGCCTGGCAATATATTTTGTAAGATGTCAATCTTTAACTCCTTTTCCCCCTTTGTATAAAGACAGTGTTTTTTTCCGTCAAAACCATTAGGGTTTCCTTTCAAGCTATAGCTTCTCATTCTTCAAGATGAATATGAGTGGGCCTTTTGATCATTTTCGAGTATACCAGCGGCAATTTAGTATTCAAATATGCCATTTTTACAGAGGTATGAAATCATTAGACACTATGTATATCAACCTTTTTTTCAGACAAAGAATACACTTGCAAGGAAACTGAACCTCTGAGTAAGCCTGTGTCTTTGACAAACTCGACATGTTATGTTGTCGGGGCCTATAGTTCTTTTGAGGCTAGCTCAGAGCTCTTTGCGTCGTTATTGATGTGCAGAAGGTGCTTTAGCCTTTCATAGGCGATAACTTTGACAAGGTAGGCTTCTCGCTTGTTAATCAGATTTTTCTTTTGGAATTGAGGCGCTGGTGTGATGGACTGTTTTAATCTTTCTTGTACATGTGTTCGTATGAAGTACCTCATAACCTCATACCAAAACAGAATGCAGAGTTATTCATCCGAAGAACTGTCGTTGATCGATTTACATAAAGGTTTTCAAATGAATCAAAGTCTACAGTCTGTTCTGAGGGTTGGTAGAAGGAAACAATGAAGTTCTTCAGTCAATAAGAAACAAATTGTCGTACCTCTTCCAACACTGTCAGCAACAAATTAATCTTTATTCGGCTAACAGCACTGTCAAAAACACAAAATAAAACATTTCTCTTACATCATTGTCAACAACAAACAAATCTTCATCATTCCTCTGACTACAATGTCAACAACAACAAAGGTCGTCATGCCTCTTATAGCACTGTCTACAACAAACTCATCTTTATTCCTCTTGGAGTACTGTCAACAAAAAAACAAATCTTCATACCTCTTACAGCACTGTCAACAACAAACAAATCCTCATTCATCTTATAGCAGTCAACAACAAACAAATCTTTATTCCTCTTACAGCATTGTCAACAACAAACGAATCTTCATTCCTCAAACAGCACTGTCAACAACAGACAGATCTTCATTCATCTCACAGCACTGTCAACAACAAAGAAATCTTCATTCCTCTTGCACTGTACTGTGCGTACGTCAAATACCACGTTTACAATGCATATAATCCACAAGACTGTGATAGGAACATTTATATGGACTCAGGTATTAGATGTAGTGCAGTCTGTCACTGTCAATGCGTGCGTTGGCGTTCTATTCGGGCGTTGAGGGAAATTTGTAGAAATATGTCAAGGGAAATTCATGAAGTTAATAAGTCAACGTGGGGACCGTACGGCTTTGTGCTGAAAGTAAGAATGTTATATCTTCCATATAATAAGCCCCAAATGAATACGTAAGGATAAACTTGTGTTTTTTTTAGCTAGGGTAGAGGTTGCGTTGCCTGGACGTGAAAATGTCTTTGTCCTGCGTGTGGAAAGATCATACCTTCCATATAATCAGTCCCAAATGGATAAGTCAGGATAGAATTGTGTTTTTAGCTAGGGCAGAGGTTACTTTGTCCTGCACGTAAAAATGGCCCTTTCCTGCATGTAAAAAGATCATATCTTCCTTATAATCAGTCCCAAATGGATAAGTCAGGATAGAATTGTGTTTTTAGCTAGGGCAGAGGTTATTTTGTCCTGCACGTAAAAATGGCCTTTTCCTGCATGTAAAAAGAGCATATCTTCCGGATAATTGGTCTCAAAAGGATAAGTCAGGATGGACTGTTTTATGTCTGAATAGAGATTGCAATCTGGCAGAATCGGAAACGACTACGATCGGGATTTCTACCGGTAGAATTGGTGATTCTCCCCGATCTCAATCTATACTCAACCTCGCAACTTAACGCAATCTCGACGTACATATTGCCATATACATCATGCAACCCGTTATGTATTGAACCCAGTACTCCATCTGACTTTATAGATAGCAGGCGAAATATGAATATAAGAATCTTCAAAAGAAATATTCCCAAAGCGGCGTTCTTGGTAATGATACGGGATAAAAGAAACAAGTTCATATTAATGTAATCTTTAAAGTAATCAATCACGTCGTGTCTCTTTATTTGGCAATTTCTGTCTAATTTTGCTACGTTTAGATCTGGTCCCATATTTCTTAAATGTAGACATACGTTCTAGCTTACGATGGGTTGTAGCATGCCAGTTTGAGCGTTTTTCTTGCAACGATCGCACATGTGGCAGATGACCTGTCAGCCGAACGAAGATTTATGCCTTAATCAACATAGCATTCACTCATTGATTTGTTAATCATATGCGCCTGTAGCTTTTAGAGTGACTAATGTATTCTACATCGCCGTCTCATGTGACGGCGCTGGTATTGATGATGTTTCAGGATGACACCATTGCCCAGTGGTGAAGGAGGTGGGATAACGCATTTTACTTTATGTCATACCTGGGCCGCAAAAACATTCGAGACTGGTGTTCCTGAACAGGTGATAACATGGGTTATCACACGGGATTCTACTTTTATCAAAAGGGCTTCCATAGAATATTTCGAATGCATATCGAGTGCGCTGCTGTCGAAAATTTATATATTGGACTCGGGCGTTGGAATTCAGGCTGTTACAATTTTTGTTCGAGGACACCAAATTTTCTCAACTTCGCTTTGAAATTGAATGAGATTCGAGATGTCTTGGATGGGTTTGACATAAATGAGATGGGTATTACAAAACGGATCAACCGCGGTCGGGCTGGCACCTCCGGCAATACGGAATACACCGTGTTGTATTCTATATGCATCACTTTATGTGATTACACTGCATGACAGGCTGTTTTTATTAGTGTTGCAGCTAGGTTGTCACTTTATACATATTGCAATAGATAGGGTTAAGCAAGCAGCTTATAGAGAGACAGGCAGACTATCTAAATTCACATCAACAGTTTGGAGGGAACATGTCCCTGCGGCCATATTGTTTCACCCATCTGTTCCTTGTTTGTCATGAAAAAAACAACTATGCAACTTTGAACTACGTCTTTCAAGTCATAGCCGAAACCCGCTCTTACGATCTTTTCCCGTATGTGATTTGAATAATGCCCTCTGTTTACCCTATGATTTATTGTATCAAACCTAGAAGTCTTTGAAAAGATAAAGGACTACATATACAAAATACCGCAGGACTCAAATTGAACACTTTGTCTAACGGAAAAAACGGGAAAGATAAAGTGTTTCCCCTGTAGATGGAGTGATCACAGAGAAAAATGAATCTCCTAAGCCGCAGGCACAACATGGATGATACAGGCGGTACCTTTGCGAAGTTAGGCGCTAAATCCTTGATCCTCTACACTGGCAAACTCATCTTTAACTAATCTGCCCTCTGGGCAAGGGACGGACGTAGAAAAATGGTGGAAGCCCTGTATATATGCACAACAGTACGCTTACCCCTACCCGACATCCTGCTTATAACATATCGTTATATCTCTGATACCTGAAGAAATCAAGTTTGAGACATTGGAGTTAAGTTTTTCCACGCTTGAGATCTGCTACATTGACAAAATAATCTTTAACTAATGTATTTTTTGGGAAAGGGCTAAAGGCGGGCCGGGAAAAATGACATTATACATAGCATGTACAGTGGCATGGCTCCGCTACCAAGCATCTTGGTAAGAGCATATCGTTATGCTCCTGAAGAAATCGAGGTTAAGACATTCGAGTTAGATTTTCACACACTTTGTGCAGTGAGATATTCTGTATACACTGGAAAACTCATCTTTATCGACAAAAAACAATTGTGCTAGGATTAAACTAAAACTTTGCTGAGTTAAATTATATTTCAAAATGGAACTTCTGTGTTGAATCTGAGTCAAAAACCACTGGGACATACTTATGTATGACGAACTCATATCTAAAGATAGAGTTACGATTTCCAAGTCTTGGTAATGATAGATGAAGACAAGTTACACACTCTGGTATAGTCAGTCCGTTTGGCAAGAGCTAACTAATCAAAAGATTATCTTTTCCAAAGCTAGACAAAGTGCACAGTTTTACACCTAATCTACATTTTAAGGAAATAATTACTCACAAGTCTCCTTAGTATGACCTACTGTTACATCTAATCCCCTAATAATTTATCAAGTTGTCGTGTACTCAAAGATTTACACAATTTGAATATTGAAGCAAAATGAAACGTAGTATTTCTATTGGCTGGGGTTTAAAATGATTATAAGCAAACCTCAAAGTATTGCCCGTGAGATTTATGTAAATGTTTTGTATTTGTTACTTTACTATGCTTTGGTGTGTTGCATACTGAGCTTACTCCAAGCTTTTTGATGTTTAGATACGTTAGGCAGTTTTTCATTTTCTTTGCTCTACTCCCCAAAGTGCGATTGGAATACTCCATTTTCCGTCCTCTTATACAAGTTTGAAGTTTTTTTTTTTACTTTTAATCTCTTGTCTCAGTATAGAGGCCAAAAAAGGATTGAAGTTTGAAGATTTTTTTTTTTACTTTTAATCATTTGTCTCAGTATAGAGGCCAAAAAAGGATTACGTCAAGAGGATTTCTGTAAGACTCTGTGTGATCCAATCTTCAGCAAATTGTCCCCAATCAATTGATTGATCTAAAGATGAATATAAGATGAATGCAAAGACTTCATCCGTTCTCAAAACCTATTAAGCTGTGATTAGTCATTCTATTGACTATGGAACAGTTACGGCACGCAAACACGAGGAATACCACCGGCATGTCATAATGACAAAGGAGGAAATAGGTCAGGAATACTAATGAAACAATTAATAGGAAAATACATTAAAGAATGTTATATCAAAGAATGTTTAGACGATCGAAATTCCTCCAATGTTTGTAATGCAATTGTTTCATTAGTATGACCTATTTCCTCCTTTGTCATTATGACATGGCTGTGGTGTTCCTCGAGTGTCCATGCCATTGCAGGAAGTTAAAATAAAATGCAAGTACCATGGGTGAAATATAAAGGAAAGTGCCTTTCGTTGGCCTGAATATGTCACGATAAATTACGTAAATTTTCTATAGTGTATCTACTAATTACGAATTGTATTAGGTATGGGCAAATTGGATTCAGCGTCGAATATACGTTTCAATGAGAAATAATCCTTCCCAATAGATGGAAAACCAGGTGTCAAACTTCAAAGTGTAACTGTCGGTCACAGAACTTATCTATGTATTAATCTATTGACAGTGATATCCTCATTTGTGGAAGGATTGACAAAACAGTTGACTATCACCTTTTATAAAATGTCCACCCGGAGACAAGATTGTAAGGTTTAACCACCATTATACTCTTTCCGTGTGGTGGAATCTCTAACATGTTCAAGGTGTGGCTCTCCTCAAACATGGGGGCTCCAGCTTTGCGTCCCATCCAAGAGGACGTCCCTAACCGAAGCTAGGTACTCATTGGCACCTGAATCGAGTGAGGAAATTGGGCTTTAAGTACCTTTCCCAAGAGAATAACACAGGGGTATGTCAGGGATTCAAAACAAACCTTCAGATTCTACGTCAGTGACCCCTAAGCACCTTTAAAGAGTCGCAAAAAGTTGTGTGTTTACGGTTATTAGTGTCGCAAGCAGTTGCGTTTTACGGTTATCAGTGTCGCAAATAACAGTTGCGTTTTGCGTTTAGCAGCGCCTCAAACCGAGGTGCGTTTTGCGCTTCCATCCACGTAATGCAAACGTAGCCGCAAATCACGGAGAATGCGGTGTTGGAGCCACCTGCTAACATTCCAATGAATAAATTGCTTTAGTATTTATGTTTCACTTCTGAAGAAAGATGTTATGGACAACGACCTTCCCAGCAGTACCTCGCTCTCTGTCATCCCAAAATGCGTGGGCTTAATAGAAACGATGTGCAGAGCGGGTGCATTTTGATTAAGATAGTGCGGTGCGGTGTTAGAAAAAAAATGCCATTAGGCGTTTCCGATGAAAAACAGCAAGTGAATATTCTAATGTGTGTCAGTTTGAGACCATAGTAATATTTGCTTTATCTACTGAGCGGATGGCAAATTTCAGGTTTGTTTTTCTGGACGGTTAAGTAAGCAGAAGTTAGGAGAAGGTTGTGCAGGTGGTAATCACCTTTGCACGGCATATGCATATGGATATAGAGATTGCGATCTGATGGAAACGACGTCGACGATTCTAATCGACAGAGATTCCGATCGGGATCTCTACTTATCCTAGTAGAATATGTCATCCAGATACTCATATAGAATTTCCGATAATTGTACTTGCAGAGATCCTGATTGTAGAGACTGTACCGGAAGAATCTCTCTCTATCTTTCTCTTTTTCTTTCTCTCTCTCTCTCTATTTCTCTCATATACATCGTCATCATTTACATTTTGCACCCTGTCCTAGTTCCCCTAAATAAGGATAAGGGAGCAATTAATCTTACGAAAAGTGCAATCAACATGTGCAGCTCTGTGAAGGCGCCACTTAGATCGATGACCATCTACATCCACAACACACAATCAAAAGGAGGAGGACACTTTCATTACTTGCAAAGAACCGTACTAAAGATTTCAATCAGCAGAACATCAATCATATCTTTCATTTTTAGTGCAAGAAAGCGTGACCGTTACACCTTGGTTGACAAGGCCACAACAACCAATAATGCAATCAATAGCACTACTCGTTGACCTGATGGATGCTAAAGGAATCTAATAGAATAAAATGACGGGAATTGATCCATTGAAAGGCGCTTAATGGACAGGCTTCCTTGAATCTATGCAACGGGATGTCTTACTCTTCCAAATTGATTTAGAAATTGAAAGAGTAATTTCTGTGGGATGCGTGGATTTTTATATGACATCACAGGGCCAGAATAGAATTTTGCGTAACGCTACAGTAAGGGGCTATTATTACTGCATGCAATCCCATCTTTACGCTCACCTTGAAGCAAACATAAAGGTTATGTTTCTTTACTGGAGTGAGAAAATGGAGCCTTTACGGATGCATGATAGTACACTTTTTGTGCAGTGTATACAGATGTGATGACTTATTGCCAAATCTCGTGTTTTTGTTGTTTGGTTGTTTGTTCGTATTTCAAAGCCGGTATATCACTTAATGGCGTAAACACCACGTTTGTAGTAAAGAGTACACTAAAGCGCACAAGCTGCATATCCTGGATATCTTGACAGATGTATTTGCTCTATTCAAACTTGGAAGGACTCCTACCCTTTTGCTGATTTGAAAAGATCCTCACGGCTATATCCTTAAACAATATATATGTAAACCTTAAAATACAGTGACATACAAATGAGATGACGCAGGAACAGTTGAATAGATGCATATCACGGACTTGAAAGTTCAGTCGTAGCTCCAGGATATTATCTACACACAGATCTACATAAATCTCCACAAAGATTTTTTTCAATGTCAAGGCAGGCGGAAGAAGGTCTAGGTCGTGCGTATACTTAGTGTAGACTCATAAGTTTGACATCAGTTCATGTAGCGAGTCCAATTTCATTAAAAGAGCGTCCAACTGATTAAACACCACGGCTAACCAAACACGGACGCCTGTCGTCTGGCCGTTACTGTTATGACCTTTTTGCAGAAGTGCATGTCATGGTGGCTGATGATTACGGGTATATGCATGAACCACATTTCGACCTTATTTCGCATGGAAAATTTCTTCACTTCATTTGTGTTTAGTCTAAATGCACGTCATTTACATCAGTCTACGTGAATTATGAAGAGCAAAATGTTGTTGAACGCGTTGAACATTCAATAAATAATATTTGCTCTTAAATCATATTTTCTCGCATACCATCTTCGCACTACAGTGAAGATGCATAACCTTTACCTATGCTTTAGGCTGTGCATAAAGATGGAATTGCATGCAGTGAATATCTAACTCATGGGTATTTACTGTCAAAGGCATCTTAAGAGACGCCATGAAAGTTTTTTGGCAGATGGTTGATCAAGAGTGGTTCGACCGTATGTGCCATCATTGGAAGTTTTTATCAAAACCAAAAATGTAAAATATATTCAAGCAGTATGGCACAACAAATAGCATTGCATTATTGAAGATGGCTGCTTAAACATCTTTAATATTTTCCTATGGCGCATATTACGACATGTTGACAGTAAGAAATTATTGGACGTTTGAATGAATAGGATTAATATAACGTCTTTTCTAGCAGTATAGCTCTAATCTGGCAATCACTACAACATCTGTTTTGTGCTTGTATGGTTCTACTTTCATGGTACATTGGCTGACGCCTTTTGGCAACATATTTCACACTTCTGTTGCAATTGAATCTTGGCCCCACAATGTAGGGTGGTTACGGAGCACTGGCCAGGTTAACGAAGCTATCGCCTTCTGCGTGCAAGGTTCAGTCATAATTGTGCAGCTCATAGCTACTCTCCACACATCCTTTTTGAAGGGTACCAATGACGTTCGTACGTGGGCTCAAAGTCGTTCAACCAAGTCATTGCATCCTGTGTTCATATATTCCCTTCAAGTGGTCATTATTAAGTCGGCTGGCAGAAACTATATGTTGAGACCGTTGGCGTTATCCGTCACTTTTTTTCAGTCGTGATGTGGAATAGTGCGTTTAGTGTGTTGACATACCCGTTCGGTAATCCCTCCAATGAACAATGTTTTTTAAACTGAATGTTACGTCACAACCTACAAAATATGAGAGATCTAGAAAGGGATATAAAAGGAAAGTCTTTCTCCAAACGTATGGAATAGATTTGGACTACATGTGACAAAACAATATGTATCAAATCTAGAAACTTTGTATAGTGTACAATGTTTAAAGATTTGAAATGTCAAAATTTTCGACTAGTTAATGGCAGCACTAAAGTGCAACAGTGCTAGACATAGGATTGTCTTCGTAATGCTTTGCCACAATCAGTTCATCCATTTTTATTACCTCCATGAAAAATTGAGGCATTGTTTTGAGTGTGTCTGTATACGTGTCTGCATGGTTGTGTTTCCGGATATCTGTGATCACCATAGCTTAACAACGGCTGGACGGATTGCGATCATATTCGATGTGTGGGTAGATCGTGTTATGATTTGAACTAAATCAGGGTATACAAGTAACATGTGTATGAAATAAGATATGATCTCTGTCAAAATCTGACTTCTCCGTTCCTTGAAATCTTTCAAAAAGGCGATATAGATATGCCTTGTGTTGAAGACTCACATTAAAACAATCAAACCGTCAAGTCGTAAATTCTAGGCACATCTGCAAACGTTAGTAATAATGATAATGGTTTTAATTGGTCAGAAATTACCCACAATTGCAGCCTATTAGCGCTGAATTGATGCAGGGTATTACAGGTTTCACACAACACACAACATATATGATATCTTATCCACACTTGCATTTCGTGGAACTGTCACAATGGTCTGGGCGGCCGGCTGCCATTCGGCGCCACCAGGTGACCTCAATACGACGTTCCTCAACCGAAGTCAGGTACCCATTTACACCTGGGTGGAGTGAGTCGTGTTAAGTGCCTTTCCCAAGGGCACAAGATAGGTGACATGACAGGATTTGAACTCGGGACCTCTTGGTTCTGAGTCGAATGCTCTGCCGTTGCGCCACACGACCCCGCAAAACATTAAAGTCGTAAATTCTAGGCACATCTGCAAACGTTTACGTCATCCGCGAGAGTATGTCCGTTGGGATTTGGGCTGCAGCTAATCCGTACATCCCACCTCTCTATTTCAAACCAAGCCTTGGGTGATAACTTCGTTAGGGGAGGTTGAAAAGGGCAAACTTTCCAGCAATTTCAAACAGTCTCGTAACATTCTGGTCGCAAAGCAAAATAGGTCGAGGTCACTGTCTTGCACTTGAGGTGTAAAATACTAAAAGCATGCAATCATCACTTTTAAACTCGTATGATATCAGGTACTAGCGTTTCATTATTACACATTCATCTTTTTATTTTCAATGTATATTTTGACATCGATAGGATTAATCTTATAATTAATAAAATTAATTACATAGCTAATACCCTCAATTTGATTTACTACTCATCCTGTTACTGTTTAACTACTAAGTATGAGCTGCAAAATAGATTTATTTTTGATTGACATTCCTAGTATAATACTGCTAAATGAGGCTTCTGATTACCAAAGAACTCGTTACAGCACATCACAAAGAAAACAATCTTAGTAACGCTAAATCGGTGTATCTTCGTATTCTGAAGCTGTTGTTTATTACTTGCCGTAGGAAATTATAATTCACGTTCTAAGCTAAGCAAAGTCAAGCGTGTCAGAGGTGGCAACACAGCTCTTCGACGACAATTGTAGTAACGCTGAATCGGTTTATTTTCGTGGTCTGAAGCTGTTGTTCAAGACTTGCCGTAGGAAATTATCATTCACAATCGAGGCAAAGTAGAGTGTAGCTAGCAGAGGTGACAAAACATCACACCGAAGACGGACGTCATTAGGCAGACCATTAGGCATGTCTTTTGTTCGATCCGGTAGAAAGAATCCGCTCACGTCCGGCCGACTGATACCTCTCTCCATCATACTCCAAGGAGTAAAGGACGCGCTGCAGCATCCCCAAGGTAATCTGGTTATCGGCTACGAGGATTATTCGTAACGTTTATCTTCACGGAAATTATCATTCTCATTCTAAGCAATGTGAAGTATGGCTGAGGAGACAAAGCATAACCACGAAGAAGACAATTCTAGTAACACTAGAACACCATTCTGGTAAGCTGTTGCTTCAAACCAATGTAGTTTTTAACTTAAAGAAAATTATTATTCACATCCTAAGCAAAGTCGAGTGTAGCTAGCAGAGGTGACTCAACATCACACCGAAGACGTCATTAGGCAAGTCATTAGGCATGTCTTTCGTTCGATCCGGTGGAAAGAATCCTCTCATCACGTCTTGCTGATACCTCCCTCGATCACACCCCAAGGTGATCTGTTTAACGGCTAAGAGGATCATTCGTTACCTTTATCTTTACGGAAATTATCATTCACATTCTGAGCAAAGTCAAGTGTGTCTGAGGGGACAAAGCATAACCACGAAGACAATTGTAGTAACACTAAATAGATACATTTTCTTAGTTTAGTATGAAGCTGTTGTTTCAAACTTGAGGTAGCTTTTAACTTAAAGGAAATTAGCTTTTAAACAAAGATTAAAGGATATTTACATCCAAAAATTTAATTCAGAATTACACGCTAAAGGACGAAGAGAAAACCAAGGCAACAAATTAAGAACATACAAAACTTTCAAAAAAATATATGAAAGAGAAGCATATTTAAACATTGCAAACTTCGAACATCGCAGAGCGATGTGTAAACTTCGCATCAGTGACCACTCCCTACACATAGAATCTGGCAGGCAAAACCGTACCCCTCCAAATAATAGAACATGCGAATTCTGTGACGATTTATATGTTGAAGATGAAAGCCACTTTTTAATTGATTGTTCCTTATATAAAGATGAGCGGCAATCGTTGTTTAAGATAATAGAATTAGACAAGAAATGTACAAAAATGTCAAAACAGGATACTTTTATATACCTGATGTCATGGAAGAACGAATATATAATGGACAAAGTATGTAGTCATATTTCCAAATGTTTCAAAAAGAGAGAAGAAACTACTAGGTGATCATCATTTAGTTTAGCAATATCCCACAGTTTGTATGTTTTTTTTAAATAGTTTTTAGCATTAGAATGTAGCATTTTATCAATTTATGTTTCACATTATGTTCCTTACAGACCACGTGTGGTCTTCTGTGCATTTAGCCCTTCTGGGCAGGAATATGCAATAAAGACTATTATTATTCATATTCTAAGCAAAGTCAAGTATGGCTAAGGGGACAAAGCATTACCACCAAGACAATTCCAGTAACACTAAATAGATACTGCTGTTTCTTCAAACTTGACGTAGCTTTTAACTTAAAGGTAACAATAGCAATATTAGGGACCAAAAAATAGAAATTAAAAAGGGTGAAAATCTATATTGTTGTGACATTTACTAACACTTTCTAGCACATTTGTGTAATAGCTTCGTACTTCGAGCATTTCAAAACCGTGCAAAAGCATGCCATATGATGATCCCATTAGTATTGCGAGCCTACAAAAACCCCGGCAACGATTTTCAGTGAGTTCTCACATTACAACGAAGTCATAATGGACGTCGCTATACACTATGATAGTATTGTTTAAATACTAATCATGAATAGAAATTACTAAATGAAATGACTTTCAAAATCTGATTTTCGGGCCCTGATATTGCTTGGGTTGCCTTTAAAGGAGATTATCATTCACATCCCAAGCAAAGTCAAGTGTAGCTAGCAGAGGTGACAAAACATCTCCACCAAGACGTAATTAGGCAAACTATTAGGCATGTCTTTTGTTCGATCCGGTGGATAGAATCCTCTCATCACGTCCTGTTGATACCTCCCTCCATCAGCAGACTCCGCGGAGTACAGGACCCGCTGCAGCATCCCCAAGGTGATCTGGTTAACGGCTACGAGGATTATTCCCTGAGGAGGAGCAGACTTAATTGGAACTCCTTCTCAGTTCGCAGAGCACGTCATAACCAGTTTGATTAAGTCTCAGAAAACAGCAGTTGATATTCTAGCAGCGACAGTATGATGCGGTGGGTTCCTCTATGCTTAACAGGACACGGCTTATAGATCCAGGGGCACTGTGCGGTCTGAGAAGCTTTGTACAACGAAGAAGGTAAAATTGTGGAGTTACTTTTACGATGCCATTAGGTACTGCTATCTCATCTTATCCCTGAGTCATTTATGTCCTCTATCAATACATAGCGGAATCGGCACCCGCAATGTTCTATATGACGTTTTGGAGATATCCCGTGACATCTGTTGAGTGCACGTTGAATGTTGTGTTATGTATATTCCATTGAGCAATATGATCTTAGCTCTATGCTGAAGCCTATACGATGTGTGTATCAATTTAACTGGTTGTTGCTCTTCATTGGTTGTGCCATTATCATGCAATATACCTGTTTTCCTGCACTTATATCTCTTTTGTACTGTCATCTAACGCCAATTATATTAGCTTTATGAATATGTATGGCAATATAATTTTATTCGGTATACCTTTGCTTAATTTTCCACAATGTGGATACTTTTCCACAATGTTCATCAATTTAATATAATATGTTAAGCAGCAATAAGTCTGTAAGCTCCCAGGTGTAACTATTTCCCTACCAATCCCTACTGAAATGAACCATTGATTGGATATTGGAATGAGTTAATAGGTAATTTACTGTGTGAATGGCAACCTCAAAATACTCTGACCTAGAAACCCACTTTTAAAGAGTGACCTGCGATTTTATAATGACTCTTCTGTGAAAAACATAATTGGGACCAATAGCAAGCATCAATTTCCACGAACAATATATCAATATGCGACTTTTTATAAACTATTTTGTTTGATATTTTGGAAGCTTTTCCAAATAGCAAAGGTTTGCCTACCTCACATTACTTCCCTATGAAGAACTAGTCATTTTGCAAATAGGTGAGTTCTTGGAAGATTCCTGGTATCCAAACCTCACTACGATGGGCCCTATTTCATCAATACGTCATTCGCCACGATTATTTAATCAGAGTCACCGGCATGATTACACGTTGGACCCTTAATAAGATTAACTATCTTTTGGCTCTATCTGCTAAATAGATTAATGACTTTCGGTGGATCCGATTGGCCCAAAAACAGTACCAGTCATCATTGAATTTCCGGTTACCATGTTTCTTTTTCATGATGAGTAATCTGGCGAAGTCAACCGGTACGGGTAGGAAAATGTCAGCCTGCAGAATTCGTTGGGTCGATGATAAAGAAGCAGCCATTATTGTATCAAAGTAATCATAATTAAAACGATAATTCACTTGTCTGAACTAATTTCTTATTGTCCTGTTTATGAAGCGTAACCGCGGATAAATGATATTGCTTTTTTTATTAGTCTTCAAAGTCTTGCCATAGCTAGCTACTTATAAATCCATCTTTTGTATCTGCAATATTATGTTTACAATAGTTCCGTTTAGTTATTAATGCAGGTTCAATTTTATATAATGTAGTAATTAGAATTGTTGAAGAATAGACATAGATTGTCATTGATGCTATAATATCTTTACATTGCCATACATTGCCACCGATGCAATTGTTGAGCAAGGAAGTCATTCATTCTTATTCATTCTATCTGATCATGCCGCTTGCTAGAACATATCTAGTGGTATGTTCTCCTAGTCTGGCACAGATAGCGATTGAAGTATGCAAGGGCGGTTGGTACTTATTCTAGAGTGCCTGTTTTTACATGGTTCGCACATTACTTCTCCCACCATATGCAATGAACCTTGACGAATCATCGACATCAAAGAAGACCGGCAGTATATCTGAAGCATGACTCCAGTTCTTATGAATATTTCAACTCTTCGAAAGACTTCTATCTAGGGTATTACATCTAACTGCGTGTGGGCGGGGGGCAAGTAGGGACGTGCTACATGCCATGGATATGCAAGATCCCGGTCAAAAGATGACTATTAAAGTAACGACTTACCGTATATCATTCAGCATTTTGCTACCCACCTCACAAGAATAATGAAGACAGCTTTTGTTTTTACAATACTCCTTTGACTGGATTGACATTGTAGTGCAGCCGGTTCATTCATATAGGCTTCTTCTGAGCATTTTTCTAAGGGGATTTTACCTATGAATTATGTACCTGGCAGGTATCTTTAATTTATTGTTTTAGATTATAAGATTTTATGTCGTTTTGCTGCTTTGTTGTAAGACTTGATGTCGTTTCGATGCTTTGATATTTGAAACCATATTGGACTTAAAGGCCAGCTGCAGCCTATTAGTAATCATACACAATAAATTCTCTGCACCTTTGCATGCCTCATCTTTATAAATGTCATACAGAAGCCACAAAAATGAAGTGAACGCGTGTCTAAGTTGCCTGCAATATATAAAAACCTTAATGACGAAGAAGTACTGTTATCATTCACGTAGCGATAACGGCGCCCTTAAGGTGTCATAAAAGTAAATCACCCCTCGCGTTACCTATAGAATCGCCAACAGGTGGGACGGCATGATTTGTTTGTCACTGAGGGCTGCCCTTCGTTGATGGTAATGTGATGAATGCGCGCCCAGTCGATGCTGAAAATTAGACGGCCCGATGAGAATACGTTAAAGAAATTAAAGGTCAGTTATTCTCCGATAGGGAGTGATGAAGATTAACTACCTTCCACGAGTCGTTGGTTAAGATGAATGAAACATGTGAGGAAGCAGCTATGCGCACTATAGCTCATATACTGTAAATGCAGAAATGTTCGCGGTAGTTTTATGTTCGCAGTTTTCGCGGCAAGCTCTTAGCCGGCCGCCAACTTAAAACTACCGCGAAATCTTTGCTTTCATACCCCCTTGTCTTAACTTTTGTCTCTAACGCGAACTTAAAACCACCGCGTACGTGTACTCAATTTTCTCCCTACCGTGAACTTAAAATCACGCGAACTGAAATACATTAACAGAATGCTATAGTATATAAGGTTTCAAATATCGCCTTAAGCTGTATGTCTCGACCGTTTGAATAGTTTTGAAATGCACTTATTTTAGCTTTTGTCTGCGCTTTATGTGTCTTAGTCTGTATAGACGAAATGACAATAGTAGTAGTTGAAGTAGTAGGAAATGTTGCCTTACAAAGTTCAATTGCAGCTTGAAAGTTCACCCGTGTTGTTAGATCCATTAATATTCCTTAACAGAGACGGGGGGCACCATAAACTTCAACTGCCAACCGAGTCACGAATTCTATCTGCATAACGGTTTCGTGACGTCACAAAAACGGCGAATTGCTTATTCCTTCAAGTAGACAGGAGTTTGCCAGTACAAAGTTTTGTGTTTAAAGTTATTGTTTAACTTTGGTTCAAAATGCAATTTCGGTGTAGGCAGTATGTCTTACTGTCTTAATTAACCCAATACAACGTAAACTTTGAAAATACGGTGCTAATTTACTCAACAACAGGTATTTATATTTTCAATGTATCATTACAATTAATCCCTTCTGCATAGCGATCTTTATTCACAGCGACAATACAATCACATTAAAACTGCAACAAATGGTGAACATTAAAAAAAAACAGAAAACGATATTCCTTTGCGTTCGAAAACTATTTATCTGACTAATAGCAAAAGGACAAATAGATTCTTGGTCGTATATTTAGACGCCAAGAAGTAATAGTGACGTCACAAGCGGCATTGAAATCATGAGGGTGGTGATTCACGGCTTATCAATGAGATGGAATTAACGACACGCTTAAAGGATCACGAACAATGACGTGTGGTTTTATGTCTGTGGTGTTTTGTGTTGTTACCTCTACCGTAAACTATAGCGATTACTTTTCTTTGTTCCAAGAGAGTCAGATTATGAATCGATCCATTCAATATGACAAGAGTTAGACGCGGTTGTCAACTCGATATTTGATCCTACACGTACCTTTGAGAAGTGGGAAACTAAGTGTGGCTTTGTTCTGTAACAAATCATGGGCGAAATTGCATTTTACAGGGAGCTTCTACAGATATTGGTGAAAGGCATAAGACATGGAATTTTTCGTTACGTAATTCGAGGGGTTCAGGAAATCAATTTGTGAAAGACATGGCTTTGTTATGTAACGAATCATGAGTGAAATTGCATTTCGGGATCGTCTTTAATAATTAACAAAAGGTATAAGATACGAAGTTTTTCGTTACGTAATTCGAGGGGTTCAGGAAATCAATTTCTTCGTGTATTATCAAGAGTAGAAAGACGTATGATAGATTTTTACACGTACGGATAAGATAATATTTTGCAATTTTTTTTCCTCGGGGAGGCGTTGGTCATCTTCTCCTAAGAGATACGCCAAAAGAAAGTTACTCAAGCAACTGGATACAGTTCTGAAACTGTCAGACGTTTCAGACAGCATCCGTTATCTTTCGTCTATCTTCTCCTAAGAGAGTCAACCCGTGTCCTATTCACCTTGCCAAGATCATTCAGTATGCGCGAAGGGCACATTTAATTCCTCTAAATATGGTCTGACGTACTTCCAAGTAGTTTCCCGACCTCATTCTACGACAATGAGTGGCCTCCGCGCATATTGGCTGCTTTAATAACAGCATGTCCTTTCCGTTTAATTTTCTCGGGGGATTTCCTTACGGCGGAGTAATAAGGATCAAGTGGGGAGACTATCAATCCACCGTTACGAAAACAGACGTGCTTTGCCATTGAACTGCCTTATTATCCTGTGTCAGTTTGACGCAACCATTTCACCTGTTCGTGCGTTCAGACCCTTGAATGCAGTATCTATAGCAGCAACACGCATGTTCCTTTCCTGTTTCGGCAGTAGGACTTGATTTTACAGGGAGGGGTTGCCAGCTCTTCCCCTTCAACGTACTTAAGGCATCTCATCGAACAGATATCCATATTTTACGTCCCTTCCGAAAAACGGATGCAGCTCTAATCAAGATGTCCCTGACCCAGGATTTCACCGGGGTCTACCAGTTACCAACTGATTGGGATCATGAGCTCAACTGTGAGGCCGTTGAGCTCTAGGGACATCCCGAAGCAACCAGAAGGGAAAATGATTTACTGGAGGATCGCGTTTAGTCCTTGTCACGGTCTAGTAAAACCGGGGTGGTGTCATGCTTCTTATCTTCGGTGCTTCTCTGAGCACTGCTGAGGGATCTTATCAAAACTCCCTTCTTTTTCAAAGCAATGAGGGCCCTACAGGTCCGTGACGAACAGACTGCTTTGTGTGGTATTTCCGGCAAATGTGAGTACTTCAAGTGTCTTTTCCTTTTATCTATTCATTTTTCACCCACTCAGGTTTTCAGTATCATATGGTCAACCGGTCTAGCTACTAGTGGATTCTTTCCAACGTACACGCAACATGCTTGAATCTTGGATGGAACAGATAGTCTCCAAGCACTGCTGAAGTATTTGTTTATAAAAGTTCCTTCTGTCTTAAACTACAGAAAGGTTTTGCAAGACAGAAAAAACAACTAAAATCGTCTATGAAAAAAATGGCACAATTTTACAGTTTTTCAAGCTCTCTTTGAATGATATTTCAAACAAATGTATCTATATGACATTGAAAGTGATATATCTAGTTAAAAGATCGTAGTTTGTAACCTTTCTGGGTTGCAGTTTACCAATAGAATCGCTGGACCTTCTTCGATGTACACGAGACATGCCAGTAAAATGGCGCCATGATTAATGATGCAGCTTAACCTTTGGCGCCCCTGTCAAGCTAAAATATAGCTCTCGATTGCTCTGGATAACGCTAGATATGTAGGTTACTAGGGAGAGCCAGCCTTTGCAAAAGGTTAGACTGATATATCATGAGGATAGGTGAGTCTACCTTTTATTGGATTAGAGTTATCCTAAATAATGAATTAATTTTAAGACTCTATGATAACTACGAATACCATCAAAGAATAATGATCGCCAGATGCAATCATTATGTTGCAACGGAAATGATTAACAGAAGCCATTTACATCAGAGGCTATCAAGCGTCTTCTAACCGAGACGGGGGCCATTACCGACTGCCTTTGACCCGTTGCTGACGTCACCGTTCTGTTCAGGTCAGGGGGCATGTATTCAAGCTTTGGGTCATCTCAACGGACAAGGGACAGGGGACCTTTAAAAAAAAATTCACTTGGGTTCTTCACAACGTGAAGGGGGGGCCTTTACAAGTCACCCTCCGATAACCTATCCAATGACCTATCCGGAAGCGTCTTAGTAAGCGTTTTACAGATAGATTTTGCGTATAGAATATTATGACAAAAAGTGTACTAACATACTTTTCAGAATTCCCTGCTTCACATAGGATTTAGAGTTGATTCATGACATTGACATTTCTATAGCTGTTACTTCTAATGAGTACGCCCAGTAGGCCTTTTGTGCCTGAAGCTTATTCATTACTTGGCACAGTAGGACTCCAATAACAATCGCAGCGATGCACCATTCTGACACAAGCACTCCATATCGTCGGGTATAAACTGGTTATGGGCTAGATTCATCATAACCTTAATAATGATAAGTTTATTGCGAGTTCTTGCACGTAATGCTCAGGATAAAGACGAAAAACAACTTATTGGGTTTATTCTATTTCTGAAACATTAGAAGACGAAAGATCGCACATTTTGTTTGTTTGAACCTTAACATTTGTTTATTCACGTGATCACCAGAAGCTGAAATCGGCACGCAGGCCACTTTACATTGAGGTCATGAGGAAAGAGGTAAGGGTCAGATACAAAATATTAATCGAGACACACAGTCAAGTCCTAATAACTCTATGAGCATGTGTGGATTCTGGGAGGCTAAGAAACAAAAGTAGTTTAAATTTCTTTTTGTCTGTAAATGTGGGAAAAATGGAATGGAATTCGGTGGCCCCTTAAAAAGCTTTTCGTTTTCCACCATATTTGTCCTGCAGTATTTACAAGTTCTTTCGCACACGAGTAACGTCTTGCTGCGCTTGCACAGCCCTTTCTCTACACTACGTACTTCACATTCTCGAATGAACCCAGTTCATAGAATAAAAGCTCATCTTTGTTCAACAGTTTGTTGCGTATGTTATATGCTTCAACTCTGCTTAGAGCAACTTCTTTAAAGCTTATTCACTTTGCCAGAACTTCAATAGCTTCGTGCCTCAACATACCGTTTGTTCATTATAACCCAGTGCTTGTATATCCACGCAAGCTTCTTACATAACATCCACGTAATTGTACACTGGAGCTGCGTGTTTCATGGCAGATGCGACGCTAAAGCTAATTCACTTTGCCAGAACTTCAATAGCTTCATGCCTCAACATACCGTGTGTTCATTATAACCTAGCGCTTGTATATCCACCCAAGCTTCTAACACAACATCCACGTACTAGTAATTAGGCACTGGAGCTAATGTATAGCATTTGCCATGAGTTGATACATTGATGTCTGGTTCCTGTGATCTGAAAGCAATAGCCAATTAGAATCGTCGTTCCGACTTGTAATGGCGTAATAAATATGCTCAAAGAACTTCACCCTAGGAAGTTACGGCTATCAAATGCCGTCTTTATCACTTGCATCAGTACAAATGTCTGTAGTAAGGGTTCTTTCTTGAAGATACGAGGGGTGATTAATAAGGTCTGAGTCTCACCAAGAAATAAGTTGCACAACTCACATCTTGGGGCATAATTATATAGTATGAAGTCTTTTATTTATTTCCACCAAATTTCAAACCATTGTAGTCATTACTTTTCTGTCGGAGTTTTTTGGGAGCATCAGTAGGTAAGTATAGGTGAAGAAAAGTGAGGTAAGTGTTGAGAAAGACATGGGTGAACTGTGATCAGAGCTGTGTGGGTCGTGTTCCTCATGCCATGAAACATACGAAGACATTGCCAAATGTCTGATGAGGATTCCCTTCGTATTGAGTCAAATTGCTCTGCTGAAAGTCAGATACCAACTCCTTTCTAGTTATACCAACTCCTATCTTTATTCTAACTAGAAAAGAGTTGGTATCTGACTTTCAGCAGAGCAATTTGACTTGCACACCTACTTTATAGACACGCCCCGAAATTTGAGATAAATATGCACCTCTTTTCTTGGTGAGGTCCAAAACCTATTAATCATCTAGCGTACCTATTGCGCAGATATATGTCATCTTGATTGTTTTTAATGATGATGCAAATGCTCATCACCTGTTAGATCAAATTTGCGCCGTATAGGAAACTAGCTGCAGTTTCAAATAATGCACCCGATGTGTCTTTCAAAACGAATGTTCCCCCGCTGTGCTTGATTAGCTGAATCGTGGGTAGTAATAGCTTCGCGACCGACGGAGCTATGAGTTTCCTTTAAGTCCCTGCTTATTGACTCTGCATATTCGACTTAGGGGTGCCCTTTCCTTCAAGTAAGTAGGGAGAACTTTCGACTACGTGCTAATTCAAACTAAAGATAACTATCAAAGAGGTAGCGTCTCAACGGAAAGATGCTTCTAACATCATTATAGACACTGAATCCTTTGAAAGGTCACTGGACTAAGGTGCTGATTACATATAATGGAATCTGGTATGAAGACCTTTGGTAACCCGCTTTGCATTCGTAGGGGACTGAACGATCATTTTGTAGATGGTTCTAGTTTGAATTTATATATTTTGTGTAAACAGGTTCGTTGACCTTTGTAGATACAAATTGTTTGAACACGAGGCATGTGCACAGTAGAGTTATCTAATAATTCGTTTTCGCACTCCGTGTACGGAAACTTTTTTCTGTGTTTTCTGCCAGATTATTTGAATATCAACAAAACGTCAGTAGAGTGGCAGGAAGTCGTTGAATTTGTAGATGCCCGCATATGTCACACTTGCCGACGGAGTGGTAGGAAATAGATGGCAAAGGTGCCAAAGGAGTTAATGATAAAATGAAATGACGCCATTGGGCTGAGCATTGATTGTCTTGAAAACTATCTCTTTACTCATCCGCATCTCTTTTGTAGGTTTGATGCACCTTCATCCATGATGACAGGAGGGGCAAATGGTTTCTCATCATCGACAATGGCACTTGCGTTCTTGGTCCCACGGATTACCATATTTTGCATAGTGATGACGTCACTTCCGTTGAAAGGAACCGCAGCTGTGGTGGAGGAAGTGCGTATAGGTAAGGAATCATTACTCATCTTTTTTCAATGTATATCATTCACCACATTTACAATGAGATGTGGATCCTTGAAGAAATTGAAGTACCTGGAAGTACCATGTCTTCTACGAGAGACGAGGGTCTAGCAGGAAAACAAACACCCGTTGCAAGATAATGCAAGTTTCCGGGAGCTCTGACACACCCGTGCCCTGGTCATGTATATGAATTTCCTGGCTCGGAGTGTACAGTGTACGGTCCTGGATTTTTCCTACCACACCCGGACTTGTACATACCTGGAAATTGCACGGGAATTTACGGGACGCAAAACAGGCCTTCAAAAATATTCAATACGTTCCTAAATAGATTTCGGACATTTTTACCGTTATAAAATATATTCTTTACCCCATACTGGGCCAAAACACGTTACGAAAAAATAACAAACTACTTCTATCACCAGGATAACATTAACTGTGTCCAATTAGAAGCGAAACGCCGTGGCTTCTTTGAAGTTCAAGGGAACGAAGATCACGAGCACTGTTTTACCCGATATTGCAATGTATCAAAGCGTGTACCGCAACGATACGTCCATGAAGAGTCTATCATAGCTTTGAACGTCCTTTGCGTGTCTCAGTCTCTGTAAATCTGTAGATTACTCACGTGGTGCGGATTTTCACTTCAATGGGTGCATGGGATCAGTGACTGAAAATGTGTGGATTGAAGTGTCAAGAGCGCTGCTTGTCTTAACGCAGTGATTTGAGAGAATGTGCGAAAGTAACTTTGTCTTTACTTGCCACTTATGAATCATCAGCTTCTGTGTGCATTAGATCAAGCACAGTAATGTTTCAATGTCAGAAATCCCAGACACATGGCTTTACTTCAATCAATTCAGTACGGAAGGCTTGTCCTTAAAATCATAATGTCATTTGGATATTCTGATTAATGCACACCTTTCCACTAGAGACCACGCTGCTAACGCTGAGCTACCAAAGATGTTACAAATCACTCAAAAATTCCATAGACAAAGAGTGAACTTTTTTATTATTTGTAGTGTGTTTCTCTGTCTTTTAAATCAGACTTTTAGATCTTTCATAAAAAATAGTTATAAATCTAAGGGTCACACTAATTCGATCTTTCTGGCAGTGTTGTCGCTTAGCTATCGCCGTCTAGTGGAAAACAGGCATTACGTTTTGGTTCTTTGAAATTAAACTACGTACATACATTGTAACATAACATCGTCTCCGTGTTTTTAGCCTTTATGGTATGCCCTTTTCACAATCAATATATCAGTTTAACTTGTTCCCGGATCTTTCTGCCGGAGGAGTTGGTGTTCCACTATCTGGGAATTTAATCTCAAGTGAAACATGAATAAGTGCCAGGCCTAGATTTATATACAACCAACGCGTCGGGACGGACGCCTAACGTCTTTAGCGGGGTGGCCCTGAAAGATTGCCGCCCCTGTGTCCCATTAACCCGCTAAATTACGTGACCCCGCGGTGAATTATATCAAATGGAGACCTATTCATTCCAACGGGTAGGCAATATTTAAAAGAAATGCTAGAGCTGTGCAGTATATCATGAGTATTGATGAGAAAAACGTGCATGCCATATAAACAAGCGATCTAATGCTTTCTAATCATGGCAATCAACAGTATGCCTCTCGCCTTTAGCAACAAGTGTTCAACATTCAAAACTGAGTACAGATGGCCCAGATATCAACCACGCTTCACTTAGCATTAAGATATGTCTGCTAAAACGTTGTGAGATGGGATGAATGTACAAGAGATCTAGGTCATCGACTGGGAAACTTGATTATGATACATACAGTTTGATTACTTTCCTTTGCAGGTCTCCAAATTGCACAAAAGGCAGCTACAGCGCTTCGTTTTACAAATGCCGAAAAATCATTGATGACCGAACGCTAAGGAGTTTTTAGTGCATTACAGCGTATTCTCGTAGGTGACATTATTGATAGGCCAGTGTCGAGGTAAAGACCATATGGTTCCCCTTCACCGGTCATTTAGGTGCAGTCTACCTCATTAGGAGCCTTATGGGATAAATCACGAGACACTGAGGGTGGTTTCTCAGTGTGATAGAAGTTCAATAACACAGCTTGATCCATTACAGTAATTGTGGGTCAACGTTAACACAGCTGCTCTTGATTAACACGCTCAAGTCAAATGTATTTTAAGGTTCCACACTTTCTAGCCAAAGTTTGAACTGTTGTACAATATTGAGTTTGGACAGAGTAAGAAATCTGGAAACTGAGGAGGATTATTTCCTCAAAGGAGTGAAAGAGGCAATCTAAATTGGGGCCAATCGACCATTCCTCAACAGAGACGGGGGCCGATACCAACTGCCGGGTACCTTTGACCCTTTATTGACGTCACACTACTGCTCATGTCACGTGACAGGCTTGGGTCAAATTGAGGACCACATGTGCACAGGATTGGTCGAAAGTTTATTATTAAGTGTTTTACTTTGTGTACAATGTTGAGTCATGTCATGTCTTTCTTACGTTTTTCAAAGGCGCTGTATTTGAAGAAAAGAACTCGGAAGAAGAGAACGCGTTGCGGTTGGCGGTGGAAAAGATCAACTCCGACAAGAACGTCCTTCCCACAGTCCGTGTAAAATACGACTTTCTCTATCTGACAAGTCAGGATACATTCACTGCAACAAAGCAAGGTTCGTATAAGACATGATACAGAATGACATATCTAGATATATGATATGAAATGATAGCCTCTTTGTAATAGAGGTGCAGTTTCTCGTTCATATGATATAAGAACAGTGTGAGCTTGCATACAATGTACAAGTTGGCTGTCAGTAAGGTTCTTTTTTATGGAAAGCACGATACATTTCCTAAATCTTGTCGAGGTTTTAGCATCTACAAACCCTCCGAAACGCTAAATTTCAAACAAAATCGTCAAACTAACTTTGGACCATTCAAAAGCCACTGCCTCAAAAGTGACCCCCCCCAATAATACATACAGAAACATAAGATTGATATATAAACTATACATTTTTATTTACATTAGTGTATCTGTCTGTTCTCTTGCATAAAACACAAGATTATAATGCAACGTCGACGTTCATTCTTTCAGGTTGTCATCTACTGGCGGGTGATCCCGTCGCTGTCATCAGTGTGACGTCATGCGTCAACGCTCTTTCTTTACAGTCCGTCTGCGCAGCCTTCCACGTCCCTCACATCCATGTCCCGGATGAACGTTGTGACGTCATTTCCACACAGAGGTTTGCCCTCAGTACGTCTCCCCATGGGAGAGAAATAGACTCTGCACTATCAGACTTGATCGCGCAACTGAAGTGGAGGAAAGTTGTCTTCTTTTACGATGATCAAGGAGGTTTGTGGACATTTTGATACATAGCATTCATTGGTTTATTGATTTATTTACTACTTTAGCATTTTGTATATATATGTATATATATATTTACTACTGTACCAATGCTGTTATCACTATCAGGTCTCAATACATGCACAATGTGCAAAGACTTAACATAGAATCTAACATGTAAACCTCTTTGATGAATGTACTCTCGGTGTTTGCTAATGCCTTTCGTGGGGAGACTACTCAGTGTATTTGTTAATTGTTTCTAGAGTTCAACCTATTTTCTGTTTGGTTTGAAAATAGGGGTGGCCGCGCCGTGCTTTAGTGCTAAAAAATGCACATTTATCTGCCGGTGGTTAGGAAATCAAGACCTGGTAAAACATTGTTAGAATTATTGATTTTTTAGTAATGTGAAATTTAGGGTTCAAACCTCATGTTACGTGTAAATCACATGCTCAGTCAACAAGTGAGTTATCCATTCATTTATTCATTTATCTGATCACTCATTTGTTTGTTTATTCAGGGAACAGCAAAGTTTCACTTGTTGCTATCAACCATTCAAAAAAGGAACGTAACTATGAAACTAACAGAAAGTTAGCTGATTTGGTATTCAAAAGCTGTCTGTGGCTTAAACTCGAACGTGTATTCAGTGAGCTTAATAACGTAGGCCAGGGCCAAGCTATTACTGGTAAATGCCTCCATCCGTTCTAACCACACACCGCGTTATCCCTCCATTACAGGATACATAACTAGGTTTTCCTATTTCAAAGGAACCTTGGAACGGTATTCAATAAGCACCAAATCAATTTACAGACAAAAAAGGCTTTAGCAAGGTCACTCTCAATTATGAGATAGCGACAAAGTTAAAAAAAAAAGTATAACCTATACAGTGGTTGTTATGTAATCATATTAATCATCTTTAGAGCAATATTGATTGTTTCATATGTATTTCTCCCTTTCTTTTATGTTATATAAGATTTTTAGATTGAAAATGACATAGGGCATCAAATTAAGATAAGAAAGACGATGAAACCTCTTGTGCACGTAATGCCTTTGAGGTAAAAGATAATATAGGCCTACTAATACTCGTCTGGTAAATATGTTCTCTTACGTATATGTGATACCACCAAAAGACTTAAAACATCAAATTTAGATGAAAAAGACGATGAAACCTCTTGTGAAAAAAATGTACGTAATGCTTTTGAGGTAATAGATAATGAAGGCCTACTGATACCAGTAAATGTGTTCTCTTACATATATACGATATTACCATACGAATCAAGAGTTAAGTTAACCATGACCCGTGGAGACAATGGGTTCTTTGATACTTCACCAAAACGATAGTCTTGATGTGTGTATAGTTCCGTCGTCTCACACACGAGTGCGCTTTTAGAAACTACCTTCTCATGCAAATGTCCAAGTTCAATTCCTACTTGGATAAAATCTTCTGTCATAACTTTTCATTAGAATAGCACAAAGAGTGGAAGCCAGAGTGCCAAAACACCGTTAAAGACCTTTGTGGGAAGGCTCACGCGGAGCACACTTAATTCCGGTGTGGTAATTGTATATTGGCATATCTCCATTCCAACCTGTACCAGAACATGTCTCAGCTTAAGAGAAAGTGCGTGTAGAATATCAAACATGACCTAGACTAACGAGCAGGCAGGACTAGCTTACAAGAATGTTCGTGAGTCAAACCTTTTTGAAGAGGCATCAAACTTCACTATACGTAAAATCTAAAACCTCACACAAATTAAGATCAAATTATGTGTTAAGAAACGACTCTTTCAAAGTTAGAAACAGGAATCATTATCTGGTAGTTATTCAGACATATTGTTTTCATTAAATATACTTTATTCAAGACTTAATAGCTTGACGAAAAAAACATTATTCATGAAGACATCCACTAAACCTCGCCAAATACGGATTAATATCTACGAACTATCATTATAGATATGATATGAGACACTCATTCCAAATCTTCTTATCAATTTCAACCTCCTATTTGTTTCCCTAGACTCATTAATTTGATTAAAAAAATAAGAATTAGAATTGATCCGTTGTCATGATTTGTCGCAAACTGAAATAACACAAAATTGGGAGCCGGGTAAGATGAAAATGAACTACTGTTGAGAGACACACCTAATAAAACAATAGATGGGCCTCATTCGGTTAATCTTATGATATCAATTTATATTTCTTGACGCCTGAGAATGCTTTATCATTGCTATCATGTCTCCATGTGTCTTAAAAAGATAGAAGACCCTCTAAGGCATACAGTTTTACAATAGTGTTTTAGCACATATTACAATATCGTATCTTACTGCCAGTGGATTTAGCCTTTTGTATTAGAATAAGCGTGGTCATCTATGTATTTACCCTTTTAGGCAAGACTATGCAATAAAGATTTCTATCAAATTATCCAGCCTTTTAAATCTGCAAATGAACCTAAAATCTTCTTGCCAAGCAACGAAAATCTGAACACACGTACGAACTATAAACTTTCACCAACGAATTCCCTGCAGTTTTTAAAGTCCTTCTTTACCAAAGCACGCTTGACTTCCAAAGACCTACTTCGTATTTTAAGTATGCTGATGATTGTACTACAGGGCAAAGGTCACTAAGTGATTGAGATCATTACCCTTGGGCTGTGCAGAGGCGGTGACCCGGTCACCAACTCCTGGCACCTGCCCGCCCTCGTGCGAACACGCAACATCTTCATCATGCATTCTCTATTGAGTAACTGTTAGATGCACAGTCCCATCTTGAGTGATGATTCTGCAAACTGAGAGTGCTAAGTACGCTCTTATTGTAGCTTGCCTTGATGAGCGTCTATGCAATTGCAAAAGTACGACCTGAAAATTTACGGGTCAGTGTTAGAGAGAGTGCCGAATCTGCCAACATTGAGAATCAAGGTTGAAGTGTCACGGCAACCACATGCTTTAAAGCTGATGTTATCGGGAACCGCATGCTTTGACATTCGACGGATGAAGCACAAAAACGATGGTCTCAATTTTGACGTGTTTTAGGTGACCCTTACGATTCTGTGAAGCATATTTTAGATTTTTAAGCTTGAAAGTCATAATGTCTGAGGAAGGCAAGTAGAAAATAAACGGGGAAACTTTTCGATCACTTTCAGCTCCGCATATCGATTTAAAGCAAACAACCAAATAGATATGTTAACATCATGTATGTGGGAAGTCTTGTCTCCACACCGATTTTGAATGTTTATATTGCTGGTAGAAATACATACAAAATATTGCTTTTTTTCAGAAAAGAAACTGTGGCCGCGGGCTAGCCAAATCTGATCGGAACATGTTATCACTCATGAGCATGTTAGCATGTATTGCTTAGTTGATAGGATTTTAAAATCTGTATTCTGTATTTCTATGTTGCAGTTTGTAGCTGACTGTACGAAAGTCGCTGTGCTTTTTGTTGCATCAGCATACTTTTATTTCACTAAATGAAATCTGATCTTTAAGCACACGTAAAGCATTTGTAAACCATACGGATACGTAAAGGCTAGTTTCATGAAAACACACCTGGCTGTTTCGTGCAGCATATATTGGCAGCTATCCGATGCCACACTCAAGTGCAACTTGTTCTAAAACTTCCATTACCATTACCCTCATGTGAAGCGATGCATGGTGGTGATAAGGTAAATATGTTATTTTTAGAGACGTTCGGGGCGTTAAGGGGATTTTCCTACTTCCCACACTTGAACGCGTCGGAAGCCACATGTCAACATAAGCACCGCTTTTGAAGGAACATATGGTTGACATTTCGTTTCAAGTACTGAGGAGATGCCAAACCGCAGTGACATCACTGTTATCAAGTCAGTGCACACCTTCGTTCTTAAGTCCTCTCCTAACTTGTCTCTTGGCTTTACTTTTTTCTTTACCAAAGGTCGATCGCACAAAGATAAATCACCTAGAATCCCCTGAGAGATCTTAAAGCCATTGTAAAATCCATGGTGAGGGTTATAAACGACATGGAGCATTGGACATGGCATGTGGGTGATTGATTGGTAATTTGACGGTATTCGTTTGGGTAAAATGCCCCCCAAGCACGAGTAGGGTAGTTGACGTTTTACATACTGAAAGGTTGTGATTGCGATGGCAATGGCCTGTTACGGACATTCTGATTATGTAGGAGGAGTCCGTAGTTATGATAATAGAGCTCGATGCCACAGCCTAAATCCGCCAACACAGAAATTCAAAATAAAAAACCCCATAGAATTACTATTTGACGGACATGTAACCACTGTCTCATTGGTCGAACCACTAATTGCCAATCTCTCATTGGTCTAATTGCTAATTGTGATGGACAGTCACGATCGGTTTTCCAGAGACATGACTCAACGATCAAACAGAGCAATGTAAAGACTGTTGTTAACGTACAGGAATATTCATACACACGAAACAGTACATGTGCAGGAGCAAGTTGTTAAGACGGTTGCAACTTAAGAAAATTATTTCATGCATGTATAATGATTTTGTGGGCTAAGAAACTGCTATAGCTTTTATCATGTTGTTATGGTTTTTTTCCAGATTTTAACCGAATACAGAACATTCTGGACAGAGGACAGCGAGGATCACTTGACGTTCTAATACTGAATTTCCAAAGAGTACAAGTCTCTAGCGGGTGCGATATGTTTCATGTATTCCTGTCATCTAGATAATATCATAATTATTGTAATAAAAACAAGGGCAAATCATATAGAGTGCAAAATTGACAGAGCAATGCCTATAAGCACAGCATATACATGTACATGGTCATAAGAACACCTATATTCTTCTCGTTTTCTAAATTAGGGTTTATTTCTGGTTCTTCCTCTCTTACATATACTTTTGTCCAATCAGGTCTTTCATAGATCACGTGAGAGATAACGACATCAGTCTGAAGAACGTGGTACTTCTCTGCCGACCAAGTGTTATAGTGGACTTAGTCACAGAGGTAAGGCATACTATTTATTACTCGAGGACTATAGACCAAGCAAGCCAATTGGTCACCAATGTGTCACGAAATAATCGAATTTTACGTATTTGGTAGTAGGACAAAAAGTTGGGCTGCTGATAGAGGTACTAGTGGTTTGTATATATTTCTTTTAGTTACATTATTTGTGAAACTTGCAAACGATAAAAAGAGGGGTATTAGATCTATTGGCCCTTTATTAGGTTCAATTTAACATCTATCTGAAGTCTCTGGTGCTTAGTAAAAGTCCCTCTGTACGTCAATCATTCGGCAAATACCTTGTCTCTAACTTTCCGTTAAGTGGATTGGTCACTTCCCAGCCTGGTTTGGTTTCAAATCTGGTTTACTCTATCCCAATAGGCCACGAAGATGGGAGTCATCAGCCACTCGGATCACTGGATAGTTGTGAATGAGGTAAGTTTTGCAATATTGCATGATTTTGAACTACTAATTTCTTCAATTTTTCTAACGTAACGATCAGCAAATTTTTGGCAACGTTCTAAAAGTATTATGTTCAGGTTGCAAGAATTCCAGGAAATGCACAGACGCTTTCTTGGTTGTCCGAGCATACTCAGTTTTGATACCGTCCTAGAAAGAGGCTAGAGACATTTGTATTCCAGAAACAGACGAGCTGATAGTTTGTAAACAAACGAGATGACTGTCGCCAGTCAAAATCGCAAACCTGGGTTCTAAACGGCTTCTTGATAGGGACATACACATACACACACGCGCACGCACATACACACACACACACACACACACGCGCGCGCGCGCGCGCGCACACACACACACACACACATGTGCACACACACACACACACAATTGCATTCCCGTTTCACTGTGTCAGTCAGTATACATCTTTATAGAAAACCCACACTGTCTAAACATGGATAACGACATGTTGACATTAAAATGGATGGTCGTCCGTTTACAAGCCCTAAATCAATATGACACTTAAGAGTAAATCGAAAGCCATGTGAGACACGGTGATCGTTCAATGTCTACAAGATTAACCTTTTTGGCCCGTTGCCTTCACTTTGTAATTAACCTGTAAAGATCTCTTAAGTAAGGAAAGCCATTACTCGATATTTTTAAGGGACGAGGACTGTAAAGTTTTACGTCGAGACTTGAAAACTGACATCTTCGTTCATACCGTGAAACCACATTGCCTGTAGGATCCGCTAATTTTTTAGTAGTAAAGTTCGTCACCATTTGAAACGGTCGATGTCATTTTACGTGTATTAGCACGACCCATCACTTGAAGTCACTTCAAAATCCAACAAAATCGTGAAGTTTTGTGGTGTAGCGGTTACGGTTTCAGTATTACATGTAGGCATTTCCTTTTGCACTCATTTCTAAAAATGTTCATAAGTTTTTGTATGATTTAGCTCCCCTCCAATGTTATGAGACGCTCGGATATTGTATCTAAAGGGTACGCTACACTGCATCGACCGTTTCAAAATGACAACGACTGTTTGCGACACGGACAGGTCTGTGTGCATTGACGCTAAATACTAGGCATGGCCTCGAGCTCCTTGATATCATAAATTTGATACGAATATTCTAAGCGTTTGGTGTCTGTGTGTCTGTTTGTGAACATCAGCTGGATAACTCGAGAAGCTGTGGACCGATTCAAATGATATTTGGAATGTGGATAAGAGTCGGGAAAACGAAGGTCAATGGTTGATGATTTGTCCCCTAGTGGGTTTCTAAAGTACTGCATCGGAACTTTAGGTTTCAACATCTCGTTCTATGCTACGATAACACAATGCATGTAGTAATCATATCTTTTTCTCTATTTCTACCTTGGTAGGGGATGACTACCGATGATTTGAGGCGTATGAACGTGACGCGAGGCATCGTGACGGTAATACACAGGGAGGGCCCACGGGAGGTGAACTACTCCTCGGAAACTACAGAGGAACACAAGTCTCCGGTAAGAGGAGGGGTAAGGTAGTTAGGGTAGGGTAGGGCAGGGTAGGGTAGGGTAGGGTAGGGTAGGGTAGGGTATAGGGTAGGGTAGGGTAGGGTAGGGTAGGGTAGGGTAGGGTAGGGTAGGGTATGGTAGGTAGGGTAGGGTAGGGTAGGGTAGGGTAGGGTAGGGTAGGGTAGGGTAGGGTAGGGTAGGGTAGGGTAGGGTAATGTACATTATAATATCTTATGGTGCAGTATGGTTGCATGCCCTTCGTTACCTTATATAGCATGATTACTTTAGTCAATTATTAGCCGTACATCACACAGTTTATGAGTGTACCCAAAAGTTGAAATCCCGGTACTAAAAACATGTCTAAATGTTGATTTCAGCTCAGATCCGCCTACGTGTACGACGCTGTGAATGTGATCGCGCGATCTCTCGATCTTCTCGTGAGGAAAGGCGAGAGTTGGAAAACTCCTTCGGGACTGACCTGTGACCTGGGCTCACCTGTCCCGTGGTATGACGGGACGGCATTCCTGGAAAGTCTGCTCAAGGTAATAACCATAAGATCTGCGCATGCTCAGTCATGTGCGATGATGACAATTCTAAAAGACATGAAGAAGAAAACGAAGAAAAAATTAATCTATAAAACATCATTGCGGGCCAGTTCGCCCCCCTCCAACCTTAAAGAAATGTCGTCAAGCCAAGCCTGTGTAATAGTACCATTCCTAGCCATAATCTAGTTTAATCTTTCCAAAAAAGCATGTTACGTTGTTGTTTCGTTATTCTTCTCACATCTGTTGATCACATATGCAGGGCTGTAGATATTTATTACACATACTGCCATTAGCTTAAAACCAACCAAGCTAATGGAAGCGGCTTTAAGTGCACATAAAGAGTCATTCTTAGCCGCGTGAAATGTCGCTGGCGGCAGGGTGTGCATTCATGTTCACCCAATCATGCTCACGCAGCAATAGCTAAGTAACCTGGTCAGATGTATAACCTGGGCTAAATGTCATGGCTTTTAAAGGGGAGCAAAATGCATCGCTGATGCTTGTCGGCAAAATGATATGTCAACGTAAAAATAGACCGGTGCATTTTGCATGGCACCCTGTATGGTGTTGATATCTTTTCTCTGAACAAAGCCTCGTCTTTTCCCCCTTTTTTTTTTCTTGAAACTTTGCTTCCTACCTTTCTAGGTTAAAAATATGTGTGTTCTTTTGAATAAGTCTTTGAGCATGAGTTTACAAATGAAGATTTCGCAAAGATGGTTATGTTTTCGGTGCTGAGCCATTTGTGTTTGTTTTATTTGTTGACAGCATAACTCGAGAAGCCGATGATAGATCTTTATGATATTTTGTATGTAGATAGTTGTGGGCAGAAAGGACATGTTCAATTACGGCCCACATACTTCAGCAGAACTGGTAATGGCAGATAGCTCTTCTTGTTGTTTTTTTAAATCTTCCAAACTGATAGTAAAATCCTTTGTTCGAAAATCTATTACATTTCACAATACCGTATTCCACAATAGTGCATTTCTTTGCTTAAAGTCATTCTTGAAACGAACGCTTCAAAAGACAAAATGATGTCCCTCAATGATGGTGAACGTGCTGCAGGTCAATCAAGATTTAGATTGAACAGCTTCATAGATCCACCTATAATTGATGTTGCATTTCTTTTGGAAACGAGGAAACGACGAAGGTAAGTTTCTGCTTTTTACCGCCTACCTCTTTTTGCAAGGCTCATCAACATAACTCCGGTTTTGTTACCTCAAATCAAAATAGATAATTCTTCTGCCTTCCATTCAAGTTTAAAAGATTTTGATCTTTATAGAAAATGTTGCAAAGGTTATCATTAAATTGCTGAACTTTGATCCAACACATTAAAAAACATGCACCCAATGACTTACTCCTGCAATCTTACACATACATCATTGCCAAAAAAAAAAAAAACGAAGTCAACAGTGGGTCAGCTAGAAATTCAATGTCTTAGGGCGTGTTGGAACAGATTTATTGATAAGCTATTTCCTATCTTAACTACTAGCCTGACATCCAGGCTATCGTGGGTTGGCCGGGCTTTCTTTGGTGTGGACGGTCGTGACAGGATCTTTGGCACATTGGGGTTGTTTGATATAATCAGCCAATCAATCAATCAATCAATCAATCAATCAATCAATCAATCCATCAAACTTCATTGCACAACAGATGTAACAGGTACAATGTATGGCTAGTCTGTAGGTGGTACAAAATATCAATACATATAATCATGTATTTGCTTACTAACAATGCTAATTAATGCTACGAAACTTAAGACTAAACACTACGGTATGATTATACATGATATGAGTATAATCGGCCATACACAGGAATCCTAACGCCCTACACCGCTACCATGTGCCAAAAATTAGCCCGGCGTCTGAAAGCTCTTTCTGTCCCGAAGAGATCCCGGTCAAACCACAATAGCCTGCATGCTAGTTCACCACCGTCTCGGCGTCTACAAGTTGCACCAAAATAAACCGTTGTTTGGGGCAATCCTGTTCAACAGCCTGGCGGGTTCTAGTGCATTGTCCATGCCAGAATCCACCAGATTTTCTACATTAGGTCGGACAACATGGCGCCAGAAACTAATGATTTTCTGTAGACTATATTTAGATTAAGAACAAGATGGTCTTAGTAACGCATGTCGGCATATGAGTGGTCAGTCGGACACTACAGGTCAGCGGAAATCAGAATTACAAACTTTTAAGTGGTGTGTGGACAAAAGGTCACTCTTGAGTTGTAAGGAATGGAAAATGCACCCAAGAGGAAAATTGCCCCCTGCTTCGGATATTAAGAAAGGTTTCGGCCCAGAAGGAAAACAGTGGATTCTGAGTTTGACATATTGACTCCCTCACACAAGATGTCAGAGAAAATAGACAAGCCCTGACTGTCCATTGAAATGAGCAGTTCATAAAAAAAAAACTACATTTTCATTTTGCATTGGTGCAGGGCAATACACAATAGAATTTTTATTTTCTATTTTTCTACCAATTTAAGTTGGAGCGAGTTGTGATATTGTGCACTATGTTTTTTTTCTTAAGGCCACAGCAAGTAAATTTTATGGATGACATCCTCCGCAGACTCTAAAATTAATGAGATAGGGCAAAAAAAAAACAAGGCGGGCCAAAAAAAACAAGATTCCTATATTTTCAAATTTTGAGATCATAAGTCTTGTTAAACAAGAATTGAGGCGACGAAATATGATATCATGACCAACAGGTCTTTTATTCCTGTATTCAACCAATGAGGTTTCATATTTAATCTAAAACCTCCTTGATTTAATGTAAACATGTCCTTGTAGATGTGTATACATCTCAATAGACTAACTACAAAAAATGCAGAAAAGAGCTTGTTGCACCATCATCTGAAGCAACTACACTGGGAATTCATATGCGATGAAACACCTTGTGTATACAGCTCAATTAACTAGACCCCTCCCCATTATTTATATAATGTCCTTGCTAGAACAAATGCTGAAAACAGCTTGTTATTATACCATCATGGGCAGGAACTACACTGAGTATTCGTATGCAATGAAACACCTTAGACTGTCAACATTAAACTCTTCTTGAAGATGTGTATACAGCTCAATTAACTAGAACAAACGCAGAAAACAACTTGTCATACCATCATGGGCAGGAACTACACTGGGTATTTATGTGCAATGAAACACCTTAGACTGGCAACGTTTACGATATATTTGACAATTTTTGGCATGTTGACCACCGTCGGAGGGCAATGAAATTTCTTGTTTTTTATTTCGAAATCAGGCGAAAATTAATGAGCGCGCTGATGTCATCCATAAAAATTACTTGCTGTGGCCTAATCTTCATTAAAGATTAACTTTCTTATAAAGTGACTGATAGACGAGCATATTACGGTTAGAAAAATAAACATGTAATCTATCATTTCACTAATGGAAAAATGCTGTTTTATACAATTATGCAGTATGCTGCTAACGACAAACAGAGTGGAAGCCTGCCGGGACGTAAGGCAGAAATGGTGTAATAGGGTATTTGGAGAACTGGAAGTCAGGTTTGGTTCTGGTCCGATGTTGTAGACAAACAGGAAGCGATTATGTGCATGTATAGCATAGTTGATGACTCGAGATGACTCGCGGCTACACCCACACAGTTACATCAGGTCGTGGGGGGCCCATTTAAAACTTCATTTTGCTGTGTTTGACGACAGGTCGATAAAGGGAAGATCCTGGGTGAAAGCTCGTCAAACGAGTCGGTGACGCGTGCTGATGTGGCGTTTCAGATCCTACAGGTCAAGTTCACGACTAACGGGACCACTATGGAACAGGTAAGTCGCCGACGTCATTCTAGGTCCGCCATGTTTACTCCATGCGTAGTAGAAAATGCCGTCAAAAAAATCTTTCTTACAAGCTGAGCAGTTATTTCATAGAAAAGCGATCATAGACGGAGTAAAAAGAGCAACTAATTTTTCCATAACCCTTGAAATTTTTCTGGCGTAGAAAAATGGCTTTAAAGAAGTCGTTTTGAGGAACAAATTGCAAAGCATCAACAAAATGGATTTTTTCATGACCATATTATAACGAGTTTTCTTTCACATACTGAAGGACGCTGTTTAGACTGGTGAAACGATGACACAAAAAAACACTATGAAAATACGGTATCATAATCAACATTTAGTCAACCAAGAAATCAAAGGCCCGAAGAGAACCCGACACTACTTTCATTGTTTATTAACAGTCATTGTTATCAATATTTGTATCATGGATATTACAACGTGTATTATCTATTATCGCTAACTGGACCTCGATGTATTACATATTGCCTACTGCCATTTTATTTTAAGTGCTCTACAATGTGTAAATACAAAATGAATAATCTGCAAAATTGGTTACTTTGGATAAGATATTGCACTACTGATATGTTTATCTGCATGTCTTCCTAGATCGGCACCTGGGACCCTGTGAACCACCTGGAGATGTTCCAAGTGCCGTACCCGAAGGATGTCGGCCTGCAGAACGTCCGCTTGCGGGTGGTGACAACTGAGGTATGATGCACGACAGATACTGCGATAGGACATCTGTCGGTAGCCTCCTTCGCAGACTTCCTATAACGGCGGCGTATATATATTGGGAGGGGGGGGGGCAAGGTTCTCTAATGCCTGCAAGGGAGTTGTGCAGCAAAGGGAGTTGTGTAGCCGAGGGACGATCCTTCGCAGATTTCTATAACAGCGGCGTTTATATATTGGGAGGGGGGCAAGGTTCTCTAATGCCGGCAAGGGAGTTGTGTAGCCAAGGGAGTTGTGTAGCCGAGGGAGTTGTGTAGCCGAGGGACGACCGCCGTCTATATCCATATATATGGATATAAACGACCGCCGTTATAGGAAGTCTGCGAAGGAGGCTAATCTGTCGGTACAGTGCAGAGCTTGAGTTAGCTTCCCATACAGTACAAGAGGTTCTCAACGTTTTACCTCCGTTAAAAAGGAAAGAATTAGTGTGGCTGTTTGTATGCCTTTCCACCCAGATATTTACATGCTGAGCACGTCGGGACACTGGCAGAAAGTTAAGTCACAGGTACCAGAAAGGTCCTAGAATAGGATATCTCATTTTCAGTGTTCAATTTTCTGCTGCACGTATGTATTTATGTCTGCGGCGTATTTAGGACAGTGGAAAAAATGCATAATCAGAGGTACGTTGATAAATCAGCGGCACATTCGCAACAATACGAGAAAAAGAAGCTCACGAAAACCTTAAGTTTTCAAGGAGATATGAGATCTGCGACTCCATCAAAAAATGATCATAATCGAACCAAGAGGGTGTCATGAAGAATGAGGCAACATTTTGTCGGCATGCCTGTCCTCATCTGAACTCGACAGTAACTATTACCATTTGAATGAATGTATGTATCGCCTCATTCACTCCATATGTCAGCTGTCGAGGCCGACTTTCCAAATTAGCTATAATGTGCACTACGTGCTGCCATACACGTTTTTCATAATAGGTAAAAGCTTCTAATCAATGCATGGTTCTCTCGACTTCGTTTTAACTATGACTAATTTTTCGCAACAGCTAACACATATGTCCTGTTGTGGCAAGAATATTTCAGTAATGGGTTGTCTTATGCCAAAAATATCCCTAAAAGTGTTTGTCCGTAAGATATATATTACCATACCCATTCGTGATTATGCTTTCTCCTTTGTTTTCAACACAACTTGCTGTTATGCGATATAACACATCAGTCCGTTGATGAAAGTTAGACATCCAGGTAGTCTGATGAAAGTTAGACATCCAGGTAGTGTTATACGCCAATATAACACATCAGTCACTCTTTAGCGAATTCTAGACAAAAATCCATGCATTAGATCATCTCTATTTGCCACCCATTTTCTCAATACTTACTCAAGGCTGACTCCTCGTTTTGCAGTCAGGTTGTAATTGCTATTTTATATACATGTTTTAGTGCTGTTTTTTTCTACTGTTGCCAGAAAGGCGACTGATATGCCTCAGCATTCGATGATGACGTTGCAATGCCAAACTCTCGAGAGTTTGCGATACTTGCTGCCCGGCAAAGCAACATCTTTAATCAGTTTTTTTTACAAGATGGTGTTTACTTCTTCCAGGATATCCCCTTCGTGTTTAAATCGGGGGAGGAAGACAACCCAAAGTTCATCGGCTTCTCGATAGACCTTCTGGACGAACTGTCCAAACTGCTCGGGTTCTCTTACGACATCTATGAGGTCGCCGACCGGAAGTACGGGGCCCCAAAGCCTGATGGGAGTTGGAATGGCATGATTGGAGACGTAGTCAACATGGTGGGTTCACCTTCTATTATATGTACGTTTTCTTCGGACGTTAGTCAATTTTCGTCCGTTTCCACGGAAAAAAAGGTTTTGGCCGTATTCTAAAAGGCCAAATCAGGTGAAGAAGAAGCAAAATTTATATGCCTTAAATTGCATAAAAATCGGAAAACGGATACTTATGTCGTAGAATGTCAAAACCAGCTCCAAAGTTGATGAACAAAACTGAAGAATTATTTGGAATACCATACTCTGTGTGTTTTGCCATTCATTCATTCCATTGGCAACCCTCCTGTGATCTCTTAGATATTATAATGAAGGCAACCTTTTTGCCAAACTATTTTTCGCACGCTCACCTTTGTTTCGGAGTTCCCAGATGATATCATCCATATACTTGAACCAACATGGCCTTAGTGTAGACCCTTTTTCGTGTTATTCATCAAATGTCAACGAGAACTTGATTACTTTTTTATTACTGTTTGGGGCTCAAGGTTCTGTGTAAATGTTCCCTGTGACCTTAAGATTTTGCAGCTATCTACAAATGCTGTTGCAAATGAGCCTTATGTGTTCCTTTGCCCTTTCTTCGCATGTTGCATATCAGAAAGCACACCTTGCCATCTCGGCTATGACGATCACCACTCAGAGGGAGACTGTTGTGGACTTCCCCAAGCGCTACATGGACCAGTCCTTCGGCATTCTCACCAAGAAACCAGAAATCAAGACTAACAACGTCCTTGGCTTTCTCGGTAGGTGAAAGGCTCTATTTTTCTATTTTTGAAAGGTGCCAAATAATTTGCATGAAATGGTTAAGAATTAAAAGTAAGCGAAAGTACTTATGAATAAACTTTTGTAAGACTTAACACCCCCAGCACTTGAAACAATTGAGACTAAACCAAATTTTCGGCTGACTCTATCACTCTATCGGAATGGACCCGTCTACTACTGCTTCCGGGAAGTGACGTTAGAGGCACGTGACTGCCGCACCGGGTCGTTAGTGTCTGTTAACCTATGTCAACCCCCGTCTCTGTTCAATGTCAAAAATAGGATTTGAGTTTGTATAAGTATCGCATCAAAATACGGTAAAAAATATAATGTTTTTCTTCAGCTTCGTTCTGAACAAGTTTCATTGCAGTCTTTTCTGCATTTTACCATCCTTCTTTGCCCTTCAGGAGTCCCAGAGTTGTAGAGATTATAATGGTAACTTATCTGTACATTCAGATGTACGAATCCATCGAAAGAATATATCTCTCTAGCTATGTTACGCGGAATTGGTTTCAAGAGAGAAGACTGTAGATTTGTTCGAGATAAGGAGTTTAAACGGATTTCTTCACGCTTTCTCACGTCCATTTCAGATGACTAATGTAATCGAAAATGCAACTTTATTCCTGCGTTTTGGAGCGTGAAATTGCCAGATGGGAAATTTACGAGTGCGCTAGACCTTGATGTTACGTTACACATGCCAATTCCGTTCAAAAATACAAATTATCGAATATGTAGTTTTGTTTGTCATGCGCCATCAAACACAACAAAATATGTATTCAATGGAAGCCTTCGATGCAACCGAAATGCTGATCCTTTATGCAGAAGTCTTTTGTGGGTCACCAATCAATTTCAACAGCAAACCCGAATAGAGTAAAAGGTATGAAACTATGATGTTTTAGAGGCAACTATAGGTCAAAAATACCAGCAGCACCAACGTATTATTCTATGTAATCTGAAATACTGACTGCATATTACTCCCCATAGTTAGATAGGCTCGTTACATGCCAAGTTGTTTACCTGCACGGTTAAGAATATGCCTGGCTGTGGATACGGTCTAGCTAGATAACTCGTTATCATCACTACACGTTAAGTGGAATTTACCAATGGCGCAAAATGCCAGATAAGTCTGGCAATATTTCTGGTTTTGCATTTAATGTTTTCGACAACTATTATCAGACTCACCCGGTAGTAATCCTCATTGTTAAATCCCACCTTCTGTGCAGTGTATGTTTTAAACATCTTCAAGTATGCCCGCTTCTTATGTGACGCCAAAATTCATTTATGGCGAGCCTCTGTCAGTGGATTTTTTTTAGATATGATAAATATTTAACAGACTAAAAAAACTATATAGAGGCTCAGTTTGATAATCTTTCTTTGGGTCATGACCATACTGAAGCCCTTTCTTGCTTTCTCTCTTAAAATGTGCACGTATGATTTGAGTAATTGCCAAATTACGAACATGGTGACTGTACCTGTGCGCTTAAGATCTGTGTCATTGCTTGCCTTTATTTTATCTCTGTCACGCTTCACGCCTAGCATCTTATCATTAGATAGTACGCCGCGCACACCAACACGAATTCGTTAACATACATGGCAAAACATAGTTTAACTTTAAGTTTAGGGACGAAGAGGATAAGTAAGTAACTAACTCTTGTTTAACCAATGACAATGTACATTTATCTATTGATGAACCCTTTTATGAAATCGTTAGTTTTTAAGTATTGTTGTACATCTCCATCGTTTAAGTACTTCAGTTTTTGTGGTTTTCGTTGAACGTCATTTTCTTACGATATCATGCATGTGGAATTTATATTTGTGTACGCTAGCACTCCTATATCTTCTTCCTAGGAGATTGAACTCCAAGCTAGCTATCAATATAGTGGCACTAGCATTACAATTACTACGCTGGTAGTACGGCGAAACTACCGGCAATGATTTCGAACGATTTAAAACGGCCGATGGAATGGTTACGGCGCTTTCACATTCCTCGCACGATTTAGGTATCTTGGAATTTGCGGGCAATGAGATAAACAACCGCCGACAAGGAACTTAGAAAACTTTTCCGTAACAAGGCAGCTGGATTTCTAACGCCTCACTCGCTCAAGAATACCCTCAATCTATGCTTGCACGACAATCGTACGACTGTGCCCGTGGTGATGTTGCACACAAACGCCCCCTGTCGAATTTAAGGACTGTTCATTGTGTAGATGTGGTCACGGGGAAAGCAAAGATGGTGGCCTTCCTACCGCGATAATCACATGCAAGATAGCCTCCACCTCCTAAAACATGAAGCTCCTCCAGCACGTCATGGATAGACAACGCTGAAGCACATCCTGGATATCCAGGACCTGCAGTCTTGCTCGCGACATGTTCTGGATATCCCGTAAGTGCTTCAAAGCAACTTTGGGATAAGGAGAGACTTCTGGACACAACATATCGTGGGGGTGAAGTTTACCTTGTGGACGTGTGGGGCTGCATTGTGTGTGTGTGTGGGGGGGGGGGGGCACTGCTCACTGTGGGGGTGGCATTTTAATGGTCTTTAATTGTTTTGTTGCTTGCGAGCGCCCCTATCGATACTGTGCAGGACTGTTCAATGTGTACACGTGGGGAGCATTGTGCAGTACTGTTGTCAGTTGGCACTTTAATAATTTTGGTGTCAATTAGCGCCCCCTGTCCAATTTTTGCAAGACCGTTCAGTGTGTACGTGTGGGGCTACTATTTGTTGCTCATGAGCGCCCCCTGCCGATTCTGTGCAGGACCGTTCAGTGTGTACGTGTGGGGGTGCATCGTGGGGGCGCTGTTTACTGTGGGGACCGTGCTGTTCGTGCTAGACCGCATCACACCGCACCTCCTATACAGCGAAGGTGGGAACGAGACACCAGGAGTCAAACTTAAGGACAGCTTCTGGTTCATCTACAGTTCGTTAGTGCAGCAAGGTGAGTAGACGACTGTATTTCCACAACAAATCAAACCCTTGTAAGCTTATTCCCCTGCAGTTCCACTATAAGTTGCTAGGGGAAGAAACCCACACGACTTCTTCCTTATGTCACTTACGTCACTGAAAAATCAACACCATAGCATGTCCATGACGAAAGTTCTATTTTACACGATTATCTATACTACTCCCTCGCAAGCCATTAAGTGTATTTCGCAGAGCAGTGTCGTAGAGCCATCTAGTGGTTTGCATACGCCTGCACGGTCTACCTCGTACCTGACCCCACAGGTTGGGACTGGAGTCCGCAGTCCTTTTCCTGCAGGCTCCTGAGCGGCTTCTGGTGGCTGTTCTGCCTCATCATCATCTCCACCTACACCGCCAACCTGGCAGCCTTCCTCACGGTCACCCGGATGGAGACGCCCATCAAGTCTATCGACCAACTGGCATCCCAAACGGTCTTACCGTACGGAACGGTTAGGTAGGCCTATGTTGGATTCTTTTTCCACAACTGTGCAGATTTGCTTTTATCACGGTCATCAGGAGGGAGGCGCTGATGAAGTCTTTCAACCAACTGGGATCGCAAACGGTCCTACTGTGCAAAGCGGTTAGGTAGGTGTTGAAGATATGGATTCTTTGACGTCAGCTTACTGCTATCACGTGTAGTTCTCCTATCACGGTAACTCAGGTGGAGACGCCGACGCCTACTGTCTTACCGTACGGATTAGGTAGGTGTTTTTCAAAAACGGATCTTTTGGGCAAGTTTGGGCCTCAACTGGGCAGAAATGTCGAATTGCTCTTCATCACGGTCACACGACTGCCTATGGATTAGTCTCCGGGCCAGATATGTCATATTGATCTCACAAAGCTACAGACAAGGTAAGCTTTCACAGAAAGAATTATCTTTAGTCCTTACAGATTAGAAGACTTTTTTTTCATTCTAACAGTGGCTAAATGACCTTGAAGATTCATGAAGTGACGATAAGGTTCTATTTCCTTTAGTGACACCAGCCTGACGACTACGTTGCAGTCGTCTGACATCGACGTGTACCAGAAGATGTGGCGGTTCATGAACGGCAGCGACCCGCCCACGTTTGTGGAGACGGCCGATGAAGGTTACCACTTATACATAGATATAGATAAAAACGTGAAACTCTTGTATTTTGGACCATCGATACAGCAAATATTGGAAGTTGCAAATTCGTGCCATGATACGTGTGACTTGGCATTAGCCAACGTGCAACATCAGTGTCTATAGGATTAAAGTGTGGATGAACTATATAAAATGAGAAAGCAGTTGTTGTTTGGTTCTTGTTGTTTTTATGCAAAGCCATTGATAAATTTCAACCTAACACCTGACAATACATTGAATGCAGAAAATACATAATCATTTCAAGTGATGCGTAAATGATTTAACATATTGAAAACATCTTTCTTTCCTGAAGAAAAAAAAATCTCAACTGAGTGTTTCATTCGACCGACTTTTTTGTGACCGTCTGTCACCTTCCTCGAGGTAAATCTGAATTTTAGACTGCAGCTGTAGGTGTCGCTGCTAACAGATGCGGTACCAAAAGCGAAATATATTTCTTTCCTGATATGATCAGGTTTTGAAAGAGTCCGAGAGGGAAACTACGCGTTCCTGTGGGACGTCGCCATTATCGAACACATCGCGCTGAACGACCCCACCTGCAGCCTAATGACGTCAGAGAGCCACTTCTACGAAAGGGGTTATGGGATAGCTCTCCAGCAAGGGTCACCTTACAGAGAGGACTTCTCTTTTGGGTAAGTTTTGTTTTTGAAGGAAAAGGTCGTTCATAGACTGAAATCTTACAAAAGTGATTCAGTATCAATATGCAAACTAACTCCATTAGTTTAGCCTATATATGTATTGGTCCGGTCGAGTGACCTATAACCTCAAAATGTTCATCTTGTAGCTGTGTCACAAAGTCACGAATGTTATACATATTGTCGACTAAAAATGGTTTACACAGTTACTCAACACTAGAGATACCATTCGTAGATCCTGTTGAGTATTGATTGTAAACGTAATATTGATAATCACGATATTGCATACAAGCGTGGTGAGGTGGGTGTCTCACTGGACCAAAGTACGCCTAAACATTGCGCCATCTTAACAAATCTGTGCCAATTTTCCCTCGCGGTCACACTGCTGACCCACAACGCATGTGCGTATGAAGCCCAGATGAGCAGGTTATTTAAGATCGCAGTGCTACATGCAGCTAAATCAAAACCAATGCATGTAGAATTATCAAAAATGCATCAAAAGAAATGTCTATTGATTCAACAGATGATACTTGGCGCAACATAGGTAAGATAGTATGAAATAATAAATTGCGCCACTTTGCGCCATTTCCTGAGTTGATATTTCTTAAATAAAAAAAAAGGGAAAATACAACGCAATTTCAGGAGCTAAATTGGTGCCCATCCGCCAGTTTGCGAATGCGGGGCGCAATTTGGCGCAAACAGGCACGGTCCAATGAGATACCCGCTTAATCAAATCGATTTCTATTTCACAGCATTCTACAGCTTCAGGAGAACGGAATCCTGGAAAGGCTGAAGGACAAGTGGTGGCCGAAGTTGGGCAAGTGTTCTCTCTCCACGTCTCACACCAAGACTGTGGCTACGGAGCTCGGCTTGGACAGTTTCGCAGGCGTCTTCTACGTCCTGATGCTAGGGACGCTACTCTCTGTGTCCATCTGCTTTGTGGAAATCTTGGTCTATATGCGAAAAGGAGGAGACTACGATTGGAAGATGGTAAGATGATAGAGGCATTTTCACGCATTCTATTACGGGGCAACACAGAGGGCAAGCAACGTCGTAAAAGCGCATGCGTACTGCAAATGACGTAGCTTGCAATTGTATTGATCTCTCGCGAGAAAGATTCTCGCGAGAATGTATGTATTGGGACTAGTGTGGAGCTAGCTACGTGTGACTTTGCATGTGACGTGAGCATGCAAAATGTAGGATATCTACTTGTTTTACGCTATTTATGATATAAAATGTTGATTTTTAATTTTGGCTGTAGATGTAGGATATAACTGGCGTGTTGTTGCTAAAGCATATCAACTTTTCAGTTCACTTGTAGAAAAAGAAGACAGCCATCGAGAAACGAGACAGCGGACACCCTAGTGGAAATCCATCGGAGGGAGAACGGGAACGTACAGGTCACCACTACTGTAGAGTTCCCTCCCAAACCCAGCACCGTCCCCTCAAGCATCATCGACAGAGGCTCCAGAAATAACCTGAACGGACCTGAAAACTTCAAATGCACAACATTGTAGCTCGCTTACACTTTAGAGCTGTGCTCTATATTTGGACGTGTCGCTTGGAATGCTGGGAAAAGCAGATGGCGGTAGTTTTGTTTTGAATGCTGGAGACACCGTTGAAACTCTTGTAACGGCAAACGTTCGCGTAACGAAACTAGTCTCGTAGTCAGTTGAGGGTAATACTTACCAGTTACACGCTCATTGATCGGAGGCAATAGCTATAAGAAGTGCCATAGCTACTAGTTCTGCGCTCTTCGCTTTTTTTCAATCAAGAAAGGCTCAGGCAAAAACAGCTGACGGATCGGAGCGGGGTATACAATCAGCCATGTTCGCGAACTCATCTTTGCCGCATTGCCGCCATGCGGCAAGAAGTAGTAGTAAAGCTCATTCACGCCCCGGGAAGGTATCTTAGGAGTAACCAAAACGTCCGCCATGATAATTTTCTATAGAATGTGCCACAGTAACATTACTTTACAGCTAAGCAGTATGTTTGATACATTTGAAAACATAGCGGCTTGCCTGTATATTGTATATTGAAATTGGAAGTTGGAAATTTGGATTTTATGGTGTAACAGGCTGCTTACCGACTGGGATACCAAAGAGAAGTTGGGACGGGAAGAAAAATTGTAAAAGCACTATAATTCATCAAAATTTACAAAAATAACGTCAGGCACATAGTTTCATAACTGATTTCGTCAAATTTTGTAACCTACAATATTTGCGAAATAATGAAATCTTAGGTGTGGCCGGCTATTTCGCAGAAGCAATTGCAATACGTCCATATTGGATAGGATTGTAAGAAATGAAACAATGCTGTTGGGGTGTTATCATGTATCTAGGCTAATAAGAAGTGATTTTTTTGTGCATTAAAAGAAGGATGATAACGATATACCGTGGCAAGGTCCAAATCCCTGCGTTAACTAACTTGAAATAGTGGTGGATAGTATAAGTTACTGTTGAAAACAATAAAGAGGGAAGTTGACAATGTATTGTTTATGTTTATCACTGTTGTGGATAGATTTCAATGACATTGTTGGCCGATCGTTACCTTTCTTTGAAATATCTTCTTTAAAAATAGTAATAAACAATGTAGGCTGTTGTCTACAACATATCATCGTTGGTTACAGTATATCTAGTAGCGATTACCCTTGTTCAATGTTTCACCATGAATGTTAAACTTTGATATTTGATAAGTTTACAATGACAATGATTATATAATAAGGAGATTTGCCATTAAGGGTGCGCATGCGCAGCAACATGTATTGTGTCTAATATGTAAAATATTAAGGCCCTTACTTATACACAGTTCTTGTCTCGACTATGGTCTCGAGCTACTTTACAATGTCCAGATGTATTTTCTTTGTGTCTCAGGGGCCAACACTATTGTTTGTTATATTGAGTTTGTTCTGTACTATTCATATGTTTAATTATCATTTTATGACCTTTATTTATCATCTGAATGTAAGGGCTCCCTTGGAAATCAGCTGCTGAGTCAGCTGAAGGGACTACCCTAAAGATGAATAAGTAAAAAAAAAAAAAAAAAACACCTTTAAGATATTACCCAGAATGCATTAAGCTGCACATGCGTACTTAGAACCATTATCCTCCTTACCATCACCTCCTTCTCGTGACGAGGGCATACGTATTGCTTGCAACCAATGATATTACTCGAACATACAGATCGAGAAAGATGTGCGCAATTTAAAATAATTGCGAGCAATTTTACAAAGATACCATAAGTGCTTGATCAAGCCTTTTAATCCACGAATCACCCAATCTCCAAGCAGATCTTTAGGTTGCGAAGACCGTATCAAGCTCCTTCTTCCAGTTGGGTACGGTCTTTGCAATCCATTGAGCCTGCTTGGAGGCTACGAATCACCCCTTTACGTGTATTGATATATCTGTACCTTTTATGTATATGCCAACATACTTGTTCGAAAAAAATACCAGATGTGAAGAATGATGGGGCTGAAAAAATATGATGTCAATATTATGCAACAAAACAATAGTCTGGTAGTACAATCGAATGTTCCTTTGACTTTGTATGGCTGTAAATTTTGGAAAAAAAGTAAAATGTAATGATAGTACTTCACTTGTTGTCAATAGCTTCCTGGAACTACTTCAAGATTAAAACATATTTGTGGAACCATGCCGTGTCACGATCGTTAATGAATCGTGTTCTTTTATCATTTCTCATACACGGTGTAACAAGTTTTAAAAAAAAGAACATTTTTTTGTGCGAGGAGCGCATGTAACACCGCCCATAGAGGCGCCGCCTACATTCATGTATATATCAGCTCTTGTACGTTTCCAGTATGCATACATGTGGACATTATCCGTTTTCCCTTTGGATGTTTAATTGTTAATCTGCTTAACATGGAGTAAGTGACTGTCAGAGAAGCCCGGTCGTCCCTCAAAAACATAAAAGATCTTTCACCCCAGCATCTGCTTGGAGATCTTATCCGTTTAACAGCAACTTTGGACTATTACCTGACCGTTTATCAGCTTATATAATAAGCATATATGGACACCATATATAAATAAGAAAAATACCACATAGATATGAAGTTATAATGTTTAATGATAGGTATTGTAATGATGTCCTCAATATGAGTACAAGTTTATTCAAAATTGACGATCATGCCATAGTAATTGTAAGTTAAAATAACGATATCATTTGCGATGCGTATTGCATTATGCATTGGGTAATATAGCTTAATAATACGAGTAGCGTTGTGTAGAAATATCAAATCAATATTGAATGTAAATCTACAGGACACTGTTGATGATAGAATCAAATATGTAACGAGTAATGATAATTGTTTTGGTCTATCCGTCGCGAGGCGCCTAGATTGCGATTTTCTATGCAGGTAAATTTGCCACAAACACGTATTTTGCTTTACATTTGCCTATTTTTCAAAATCCCCTGTTTCATACAATACAGTGAATAGATGCAAACAGGCATTTCATGTATTTTGTATGCCCTATGTTTTTTTTTTAATGTCCAGGAATTAACATATTAAGCTGCTTACAAATCTTATATGTCAGCTAAAAAGGTTTCCGAAGATCTAGTATACTAGAAACAAAATGGCAAAAGGGCATTAAAAGGGTAAACGTTGATAAATGGTAGATTATCCAAAGGTATTGTCTTACGTCTATTGACTTGCAGCTATTGTTAGAAAGACCACGTTGATACTAACATATTATAGCCACATGCACCTGTTACTAGCCTGGGTACCAGATTAACGCGGGCCGTCAGCCGGTTACTTCGGCGGGTCAATGCAGTATGCCCGCCGGATCTAAATCAGCGCTCCGGGGAGTTTTAGCGCGAGGGAGTTTTAGTCGGCGCGCCCTAGGGTTGGTCAAACTTCCTTTGGCTTCAACTCCCCCCCGGAGCGCTAACTTACATCGGCGGGCATACTGTTTTGGGCCGCCGAAGAAATTGACTGCCGGCCCGCGTTATAAATTAGTCTAGCACCTCTAAATGACTCTACTGAACAGAAGAGAGGTAAGGCCAGTAGATTATGTTAATGAGAAAGTACAACACCGGAAAGGCAATACGGGAGATGAGGTCCATTCTTCCCGACATGCCCCCGAGTTTCCGTCCTGTTGCGGCGTGTTCGGGCTTCACAAAGTCAGTCATCGGGATGGACTCCGCACCGCCATCGGGCCTGGCCACGCCGTCGTCCGAAGAGCTTTGGTCGTGGCTGCGGTGAAAGAAGACGACAGCAACGGTCTCGAGAAGGGCGAAGAAGATTAACGTAGTATCGATGGCCATCCATATGTCCAAAAGCGTCATGTAGGCGACCTGGGTACATTTCAGAAAGTTTTATTAGACTTTTGTTAATATGATATATTTGTAGCTTACTTTAAGCAATACCTTAGACAAATGAAGACAATTCACGTGTAATGCTTTTTGTCTTCGGAGATGCTTATTTGCAATCAGATCACGTGATATTCAAAGTGCACAAAGTTCAGGCTCCACAGGATATTGTTATATTGAGCTTGAAAGTAAAGACAACCCACAAGAGAACACACACCAACGTGGAACGCTGCAAACTCGTCTAGGCCACTTAGACGTAAACTTAGACCACAGTGCATCGCGGCTGCACATGTGCATTTGGAACCATGCTTATTGCTTTTTATCGAATAATCTTTTTCCACTTGCAACAGGCACAACACTCATGACAGCACTTCAAAAGTTAACAATATCGATACACTTACGTTTGATAGTAGCAGAGCCCTGGCCAGCGCAGACAGCGCCACGTGACCGAGAAGAAGAAGGATGCCGATTAAAATGCGCGCATGCGCAAGACGCACGGGAATCCAGAACGAGATCCAGGAAGAGATGACCAAGAGGATGCTGGGTATTTGGAACATGGTCACGTGGCCACCCATGTGACGAAGAAAGGTGATTGAGGCCGCCAGCTTCATGTAAGAGCCTGTCGGTAAAGCAAGAACTCTTGTCAGAAATATCTAAAAAAAAAATCTATGATAGACATCAAAACGTTTCTTTCTCTTGTATTGCACACATGCCTCATGACATATCATACCAGGTTTGTACTGAAAAATAAAAGCTGCATATCCGGGCAGAAAGTACTGCATATTCAGGGGGCATCGGACGTCTATAGATACACTGGAAATGGGGCAGACGCCATTAATGAAAATAAAATCAGCACGAAAGTTTCAGACATACATAAAACATATTACTTAAACGTATGCCATTTTCTAAAAGAAACATTTACGAATCCAAAAAAAATGTCTTAGACTATTTAAGTGAGTTGTTAAAGTTACATTATGAATCTAAGTCATATCAGATTTATTTGATCCACTCACAACGGGAAGGACCCCATCGCTCTTTTTGATAAGTGGTGGGCACTTTACAATCATGCTTGATGTATGTCTCTTCTAAAACACGGGACCTCCATTTAATGTCCTTTCCGAGGGACGTCCCTAACCGAAGCTAGGTACTCATTTTACCTGTCAGTGAGTTGAGTGAGAGAATCGTTGTTAAGTGCCTTTCTCAAGGGGACAACATCAGGACCTGTCAGGGATTCGAACTCAGTACCTCCAGGTTCTGAGTCAACAATCCTTTCCACAAGGTCACTGTGCATTCGTTCAAAACTGACAAATTATCAAAAGCATCGTTTCAAAGTATCGAAACAGTTTTAAATGCGACTAAATGCGTTTTAAAACGACAACTGTGACCCTGACCTGTGGTGAACATCTGTTGGCTTGTTGAGACGTTCACTGTGGAGAGACTAAACTGTGGAATGCTGACGTCATCGTCCACACTGATAGGTTCGCCATCCATCCACAGCAGCGCGATGTCGTTTGTTGTTAGCGAATCTGTAGTATAAGACGAAAATTAGAACATCAATAGGGTACATAACGGTTATACATCGGTGATATCTACTCTCCAAGCAGAGCATGGGTTTCGGCTGGTTTTTGACGTGTTTTTAGGCGTTTTTGTCGGGCTTTCTACTTTGTCATCTTTTTTGTTGTTGTATAGGTTGGCTATCAAAAAAAAATGATGACGAAGTAGAAAGCCCGACAAAAACGCCTAAAAACACGTCAAAAACCAGCCGAAACCCATGCTCCACTTGAAGACTTAATAAGGCTAGTGATCAGCTCAGACTGTGACGCAGGATAGGCCCAGGTGGAAAAAAAATAGTCATGGCCTTATGTCTCTCCATGGACGAAGATGATAAGTGAGTAAGTACGTACTATTACATTCAACATATTACTTAGCTGATGTCACAAATTTTATACTTACAGCTTTCCATGTTAAAACTGCACACTTGAGTGTCGGCTGGAAAGTACCGCATATTCAGGGGGCACCTGACGTCAACAGACACACTGGAAATGGGGCAGACGCCATTAATGAAAATAAAATCAGCACGAAAGTTTCAGACATACATCTGATATATTAATTTAATGCATGCCATTATTAAAAGAAACATATACGAATCAAAAAAGATATCTTAGACTATTTCAGTGAGTGGTCAATTTTACAATTATGAGACTAACTATTTAATAGTAGTAGTATTTAATAGCTATAGTAGTTGTCTTTAATAGCTATGGTTATTATGAAAGCTGTGTAATTATGAAAGCTATGAAGATGTTTTGAAGTTCGTCTTAACACGTCTAATCTAAAGTAAATAAATGATTTCCTTTTTGTTTGCTTAAGCCTCTTCTTTAAGAAGAGCTTTCTTACCGTTGACTTGAAAGAACCCTTCCGTTCGGAGAAATGCGGATCATGACGTTGTCTTTGAAGATGTCTTGGACGAAGCCGTCCACCAGGTTACTGAAGAATAAGTCTGGGGTCCAGATCAGGCCGATGTCTTCTCCTAAACAGAGAACAGTTATGTCTGTTATAGATTGTATTTTAAAGTGAACTGGCGTTATACAGATAACGTTTACTATCATTTCACACACAGGAAGCAACGTATGCCTTTGGCGTGTACGTGTGTGTGTGTGTGTTTGTGTCTGTGTGAGTTTGCGTGTGTGTGTGTGTGTGTGTGTGAGTCTGTCTCTCTCTCTCTCTGTTTCTGACTTTGCGTGATGGGGGTGGAGTCTGCCTCCTCTGATTGCGTTGATAAAACCGTCGAGATACCATCGATATCAAAACACAACACATCAGTAGTTTTCCTGAAAGACCTACTATGCCAATTTCGAGAAAAAATAAGGTATAGACTGATTGGTTGGAAGCTTAATAAATTGATTGGAAGGAACGCATACGGAGTGTTCCAACTGGCATGTTTGATTGGTTGTTGATCTGATTTAATGGGGGTGAAGTCTGCCATCTCTGATTGCGTTGAATCTCCGGGCCATACCATTTCACTGGACAAAGTCAGAATACTGGACACTGAGCAGGACTACTTTATGAGGGGTATAAAGGAGGCCATATACATCAGGGCACTCCAGCCATCACTCAACAGAGACATGTACAGTGGGCGTTATAAACTTCCTGGCACGTTTGACCAATTGTTGACGTCACGTATCCACAATGACACGTGTCAATAAAGTCTCGTGTCCGTAAGTCTCGCGAGTTTACGTTCGGCAGTGATTGGTCATTATTGATCTTGAAGAAGGCGACAGTGGTCGTCGAAAATTCGATCCGTGAATACCTTAGTGTTGGAAACATCGTATTATGATCTGATTTAATTATAATCTCAATGTTACCTGAAAGGCTGAAGGCCCACATAGAACCATTGTTCTGATAGCTGAGTCGGTCGTCTTGCCAGTGTTGTCGAACATACATAGTGAGGGTCAGCACCTGAGGAAAAAATCATTTTGAATTATGCGACTAAAATTACAAATACTTGTTTAAGTGTATTTTTCACCGATTTGAATAATGACAATATACCACTGTTAGGGACTGATATCTTACCGGTTTGAAACCGTCCATGACAACGTCGGTGATGTGCATGGACACCTTGACTTCTACAGGCCGATCTCCTGTATTAACAAAAATAAATATGTTTATTTTCATATGATCTTGGCATATCGATCAGAGACACCTTTTTTCATATTTACATTATTAAAATTCTCGTCGGAAGGAATGTAACATTGACCTTGACCTTCGTCTTCCCAACATCTACCTACATACATGATATCATCACAATACATCCAGAGGTTTTTACGTAATGCTGAACACAAATATCTGGAAAACTATCATATAGACAGACACACATACACACACACACACACACACACACACACACACACACACACACACACACACACACACTCACACACACACAGAACACCACACACACACGCACACTCACACACACACACAAACTCACACACACACACAAACTCACACAAAACAAACTCACACGAAAGATAATTTATGAGACCGACACATACCTCCATATCCAGGTCTCATTATATGCAACTTGTCACCAAAGATGTCGACCACATCGTCTAAAGTCTGGGTACCTTGCACTGGTACCAGGGAGCTGAAAATAAGTAACATATTGGAGATACGGACGTTTAGATTGTGCTGTAGAAGTATCTACGAAGATATTTGCAATTTCTCTCCGTTGATAGCAACCCCCCCTCCAAAGCAATCGTGATTTGTCCCTTTAGGATCAATGTCTAAAGCAATCATGTATATTTCCGGTTTGTTTTTCAACAGTTTCCGTAAGGCCCTGATACCCGTGTCCTCCATTAACTAGTTCCGCTGGATCAAAGACTTTTCGTGTCGCAAATTACAGTGTTTAACCATGCATGCTTCACACGCGTTCATACGAGGCATGCTACACACGACTATGTATTTATGTATGCAAGCTATTTGTAAAGGCCCGGTCATGTCACATTCTTCGTACGATCGCAAACTAAGGGCATTTTTGAGGTAGTCTTGTAACGTTACACGTAGTACGAAATAAGCTGTCTTATGTCCATGAATCCATCGGATAGGACGTGAACCGGAGGTCCCGTGTTTTCGGAGAACCACGCCCCATACACGTTAAAGAACCAGCCACACCTTTCGAAAAAGAGTAGGGGTATGCCCCGGTGTGCGTTGGTTCGGATCCTTCTGCCTGGAGTTGGCAATGCACTACAAATCACCCGGATGGAGGCCTGATAAACCTCCATCTTGTATCAGCCATACGGTGATTTACATCATTTACCCGGACGGGAGAACTGGCGCATCTCCGTCTTGTATCAGCCAACTAAAGGTTATGTCACTCCGTAAGGGGCGGTATAATATAACCCCGACGGTGGGTGAGCACGTCGACTGATGATTATGAAGATGAGCTGTCTTGTCACGGAAAGGCTGTTTTAATTCCTTGGTGGTTGGTTTTGTCCCAGCCTGATTGAGGGAACCTCATCCGCCGCAACGACGGGAGAACCAAGAAGATTGACAATCCTGAGACATTGCAATCGTACGAAGGCCTACGACGAATATGGCCCATTGAAAAAGGAAACGATTGTTATCCGGATTTCTAGATGGTTCTTGCAGTTTGGTCCAGTGCTTATATCAGATTAGATAAGATGTAAGGTTCTTTATCTCTGTCTAATAGTTTTGAAAGCATCTAGGACGATCTGAAAGCATAATGTAGCAAGCCCCGGGGGAAACAATTACTAACTCACGTTACAGACATTTAATCTTACATCGTCTTAAAACGTGCTTGAGGGTGTAAACTATCGTTTATGAGGATTAAAATGTACATTCCGTAGATCCTGAATGTGTGATCTTATGTCTTTGAAGTCGTTTATACTCTGTACTATGTACCATACAGACAAAGCGGAACTTCTTCCAGAAGATAAGTCTTGAAAAAAAGGAACCGTGCCCACTGCTGATTAGACCCCCATTTCACTACACGGCGATCACGCTGTGACCTCTCTGTGACCTAAATTGGATTCGTGTAACCCTTAACCTCATAGTTGGAACATCATGCAAAATGCATAACTTAAAAGATAAACAAAACCTACAACAGATCGTAAAAAGATCCGTTTTTATCTTCGATATTCTTCGAGCTCTCTGTCAAATCGCTCGGTCGCAGGGTGGTCACAGCGAGGTCGCCGTCCTGGTGGAATGGGTTGTTACCGACTGAAATGTCTACACAATGCAACTTACGTGTCTTTCTTCTAGACTCAATTTCAAGAAAGAAATAGTTAAGATGGCAACAAACAAGGTTTCCTGGCGTTATTGTTTCGTTTTCCAACGCAAATGGAGCCTTCCGGTATCGAATACAGGCTTCAGATCTGTTGATATATACACATGTCATGGCTGAAAATGGATGAATTACACAAGGCACACGGGTAGCACAATAGTCCCAGCTTGAGCGAAACACCGAGTAGAATGGTAAGCGGAAATTAACCCCAGCCTCAAACAATAATTGTCTACTTCAAGGGTTGATTATCTTTACATAAACGTGTTCGAAATCAAAAAGCAACTATTAGAATATTCATGAATGTTCTCTCTAACACTGTACGTTTTGTTTCTGAGACAAAGGATACCGCAGGAGAAAAGAGGACTGGAAAATAAACGTCTATGGCCTAGCGAGGTTATGAACGGCTCATCAAGAAAATCTCATGAAATTCAAATCTAGCTCTGGCCCACATCTACCATGGCAAAAGCTAAGCCCTCTTTTGAAGTGCTATTTTTTCTTTGCATCACGTACGCGTTGCTATGCAGTGAGAGCAAGAATTTTTCCCTATTCTTTTTCCTTGTCAACATGTGTTGTAGCAGTGAACAAGTCTAGAGTATGCGTATTATTCTAACCTTTAGTGCACTGAAGGGTACATACTAAGCTAAAGTCACCACAGGACAGCTATCTGTTGGTCGCACTGGGGCCAAGGTTGTGGGGGAAATCTAAATTTCAGCTGTAGTTTTTCTGTTGGACCTTCTTTTGTGTGTTTTTCCGCAACAGCGAGTCAGAAATTAGCCGTCACGTTTCATTCCATGGTCTACAATAGTAACAGAGATAAATTATTCTAACCACGCATTTATGAACTCTACTTTCTGGTATCTTAATTCATATTGAGATCAACCATAACTAGTAGACGCTAAAGCTAATACTACAGAAATACAATCTAGAATATCTATCAGATGTACCCTTGAACATATGGGTAAAAGACTTCTAGAAAACGCCTGTTGGTAGCTAATCGAAAATTCTGCTAAATTGCAGGCTCTCAGCATTTAACAGTTTATGTGACACTCCTGATCATAGGCTTAGTGGTCGGAAATCTAGGCTAAGCCATGTTTGCCTAGTAGCTATCATATATTATATAGAAATATATTTACCAAGCCTTAGTAACAAAACTAATACCTCTCTAGCTGTCCTGACTTCGTATCACTTTTCTCGCAAACCGTTGTTCGTCGGTATTGGAGACGGTTAAGAATGTGAGAACTGTCCCGAGCTAAAACACCCTGCAACATGTACGTATTGCTATGGTTGCAAAGATGTTCAACACATCATCAGAAATAGTCTAAAAGTAAGCAAGTCAATAGCACTTACCCGAACGACAGAAACAGCAGACTACTAGCAAAGAACATGGCGCTTTCCCTGGTTCTGCGACAGGCGCTATGCGGTGTGAAAAACTGCGGGCTTAATATATTTAGTTCCTGGCGTACACTGAAAAGACCTGGATATCCTTCCTCCGACATAAATGGCTTAGCCGGGTCAAGAGTCAGCTTTAAAGAGACCTCCAGTGGTGTAAGCGTTGGCCTGGAACCGGGGACCAATCATTTTCTCCAGGGTAGATACATCAGAACCTCCAGCCAATGAGAGAGAAATATACGGCTTTGCGGTGACCTCATTATCTGGGAGGTAAGTGACCTCGTTTTGTACCCAACCAGACTACATTGTTGAGAGGATAATTAAATTCCTTTACACGACGCTACACTGATGTTATCAAGAAGATGACTAAGTCGCGTGGATTTGAGTCATTCCTTGGCCGGCTTTGCCGAGTAAGGTTTAATGTGTAGACTCAGTGACGAGAAGCTACCAGTAGATAATATCTTATACATTATCTTTGTGAAAAGATGGCTCTGTCGTGCTGTATTCAATCTAGCGTATCACCATGTAAAGTAAAACGGCCAGAGAGACGAGGAATGATGCGTAATTACCTCCTATCTCTATGAAAAATGGGGCTAATATAGTATATATTAGTATCTTGTACATCTTTTTTGTTCAAAATACCGTTCTGTGTTCAACTTAGCACAATTCACCAGGTAAAGTAAAATGGCCAAAGGGCCACAGTGAACGTATCTGTATCGGAAATGTCTGTACGTGTCTCAAGTGTGTGGAAAAGGGACTAGGGGCGGATTCACATTTTCACAATATCTATAACTTCAACGAGCTTTTGAGACTGGTCACTGCTTAGTGTGATATTCTAATCTAAGGCGTGAATGGGTGTTAAAATGTTGTCTCTTATCAAATGTTTGAGGTAAAATGACATGACAAGATACAGTACATGAAGCAATGTTATTTCCTTCACGGTTTTGTGTTCTCAGTTTTTCATGATGTTTCGATTACGTACTATTTGTCACACTTTTATATTGCGTACATTTACATAAAAGCTAGCCTCCGAAGCAGCCTTACGAGTTGGGCGGTCAAGTTTTTTTTTTTAATTTACTAAATTGCCGTTTTCCGTTTGTATATCGATTCAGGTTGCACTCGGTCTCTTGTAGACAGCCTCTCATTTCAACGAGTACAATCACTTGAATATAAAGAACTAAACATACGACTAAAAGTTTCTCGGCGAGAAGACTTTCAGGCAGCATCCGCCATCTTTCTTCAACAATATAGTCAATAATGCCTTTTCAATATGCCCTAAGATTATCAAAATGCTCATTGTATGGCATATATAGAGATTGTGGTAACCAACCTGTAACTATTACTAATTATATCAATATCGACTACTGAAAGTGGATAATTGTTTCTGCAAACCTTCCGTTGAACATACGATACTGTTACTAGATGCAAAGTGAGAAATTACTGATATACTAGAAACATATATGGAAGAAGGAAATGTAAAATGTAAATGGTTAAACATGGTACATCATCCAAACAGTTTTGTCTTACGTCTAAGAGCGATTGTTAGAAGGAACCACATTAATACCAACATAGTAGTCACACCTATAATGTCCTTCACGACTACGCATGTGCCAGGTCAAAGGTTAAGACCCCCGACTTGTAAACAGGTCTTATCTCGATCGTTGTCTTGATTTGTAGTTAGTCGACGTCCAGACGTATTTTCTTTATTTCTCAGGGCTTTTTGACATTCTAAACCCAATAAATATTTCGGCCCATCAGAAGTCGGAGTTGTGAGCCGGGCTTTATAACGTAGTGAATATACTTGCTAATAGAACGGCATAGAGTTGGTTATGTTATGTTAATGATGACATCCTAGTTAGATGACATCATGTAGTTAGGATCACGTGTTCTCCACTCGCCTCCATCTTAAGTCCGCCATGGCTGTGTGTGAATAAAGCTCTGATTCGGAACACCTCGTCTGAGTCGCTATCTAGCGCCTTGGCCACTTAGTGGCGGAAGACTAATGAATAGATGATTATGGTAGCAAGTAGGTACAAGGCCGGGAAGGCAATACGGGAGATGAAGTCCAGCTTAGCTAGCACGCCGCTGAGTCTCCGTCCTGAGGTGGACTGCCCGGGCTTCCCGAAGTCAGTCATCGGGATGGTCTCCGCACCGCCCTCCGGCCTGGCCACGCCGTCGTCCGACGACCTTTGGTCCTGGTTGCGGTGCAAGAACGCGACAGCAACGGTCTCGAGAACGGCGAGGAAGATGAAGGTAGTATTGATGGCCATCAATATGTCCATAAACGTCAGGTAAGGGACCTGGGTACAATTCAGAAAGTTTTAGCAAACTTTTATCTAGCTGCATTTTGTAATCTGTAGAGATAATGCCTAATAGTTAGAAAAATTCATTAACGTGCACCAAAGTTTTTTTTTATGTTAACTGAAAGCACCTGCAATGCTTATTGTCCTCAGACATATTTTCTAATACAATTTTAGATCAGATAGGACACACCAAGAAAGTTTGCTCGGAGTTCCAGCCCACAGAGGATTGTACGTAAGGTAAAAAAAAAGCACCCCAGAAGGGAACAACAATTACACCTGGAAGAGAGTTATTGTCTACAAATGAGGCACATTAAACGTTAACCTTACACCACAATGCACCACAACTGGACATGCGTATTGGAACGATGAGATGGCTAACTATCGCTTTTTTTAAATGCAAAAAGCACAACAATCAGGAGTCTTAATTTTGAACAACATTAAGTAACTTACGTTTGGTAGTAGCAAAGTTCTTGGGAGTGAGGACAGCGCCATTTGACCGAGAAGAAGAAGGATGCAGATTAACATGCGCGCATGCGCAACACGCCCCGGAAGCCAGAACGAGGTCCAGGACAAGATGACCAAGAGGATGCTGGGTATTTGAAACCTGGTCACGTGAATACTCATGTGACGTTGGAATATCACCTTGACCTCCATCCAGCTGAAAATGCCTGCCAATAAAACAAGATCTCTTGTCAGAGGCCTAGAAATAATTCTAAGATAAAATACCAAACTCTTTTGAATTCAATTGATTTCAATTACAACCAATTGATTTCAATTACAAACCCTAGAAACCTCCGAATTGCATGCATGGCTCATTTTTCCATTGATTTTATGCAGCTTAGGTTTAGTCCTCTTACCCTAGGAGGCCAAACAGGCACTGCCACAAACAGACAACTTCAATTCAACTACATTTTAAAAAATATGGTTATTTGATGCCTTTGCACAGACCCCTGAAAGCCTATTTTTACAAATATTTTTTTTTCTATTTCTATCAATGTGCCGTGTTTTGTGCCATCATTTTGTGAAAATATCAGATAAATGCCATTGTGGCTTATGAAGTTATGGCATTTATCTATAGTGTAATGAATAGGGAATGGCTTGGGTTTTCAGAATTTTAGACTTTTACATATCAGATTTATGCAATTGGACGCAATGCAATTATCTGGTGTCTTCTGGCTTTTAGATGCGCTCCCATACGACAACTGCGCATGCTCCATGGTGAAGGTCACTGACCTGAGGAGTAGAACTTTGCTGATTTTGAGGTTTTCAATGTGAGGATGTCGAAGTCCCAAGATTCGGCGTCATCGCTTATCTTGACAGGATTGTCACCCCACAGCAGCTCCACGTCATTTATCCCATACGAAACCGTTAAAAGACGACATGTAAGATATTAGCAGGTTGCATATCATTACATTAGTGATGTTCAATTGAATACTTTTCATAGCAAGAAAAAGAAGCAATCCATTTTCTTTTTAAATTTGCACGGGTTTGGCGTTTGAGGATGGTGGCAACGATTTCCATTCTACGACTGTTTTTAAATACTATATGATTACGTTTTCATAATTATTATATCCTCATAGTACTACGTATACGCCTAGATTAATGATTTTAGATTTGTTGCCTACTGCAGAGCCTGACCACAGAACAGGTAGGTGTATACATTTGGGATTCGTTTGTTTCTTAGGTGTAGGAAATAGCTAGGGGGCCTTGCCGGACCAAGATACCGGCTACATTTGGAATTTCCGTTGCTAGGGTTAGAATCCATTGCATTCCAATCCTTGCCATGGATTAGCCATTGGAAGCCAAAGAGCTATCTATTCTATAGCATATACAGCAGATAGGGTTTGTAGTCATTTTTTGGGTTATTTATTGGGTTTGTTTGTCTGTGTTAAACTTTCAAGCATTCTTCCACAGGGCGTACGGCCCCTCCCACCTTTTACTTTTACATTTGGTGACACGTGTAGCCACTAAGGCCTGTGCCCCAAGGACCCACAAAGAGGATTCGAACTCCGGCCTAAGGATCCACAAAGAGGATTCGAACTCTGACCCAAGGATCCACGGAATTTTGGGATTGCGATTGCGACACGAGTACATATACAGATAGAGGTTGGTGTTTATACATCGAAATTCTAGATTACATACTATTACCTTTAATATACATGTAATACTTGCGTTGAAGTCACAAAGTTTGTACTCACAGCTCTCGATGCCAAAATAGCATACTTGGCTGTCGGCTGGAAATCTCTGCAATTCCAGGGGGCACCTGACGTCTATAGATACTCTGGAAATGGGGCAGACGGAATTAAACACAGATATACAGCAAACTCATTCACTGTCGAGGGGGTACGAGTGAAGACGGGGTTTCATGGTTAAAAGAATTCTGTAGCAGAGTAGTAATTCATTAAAACGCATGTATTCAATATGTCATGAATTTTCGGAGGAGAAGTCGTAGAGGAAATCATGAAAATAAAATCACGGCAAAGTTTCACACATACATATACTGTTGAGTATATACACTGCCTGCTATGCTATGCAGCTTGTCAGGAAATATATTTTCAATATCTATGTCCATTATGAAAACTATCTGGTCTCCTTTATTAGAAGCAATTGGTTTTACCGTTGACTTAAGGTGACAGTTCCGTTTGTAGAAATGCGGATCAGGTTGTTGTCTTGAAAAATGTCATGAACGAAGCCCTCCACCAGGTTATCGAAGATTAAATCAGGAGTCCAGATTAGATTTTTGTCTTCTCCTGAAGTGAAAGAACAATTGTTATCTCCATGAAAAATGGAGATATAGTTTTCAGTGTGTCTGTTTGTGTATGTGTGACTGTGTCTGTCTGTGTGTGTGTCTGTCTGTGTGTCATATAGTCAGCATAACTCTTGATGAATTACAATGATATTTGGTATGTTCGTAGGTGATGTTAAGCCAAAAGTCATGGTCGATTTTAGACCCCCTGGTATGTGACCTTTGTATTGCAACAGAACTTCCGGTTTTTTAAATAATTCGACCTGGACGTAATATGGTCTTGAGTTTTTGGTGGCAGATAGCTTGTAACGTATTACAAAACTGACGTAGGGCCCCCTAGCATCCTGCTCTAGAAATGCAGGGGCATTATTGTGAAAATGTTCTAAGGAGAATAACAACAAAAGGAACGACGGATTTCCATGATATTTAGTATGCAGGTTTTCCAGTATAAGACTCAAATACATGTAACATGTAGTTTATGGCAAGTGGAACATTAACAGGTACCAGGTACCAATTATGCAATTGAATTCCTAATTTGCATGATTAATGCAAACGTGCCATAATCCATCTAAATGGTAAATGATAGGACTGTCAATATTGCGACATGTGTAAGTTTAGTTAAAGGTGTTCATTACCAAGTATAGATTATGTAAATGTGAAAGGATAGTTCACTCTTGTTTGAGCTGGATTTGCTTAATACAATTAACTTCACACAAAGGAAGGGATTTCTGGTGTATTCGTGTTTGTTTTAGTGTGCAAGTGTGTGTGTGTGTGGGGGGGGTCTGTATGTCTGTGTGTGTTTGCGTATGCCTGTATGTGATTGAGACATGTATAGTAAGTAAGTAAGTAAGTAAACCTTTATTTTCTTTTGAAGGCCCTGTCGTCCAGTACATATACATATATATACATGTCCGTTCTTCCCAGGGGTCCAAGTGGAGGGGGGGGGGGGTGTCACGGGAAATGAATAAATAAATGAAATAACAAACAATGTACAACAAAAATGAATAATTAGTTAATACATTATCATAATCATACAAGTCATAATCGTCAGACCAGGCCCACGAGCTCTATATCCTGGTCTTAAAAGTCCATAGCGTTGGAGCACGCTGTGCATCTACAGGCAGGCTGTTCCACAGAACTGCACTGTGAGTGTTTGTCTGTCTGTTTGTATGTCTGTGCGTTGTTGTCTATGTGTGTCGGTTTGTTTGTCTGCCTTTCGCTCTGGGAGTATGTGTGTGTGACATTGTGTGGAGCCTGAGGGGGGTGAAGTCTGCCATCTCCGATAGCGTTGTTGTAACGGTAAAGATACCGTCAAAACACACATCAGTAATCGTTTTCCTGCCATCTACGTTAATTGTGAAACATTGGTAAATTGGTTGACTGACTGAGTGATTGTTTGACTGTCATGCTAATATTTAAGTTATGTGTTTGACTGCGCATTGAATTGATTTTGTTTCCATCTTTATCTTACCTGAAAGCGTAATGGGCTGAGTTGACATAGTATCGTTATTCTTAAAGCTCAGGCGGTCATCTTGCCAGGTTTGTCGAACAAACATATCGAGGGTCATCACCTGAAATAATAAAAAGTACATTGGAGCTACCTGCGTGAATGAAATTGGAAAATGCACTCGTTTATACGTATAAATTTATTTTCTTTGTTATGACAGTCTCTATCACAACCAAAGTCAGATTTTCCGTAAGAAAAGTTTGAAATATGAATCATGCCAATATACCACAGTTACGTTCTAATGTCTTACCGGTTTGAAGCCGTCCATGACAAGATCATTAATGAACATGTTCACCTTCACCGTGACAGGCCGATCCTCTGTATGAACAAAAAGGGATTTGTCTATTTGCACATCATCTCACTACCAGGTGCATAAATGGGAAAACTATGTGAATTTTTTTTTTTGCAATAAGGAAGCATACCTCCTGAACAATGTGCGCTAGGACTACCAAACTTGCTGACTTTTCCTAGAATTTAGTTGGCAACAATTTTATAGTAATAGTATAAGTTTATCATTTTTTGTGTTGCCATGGCAACGGGATTCTGAAAGGCATATTTTACAAAATTCACTAATTTGTTTTCCTACATTATTGAGATCCAATGTAATCTAATGTAACTTTCATGATTAAATATGCATAAATTATGCTAATTGAATGACGTCATCGGTTAAAATCCAAAATGGCTGTCAAAACCATTAGTCTAGGTATAAACAGGCTTTTCCCCCCTCATATTCGTTAATACCTGCTATGTTTTCAACAAGAAAACATTCCAATCAACGTTTCTAGTCTATTTTCATTGTGTTTTAGGGTCGTAAGTAATACAAATTGTATTTCAGAAAATTTCAAGATCACCTATCCAAGATGGCGGATCCCAATGTATAGCTTAAGGCATATGACGTCATTCTATGACGTCGTTTTGACGTCAATGCAGTTACCATTGGCAACAGAAGTCTATTCATACTTCAATATCAAATACACTTTTTTGTGAAACGATTGGTTAATACCATCGGGTATTACGGGAATTCCCTATTTAGGTGGTTTTAGCAAAAAATGACATAAATGACGTCAAAATTATGTCATATTACGTCAAAACAATACCAAAATTACAGGAATCATAAATATTTACATGTACATGACTCTCTGAAAGTTTGGTGATGATCCAACATAGAGTTTGGAAGTTATTAGGGGGGAGGGCGGTAAATGACCCCCCCCCCCTCCCCCCGTCCAAGGAGTCTCAAAAAAGCCCTTACTTTTATGAGGACAATAACCCAAATCTAACATTTAGAAAATGTTGCAAATTGTTGGAACATGCAACAGTAAAACAATCACAAAATTGTTGCAAATAAAGATATCTTTGTGTAATTACTTTGAAAATATTTCCAAAATGTAAAAATAAGTTCAAACACACACACACACACACACACACTCAAATAATAATAATAATAATACCTGCATTGGACAAAAAATTTTAAGACCGACACATACCTTGATATCCAGGTCTCATTATGTGCAACTTGTCACCAAAGATGTTGACCACATCGTCGAAAGTCTGGGTACCTTCTACCGGTACCAGTGTGCTGGAAATAGGCATGAATGAAGACACAAAAGCTTAGATTTTGTCATAGACCTCTACCTCTACTAAATTACCGTCGCCGAGAAGGTTATGTTTTGCACCGCGTTTCTTGTGTGTCCGTTCGTCCGTCTGTAAACAGTATAACTTGAGAATGTCTGGATGGATTGTCTTCATACCAGGCATATATGTGGGTAGGTCTTCTTAATTAAAACCTCAAAATGATTAGATTTTTGGCCCCTAAGCGGCTTACTATGGTACTGCAGCGGAACCTCCGGGTTTGATATCTCGCGTTTAAGACATGCTATGGTCATGAGTGGTAGATAGCTCTTTGGAGGGAGAGTAAGTTGTGTAGGTTTTGGCCACTTAGCGGCTTTTTTGGAAATGCAGGAGCCGACTTTGTTTCAAACTTTGAAAGGGACTAACTCAAAAATAGGTTAACGGATTGTCATGATATTTCGAATGTAGATAGCTTGAGTGATGATTAACAAGATCAAATGCCAATTATGCAAATCAGTAGCTAATTTGCATAACCAATGAGGAAAGTTTATACATCCGCTGCATTCCCTTATAGGACTCTCAAATACGTCACATATGTAACTGAGAAATAGAGGAATATCAACAGATATCAATTATGGCAATGAATACCTAATTTGCATAATTAATGGAAAAATACTATAACTCCATAATGGAAAATGACGGAGATTTCATTCTTGCAGCGTTTGGAAGGTAAGTTGAAGTGGACATTATCAGGCAGAAACCCAGTCAGAATTACGTCATATTACCCCATAACGATACAAAAATTACAGGAGTGATTAAGACTCACATGTAGATTACTCCCTGCAAATTTAGTGATGATACACCATACCGTTTGGAAGTTTTAGGGGGGGCGCCGAATGAACCCCAAGTCGTAGGGACCCCGTCGTAGGGACCCCCAAAAAAGCCCGGTGGTCTAGATAGGGTTGAACCTCTGTCACATAGCAGGCAGTCAACTAGTCTGTGAAATCTATCAGAATGTCATTTTCGGTCGACGGTCTCAGGTCAATGAGCCCCGTTTGATGTAGTAGCGTTGACTTGCACATATGCAAGTAAAAATACGCTCGACCCCCGGGCGATTGTAACATTTAAAGACCTTAAGCTTCTTGTGTTTAACAACTGCTGCTGAAGCTCATTGACTGTGTGACAGGGGCATTACTACATGTACACGAAGCTTCATTGACAAAATGAAAAGTACAATGACTTTCGCACAGTCAACCACAAAACATAAAACACATATTGAAAATTCTATTATTTACACAATACATTTTAGACGAACATCTGGAAATCTGTAATATCTTGACAAAATTATGTTCATCCTGGTTTTTAGTATATTTTCTAACCAGTCAGTCTATTATTTAATGTATTTGCCTATTTTTGCAGTGAGAGTTGTCATTTCTAAAGATATAATCAAATCTGCCCGTGGTTTCGGGTCTATTGAAATCTGAAGTATTTGAACAAAGAAATGTGAATAGTTTGTTACGTAAGGCATTATATTTAGAGCATCCATGACAAAGGGAAATTTATTTTCAATTTCTTTAGGACGAAACCTTTGTTCAAGGGCTACATTGAGGTATATTCCTGTTTCTATATTTAAATTCGGAACAGCCCTCCAAAGCAAACGTGATGTGTCACTTGATGACCAATGTCTCAAGCCATCATGTATATTTCCGGTTCGCTTTTCACCAGATGCCGAAAGTCTCTAATGCCTATGACCTCCAGACTTCGCAAATTACAGTGTTCAACCATGGCTGACTCCTACTGCGAGGACAACCGTGCACAGAGATATTTATACAAGATATTTGCTGGGGCTCGGCCACATAAGTCGCACCACCGTTCGCCGTTCGGTCCGCACAAGGAGGAACTGGGCGCTGCCCCGGCGGAGGCCTGCCCCGGCGCTGGTTCCGAACGCTCTCGGCACGGCCATCCTCGCCCGCAGCAGCGGTGAAACGGCCGGTTGTCGACCCCCGGCTGCCCCAGCGGGAAATGATTGGCAGCCTGGTTGGTGGGGTACCGAAACGACCGACGAGAGAGTGTGCGATTGCTTGCCGTCGTTTCCAGAGCTAGTAAAAAAACGACCTACAACATTTTCAGATACCCTACAGGGCACTTTTCTGAAAAAATAAAACACCGCATGTCGGCCACGAGGTGGGCCCCGTCCGGTCGCCGCGGAAGATCCCGTTGCGCGGACGACCCATCCACCTACCGACGGGCTGGGGACCTCCGCACATCGGACGCATCCTGCTCGGTGGCTTGGCGGACCCGGGCCGGGGCTTTCCTAGTACTCATCGGAGTCGGTCGGGGACGGGCGCTCATTCTCCCCGACGACACCCTCCCCGGCGCCCAGTGCTCTGTCCGATGCGGTGCAAAGTCACCGGACGACCGCGTTTTTTTTTTTTTCTCCACGCCGGGGTCATGCGCGCATCGCGCCAGCTCCAGCCGCACCCTCCCGGACTCACTAGCCCCCTGCCGTCGCTTGTGACGGAGCCTGTAAGGCCAAGGGCGGCCGAGCCCAAGCTAGTCAAAAGCTACCACTCTCAAGATACGCTCAGCCACCTACGCCATGGTCAGACACCTGACGAAATCTAGAAGTCGGAGCAAGTGGGAAACTCGCGTCACGTACGCGTCGGCGGCTACGTTTCGCTGGTACGGGCGACCAACGGCGCCGGCCCACACTTACATTGGAAGTTGCTTAAAGTTGCCAGAATACGCGTGGAATGGCTATTACATCGGGAGAACGATGTACTGTGCAGGAGTCCGTGCACGGGAGAAACGCGAGCGTGCTTCTCCGTAGTCGGCGGTCTCGCTAGCCGCCGCGCACCGAGAGCATCGAGCAGGCCCGTCGGCTGCTTTGTGGTCGTGGGAGAGCCCCGCCCATATTAAGACATAACATTGAAGGAAGCTGCTATTCACCTTTATTAAGATGGGAAGCTGCATGGTAGCTCGGCCAACGCATTTCGACATCAGCCGTAATCAAAGGGCAATTGAAAACGAGCATATCAATATCAAGTCCAAACCTACGTTTACCCAAATTTGAACAGGTTCTTGGTGCCATGCTTACATTATCATAACACATGAGACCTTACGTTCTTTATCCATGCTCTAAACAGTGTTTATCTGGCTTGTACAAAAAGCCTTTGTCCTTAGAACGGGTTGTACATAAAAATGTCCATTGTAAGGAAGATTGTATAGAGTAATTGTACCTAAAAAGCCTTTCCAACAAAATTAATATCCTTTCTGTTTGCCGTGACTGAGACTTAAGATTTGTATCACTTTTCTCGCAAACAATCTTTCTTAAAATTGCTATTAGAAAATATTAAGATTATGGAAATTTGCTCTAGCTAAAATACTCTGTAACATTTGTATGTAACACCATGGTTGCAGAGATGTTCAACATGTCATCGGAAATATTATAGGTAAAGCAAGCAAGTCAATAGGACTTACCCGAACGACAGAAACAGAAGACTACAAGCAAAGAACATGGTGCTCTCCCTGGTTCCTCGACTGACACTGTGCGGTGTGGAAAACTGCGGGCTTGATATCATGTCCTTAAAACACCTCGATATCCTTCCGCCGACGTGAATGGCTTAGCCGGGTCAAGCAAGAGCCAACTTTAAAGAGACAGCCAATCGTTTTTCGCCAGCCTGTAAATACAGTACACCCGAAACTCCAGCCAATGAGAGGGAAATAAACGGCTTTGTGGTTTGGTTAGATCAATCGTTTTTCGACATCCGACACCCCAGCTGATAAGAGAGAAATACTAGTATACAGTTTTTCGGTGACTTCATTTTCTGAACGGTTACTTACATCGTTTAGTGAAATAGTATGTGTTAGGAAACGTTGTCTTTATTGCTATCTTTTTACACTTTCAGTGTTTCATTCACTCATAAAAAAAGATTTTAAAAAGCAGTTCACAAAACATTCACAGCCACTTAACTACCATCTATTTTACTAAATACTAGCAGGATGTGCAAACATGTACAACCGCAACGGTTTATGTAGCCACCAGGAAATACTGTGAATTCATTAATGTTCACGGCGATTTAATTTCGCGTCCATTTGCGGTAGGGGGAAAATGGAGTGTTCGCTGTGATTTCGAGTTCGCATTTGAAACAATAGTAGCGCAACAGTAACAATGGAACGACTTTCGCGGTGGTTTTAAGTTCGCGGTAAAGAGTTTACCGCGAAAACTGCAAACATGAAACCACTGCGAACATTTTTGCATTTACAGTATTTCGGTCTACTTATTACAATCTTTAGAAGATTTGTCACGTCAGCAGGCCACAGACCCTGGCCACATGAAAGCTACGAACAAACAATAGCATGTGCATACTTATGCTACTTGGTTTATCGCCTCATTTACAGAACTTTGAACAGATGGATTACTATCTAGATCACATATATGAATAAGACTTCATCTTTTTTTCAATCTTCATTCAGCTGTCTTTAACTTATAAAACATATATCTTGCCTAAAGATTGAAAGATCACATTCCCACGCCCTTAAAGGAGGATAGCTCCAGAACCTTTGCCATGCCTTACATATCTAGTTCTGCTGCTAAGTGTCAATCTGTAACATTTCTATGAGGCTTTTTCCATCTCAACGAAGTGCAGATATAACGTCTCTGCAACATTCTTTAACCTTTGACAAGACGTCATCAGTTGTCTGTCACGTCGTTTTTCTTTAACTTGAACGTGGGAGGTCGTTTTGGCAGACGATCTTGGTCTTTTTCCAAATGTACGTTTCAGCTGTGGTAGATCAGAGCATGCGCAGAGGAGCAGATTTGTCAGTGTCAGCACGCATGCGTGTGTGAAAACACCGTAGCCGAACACGTGTGGCATCTGTTCTTTCAACACTATGGCTGGATTGGCGCCAGAAAGGTCAGCGGTAATCGTTAGGTCAGAGGGTGATGTGGCCCTCAATGTTGATCCTTCATCGGTCGACTGGTTATATACACATGCCGAGTTGACTTTATAAAATTCCTTACTGGTATACTCTTAATGTATAATGCACACATTACAGTACAAAGGCTTTGTCCAAGAGTTCTTAAAACTATGCACATGTTACAATGATGGATAACAACTTGAAGGTTCTTTGTACACAACCAAGTATTTTATGCAAGCCGACAAAGATCTTTGTTACAACAAACTCTGTTATCCAGTGACTTATGGACCTATATCAAACTATTCACGGATCTTTCAATGTTGTGTTTCTGTGTACAAGACGAATTATAACAAAGTAGGTAACGAAATTAATACGTTTACATGTTTCCCTAGGAAGTAGAATGTGGATATGTAATTTCTAAAATCTCCTATTTAACATTTTGTCGCTCATATCCCGAGCTCAAGCAAACAACCGATAACACCTCAAGAGTGAAATTGTTGAGACCGATGTTTTATACAAAGTGTGAGAAATGATAGAGCACCAACGTTGCAGATCACGCAGATCACCACTACTGTTTAAACATTAATGAAAGTGTTTTGAGACAAGCTTCCTCTGGCATGGACATCATCATCTTCTCAGAATCTATCAAGACGGCTGTAAAGGTAGCTATAGCTCTCTAGATAGCTTTTCATGATAGGCTCTCTTTCTGTTGTTTGGTTTTCCTTGATGAGTTTTTCAAGGTTGGTCTTCGACCTTTCGATCCAGCTCCCGAACTGATGTGCAAACTGTTCCAAGGTCTCCAAAGGGTCGAGATCTTCCCCATCGGGCGCTGGGCTGTCCTTGGCAGAATTTTCTGGCATTGCATCAGGTGAAGTTGGGAGTTCTTCCAGACCAGATGTCTTTGCCAGCTTTTCTGTCTCGCTAGAATCATTCATGCGTGAGTCGCGATGCAGCTGCTCTTTTCCAGATGCTGAATCAGTGCCAGAAGAGGTCAAAGGTTGATCCACCTTTGCCGTTGACTGCTCGAGCTTTGTTGTGAGTCTACTTACCCCATCTTCACCTTGGGTGGGATTGGATGAGGAGCTAGACGCCGATGGTGAAATGTCGGTTTTAGTTGTATCAGCCTCTTTCTTCAGCTTTTCAATCTCCTCTAACTGATGATTGACGTTTGTTATCAGGGCAATCAGAGATTCCCGCAGGTTGTTTGCCTGATCTGAGTTCAAGGTCGGTTTGGCGTCCGCCATCTTGTCCTTGGTGACTGACCGCAGTGACCTTTAGAAACAGGAGAAATCCAGAAGCTTGCTGGTAGCAGGGAGAAAAGGTATGTCCACTTAGTCAGTTGTTTATATTCACCAAATGATATCGAAAATACACGTATGACCACGTATGTCTATGCTTGAGTTGTGTTTAGAACGATGTAGTTTGTACCCATCTACCTCACTGGTTCCAGTCCTGTGTTCCGACACCTCTGTGTTCTGACAACCCCTAACCGTAAGCATACCGTGTTGGAACTAAGGGGGTTTCGAAACATAGGGGCGTCAGAAGATAGGGACGTCGGAACATAGTAAGCGCCCCCCCCCCCCCCCCCCCCCCCCTTCCGCGTAACTACTACCACACAGAAAAACACCCTTCAGGCATACAAACTAAGTGAGGTCAAAAAGGTCGCATTCCAACCGGCGAGTTGCATACACGTACCCACGTATCAAAACCAATTTTCCTTTCATTTACAGTGCCAACAGACAATGTCAACGTATCCACAGAATATCTACACCGTACTGATGCAAATACAAGTTAGATCATATCAATATTTATGACCAATGGCATAATAGTGTTGTTTTGGTGTCCTAACCTAACCCCCACCCACCCAGTCGCCATACATAAGAAAAGACTGGGACAATGTATTAACATGAAAGCTTTAGCACTGAAGGGAAGCATAGAATGAAAATACGATTCTACATTCTACCCATGTTCAAAACATAAACAAATTCTACTCGCTGGATCTCTTTTACACGTGAATGTACGTACCAGCAATATGAGGCTACATTGTGTATGATCCTCTTGACACAGATAAGACGCACCTTCGTCACCACGAAAATTGCCGAAGGCGACATCGGTAAACTCCGTCTGTATTTGTGTGTCAAGTGGGCGGGGCTCCATGATGACAGCGTATATATGGGTCAAAGTGTCATGGCAAAATTCTTAAACATGAAAACATCTTATCTATAGGCGCTGTGGAAGCTATCACTTTTATGAGAATATATAGAGAATATATTATAACTTTTATTTGCAAATCAATGCCCGTAGGCTAATTGCTGGGGTACAAACGTGGAAAAGGTAAGAAGGGTAACAAGTGTCTATTCTATGCATCTAATTAATATGCTATTATATATCATTATAATATATTAATATGTGAAAATTTAAAAAAATGTCTACATACTTTACTGAGAGTCTTATAACATTTATGAGAGTCTAAGCTGAGTGTTTTGTATCTTTTCGTACCTCCGGTAGTGATATCAAGTACAACAGGTGAAAATGACGAGGGATCTTTTTCTTGTCGTACTTTTGATCTGGACCTGCAGCCACTTTACAGAAGGCGGTTTTGACGTTTCAGGATTTGAAGGTGAGTTTTTTTTATGTTCTTCGAATTCGTTTATTTAATGACACCCAATACAAACCATTATAATAAGCTGGTTCACGAGTTGAACTGTCAATGCGCAGTGTGATGCATCGTGGGTAATATGTCAATGTTGAAGGCCCCTGAAATATAAACTAAATACGTCTGGGCATGTATCAAGTATGGTATATATACAAGAACTGTTCACATGTTAGAGGCATTCACCTTTGACATCGCAAAAGCCCATTTACCAGTATTTTTCCAAACTGTTTGCCAGCTTATTCAACTTTTCCTTTCCTTTCAAAGAGGCACCTACTTGCATGTATCAAGCATGGTATATACAAGAACTGTTCACAAGTTAGAGGCCTTCGCCAATTTGCACGTGAACAAACACCTTGCAGCGAGGGCAGGGTGTTAATTACAATACGTACGTTAAGATGGTAGTAAACTTAGTTCAACTCAAGTTGTTTAAGTTTTTAGCGTCGTGGTATGAGATGGTATTGCGCATGTCCAGCCTGTAGTGTGTTTTTCAATGTTGCCCATTTTGGCGACGCTTCAGGGGTGGGGTATTCCTTAAAGTATTGCTCTTATTTGGCAATTATTCTTAAAACATCACGACTCTACGAATGCGTTCCTTCGTAAAGAATGATTGTATATTTTGTTTTAGACATACTATGGTTATGAATTTGGGTGCAGATAGCTCTTTTTCTTGAAAAGTGGTGGTTTAGGTTTGGGCTACCTGGTAGCTTTTTTTTTAAATCACTGTATGGGCCAATTTTTTCCAATTTACATGTGCCTTTACCTCGTTTGTGCCCTAGGGTCTAAACCTTGTGGAGACTTCCCCTGGGAAACTGATGGCGTCACAGTGCAGTGTGACTACAACCATTGGAACGGCAATGAGTTCTTCGGACGCTGCAGTGCCACATGCGATAGGGAGGCGGCGCTGTTAATCGGACCTCCATACGCGGTGTATACTACTGTCGTTGATGGTGCCTACTACTGTAATACAAACAACGGTTCGTGGCTGGGGACGGAACCCGTGTGCCTCGGTAAGGCTTGAAAGTGGTTTTCCTTATAATCGTGCTCTCACATTAGTCTCTACCAGGCTCCATAGGTCGCAGGGCAAATAGTAGGATTGGCTATATAGACAAATAAGATGCCAGAGGAGTTATAGCAAGCCTGGGAGAACAGTGCCCCATCGATCTATGGAGCCTGGAAGAAGTTACTCTCACATCCTCAGTCTACATGTATGGGCGTGACTCAGCAGATATCAAACTGCACTACTCCACTAGCAATGTCATATGAAGAGTTTCACACGATATTTCCATCCGCAATATAAAGCACTTACCAACAAGCAATCCTCTAACCCTTCTCAAGTTGAAATAACCCGAATCTACGTCACGTGACTATGTCCTCTTATTTCACGACACAGGCCGGTATAACAGCTCTACCATGGTAACGGACGAGTCCAACACGATCCGGCTGGTGGGGGGAGAGTTCTACGGCTGTGTGGAGATGTACGATGATGTGACTCAACAGTGGGGGCCTGTACGGGGTTGGAGTCTGTGGGGGGATGACGAACACGAGCAGAGGATGGCGTGGGCTGACGTTGCATGTAGAAGCCTGGGGTTTCCCGCGGGACTTGCTACGCATGCATTCCGTTTAGACAATGGCGTCGTTAGAGACGGATATGTAACTTCTCTGTCACACAGTTCATTCCGACCACCTTACCCCTCTACAGTCCCGAAGTTTATCATGTATAGCTCTGAGCGCCTCCCTAACCCTGAAACAGCGAGTGTGCGAGTTGCCATAGACCGTGTAGCACGGAGACCGTGCCATCCTAGCGACTATAGATGTTACCGAGATTTCAACACCATGTGCCTGGCATGTGCAAGACAAGGGACACAGGCTAACCAACAAGGTGTGTAGATACATGTAGTATTACAGAGCTTATAGTTCTAACTCAAGCACCCCCACTTTGCACCCCGTGCCATTCTGAATCAACTAGGGATTTTCCATGACATTTATTACCTTCGCCGAGAAGGTTATGCAGAGGGTAGCGTTTGTATGTGTGTGTGTGTGTAATGTACAGCATAACTCGAGAAGGCTTGGATGGATTGTCTTGATATTTGGTAGGTGGGTAGGTCTTGACGAGACTTGGAAATGATTAGATTTTGGGTCCCCTAGCGGCTTGTTACGGTACTGCAGCAGAACTTCCTGTTTTGATATCTCGTGTTCTGGACATGCTATGGAACTGATTTTTGAGTGGTAGATAGCTCTTTGGGCAGAGAGTAAGTGGTATGGGTTTGGGCCCCCTAGCGGCTTTTTTGGAACTGCAGGAGCAGGTTTTGCATCTGACTTTGAAAGGGAATAACTCAAGAAGGGCTTGATGGATGGCAATGATTTTTGGTAAGTAGATAGCTTGAGTGATGATGAACATGATTAGATACTTTTTATGCAAATCAGTATCTAATTTGCATAATTAATGAGGAAAGTTTATACATCCGCCAAATTTCATGATAGGACTCTGAAACATGTGACATATGTAAGTGAGGAAGAGAGAAATATTAATTGATATGAACTATGCAAATGAAGACCTCATTTGCATAATTAATGAGAAAATACTATAAATCAAGATGGCCTTGATGGATGGTCATGATTTTTGGTATGTAGATAGCTTGTGTGATGCTTAGAATGATTGGCCGATAATTATGCAAATCAGATTCTTATTAGCATAATTAATGAGGCAACTTTAAAAATCTGCTTTGTGCCATGATAAAACTATTCAAATTGTAACTGAGGAAGAGAGGAATGTTGAAGATAGCAAATATGCAAATGTGGACCTTATTTGCATACTTAAATGAGAAACTACTATAATTCCATACTGGTGAATGACGGAAATTTCATGCATTTAATACTTTTTTTTGTGGCATCGGGAAGTTATGTGAATGTGAACACCGTTGAATCAAATTATGCTAATAAGGGCCCCATTTGCATAATTGATGATCAATATTAGCATAACCTCCTTTGTTAAGCTCATACTTTGTTAAGCTCATACTTTGGACATGTCATATTTTAAGACAATCAACTGGTATGATTTATAATTGATGAGAAACACTCCTAATACGTCAGTCACAATGGTTAAAATCATTTGGCGAAGGTATGAGGTCGTGGAACTCTAGTTTCTATTATTGTAACAAAACTTTCAATTTTGTCCGAAAAAAATCGAATTCTTTTAAACATGCAATTTTCGTTCTAACCCATGAACTAGTAATTCTTTGACGGTTTGGACTTTTAGGCATCGGTGCTCAACTGACCTGCACACCTGACTTCATTCGGGTCAGTTTCCCCCGTCCCGTGGACAACTCAATTCAGACCGCAGACGTCCGGCTAGCAGAGCCACCTTGCAGTGCTGATGAGAACTCCACCCATATCTACATCCAGGCCCCCCTCACGGGCTGTGGAACCAAGAGAAAGGTTTGTTTGTGTGCGTGTGTGTGTGTGTGTGTGTGTGTGTGTGTGTGTGTGTGTGTGTGTGTGTTTGTGTTTGTGTGTGTGTGTGTTTGTGTGTGTGTGTTTCTGTGTGTGTGTGTGTCTGTCTGTCTGTGTGTGTGTGTATGTGTATGTGTGTGTACGTGTGTGTGTGTGTGTGTCTGTGTGTGTGTGTGTGTGTGTCTGTGTGTGTGTGTGCGTGTGTGTGTGTGCGTGTGAGTGTGTGTTTGAACACGATGTGTCAAGAAAGCATGTGGCTTGATTGTCTTTATATTTTGGTTATCATCAAGGTTATGCATTTATTACATTAATTGAAGATTTGAAATTCAAGTTTCACATTATTAATCAATAAAAGATAACCTGTTGCAAACAGGACACAGACGACAAGATTATCTACAGTAACACCCTGATCGTCAACGTCAACGCTTCCAGCGCGGTTATCACCCGTTATGACGTCATAGAGATCAGCGTGGAGTGTCGTCTGCCTCGCCGGAAGTCCGCGACCGTCAACTTTGACCCCAAAAGCTTGACCGTGTTCCGGTCACACATCGTTGGCAGGGGTGAATTCGCCATCTCCATGGAGCTGTTCCTCAATAGCAGCTTCCGGTTCCCTGTCTCAGAATATCCTCTGTCGGTGGAGTTGGGACAGGTAAGATCTACCAGTTATTCATGTACTACCCAATTTTCCCCCCTCTTGAATCAATTTACCTCTGTTTTTAGTGGTTGATATTTCAGTCAATTGAAGCGATTCTTAATCTCCAAGCAGATCTACACGGTGCACCGAAAATCGTATATGCTAGCCAGAGAAGCTCCAGCACCGCGGACTGGAGCTTATCTGGCTGACTGGAGCTTCTCTGGCAAGCATATACGATTTTCGGTGCACCGTGTAGATCTACTTAGAGATTAAATGATTCTAGCCTTCAGAGAACCCGTACGCTTCATGCCTTTGCTTTTCCTGCTTTGCGGGTAGGACAGAAACGCACCCATTCAAAGACACGCACACACAGACAGACAGGCAGCCTGAAGACGAAATTATATATATATAAAAAAGAGAGTGGCATTATGGAAATTTTGGGTTTGGGTTTTATGAAGCATTTGCCAATATCATAGAACGATAAAACTATAATTTCATCTCTCAAAAAGTGTTTGAAATCTCGTGTTTCTGTCAGATGCTGTACGTGCAGCTGCAGGTGACGTCAGACGACACGACCCTGCAGCTGTTTGCAGACACCTGTAAGGCCACGCCAATGGAGGATCCGGACGACAGCAACGTGCTGTACCACCTCATCCGGGACGGGTAAGTGTGCAGTTACTACATGTGTTTTTGAGTGTGACTTTCTAGAGGTAACATGTTCTAATCGTTTGTAGTTACTGTTTGGTAATTAGTTACAGTACTATGTCTGTCCCTTTAGTTGAGTTTGTCTTGTGTGTTTTTTTCTACCGACAAGGTCCTTGTCAAGGAACTTTTCTTGTCTAGACCATCCTTGATACATGAACAGACATTTTTTGTTCATGTCTAAGAGGCCTTTATCTTTGACATATTACCCATAATGCATTTTGCTGCTAATGCGCAGAATGAACCATTGCAGATTTTTTTCTTGTGAGCTTTTTCCGTAGATAGCGTTTTACTGCTCTGTTCTGACGATATACGTGAATAGAAATGCAGTGATGGTGCTTCGTTGAGTCATTCGACTCATGCACTTTTAATTTTGAACAAATATCAGTCTTGCTATTGACGCATTGTTTTTCTTCTCATCCGATCCCTCACAGCTGTGCCCAGGACTCGACCGTGGCTCGCTATTGGTCACCGTCAACAATACAGGAACGGTTCGGTTTCCAGGCCTTTGGCTTTACCAGTGGTAGACATAAGGTAAGTCTATCCAATGTAAAAGGTAGGACACGTGTTTTACTAAGTGTATGACTATGACATGTAATGTAACATGACCTATTTACGTGCAGAACCTATTTACGTCCGGTTTGGCTCATGTCCACATGTCGCATTGTATTATGCCAAAGCCTGTTCTCATGAGCAATAAAGAACATCATAAGTATGATCCTTAGCCATCTCTTTAAATTTTGCACAGCAAAACATAATGGCCATGCGTTTACCACGTGAACGCCACGTGCCGCGCATGTGGGGGGAATTTACAGATAAACATTGTTTTTTTTCCATCGCGTTAAGTAGGTGGCCGGACAGACATAGTGATTTTATTATCATTTGTCTGCAGACTACTTTGGACAGTTACTGTGCATTTTTTTCTGGTCTATGTTCTTCAAGCATAGCGCTAGAAGGGAAAAGACCGAGGTGGACGATAATGGGTTACCCTAGCAGAATTCTTTACATATACCTCAGTATAAATACATGCTCGCACGGCGTTAAATAGGCGGAGAAAAACTTACAGACCATGCATTTTCTTTTTAGAAGAGCTGATGTTTCTGACCATGGCTGTCCGTGCGGTTTTAAAATAAATACGTTTGGAATAAATCGGACGTAAATTGGTCATGTTACGTTAAAGTGTCCCACTAGCTTGCGAAGCACTCTGAGGTCACCAGATACTAGTAGTAGTACGTAGCTGTTATCATTTCATATCAGGCCTGTCGCTAGCTATATATGGTGTATAGCATGCAACCGTACGGCCATGGCACAGGTGTTTACGTATAGGCTGCCATCCATTCTTCTCCCTGCATTAACGCTGACCAGCTATTACCAACCAATCATGTTGCCTCTAGATGGCAGGCGGCGACGTGATTGGCTGGTAGTGCTCCCTCCTACAACAAGATGGGGAGTTTTTTCTTATTAGTAGCCCTGACATGAGACGATGGCAACTGTATACGAGGTTGAAGCTGGCAGAAAGTATTAAGAAACTTTTCATACTGTACACATATTCAGGTGTACCTCCACTGTGACGTCCTGCTGTGTAACGCCACGGACCCGACCTCCCGATGCGCACAGGGCTGCCAGTCGGGCAGGAGGAGGAGGGAGGCCGAGGGCGACACCCATGTCTACCTTCTCATCCAGGGTCCCATCGTGCTGAACGACGATCAAATCGGTGAGAAAATTTCTCCATATACATATGAGCAAAGCTGTCTCTTATCTTGTCTGAAACAGCCACTTGATAAAGGCTTTTCTAAATCCATATGAGTTCAAATATAAGCAGGTTCTTGCTGAGTTCTGTGTGTCTCTTCTCTTGTAGCCCGTGACGACGCCTCGACACGTCACGCCGGGAGCATGGTTTCCGTCTTCATGGGAGCATGCGCAGTGATGGTCTTTGTCGCCATATGGACCGGCATCTAGAGCTAGGCATGACGGGAAGACAGGACAATGAGGAAACGGATGGAAAGAAACCGTCGGAAATGTTATTCATTGCTAGCTCTTTTAGAAGTTCAGGCTACGGAAATTATCTAGTGATGCCATGCTATTTCAACTCCGTGAAAACGGAGGTATTGTAATCAGTCGGTGTGTCTGTTTGTTAATGTGTCTGGATTTAGTTTGCCTTAGTGTGTGTTTCAGTGTGTGTCTTAGTGTGTGCCTTCATTTGTTTCTTAGTGTGTGTCCGTAGTATATGATGCAGAGTGGCAGCCTGCCAGAGCGTAAGGTGGAAATGGCGTAATAGTATACTTTGAGAAATGTTAGTGAGTGGTTTGGCTTTTGTTTAATGTTGCTGGCAGTATGATTAATGGTTACACTTACTAAGTCAGGTCATTGAGGGTACCCAATCAGATCAGAGCTTTTTATAGATGGCGTGATATTTGAGAGATGTATGTGTGTGATTTTTTTGACGTATACATTCTTCAGACTACTGACTTTTATGTTATATCATGACCTTGCTGATATATGATTTTAGGCATCGTTTTGCATTTTAAAACAAACTTGTAAATGCCTTTGTGCAGTATTCTGTAGTATACACATAACTCGTTCATGTTGATATCTTCGCATTTCAATAATCATTTGAATGATTCCTGAAGTTAGATAAGAAGCTAAGCTAATACTCTTACCTTTAAAAACCTACATTATATTGTAAATTGCCTGGTCCATATAACTACTCCGTAGAAGCTGTCTACAGTGATCAGGTGTTTTGCATTCGTTGTAAACTAGAGCTTGACGAAGTTTAAATATACGAGTATTTGCTATGTATTGAAAGAAAGTGGTTGCTTTAAAAGAAAAGTCTGCAATCTAAACTTACCTGCGTCAGAGTTTGATTGACAAGTGCAACAGACGATATCTAAAACAGATCCTGGCTTCCCATCACAATTGGCAGTTCAACCAATGCTAGTAAGGCAATTAGCAATTCAACCAATTGTAGTAAGGCAATTAGCAATTCAACCAATGATTGTAAGGCAATTAGCAGCTCAACCAATGCTAGTAAGGCAATTAGCAGTTCAACCAATGATAGTAAGGCAATTAGCAGTTCAACCAATGATAGTAAGGCAATTAGCAGTTCAACCAATGATAGTAAGGCAATTAGCAGTTCAACCAATGATAGTAAGGCAATTAGCAGTTCAACCAATGATAGTAAGGCAATTAGCAGTTCAACCAATGAAGGTAAGGCAATTAGCAGTTCAACCAATGATAGTAAGGCAATTAGCAGTTTAACCAATGATAGTAAGGCACTTAGTGGTTCGAACAATGAGAGAGTGGCTGGATATCTCAGGAATGGAATTTTCTGTCGACGCGCAGAAGGTGCGCAGGCGCGAAGCTGAATGGTGGCTGGTTCGTTTTCTGCTACGGGTATTTTCTTTGTTTTTTTTCTATGTACTGTGCACTATCTTGTCCTTGTTTTACCTGTCAATTTATGCTACCAGTCATATCTCATTATCTTGAGAATCCGAACGACCAATAAATAGTCATATTTCAGTGGTAAAATCAGTTTTAGACCGACTTAAAACCGACGCAGATGTCTGAGTGGAGAGGGTGCTGTGACTAGGCATCTTTGTACATAGACAATTGGATCGACTTGTGTTCATCTAGTTAGTCTACGCACTGTTTAGTTTCATAGTTTAGATAATTCTGAATATCACTTGCCAGTTTATTTCCTGCTACACTTGTCTAACATATATTTGTAATGGTTCAAAAGTTGAATGATCTGCTGCGGATAGATATGCAAAAATACATTTCGAATCTATCCTGGCTTATTTCATCATGTCGGCGTCACACAGCATGAAAATAGCTCGCCTCGTCTAATTAACTTTTTCGGTCGGTAATACGGTCGGTGTCCTCTCAAACACAGCACGACCGGTCAGATTTGAGTTTGCGCATGCGTTCTCGAAAAAGCGAACCTACGTATTACAGATGTGAAGATTTTTGTTTTGTGTGTCTAAGGCTTCAATTTGTTTCATTTTCTACCTGAAGGTGCAGCGGCTTCCCATTACAAATCATGGGGAGAGAAAGCGTTGTCCTTCTTTGGGCCTTACTTTTAGTCTGGTCTAGAAAATGTCAAAGTTACACTACCGCAGGCTACGTATACTCAGCCACTGACAGCATTACTGACGGTGAGTGATCATCAGTGTTTTTTTTTTTTCTTTCACATCTGTAGGAAGTTATCCTTGTATCGGTTTGCTTATTGATAATCTGAATATTCTGCATTGATACGATATGGAATGATGCAATACAGTTCTTTGAATGATGCCGTAATACAAGAAGTACTAACAAAACGCTGTATACAAGTACTTTAAAGGGGAGAAGGGAACCAACATTTCCTGCGACTTCGACTTTAGCGAGTGTGGCTACAGGAATGCGTCTTCAGACTTTCAGTGGATACGGCATACTGGCCCAACCGCTTCAGCTGCAACTGGCCCGAGCGGAGACCACACGACAGGGCATGGTTTGGTTCCTAATTTTTCAGCACGACGTTTTGCTTGTTTGCCACGCCTCTCATTGATAAAATTTCATCTTGGAATTGTTCTATATGCTGCTTTAAAATTGTTTGCTTGGCAGAGACGAAAAATGACCACATTGTCACATTGAACTCACCATTGCTTACTTACGTTAAATCGGTCTGTCTTTTTCGACGACGATGTAAGGTCTCCTGTGTATTTGTGTCTCCTTCTCAATTCAAAATTACAGATAAATCAGTGCTACATATGAACCCCTTTGCATGAAAACCGTCGGTACCGGGTACCTGGTCATTGTGGTCACTTGTTGATGGCTCCCCTATTACTTTTCCCATTACAAAATCCCGTCTATAGTTCAACTCTTGTCTACAGTAACGATTTTCCTCAAGTCTCACTAGGGACTAGTATGACTGAATCTATAACCAGTAGGTTTCGCCAACCTTTGTTTGGTATATACTTTACTTGTTGTGCGTGCAGAGTCAGTAGATGTTTCCTTGTATATTTTGTGTATTCTTACCGTAAGCCAGATCTTTGTAGTAGCCATTGCTTAGTTTGGCAGACTTGGTTGTGGCCACTCACAGCCGAACCTGTAAATAAGAATATAAGTGCGCCAGAAGTAGTTACTCAAGCAACTGGATAAAATTTTGAAACAGTCATACGTTTCAGACAGCATCTGCTGTCTTTCGTCAGTGCCTGAGAGACAAGGATTCTGTCTGAAACGTTTGTTTCAAAATTTTATCCAGTTGCTTGAGTAACTATTTTTGGCGTATCTTACTACCTTGATGTCTAACCTTCATCAACGTAAGAATATAAGTGAGTATGATGTTGAACTATCTTTATTGACAGGGTACTACATGTATATTGAGACTTCAAACGTTCTGACGAGGGCTGTAGCTCGTCTTGTTAGCCCTACCGTCTCTGACAGCGGACAGTATTGTCTCCAGTTCGCCTACCACATGTATGGGGCCGACATCGATCAACTACGGGTGCTGGTCGGGTCAAGTGTCGTATGGATACGGTCGAACAACCAAGGAAACAGCTGGCATCAGGCCTCCGTGGACGTCTACATATTCTACGACCAGGTTTGTAGTCAACAAGTATTATATTCTACATTCTTTCTTTTTAACAGTATGTTAGTGTACGATAAACATGAGCTCTTAACATCCCTTATTTTTGTTTTGTCTAGATCGTTTTCGAAGGTTTTGGCGGTAACGGCTACAGGGGGGACATTGCCATTGACGACGTTGTCCTGTATCCTGGATCATGTCAGTGGACAGGTTGGTTATAGATCGCACATTCAAATTCTCAAAGTGTGTGTAGTTGCTAAGGCGTACAACCGTCATATCTTCATTTCGATTACTATGTTTCATATTACTAATTATTTCGATTACTATGTTTCATATTGAAATGCGCTGTATGTATGTTGGTAAACTGACTCTTTCCTAAAACCTGACTTTTATGATCATTTTGTTCAACTCGTGGAAGAGACTAATCTCCAAGCAGATCTGCACGGTGCTAAAATCGTACAAGCTAGCCAGAGAAGCTCCAGTCAGCCAGGGAAGTTGTCAGGTACCGTCTTCTGCCTTTGCGGATACGGTCTTTGCAACCGTTGGGTCTGCTTGGAGACTAGGAAGAGACCACTTTAAACATTGTTAAACCAAATGCCTTTTGTACATCCAGAAAGTCCAAGCACATACTTGACCGAAGAACCGACCACTGCTCCTGACGTCGACACTTATGTGTGGACCATGCCCTCGGACTACTATCACAGTAAATACTATGTTGCTTTATCGTGACGCTTGTTTAACACAATGGCATATGATAGTTAAGAAAAGTCTACCATGACACAACATTTGAATATAGTTTTATGGCTAATTGGAAAGTTTTTTGCAATGATTCAGGTGCGAGCCTGACGGGATAGCATTGTGTGCAGGCTGCAAGAATTCCAGTAATTCGTTAGGCATGTACTTTTTGTGTCCACGAACAGAATAACTCTCATAACTCAAGATCGATTGTCTTGATATACGTGGTAGGTCTTGGTGAGACCTCAAATTGATTAGATTTTGGGCCCCTATCAGCTTGTTACGGTGCTTGCGGTGTTGCCGATATGTCGTGTTTTGGACATGCCATGATCGACATAGATAGCTCTTATTTATGCTGGTTCTGTATTGGTAAATACTATGGTCTACCTTAAAGGCAACCAGAGCAATATTCGGGCCCGAAAATTGGATTTTGAAAGTCAATCTATGAAGTAATTTCCATACATGATTAGTTCAAATAACACTATCACAGGGTATATGATACAAAAATATGACGTCGTTGTGATGTGGGGACTCAATGACAATCATCACCGGAGTTTTTGTAGGCTCGCGAAACTAAGGGAATCATCATACAGCACAGGTTTAAAATGATCAGAGTATAAAGTTAAACGCAGATGTGCTCAACAGTGCGAATAAGTGTCACTACCATAAAGACCTAAACATTTTCTTTATTTTCATTTTTTGGGCCCTAATGTTGCTTTGGTTGCATGTTAACTTGACGTCACATCAAACAGGCTTCCAGATCCGACTGAGTGGAGGCAACAACTACAGCTACGGCAGAGTGGAGGTCTACTACAACGGGACGTGGGGGACCGTCTGTGACGACAGATTCGACCACCTAGACGCCATAGTCGTCTGCCGTGAGCTGGGATTTGATCAGGTCGACTCGCACTACTACGATAATGCGATCTACGGCTCGGGCAGCGGCAAGATATGGATGGACGAAGTCGACTGCAGCGGGTTCGAGACTTCCTTGCAGTTCTGCCGACATGGCGGTTGGGGGAGCAACGACTGCAGACATTCGGAAGACGCCTCGGTTTTCTGCGGGCCCAAATCGAACCAATCAGGTGAGTATGGCACAACTTACATGGCAATTGACACACACTTTAGTCTCCAAGAAGACCCAACGGTTGCAAAGACCGTATCCAACTGGCAGAAGGAGTTTTTACAACTTCTCTGGCTGACTGGAGCTTCTTCGGCTAGATCTGCTTGGAGAATAACACAGTTTACATCACCGTGAATTGACAGACCAACACACTTTATAATCTCCAAGCAGATCTCCACGGTGCCAAAATCGTACAAGCTAGCCAGAGAACCTCCAGTCAGCTAGAGAAGTTGTCAGGCACCGTCGGGTTGCAATGAAACTCCTTCTGCCAGTTAGATACGGTCTTTGCAACCGTTGGGTCCGCTTGGAGACTACACACTTTACACGAACACACTTTACCTAACAGGTGAACTCTTTTGTGTCCTTTAGGGACAAGAACTACTGAGAGGCCACGCCGGTGGTGGTGGGCAACTACTGATGGTTTGAAAACAGTATCTGGTTTGTGGCAAATTATCTGATTTGTTGAAATATCCTCAGTTTTAATGAATATAGGTCTACTTTTGAGCTAATTAGCTGGTGGATATTGGTAGGGGCATTGGAGTGAAGTATTTACTTACATTACATCCTGTACAGCATATGATAAGGCTAGGGTTAAAAACTCTTAATATTTCACAAAGGTATGCGAGTCTTATATTAACGACATGTCCATACTATGCATGATGTACAAACTGACTAATAAACTGGTGGACGTACCGACTAATAGATACCTAATACCAGCTCAGAAAATGACAAGAAATAGCCATGCCTTTAAGTATCAGACTTTTCAACCTAGGATTCATGTGTTCAAAAATTCGTATTTTCCTGGAACGATTGTAGAGTGGAACTCGTTACAACCAAGTACAGTGGAAGCATCCTTATTAGACAGCTTTAAACAATGCATGCAGTTAGATATGCGAAGGTTAGACGTGACAGGTCGTTCGGCGTAATATAACCAGCTGCTGCTGCGTCGCGTGCCTGCGAAATTGGTGTGTTACGTCGAATGGTGGTTATACCGGCTATATAGATACAGATACAGATCGTATGTTCACTGAGTCATTGCTATGCGTTCACCTCAGATAGGAAACCGTGTGGGGACTTTCCATGGGATGCCGATGACGTCACAGTGTACTGCGACTACGATTGGCTTGATGCATTGGAGAATTTTTGGGTGCGAGGATACTGCAACGTTAGCTGCCCCTGGGGAGCCGACATGTTGACGGGACCTCCGGATGATGTCTACACGCGCAGCAGTGCATTCTTACCGCACGGGAGCTACTACTGTGATTATAGGTCATGGCAGGGAACAGAACCCGTGTGCCTGGGTATGATTTTTGTCCATCATCTTTCTTTGACTTATGAAGACCCTTTGACACAACCAACGGTCGTAAATCTGAGAAGATATCAAATATCAGTTGGCCGGTTCACAGTTCACTCTCGTGCCGATACGCCCTCGCGAGATTCACGAAAACGACTTGATTACCTTCGCCGAGGAGGTTATGTTTTCGTCAGATCAGAGTTCGTGTGTTTGTCCGTCTGTAAACACGATACCTCGAGATTGCCTGAATGGATTGTCTTGATACTTGTTGTTGCTGAACTAGTTGGCCATTGCTGTAATGGAGTCTAGTATAGGGGCGGAGACTATTCCACTTACATTATCGCCATTTGATCGGAAAATGTTTGAATGAAAGTAGAAACTTTTATTTCTGTCAATACCTTTTCTTGTACGGTACAGGTCAGTACAACAACGCTACCATGGTAACGGACGAGCCCAACGGAATCCGGATGGTGGGGGGAGAGTTCTACGGCTGCGTGGAGATGTACGATGAGGTGACTCAACAGTGGGGGCCTGTGAGAGGGCGAGGGATGAAATGGTCGGACGTGGCTTGTGAAACCCTGGGGTTTCACGGAGTACGTGCTACCGAAGGCTACCGTTTAAACAATGGCGACATTAGAGGCAGTATCATTTCTCTGTCGTCGCATTACCGACCGGCCTATCCTTCCACAGGCCCGAAGTTTCTCATGATTCGTGGGTACGATCCTCCAGAAAACGGCCCGGTAATGTTACATGACGCCATAGGACGTGTGGAGCGAGCATGCGTGCCCGGCCAGTGTTCTTCTGGCGAAGCCGACACCTTGTGCTTGGCTTGTGCGGGAGAGCGTAGACGAGATGTTGCACAAGGTGCGATTATTTGAAAATTCCGTCATAACGGTTGCGTTTGACTGTCCCTCGTAAAACTTAGCCACCTCACAAGTACGCATGTGCAGTTGTGATGCAATTTAATGTCTGAACAAATCTTTGTTGTATATATTTGTTTACTTCCGCCATTGTGAGCTATTACTAGACAGTATGTTTAGCATATCAGAATTAACCTTTGACCTCACCCACAATCCCTTCGGCTCTGTAACTGCTATGAAATGGTTCATTCTAATGCATCTAGTGCCTAAAGTGTCTGTCTATTGGAATTAACTCGATTGTCTGTTACTATTATTGCAGTGCAGTTCATATTCCATTGTCATTGTGTTAAAACATGGGCGCCAAGTCATTATAATTGCGAATACATAAATCAAGGCAAAACGTGGTCCAATTATTCGTACTATGAAACTTTACACCTCAGATATAGGCGTCAAAGTGACCTGCACATCTCACCTCCTCCTGGTCAGTTTCCTACGCACTTCGAGGAACGGCTTTAGCTTTCAGAAGACAGACGTCCACTTTGCAGCGCCACCTTGCAGTGCTGATGAAAACTCCACCCACATTAACATCCAGGCCCCCCTTACGGACTGCGGCACTAGAAAAAGACAGGTTTGATCAGAACAATGGAAAATTGTGGATATTGACTAGAATTTGTTCGTGAACTACTTTATACTTATGCGTAGTTTACGCAAATTTATTCATTATGAATACCTGACCTGATGATACGAGCTACAGCATCCGATCTGACAACAATTTCTTGGGCACCCACTGCACGAAATGGCCTCGGAACCTGACGTATCCGGACAGGAGAACTCGGACGGTTACGGGGTCCGTATTGTACTAAAACGACTCAATTATACATTAAACTACATATGCAAGTGGCACATTGCAAGTGGTAAATTTGAGTTGTTTTAGTACAATACGGCTCCCGTAATCGTCTGGATTCTTACGGATCTGAGGTTCCGGATCTCCGAGTTCTCCTGTCTGGATATGTCAGGATCCGAGGCCATTTTGTGCACTGACCATTCTTAAAGATGCGATGTTTCTCTTTTTATCAAATTTTTATCTGAAGGTCACCAGATTCACCGCCACCTACAGTAACACCTTGACCATCAACCTGAACGCTTCCAGTGCGATTAAGATCGACGTGGAATGTCATCTGCTTAGCTCGAAGGTCGTAACCGTCAACTTTAACCAACAGTCTGTCTACAAGTCTCGTGTCGTTGGCAGGGGTGAATTTATCGTCTCCATGGAGCTGTACATGAGTGACAGCTTCCGGTCCCCTGTATCGGAATATCCCCTGTACGTGGAGTTTGGGCAGGTAAGCAAATCGATGTCATACCTGGGCCTGATACGGGTGTTCCGGACCGTGTAATAACTATCCGTATCACATAGGGTTCGGGAGTTGTATCACACGGGCTTCCATAGAATATTTCGAATGCATTTCGTGTGCGACGTTTGCGCCGCCACCGAAATTTCGAATACCGGATTCTGAGGTCGGAATCAATGTTGTTACAGTTTTGTGTTCGAAGACACAAAACTCCCTCAACTTTTGGCGCATTCCGCATTGAAATGTGAGTTTTCTCGGGTGGGTATGACATAAATAAAATACAACACGGGGTATTCCGTATCACCCGAGGTACCAGCCCGACCGCGGGTAGGATCGCCCGACGGCCGTATGGTTATTACCTCCATCTTCGATTGGTTGTCTCTGTGTCTTCACAGCTAGAACTAAAGATCCATTTAATGCGTGTGTATATGTACTTTGGCATATCGTCTGCCGGTATGCGCGAGATGATGCACGTTAAGTTTGGGCACCGTAGCAGTAGTTCTACTAAGGTAATGTGACATTTCAGAACGACATCCCCATCTTGAGGTGTGGTACAGTCCACAGCTGGCGCCAGTAAGTTTGATTACTGCCTTTGCCAGAATGTTAATAATATATATATGCTGATGATTAGGATTGGCGTGTGTCCATCCGCCTGTGAATATGATAACTGGTTGATACATTTATTTGGTATGTTGGTAGGTCTTGACGAGACTGAATCATTAGATGCCCCCCCCCCCCCTAGAGGCTTGTGTAGCAGAACTTCCGGCTTTTGTTTCTTTCGATCTGAAGACGGTACAGTCACAATCAGTCGGAGTGGGTGATGGCTCGTGAGCTGACAAAAGAAGTGAAAGGGGTGTGTGCATTGGGCCTCCAAGCAGCTTTTTCTGGAAGTGCATGGACGTTTTTGTCGGAGGGCTTGAACTAGTACTGGAGATGGTATGAACTGTGCTGTTCTATCTATTGAAATCGATAACCCACTTTAGAGTTAAGATGGGAGCTACTTTTTACCTTCACCGCTAGATGGCGCTACAGCAAGTAAGATGCGGTCCCAAACGTGGCGTATATCTAATCTTTTTAAATTCTATTCTAGATGCTGTACGTGCAGCTGCATGTGACGTCAGATGACCCTAACCTGCATGTGTTCGCCGACCACTGTTGGGTCACGCCCACGGAGCTGAATTATGGACCGTACGACTCTGAGGAGGACTATATCATCCGGGGAGGGTGACTTCTCAAATATAGCTTTATCTATTCATTTTGTATATACAGTTGCTTATCATGTGTCAACGCCAAGCAAGTCTACAAAATTTGATAATGATAATAATAATTTTATTGCAAACTCATGCCCGGAGGCTAATTGTGAGAATACAAGGAAATGAGATAATCATAATGGATAAGTACTCAGTAATGAAAAGTAAAATGAAAGTCGTCAACTAGCCATATTTCTAATCTAAACAGTTGTTATTGAATTTGATTTCTTTTTTGTGTGCAGTGGAATATGAAATTTCCGACGTTTCGGAAATATAAACATTGGCTTGTGTTAACATAAAGACTGTTTTGGGTAGGTCTGTGCGACGTACAAAGCTGGGGACGATTTTGCTGACTAGGTTTAATAGTTTGTCTCCTTCGGTGCTATAATGTTGGCAATGGCACATGATGTGCATTTCATCTTCCACTGCTTTTCCTGTACAGTATTTACATATTCTCTCGTCAACAGGTACTCGTTTGTATCTACGTCTTTCTACTTCTAACGTATGTGGGCTGTAATATAGAGACAAATCGATATCAATGCATTGTTTAACCGTATTTCACACCCCGTTACAGTTGTGTACGGCACTCTACAGTTCGCTATGACTCACCGTCTACAATGGAGGATCGCTTCGGTTTCCGGGCCTTCCCCCCTATACGTACAACACGCAAGGTACGTCACAATAAGCCTGTTCATGGTTCCGGCTGCTCATGCGCAGCATAATGTTGGTAATAATATGTAAAAGTTAAAAGTCCCTGAGACATAAACAAAACACGTCTGGATATGGCACCAAGCATGAATTGTTTACAAAGAAAGGGAGTCTTCACCATTGACATATTACCCGTAGTTCATTTTACAGGCGTTGTTGGAACCATGAATTGGCTAACACCGTCTGCCTGAGTGTGCATTCATTACATGATCATGAACACTGGTGACCTAGCTGGATCCCAGCCCACTTACAGTACTAGTTATCCAGTAACGTTAATTAACATTTCCCGGCAATAGCTTACACTACGAATAATGGTCAGTTAGCGTTATGAGGGTAACAGAATTCTATATGCAGCTTCTCATGAAAACTTCCTATAAACTCTTTCCCTGTCCAGATTTACCTCCAGTGTGAGGTCCTGCTGTGTGACGTCACCAACTCGAGCTCTCGGTGCGCACAGGGCTGCATAGAGGACATGTACAGGTGGAAGAGAGAGACCGAGGGTGAGACCGAGGTCTACGAGTACCAACTGATCCGAGGTCCAGTTGTGCTGGTCGAGCTGAACAGTAATCAAACCGGTAAGAATTGGACTATATTGTAAGCTAGTTGTGGGAATAAAGTCAAAATCAATCAATCAATCAATCAATCAATAATGAATTCAATCAATTAATCAATTTACAGATGGGTTTGCACACAAAACTCTTTCTGCCTTTAACGTTACCAATGACATAATTAATCAATTATGTAATTTCCTTCATTTTACAAAATCATAAGTCAGATCATCGTCGTCAAATGTTCTTGAAATTGTGAATATTGTTCGGAATTCATCTGAGGAAGAATTAAAAAAAAACCTTGTAAACTCCAAATATCCTTGTTTATCTTGTGTTTAATTTTTTTTCTTCTTTTAGATCGTGAAGACGTCTCAAGAAGTCACACTGGTAGCATGTTGTCTTCTTTCGTGGGAGCATGCGCAGTGATGGTCGTCGTCGCCATGTTGATCGTCATCTAGAGCTAAGCATGCCGGGAAGACAGGATAAAGGCCAAAAGGAAAGAAACTGCCTGCTTGTAACTTATATCTGTACACGTTAGTTCTCGTATTTGTTAAAATATGAAAGTTTGATATCCATTCCTTAGATTTATATCTTTCCACGTAATCCCAGCTATATTTATCGTATATGATTATTATATTTAAGTGTTATAGAAACATTATTGTCAGACCTCTATGTGGATGTTGATTATAAAATCGCATTTCTCAATGAAAGTGACTGGTGTTATTGCTTAGTCCAGTTCCATATTTATGTGCAATAAGATCATAGTTTGCAGAGAAGTGTTATGAATTACACTTGTAACATTACGTGTAGTGTAAATACATGGGGTGAGGGGTCAATGGCGCAAGGGGTTCACAGGGTCAGCAAATTGAAGTCAGATAGTCGTCGACAACACTGAACATGTTTGTTGCAAGAGCAGAGGTTCTGACACATACGTCTGGTACCGACAAAAATATAATTTCAGAGTAGAGTAGACCAAGGAGGTTAGTCTATATAACCTCTTTGAGTAGACAGAGTAGAAAAATCTGCTTGTTTCGGCCTGTCTCAGGTTTAGAAAACAAAAACCAACAAAAAAGTCAACAAAAAACAATACTGTTGGTTACCAGTGATTGTGATGTTGATGTTATTCGTCCATAGTACGTCGGTGATGACCTTGACTTCAGTTATCATTGTGAGTCCGGACGTGAGTGAGGAGTCTGGTCCTGGACAATGAATGAAGTCTCATCTTGCTTACCGTAGTTTTTTTAATCAATTTTTATACTTATATTACTTAGAAGCGGACTCAACCTATCATTTAGAATACTGAATAGTTACGACCAAAAAAAAAAAAACAGACAAAAACAGTACCTCTGTCGGAGGTCATGGACCTCCTTCCCGGAGGTAACAGGTGGTGATATGATTATGACTGAGTGTCTCTTCTAGTTTACCGTACATTTTGCAGGTCAAAGGTTACACATCACAAGTAACTCCCTTCTGCGTACGAACTAGTTCCGGGTTCTCAATGTTGTAATCTCCGAAATTTTTCTACCAATTAACAAGCTAATTTCGGTCGAGCATGGACTTAGACGACTTGTTTCGGCAAGCTGAGCAAGAATTTGCCGGTCAGAATTTTGTAACAGCTGAGAAACAGTACACGGACTTCATCCGAGGTTACGAAAGACGGAAGGGGGAGGGGGGCGAAGTGAAAGACGTCAACCCTGATTCGTGTGAAAGGTAAATGGCAGCGCAATATTCATCGTATACTTTGCATACAGTTGTCAACACATTAAAATGAAGACGACTAAACATAATAGAGTGCTGACATTATGTGCCAGTAAATGTTTTATACTGTGTTGTGTGCCATTTTTCTTCTCTCATACGTATACTGTGTACATGTATCTACAATACATATGTAGCTACTGTATTTTCTCTAATTTGGTTTGTACTCACATAATTTGACCTGCTTGAATGATCACCAAACAGTGATACTATACATCATAGCATATCAGCACAGGCAAAATTTATAGCAATTACTAGCAATGCCATAATAGGAAATGCTACATTGTTTCTTTTTAATACATGATGTAGTCATCAATCATAATGCTTGTGTATAATCATTCTCATGACTGTGTAATATGTTCGCATAATTGATAAACAGCCGTAAGGTGTAGCACAAAAGTTCTGCTCAGTAGAGACAAGTTGTGTAAGACCGGACTGTTAAGTTTTATCCATGGCTTTACCGTTCACATCCCATCTGAGAGGATGTACCTAAGCAAAGCTAGGTACCCATTTTAACATGTGTACAGTGAGGAAATAGGCACAACTGGGGCCTGCTGGGGATTCAAACCCAGAATCTTTAGTGTAGATTCTAAGTAATTACGCTAACCAAAAGACCATCTTGCCACCTTAGACCACTTTGCTGAACTCTTTTCTCACCTTGCAGAATACAAGATCTCGTGACGGCGTACAACAATCGTGGGCAGATCAAGTACCTGAGGGTCGACTTTGACGAGGCCGTGGAAGATTACACTGCAGCAATAGGGGTGGCCCCTGATGTAGCAGTACCGTATTACAACCGAGGACAGATCCATTATAGATTAGGTAGTATACAGTTTTCAGGACCACTTATACTTACTCGAGTATAACTTATAAATAAATACATGTTAGTATATATAACGTTAGATATATGTTCCCGCAATCTTTTATCATGTCACGAGGAAGGTAAATATGACGTTGTTGTTGTTAATTTTTCTAATGAGTTTACTCTTTCCTCTATTCGAGACCAAACATTGAATTGCATCAACTTTGGTTAGGCCACAGTCGCCACTCTTATTTGATTATATGGATGACATCCTATAGAAAACCCAAAACTTCTATGCGAGCATGGGAATAAAACAAAATATTGGTGAAAAAAAGGTGCCTTTATTATAAAATTTATTATGACTAAGGGGCCAGGAGGGTTGAGCAAATGACTAAACACAGAGTATTGTATACTAAACAATACATCATTTTGTCCTTTCAAATCTTCTTCTTTGGCTTTTGGAGGCTTTGTTCTGGGATGGAATTTAATTTTATCTTACTTGTTATACATGGCAACAAATTACTTGCACCAAAGCATTCTTGCATGCCCAGTACAAACATAACAGTATAGTTGCAAACTTTATCTTTTGAAAGGGACAAAAGTTTATGTATGCACAGATGTTATCTAGATAATCATGTCGGTGTGGCCCAATATCATCAAAAAGAAGCTTTTATATTAAGACTACCTCCCACCTTTACAAATTTGTTTGTTTATTTGGTGGTTTTCAGGCCGTTTTGATGCAGCCATTGCAGACTTTGCCAAGGCCCTCGAGCTCCAGCCTGACTTCCCTGATGCACACATCAACAGGCAACAAGCTCTGAGTGATAAACAGAAAAGGGACCAGGGATTCAACACAAGCGACTGGAAATCTGAGGGGAGCTAAAACATATAACGTTAGATGTAAAACAGTATAGGAGACTATAGACTATGATATTATGAGTGAGTGACTGTGAGTGAGTGAGAGAGAGAGAGAGAGAGAGAGAGAGAGAGTGAGTGAGTGAGTCAAGAAAAGAAGAAATTAACGGATGATTGAATGAATGAATGAATGAATGAAGGAATGATCTTTATTGCATATTCCTGTTTAAAGGGGCTAAATGCAATATATAACAGGAAATGATAGACACTTATTGTTAGCATACATTACAGTTTTAATACTAGATATGAGTGTTATAAAAATATGATATCAGTGTTATTACCACATTAAAACACTGATATGATGGTACTATTCACTATACTGAGACAAAAGATGAGTGTCATATGTATAATTAAACCAAAGACAAAATGAAGTTTAATATAAATATTCAAGTTCTTTGTATTCCGAGAGTCTCTGTATTTATTCAAACATGTTCTAGGGGTTAGCTATAGCTTTCAATTCAACTCAAAATAGATATGTTCTCTGCATCCGTACCACCGTCCTATATGTACTTCCGTACCAAAGCGACTTCGTCTTCCGCTGTCGGCTATCTTTGGTGCCAGCTGATCGGATCTCTACAACAGGAGCAGCCCTGCATCCGGCCGTAAAACTCTGTTGACGATCAAAAGCGCACACGTGACGTTTTACAGTCTTTGGAAATACCCACCTTACCGGTCCAGCATTGCCGTTTTCTCTCAAAGAAGAGCTACCGTTAAATTTGATGGTAGCCGTTAAATTTTGAAATTTAACGGACTTTAGCGCGGCGTAACGCATGAAAAATAGTTTTCGTGCGTATATCGGACAGGTATTGCTGTAGCCCCTCTCCCAAGGACAACATTCAAATTTGAAACAGTAACCGTTAGATTTCAAATTTAACTTACCTTCTCTAGACATAACGTCGGAAAGTAGCCTTCTTACGTATACCCTATCGGTTTTGCTATAGTCGCTCTCCCAAGGACAACCGTTCAATTTGAAAAGTTAACCGTTAGATTCAAAAGTTAGCAGACCTTCTCTAGGCGTAACGTCGAGAATTTTACCATGGCAGCGGTGCTCATGCTCTTGATGTTGTCCGGCCTACGGGCGGCCTGGGCCGACACACCGGCCAACTGCTCCTGGGGCCAAGTCGCCGGAGTCTGGGAGTTTCACATAGGACCGGTAAGTACATTGTGGGTTTTTGGAATTAATGTATGTGAACATTATTGTATGTGTGAACAAATTTGATTCTTCGTTTGGACATTCATTCCAGACACATAAAAATACCATCAATATGTTCCAGTGCCTTTTCAGAATATGTTCCAGTGTCTTTTCAGAATTCATGGACGTGAACCCTTGACACGACTATCAGAATAGAGAATCTATTCATAAACTAATTCTTGTTCCAAAAGCTCATCTGTATCCTTGTTATATTTGTCTGACCCTGATTTGGCATCGCGTGGCGTAATGGTAGGGTGTTTGGCTCAGAACATACAGGTCCTGGAATCCCCTCACATGCCTCAACGTTATGTCCTTGGGAAAGGCGCTTTACACGAATGTCCTCACTTCACTCAGGTGAAAATGAGTACCTCGCTTCGGCTAGGGACGTTCCTCAGATAGTACGTTAAATGGAGGAGGGTTTACAGAAAGGAATGTTTGAGGAGAGGCACGTAAGAACCTACCACACTTGTCGAAAAGAGCAGGGGACCTTGCCGATGTGAGTGGATCAAAGAAATATGTCCGGATATGCGGCTCGTATTGTTCAGTACAAACCTGGTGTGTTACAGAGTATGTATACGAATAGTACAAACAAACAAAATGACCCTTACCTTATCTTCCATCGATTACACTTATCTGTCCCTCGTGCCAGACATTTTGAATTTCATTTATCAATCACGAAAGTTAGAATTTCTGTCAATACCTATCATAAAGATGTTCGATATTCATAATGAACAATCATTGTTTTGTACCTTTTTTTCCATACGGTATTTGTTTTTGTCTGTCCTGTCTGATCAAGCAGTAGACAAGAGAATAACAACATATAACCCGAAATTACCTCATATTTTTATCACAGCACCTACAGGACATGAATAGGAAGTCACGTGGGGTGCTTTGCTTCGTATCTCAGTTCCGGCACCCTCCGGTTGCATCCTCCAATACAAAATATAGGCCAAACGAGGATAACAATCTTAGCCTGAAACCAGGCATCTTCAGTTGTTACCAGCCTAATGTTTCGCATGCAACAAAGAATGGATGGAAAAAGAACTGAGGAAGACTGAAAACAGGCTGTAATGTTGTACCTCTTAGGGACAGTGTTTGAGCTGAATTTTTGTACAGAATTGAAACTAAGAAGTCTTGAACAGAACCTCAATTTAGCCATAGTCAGCTGGGTTTTTATTCGCGAGAAGCTTCATCGTTCTGCAGACCATTTTTAATTAAGGTCATGAAGAAATCATCCTCTTCTGGTTCTGAGTCAACCGCTGAGACATCCTAGCCTGCAGTTGCAATCATTGCAGTCTTTGTTCAAGAGAAATAGATCAACAACAAGACCAAAGCACCTCCAGGTCAAAAGATACAAAACAATGAAAGTTGCTGCTGCTGCAGTACCAAAGTCACATACCAGGAGGCCCAAAATAGAGGAGGCCCAAAATCGACCTTTACGTTCGCCAACCCACATACCAAATATCATTATAATCCATTCAGAAGTTCTTGGGGTATGCTGGCTCCAAAATTCGGAAGGACAAATACATACACAGACAGACACACACACAGACACACCTAAAACAATACCTCTATTTTTCATGGTGATAAATATCTGTTCTTTTCACAGGGCGGTTACGACAACCGTCTGAGGTGCAGCTCCTTTACTTCCGTTGAGAGTTTTAAGGTGAGCCTGCTGTTCCCGGATGTTGTGTTGGACGAGGACGGCAACAAGGGCTTCTGGACCATGATCTACAACCAGGGCTTCGAGGTGGTCATCAACCAGCGGAAATACTTCGCCTTTTCGTCGTAAGTGTTTCACAAGAAATACAATATCCCTCTCCATCTCTCTATTTCTCCCCCCCTCTCTCTCTTATTTTTATCGCACAGTGCACTATAGCTTCCTCTTTTGTTTTTGCTCCCTTATTTTTCGCTCACATTGCACTCTCTCACTGGTTTGTCTTCTCTCTCATATTGCTCTTTCACTATCTTATTCATACTCTCTTATTTTTCTTATTTTTTCGCTCAAATTGCTCTCTTGATTCTGCACTTTTTTTTGCTCACATTGCTCTTTCACTCTCTTGTTTATTCCCCCGTATTCTCTCTCACATTGCTCTCTATCTTTCTCGTTTATCCTTTCTCTTATTTTCTTTCACATTGCTCTGTCTCTTAAGCATGTTTCTCCTCACTTATTTTCCTTTCACATTGTCATCCCTCTCTGTTTCCCTTGTTTCTCTTCTCTTTGTGTTTCTAATACATTACTGTATTTCTCTCTTTATGAGAACAAAGTAAATGAGACATAATATGAAACAAGTTTCTTGCCTATTTTCCCATATATTACCAGATACACGACAGAAGATGGCGTGGTCACGAGTTTCTGCAACTCCACGTTCGCAGGATGGTCACATGACGTTCTGGGGCAGGACTGGTCCTGTTACTATGGCATCCAGTGGACGCAGAGTGTCCCGGATGTAGATCCCGTGACAACTCATCCAGTGCACAAGGATGATCATGAGGGGACCTTTAGGAATAACCCAGACTTCTTCATAAAAGGTAATATTGTTTGTTTGAACCTTTGTTTATTCATTATAAGCTCAAATCATTGAGGTCATGAGGGAAGAGGTAAGGGTCAGATACAATATAACAGAGATACACAGTCATTTGAGTCCTAATAACTCTATCAACATATATCATCACATATCTATGGTACAACAATAAACAATTGCTACAACATACAACATGTAGTAGGGCGCAAGCTGGTTCATAGTCCGTGTCCGTTCGTTTTGTTCATTTTCGTTACTTCAAGAGTCTCTTAAAGGAAGTCAGATTCGGAGCCAAAAAGGCGTATTGATAAAAACCTATCTAAAGACATATGTCTTCGATGTAACAAGCAATAGCTATAGCAGTTTTTTGTCCATGCGTAATCGAAAGTGTGTTCAGTATGAATATGGTGTTTGTGTTTGAACATCAGGAATAAATAGTGTGCAAAAGTCATGGAAGGCGGTGACCTACCCAGAATACCACGGGATGAAGATTTCCAACATGGCGCTGAGGGCAGGAGGATCGTCCTCCACTCAGAGCTATCCTCTACCAGTACCTATGGACGAAGCAACAAGAAAGGGTCAGAAAAACATAAAGAATCAATGTAACACATCAAAACTGAAATGTACTATGACTATAGAAAAACAAGTTGCCGTGATAGCACATCCTATGAAGTACATGTTCGTGTATACGCATTTATAACACTAACAGAAGTATAGAACAAAGATATTGGATCTTTGAATAGATTAGCTTATATGAATAGTTTCCACTCTCGCTTTACTTTGCCACAAACTCATTGATTTTTCATAAACTGAATTTTCTGTTACGTTAGGAAGCAGCGCAATTGTTCACTTACCAGAGCGTTATCATAACTGATCCATCTATAATGTCCAACTGACATTGGCTCGATCACCCTCAAGGGTCTGTAAACATCTAATTCTTACTTTGTCTTCCTCTAAAAAAACATAAACATTTAGCAATCAAACATCTCCCGAAGAACTTCGACTGGCGTAACATCAACGGCCAAAACTTTGTCGCTGCCGTCAAAGACCAGGGCAACGTGTGCGGCAGCTGCTACGCACAGGCTGCAGCAATCGCGTTGGAGTCACGCCTCATGATCATGACCAACAACACCCTCATGGTTAGTGCAATCACGTGTTGTTCACGTGATAACCCACGTGATGGTCACATGCATCATCACGTGATGGTCACATGTTTCATCACATGTTTCTGTGAATTTAACCATTTTCTAATAGCAGCCCGTCACCAAGTACAAATACAAATTGGTTACAATATCTACTAATGCTAGTTTTGTAAATCCCATGCCCAGACCACCATGTCACCCCAGGACGTAGTGAGCTGTAGCGAGTACTCGCAAGGCTGCAAAGGTGGTTTTCCGTACCTCACTGCCAAATATGCCCAAGACTTCGGCATGGTGGAGGAGCGGTGTAACCCCTACCACGGACACTCCACGCCCTGTCGGCCGTACCAGGCCGACTGTAGGAGATACTACGTTGAAGAGTACCACTACATCGGTAAAACCACTTATTCTCGTTGGTTCCTATGATCCAAGGCAGGCCAACATAGTAGTAGTATCCAATATTTGATCCAACAATGATCGTAATATACCTTTGAGCCTAAACAAAATTAATGGTAACAATCATCGGTTATGTTGGCCTTATTGTCCCTGGTATGTTTTGAAGTTTGACTTTTACCATTTGACCTATTATTGAAATAATGCTGTCAATGAATTTATGACTTGATTAGTTTACTGGTTATCATTTTCTCTATAGGTGTTAGATGGTTTGGACGTGTCATAAGAAGACCGCACAAACATTAGTCAACAAAGCCTACAAACAGGAGTTCGCTACCCCCAGACCCCGGGGAGGACCGCCTAAGCGATGGAAAGACCAGATTGAGAGTGACACTGGATTATATATAAACATACAGGTAGCGGAGGCTATTGAACGGGGCAGCACTTCCTGTAGGAACCTTTTTGAGAGCAAGGGGCCAGTTACTGGCCTGGGCACGTAGGCAGCAGGCATATAGGGGTATACGAATCTGCAATTGGAAAATGATTGACATGCATCTTTAAAATCTTGAATTGCAGGAGGCTACTATGGCGCATGCAACGAAGGACTGATGATGTTGGACCTGGTAAAGAACGGACCAATCCCCGTCAGTTTCCAGGTGTATGACGACTTCCGGCAGTACCATTCAGGAATATACCACCACACAGGTCAGATCACAACATCTTTAACTAAAAGATACATTTTGCCATTTGTAAATTGGCCTTTTTATATCGGTTTTACCTCAATGAAAATCTAGAGGTAGTGTTTTCGAGATGTCTGCATGTGTGTCTATCTGTCTGTCTGTATGTGTTTCCGGATATTTGTGGGCAGTATAAAGGCTAGATGGCTGTGATGATATTTTATATATAAGTAGGTATTGCAGAGACAAAGGTCAGGTTTGGCCCTCCTAGCGGTTATCATTGGTACTGCAGCAGAACTTCCGGTTTTGTATCTTTTGTCCTAGATCCTGGACATGCTATGGTCTTCATATTTTGGTGTCAGATAGCTTGTGATGTCATGCAGAGGCGGTGTAGGTTTGGGACGCCATCGCAGCTCATCTTTGTTGTCTTAATCGAATATTCTGATACCCATTTAAGCTTTGTCATAAAATAATAATGCAGCTAGTTTGAACGATTTTCTACCATCTACAGGCTTGAAAGACGGTTGGAACCCATGGAAAGTGACCGACCACGTGGTCACCATAGTCGGGTACGGAATCGACCCAAGTTCCGATGAGAAGTACTGGATCGCGCAGAACACGTGGGGCACGGACTGGGGCGAGCTGGGATACTTCAAAATCCGCCGGGGAACCAATGAGGTCAACATTGAGTCCATCGCAGTAGCCATGACGCCCATCGTGCCGAACCCCTGATGATTTTTACCGAGTCTAGGCTATGCATGTGACGTGCCAGTATGGATGATTTCCTATTGAAGATAGCCAAATAACTCCCTTAACTTTCTGTACATATTAAGGTTAACGCTCATTGTAACTACTTGTTAACCAGCTTTGCTATTAGATTACATTTTTTGGCATCACGTATATGCAATATTATGTGCCCTTCTTTCAAATCCCAAATAAATATACGTTCTTATAACGATACAACCGCGTGACTCTTGATTGTATCATTAGATACGTATCTAGCATCATTTTATAATCCCTTTCTAGGATAACAGTACCACTATTGTATCCTATCGCACCAACAACCGGATTAGACCCTACCATGCATGTTTCTTCCGGTTCCAACTATAAAACATTCAGATTGTTTATTCCCAGGTTTTCGTTTTACCAAGGCTTCTTCTAAAACCATACAAGTTGCTTCAAGCTGATATCGTCTTTTCTCGAGCAGTTAGGTGTAGAAATATATACCCAATTTCTAGGACTAAAAATAAGTTTTTGACATTTGTATATACTTTCGTAAACCAAACAGGCCTGTATATTAGAAAGATTGGTGAGATAATCTATTGTGCATGCATGCAGTTCAACTTTGTCCTAGTTTGCAGTAGATGTTTGATATATAGACGACAAGTCCTCTGTTCTCTATCAAAGACAAGCGGCACCATTCTATGACTATTTTTGGCGCCGGCCGATCAAACAACTCTAGCGGCGTCACTGTAAGATCTCCCGCCTACGGAAGTGCTGCTCTGGCCGCCTGCTTGCCTGGGTTTTCAATCGCGGCTTGAGCTCGTAAAAGTTATCTGTCTTTTACGCCTGATATTCTCACCTTATTCCTACCACGTTGACGCAACCATTTTAAAAACACAGCACGACGTAAGTTCGAAAATACCGGTACCGTTAAATTTGAAAAGTCAACCGTTACATTTCAAAAGTTAACGGACCTTCTTTAGGCGTAACGTCGGGAAGTTCGCCATGGCAGCAGGGCTGGTTATGCTCGTGATGTTGTCTGGGATACGGGCGGCCTGGGCCGACACACCGGCCAACTGTTCCTGGAGCCAGGTTGCTGGACTCTGGGAATTTCACGTTGGAGCGGTGAGTACATGAAACCTTTGATTATCAGAACTATAGAAAATAACGTACCATTTTGTTACAAGGCCCGGTGTATAGATTTCTTTGCGCCTAAGTACTAAATTGTACAGTACAAGTGTTAATTCGATGGCAATTGTGGTTGGGCACAATGGTTTACCGTTTTGTACTGTCACTTTTTTCCCTACATTTTGATGGCTGAAACAGCATGATCAATGTTATAAGTTAAAGGGAAACCCTAGATCACTTGTCGTTGTAAGATACATGAAAGCTATGCTGGCTGTCGACAACTGCGAACTGGGGTACACAAAGGACGCAGCTGCTGTGAGTTCTTCCGGCCATGTCGGTTCATCCTTCCACCACTTTTAAGATGCAACATTCAGTGAGTAATGATAACACATGCATATGATCACCCCAACCAAAAGGTCAGCCTACGTACCAGTCTCCTGAAATCTGTGTCTGCTCTGGTTTCTCTCAGAGGGAACTATGGAAAGAGAGATAGCTCAAAGAGACTGATAATCAGCCTACTAAGCTAGATACATAAAAAAAATAAAAATGAAATGCGGATAGTCGCGGATTGACATTTGCTACCAATTGTTGAGGATAGGAATGGCCAGTCCCTTGTCAAACAAAGTCAACGCGATAAAGGACCTTAATGTTAAGTGTGTTGGTTATTTTAGATTCCAACATAAAGCCAGCTTGTGGGAATCGCCCCTGTAACATCATGTAAGTAGGGAGAACACCCTAGCCAAAAAGGCCAGTGGGAATGGCCCCTGTAACAGTGTAACTGTGCATTTGTGAAATTGTAGATTGTATTGTTGTTCTATGTATTAATGTATATTTGAAAAAAAAAAACATACTGCGTTCAGCCACGATAGCGTACCGTCTATTTGTGTACGAATTTGTATGATCTTTTGACCTCATGGCTCAAGAAACTATCCATGGATGTGTACCTGTTGTCTCCGCAGGGTGGTAACGATAACCGTTTGAAGTGCAGCGGCTTCTCACCGGTAGAGATGTTCCAGCTGACCCTCCAGTTCCCGGATGTTGTGTTGGACGAGGACGGCAACAAGGGCTTCTGGACCATGATCTACAACCAGGGCTTCGAGGTGGTCATCAACCAGCGGAAATACTTCGCCTTTTCGTCGTACGTGTTTCATTACAGTCAAACATGTGCTAGCTAGTGGTTATCTCTGTATACGCCTATAATGACTACCTGCCCATTCTGGCAACTTCTGGTGGTCCCTTATACACCCCGACCAATCAAACCACGTCAATCGAATTGAAACTCAGATTCGTATCAGCCATGACCCGACAAATCGCTTTCTAAGTTGCGTTAACGACTACATCTGACAAAACAAACTCGCCAGTGAGATGGTGGAAGGTGTCAGCTTTCCAAATATGTTTTCAGATTGACAATTTTGGCACTTTGGAAGTGATTGAAAGCGACCGCGATTTAACGTTTAGAGAAAAGTAGTAGAAACTATTTTTTAATCTTTGTGTCATTGACATAAGTATGTAATGACAACATGAGCATGTTCCGTAAGTCCCTCAACTGTCAACGAAACGTCGCTCTCTTGGTAGGCTAAAGTATTCCGTATATAGCTGTAGAATACAACAATTTTTCCAGCCTTGGAAGACGTTGTTAATTAATGCTGATCTCCTTGCTTTCAAGTACTACTACACGTAAATTGTGTAATTGTTTGAGACAGACTCATAGATGACTTGAAAAGGTGTATGTTAATACACTTTAAAACAGCAGAAAGCCAAAGTATGAGTTACGCCTTACGATTCATTTATTTCTCTACCTCCGAAACACCGTACCGATACCACCTGGTAGAGACTTTGCCACTTTCATACTTGAAGTATTATACTCATCTTGGAAAAACTTGCCAAATATACAGCTTCATGAAGGAAGGCGACGTTGTCACGAGTTTCTGCAACACGACGTTCGCAGGATGGTCACATGACCTTTTCGGACGAGACTGGTCCTGTTACTATGGCATCCGGCTGAAGCCTGGTGTCCCGGATGTAGAACCTGTCACAACTCGCTTGGTGCAAACGATAGACCAAAAGAGAACGCATAGGAATGATACAGACTTCGTTAAAGGTAGGCAAAAGGCTACCTTTAGAATTGTGCCAATTCTTAGTATAACAGTTTGTTGTATTGCGCTGTCTTGAAAAAGACCTGACGTAATTACGTCACTTTTCTGCATATCTTTTTTTCCAGAGGTATCTTGGCATTTCTGTCTTACTGAGGTCACTGTAGAGATCAAGTCATATCATTCGATGTGAATGAAGACATGCCTATGTCAGATCTAGAGCAACATAGCTTTAAGACATGTTATGTATTTACGATGTAGGCTATTCTTTTTCTTCAACAGCCATAAACAGTGTACAAAGGTCATGGAAGGCTGTGACCTACCCAAAATACCATGGGATGGATCTATCCAACATGGCGTCCATGACAGGTGGTCATTTCCCCGCGCAAAACTACCCTCTACCGGTAGCCATGGACGAATCAACAAGAATAGGTAAGGCAAAATACCTACTAATAACTTTTGTTCATTGTATTCATGAAAAATCAAACTACGGTTGAAACAGTTCCCCTTAGTTATGATCTACAAACAGGACTTTTTTTGTTTCAAATTTGATTTTTTTTTCATATTGCAAATTTTAATTTTTTTGTAACCTACTTTCAGCTGTAAGTCACCTGCCAAAGGAGTTCGACTGGCGCAACGTCAACGGTCAGAATTTCGTCCCTGACGTCAAGGACCAAGGCAACGTGTGCGGCAGCTGCTACGCGCAGGTCACGGCAGCCGTTTTGGAATCACGTCTTCGAATCATGACCAACAATACCCTCAAGGTCAGTGCAATCATGTGATCGTCGCAGAACTTACTTATGTACGCGTATGTAGCATCAACGACTGTGCAATTTTAGCCCCATCTTATATGGTTTATAGAGCGTTTATTGGTGTCTCCTTGAGCGACACTCTTAGTCTAGGACACCAACATGGCGGCGGAAGCACCTATGACGTCATATGAGGGAGCGGTCTGTAAGCTCCGAAGCACTAATATGCTAATGCAAACCAACATGGCGATGGAAGCAACTATGACGTGATTCGACTGAGCGCTTTATAGGCCCCAAAGCTCTGATATGCTAATGAACACCAACATGGCGGCGGAAGCAACTATGACGTCATGTGCATGAGCGTTCTATAGGCCCCGATGCTCGAATATGCTAATGAACACCAACATGGCGACGAGAGCTCCTATGACGTCATGTGACTGAGGGCTCTATTGGACGATTGCCTTTCTCGTTTCCAGACCACCATGTCGACTCAGGATGTGGTAAGCTGTAGCCAGTACTCGCAAGGCTGCCTTGGGGGTTTTCCGTACCTCACTGCCAAGTACGCCCAGGACTTCGGTATGGTCGAGGAGCGGTGTAACCCCTACCACGGATACTCCACACCCTGCAAGCCGTACCATGCTGACTGCAGGAGGTACTACGCCGAAGACTACCGCTACATCGGTTAGACTGTTTCTACCAGTACATGTTGAAAAAGTACCACTAATTGAATCCGATGATTTATTACAAATTAGTTTGTGGATGCGTTAACTATTGATTGATTGAGGCTGAACGGTTATTTATTCATAATTAGATTGGACATAACAGGTGAACTATCACCTTTTCAAGATGTCAAACCAGACCAGACTGTAAGGCTTGGACCATCGCACACCGGGGCATGCCCCTACTCTTTTTGGAAAGGTGTGATGGGTTCTTTTACGTGCGCGGGGTGTGGCTCTCCCCAAACACGGGACCTCCATTTAACGTCCTATCCGAGGGACGTCCCTAACCCTAGATAAGCTAGGTACTCATTTACACCTGGGTGTAGTGATAGGAAAGTCGTGTTAAGTGCCTTTCCCAAGGGCACAACATCGGGGCGCATGTTCAGACATGTCTGGGGGCAGGCCGGGTTCGAACTCGGGTCCCCTTGTTTGACAGTCGGATGTTCTATCCATTACGCCACACGACGCCACCAAAAGGTTGCGTTGTTGACGAAAGGAATGATTTGACAGGATTACATTTTTGATTGACAGGAGGGTATTACGGCGCGTGTAACGAAGGTCTGATGATGCTGGAGCTGGTCAACAACGGACCAATCACAGCCGCCCTCGATGTGTTTGACGACTTCCGCCATTACAAATCAGGGATATATCACCACACAGGTATACAGTTTATAATGATTGGTTATACTTACCATTGACTTATTTCATCTATCACATTTAGTATTTTGCCAAATATAGGACTGCATGTGGGTTGGGCCACCATTTTGACGTTCAAACTTTTCCATTGATGATATTTGAAGATGAAGTGTTTGAAGAGTATAATGTTCTAAGGAATGTTTTCTTGCAAATATCATCGATAGCATTACCTCTTCTTCAAATATCGTTATATCAGATTACATATTTCAGAGTTTTAGAACATGGAACCAGCACAAAAAAATCCCAACTTGTATGTTTTCGACCGTACGTTTCTGTCGACATGCACTAACGTTTTGGAAACATGACGTCAGATGCGGGTCAAAGGTGACCAAAAAGTCAATACCGCCCACCGTTCTGTTTCAGAGAGAATTGATGGGCTCTGATGTATATAACAACAAACACAAATGGGCTTAGATATTAGTGTATGAGGCTAAATTATGGTTAACGACCTTTTCATAATCCAAATAGGTCTCCAGAACGGCTGGAATCCTTTTCAGTTCACCGATCACGTGACCACCTTCATAGGATACGGCGTTGACGCAACTTCCGGTGAGAAGTACTGGATCGGGCAGAACACGTGGGGCACTGACTGGGGTGACCTCGGATTCTTCAAAATCCGCCGGGGGACCAATGAGGTCCACATTGAGTCCATCGGGGTGGCCATGACACCGATAGTGCCGAACCCATGAAACTTTTGTTTTCACGTTGTTACGTAAAGGAATTACATTAAGTTTCAAGCTTATACTAGCTGTCAAGATATTGTGACAGGAAATAGTTCTTCAATTTGCAACAAATTTCAGAGATGCATTTTTGATCCTGACTTATGCTACGGTCACAATTGGAATAAGGGGCCCTGTCGGGTAGTTAACGGGCTGATTTTGGCAGTTTCGGGCGTGTCCCCTACTTGGACCCTTACACTCTGTGGCTACCGGGCTAGTTTTGAACACGGCCGGGACCCGAATGTTTTTAACTCGCAGTTAGATTTAACCAGGAACCTGCCGAGAAATAGATGCCGTAACCCGATCAATTAAAACATGGAGAGGTATCCCTCCGGTATCTGGCAGTCCACAGGGACAAATTTGTGGTTTCAGGGCCCGGCGTGGGCTATAACCCCGACGGGCACCGGTGCAAATTTGACCGTAGCATAAGTAGAGGTCTATACGTTCTCAGTGGTTCTAGGAATAAGATTCTTCTTGTCTTGATTGATTCTTTGTTGGGACAGATACCGCATATTCAATTCGTCCATCAAAATAAGTACTGTGCTTACTCGTGAACAAGACGTTAGCCCCTAAACCTTGGCATCGTTCTTAATCCATTTTTTCTACTTGCCAACTTTTGGAAAAGTCATGAACAGAAAGCAATATGTGCAGTTTGTAAGTAAATTTTACGTTTTGTGTTGAACTTTGTTGTGGATATCATATCTGAACTACAAATCGAGTAGCTTACAATTATCAATGGATGTTGCTGTGTTATGCAACGCAGAATAGAGCATAATTCGATTAACAGATTTTCCCACCAATCATTTGCATAGATAAAAGGACGTGCACCTTGAAGAACTACGGGTATGCCCAAGGTCATACATACGAGGGTACAATATTCAATAAGCATGAAAATAGTCATAAGCTTTCAATTTAATAAAATTCAAGAACAAACACTTGGTAATAAATGGGATATGGTGAAACAGTTACGTTCTTGGCTTTAATGTGTCTTTTTTAATCTATTGAAAATGCCCCCCCCCCCCTTCGAAAGTGCAATATGGATCAGCCCTGATCATGACGTTGCTTGGTCACCCGACTCGTGGAAGCAAACGCACCTGCTGGGGAGGATTCCCGCAGCATAGCAGCGGTGCATAGCAACGGCGCATAGCAACGGTGCATAGCAACGGTGCAGACGACAGGAGGAGGATCACACAGAGCGGTACTTAAAAAGACCATCGCATAGCATGCGCAGCTAGGCTGACGAGTCTGCGAGCTTGCAGTGTTCCCTCCATCACTGCGATTTTCACAGGTCACCAAGCCAGAGTATATTTTCGGGTGAAATTTTGTTTTTGAGTCAGTAACTTTAGGTTTGTTGATGGTGTGACGACCCCTTAATAACACGATGCAGTGAGCGCGTCGCGTGCGACACTATGTAGACTGGGACCCTCTTCAGATATCTCTCGGGAAGATCTATCACTCTAGGAGTGTCCTACTGGAAGGGTGCTTCAAACTGGAATCCTGGTGAGTGTACGATAGTTTATGTCTTTTCAACACCATATGGTGTATATGGCAGCGCACATCTCTGTTTCTACGGCCCTAGGGCCACACAGTTGTGCAAGCACCACAGCAGGACGGTAGCCAACTGGTAGTAGCACATGTAAGTGTAAGGTATCCTTCATTTCGCGTCATGTGGACTTGAATTGTACTTGGTTGAAAGATACGAACGGAAACAAATGTGTGGGGAATTATTCTAGGTACCCTGAAGGATTCGTGGGATTACGAAGCACACGGAAGAAACGCGTCCTGAAAGACGTTAAGGTATTTCGTGTCATTTGTTAAAGACACTATAGATCTTGTTGCATGACACGCAATGTCATGAGTCAGTTTATCTAACATATTCGGAATAATCCAAGCTTAACCTTAAGCTCCTGAGCTAGAGTTGCCTTGAAATTTGTCTATTTTATTTATCATATCAAACTCGCAAGTTTATCTGTGAAGAATCTTTTTGTCAAAGAAAAATTTTTCATATGACGTGTTTTCAAAAAAATCAAAGAAGTAAGAAAAAGAAAGAATATTTCGACTTCAAAAATCTTAAAGTGAGTTGCCAGGAAAACACATGGTTAAACATAGAAGTTTCCTACAGGCGCTAACCATGTATTTACCGTCGACGTGTTTCATCTTATGTTTTCCTTACCAGTGTTGTTGTTGTTATGTTGTTTGGACCACCCGTGCCATAGTCCTTGTCCTTGAAACATGACATTTGCCCTTGTAGCTAAGCCTTTGGTAATTACGCCTGACTAGATTACGTCGTAACTTAACAACTTTTGTCGGAAACAAACTAGCGTTACAATCTTATATCCGCAGAAAGCCATTCATAGCCCCTCAAGCTAACAAAGGAAAGGAATAATTATACCGTTACTATCCGCTTGCGTTAATTAGAACCACCTGTGTATGCCGTATATGTTACTGTTTGTAACTTATGTCGGACCAAAACTAGCGTTACAATCTCATATCCGCAGAAAGCCATTCATAGCCCCGCAACCTAACAAAGAAGAGAAATAATTATACCGGTACTATCCGCTTGCGTTAATTCGAACCACCTGTTTCTATGCCGTAAATGTCACTGTTTGTAACTATTGTCGCCACCAAAACTAGCGTTACAATCTCATATCCGCAGAAAGCCATTCAAAGACCCCCAACCTAACAAAGAAGAGAAATAATTATACCGGTACTATCCGCTTGCGTTAATTCGAACCACCTGTTTCTATGCCGTAAATGTCACTGTTTGTAACTATTGTCGCCACCAAAACTAGCGTTACAATCTCATATCCGCAGAAAGCCATTCATAGCCTCTCAACCAAACCAAACAAAGGAAAGGGATAATTATACCGTTACTATCCGCTTGCGTTAATTTTAACCACCTGTGTATGCCGTATATGTTGCTGTTTGTAACTTATATCGGACCAAAACTAGCGTTACAATCTCATATCCGCAGAAAGTCATTCATAGAACCTCAACCTAACAAAGAAGAGAAATAATTATACTGGTACTATCCGCTTGCGTTAATTCGAACCACCTGTTTCTATGTCGTACATATTACTGTTGTTTCACAAACAGTGCCCACACTGTTTCAAGCAAAACAACTTTCTCTTCCACAACATACCTTCACTCTTTCGCTATCGCCATGTTAAATGGCTGATTGAAGAATGGCTTCAAGTACCACTGAAGATAAAATAATCAATAGTTCTAAAGGGCTCGCTCTACCGACTTCCAAAAGAGGGGCAGCATAGTATCAATGGTGAAAACTGTTACTACTGTTTTGGAGAGCTAGAAATAACACACTGGTATTGCTACTTAACACTTTGCTAAAACCCATTACATAGCACTTATATCGGCTAGTATTGGCAATCTTTCACTTATTGGTACTTCACAATATACTTCAACAACCATACTACAGTACGGGGGAGGGCTGGTTCATTTGTTGGTGAGAATCGTATTTGTTTAAACCAAAGACTCTTTAGACTGGTTGGCTATACTCGAGTATTGGTTCAGTTCCAATATTTCATACCGCTGTCTACAACCGGATTATGTCTCCCATTAACCCAAGAAGAGAAGGGTGAGTTTGTACTCGTTGCGCCACTTGTAACTGTCTTAAAAGCAGAGAAGGGCTGGCGTCGTCTCAGCGTCTGTTTACGTAGCTGGTTTTGGATGGCCCTGTTGTGTTTTCTAGTGGTCGGAAATGACGTTTCATAGTGTCTTTGATGTAAACAACATATCGGGGAACTACTTACTCTTTACTTCGAGCTGTACACCGTGTATGTTGTGCCTTGATGTTTGTGGTCTATGTTCAACCAAAGGTAGGTTTTCTTTTTAATTTTGTACCATGTCATGTTGCCCGTGTATCTCGTAATTTCGATTGAACACGAGTGTTACTCTGTTCAAATCAAAGAATGTTGAATTTGTACGTCTACGTTATATACACATGGGTAGGTATAGCTAGAGTATAGCAAGTGGCCACCGTTGTTGTTGCACAATTTTAAGAGAAGATGATGGCATATATTCTTCCAATCTAAATTTCTACAGAAAACGTAAAGAAATATCCCAATACCTTTAGTACACTGTCAAGAAGAATTTCAAATGTGAGGAGCTTTGGGGTTTGTTATGTAGGAAGGGTAAATGTTTTGTTTACGTTGCCATGGCAACAATGTAGTAACAATCGACCATACCATTGAGCTTACCATTACATCAAATACGTTGTAGTTTGCGAATGGTCATTGGCCGAGTGCATCGCCTCCTGGTGGAACATGATCGTCCCCGGGGGGTTGATGTAAATATTTTGGATCGGTAGCCACCATTACCACACAAAGGCCCCCGGGGTTTGGATATGATCACTGTTAGGTATAAACAGAAAATGCCCTTTTACAACACAAAAGTCGCAAGGCTCACATTGTCACGCTAACTCTGACTTAAATATCTAGATTGGTAACAACGTGACGTTTATCTCACTTCCCTTTTCGATGCTGGCGGATCTGTAATGTAAACACTATCATTTATTACCTTCGCCAAGATGGTTATGTTGTCAGTGCCGTTTTGTGTGTCTTTTTTTATTACTTTATCTGTTGACATCATACTGGTAACTCGAGAAGCTGTGGATGGCTATGGATCCTTATTATAGTTGGTCGGTGGGTAGGGATCGGGAAAACAAAGGTCGACCAAATTCGATAATGGGTCCCCAAGCGGCTTTCTATGATACTGTAGCAGAACGTCAGGTTTTGATATCTTCCATTGTGTTATCTATAGTGCTTGTAATACTTGATACATTCTTTTTTGCAGAGGACTTCATCCTGCGACGCTTTAGGAGATGAACTTTTCCGATGAAGGGAGTCGGGAAGTCTGAAAAGCACAGTCGCAGTGACAGTAAGATGGAGAAAATTGTTAGTATACATTCACGTTATAACGCCTGCCTCTTTTAGTGCACTGTCGTAGCATTCCATGACGTACATTGTAGTAAAGCGGACTTAGGTATCTCACTAGATTGCATGCTGACGCAACATGCGCCCACTATCAGAACGCCTGGCGCAGTTTGATTTGATTTGATTTTATTTGACTGTAGGAAAGTACAGCCAGGACTACCCAACTAGCCGAAGGCGCAGTTCTGTGAGATACCCGCTTTAGAAGGACAATTGCTGAAAAAGATCAGTCAAAAACATGGTTATGTATACATGATTGTCAAAAATGTGAATCTGATATTATTTTGTTCATCTTTCGTTGTCCTTTCACCCCCCCCCCCTCACAGTAGCCTGGAATCCAGCCCTGATAGCAGACTAGCGGATCTTGGGGAGCGGGCCAAAGCTAACAAGGCTAGACTCCAGGCCACATAGTAAACCAATATGTTTTTATATTCACGTCAGTAAAACAACACTTTTCTTATATCAAACTGTACACGTTGATTTACACTGCAGACCTCTGATGAGAAAATGGCGGCTGCGTCACGTGCCTTGAGAGACGACCTTATGCAGGCCCAGGAGCACGCCGCGCGGTGCATGCTGGTCCAGCGTGAAAAACAAGCCAACGAAGGCCTCCTTATGGCGCTATCAGGTTTCAGATTACTTTTCCCATATGATCTATAAGCTTAAGTAAGCTGATATCGTTGCTATACATCATTGCAGTAACAAAATTTGAAGTATGTTTTCTGAACAAAAAGGTCCATGGTTCTAACTACGCATGCGCAGCGAAATGCATTGTGAGAAATTTGTCAAAGACGAAATCCCCTGAGACATAAACAAAACGCATCTGGAAATTGTTTGGACGGAGTTTGGGCATGTATAAAGTATGGTTGAGACAAGAACTATTCGTAAGTATGGCCTTCACATTTGCCATATCAACCGCAATGTATTTCGCTGAGCATGCGCATGTTAGACGTATGAAACTCCTTATTCAAAATTTTTCTGACATCAGATGCCCTGAGTCGGATCAGAGAACGCCGGGCACGAGAGCAGGTGCGCCTTGAAACCGTCACGTCCATCAAACAGCTGCACGAGTGGTACGAGTACGGGAAGGGCATCCTGAAACACGGAGACGGACTGGAATCCATCTTGCGGTTCAGAAACGAGATCAAATGGCTGAGGAGATTCTACCGCTCCCTACTCGAGCACCTCTACAAATACCTGGAGAGATATTTCTGCATAGAACGTCACACGGACCACAACCTTCAAGGAGAACTACACAGGATCATGGTCGAAACGAAGGATGTGAAAAATCTGCTGGATCAGCATTTCGTCGAAGCGAATGTGCTGCGGCCGAATGTGCAGGATAAGGACCCTGTCGTCAGCCTCGTTCCCTTCCTGTACCTGGAGTTACGTCATCTTATCGACCTTTTCCACGAATGGAGGATTCACGTGAGGTTAGCAACTGTGCTCTTTGTATGGTACATTTTCTTTAAAAATTGTCAAATTTCCAAATAATTGCTATCCATCTGCTTTTCTTTAAATATATATATGAGTTCGAATGCATGGAGGTTCAAAGATGAGGTTAATTATTTTCTTTTCTTTTCAATTTCTTCTAATAGATATCGAAACAAGCTTGAGGAGGTTGAGCAGCGTCGTTGGTTGGTCAGACGACAGGAGATGCAACGGCGTCACGTGATCGATGACATCAGCGAGAGGATCGTCGCAGTCACGCGAGAGATGGCTGATCGCGAGACGAGATTACGTCACAACGTCGCAGGATTGGAAAGAGTAAAAGCTGTCATTTCTCAACAAAAAGGTAAAGCAATATTTTGGATTTTGTGCTAGATATTCGGTGTGTTGAAAATATTAATCTCCAAGTAGATCTCCACTGTGCGCCGAAAGTCGTATATGCTAGCCAGAGAAGTTCCAGTCAGTCCGGACTGGAGCTTCTCTGGCTGACTGAAGCTTCTCTGGCAAGCATATACGACTTTCGGCGCACTGTGGATGATCTACTTGGAAATTAGAAAATATAACAATGAACAGATATTCTGTTTTATCGATTTCGTTTTAGGGATTCATGATGAAATTGAAGTGCTAGAATTGCAGTTAGACGGGTTGCTATGGGAACGGACGAAGTTTCAGAAAATGGCGGTCGAAATAAAAGACGAACTCCGTAACATCCCAAACAAGCGAGACTACAAGAGAGACAAGATAAAAGCCGAACAGAGAAAAGTCGTCGCGGATTTTGACAAAAATCAGATAAAAATCAACGACAAGAGAAAGAAGCTCGAGGAAAAATACAGAGTCAAAGACTGGTACGAAAAATCTGAGCACAACCTCGTCAGTATCACCTTGGAGATTGCAGACGATAGGCGGAGGATCACAGGTCTCGCCAAGCTGCGCGAGACTTTGGAGAGAGAGCGAGACAGCGCTAGAAAGAGGTTGCAAGATCTGAATGCATCTGCTGCGAATGTGGAGCTGAAGTTACACTCGCTACACACAGATTACCTGTACGCCATGAGGAACGTGGAACAGGTCAGGCGAATCCAATGGCAGGTCGACGGAGGGGTGGACTCGGAGAGGGGCGTGAGGGTAAGGCCAAACGAGGTCCGGGTCAGTGACCTCAAAAAGGTACGTCCTAGAAATGTCTGATGTAAACAGAAACATCATATTGAATATTTAATACATAGTTTCCTTAGAAGTAAATGACAAATGAAATGTTTTCAACTTTAGATTTTCACTTCAAATTGTATTACTGCAAATTTAATGTCAATAATAACTTTTGCCAGATGAAACTTAAAAACTTATAACATACACACTGCCTTAGAATGTCAACTATAAGAAAAAATGTTTTTCTATTCAGAATAATAAATTTTGATATTGTAACTTGAAGTAGAGTGTATTGTGGTTGCCTTATGGGGTTTCCAGGGCTCAAAAAAGTAAGTTAGACTTTCATTATTCTAAGAAATATTGATAAGCAAAAATTACTTTGATTTGTTCCAAGAGAGGCGAGGCATGGTACGAGATGACGTCACACCCCCGCGGCAGGGCCATCATCATCAATAACGACTCCCACTGCACCATGTATGACGACTATCGTGACGTCAGACATCTGACGGACATGTTTGAGCAGCTGGGCTTCGCCGTGACCTTGGAAGAGAACATCACTGCCTCGGTAAGACATTAAGATGTTACTTTGACGATAGATAGATAGATTTACATCTGAAAGCACGTGACCAGACGCCATTTTGTTTTCTCGCCAGGAGATGGAGAATCAGGCATCCCGATTGGCGGAGGATAACTTCCCAGGATGCAGCGCGCTGGTGGTGGTGGTACTGAGCCCGGGGCACGACCGCCGCCTCCACGGCTCCGACAAACAGGGCATCTCACATCGGGACTTCTTGGCACAATTCGAGGTAAGAATATCATAGCTTGTCTGCAGTCACGTGTCTGTGCCGTCACTTGCCGTAGACTGCGTTTTATATTGGTTGGAAAAATATTGTTAAAACCGTCGACATTTCCTCTATTTTTCATCAGTTCGATCCCTATTGTTTAGATAGCGCTAGACTTTCTTTTAATTATTGTTCGCAACAGCTAAATTGTTGTCGCCATCTTGGATCCATCCACCCCACCAATATGGCGTACCAGATATTCATATATGACGTCATGCAATATCATGTATGAGCTCTGATGTCAAATGGAACAAACTTTCTGTTAAGCGATATCCGCTATTTATCATTTCCAGGAGGCATTTGGAAAGAAGATGAAGGGAAAGCCGACGCTGTTCCTGTTGATGGATACCCCTTCCGGAAATGACGTCAGTACCACCAACGACGACGACTTCTACAGCAGATTCTACGAGCCTGACTTGCCAAACAATAACGAGGATGACAAAGATGGCGGAAACAACCAAGATGGGACGTCGAAAAGTGACGTCTTCGTTGCGTGCTGCCCGTCCTATGGGTATCTCTTATGCGAGGACTCAGTTCAAGGCACACTAGCTGCACAGACATTTGTCAAATATTTCGCACATTTTGCGGCAACGGAAGATTTCACGACAATACTCCACCGTGTGCGCCACGAGCTACACATGCGCAGTAGCGTAAAGGCTGCACCTGTTTGCGATGGCAACTGCGCAGACGCAGAAGACGAACAGAACTCGCATGGTTCGACCACAGATAACGGTCTCTCATACTTCTGTTTTCCATCGAAGAAGCTGTATTTCTTCCCTGGGGTTTAAAATTCAATTTTGTAAGAAAGTTTTGAGATTAAAGCCCGTTCTGAGCCAGTTGTTGAACCAAAAGTAAGCAGAATACATAATGATAACTAAAGGAATGTCAATGTTACTCCGCACAACTAAACATACAAATTGATGTAATTGAAATCGTACAAGAGTGTAACATGTACAATGCGCCTAAGAAATGTGCACTTTTGCATTGTGGTATCTTTTACAATGTATTATCGACGCCATACTTGAATTGGATAGGAGACTTTCAACCTATGCTTGACTTAATCTCTTCTTTGACTTAACCAACCTACTTGTGGTTTCTGATATCGACTAATTAGTACATTTAGATATTCAATTTACTCAATAGCAATGACATGACATGACATAATAGTCTGTGTTGTGCATGGAAGACCGTATCATGCATGTCGTACGATAGGCTTACGAAAGTCGCCCGACATGTTTACGACATTGTCAGTAACAGTTGTGGATATGTAGCACAAAAGTCAGCGGTGCGTTGTTGTAGATACATGCAAAGTCGTTCAATGTATGTGGTTGAACTAACTTAAAGGTATGCCTATTGAACTTCTCTAGTTGTTGATTAGGAATAGAAATAAATGTCGTGTGGGATATATGGTTTGTCTTACTATTCTTGTTGTCCATAAAGGACCGAAATGAAGTTTCCAAACCTTTTTGCGACGAATCTATGCCGAATCTAGCCTAAGGCTATTGGCAGGATCATCCTGTCAGCAGTAGAAAAATTTGCACTGCTGACAGGATCATCCTGTCAGCAGTAGAAAATTGTGTACTGCTGACAAAAATCTGCATTGCTGACAGGATCATCCTGTCAGCAGTAGTAAAAATTGCACTGCTGGCAGGACGATCCTGTTGGCAGTAGAAAAAAATGGCACTGCTGACAGGATGATCCTGTCAGTAGCCACTTTCAAAAGTTTATGTTTTCTATCGCGCCACCTAGCGGAATACATAGGAAAGATCTATGTACTAGTTAGAGATGCATGTAACATATCCAGTCCTAACAACGGCGGCACCCCCAAGTGCTTTTTTCAACAGTCTCTATTCATTTACGCTTCCATACAATTCTGTTTAATGCCCCACCGGCTTAGTTGCATCAAGGGTTTAAAATTCCTTTGTGTTCGGTTGTGTAGGTGTAATGCGAGAAGGTAACAATAGAAGGTATTCACAACAGTGCCACTGTACAAACAAGAGGAAACACTGGCTACCGTCGTTCTTGAAAAGACGAGGCTAACTTCTGCATTGACGAGGGGTGATCATAAAATAATAATGTCGCATTAGCGTCTTTTAGAATTCATATTAGCGCCATAAGATATTAATATTGTTGATATTTGTTTAAACAGAAAATATATGACAGGTAAAAAGACATACAAGTTACAATCAGTAAGAAGAAATGTTCTTAAAGATAGAAAAATATCCTTTTTGAAATTGAACAGTCTAAGTGAAAGGTGGTCAATTTCTTCGCAGTGGCTCATGGGTCATTGGCGCATAGTAACACTTGGTAAGAATGTCGCAGTTTCTGGAACAAAGATGGCAGGAGGGAGGAACACCTATCGAAAACCTTACCTCAGTAAATTTGCTAGTTGAAATTTGATTGACGTTTGACCATCCAACATTATGTAATAATGTCTAACTTTTAGTTATCGAATGGATGGATTCGAAAGCTGTGGACTCGTGGTTTAAAAGCTAGGTGATCTGATCACAAGTTTTTGAATCAACTTAATCAATTTTTGACTGGATTTGCCAACCGAGGCTGGCCAGCTAAAAACTTTCTTCACGGCCAGCACAGACCATCATCAGGAAACTAAGGTAAGGGCAAACTATGCTTCCTTTGTAAAAGTAATACAAGCCGTATAGTTGATTCCTTGTTAAGTGCGTGCTGTGGCTGTGTATATGGAAAAGTTCAAACCATTTGTTCATAAGAAATACACAGCACCATATTCATTTTCTCTCTGATAATACTTTACACTTCTATAAGTACAGTTGTAAATACATTCTACTTTGCCTAACGTGCCACTTGCATAAATACTGTAGAATTTGTTCTTAGTCACATCTATAGTAAGGGATGTCCCTGTAGCTCAACTGGTAACAGCCTCAAAGTTGAGCTCCTGTTTCTATTAGTTTTTAGCTGAGAGACCCTGATTCAATCTTGGGAAGCCATCTCGGTTGGCGCTGTGACGGTCCTTCTGAAGGGACGTATAATGGGGGTCCCCTGTTCGAGGATGTGTCTCGAGCACGTTAAAAGGGAAGGGCTAGCAACCTCTCCATGTAAAAATACGTCCTGCTACTGATCAAAACAGCAAGGAAACTTGCTGCCCTATGTGCCACTAGGCACTACAAGTGTCTGAAAGAACGGATGTCTATAGGGTCCTGGCAATGTTCTGGAGCTGTGAGCGTCTTGAAAGACATGCGATAGAAACAGTGCAAACCGTTTACACGCTGGAGTGATCTTGAGGTGTGTACTTTGTTGTCAGGACATACCTAGGAGATACTTTGTTGCTACTTTACGGAAGCCCTTACACAGTTTTCAGTGCGTGTCAACATGGTCAGAAATGTAGGTGATCCAAGATGGGAGACCGGTGTCATATCAAGGGTTTCATTAGTTCACAACCAAAATTATTAGCTTTCTTGGCTTAGGGTTATCGTAAATCAACTACGCTTATTATATCCATAGTTTGCATGATTTCAATTCACGTTGTTAATTATCGTTGACACACAAGAGAGAAAAATGTAGTAGCTGTTGTGATTTTGCATGCCCCAGTTGTTGTAAAAAGATTAACCAACAGTAGCGATCTTCTTATAAAACGGCGGTGAAATGCAACCTCCCACGTTATAGGTGACCTTCAACTAATTAGATCATTACTTCAAAGATTATGTATGCAAGAAAACCGTTATATCAAGAATCATTTTAATTATATGCTGAAGAAAGTTGTATTGTAGTAAATCGAAGAAAAAGTTCTTGAATAGGTGACTGGGAAAACTTGAAATGTTGGTTATGTATGGTGGTAGGGTATCGGGTTGCACCCCCACTGTGTTTTAGCCTATCAGATGTCCCGTATGTTTTGACTTGGACATGGGGGTGGGGGGCATACTGTTTTTTGAGTGTTTTTTTTCGTTTAGTGTACAATATTCAACTAGTAGCATTCGAAATAAACACCAATTTTCAACTATATTTTCAACTACAAAATCAAACATAAATTTCTTTGATAAACTCTTTGATTGTAAGGATTTTGAAGAGACGCAAATAACTTTTAGCAAGCCATTTGAGCCTCTTGAAATAACTTAAATCTATCTTTGAATATATGTATTAAAAAACAGATGCCATTATGTTGACCTCAACATTTTAATGCTTCACGGCTGACGCCTTTCATTTGATTAAAAGCTACTCGTGAATCTAAAAAAAGAGACCAATTATTATACGTTTTACACCGATTTACTGACCTTGTTCCGAATAATCTATTTATACCCTAATCCTTAGAAGGTTAAAAGTTAAATGTTACACGTTTGAACAGTTATGTAGGATGGCAATCAACATTCCCACGTAACTTAAACGACCCCTGTGTACTTTGAATGGAGAGTGGTAGCCCGACGGCAAGAGCCATGTTTGCACTACAGCCACAGTTCAAACCCTTACAAAAGAACCCGCCACTAAATCGATAATGTTGAAAGGTTTCGCAAACTGGGCTGAACAAACCGTGGTGTTTACCAGGGCTACGTCTTGTCTTTCTGATAAACACAGTTACAAGTAGGACATATTCATGTCATTGATACATTGCCCTCGAGTACTGTAAATGTATTTAGCCCCTATACAAACGGTATGATGTATCATCACCAAATTTGCAGGGAGTGATCTACATGTAAAGATTAATCACTCCTATAATTTCTGAATGTATGGTATTAAGTTCGTGTTTGAGACAATAGTTAAGGGTCACAGTGTATATGCCCCCCCACTCAATTCAAAACTTCTTTTATTGTTTGTTTTTCAGAGTCGTTCTAAGATGTCGTCTCTAATGGATTCATTCAACGGTGACTTGTCGCCAAGGAGTCACTCCGTAGCAAACTATGTAAGTAGATTAAATGTTACGTTATTTGATAATCAATAATTCAATTCTTTAAAGTGCTTTTCATTGACATGCTTTCATTTGAGCGCAATAGCATATGTGGATGACAAAGACAACTATTGGAACATTTGCATGATTAATTCAGTAAGCATATGATAATTTGACAGGTTACCATATCTAATCCTACTGACACCGCCTCTTACTTGCAAGAAGTATAACATCAATCAACCGTGGCTTCTTAATGTTTTAAGGTCTAAGCTTTAAGTTTTCTTCGCTGTATCACAATCAAGGGGGATAAAAAATGATTCGATGATCGTTGTTGGGACTTTTTTCTGAAACCACTGTTGCAATGTTTTTGTTTTGTTGTGATGAGTCGACAGCTATAGAATATACTTCTTTGACTACCATACCACCTTTCGTCCAACTAAGTTGAGAACAATATAACACTAGACTACTCTAGTCCAAATGTCGCCTCTAAAATTTACCTAATTGGGGTTTTCGGAGACAGTGAAAGACGAAAGATCCCGTTTTTCTGTTATGTGAAACTTTCTTGATATGTCCATCACCCCCCTCCCCACTCTTTAGACTAAGAAGGAGGCTATGGAGGACGCGTCAGACGAGGAGAGAGGAGTTCTGATGCAGATGCAGGAACACTTCTACAGACAGGCTCTCATGACAGAGAAAGCCAAGTACGACAAGGTATGGACAACAGAACAGATATTCATATCATATGTAAAATCGATAGCAAATACTACAGGTGCAATGCAATGAAGAGGTCAAATGTTACAGCTTCAAGCCAAAGTTTCATTTCTATCATGTGGAAGTTCACGGAAAAAACATTATGAGTTTTATCGAACGTAGATGGGTTCTATTTAATGTAGAAACAAGGGGTTGATATCATCTTAGTATTATATAAAGATAGGATATTATATCATATCATATTAAATCATATTGCATGTATCATAATAGAAGATCCACTGACCATAGAATTAGTTACGATCGTCTTTTACTAAAAGTTTGAATTCCAGAATTTTGAGCTGTACGATTAAGGATAATAATGGCAAATATACGCAAATGATATTTTGGTCACATTCAAGTAATGCACTATAGTGCCTTATTAACTATTTATGTTCATTGACTCTAGTTTTTCAGAGAGGAGGTGAGTCGAATGCTGGGAATAGCCGCCCAGCGTAGACGACAATATGGCCTCCCGAAAAAGAGCCACGAGTCATGTGACACCATCAAGGCCCTGCGCGAGTGGATCACGTGGGAAACTAAGCGAATCGGCATCCACCGCGATAACGAGGACGAGAATGACGTCGTGAGAAACCTGCGCATGCTCCTGAATAGGATCGACTATGTGAAGATTCTTTTCACAGACATCAAGAGGTATTTGATAACACCTCTTCTGACGTACTTTGCCATCAGTGCCGAGTTTAACGTCGATCTCTTGGCAGTTAGAAGAGACCTCATGAAGGGGAGGCAGCAATGTGAGAAGTTGTTATCGGACGATTACAAGCAAATCACCGACGGACACGCGTTCGAAGCGATACCGAACGAGAAGCGGTTCCCAGTTCTAGTAGTAGTACCGAAAGCGATAGGCATCCTATGCGTGATCACCGACCTCGCCACAAAATGGCGGATCCATTCTCAGTTCGAAAATAACTTAGACAACTTGTGGACGCGCCGCGCCTCCTTGGATACTCCTCAGATGCTGCAGTCGAAGAAGGAAGAAATCACCCAACTGGAGAACAACGTGCAGACGGCCCAACGAGACTTCGACGAGATCTCGCGAGATGTTCGAGAGTTCGAACGAGACGCTAAAGATTCCCAGTTTAGTAGCCAGTACTCGGGTACATCAGATCAGTTAGAACAGGCTGAGCGGGAGGTAAACAAACTGCTACAAGAAGAGAGAAAGCTTCAGAGAAAAATCAAGAGCATGACAGAGCGACTGCGATCAACTAGAGTAGGGGCAGTCAAAATCAGAGACATGCTCAACCAATCTAAAGAACAACTGGCCAAAACGCAAGAAGCTCTTTACACAAGGACGGAGGAGTTTGAGGATTTGTCGTCACGAAAGAAAGAATTTGACGAGTCAGAACAGGAGTTCCTTCGAGGGGGCTTCGACCAAAGAAGAGTGGAACTCATGCAAATGAAGGAAAGACAGAGACACGCCAAGAAGAAATTAAGGTAAGTCGACAATTTAGTGTTAAGTGTCAAATCACATCATGAACGACATATATTATTGTATCATCAAAAATGTAACTTTACGTAGTTATCATTACCATGAATCTCTGTGTAGAAAATGTATTGCAATTTTGGTTATGTAATTAAATAGATTCTAATATGATTCAGAGACATTGTCTTGTGTATTTATCTAGGGTACCATCCTATGTAGTTTACCGGACTCCCATAATCGATCAGTTACTCACTGGCATATAGACATGTCTGTGGGAGAGCGAGTATGGGAACCCGGATAAACTACATAGGATGGCGTCAATGCTATTGAGTATTGTCATTCTCTTAGAAATGTGTCACAAAAAACATGTATCAAGAATTCATCAAACTTTTCAATCCATCTTATTGAAACACAAGAGGCGAGTAGCACAGCCTCCTGGCTCCAAAGGATCAAACCCGGGCCCGCCAGTGCACAGGCCGCACCCCTTAATCGCTTGACAATAAAAAATAGTCCGCTGGTCAGTTAGTGCCGCCTGAACCCCACTGTAACACTATTAAAACAATACATCATTTCACCGTTTCAGGCAACTAGAAGAGAGGCGAGAGCGGATCAAGCAGGATTTCCGCGCGGTACGTGAGGAGCTGATCTTCCTGGACACCGAACACGACAAGGTCACGCAGGATTACGACTACGTCAAGGGCATCATGGACGCCTCACTCAAATCACTCTGGAGAGGTTCGTGCAGCGTTCTTATCCCTCTATCTCCTATCGTACCTGGTGTCACGTTATGTTTTAGTTGATAATGAGTTAGAATTAGTCAAGATGGCTGACTGATGACGTCACAAATTATAATGGCGACGCCCATGGACCAAGGGTAATAGATAATAAGCCATTCCTTTGCAAAAGCTGTAGCTACACCATTCTTATATTTCTATCTATTGTCGTGCCTGGTGTCACGTTATGTTTCGAGCGCGATCATTCTAAATGGCAGTAGCACTACTTATCAACGGTGCGTACTAAAAAGGTGGGGCGACACTGTATTTGTTTTTGGATGCTTATCTTGTACACTTTTATTTTTCACAGATCAGTCCCCGGATGCCATCTCCGTGCTTCCCAACAGGATGACTAGAGAGAAGTTGAAAACGGTAAATACTACAATGTGTTATATGTTTAGTGCGTGAGACGTGATCATATCTCTGTGTCTAGATTGATGTGACATATGTTAAGTGAGACATGTTTAGGTTTCTATGTAGATATAGATGTGATATGTTTAGTGACACATATTAAAGTCTCTATACAGATAGATGTATATATCTCATAGTGAGACCTGCTTATGTTTCTATGTCTAGATAGATTGATAGTAGAACCCGCTTAACTACAAATCCCATTTGTCAGCGTATTTCGTGCAATTATCCGGATGGTGCAACAAAGCAAAAAAAACTCAGTCGTGTACTTGTTGAAGATGACGGGATAGAAAGTTGTTGTTATCATTGATAGACATAATATGCTGATGACCTTTCCTGCTTCATCTTGCTACAGTTTCCGGTCTATGACATCCACCAGCCCAAGGGAATCTGCCTGATTATCTGTAACGAGATCGTGCGGAACAAACTGAAGTGCAGACATAGCGCGAGGAAGGACCTACGGGGTCTTGCCAGCCTGTTCCGACAGTTGGGCTACCAGATCGTTGTCAAAGAGAACCTGACGTCATCAGTGAGTAGTGAATTCAAATTTCCTCTGTGTGGTATAAGCAATAAGTGATTGATATTCGATTTTTTCAATTGCAAGTCTTCCTTTGATTCAATCGTGTATTGTTCAGAACTATTTTTATTACACACAATTCCTAATAAAATGTCATAAATTTATGCTAACATCAGGCAGTATGTTCTACCACTCCCTCTGTCTCTCTTGTCCATCTGAGTCTCTCTCTCTCTCTCTCTCTCTCTGTCCCTCTCTCTTTCTCCATGTCTCTCTGTCACTTTCTACTCCCTCCCTCTCTCTGTCTCTCTCTGTCTCTGCGCATGCCCGTCTCTCTCTCTGTCCATATCTTTCTCTGCCTCTCTCTCTCTCCCTCTCTCTGTCTCTCTTTCTGCCTGTCTCTCTCTATCTATATATCTAACGCTCACTCTACCTTGAAACGTGCATATTTTATCTACACTAAACTTAACAACTTGTCCATCCCCATCAGCAAATCGTCGAAGCGCTGATCTCGTTGTCTGACGAGTACCATGAGTTCAGCGGCCGGTACAGCTCCGTCGTGGTGGTGGTCATGGCCCATGGGGACGCTTCGGGTAGACTGGTCGGCACGGACCTCCAACCGGTGTCCATCAACGAGCTGACGTCACACTTCCAGCACACACGCTGTCCCAGCCTCATGGGCCAGCCCAAGATGTTCTTCATTCAGGTGGAAATTTTATCTGCACTTAGATTTAGTAATCTGTTTATTTAGTTATCTATTTATTTGATGAGCAACATTGTGGTTCTTGTCTTACATGTGACTTACATGTAGCTGACAATGGCTGTACGGTATGGTCGTTGTAGGTCACTCATTGGTCTGATTGGCTTGAAGTGTGTAACTCGGGCCATAGTTTCATTGAATGTAGAGATGGTGACTTAACGGCATTCTGATGTGCAGTACCAAACGCTTTAGTAGTATATATTAGGCTCTTCATTGCGTCATAATGATAATGATTTGAATCTCCTGTGACCATGTTGGTGGGTTATCGGATTACAGCATCAGCATGTTGGCGTGTTTAACAGACGTATACTGTAATCCAACGTAAATGACGTCTTATAAAAAGCCTGTATAGCTGCTTTACATTCGATTGTTGGCATTGGCATTGGCAATGTCAAACGATAATGATGATTGAATTTTCGTCTTCGTATTTCAGACCTGCATGGAGCTTGTCTTGGAGGCGCAGCGAATGGGCAACCCCGACGTCCCGGGGGAAATCTCACCGAGACAAAACGGCTTCAAGTCAACCTTCAGTCTCAACAGCTACGGTCCCCTCATCGTGACACCCGAAGAACCGAGACTACCGGACAACAGCGACTTCTTCGTGGCACAGGCAGCCGTCTTCCCCCCTTTAACGACTCCCGTACTAACCTCCTCCCTCATCGTACAAGACAGAACATGCTCGCCTGAAAACTGTTTCCTGAACGCCATAGTGCGAGTCTTTGCCGAGTACGCATGCGTGGAAGATCTGCTGAGCATGATGGGAAGGGTAGAGGACTGCGTTGCTAGTACAGGCAGCCATGACAGTTATACCGGGCGAAGCTCACCCCTACAAATGTCATACGTCAAACATACCTTAGGAAAACAAATCTTCTTCATGCCTGGCATGTGAAGTGAGCATGCGCATATGAAGGGACTTGCACATGCGCACTAGAAATTGCACATTATACCCAATTTCTGAGCAAACTGATGATTGGTATTCCAAAGGCCCCAGTTCTTGTATACAGCAAGCAGACTCCTAGACTGAGTAGTTATATTTACAGAATGTATATGCTTCTATTTTTCATTTCCCAGATCTTTGAAGAAAGCTTGTATGTATGCATGTATATAAATGTATTTCTTTTCTAAACAATGAAACGCTTTTGCTTGTAAACTTTACTAATTGATGAAAAGGTAACTAAAAGTTGTACAAACTTGTGAAATGACGAACACTACAAAGTAGACATCTGATGAGATGAATAAAATGAATCAAGATACTCTATTACATCATTTTTTGTTGTTATTGCTGAAATCAAAAAGTACTAAGGATAGTGGGTTAAGGTGAGGGATAGGATGATCTTTGATGGCATACAAACCTCCTCCCGTCTAGGAAATTATATAACCAAACATAAGTCATAACTTCATTTAACTTGTCATTCAAGAATATTCTTAAATCGAACGTGAAGTATCTCATATGTTTTATTGTTTTTAAACTTATCATTATGTTGCTTAATAAGACATACACAAGCACATTTCATCTAATACGTTGTATTTTTACAGTCATTGATATTTTCATTGACAACACTAGGCAACTTTACCCATGCATGAGACACAAGAGATCTCGTATGTACAGTTCTGATCTTCATTTTAATTACAATTTCCCACTAAAGAAAGACCTAATATTCGTTTTTATTCAGTAAAAAAAAGTTCAAATATTTACAAAAGTACAAAACTGGGTTGTTTGCTTCCCTTACCGTCATTTACATATTAACAGCTCATATCTTAACGATGATTTCAAACTGAGGTACATTTGTACACAGAAGATATGTACAGAAAAGGAGATATGGAGATATGTGTCGAGAATTGTCTTCTTGTCATGTGCAAGCCCCTAGCAAGATGGCGCCGTCGATCATCAGTCACAGGTTCCACTTTTGGAGCGTTTTCCTTTAACGCATTGTATGTGATCCAGACGATGTCCTTTGTCATCCTTCTGTGGCATGAAAACAGCAAGACACATTCAAATCGTTAGTATTCAAGCGACAATATGATTAGAGACAATAATTCACAGTTAGATCACCCTTTACCCGTACTGCTTTGCGACCCTTCAAGTCTCACAATCAGAACAACAGTAGCGCCGAGGATAAATGACTGTCACAGCACTTGATTGTTGGGAACTTAGCGAAGTACACACACATACACATAGGCACACACACACACATACACACACACACACACACACACACACACACACACACACACAGAGAGAGAGAGAGAGAGAGAGAGAGAGAGAGAGAGAGAGAGAGAGACTCTGGATATGTAAACCATATACTTACGCTTCAAACCCAGACCAAGCCCCAGCGCCAGGGCTATGCCGATAACCGTCAGCACCCCCGCTGCGATAAGCGACACCATCCATTTCTTTCCCAGCCTCCTGCTTCTCCACGAGTTGCTAACACCCACAGGCGCCACCCTATTGTTTGGTACTACTGGCCCAAGTTTTCTGTGCTCCTGGGGTGGAGTAATCACTACTTTCGGGAGGGGGCGCTGGGGTGTGGTTTGGAGGGGTGGGAGCGTGCCCTTGAGTTTTAGAGGGGGGAGGTGATGCCGGGATGTCGGCGGGGCGAGGCTGTGACTGAAGGCTGAATTGTCATTATCGTCCTTCGATAGAGACCGAGAAAGTAATATTGTCAGTTTATTAAAGTAGACTAAGCTGATAAAACTGATAAAAACCCTATTGTACTAAAGCCACTTCAAATTTACAATTCGCCTTATATTGTGTATAAGGTACATTCATATTCCACATTATATATCAACCTACACATATTCTGTTTACTTCAATGATTTAGATATAAAATATTGCAGATTCAAGAATGGGGACCATATCTAGGGCTATCAGTGGATTTTGTCGATAAAGATTTCGTTTACTTTGTGGGTTTTGATTGATTAATTTGAACACAACATGAGGTAACTTACCGTGTCGCGGTTTTCAGGCAGCCCAAGGCTATTCTGACCACTCATCGTTGAAGACGACAACGCCTCAGATCTAAAATGAAAGACGTTTTTTTTAAACAATTCTATTTCTATCTGCAAGACTTACTAATAATAGACAGTAATAGTGTTATTACCACCTTTTCACGGTCGATATACAGACAAAATCATAACATTAAGGACAATGACACATATAATGAATGGTCACATGAACGAGGACACTATACTGTTTATTTTCAGAATATGCTTTGTGATAAGAGGTCAGCTTTAGTTCAAAGAAAGACATAGAGTGCTCCTTAAAATAAATCATATTTTGGTGTAAAGCCGGCTAAAAATGTTTTCAATTTTCGGTTTGTAACATGTTGCCCAGTACGCTCTAGAAACTAATACTATACAGGTGCTAAATGCAATAGATAAACTATTCGTCTTCGAAATATAAAGTTATATGTATTTTACCTACTTAAATCAAGATTGAACTTGTCCAATATCTAGTCTACGCTAAATATACTATTCGCTTTCGTAATCTCATAAATATCATTAACGATATGTTGTACGGTACTTTCGTCACTGATGTTTCAGATGAATGTCTAATTCTCCGGAAAGACAAGTATCCTTTGTATCACGTGAACAAAATAACATGATATACTGTAGAAGCTGATGAGTTATTCAAGAAACTGGATAGATTTTTTTCGGAAACGGCCAGACGTTTCTGGTAGCATCCACTACCTTTCGTCAGTGACTGGCAAAAGGTATATAGTAGTGGATTCAGTCTGAAACGTCTAACCGTTTCGAAAATCTATCCAGTTGCATGTCAATGACTTACTGTTTTCTTGCGTATCTTATTACCTGTATGTCTAACATTCATCAACGCACATTGTATCTTACTCGTTGCCTGCGTTTCACACATATATTGGCTGGTGATATGTTTATCTTTGTGCCATAACTGCTGTTTTTAACATGTTGATCTTATAATGTCTATGCCCATGTGTTTGAACTTTGAAGACACATGTACCAAGAAAACAATACCGCGACGTGGCTTTTGTTATCGAAGTGACTTGGCAAATAAAGGTGAAATTACATAATCTTACTCATTGTCAACTACCAGCATCTATAGTTTAGAAAAGCGTATAAATCTGGCTATGAATTTTCAACATTCGTTCTAAATAGATAACCTATACATGTACATATTTCGCAAGAAGAATACCTACCAGAACTTGTGTTGGAGACAGAAGTTGGAAGCTATTACCTTACCTATACTAACGGTGCAGCGGTGAGGGTACCGGCTTCCTCGAGCTCGTACAGCTTTAAGTACGACACAACCGTCCGAAAATAGCAAGCAAATCCTTTAAACTATTGATGGCAAAACAACTCCTACTTACCTGATGAAATGTTGGCCGTTAGCTACCTCGACATGGTGTTATAGGTTCGCTTGCCCCTCGTATATAGTTCGCCCTTGCAGCAACAGTCAATATCTCAACCCGTAACAAACAACGGACAATGTAGAAACCGTAGATTTACGTCATACGCGACCACCACGTCCCTCACACGTGCACCCAAGCGTGTCGGCTCATTTTTCTCCCAGCATTCATAGCCCGCGGTCGTCGCCATGGTAACCGGCGGCCATTTTTGTTCTGTCGTGAAAGGCCGGACATCGACACTGTTGTTTGGATCGTGTGGGGCTTGTGTGGAAGAGGTAAGATAAACAACCCCCTACAGATAATGTGTCTCAGTCGTCAAAGAGTTGTGATACTGGATAGCCATAGCCAGGGGTCATTCATGCAGGGTTCGCAAACTATTTGCTTTTCAATAATCCTGTATCTCATTTTTCCCATTTCATGAAAATCTTAGTGACGGTCTAATTTTTGTACCTCTCGAAAACTTCCTTTATCTGTAATATGCTGTAGGGAACAATTGCAATTGAAACAATTACTAAAATACTTTTTTTGTCTCATTGACCTTATTGCCCTTCCTAAAAAGCACATCAAAACATTTCATTGGGCAATAATGTAGTCGAATAAAACTCACCTATATCGGCCGCCTTCTTTTTTTATACATTAGCTAAGATATTGATCCCCCAATTTTCAAGTTAAGGACAAAGATTAAAGTCGTTCGAATAAACAGAAGTACTGCCTTTTGAGATAGTTTCATACGTAATCCAACAACATTGTTTTTCGGAAACTTTGTTTTCTTTTTCTTCACAAGAAATGATAGCTTAGTTATACCATAACAAAACACTGCCACTACACAATACTTATCACAATGACTGTACAACGATCACGTCTTATATAAGAAAACAAGGAATGAACTTTAATTTCACCATCACTTAACGTTCAAAACACTAAAGATGAATATGTCATGGTCATAAAACAAGAACATTGGCTGCTGTGTACGCATTCTACTAAAGAGCATTAACAGTAATTCTATTTTTCAGTCTCAGTCTTACAAAGTAGTATTGACCAATGGTGTGGAGTCTGTGGACACTCTGTCCGAATGGTCAGTTGCCGAAATACTACGAACTTGGGGTGTTGAAAGGTGCAGTACTGACGATGATCGCAGGGTTGTCTCCTCGGTAGAGCTTCCTGTGGATAGATACATTAAATTTTTATATTCAGTTATTGATCTTAAGACAACCATCAGAGGAAGTAATTTGGCTCTTTTTACCAATGATCTGGCATACTAGTAGTTAGAATGCTATGAAATGATATGACTGTGGAATGTATTTTGTACTGCTTACTGTGCTAATAGTAATTATCATGACAATAATAAAAGATAGTCACCAATTGTTGATGCGGTCATTGTCGTCTTCGTCGTCGTGGGTCTTGCTGGTGCAGTAGTGATGGCTGTAGTACCAGTAGTAGTAGTTGTAGTAGTACTAGTACTAGTAGAAGTAGTAGAATCCGTAGTTGTAGTAGCAATAGGAGTAGCTAATACCGTAATAGTACCTAATACCGACGGAGAAACGTCGACGCCAACTGTGGTAGTGGGCACAAACACATGCATATGTACGTAACGATCGAGTGTTGTAAACTTTGGATCGATGGTCAGTTGGCCGAGTGTTGTAGAGTGGGTTATGACTGAGCGGACAGTTTGTACGTCCGGTTCTCTGGTTGCTCTAAAGTGGATGACGAAGTTACAGACGATACCCTCTCGCAGTCTATTGACTTCTGTGAGGCGGTACGCGTCTGCTAGGCTGGTTTTCTTGTATTCCTCTTCCATCTACAAAGAACACGTATATGTAAATAAATACAAAGAGCGCATAGTTGAATAATAGAGCGAATGTTTGATACTTTCTACAATAAATTTGGAAAAATCTTTACTAGAATATCTTGAACAATAAACAAGAAAGCAAAAATTTCATACCTCCGTGAAATGTTTTTAGTGTTTGTAATTTTTTTGTGCTTTCATTATTGCGTATTTCTCGCTGATTCTGTCTCATGTATTTTCCCCACTGGCTCTATCAAGGTAACAGACATGCATATACACTGAACATTGAAAACAGCTAGGAAATGAGACTTATTCTGGGACCTTTCTGGGACTTTTGACCTAACTTCCTGTCAGTGTCCCCAATGTGTCTAACATCTAGAAGCCAGCCACCTGGCTACTACATTCAAATGACTACGGACACACAAGCAAACAGACAAACATACACACCAAAAATAAATCCTCCGTTCAATATGTTACAGAACGGCAATCTTCAAAATTTGATAACTCACCGATTCTTTGATCTGTTTCGCAATAGTGATAAACGTAGTCGACGATGGATCATGCAGTTCGGCAGCATTTTCTGGAGTCAGTTCAGTTGCCATGAGTATCTTCACCTTACCCCTGAAGGCAAAATCCCTAACCTTTTGCAAGGGTGTGCTCGGTTGGTCGATCTTGACTCCAACTCCCAGCGCTATGATGAGAACCAATACCAGCATCAGACACAAGGCGGTAACGGCACGTTTACTCCTCATGCAACTGGGGTTGGTGTAGAGAGGTCTGCCTTCTCGGATGAAGTGCTCGCCCTCACCAGTGTCTTCCATCTCAGCGAGTTCCTGAAGCTCTATTCCCACAGTGCCTCCACCGCTTGGGATGGGTGAGTAGCGGTAGTCTCTGCGCTCTCGTTCTGGTGAATTCTGATTCTGCAGGGAAACATTTCAATGTTTCTGGTTACCCTTGTTGAACCTTCTGTGTTATACACGATCTAAAAAAACTGACAAATTGTTACTATATCATCATTAATACTTGTAAAACTTCGGAAAAAGAAACATCAGATTCTAGTCATTTTAGTCAAATCTACAAACGCTGAAATCTTACGGAAAGGTCAGATTTATGTTTTAGCTTCCTTTACTAAATCTTAAGGTCCACCTTTAAGGTCCTGATACGTATTTCGGAAACTTTGCTTTATTAATAGATATTTATTTTCGTGCTGTGCATCATCATCATCTTGCATCCTGACTTCTCCGGTGAGGCATACTTCATGAAGTTATTCCAGTACATTTTGTCCTTCATGGCGGACACCAATACAAAACCTGTGAGACCAGTGTCTCTTTCAATCAATGTTGACAAAGTAGTGTGAGGTCGTCCAACTCTGCGTTTTCCCTCGGGTAACCACTGCATTATAAGTTGAGGTAATATTTAAAGAATAACAGGATACTTACCATTCTGTTGGCTTCGTGTACGTTGATCGAGGGTCTGGGGTGTTGACGAACAAGTTGATCTTGTAGTTCTGAGTTTTCTTTGCAAAATGGTGTCCAGTAAAGTGACCTCAAACTGTCGATGACGCCACTGTAAATTTTACAGCCAAAACTGTGCTACCTCCTACATCATGAAACACCCTAGAGCAGTCAGAGTACTTGTTGGAAGCTAGATAAGCAACATGCTGTACTCCGCAGCAAAAACTGCAACATGTACGATGAAATGAGTCCCAGTTTTCTGGGTCTTTTGACAAGACTGTTTGTGTTTGGTGTGAGTGAAACAGTATACCGGACATTTTGTTCTCTCTACAGACCAAAAGTGTTACAGAACACGCCGCGTCAACAAAGACGATAGCAGTGTCTATACAAGGGCTGTCGGGTCAGTATCGACTCAACAGATGACCACTGTTGAGAGTCATAGCAGCCCTCGGATGGTGTAAAGTGACCAAACCGACAGACAAAAACTTCACAAGCAAAAAGAAGCTGTATTATCGGGGCGTACATGCATAGAATGGCTCAGTATGATATCATATGTCTGCGCATGTCGTTGTTAATTTGTTCAAATTCCTATTTATTCATTTATTTATCTATTTATTTATTCATTTATCTCAAAACATATAGGTAGTCCCTTCAGCCAAACAAAGGCTGATTTCCAAGCAAGCCTATAGGGGTACATATAATATTTGAAGCTTAAGGTAATAACATAGAACGTTGATAAAACATCGGAATACATACAAAATCAATTTGTCATGTTCATTGATGTTATTGATATCGATAAATTCAAAGCAAATGATACTGTGCATATTGCACATATGATACATTACGTTCTTAACCCTCAAACCACCGTATGGGGTCAAAACTGACCCCAGGCGTACATCAACATGTGCCATTTTGACATTTCGCGTCGAAAACAAAATTCCTTCTATGAGTTTGTTTGTATATATGTCTTGTAAATTCTCACAAGTTTTTACTGAAATTGGCTCATTGTTAATTAAGTTATCGTAGAAAGTTTACGCATGGTCCAGTGGGGTCAAAACTGACCCCAGCAAAATCTGCACTCATATTCCCTATTGTTTGATACTTGTCATCTAGAAACATGTATGATAAGGGTTATTATGATCATATTGTCAAAATATAATTTTGTAGAAACGATAAAAAACATTTTTTTTAAATGTACGTAAAGATTAATGACGTTGCGACGTATTATGACGTCATTTATGTGATTTTATTGACGAAAACCAACAAATTGGGTATTTCCGTATAATTCAAAGGTACGCGATAAAACTTAAATGGCAATTTTGTATGATAAATCATGATGTATCCAAAGACGTTATTTGTAGATGACAATAGGAACGACGTCAAAATGACGTCATAGAAATTATATTCATATCAAGTTACACTAGCGAAATCCGCCATCTTGGTTCCGCCATCTTGAATTATTTCAAATGCATTTTTTCATCATATAACCTAATATCACAATGAAAATGGCCCAAAACGATTATACTAAGATTGTTTCTGTTTGAATAAACATAGTAATGATGAAATTTGGGGTTAAAATAGCCGGTTACAGCTAATCTAATTATATCGTCAGCCATTTTAGATTTTGACCGATGACGTAATCAAATATGCATAAATTATGAATATTAAATCATACAAGTGATAGTGAATTAAATTGGTTGGTATTGATGTAAGAAAATAAATGCAATTTAAAAAGACAGCCCTAGAATTACATTGGAAAATCCAAAATTAGCGACTTTTTCCAAATATTGCTCTAAAAAATCGGTTTCCATAGCAACATGAAAACATTGATTAGATATTTCATTAAAGTCAAATTGTTGCCAACGAAATTTTACCAAAGGTGACCAAGTTTGGTTGTTCTAGCGTAAGCCATTCAGATGCTATATGACATCAAGTGTTGGCGCAGGCCTCAAAAGAGCCCGCTTGTCTGAATAGCGTTAGTTGCAAAAGACGATGTTCCCTATTTTTGCATAAATTATGATAATGAGCATAAATTATTCACATCTAATCATGTCAAACTGTCCCTTATAGATTACTTAAACTATGCATATATACAAACCACCAAAATAGGCACCAATAAAGCTATATTTGTAGAAAACATTGTGGGGTCAGTTTTGACCCCATACGGTAAGATTCGTCGTAAAAAAGCTACGGTGGTTTGAGGGTTAATGATTATGAGATAGCTTATACATTGGTTTTATCTGTATCGAGTGCAGTTACTGCAACTTACTGCCAACATCAATCTAGTGATGTTGTAGACGTCTTTCACATGAGTGATGTCGACGTGATATTCGTACAAAAATAGATCTCTATAAAACACTTACAGAAAGTTGATATTTTTGAAGCAGTCACACCTGTTTTATCTGCGTCACAATTGATAGCAACACATGTTTTTTTCTTCCAGTTCACTACCATCTAGGGCGTGGATAAGTTATTTTTACACAACCACAACCAACGTTTCGGTGACTCTTACCTTCCTCAGTGCAATTTTTAAAGTTTTGAAACTTGTCCTGTTACGTACAACAGCCAGGTGTCGCTGCTAACAGATGCGGTCCCAAACGTAAAGTATTTACACATATACATAGATATAGGTTGTTCATGCCATATTTACAATGCGGACTCATTATGGTCCTGCGGAAGGACACCCTGACTCATCATCCTTGTTTGGACAGTCTTCTTTGCCGTCACATCTCCAGGTCCCTTGTATACAAGTTCCGTCACTGCAGGTGAACTGGTCAGCCCGACAAGTTGTTACTGAAAGAAAAGACAAGCAAGAAAATTCTTTATTCCTGTTGTGAGAGTGATCGTGTGTCTCGCTTGGGTATACTATTATCCATGCTTCTTTTCTTTCACTTTATATCTGCTTCTGATACGGACTTTAAACTACAACTATAACATTATTCATAGTCTTAGGTCCATACCAAAATGTAGTGTATATTATCAAACTATATGTAACACTTTTTGGGCAACACTTTAACATTCGTATGATTTCACTTGTCATACATATGTTAAACACATAATGTAACTGTTCTTATATTAGCCTAGTTACTAGTTAAGTATTAGAGCTAAATAATAATCGTCATGTGTTATATTGGTTTTCAATTTACTGTTTTCGTATTGTTACTTAGAATTAGCAATAAACTTATTTTCAATAAGGAATAAACTTAAGTTAATGTTATAAATTGATTGTTCATCATCTGACAATAGAGATATCCCAAAAGAATGTATTAACAGAATTGACTGTTTTCCTTACCCGGGCAGTTGTCCTCGTCGCCTCCCCCTGCCCCACAGTCCTGGTGCCCGTCACACACCAGGGCGAGGGAGATACACTGTCCATTGTTACATCCAAATAAGGCCTGCTCAATGCACGACTTTCCTGGAGTGGTCCTGCTATAGGTGGCTGTTGCTGTCGTTGTTGTAGAGTCCGTCACGCTAGATGCTGTGTTTTCTTGTATTGGTGGCTGTTGAGTAGTTTCTGTAAATGTCATACGATGAGTGAAAGACTGTGACCTTCTTCAAATTCTAGTCGACTGTCATGAAAAAGCATTCAATATACCTCTAGTAGAGGAGTTTTAAAATGTTACCTGTTTGCGAAGCTGTCTGAGAACTCTGCGTTGTGATTATTGTCTGGTCTGTATCACCGGGAGTAACCACTGCAGATGTTGTCTGGTGCGTACCTCCGGGATGATCCATCGTTGATGTAACCGGCGGATTTTCCGTTGTCTTATTTGAAGATGATCCCAAGACATCCGATGCTGTCGCGTTTGATGGCGGTGGACATTTTCCGACTTATAAAAGAGATGAAGAAATCACATGATCCACACAGTTTTACTAGTTCTGAGTCGGATCTTGCAGCCATGCATATACAATGAATGAATAAATAAATACATAAATAAATAAATATAAAGATAAAGAATGTACTATGAAACATGTACAGTTAACTCAGACTTAGGTAATTAGGATAACTTAGCAAAATTCTCACAGTAAAGAAGAGCACATTTTTAAGTAGATTCATCGAATGTGAAAAGTACCTAATGCCTGATAACCTCGAAAACAAGAGCTGAAAATTCTTGAAAACTGTATTTATCCAAGCAACGTAACATTGAAAAACATATCGTACGGGTTCCTAAACCACCTTCTAAATTAGTAATGATATGTGTTTCATTCAGCTGCACAAGCAAAGACAACGGCAAACAAAGAGGAATAAGACGTTCACTATACCTGGCAGACAAACTGAGAGTGACACAGTGATCGCAACTACGGCGATGACTGAAAACACTCCAGCAATAATGTAGGGAATCTTCTTCTTCATCGGATTCTGTTGTCCTTTCTGTTTTTCAATGTCCTTGCGTTCTTTGCCATTTTGACGGAGTTCATATTCACCGTTATGCGCCATTCTTTCTCCTGAATTGTTAGGGGGCAAAACCTGCTGTGGTGATGGCTGTATCTGGTTGTCTTTAACCTGCGGGGATGAACATTGGAAATATGTAATCGAGACAGTCTAATATTGGTTAAATTAGCAGTGTAAGGAATAATTACAATGACAAGTTATTTCATATAACAGCTGCGGTAGGTATTATCCACCCCAACCCCTACACTCATAAACATATGAATCATTTAATGTGTATCAGAAAGATTGACTAAGACCCAAAATCCTTTCCAAATCTAAATGAAGATTCTCACACATACTTATAGACATAAAGGAAATAGAGGAAGCTCAAACATGCTTTCAATAAACACATAAAGTCTGGAGAATAGAAGTATAGTTTCTCGCAATGCCATGCAAAGTACTTTGTCAAACAGATAATTATAGGGAAAATTACTCACCATATCTTGCCTTTGTAGGGTATCTATGGATATTTCTGTCAGCGCCTGTGAATAGAAGGATACTGAAATTAAAACATATTTCTAAGAGTACTGTAAACTACATAGACTTCATTGTAAGAAAAACAACTGCCATTATAACGGAAAGGTAAATGATTGACAAGGGCCACGCCAAACCATAGCCAGTATTGGGCCCAAAGATTGGACAAGAAAATCAACCCATAAAAAGAACAAATTACATACGTAAATGTTTGCATTTTGATCCATAGCAACTTACTATCAGATTAACTTACAAACCAAGGCGTTAGGATCTTTCAATTCTTAAAATGCCTGTCGAAGCATGTCACGTAGACTTACAAAATGTAGGGGGATCCCCGTGCTTACATAGGGACTTTCCATATGACTAAGTAGCCTGTAGGGCCTCATAGTTTCTCATAACACCATTGCATGAGCGATCATCCGTAAGATATATAATCTAATAAGTGCAACGCATGACGATTTGATGTGATTTGATGGTGTATTTATCTTTTATGTAGGCAAATTCAGTTCAACTGTAAAGCCATGTACGTATTGGTATTTTCATTCGAGTTTCGTCATTTACTTCCGGGTTCAAGTACCTGTATCGGACCGAAACGTATTTGGGATTTGCAAGGCAAATAAACCACTTATGTACAGCCTACCATGCAGATTCACACGGCTATTCTGAAGGGAACTTGTTGACAAATATCCTCGTGTAGTTTTGACGTTTTTGTATAACGCACTAGGGCAAGGCAACTACACCCAGTAAACTCGCCGTGTTATAACGGTCCTTGACGTCTCTAGTGGCTGTGTAGACCACTTAAACATAAAGTACATTATTGTATTTGTTAATTTAAAAACTACACGTATTCCTTTTGTCGTGTTGAAGTTCAACTCAGAGCGAACTATGCGCACCAACAATTGGCTACCATGGCTTAAAACATTATGATACAGTACTGTATGCGTTACGGAAACATTTCACGGTAGGTTGTAAACAAGTAGTGAAAAAATATACAAAGTACAAGGGTCTTACCTCGTAACCAAACGATACGGTAGTATGAAGAATTTACCGAAATTATGGCATAAAACTTCACCACACCTCCATCAGACGGTACAGTCTGTGAAGCAAAGTATTGTGTATTAGTACAGTAACAACCTGCCTACCATACGGAAACATACTGAACTTACCGAATATTATGTTGACACAGTAAGTTAGGTTCACAGCTCGAAATGAGAAAAAGCAGTCCCAAAATCGTTACGCACTACTCGTATGAATCCCTTAGCTATGATTTTGAGTCTTGAAGTGGAAACTTTTTTGTCATACAACGTCAGAAATAGACGGCAAAGCGGAACACGACCAGCGGATGAAAGACCCCGACATACTTTGGAAAAGTACAGTGACGTCAGCAGCGATGACGTAAGACAAGGGTATTTCCGTGACTGTTGTTGGTTTTCCCCGATAAAATCAAGGGCTAATGTGGACTTTCCAGGCGTCATAAAGTGTTGACAACGTAAAAACGAAGATGAAGAAATTCTCTCTGATTTTCTGTCAACAGATCCATTTTCCTATCATAATTCTATCAGGTGTGTGATTTACTTAATGCTGCAATATTGCCTTAGGCGCCAGGGGGAGAAGTTAAAACGTTTCGCATCGCCTCATTAGTAGACAACATATTTTGGCCTTGACTTGAGTGTCCATAGAAACATTACAGCTTCTTCTAGTGATAATGCGGGAAAGATATGATCAACGTCAACAGAATTTGGAACAACATCGACATAGAATTTATTCTTTGATATGTATAAAGCATATTGATATTCACGACATACAAACAGCATATGGGTACCTGCCCATGACCTCGACAATTTTATATTTACATAAACTAAATGTACATAGCAGTTCACATCTTAGTAAACATTTACATGCTATATTTACACTTCTCTTTGGCACTGGGAAAAGCATTATTGAAATAATGCTACGTCATATCGTTTATCATTTCCTAAAGTCATAAAATAGCACGGGCACTTATGTATCATATACAACAGTTGAGCAATAAAATTGTAGAATTAATTCCTACGTCTATACTGTATTCTTCACTTCGTCTAATAAGGCTATACTTAACTTAACTTATAACTTATTCTCTTTATCCTGTGTGGGATATGAGACTGTCATCTAAGGCTTAAGCTTGAACATTTCTTCCATTATACTGACCATAACAGCAAATGACATTCATTTTGTATAGGATTTATCATAAAATCTAAAACATATTTTACATGAAGACCATAGGCATAACAACTGTCAACGTCACATGATGATACAATACCATCTATGGTGGGTTTTCTCTTACATAAGTATTGAAGCTTCACATTTTGTAGGTTTTAAGTTTACATCATCATCTTTCCAGGTGTTGTCGCTCCTTCAGAGGAACCCCTCCCTTGACAGACTCCAGACTCTAAATTTTACATAGAAAAAGCTGTTGGAACAGCTAGACTATAGCATCCATTCTATTCTAGATCCGATTTGCTCCTCCATACACTATATATATTACTAAGAAACTCGACTGTCGCTACAGGGATGGTGAGCCTCCCTTTATTGATAGTGTGACAGCCCATCCCATATTATAACCAATCAAAACTCTTGTAACTGTGATTCTGACCAATCAAACATGGCATTGTAAAACATGTAAGGCTCATCAGCTCTCGAGTTTTGTATTAATCCAGTCCCTAAGGTATTTGACGTCAGCGTAAATTCCAGGTTTGTTCGGCTGGCCACACCCATCTCCCCAGCTGGTCACGCCCACAAGGTACCACGTGACCCCATCCTGACAAACCAGAGGGCCGCCTGAATCACCCTGTAAAGTGGTGAAGACATCATGATTTAATTGGTTAATCATATTGTTATCAGCACTTGATAAGATACACCACTGATATCACGAAAGCATTTGACATTTAGAAAAAGTTTTCATTTGATAGCTTTCTGTTGTATTATTGTAAACGACGAATTATTTGTAGATTTAATGCACAAGAACATCATGATATTGTACAATTAAAACTATGAGAATTCGTGTACAATTGTTTAAAGAAAAGGGAAGAGGATGACAACAATAGAGTAAGTGATCACATAGATTTGAATGCCTGTTTTATAAACTATTTTTTTTTAAGCGATAGAATGTATACTATAGATCTACTGGTAGCATAGATATTTCACGCTTAACTGATTTGCTTCTACCCTTGTCAAAGTCACTATCATTACTATTGCTATATTTAATGATATTCTACCTTTAGAATTTGATGTAATAGTATAACTACAGTAACTGCATTTCGACCATGTGGGCAAGATCATGCAAATAAAGATCATCATCATCATTATCATTACAGAAATAAGTCCTTTTTTCTAAAAGTAAAGATCGCAATCACAGCGTAAAAGAATGAATATGACGTGTTCACCTGACAGGCATCTATCCCTCCTGCGTCATATCCGGCACACAACATCCGGTCTGTGATCTGTCCGTCATAGTGACCTGCGTCATCGCACACGGTGGTGTCGACCAATGCGACCTCGGCTTCTTGTAATGTAGTAGCTTGAACACCTATCAAAAATAAGCAACAATGATTTTGATTAGCTAACGATTCTATGGCGAGCAATAGAAATAATTTCAGTAGGTTGTTCTGTTGTAATAGTTTGACTGTTGTGTTACTGAACAACATGGAAAAGTATACGACCCAGTGGTCGTGAAAACTAGCAAGCTGCTAGTATCAGCATCACCGCAGCCAGAGGTTCTCAAGTTATGCTGACCTCAAATATCCGAAAACACAAACAAACAAACAGGCACACAAACACAAAGGCGAAGACAGACAGACAAAAACAGTACCTCCATTTTTTATGGAGGCAATGGCGAATATTGAATAATAAAGCACCTGGGTTAAGAAGTCCGGGATAAAAGTAAAAGGTGTCAAGAAACGTAATATTTAGAACTTTGAATTCTACATTAAATGGTTCATTGTAAAGGTTTTCTTATTGATGTATGTACATTCAAACCTGTACAAGTGTTCACCTCCACATAAGGACCACCTGTCCAATGTGACCACTTTTGTGGTGGTCCGTTAGATGATTTTTGTCGATTGACACGGGCATTAGGACTCCTGAGTAGAATGGTCACCTGTCCACACAAACTAGATTCTATTGGTCCCCTGAGTGGTCGACGTCTTCTTGGGCAGTTTTGACTGTATAACTCATTTGTCAAAATCACACTTACCACCATCTGCAATGGATCCCCATCCCGATATCCAACAGTTTGTCCCTACAGCGAACTCGGTGTCTTCACTGGGCAGACAGACAGGGTAGACATGGTCTGTGATGTTTATTTCCGACGACAGCTCCATCAGAGCGATGTCAAAATCAGTCCGGATAGCGTCATACCTACAATGTGCAAAGTTCAGAAGTTATATTCATCTGAAGTACCGCCAGTAGGTGCCCGTCTGAGTAATGAGGCTGTTGTAGTGAGTTGTTGCACCTCCTCCATCGCGGACCCCCATTTTACGTCCCTTCCGAAAGACGATTGCAGCTCCAACCTGTTACCAACTAATTAGAACCAAGAGCTCAACTGTGAGGCCACTACCAGTTTAGCTGCAGGGTTACGTATGGCGTTAGCCAAAAGAGATAATTCCGAGCTAAAAGTTTATATATCAAGTAAAGAATGCGACTCCAAAACATACAAATAACTAGAAAACAAAACGAACGTACGAGGAAATGAGTTTGCACAAATGTACAGGAACATCTCTTCTCGAGACTAAAGTGTCTCAATTTGCCGTTCACATTTTTATGAGCCTATTACGGCAGCAACAGTAGATTTGAAAGTGTTCACCTCTCATGAATGACGATCCTGTTCACATCACGTGTCTGCAGCTGTTCTGTGTTCTCCCCCTGTTCATGGAGGCCCAGGTACGCCGTCCAACTGCCGGGGATCTGAGAACTGCCAATCATAGACGGCATAAATACCTAGTCATACTAACATTCCAGTTTTAAATTTGACTTACCAAGGACATTCCACCTGTTGCATGAATCTATAGCTCATATCCATAACATGTATCCAGAATCTTAATGGATTGTATACATCCATAATTTTAAATAGACTGTACATGGAAAAATATCAAACGTTTTGGGATAACTTGTTTAAGTGGTGTCGACTTGCAATATCGTATTTGATTGGTTTTACTGGCCACGATGTCCCGTCACAAATTAGAAATTCAGAATAATCTGCTACTTACTCATACACACAGTGTGCCGCTGTGACTAGAAACTTTGTGTTGACCAGGGAAGCGCCACAGGAGTGACTCCCGCCGTCATGCAGAGACACCTGCCACGGCCAGGCGCCTCGGGTCGGCTCAGACCCGCCTACGATCCGCGCGCTGCCCCTTCTGCTAGTTTCTACCGCAGGTCTTCTTCCACAGGCTGTATGGTAAAAATTAAATAACGTCACTCATATTCATAGTTTGGTAGTATGTTGCTCTCTCTATACTTAGATTGAAAAAAAGAAGCATGTTTAATGGAACGAAGAGGGTCATTTGGAAAGAACAATTCCCTAATAAGGCCGTTTGTTTATACGAGTCCTTAACCCACCAAAAGGGCGGACGCTTACGTCATAGACACGTGACTGCAAACTCATTATCAGAACCCTAGCGTTAAATTTTAGCATGATATGTGGTGTGATTCTAATCAATTAGACACAAATCAGTACTTTCAAATAATGTATCTTTGTAGTAAACGATGTTTCTTAAATGTGTTGCCATGAACAATGCCAGCTAACGCTATATAGCCCAGTTTGTTGCGTCTTTATTTCTTCACTTACTGCAAAATTTTTCGTCCCTCCCGGTCGGACAATGGTCCGTTCCATCGCACCACTGCGCAGCCTCTATACAGTTTTTGGCACTGTCGTAACAGAACCTCTGGTCGGCGCTGCAGTTTCCTTGGAGGACGATAGGCACCGCTGTTGAATTCGAACCTAATAGAAAAGAAAAAAAAAAACATTGTTAATTCAATCAATAGTCCATCGATCCATGTATTTTAGTTAGGTATTTCATTGTTGTTTAACACAAGGTACTATAGAATCAACTGTCTAGTGATATAGGTGAGTGATACATATAGCTACTAGTAGTAAGAAAAAAATTAGTATAAATAGCATCTGCATAATTTGAAATTATTCCTTTAGGCCTATTACGGGCACAGTTATACATGAATTAGACAGTAGCACATTTGCACAATCGTGGTACATTTTCTTACACTTATGATAAATAACACGACTAAGTAAAATAATATGTCAGAATAAATAATGATCACCTTGGCAATTCATCTCGTCCTCTCCTCCACTGCAGTCCCGGTACGAGTCGCATGTCAGGCTCAGCGCTATACAAGCACCATTGTCACAAGTAAACTCGTTCGAAGTGCAGGCTGCAACGAAATGGCTGTTAGAATATTTAAGTAGAAAAATGATATAGCTTTTAGAAGATATATAGCCGCTGCGATGATATTTGATTATGTGTTATGGAGCAATGTGCAGTTTGCTTGCAAGTTGATATACGATGAAACATTTCTTGAATATTTCTGCATTTTATTAAACAATATCCCTTTTTCATACATTTGACAATACAAATCATTCGTGTATACATAACATATATACGTATAAGATAACGTACTTTTAGCTGTACAGTTGAGCTCGTCGTCACCATTGGAACAGTCGCTCTCCGTGTCACATTGCCAGCTGGCGGGTATACATGTACCATCGGCACACTCGAACTGGAAACTACTGCAGGACGCTGAAAACAGAAGGAAGTAAAATAGTAAGGGGATCACTTTGGTGTCACATGTAGAACGAATTAAGATGTATTTATACAACAATAGAATTCTTATTGGTCAACTACAAGTGACAAAAAGACATACAAAATATATCTTGAGATTCCACTTACTAGATAATTAAGGCTAACAACATAAGAATCACAAAATGAAAATACACAATGAATCTTAAAATTTTATTTACTAAACTTGTAATAATGGCTGACACTTAGTCCAGTAAATGGCATACATTATCAATATCTATGTCCTGTTTGCTGAGACTAAGCTATGAACTTACTTGGACAGTTGTTCTCGTCCTCCCCTCCTGCACAGTCGTGATCCCCGTCACACAACCAGGCAGGGTTGATACAATTCCCATTATCACACCCCCACAGGCCCTGCTGGGCACAGGTAGGTTGGGCTGAAAAAGAATGGAAATATCATCTTTATTTTTTTCTTTTGAATAAACTTTGCATAAAAGTACGCTGGTCCAAAGTACCTTTATCTAGATACAGTTTTTAACCATGACAGATATGCTAATGTGGATATGAGAATACTTCATGGTCCATATATATGTAGGGAATCTTGCAAGTCTATAAGCCCCTGAGTTATAGATAACAACCATTACCGTCGATCATTAGTAGAATCATTATCATTGTTATCATCGTCGTCGTCGGTGTCATTATCATTTTTGTTATTGTTATCATCAGTATCATCATTATTATTACTCATGTCATGATTATATGTGGAAAATTGATTTCTAATTGGCCATTAGTATACATGTACTAACGTTACATACAAATAGTATAAACACAAAACATTCAGCACTCACCGGTTGGAGCCTGGGATGGGACATGTGATGATGCAGTTGATGTCGTCTCGTGATAAGCTACATACAAATATGACATTTCAGTTTGACTGGAGCTGACAACCTTATCTGTATCAGTGTTGGTGATACAGAAATGTATAGAGAAAACCGATATTGATGTTACAAAAGTACGTATTGCAGAAATATTTTTTACAAACTATTGATATTCTACTGATTTAAAAGTGGAATTTGATATCAGCATATACGACTAAACAAAATATACCACTATGCTTACTGAATCGTATCAGGCAATGATTATAGAAACACAAAATACAGAAAACTTACTGTTTTGGGAAGGAGATACAGTTGTTGTCTTGGAAGGTGGTGATGATATGGACATTACTGAAAGATGAACATGATTTTCATATTTAATCATCAAAATGAAAATATGACATGACAATGAATTTAAGAGCTCAATTTCATACTAGTTTCTCTTCTAAATTAACGGTGTGGAAGTGTGATTATTGTTTGTGGAAACAGTACATTTGAAATGCATCAGGACACTCGGAGTCCAGTATTTTCATATCATATTTCAATTATACAGATATACCTTGTACAGGCACAAGAATTTGCTTTCATCGCCCAAATATCAAATCAAAAATTTTATGTTCCTTACTCCACCCCCAAAAACGCTAGGGTCAGCAGGTTTTTGCAAGGGTCAGTCTGGTGGCCAGAACATTTTCCTAGAAATGATAACAATTAGTTCACAAAGTCGATTGCTGACTATGAACCCATACCTTGTAGGTAGACTCCTGTACTAAAAACCCCTATTATAATCAGAAATACAACATTTTTTAGCCCGGATAACAATGATTTCAAAAATCAAATTAACTATCGATTGATGGCATTGTGTTCATACCTTGTAGGTAGACACCTGCACTGAAACCCCCTATTATGGCCAAGACGATGGTGACGAGAACAGCCACGCTGATAGCAAACTTCTTGGAACAGAGTTCGGGTTTGTATATATGGTTCTCCGTGGAATCCTTTGGCTGTACATATCTTTGCATATCCGTGTCATTCGGTTGACGGATTTCCACTCTAGAAGTTTGAGCTGTTTGTGAGAAGTTTTGGTGTCCAGGGGTGTTTGACCGATGGTCATCAAACGCAGGGTTGTCAAACATGGTCTGAAAAAGTAGCACAATTGGTTTTTATTGATTGATAACTCGGTTGATATGCTGATGTGAATAAATCGAACAAGGATAGCAACAGCGTTCGAAATATATTTCTCATGATAATTTCTCTTTTTGCGATTCGAAATATCTAGTATATGTAATGGCATTCAAATATTCGTTATTAAGAAAAAAATCGAGTAATGTAAAAAAACTGCCTAAAGGCTATAATATTTATCTCATAGACAATGTATAGATATCTAACGCATATATCTTGTACATGATATCACGTGTATCATCCATCAGTATTAAAGGATTTATACGTAGTTGTGTTTGTTTCAATTTCTTACGTTTTCTGGGCCGACGTCCAAGGGTTGTACTCTTCTTTGAGAATTCATTGCATTAGACACTTATCCAAAATAAATGACCTATAAGAAGGCAGGTAAGAAAAATAAGACATTTTCATTCAAATCTCAAAACAACTGGAGGAGCTAGGTGTTCACAGACGCAGTTTGTCAAGCGTCTGCATTAAACAATAAAAACACTCAAACAATGAAACACTCACATACACACGCACACATACTAACAAGAGGTGTACATGGATTTATTTCAAAATGATCAGGCAGCATTAGATGTACAATACAGCCACATGATCCGTAATATCTAACCAAATCTTACCGTTATAGAATTATTCAAATCAAATCTGAATTTCGATTATGTCTATCCTTACATAATATAGGATTGTCTATCATCTTGTCATAAACTGTGGAACGAGAAAGGGAACACGGCATTAGACCCCATTTACTTACTATGTATTTCAACGTTTACGATACAAAAAGCCACTTAACATAGTAAAAATGAAAAATACTTTCCTTTGCCTCACATAAATCGAATCAGTTGCAAGTATCACAGTAAAAAGGCCGAGAATTTAGAACATGATTTCGACATGTATGTGTGAGAATACACACGCATTCCAACCGCCATTTTGATGACGCACTTGACCTTACAGGTTTGAATATAAGAAACCATTGATCACGACTTGTTTAAAACAATTACTTTGAGATATTTTTTGACATCTGTACCAATGTATACGTTCTATGACGTGTATTGCAAATATGTAGATGATTACTGAAGATCAACAGCAGGTTGCGTAATAGGAGGAAATAAATGTTCAAAACATCATGGTGGTCCGGTGTCATGTTTCACTGTGCCACAGACATGAATCTCTGCTGTCGACGAGTCTCTTATAAAACCAAATTACTTCTTTCAGCAACATTTTGTTGCTTTATAAACGTTTACATTCTTGTCTATTATTCTAAAGATGTCTACTAGGGACACTGAAATCTCTGTTCTATCCTTAAAGAAACGCTACCAGACCGCCTGATGACTCACCAAGCAACAATGCAACCACCCTGTCAGTGTGTTCGTGACCATGTAAACATACACGTTGGTTTATGGATTTAGACGTAAGCAGAGAGATTTTGTACAAAATTGGGAGATTAATTGACGATTAGGGCGGGATAAAAAGATTTTGTTCAGTTGATTCCTGTTGAATCTTTCACAAAGAGACGGTTTTCCAAAGGGTACGGCCGACCTTGGTGGCTTTATGGTATTTACACCATATGTCGGCGTCTTATTTGTTAGTCGTAAACTGTGAGAATTGAGCAACAAATTGTTACTTAAGGTAGCCAGTTTCTGATCTTATAAAGGGGACTCATTCATGATCTTATGTTGAAGGTAGATTTAACTGAGACTTGTGTATAGTTGTATGAACAGTCCGTGGTGCATTGTTTGCCTAACGTCTGGCAAACCGTGACAAGGAAATGATACCTTATAAATCCTGCCTGACGTACAAAAACATCCACCTGTAGCTAGCTATGCTTTCTAAGCGCAGGTTTTAAGACATGAATCACTTAGACAGTTAATAGGAATGTGTAGAAAGTCTTGCGAATGTACGTAATATATATACTCACTAATCATAAAATAAATCGTTCTGTATATTCATGTTATACCCTAATAGTTACTGATGCAAAAACGTCAGTGAAACTGCAGCATTTCTTTTTGCACATTTAGGATTATTGCTTTGTTTTTTTCCCCTCAAAAGACATATTTAGTTCGTACCTTTTGATTTTGTACTAAAGAGCGGGACGACAGTGTTTTCTGTCAGATGTGGCAACAGTAGGAAAAATTTTCATGGTTGGCAGACTTCTGAACACAAATATGATCTTTCCGGTACACTTGCCTTACACACTCTTTTGTCGTTTAACCGTGGCTTCGCATCATTTGAGCAACGTGTGTGCTATAATTTGCAAAATTGTGGATCATTTACTCATAACTATTCTTTCCTTAAGCCCCTGCCATTCACACGTTCAACACTTACTGAAAACTATAATCAAGAGCCACCAGAGTACACAATAGTGATAGCAGATACCGTGTTCCGTGTCTGGCAATCTACAAGAAGAGCTACGGTCTTGCAATCATCGACAAAAAACATGGCCCTAGAAACCCAAAATACGGAACTATACATATCAAACATCTACTGTTTACAGTTGATACATTAAAAAGTTGACGACCTTACCTTTCTACATGCCTTGCCCTTTTTGTAGTCAGAAACATATTCAGCCAGATAGATCAGTGTAGTCCAGGTGTTTAGAGACCACCATGACATACGTGGCGCTTCAAACCACTAACTCTAATCACTGTGATTTTCTATGAATAACAAACCGTCTGTCTCTTCCAAGAACTGTTTTTATCCGGGTCGGCCATCTTTTATCCATGTGACTTGTCCTTGTTGACTTATGTTGGGGGCTGTAGTCACCGATCTTTGTTTACATAGTAATAGCACACCTGGCGTTCTTTACAGGTGAGCGAAGCAGACAAGGGTAAACAAATCCCGGTAATACTGGCCTAGGGCGCCATGACCGCCCTAACTGGAGCAAAATCAACTCGGTGTCTTAAAAATGCTTCAATATATTTAGACCTGCATCCTTCGTTTAAACTAACGGTTTGTCAAGGAATATTTTCTTTCGTCGTGTGTTTTTCTTTTCGATTTCTGTATCCGTATCTCTATAGCCGGTATATGCGCCCTTCGGCGTAACACAACAGGTTTATCTGTGCCTAAAGTGACGGGCGGTGAAATTCAAATTTGAGTGTTTGAATCCTAATCCTCTCTACCTTAGCGGAATCTCTCCAAGGTCCGGATATTAGGCTTAGAGCTTTGACGTCACGAGGAAAGTATTTGCTACCTGTGCTATCGATAATAGTATCCTAGTTGAAAACTTGTTGTTGTGAGTTCAAGCTAGTGTTTTTCCAATAGATCCTAATGTAGTTTTCCCCGTGATGTCTATACAGCACATGAGCACTATTCAAAATTCTTCTTGTTGTTCTTTTGTTGTCCTTGAGAGAAATATGATTATTTCGCAAGTAACCTGTAATATTGTGCAAAGGGGCCTCTCTACCGCTCGCGTTTTTAGCCAAGCACACCGGGTCACTTCTGCTCTTCTCGATATGTGTGTTGGGTTCTTTTACATTTGACGCATGGGGTTAACTCATGAAGGTCCCTCATACACTTATTCTGATATAACTGTATCGTCTATGAGCACAACGCACTCTCATTCACATTCAGTTCATTTAATTATATTTTGCAATTCCATGAAACTTCAAGACAAATTGAAATATTCTAATCGTACCAAGCCAATTCTGTCTCAAGACATTTCTTATGATACACATATCAATCTAATAAAAAAAGACCCTATATTTGAACGTACTGTCGACATGCCACTTTTCGTTTACAACCTTGATACAACCATCACTTGCTTTAGGACAGTCACACGATATGTCTCTTAATAACAATAAAGACTCTTATATATAAAACTGTTTTTAAGCCCAAGCATAAGTCAACGGCAGTAAGTATCAACGTCAACGAATTCGTATACAGTTAAAATCAACACACGTAATGCATTGTCACAGGAATATTGCATTGGTAACATCATCCCAATAGCAGCAATGGTCGAATAATAAATCTTAGATTCTTGTGCTGTATCTTTACACATTCAATTCACCATAAATAGCACGACAAAGGATTTATTATCTTATAAGAAATCAAGGAATAGCCCACTGTGCTTTCAAAACCTTTTAAAGATATTTGCAACAATAGGAGGTAATAGAAATATTCATAATTTCTTTCTTTGGCTTCATTCAATTCTGAATAAAACGTTTCTCCACAGTACAGTGAAAGCATCAAGGTAAAAGCTTGTTCACGGTTTCAAGTGCGCAGACGCAGTGTGATGCATTGTGGGTGAAATGTCAAAGTTGAAGTCCACTGGCCATGTATTACCAAAGACCTTCAACTTTACCATATTACCCGCAATACGCCTCTCTGCGTATGGGCACTTCAAACAGCGGACTGGCTTATGACTTGTTTTGATTCTATTTTCTTCTATTTCTGTAAAAAAAAATCGAGAGCCAAGAAAGCAAAACCAAAAAAAAAATGGACACAGAATAGATTCTCTCATCCCGTATCTTCATAGTGCATGATGACGCTAAAGATCCAGTCCCGGAAGTGTTTGACGTCAGCATAGATCCCTGGTTTGAACTGTCTGGCGCAACCCTCGCCCCAGCTGGTAACCCCTACAAGATACCACTTGTCGTCTGTATCCTCGCAGATGAGTGGTCCTCCAGAATCACCCTAATGGAGAAAAGGAGGGGGATTGGCCAATCAGATATCTCGTCTCTTCGGCTTCATATATTATTAGATACGAAGTTTCAAAATGTTGTGTCTTCAGAGTAGATGTGGAATTGGTGTCATAACCTTGTTTTTGTCTTATTTAGGTAAACGATACGATTTTTTCATAATTATTATCTTTATTATTAGCATCAAAAGATACGTTTGCATACCCCCAATAACTATGATTGGTAACTATTTTCATTCATCGTTGATAGTTTCATCAGCTTGGTAAGAAACCGAATGAAAGATTATTTGTACATCAGTGTTTTATTCCACCGACGTTTCGGTAACCATCTGTCACCTTCATTAAGGCAATTCTGACTGGTTCATTGCACTGCAGCACAGGTGTCGCTGCTTATAGATGCGTTCCCAAACGCAAAGTATTTACATATATACAGTCACAGGGAACGGCATCACAATGTGGTCCCAAACGTACATACTTTCGCATATTTAAAACATCTGTCACCCTCCTCATGACAATTCTAATTGGTTCACATCGCACTGCAGCTATAGGTGTCGCTGCTTACAGATGCGCTCAGTAGAGTATTTACATAAGCCAACATAGATAGTTATTTTCATAACTTTTTTGATTAAGATAGGATAAGTACCTGACAAGAGTCCACCCCTCCTGCGTCATACCCCGCGCAAAGCATCCTGGTCGTGATCCCTCCATCATAGTGGTCTGCGTCATTACAAACCGACCAATCGACGAGAGGGATCTGCGCGTACTGATTGGTGTCAGCAATAGTGTCTCCTAGGTTTACCAAAAATCAGACGATTTTTGGTACAAATAATTACGTTATCTTTAAAACTACGAATGAAATTTGGCTACGAAGTTCAAACATCTTTGTCATGGCAAATCATCTCCAAAGGAATATACATGTAGCTTCTTTGTTATCTTCTATCATAAAATTAGATTAGCGTAGCTTAAGATAGCTTATGAAGTACTCAAAAGCAGACAAGCTATGAACTAACAGAGACTTATAAGGTATACACGGTTGCAGGCTAGCTAATAAACACATTCTGCATCTTAGAGAAAACCCAAGCAATATAAGAGTCCGAAAAATTGGATTTTAAAAGTCAATTTATTTATTCACTTCTATACATGATTAGTTCAAACAACACTATCACAATGTATAGCAATGTACATGATGCAGAAATATGACGTTGTTGTGATGTGAGAACTCACTGAAAATCGTCGCCGGGGTTTTTGTAGGCTCGCGAAACTAATGGGATCATCGTATGGCATGTTTTTGCACGGTTTAAAATGCTCAAAGTGTGAAGTTATTACGCAAATGTACTAAACAATGCTAGTAAATGTCACTACCATAAAGATTTCAGCATTTTTTATTTCCATTTTTTTTGCCCTAATTTTGCTTAGGTTGCTTTTAACAATAAATGAATCAAAATAATTGAAAGATTTACACGAGCATTAAATTAGTATTTCATAAATAATTTCATCAATCAAAAAAGATGAATGATATAGAAAAGAGTATTCCTTTGAAATAGTAGTAGGTCACAACATATTTAGGGTATCTCTTACCTCCTTCGTACATTGTACCCCAGCCAGAGATGTAACAGTTGGAGTTTGAATCGAACACGTTATCGTCATCAGGCAGACAGATGGGACGGACGTACCCGGCCTGGTCATACTGTACCGTCCCGTCAAGCTCCATCAATGCGATGTCAAAGTCTGCCGTCAACTGGTCGTATCTGGAAAGATAATTAGGATTCTTTTATTCATTTATTCCTTTTCCTGGAGAGTTTTATAGTGCCCACCATTATCATATGTTTAAACCTTGGACCCTTGGCTTGTGTACACGATGTGCTAGACTCAACTTGTTGATTTAGTCATATACTTGTTCGTATGTTAACTCATTTGTATCCGCTTCGTTGTATGTATAGTTGCGGTAGACCTTGCAAAATTCTGTTACTTTTTTGTTAATAAAATATATATGTATGGATTATCTTTAGCTAAATTATCATTTTGTACTTATATCCTCCAATCACATTTCATGATGTTTCAATTACATAAGACAAGTTCACTATTCGTAATAGCATATTCTTGGACTTATGAATCATTTTGATTTTCAACATCACTTGATTTTGTCTTAGACTTAAAGCGAGGACGACATTGTCCTTGACAATATACGCTTAAGCAACACACACGTCCTTCAACAATGAAGAAAATGCTATCAACAAAAACTGGTCGACACCACTCCTAAATCTATAACAAATGGCAACAGTCTCAGTAAAATGCGACAAGAGAATGGCATCCATTGTTGAGAGTCGCCTGATCATGAACCGACGGAATGCTACCGTTTTAGCAATGCTCAGTTGTTTTTCAAGACTTCTGAATGCCTGCGGAAATAGCAAGTTTCATGCGCAGATGAGAATGCCCCCTTACCACCCCCTTCCTCCCCTCCCCTAAAATACGGTCACTCGATAAATTGGCCTCTCGGTACCCAACCTCGCGTGGTGCCGTGTATGATGTCAGCAATAAGTTAAACATACCTTCTCAGGAAAGGCATATTCCAAAGCAGACGTGCACAGCCACCGTAGTTGCCACAAATGAAAGTACCGTAGGCTAGTTTGAATGAATAGGAGCCTCTTCTGGTGTCCGACTGTCCATACATTGGAACCATATGTGAATCATATATAGTGACCGAGTTCACCAAAGGGACTGTACATTATGTATATTAACACGGACGACCGTTGATTATGTCTATTCATGACACTGTTTCTTACATTGAAATATGTCCGTTTAAAGAACCTCATTGGTCTTTTGGCGGGATGAGCTTGAACCCGAAGCTCAGACCGCCGTAGAGAACAACTCTTCCTCACTCCCCCCAAGCATCTAATGAACTCTCTACTCAGAATCACATTCCTGTAAGGAATCCTCGGAATAGGCCAAACAAAGGTCACGAAGGGGTCGGTTATCTGTCGGTTGAAGTAGAATAAGTTACATTTCAAAGATATCTTTTGATTGTTAATCGTTTCTTTTTTTATGCTTCTTTCACTCAACCAAGGACATTATATAGGATGACTATATAATGTCCTTGACTCAACTGACAAGGGTTGTTTCGGTCCGTCTGTTACGTGTCCCGTTTCCTGTCAGCGGCAGGCGGCCTAATCTCCCAGCAGATCTACACGATGCACACACCAGCCAGAGAAGCTCCTACGGTGCATTGTGTATTGAATTACTAAAGAGTCTTCGGCCGCCGGACCAACAGTAACGGTTGATCTCAGGGAAGTATATTCCAGCATCAGTATCCCGGTATCTTCGTGAGGACAAAAGCGGAAAACCAGACTTCATTGTAGATAAACAGTGTGCATTACCCCTTTACGTTAAATCTCCTAAAGACTTAAAGCAATTGAAAACTTACTATGGAGCCTCTTTCGTCCCAAGCAATTGAAAACTGACCATGGACACTTTTTAGAGCAAGGCAACTATCTTTCTTGGGTCAAGGAAGGCTGCCAATGCGCTTACAGCCCAGCCGTATGCTATTTTCCCATGGGGCAGGTCAACTTTCCTTGGCGGTTTAATATTTCGAGGGCCAGGGTAAAGGAGCCTGTGAGCCAGATGGTTTCTCGATTTGTACATGTACATAACTTGTCGAGTCTTCGGTCAGGTAGGATGCGCTTAAACCGTTCCTAAACAGTGTTTCTCTTCCCACCAACAGTACAAAACCCATGTCAAGCAAGGCAACGTGCTTTGTTGTGTAATTTCGAAATGACAAGGATAGCCGCTTGTATGCCTACAGCTAGAGCGGAGGATCCGTTACTAAGGGGGTCAGCTTTCCTTTGCGGTTTTCATTTCGAGGGCGCCTACGAGCCAGGCTAGGGTTTCTCGGTTTGTATACTGGTAACAGTGGGGGTTCAAGCGCCTCCAACTGACCAGTCTAACTGGTCGCGACCTTTTAGCCTGCCTGTGATCTGGGCTGCCGGTTTCGGCGTGGGTTCGAATCTCGGTTGGGTTCACTCGCTCCTTCGATTCGTTTCACACTCCAGTTTTTTTCTCAAAGATTCTCCAAGGCATATGACCATGCGCCCGATGAAACTATCAGTCATTGTCAGGCATGGTTACAGTCCCTCGGACCTCAAGACAAGGGTTTGGGCGGTGGCCTGTGCGTTGTAGCAATAGTGATTGTACATTGTAGGAGTTATATATCATATTATGCATATGTCTGTGCCTTGTATATTACGTATGCGGGTAGGCATCCTCTTGATCTCCGTTTGATCTAGTATGCATATATGACATTGGTCCCTGTGTCCTTGTTAACAGCAGAAGTGTCAATCAGCCTCATTATGAGTCTGCCAAGACTGATAGGCAAGACAATTGGGCTTGCTGGAAGACACCATCTCACGTACAAGTGTAAGATATTACAAGTCTGGCTAATTAGTAATAATAGAATATTCGTAAGCTGTTTAGTGAGAGATAAAGAGGCCTAGAGTCTAGAGTCTGAGGGAGTCAGAGAACAGAGTCAGTACAAACGCCGTCCTGTGTGTAAGCCAGGATGTTATAGGGCCTCTATAACTATTACTCTATAACCTCCTTGGCGTAAGTGCCTGTGGAATGTTTCCCGACTATGAACCAGTGCCTGTCTATGTGCCGAACCGCTGACTAAGTGACTATATTAAAAGTACACAACGCAATGTCCGAATGTATGTAATGTCCTAGGAAATTCCCAGTGCCGACTGATGTTCTCGTGATTGTGTAAACTTGTGCCGTAACTTGTGTTTATTATTGTGTATGTCAATAAATATCATTCCCGAGACACAGAATCCCGTATCGAACCGTCTTTGCTTATTATACTTGTAGTAGTATAAATATAGCGTAAGGGTAAATTGTTACAGCGTTATCAGCGTCGACAGGCTATTTAAAATCCGTTGTAGGATCCTTTAGCAACCAGTGAATTACATGAAGGCCCCTGGGGTTCCTTAGTGCAAGCGAGAAACAAGAGAGATATTCCCCGGTACCATAAAGATGATATGAAACAAACTAGGTGCTTATTTTTTACTTCAGTAAGCGTAAGTTTCGTTGTCTTACCACTGATGGTTCTATAGATCTATGACATCTATAGATCTATGACACCTTGTTAGATAGGTAAAAGATAGAGAAGTATCATACAGATGGAGGAGTGGGGCGGGCATCGAGGCTACAGTCCCTCGAGTTAGGTCACAAGACTATGAACGATGTATCGATTTAAGTCCGAAAAATTCTGATGGCTAAAAATTCTGATGAACGTAATTTACTATACACAAAGCTATTATCTTATAAACCAGAATTTCTCTCAATGGATTTAAACAGCAAGTTCATAGCCACCCGAGGACAACCTGCTTTGTAGGCCTCCCAGGCCGCGCCGGCGATTATGTTTAAAACTAATCGGGGTCTTTTGCTAGGGAACCTTAGTAAATAAGCCGCCACTTGAGTTCTACACGGGTTCCTCGGCAAAAGACCCCGAAGTTGAAAAACGCGAATCAGCGCTCCCCTCAAACATTATCGCCGACGCCGCCTGGAAGGCCTATTACAGTTACAGGGCCCTTCTATGCTGGTCATGCCTGGCACGCTGGGGTGTCCTAGTAGGGTGATGAAGCTGTCAGTGTCAGCTCCATCTGTGTTTTTCCACCACGATGTCAAATATAAAGACGCATTCTTCACATTTTGGGGTGAAAACGGAATATAGTCATAGGATTAAGTATATACAAATGAGATATCAAGCATTAACATGCTGTAGATGAACTTACTTTTGAACCTACGTCTAAGCTAGGTCCTCAAAACAATAGGTTTCTTGAATGATCTTCTAAACATTCATGCAACACTGCCTCCTGACCACCTTGCCTTATATTTTACCTCGTCATCGTCGAATTTGTAACCAGGAAGAACAAGATCGGAGGTCAAAACACACGTAACTTTCCAAGGAAAATATTCCTTGTCATATGTGTATGTGGGTCATATGACCTCATATGTTGCCTGATTAGCCTGTACTTAACTTAAGGCGAAAAACGTAACAAGTCCATTTACCATCACGGATACCGCAACATCTTGGAGGGAAACCTGTGTTGTAACTAAGAAACAGACTTAATATTGATTTTATATAGATTAAATTCCACATGATAGGAGGGCGGAGCCCCTGCCAGGCCTTCTGGAGGCTGACCGCAGGGCCACTCTCCTTTTAGCATGAGCTCCCTCAGGGAGCTCCCTGATTGGAAAAACACATCGTTCTCTACTCCTCTCTACTAGTGGGAATGGTACCAAAGTAGGGCTGGATTGCAGACTGGAAGTTTGATATGACTATTTTAAGTTCAGAAAAAAGATGGCGGACGAAACTTGTACACATTCAGTGACGTCATTAACACGTGGTCATGACGTAAGGTCGTGTCCGCGTGGTGTAGAGGTCTGCGCACTCTGCCTCTCACCACATCTGGTTCAAATTCCGTGGAACCAGCGGCCCGAGTTGGACATGACTGGAAAAGATGCGCATCGTCCTATCGGATGGGGACGTAAAGACGGCGGCCCCGTGTATGAGGGAGCTTTAGGGCGTCAAACCTCTGCACGTAAAAGAACCCAACACATCGAGAAGAGTAGGGGTGACCCGGTGTGCTTGGCCAAAAAACGCGAGCCGTGGTGAAGCCGCATTGCACTACAACTAGCCACTTGAAAAAGCATTATGCTTCACCTCAATTGAGGATGCCTGCTTAACCTTACTTTACTATGACGTAAGCTGCCCTGACCTATCGTGGTAGATGATCCTCTCCACGTTGAAGACCTGCACCCAGGAGGTGATCTCTCCCTGGATATATAGACCCAGGTAGACTGTCCAGTCACGTGGGTTCGGAGACCTGGAAACATGTTTGAATCATCGTTTCCATTGTGAAAGAAATGTACGTCCGGCTCAACAAGAATGCTACAAGCCTTACTTAATGCAAAACACCCACGTTTTAAATTTAAATACATAACAATATACAGTATGAATCAAACAAAATTACAGGGAAAACTAATACGTTTTCAATGTGACTGAAACTTGCGAACAAAAGTGCAGTCAAATCGATCTTTCTAGAAAAACGCAAAGAAAGTACTTTCAGCTGTCTAACTGTACTATTTTTTATTTTTTTATTTTCATCAATATGCAGGGCTATTAATATGACAAAGTTTATGTCTTTACTGCATGATAAAACAGTTTGTGTCTAATCTGACCTCCATAAAAATGAGGTATTGTAGTGACTTGCTGTGTGTTTGTAAGGGTCGTGTTTGTCCGCACGATAACTCGAGAATACCTGGATGAATTTCTTGGTATGTTCGGAGGTCTTGATTAGATTTTGGGCCCCCTAGCGGCTTGTTAAGTTTTGCAATATGTATGTGAGCGTGGAGCCTTTGGAGAAGAATCCGAAGCCAAGTTGACCTATGCAACAAAGTTGCTGGAGGATCTAAGGTCTAAGGTAAGGTAATGTGAGCGTGGTATACTTACTCTTCCACACATTGTGTTGCGGGTTGCGGTGACAAAAACTTTTCAGAACAAGATGGCAGACAAATCTATAGTACATTAAATGACGTCATCAGCACGGCAACATGACGTATTTTGAAATCTATCTGATGTAAGAGTGATGTACTTACCCTTCCACACAGTGTGCTGCGGTCATGACCCATTTGTTGTTGATCAGAGACCCCCCGCAGACATGCCCGAAACCGGTTTGGTGCAAAGACACCTGGGAAGGGAACTGCCCCCGGGCAGCGTCCTGACCCCCCACGATGCGAGGTTTCGCGCGTTTCTTCCTCCCTCCATCCACTACCGGCCTTTCCCCACATCCTAGAAAGTTAGGAAAATGCAAATATCTTATTTTTATCATATTATAACTTTACATATTTCTTCACCGGTGGAAGTAATACAAGAAATGAGTGAACAGTGCAAAGCAGACAGACCTGTTTGACCCAACAGAAGTCACTAGTACACAAGGTTACGTGTCCAAAATAGTGGTTCATCTAGCTATATAGCTTGAGAAAGGTTCAATAGTAGCTGAAACATCTCTTTGATTTTTTTTGCGTCGTTTAAATGCGGTTCCATGTTGTTTCATGACAGCAATACGAAAGATACATCGATTTACATAATTCAGACCCTTGTAGTGACTAGTGATACATAGGGCAGCACGTTTCCTTGCTGATTTAATATACGTAGCAGGATATATTTTACAGGGAGGGGTTGCTAACTGTTCTCCTTTGACGTGATCAAGTCACCCATTCCCGAAAGACGGTGCAGTCTCATGAAACATGTCCCAACCCCATGACTTGAACCGGGATCTCAACTTAGAGATCCCAACTAATTGGAACCAAAAGCTCAACTGTGAGGCCACTACCAGTTGAGCTACAAGGACATCATCCCAAGTCGTTGGAGTCGGTTGACATACCACAGAAGAATTCGTCTGCTTCGTTGGGGCAGTCATCCAAACCGTTGCACCAGGTGTCGGCTGTGATACAAGTCCCGCCCGAGTCGTAGCAGAACTTGGTCGTGCCGGCACAGTTGTCCTCATGAACGTCAGGATTGGGAGACTGTACTACAGGGATTGGCTCAGGCGTGGGAGCTACGCAAGAATGTGATTGTTATTATGTGATTGTAAACCCTGCAGCAATTCAGCACTGGCTGCCAATGCACGGGTAATTTCTGACCAATAAATCATTAAAAAAAAAGAAAATAATACTGAAGTTAGTCAAAGTCAGAGCATCATTTCACAGTCAACATATAGTCGCATGATAGCACCGTTTATTACTAGATATATAGATAAAGGGTACATCTTTTAGTTTTATAATTTTCTATGCAATACTTTTGACGAATCAAATAGGAGCTTGAATCTGTGACATTTGTGATGATTACGTCGACCGTTTCTACTTTGAACTTTCAATTAACTTTAAACTTTCGATGCTGAACGAACATTGAATTGACTTTGAATAAGTAATATTCGAATGAAGTCTGAACTTTGAATGAATGGATGAATGAATGAATGAATGAATGAATGAAAAAGAATCAACGCACAGAATTTGAGATGGGAAAAGACAGTTTCTTATAGATATGATACGATAGATGTGAATGGTTTTTAAGTGTCCCAATGGTCACCGGTAGACTACACGTGTTGGGGCATGGAATACCCCTTGGTAGGTTCGTTCACCTGCCCTCCAAAGGATTGTAAATATGAGGACAAATATATAGGAAATATTAGGAATATAATTCATTTTTTTAAACAGGATCGCTATAACACATGGTAAGAGACATGGTATCCCCTTTGTAAATATGTCCACTTCAATGCTCTCCCAAGGGAGGAATAAAGTACAAAAAGAAGAAGAATGAATGGATGAATGAATGAGTCTTTGTTTCTGAAGCTTACGGGTACAGTTATCTTGCTCATCCTCCCCTCCAGAACAGTCCGCCTCATTATCACAGACCCAGAAAGACGGGATGCACGCCCCGAAGTTCAGGATGCTTGCGAGGAACCGGACAAAGTGGGGGAATATATAGAAGAAAGACTGATTGCAGCTGCAGAGTGTCCAGACTATAGTACTACTGCAACAGTAGAACACAGTGGACTACTACTACCATAAGACATCAGACATGTATTTAGCAGAAAACTTGAGACAGGAAATGAGATAACCTTTGATAGCGCGGGGACCTTTTTAGGACCTTTGACCTAACTTCCTGTCAGTGTCTCCAACGTGACTAGCATGTCAAAAGAAGTGTGCAAGCACACACTGACAGACAGACACATCAAAAACAATACCTCCCCTTTCACTGAGGTAAAATCACCGGTGCTTCTCCAAGTCTTTGTGCCTACATTTGAGGCATACCCACCTCCACAGTTGTGCTCATCCGATGCGTCGATACAATCGTTGTCTCCGTCACAAAAATAGAGTGAATAAACGCACTCGCTTCGGTTGGCACACGGTCTGTAGTAGAGGTCACAATCTACAAATGAGAAATAAAAAGTCTCATATATTCTTTAGAATTTTTTGTTGTTGTTGCAAATGTCTCGCTTTACTTATAATTGTGAATTTCTCGCTGATTCTGTCTAGTATGTATTTTCCCCCTAAGCTACCATAAGATAACAGACATGTGTATAGCAGGAAATTTAAGACAGGAAATAAGATAACCTTTGACAACCTATACTGGTACCTTTGATCTAATATCCTATCAGTGCTTTTGGTATGCCTTGCATGCAGGTGGAAAACAATACCCCCATTTTACAGAGGTAAAAACACACAAAAAGAAATGTTCCTACAAGATTGATACCCCCCTTGACCATTAACCTTTGTCATGTAAGGGTGTGAAAGATACTCCGCATGTGCGAGTGCCGAAGCACACAGACAAAGGCAAAAAAACACGACCAAAAGCAAAATTTCACTTCCTTTAACTGAAAACTTACTCAGGTTGTCACAGTCACTCTCGTCGATGCCGTCCGCACAGTCGTCATAACCGTCACATTCCCAGTAAGAAAAGATGCAGGTCCCGTCCGTACAGGTGAACTCATTCGCGGAACAAGTCACTGAGAGGGGCGGAAGTACGTATTGAGTATTTACTTGCGTCATTTCCGCCGGTGTCCCTTGTATTTATATACCTTTGATAATGTATGTTAAATGTGTATAACAGATAATAAACATTATAATCAATAATACAATCAATGAAAACGTTAATTGGATTCTGAGGTCGATGACCTAGAAAGAGTACTAGTACGACATACTTTGGCTATATTCGAATATTCATGTATATAAAATGTGTATACTAGAATTATTGATAAAAAACATTATAATCGATGATGAACAATCAATGAAAACGTTAACTAGATTCTGGGGTCGATGACCTTGAATGAGTACGACATACTTTGGCCATATTCGAATATTGATGTATGTAAAATGTGTATAGCAGAATTATTGATAAAAAAACCCTTGACCATTAACCTTTGTCATGTAAGGGTGTGAAAGATACTCCGCATGTGTGAGTGCCGAAGCACACAGACAAAGGCAATGAAACACGACCAAAAGCAAATTTCTCCACCTCTCCCTGTCATTGTTTCTTTTCTGTCTTCATATCTTGCCACCTGTCTATTCGAATGAAGTATAAAACGAGACATTGCCGCAGTAGAACTCATCGTCGGCGTCTAACAGCAATATGGGACAGTCTGATATCCCGTTACAAACGTAACTGTCGTCAATGTATCTACCGTCAAAGATGCGCTGGTACTCATTGGAGCTGCAGTCCTCCACGGCTGCGGAAAATGTAATAAAAAGTCCTTCAGACTTAGCCTCAACCCGGCTCCGCGGAGGCTGGAAAAATAGTAGAAATTGGCCAAATAGAGTGAATAGTATGCTAAGGGAGTTGGCTACGGAGAGATGGTCCAATATGCCATCAGAGTGGCAAACTGTACCCCAAACTAACCCCTCTTTCATGCTTTTCTGTGTGTTTGGCCAATTTCTACTCTTTCCAGCCGCCTCTGGAGCCTGGTAGAGGCTAATTCAGACTGATGTAGACGTTCAAAATTTCTTAAGTTTTTCGACACTTTTGGCTAACGTCAAGAAATTATGTTAGCGACATCATAAAAGTTATTCTGATGTCCTAACGATAATACCTTGAGAGGCGCCTTGGTGGGTAAACATATTGTAAAGTTAGCTACATTGTATCTTAATCAAATCTACTGGTAAGACAGGTATATTCTGCTATTGGCTTTTCACTGTCGCCTGCAATGTGTCTTACTAAGAATAAAGTTCTACGTTGCTTCATCTTTTACACTTTTAACACAGTTACAAGAACTTGGATTTGGACAGTAAAAGATGGAAACTTCGACTCTTACCCTTATTAAAAGGGGCCCTGTCGGGTAGCTTCCGGGCTGGGTTTTTTTGCACTTTCGGGCGTCACCCCTATGTATTCGTGGCCCCGTGGAACAAACGGCGGCTCGGTTAATTTTGGGGCCCGGCCGGGACAACAAACCCGATGGGCGCCGTCGAAATTGAAACTGCAAGTAACATTACCTGTGGTGATAGTGTAGGCTGGATCTAGCTCCAGGCCATCGAGGTCGGTCTCGCCGTACATGACGTCCCCCACGCTTTGCTCGGGCGGTGCCGTGGTGGACACGAACCGAATGACGTAGTCAGCCACCACGCTGCCCGCTGAAAAGCCCGTTACCGTGCTGCTGTTGTAAGTGTCAGCTAGGTCACTAGCCTGGTACTTGGCGTCCAGCTGTAATGTATACCGTATTCCTTCTCATTACACTGAAGTTACGGTAATATGGCAGAAACATGTATTGAATGCCATTGTAGATATGTAGTGCGTGTGTGTGTGTGTGTGTGTGCGCGCGCATGTTTGTGCGTGTAGTGTGTGTATTGTGTGTGTGTGTGTAGTGTGTGTGTGTGTGTGTGTGTGTGTGTGTGTGTGTGTATGTGTGTGTGTGTGTGTGTGTGGAATGTGTGTGTGTGTGTGTGGAATGTGTGTGTGTGTGTGTGTGTGTGTGTGTGTGTGTGTGTGTGATAAGCTATTACCGCAGCAAAAGCATCCAATCAAATTGCTTCGTCTGTCATCAACAGTTACGCATACAAAAACTGGAGCTAGAACATGAGAATGGATTCCAGCCAAACTCACCCCAGCCTCCACCTCGCCGGCTAGTTCGACGAAGGCGGCGGACCCGGAGTTCGCCAGGTCGGGTGTGTACGCCCGGCTGGTGATGCGAAGGGATCCCTGGTAGAGGTGCGTCTCAACAGGGGCCTCCGCTTTGTTGGCTGTGTGGTTGGGCAAAACACAAGCATGAATATGGCAATCAGATATGGCAGACTTCACCCCTTACCTATACTGCTTTGCGACCCTTCCACTGTCCTTAAACTGAACAAGAACGTAGCATGTCTAGGATGAAAAATCGAAAGTTCTGTGGTAGTACCAAGGTCAAACACCAGGGGCCCAAAATCGACCTTAACCTTAAGCTTAGTCTTCCCAACACCTACCCAGATATCAAATATCATTACTATCATTACAATCCATCAAGAGGTTCTAAAGTTATGCTGACCACAAATATCCACAAACACAGACAGACAGACACACACATATACACATATACGCACCTAAAACCATACATCCATTTTTTAATTGAGGTGAACATAGCAGCACTTAGAATGTATGAGCCTGACAAAGCTGTAATTTGGTATATGTTGGAATTGCCGAAACACAGATTGACACAGACATACACACAGACACGTCAAAGACAATATTTCACTCTACTGGAGTCGTTTGGGAGTCGTTTGTTTGAGTCGTTGCTAAAAACGGATCCACCATTTGAAAGATACTCAAATTAGAGAGCAAGATTTTGTACATTCTTACCTAACAGGACGCCCAATGTAGCAGCCAGAGCGACGATGATCACCAGACTGACGACGATTATGGTGACTATGATGGCGGCCTTGCTGCAACAGCTCTGTGATTTCCCCCTCCCCTGCCATGCGTCATTGGGGCCCACTCTGTTTGTCTGATGCCGGGGTGGGTGCCCGCCGTAGGCCGGCGGAGGGCCATGTTGGGGTGGGTATTGGGGCGGGTGACCACTGTAGGCTGGCGGTTGGCCTACCGGAATGACATACACGGGGGCACCCGGGACGGGCTCACTACAGGCCGAGGCATGGCCGTGTGGCGCTTTTGACGAAGTGTCAGGGCTGAAAGCAGGATTGCAGTATCCGCCCTGAAAAAAAAAATAAAAGTCGTGTTTTACAGATCGGGACAATAAACGAAGCATTCCTTGTCGGTTGAAGAAAAGTCGCAAGTGTGTGTGTATTCAGTCAGTATGAAAATAGATTCTGTTTTGTGTTAGGGATCATGGATTTTATCAGAATTGTAAGGCTACAACATTGTTTTCCGTCAATGCTCTTCTTTTAAATCGCAATCATTGTAAGTATGGTATCTGTCTCTTGTTCTATACCTCTAAACTGTAACTCCAAAATTTGGTATGTGCCATCGTATTTTCAGAGTGAATACGTTGGTAAACAGCTGTCACAGTGTGTACAAACTAGCGCCTTTTCTATGCTCAAAGCAGTATGTGAAAAAGTGCAAGGTGTAGCCAAAAACCAACTCCCTAGGGAATGCGTTCGTGCAATTTTTAGAATATCTTTAACTCGATCGCGGTACTATACTATCGGCTCCACGCCTGAGGCGTTACCAAGAAATGAGCATACTTATCCTTACCGGCTGTTGAAGCCCCGGATGTAACAGGCCTTCCTGGCCTTGAGATCTCATTCTGCTGGAAGATGTTCACCTTTGAGAGAAAAGATGAAATGCTCAGCATCTTGATGGAGAAGAAAAAAATGTAGGCATTTCCTGTATTTTGTTATTAATATTATTGTAACAACAAGACCCTCGGCACAGAAAATTCTACATTCAAACATTAGCATTAAAGTGTACCCATACGCGTTCTTAAAAAAGTTGTACTTTTTTGCAACGCGAAAAAAAAATGTACTCACTAAAATGTCAACCAGGCCTCTGGTCTTCTTCAGGATAACTATTGGTCTAATGAAGCACGTGACACGTTCGTTAGGTCACGTGGCCTGGACAATCGGGTCAGTTATCTTGAAGAAGGTTTAAAACACGGTGAATCCATTTTATTCTTTGAAGAAAATGTTCAACCTTCTCCATGATACATGTTTCTTTTTGCGAAGGTCTGACGTTTTAAGATGAATAAATTCATGTTATCTATCGTCGACGTAGCAACCAGACAATCAGCGTGGGCAAGACAGATAACAGTCAGCTCGTTTTGACTGTCTGAAATATCATATTTTTTGGTACATTCAAGCTCGTTGTGAGAGAAGAAAGCAGAGTACAATGGACAAAAACATCTATAAAGAGGCATGCAGTGTCTACGACTCTATTGGCGACTATCAGGAAGCATGTACGGTCTCCAAACAGAGGGTTTCCGCCGCGAAGATGGTCCCTCGTCATGGCGGGAACATCCCTCAGGGAAATGTCAAGATGTCAGAAGAAATATTGGGGCAACCAGGTAAGCTATTTTACGATTCAGAAAATTCTACAAGCACAGGTGGTTGCTGGCTTAAAACTGATACAATGGCCAAGTGAGTATAGTGTTCGCCTTGCATTGGGTAGGTTGTGAGTTCTATTCCCGACCGAGTCATAGCAAACACTGTAAAAATGGCACATGTACACATACTGATTTCTCTTCTTAGTACTCAACATTTGTGGAAGGAGTATGGTAGTTGAACGCACCAGTGGACTAGCCCCTGCTGTGGTGATTGCATAAAGCTGTGCGGCCCAAGGGCTATTGAAAAAGAGATGGGCGCCGCCATATGCATCATTTGGTGCGGAACGGACTTTAACTTACCGGCTGATTGAAGAGCTCAATATGTATGGACAAACCCTAGATTATATCAGACCGATTTGTTAACCAACCAGTTACGACAACGTCTGCAGGATATATATATATACAAGAATTGCATAGTTCTATTCAAAACAAGTCAAAACTGTCCATTTATTCCGCCTTAAAGAAAAGATACGGACAAGAAAAATATCTCGCAAGCATACATAATTTTGAAATTCGTAGATCAATTACAAAGGTAAGAATATGTAGCCATAAATTGAACAGTGAAGCTGGAAGGTATCGTAAAATTCCCCGTGATCAAAGGTTTTGTCCATTCTGCCCAAATGAGATTGAAGATGAAAGTCACTTTATCATGAATTGTTCAAGATATGAGGATAAACGCTCAAAGCTATTTACTTTTATCTCCGCTTGTTCAAATGAATTCAATGCGCTCCGTTCTGTCGATAGATTCAATTACAAACTAGGAGGTGATAATCCCTACAGTGTACAGATATGTATATACATCAAAGAATGTTTGGACAAAATCAAACTCATTTGTATGCACTTATATCGTTTGTATGTATGTATGTATGTATGTAGTAGACCTTACGAAAGTCGCTGTGCTTTTGTTGTGTCAATAAAGATCTTCTATCAAAGATCTTCTGTGTTGTAGGCTATATAGACCGTCGTGAGGTCAAGTTTACAACGTGGACATATGCACTATATCATGAACAATACAAATAGTATGCTACACCAGTTGCTCCATTACTGAACCCTAAGATGCAATAGGTCGGTTTATGATATAGCATGAACGTAAAATGTTGACTTTATCATACAGTTTCCTCCAGGGCTCAGTCTAACGATAAGCCCATCGTTGCCAACCCTGGATCTTCTGAGACCGGTGGTTACATCCCAGGGGTCGGGATGAGGACTCCTGGTCAGCCCCAAGGCTTGACCAGAGCCATCATGATGAAGAACCTCCCCAAGCTGACCATAGCTCTGAACGTCTGCCTACTGGGCATTGCTATTTTTCTAAGTGAGTATTGCAATATCTATCATTGAAAAACAGCAACATTATACTACGCATAGCCTTGCCTACGGACAATACAATATAGCTTGTGGAGGCTCTGCTAAACCAGGCTGAGGTTTCCACTTTTGTGGGCGTGGCCTCTAACCAGCTGTCGGCCAATCAGAGAGTCGGCTTTACCTAAAGACAATATTCAGGCGACCTCCTGATTGGCTGACAGCTGGTTAGAGACTGGCCACGCTCACCATAGATAGAAACCTCAGCCCGATTTAGCAGAGCCTCCCCAAGGTATACTTTATAGGTCGCGCACGAGGCTTTGTGTAGGAGAATAAGAAATAGTGGCAAGCTAGAATATAAAGGACATCGAAAATATTTACCATGTTGTATTTACTGTGTAATTTACTGGCGTTGTGTTCTGTTACAGTGCTGACAGTGTGGAACCTAAAGCTGTCAGTCAACCAGTTAGACCAAAAGAAGGGAATGACAGCTGTTAATCAAGCCAACGCCTCTGTCCGTTTGCAACAGGTAAGAGGAAATTAAGATTTTAAAATGGACAGTAAAATCGTAAATGAAAACCTAACCTTGTAAAGGAGGCTTGAAAAATCTAGTCATCTCATCTATCTAACTATTTTACCGTCGGGGCACCACAGAAGATTTGACTACCAGTTTTCTCCTCCCTCCTCGGTTTTCTGTTCTTCTTAATGTTTCGCTTAGCTTGAGGAATACATCAAATTATCTTTTGAAATATATTAACGCGCTGACTCGTATATTTCATAAACAATAAATGACATAGTTCCTATCAGTACTACTCCTAGACATTTAGAATAATCTTCTAGGCATGCATTCATATAGATATACTAGCAATAATATATTTGGCTCGCCACTGAAACTTTGCCAAAAACATGAATTACTTTTGTTCATTTTACGTACATTGATGATTGCAAGAGACGTTTCTTTGTTTGCAGGCTATGGGCAAAGCTGCTGAATTGTCGGACAGAGCTAAAGAAAATGGGAAGGCTCTACGTGATATTGAAGCCATGGTGGCACGAACAGCCCACTCTGATCTACTGAGCGTTTTGGAGAATAAGACGAAAATACTGCAAATACTGGGGAAACTGGACTGTAACATGGAGAGTCCTGCTGATGACCAATCAGAGAAAGCGTCGGTTCCGACTCATCTACCAGGTAAGCCAATAGATAGGATGTTTGCACTCACGTGACTATGACGTAACTAGTGTCCGCCATATTGGATGTCTAAATCTGGAATTTTCCAGATATTCAAATCTGTGTAAATTATGTAGCTACAGTCACTTGCAAGGATGCTAAACACACTGGTCTTCCTCTTCTGGATTTAACAAACGAACATGGTGTTTCGTTTTTTACCCCGTGTGAGGAATGTGTGTCCGTAGTTATTTGAATGGACTGTCAATAGAGTGACAGGAAGACGATCACAAAGGTCAGACTTGCCGGCATAGCAGGAAGTACAGGTCAGCGTTGATAGAACTAGTCATTATTCAGACTTGAAAGTCTAGGTCCCGGAAGAGGTAACTAACTATATTGTTCTTGGCCTGTCTGTCTGCTTGTTTGTGTTTTCGAAGTTATGTATTTTCCATGTAAATAATCAACAGATACGAATAAGCAAGACAGCTCGTGGGCACTTTAAATGAAGTAATAATGAAGTAAACACACCTATGTCGTAACATTGAAATACTATAATCAGACTCTTTTTTCTTCAGGAACCTGCCCTAAAGGTTACAAGAAGTATCGCGGAGTCTGCTACAAGCTGTTCAACGAACGGAAATCGTTCTCCGAATCGGCTGAGACCTGCCGGGCCGACGGGGGGACCCTCGCCATGCCCCGAGACGTCGCCATAGACGTCTTCCTCAACTCACTCATGGAAGAGGAGTCCATCTGTCACGGCATTTGGTTCGTGTAACTTTTTTTTCAATGATATAATCTTTATTTGAGAACTAAGTAATTACAATGTAACAATATTGTTAAAGGTACTCCATGGACGATACATTCTTTCTTTAATCTCAGCTTCTTCAAACCGGATCACACTTTATCCACAAACTTAAGAGGTTTTACAATGTAATATCTGTCGTATTGGCATTCAATTTGCTTCATTTTCCTGAATCACTTAGTCATGACCATGGACTTGTCACAAACCTACTGCTTGTTAAGACCTGTTTGTTATAGAGCCGACATTTTAGAATTTAGCAGTAAGTCAAAAATAATGGTAAATCAATGCATCTACTGTTTTCAACAATCTTACAATAATATACCAGCTAACAATAACACTAGTCATAATAGTATCAGTTTTGAAGATATCGTGAGAAATGCTGGTATGCTTCATAGGTTTTTACCTCCTCAATCTCTTTTTATGCATATAAAGCTTTATCTACATGTTACAAGGTTCGGCTTACATGATGAGAGAGAGGAAGGGGAGTGGGAGTGGGTGGACGGCACTGCTCTGGGGAGAGGCTACAGCGGGTGGGCAGCGGGACAGCCCAACCACGCGGGGAGCCGGGACGACTGCGCCGCCTACTCTGCAGACAAGTGGTACGACCTGGACTGCCGTATGAAGGAGAGTTTCATCTGCCAAATCGTTCCATCGTTTTACCGACACCTACCCATGTATCAAATATCGCAAGGATCCCTCCACCGTGAAATTACACAGGAAACATAACCTTCTCGGCGAAGGTAACAATCTTTTCACATCAAAACACTGACTTCCCTTTTACTTGTGGCAAATCAATGCATTGTGTGACACACTCGATACCCCCGCACACGGTTAAACACACATACCGTCGCATACCACGTAGTAAGTATCCCGGAACGTTCTCTTGAAAACACTAAGATACCTTTGCCTTTACTACGACTGTGAAATTGCAGCAATCTTTCATAGCCGTTTCGTTCAGATAAACTAAATTTAAACTCACTATCCGTTGAAAAAAAAAAAGTCGGCCAAAATCGACTGCGACATTGACACACAGTAACATCCGCCATGACAGAAATCTTCATAAACTCTTAGTACACATACCTGCTGTATTAGTCCAACGTTGAATATCCTCCCAATCCAATTTTCTCACGACTTTAAAGTGACTAGATGTCCCCTAGACGACTTAAACTAGACCTACATGTACTTGACGTTCCCCTACCACACAGAACGAAGAACAAGTGAATCTCATTTGCATCTCAAAGGGTAACTGGCATATCAAGGGTGACCTTTTAACATTGCTCATATCTAATTTCTGTCCCTTTGTTTTCGCTGCCATAACAACTGTTATAGATATACATTGGACCAGTGGTACCCTCAAAAACATGAGGGAAACCCAATCATGTATGTTATTTGTTGTGTTTATTTTAGTCGCGACCCGATATAGTGACTTAGTTGTTTTGGTGGGTGAGTAGGTTGGGCAAAAGTCAATGTTAAACAAAGAATAAAGAATCTGATGACGTTTAGTACATCACTGCATGTGTGTATGCTGTCATATAGCTCCCGTTGCATTCTGGGAGGCATGGTGCAGTATGGGTAAAGAAAGCAACATCATTTACATAGACAGTCTCACGAATGTCATGGTAATGATTTTATTTGCCTCTGCACTACCCACACTGCACTGTACCTCCCAGAATGCATCAGAATACATAAAAAGGTCTATCGCCAGGGTAAAGTATATCTGGAAGATCAAGTGAAATGCAAGTATGAAATGACCAAATTGCACACTTTATTTCGAGTATTGTCCAAGTATGATAGAGACAACACCCCAGTTTCAATGGCATGTTCCAGTGCATGACTAGGTCGTGCTCTAAGTGGCAGTTTCTGTAGACTTCTGTAGTCTGTATAGAACAGTGCATAACGGTCATGAGACCATATAGAACACTGTCATGAGATAAAGAAGTACTCTTATGAGGTCATAAAGAACACTCTTATGAGACCATGAAGAACACTCTTATGAGACCATAAAGAACACTCTAATGTGACCATATAGAACACTCTAATGTGACCATATAGAACACTCTAATGAGACAATATAGAACACTCTCATGAGACCATATAGAACACTCTCATGAGACCATATAGAACACTCTCATGAGACCATATAGAACAGTCTCATGAGACCATATAGAACAGAGATGAGACCATATGGAACACTCTAACGAGACCAGACTCAATACTGTTGTTCATAACCAGCATAAGATGATATGCTAGTTTACTTTAGCAAGGTTGAACTAGCTAACAGTAATTTCCAACCAAAAATTGGACTTACCCACAATTTTCCACTAGTGTCTAACTTGTTTTTGTCAAGGACTGAGCAATCCACTGCTTCTGTGATGTCACGTTTTGCAGACAGGTGACTCTGTGAGCAGTGGATCATATGATTGCTCATTCTTTGACAAAGACTGGAGTTATATTCGATAAGTCCAATTTTTGATGTTGAAGAATACACTTCAACTTTGCTGCAGAATTATTTCTAGCAACACGATGAACTTTCAAGATGCTGGTTTACTGTTACATTGTATGGATGTTTAATGTGCATAGCTTCATAGTGGACATGCTAAAAATGTAACAGACAAAGTTAATATGAGCATTGTTGGATGTATTTGTATTGTGCAAAGAAGTCAAACACTGCTGTGAATGCTTTGTATGCCATCACTTATATTCATTTGCAATAATACTTATGAATACTGACATTCAGACTCTGACATTATAAGAATGAAAACATTCTGTGCTTTTCTGTACTCTGCATTACAGATACATGTGATTTCTGTAAGGATTCTTTTTTTATTGCAAATACCAAATACCCCTAAATCAACCAAGTGTCAAAAGCACATTAGCAATAGTTATGGGACCCAAAATTAAAACAGAACCCAAAGAAATAACTTTCAATACTGGTTAATAATGCTGAAAAAAAACTTCTCATTGGACAGTTGACGTTTAAGTTCCATATCAATGCTTCTTTGTTCTGTTTTTGCCAAACTATAAGCTTTGAACACACTCTTGACTTGGTAGGATAATAGACAAGTCTGTTTTGTAGAGGATATCTTTATAGAATTACTTAGTCCAAACTCATGCTGTCGTCATCTTCTTTCTTCTCAGAGTCCTCTCCCTCCTTCCCCCCTCCTTTTTTCTGTAAGGCCTTGGCGAAAGCTACAACATCTGAAAAGAGAAGAGGATATGAAATTAGGTATCTTCAACTTCGACAGACAGGCATGATTGGTCTGTTTGACAACTAATCTTTTGAAATAAAAAAAGCAACAATCAGTTTAGCAATTATAAAGGTAGTGCAGTCTGCTCTGATGCTGGGTCTAAGTGCTAAACTGTGATTTGTCAAGCCTTGCTGAACTGTGATTGGTCAAACTACCTAGAGCACTATGCACCTGGCTTATAAAAGCCAGAACACATTGTACTTGCGTTTATTTGAGTCCAACCACTGAAGAAGCCACACCGGCAAAATATGTCTGAGTGTGGGCTTGAATAAAGTTTCTAAATGTGAACCATGTGGCTGTAGCATTCTTTCTGAAGATGTGACATAACTGCATTTTTGTCATACCTGGGCCTGATACGGGTGTTCCAGACCGTGTGATAACTATCCGTATCACATAGGGTTCGGGAGTTGTATCACACGGGCTTCAATAGAATATTTCGAATGCATTTCGAGCCCGCCGGCTGTGCCGCCGCCGAAAATTTGAATACCGGATTCGGAGGTTGGAATCAATGTTGTTACAGTTTTGTGTTTGCGGACACAAAAATCCCTCAACTTTTGGTGCACTCTGCATTGAAATGTGTGTTTTCTCAGGTGGGTATGACATGAATAAAATACAACACAGCGTATTCCGCATCACCAACGTTCCCAGCCCTTCCGCGGTCGGGCTGGTACCTCGGGTGATACGGAATACCCTGAGTGTGTTGTATTCTATATAAAGTTGACAGTATACAAATTTATGCTGTTGTCCTAAGATCTTGGAATCTTACCCACCTCCTTTAGTTGCTGCTTCTGTTGCCTCCTTGCCCAGGTTGAACTGGTTCATGAGTGGCCCCAACTGTCCTGACCGTAGAGCTGCACTGAACATGCTCACAGCCTACACAAACATGATTCAAAGGTGTTAGTTCAAAATGCATAAGTAGTATCATGTCATCAATCAATAGTGAAAAATCTACTGATCAAATTGTGCCAGTTGCTGCACGGTCAAAGTCAACATGTTACTCTACATGTACTTGGCTTGTTAGAGCATAAAGGTAAAATAAAGGTTTTTCAATTTTTTTTACATGCATTTACATGCTTGTTGCTTACAGTCAGCCATCTGGGATGTGTATTGTGGAATGTGTCTTTGCAAGGCATGCTGGGATTGTTGCATTTCCCTCCCTGTACTTATTCATCTATCGTACTGCCCCCAGGGTACCTACCCCTCCCTGTCCCCCACCCCCCGCCTATCCCTACAGCCCTACCTGTTGGAACTGTGGAGCCTGTACAGTGTTACTAAGCTCCTCCGGTGTTCGTGGTAGTTCTGTTCCTTCTGGCATGTGCATCATCAGTTGACTAGCAAAGGCCTAGAAAATAAAAATTTTTTTAAAAAATTTTGTATTTCCTTGGCAATCTCAATTTTTTCGGAAGATTTCAGGCATGTACGCATCTGCTGTTTAAACATGTAACTACTTTAAAAATGACTTAAAATCGATATGCAGAAGTGTATCACTAAACTGAACAAAGAAGTACTGTTCAAAAGAGTGTGAAATGCAGCAAGTGTCTTTTCAATTTCATCACTCAGATCATGTCAGATCGAAAATTCATGTCCCTTGTCAGCTGTCAACCCTGATAAAAGGTTCTTACTAGGGTCGGTCGGGTAACTCGAAACACAACATTTTTTTCTTAAGCCTAATCATGATAATCCTGCACCGTTTGCTTCTGAAAATAATGTTTTCCAAAAGCCACAGTGCCAGGTTTCGATTCAGCTGCCGTGTTCACTGTGACATCATCAAAGGAATCAAATTACCTCGTTGTTAAGGATGGGTCGTATGTTCTCCGGGGTGAGAGCGTGAGACAAGTCCACAGCTGGTGGCTCCTCTGCTTGGGCACCTCCCTCGGCTGGGGCTGCAGCATAAAATCATCTTGCTTTCATACTATGCAGTATCGTGGTTCTGAATTCTATGCCTAATAGACCGATCTTGACTGTCCATCTCAATTAGCAGTTCAACCAATGAGAGCATGGCAATTAGCTGTTCAACCAATGGTTGCATGTCTCTAATATCTCGGTCTTATTTTCCTCCATGTAAGTTGTATTGTACATCAAAATGTCAGCATCTCTTGGCACCAACAAAAATGTTTTATGTTCCTCACAAATACAAAAATCTAATATATCTCAACCATTGGGTGTCAATAACAATATATAATGTTATTTCATTACAGCCGACAACTTAATAGCTCTGTATGCATACAGTTTTTTTTAAACAGTAATTTACAACTAGCAGAACTCATATTTGCAGAGCAGAATAGAACAGGTTGAAATCTATTTAACTGTGGAGATATTGAATTTGCACATGCCAACAAATAGCAAAATTACACAACTTTACCATCCAATCAGAGAGCAGCAAATGTCAGATATACGGCATTACTAACCATTCATGCCAGCCAGGATGTTCTGCAGGTCGCTGAGCTGGATGCGTGGTGCATTAGCGCCCCCTGTGGCCGTGGCTGTAGCTGCAGGTGCAGGCGTGGTGGGAGTCTGACTCTGGGAGGGGAGGCTAGCAGCGGCCGTAGCTGGACGGGGGGTAGTACTGTGGGGTGGGGAGGGGGTAAAAATATGCTCAATATAAATGTGGAACACCACAACACTTGGTTCAAATATTGTGCCATAGAATGTATCATTGATTGGAAAAAAACAACTAAAATGAATGAGAGCAAGAACATATGTACACCCCTTCTTATTTACATCAAAAGCTATCCGCCACCAGAAAATCAAGTCCATAGCACGTCCAGGTCAAAAGATACAAAAAAACGCAAATTCTGCTACAGTACCAAGGTCACACACCATGGCCATGGGGCCCGAAATCGGCATGGAGCTTCGTCTTCCCAAGACCTACCCACATACCAAATATCATCATAATCCATCCAAGGGTTCTGAAGGTATATTGACCACAAATATCCTGAAACGCAGACAGACACACAGACACTGACAAGCCCAAAAGTCCATTTTTCTTGGAGGACACTCAGGTAGAATACAAAAGTTCTCACGTGGCAGTGGACGGTGTTGCAGACCCGGCGGTACCTCCAGTGCTGGGGCGTCCGTTGCCAAGCAACCCGCCAAGCCCACCAGGAAGACCACCCATTCCACCTAGACCTGATGAAAAGATGAACACACTTGTGAAACCACATGTACAAACAGTCATACATGTGCATGCTATTATTAGCTAGCAGGGCGTCAGGGTGTCTTCCGGACGCCCTACCCTAAGAAAACAAAGAAATTAGATGCTCTCATTTTGCAGGGGACACCTTTGAGGTGTTGCCAAAAATAAAACATCTTCATACATTGAATAAAAAAATGTTCTACATTGACTGGTAGAATAATTCTTAGATTTAGCTATCTATTTCTGAAAAAAAAAAAAAACTGGATACTATCTGCCTCTTTGGTGTATTTTTGGTGGTGCTTCATTTTTAAACTTTAGGCAGATTCTGATTTTGGCTTTTCTCACCTCCAAGTAACTGCATCAGTTGCTGCTGGTCCATGTTTCCCAGCATGCTCTGCAGTCCACTGGTGTCTCCTGGGTAGGAAAGACACGTCAACCATTTGGGGATGACAGAAAACTTTTCTGCTTGGCTGTTTGAAATGCAAGCTCCTGATATAGATTATTCTCTTACACAGAGCCTTGCTTGATTGCATCCTATACAATTTTGCAACATCAGCCTAGTTTAGTAGGGTCCTGTATATTGTATAGCCCACAGACATTAGGCTATGAGTAGGAGAACGGAGATGGATGTATACAGAATATACAACACATGTTGTTAGCTGTAAGCACTTACTAGTCTGTACATGTGTTGAGTGTACCTACCTCCGAGTGCCCCCAGGGCTCCCAGGTCAGGCATGCCTGCGGAGCCCCCACCCCTGCTGTCGCTGGACCCCGGGGTGGGGGGGTTGTTCAGCAGCGTGTTCACTTTCTTCTCGTAGTCGTCATCTTTTTCAGTCTTGGGCTCCTAAAAGATAATGAAACGATAGGAAAAATCTAAACACGTTTGACTATTTCTCAATCAACACTTTTAACATTTGTTAATGTATTGTGTGGGACAGTATTGCGTAATGTTGTATCTATGTGTATATGTATTTGTATTTGTTTAAGGACCACAGGAAGAATAGCTGCACATTGTAAGTTTTTGTGGATCCCAATAAAGTCAAGTCAAAGTCAAACTGCAGCTTCATCAAAATAATCAGCCCCCCCCTCTCCAAAAATTAAAAGCATCACAGAAAAGAAAAGAAGAGACCATTTAAGATATTTGGCTAGAAGTAGAACTCTTACTAGCTGCTTTACTCTGGCTACTTTAAAAGTCAAAAGGTAAAGGTAGCTATATAGTAGTCCCATAGCCTTTTTGTTATCCACTGTGGGTTGTTATCCACTGTGTCTAGGGAACGGTATTGGAAGGTGGAGCCCAACCCTCTCCTTCCACTGCTAAATACCTCCTCAACCAAAGTCAGGTACTCATTCATGGCATTGAGTGATGTGGAAAGTCATGTAATGCGCCTTTCCCAAGGACACAACATGTATCCTGGAATGCCAGCAAACGAATCCATGACCTCTCCATTCGACTCCACAAGACTGCCTTAAAACAACTGTTCCCTTTATTTCTGCATTTCAAAGCTTGATTATGTATTGGTATTGCGCTTTTGAGGAATACGACTTGGCCAGTGATGTACATGTGATTGTAAGAAAAGACACAGTGCACGTAAAAGTTACCTGCATCCAGAAGAAGAACTTGCGGTTGGAAGACTTGAACTTCAAGATGTAGGCACGGCCAGTGGTGCATTGTGGGACACGCTTGTACTCGCAGTCGTCCGGGAAAATGATGAGATCCTGAAAGAAAAATTAAATCATAAACTAAATCAAAATTATTCACTTGATTTGGTTTATCATACTTAATAATAAGTTATGTTCATCTGCATACTACAATGTAGTATACATTTGTGAATATTACTTATTAGTCAGCCAGGTCCCGGAAATCGAAGAATAAAATTGTAATTGAATCTACACCACTGGATTATCGAAATGTATATTTTCAGACGTTTCAAGTGTTGAGCTCACACTTCTCGTTATTTCTATTATTATTGTAATATACAAATATTATCTAGCATATTCATATTTGATAAATTGAATCAAGGAGGTTTATTTTTGGAATTATTGTGATATACAAATATTATCTAGCATATTCATATTTGATTAATAATATTTGAATCAAGGAGGTGAATTGAATGCTCTATGAAAAATCATAGACATGATATATATAGATATGAGGCTGGGCAGTAATTTTTTTGACTTTCAAATACAGACTGTGATGTTACACATACCAAGGACACATAGATACTTATGTTATGGTTCTTTTTCTACGTCGACAGAAAAATATGCCTGTTTTTGGCAAGTCACAGTACACAGTGTTGCCCCCCTCCCCCTTTCAACTGCTTATTTCCGTGACTCAGCCGTTTCTATCAACGTTCAAAATAACGGGTAGCGGCTTCCTTATTCTTAAATCGTCATCATCAGGACATCTACATTTGCTGGACACTTTAAGATACTGTCTTGAGACATTGGAGATGTCTTAGGAATCAAAAATATGAAAAGAATCTTACGTCTTCGACCGTGCCGCTCGTCCGATCCTTCCAACAGAAGTGCATGAGAGAGTCGTCGGTTTGGTGCAGGTACACCGTCCCCTTTCGCTTGTCCGCCGTTACCGTCGTCCCTTTAAGGTTCATTTTCCCCGCCCGAAACTCCAGCAGGTACTTACTACTGGAGCGGGACGACGTTTGACCACCAAAAAGCGACATTTTCTGACCAAAACTTCGCAGAAACTTTTTCAGACGATTTTTCAGATGATTCTTCGACCTGCAGAATCTCGTGAAATCTCGTTAAGAAATCGTAATCTCGCGAGACCTAGTTCCATCTCGTTCCCAGAAGTTCACTGAAAAAATATAACTTTGAGTCATAATCTATCATATAATTCATAAATCACAATAGGTTTTATTGTTATTTATAAATTTTGATTATGACTTATACAAATTACTTGAATTTAACGTCATTGCGAAAAAAATCCAAGTCGGCATTCTGGGATTGGAACCTCGTCCCCAAGGATTGTCTGGAAAAAGAAGGACAGAAAAAGTGTGAGGAAAAAGTCGGCTGTTTTGCGACGCGTCGCAAGGTAACGTCAGCAGAAACGTTCATTAAGTACTATTTGTATTGTTATTTAAGATGTTTGAGCTTTCTTTAAGATGCCTGTGTTCAGCGTAGCGTTTTTGTGAAGGCGAAAATTTTATAAAGTAACTCGGATGGTAGGGTTGGTCTAGCTGTTGGCAAAAAATGGCGCCCCCTCCCCCCTTTCCAAAAATTATCTACACTTAGAAAAGTCAGCCACTAGTTTGTGGTAAGCTCTATATTCAAAGTAGAAAGTTCTGAAAGATTTTGTAATGGATACCACACTAAAGTCCGACTTGACTAAGGACGTTGAAGGTTTAATTGAATTTTAATATAAGAACCAGAGGTTAAACATATCCTTGTGTAAAAAATTATGAACCCCATCTTTTCTCGTAAATTTTTTGAAAAACTACAAGGATATGTAGAACGTCAGATACATGAACTTACCTTTTAATTGCCCGCTAGCATCAGTTTTGGATACCTAGAGCATGTTACCCATAGTCAATCAGTATGGCCTAAACTTGAATTAGGTTAAAACAGCACAAAAATTGTGAAATGATGTCAAGACTAATTGAATACACATTAACACATGACCCATATGTGTTCCAGCTAGAAGCCCGCCCTGCGTTACGCCGCTATCCTGGGGACAAGCATGAGTTTCACGGAGAAACACGAGGAAATCACCAAACAGGAGTGGATGGACCGACTCAACTCCCTACACATCTCCCGCGCCGACATGAACCGCCTCATCATGAACTACCTAGTGACCGGTGAGTTTTCTTCCGGCAGTTCAGGTAAGGACGAGGTAACGTTGGACGGGAAAACAGTGGTGGAGTTTGCAGGGTTTTGGACGTAACGTGGAACTAAATTTAGTAAAGCATTGTATTATTTGATTCAATGATTGGCTGGCTTTGCTCTGGGTAAAGTGCAGGCGCCGATTATGCTTCAATCATAATGTGTAGAAAGCACCAAACAACGCTAAATTTGAATAGGCCGCCCGCTGTTTTTGTAGTGGGTGCAATGTTTGTAGGTTAGGTGGGGATTAGGTAGATGTCAGGAATACATTTGTACCTTGACAACTGCATAGACATATGCAAATGATATTTTGAGTTCCGTCCAATTTTTTAAAAAAATGTCTCACTATTGGCTGAGTGTCAGGGTTTGTGTCATGATATAGTTAACTGTGTAACATAGTGAACCACTGTGAAGATTGCTGTCCAAATGTGATTCCATGATTTGAAGAAAAAAAGCATTGCTTGATGCCTTGAGGTTATGGTTCCATAACACTGATACCAAGCAACATATGTCATATATGGAGTTGATCCTACACCTGCAAACTCTTACCTTGTTTTCTGATAAATTTTAATGGTGACTGCTAATATAACATGGTTTTTTTTCATATAAATATTATGCATATGATATAATATGTATGTTTTGTTACTGTGTTTACTAAAAAAAAGGTTGTTGTGATCTATTTTGTGTGTCTGTGCAATTTTTCTGTGCTGTTCCTTGATGTATAACACAAAAAACAGTGGTTTTCCTTTCTTCATTAGAAGGGTTTAAGGAAGCCGCGGAGAAATTCCGCGTGGAGGCCGGAATTCCGATGAACATGGATACGGAATCCCTGGAAGAGAGAATAAAGATCCGAGACGCTATCCAGAAGGGGGAGATAGAAGAAGCCATGTCACTTGTCAATAACCTTCATCCTGAATTGTTAGATGACAACAGATATCTTTACTTCCATTTGCAGGTATGATTCTGGCAAAATGTTTAATACAACAATAGACCTACATGTACCCCAAAGCCACCCCCCCTCTGTCAAAATGTAGAAATGCAATTGCAAAATAAGAACATGAAAATGCAAATATCTGACAGACATGCAGCCACACTATCATTGGTCAAATTGCTAATTGCCATTCTCTCATTGGTTGGACTGCTAATTTAGATGTCAGAATCGGTCTATTGTTACTTCTTAATCCTATGTGCTCAACAACTTTTGAATCTGAAATATTGATACATCCTTTTTGTATCCAGTGACAGATCTCAGAATTTGAGATTTAAAAGAAAAATATATGGTAATGATATGATTACATGTATGCATGTACTCTCACCTCTCAAATAAACGTACCGGTACGTTTATTTTTTTTCGCCTATAGTTCCACCCGGTACGTTCTTATTCTAGACGGTACGTTTATTATTTTTTGAAAAATTGAGGCTTTGCAAACCAGGAATCCCTCTAAAATCGTAAGTTAAGGTTTATCTGCCTATATTTCCCCGGTATTTTTGCTCGTAATTCGCTATTTTTCGGCCTACCGGCGTTGATTTTCTCGCCGCTTTGACGGCCTTGTGAAAAGTATCCTGGCGGCACTCGTAACATATCGGTCGATATCGCTATGACGCTACAAAGTAAACCGGAAAAAAAGACGCGACATTGACATTTTAAAATACAATTTTCATATAAATAACTTTGATAGTCTCTGTTTATATCGTAAACCAAAGCACGCTGATCAAAAACGTGTGGAGTAGGGTGCACGCCTGCACAGGGAATAATAATTTCCTGACCACTATATCCGTAGTATCGGCAGCGCGGCAGAAGAATTATTTGTTCGCAGAAGACATGTAACACGTTAAAACAACAATCATAACTTAACTTCCCTTGTAATATGTGTTTTGAGGCCACAAAATCTCTAAAACGGCAGAAATATGTCCGATATGATTCGGTAAACAACAGCGCGAAATCGCGAAACATGGCCGCCACTCTCAGGCATGGCGACAGTAAAACTAGCAGCATATTGCGTAGTGCGGATACCGATCTTTAAAATGATACCGTAAACGCATGGAAATATTATATTTTTTGGGCAACGATAGACACACAAGGCCATATTTATTTTCAGAGGGTTCATTTTTTAAAATAATCGTAAGATTTTCCCAATTTAGGCGGTTCATCGCGGGTTTCTAGTGTCAACACGTAATGGGTAACTTCTTAGTATGTGCGGTCTGTGACGTTGAGCTACTTTTACAGTCGATCTCTGTTCAATATTGTGGGATTTACCGCGGGAACTCGAAATCCGAGCGTCTCACTTTGTTTTCGACGCTATGGAGCAAAAGTTTATAGACATATTTCTTTTGTGGAAGGACTGTGTTCATATTTGTGTTTTTTTTGTGGTTGATGTCTTTAGAAAATATGATCAGGTACATTTAACTTAAGTACTCTGATGATTTTTGTTATATGTCACTGATTGTCAGTCATAATAAAATGATATAACAATTTTCTTTGATCACTTGCTTCAAGTTCCAAGTAGAAAAAGCATGTTTCATGTACATTTTCACTTGTTGAATTTGAAAGCACCGTGGCCCCCGGTTAGGGGTCATAGCGGGGAACCTATGCCCAATTTTTCAATATTACTATTATATTTTACGAAGAGGCGAGGAAGACCATCATGATTTGAACAAGCTATGGACAGTTATTCTGTTCAATATCTATATACTTAATAGGTATGGCATAATTGACTAAATATAAGCTACCTACCTGCTTATTATCTTATTTCCCTCTGACAGTGACAGTTGTACATGTATGGACACAGTTTACCTAGCCTCGACTGTCGATTTTTGAAATTTTCCGGGGGGTACTTTTATTCCAGGGGGTACTTATATTACATTTTGAAGATTTGTCCGGGGGGTACTTCTATTCCAGGGGGTACTTCTATTTGAGAGGTTAGAGTACACATGTGTATATGATACATCTGAAAGCTTTGTCATTACTTCCATCTAAATGAACTGTGGCTCGGTAAAAGATTTTGAGCTTGATTGACAAATGATTATAATCTTAGTTGCTTATCTGATTTCTTCTCGACCAACCAGCAACAACATCTGATAGAGCTAATCAGGAAGAAGGATGTAGAGGGGGCTCTGCAGTACGCACAGACACACCTGGCGGAGAGGGGGGAGGAAAACGCTGATGTCTTGAACGAACTGGAAAAGACGTTAGCCCTCCTCGCCTTTGAGAACCCGGAGGACTCCCCGTTTGGCGAGCTGCTTCACCCTTCTCAAAGACAAAAGGTGGGAAAGCATTAAAAGTGATATTTTGTTACCTCCATAAAAATGGGGGTATTGTTTTTGGTGTCTGTCTGTGTTTGTGGCTGTTTATTTGTTTGTGTTTCCCAACATTTGTGGTCAGCATTACTTAAGACGGATTGTAATGATATTTAGTATGTGGGTAGGTGCTGGGAAGACAAAGGTCAATTTTGGGACCCCTGGTCTGTGACCTTGGCACTGCAACATAACCAGATTTTATCAGCCCTCTGATTGATCTTCTTAGACAGTTTTGAGTAACTTTTATCTCAACATTTTTGCATATATATATCACATATAAATCACTCTCAGAAAGTCTCCCAAGTCGACTAAACCAAAATATTATGTATAATCAGTTCCTGATAATAAACGATTTACAATGAATTGGTTCTTTCATATTTGATATTGATATAAAGATAATCAGGTTTATGTACAATTTTTCCTTCTTTTTTTAGGTTGCAAGTGAGTTGAACTCGGCTATTCTACAAGTTGAGAACAGAGAGTCAACCCCAAAGCTGGCCAACATGCTAAAACTCCTGCTGTGGGCTCAACACGAACTCGACCAGAAAAAAGTCAAGTACCCTCACATGACTGACCTAGCCAAGGGAGAGATAGAAGACCCTAAATGACTTCTCTTCAAACTGTTAATGTAGATATCTTTGTATAAAAGGCAACGTTCTTCTACACTGTAAGGATGCTATGATACAGCTATCGTTATAATTCAAGAGTTACAGCGCGGTCACATCCGTTGTATGTGGCGTACGATTTTGATTCCGTAGGATGTTCAAGCGGGCATTGACAGAACCAACCACTGACAAGGATCTAGACAGCCTTTTCTGTAATAAGACAGATACGTTTTGTACGACACGTGCTCGACAGTGCTGCGTACTGGCACTGTACCGTAAAAATTGATAAGGTACAGGTCCAAAATACCAATATAGATTTACACCAAGTATGTGCTTATTTTGTGACTGACCTCATGACCTCATGCAACACCAAACGTGACCAAAGTGACATATTGGAATGGCATTACTAATATGCAACAGATCATTCAGGCAGGCCCTTAGTTTTGATAGCAAGGCCAAGGGAGTTTGGTGTTAAACTGTTTTCAACTTGACAGTGTCTTTTTTCAAAGGTTTCCTACCACTGGTAGGAAACCTTTGAAAAAAGACACTGTCAAGTTGAAAACAGTTTATTTATGTTTCTGTCATTATTGAAGAAGTTTAGAAGAACACATTTTTCAGGTACAGGTTCAGGCACCGGTACCTCTGTACCGGTACCATTACCTGATGTTACGTTTAGGTACGCAGCACTAGTGCACGACTATCCTAAGCCCTCAATTCACAATCGTACAAGGATCACTTGATGTATATAACCAGGTTCGAAACAAGAATGCTTTCTACTTGCTGAAAAGAGTCACAATGTAGATTATCCTAAAAATTGGAATAGGAAACATTCAAGAAGCTACACCATCTTGGTGGAACATAACTTGCCATTGCAAAATTACCCAATACTCCCTCTCAAGTTCGTAATATGTTAGTCTCTACCAGACTAACTACGCTGGCTATAGTATAGGGAGAATGATTTGCCATGGAAGTTTGGCCACCATAGGATTTCATTTGCCTGTGAAGAGGAAATGTTACTCTTACTAGAACTGACTCTTATGGTCAATTATTGTCAATATTTCTGCAGAATTCTACTATCAATAACCCCTCCAGAAGGCCTGGTAGAAGCTAGAAATATTTCACTATAACCATATTTTCTTTTCCACAGATTTGTTTGTAATGCAGTACTTTTGCTATCATAACTCTGGTGCAAGATATCAGAACATATTGTTGTTTTGGAATTAGAATGATTAAAAGAGAAAACAACATTGACTTTAACTGATTGTAAAGATGTAGATAATATTTTGTATATACTTTGTATCTATCGCTGTTCATGTTCTTTGTATGTTGGGTTACACATGTACTGTATTCTCTTTAACTGTAGCAGAATGTTAAGTGTGAGACATAGTTTTGTTTTCTTAAATTTTATGAAAAGTTTGTTACATGTAATCATTTCAAAAAGCAAAACATATGACAATAATCTTATTCAAAATTCTCTTATTTATTTGGCCAAGAATCAGGATTTCTAAGTTTAAATTTACAATTCCTTTCTTTCTCATGTATTGTACTTGAAAAAAACTCAAATGTTCACTCAACAATTCAACAGTCTGTTGTGTCAAAAAATGTATAGGGCATCATATATATAATATATCATGATGGTGTATTTCCATGCATTTGTATGTTATCATGCAGGATTTCATAACTATCTCAATAAATTACTCAATTAAACACTTGTTCTTTACTGGTAACGTTACATTGTCTGTTCTTCGTTCATAGTGTTGGGGCATATTGAAAACATGTTAAGTACTATCAAAAACTGCATATTGGAAATCGTTAAACTTTTCATGGTGGCTTCATTTTTTCGGTTTTCTCTGTGACCTCTCTACTGAAGATTAAAAACATCAATGTTTCCAATGTATTACTACTGTGCTACAAAAGTGTTTAAACTGGAAATTTAGAACACTTTCAAAAATACTTTTTTTCCTCCCAGGCCCACTGCTAAATAAGACCAACGGGAAAGTAACTGAATTTACAGTATAACTTGTTAAGGGGGAAAATCATCGTTTGATTTTAATTCTCTTCAAAATCCCCAAGAAGGGCTGCAAGAATGACACATGGTAACAGTAGTGTATACATTGTATGTATATTCAAGTCATGATGTATTCGCAGTAATCCTAAATTGCAGTTTTTTATGTATCAAAACAAATTTTCTAAACACCCAGTCTACTTGCATGTCTAATACTTTTGTACATATTCTCAAACAGAATCATTGTCTACAAGGCCTACAGCTTGTATGCAATAAGCTGGTTCATGATTTGAAGGGACCATGTGCAAGGTCAAAGGTGAAGGCCCCTGACTTGTAAACAGTTTTCTTGTCTAGACCATGATTGAGGCCATGTCCAAACGTGTTTTGTTTATATCTCGGCATTTAACTTAGACATATTACTCACATGGCATCAGCTTGCACATATGCAGTTCAAACTGTGAACCGGCTAATTATATGCAAGAAATGGCCCCAAAACAGTCTACAATATGTCCTTGTGGGGGGCCAGCATTGGCCAGCTATCAGCCAATCAGATGTTCTTCCAGTTCAAATTACCGGCCAATCATATGTAAGAAATTGTAACCTGTTTAACCAGGGGCCACTGCTTGTGTATTGCATTGTACAAGCTGTGGGTCTGAAAGGGGATCCTGTAACTTAAAATGCAACAAGCATGCTGCAACTATTACGCTCATTTCTTGCACAATTTCCCTATATTCACCCTTCACCACTGTTGATTGATTATCAAGCTATACATTCATAAATAACACTGAACAGAGACAACTTTCAGTTAAACTGAATATAGACAGCATTTAAAGCATAAAGTTGGTTTTGTCGCACAAAACATACAATGTATAAGGCAGTTTGATACACCTTGAGCAACAAAATTGTGTATGCACAATAATTTTTATCCTTTGGAAAAGTCCACGAAGGATTACAATTAAAAACATTAATGTTACAAGTATGGAGGCTTAACGGCAAAACATTTACATGCCACAATTGTAAGAATCTTTGAAAGAATCAAATTTTGACCAACTTACTACCTTTCACAAGCATGTTATTTCAAAATTTGAAATATTTGATACACAAAACGATTTCATAAACCATGCAACAAAAACTCTCAAATATTTAACACATTCAAGTAACATTATATCCATTCCATACAAATTTTACACCAGCTTTTAAGAGAAGATTATGTTCACAACAATATTGTTACAATGATTATCAAACATATCCCAATTTTCAAGAGTGAAAGTTTAGTGTAGATTTAGAAGATGGTGTCAGAATTTGACACTTTTTTACCATGGTTAAAACATTGTTGGCTTGTGACACCCTAGTATCACCCAATGTTGTATAAGTTATTACGACAGAAGTCAGGGGGAAGAGCTTAAGTGTAGTGTAGATGGTTCAAATTAAAGATGCTTTTGGTTAAAAGCTAACCAGGTCTTCCTGAGATGTTATACTGTAGAAGAGCAATACTTTCCATTTCTTCTTACTTGGAAAAAAAGAAAGCTGCATATGTTGGATTCCTAATTAGCTTATGCTTACATACACTGTTAACTTAGTGATTTATTTTGGCAAAGTAGGAAAAACAATGCTCAATAATTTGTTGCTTCATTGTCACTAAAATTTAGCCTTGCTATACATGAAGTATTTCACTGTATTTCTGCATCAAGGTTCCTGAAATAACCCAACAAAAAAGGCCAAATTTTACAGTAATTTGGCCGTGCATTCACATCACTACTTCTACTCCCTGTAATAAGCAAGTTCATGGTTCCAAGTGCTCATGGACAGCGAGATGCATTGTGGGTAATATGTCAAAGGTGAACATTCTTAACTTGTAAACAGTTCATGCTTGATACATGTCCAAACATGTTTAACTTGTCCCAGGAGCCTTCAATCTTGACATATTGCCCACAATGCATTTTGCAACCATTAACTCGCTTGTTTTTGAACTTATTTCATCCCCTCGAAATAACAATCGCCACCTTTGCCTCATCTTCTTTAAAAGACCACAAAACTATAATGTCACAAATGATAGAACAATATGATAATCGTTCTGCCGACTACATTACATTTTGTTGTGAGTGAAACAGCAAGTTCTACTAATAACTTTTTCCTCCCATTGTTTAAGGAGAATTATAAGCAATCTCAGTGCATCTTATGGGTGAAATCTACATACACGTAGGGTATCGTCTAGTGCAAAGTCTTCCATGCTACTTTTTCTTTCTTTGTGGTTTGAAACGTTATTGTAGATTCGAAATTCCTGAAAAGTCCTTACTAACCAGTCTACTAAGAACTAGTTCTAATTGGTACGACTTGTTTAATGTTGTGCTTCTTTGTTCAACATTTCTACACCTTAAAAAATCACTTTCCATTGATGAAAATGTAGTTTGGCTATAGGAATAACATACTAGTTGTAATTTGTTCAAAGCAAAGACTGGTTATGCAAAATGAAACAAATAAAGAGATCGTCGGATGTCTTTATATTGTAAACCTTCCAGTCAATCTTTTTTAAAAAGTTCCAAATACATGTAGCTTCAAAGTAAGTTTTATCCTGTCTTGTTTAATAAACACTCAGCATTTGGGAAAGAGCCTGTTAGCTGAACACACACTACTAACAATGGACTAGCCCCCTGCTGTAGTGATTGCACAAAGTTGTGTGGCCAAAGGGCTTCAAATTGGAGATGCCATAGACAACAAGTATGGTTCAGGAGAACTTAAAATAACTTTTAATTTCGACAATGTTGTTCCTATAGCCAAACAAGCAATCATCTTGTTCTACATTTTAGTTACTGAGGTTAATACGGAGTATGGAGTGAGAGTGTTTGGTGTACATAAAGTGCAAAATGGAACAAAACGGAATAGAATATAGAGCAAAATGGAAGAAAATATTTCCATTGATTTTATTTCAGTTTATTTGATACTGTAACCCATTAAGTTTCATTTTGAGTTTTCTGTTTTTCATTTCGTTCAATTTTGCTCCATTTGTTCCATTTTGCACTTTCTGTACACCCAGAGTGCTGGACCTAGTTGTGTGGATATAACAAGGATTTCTCAGGTTTGCTGGTGTCTATACTGTCCCAGTGGGGGAAGATGAAGGGGAGGTGATCTGTCTTGTCCTGAGCAATGGGGGAAAGGCACCGGGCGAGAAACTGGCTCCCTTCCCTCGAGAGGTGGAGCCCGTCCGAGAGAAACTTACGCCAGTCCTGGAACACAAAAAATCTGTTACTGTTGTCTTGAAATGTTGTAGGAGCCTCTTCACTTGATAGCTTTAGATGACAGGTAGAGTTAGGATATGAATAGATCAATGTCATAGCCCTGACCATCTCCATCTATACAGAGAAATGACAAAGAAAAATATGAAATTGCAAATAAATGCAGCCACTCTCTCATTGGCCAAAACACTAATTGCCATGCGTTCATTGGTTGAACTGCTAATTGTGATGGACAGTCAGGATTGACCAGCCACTGCAGATCAGATGGAGAAGAAAAAAAAGGAGAGAGAGAATCAGAAAAAAAGGTGGAGAAAGTGAGGCAGGAAGAAGAGAGGGAGAGAGAGAGAGAAGGAGACAGAAAGAGTTAGAGAGTTGGAGAGAGACAGAAAGAGAGAGGAAAGGTACAGAGAGAGATAGATGGAGAGAGGCAGAAAGAGAGGAGAGGTATGGAATGAGATAGAAAGATGGAGAGAGGAAGAAAGGAGGAAAGAGATGAAAGGGATTGACATATATGTAAAGGGGAAGACAGAAAAAGAGAATACATAGAGAGAGGGAGGGAGGGAGAGAGATCAACTGTTTCATAATAATAATTATATTTTGAACCTTTTCATTCTGCATGTAGGTGTACAGGTCGACACACGACGTCTGTTTCTCCACAGCCACCTCACAGCACATCTTGGCATACTGCCCAGTCACTGCATTCAACCTGTTCAACTTTAAACCTGAAAGGCACAACACAAAAAAGTGAAAAAACATAATCCTAACTCTACAAGAAAAATCCCTTCTGGTCACGCTACAACAACTTAAAGCAACATTCAGCAACATCAGGATGATACAAAAAGGAAGTTTTTTTGCATGGGCTTTCTTTGCATTAACCATGAAATTGTAAATTAATGCCACAAATGTGTTAAAAAGCGGTATACAAAGTAAATGGCAATTTTCTTTTAACAAAAACATTTCAAAATTTGGGCATCAAAATGTTACATGATGTCGCTTTAAGGAATGTTAATTGTAGTAAATGTCAATCACAAAGATTTTTTTCTACCAAATATATCTAAAATTCTGGCGCCAAAATGTTACACAATGGCGCTTTAAGGAACGTAAACAGTTGTGAATTTCCCTACCTTTTTCTTTACAGACCTTCCCCCATTCAACCTCGTCCAGTGGAGGGGGGGTGATGAGGATAATCTTCTCGGGGCCGATGCCCTGGCCCAGGAGGTAGTGGACCATGTCCCTGAGGTTGTTCTTGTAGGTTTCCAGTGGTACATGTTGTTGTGGGTTCTCCTCTGGAAAAGGGGAAAAGTCAATTTTCAAAGTCATTGAATGGTAGCCTATGCTCCCTTTCCCCTAATCACTAAAATTGCCAACCGCAATATTAAATGGATTTACAGTACTACCCAGGCTCCTAGACTTGCTACCTTGATTTTTTTTCTGGGTAGCGAGTGTAGGAGCTCTGGTAGTAGTGGATTGCACTCAGAATAAAGGAATAATTGTCAATTTACATTAGTTGTTGAGGTTATTTTAGTTGGTTCCCAGTGGTACATGTTGTTGTGGGTTAACCTCTACATTAGGGGTAATGGTCAAAGTTCAGGGAAAATGTCAAAGTTTACTTAGTACATGTATCAAGAATGTTTCTGGTTTCAGTGGATCAAATTTCTGGTCTTAAAACTTTTGTGCTTAAAGGCTGTTTACTGGTTATGCAAAAGAAAAAAAATGACTAATAAACTTGTGGACATACCGACTGATAAGTATCTAATGCCAGCTCAGAAGCGGACTAGAAATAGTCATACCAGAGTTATCAGCCAAGGATTGATGTGTTCAAAAATTCGTATTTTTCGAGAACCATAGTAGAATGGAGCTCGTTGTCATCAGGTACTGTAGGAGCATCTTTACTAAGTAGCTTTAAAGAACGGTTGCAGTCAGATATGCAAAGAATAGGTGTAACAGACCGTTCTGTGTAATATAACCAGCTGCTGCCGCGCCGCGTGCCTGCGAAGCTGCTGTGTTACGCCTAATGGCGGTTGTACCGGCTATATAGATACAGATACAGATACAGAAACAAACAATCACATCCTACCTTTTAAGGAAGAGTCGTTAGCACCAAAGAATATAATGACTAGTACAACATCGGAGGCGTTCTCCTTGTTGATGACCTGTGGTTGTATCATGTTGGCCCACGTTGTGTTGTAACCCGAGAAGCCTCGGCAGATGATGTCACATTTCCTATGTAGATAAGAAATAAAAAGATGATTCGATCAAGTTGCCCTAAATATTATATACTTCATCTGGCTTTAGATTAAAACTTGAAATGTTTGCGTTAGTTTTATTTTCACGGTTTTCACGGTAACCAGTGCACTCTACCACAAATTCATGACACCGCAAAAATGCATTTCCAAAGTTTAATAATTACTTAACTACAGAATTGTTTCAACCACAAACTTAAAATATTTCCAAACTCATCTGCTTTTCCCTTCTACAATAAAACTAGCCAGATTTAATCATGCTCATAGCAGCTGCCCTGTAACCGGTCAACCCACGAGTACAGCCCTGGATAGCTGGAGTTTGGGTACTAGTAAGTCCTTGCAAAAATGAATGGATTAAAGTAAGTTTAGTTTACACTTGGAGGACTAGGGTTAGCTTTTTAACCATTGCGAGTTTCTTTGAAGAACCTTGCTTGTCATGTGTTTATAATATGTTTAATTAATGATAATACAGCACAATACTATCATCCTATTTATATTCATAATTGTGTATTTTACCTTTGAAGAAGTTCTTGTAGTGCTGCACCCCAACCTCCATCGTTAAAGGCATACTGTATGAACAAACACACAGGCAAGATCTTAACATTTGTGCATTTATGAATTGTTCATGAGAACCAAAGTATTCGAGGTGTGGTAAATGTGTAATTGTGTTTGTGTATACCCAAGTCCCACCGACCCCAAAATACTGTAAATGTAAAAATATTTGTGGTTGTTGTATGTTTGCAGTTTTCGCGTCTACTGTTTTCATTCATTTATATTCTCGCTGATTTGGGCATAATTTCTTTGTCCACTACGTGGTGATCGAATTATTCAATAGTATGTTACTATGAATTATTACATTACTATGCACTTGCCTCCACATGTAAATCAATTTCATGCAAGAAATTAAATCTAAAAGCTTATGAGTCATCACTAAGGTTTAAGCCAACCAAACTGCAATCTTGACAAAAAAATTTATAACGACTGCTATAAAGGATTATGATTTTAATATCTTTCCGATGGACAACAAAAATACCCCCCCCCCCCCTCTAGCCTAGGACCGATACTGTTATTTCATTGCCACCTAAAAAAAGGATGAAACGACGCATATGTCTTTGGTAAGACTCAAAATATACAGGGACATGAAAGACACATTTTGGCGACTTACCTGGGTTATGGAGTCCCCAAATAAGATGACTTTTGGCCAGATTTTCAAGCCGGGTTTTCTCTGATCACAGGAGGCGGCCATTTTGATTATCGCTAGGAATGCTGGGAAATCCAACCACCTGTCGTTTTGCCACCTGTTTTCTGACGACAAAAGATTGGAGATTGTCAAAATTTACAAATTTTCGCCCTTTTTCTGTCAGTTTCTTTGATTTTATGCCGTTTATCTTTTGAATACAACGTTTTAGGGAACCATCTCAAGTATAAGCGCTGAAGTTGTTTTCTGAAAACGCGAATAAAACACAGAGTGACAGGCAAACTAGAAACGCGTACGGTTGGAAAGTATAAAATTCATAAATTTTCACCCTTTTTTCTGTCTTTAATTTTCCACCATTTGTCTTTTGAATAGTACGTTTTAGCGGACCACAAAATGTATAAGCCCTGATAAATTGTCTGAAAACGAGAATAAAAAAAGGGTCCAGTGTATTTGTAAAGAAAAACGCTACATTGAGGGACAATAGTACTTAATGTTTTCTTATGAAAAGAAATAAGGAAAAAAAATTAAGCAGGTCCAGATGGGCGTGAAAGCAAGTAAAAATTGATAAACGTTACTGTCCGCTGAGAAAAAAATGGAACTTGCCCACTAAAGTCTCGTGGCAAAGCTTACTTTGGCAGTGGGGCCGAGGGTAACAATACACCAAAAGTAATAACAACACTATCAGATATCGGTGCCCCTAGCAAGGTCTTTATGTTGCTGTCAAGTAAGGTGGTTTTGTGTTACAACATGTGCACAAAATACAGGGATTCTTTTTTGAGAAGTTTCTGGTGATGTAAGGTGGGATTTTCTTTCAGATACATATGTGTTGTTTTTTTCTGAATGAATAAATGAAAATGACAGCACAGGTATTGAAAAGTAGGCCATGTATTGTACAAATGGTGTAACATAGAAATTGTTAAAATACACAATCTTATACCTAATATTAACCATACATTTCACACTAACATGCATGCCGTGTACTACAAAATATACTTAAACATCTGAACACTACGTACTACGTGAAAATTCCTTTATACGAATTGTGGTTTGATTTATTTGCATGCTGGTACACAATATTGTACAAGTCATAGACCATATTGGCCACGCCATTTCTTAGTAGAAATGACCCTTTTTCGATTACCAGAAAGACACTAAAACGGAAGTGCTCCTTTTTTTCTTGCGAAACAGAAAACATGTTAGGCAAATACCAGTACCTAAAGTAAACTGTTAGTGAGTTAAAAGTTTCACAGACCTATAAATTCTTCATTTGTCCGTAACCTATATCAAGTCAAGAGATTGAGACCCAGAAAGTTTACAAATAAATTTAGACCGTAATTTTCGTCACAAAAGAAATACGTTTGTCGTTGACCTGTACCGTACAACATGTTATGATATTCCACAATGCCATTCCTGAAAATACCTCTCTTGAAAATTGTATTTTATTTTCCTATTTTGTAAATTATCCTTTAATCTTACGTTATGATCCATAAAAGTATGGTCAAGGCCGGCAATTCTACCCCGCGTGCCATTTAACAGCAAACATAAAAGGTCCTGTTAGGTACACCGTGTTAAACAATAAAAGCTTGAAACAAAATATCACCCTGACAATATTTTCTTGCTGCGAAGACATGCCAACAACGCAGGTGTCCAGCCTACTTTTGCTTAAGAATTTGCGTAAAGAACGGCTTGTTTTAGACGATGGAGAAGAAACCTTTAAGACTGGAGCCGTTGACGTCGCCCAGCGATGTACCGGGAGGCTCGGTTGGGGGTTCGGAAGCGGGAGGGATCACCGCAGCTGGCAGCCATACCCTCCCCCCTCTACGACTAGCACCGATCGGTACCGAAGGCAGATTGTTACCTGTTACTAGACTCTCTCCTGTCGCTGACTACGGGGCCAAGGGTATCCCACTAGCCGACTATAACATCCTACCGGTAAGGACAACGTTTTTACGGGCTCAAATCATGCACGAAAGGCTTCGGACGTTTGATTCCCACACTAGTAGCTTTGTCAAGACTCTTGCAATTGATTGTGAAACAGCATACCCCATTTTGCAGTATCCATGGGTAAAAACATATCCATATGTAGCTAGTATGGCTAGATACCTCTATGTGGATACATTGGAGTTAAGAAATAAACAGAGTTAGTACTGTTTTTCAGGTCTGGCATGTTGTTGAACTTTAGACAAAATTGGATAAGTATAAATAGATTTCAAAAACGTGCATCGTGTTCCATATTAAATGACTGATCAGTTGGTAAAGACTTGCTGAACTAGCGCGTCACTCCTCTCTTCGATCATATTTTGTTACTCATTGGTTTTCAAATGAAATTTTATTGCTCGTTTGTTGTACAGAGATCGGGAGAGAGTCGTCTCGGACCAACGTCAACGTGAGTTTCTTTTTTTTCTATTTTCTTTGGCCCACAGCAAGTGAATTTTATGGGCGATACAGTTTGTCTCAAACAGACGCAGTCCAATTAGATACAGTGCGATGAAACCTTTGCATCTTGTACGTATACAGGCATACCTTGTCGCCGATTGGACAGAAACCATCGCTAGTAGAAGTCTCCGGTTCCAGATCGGGCTGGGCGGGAAAGAGTAAGCTTGGTCCCGTTAAAACAGGAGCAGGCACTGGGACGACGTGGAAGGTAAAACTGACAGTAGCCGGTTCAGTAGGAGCGGTCATTCTTGCAGCGGCTCTACTAGCAGTCTTCATCATCATCTCAAGAGGTTGGTAAATCTGTCAAAATCTTTACTATCTACTTACTGTAAATGCAGAAATATTCGCAGCGGTTTTATGCACATGTTCGCTGTTTTCGCGATTAACTCTTAACAGCAAACTTAAAACCACCGCGAAAAGCTGTTCCATTGTATGACTGTAGCGCTACTATTGTTTCAAACGCAAACTCAAAACCACCCTGAACAATCCATTTTCTCCCTACCGCTAAATCAAATCCCCACGAAGTTCGACGAACATTTCTGCATTTACAGTATTTATCTGTTCACAACTTTGAAATGTTAAGGAAATGATTTTTTTAAGCGATGAAAAAAACATCGCTGTAAAATATGCTCTTCTGCAGTAGTGAAATCAAATCGTGTTTCTCTGTTGTTCAAAAGAATAGAATAATACCTGTGTACGAGTTAGAGATTATGTGTTTGTTTTTTCGTCAACAGACGAATGCTCGTGGCAGCTGTGCCAAAATAACGGCACGTGTACCGACCATGTCAACCAATTCTTCTGCACATGCGCATCAGGGTTCAACGGAACATTGTGTGAGACAGGTAAGTGCTAGATATTATTACATGCAAGAATATTTTACGCCCACAAAATCTATCTTAATGGCATAACGTTTACCCCCTATAACGGAGGTATCGTTATTTTTGGTGTGTCTGTTCTTCTGTGTTTTAGCATTGTGTATTCTCCATATACCAGTCACGTTCACTGCAGAGTGACTGGAAGTAAAGGTCAAAGTTGCCAGATTGACAGGAAGTGAAGCTCAGAGTTACCAGAATTACTAATTTATCAATCTTGCGTAACAACTGACAGACATTCCAGGTCATGAGGTCAATAATGAAAAAACTACTGGTTTTCCGGAGAGGTCGTGTTTTAGGTCTGCCTTTTGTTTGTTTGTTTGTTTGTTTGTTTGTTTGTGTTGATATGACAGAGTGCATCAAAATAAACTTTACTAAAAGCCCAGTAAAATTAACTTTTCTCAAAACCCCACATATACCCCCTCAGATATTGACGAGTGTTCTAGTAACCCCTGTCAGAGCGGCGGCACGTGTACTGATGGTGTTAACGGCTACAACTGCACCTGTCCCAGTGGATACACTGGAAACAACTGCGAAACGGGTAAGGTAATTTTGAATTGAGTGTAGTAAACGCTTGTTTGATCCACAACAGCATATATCTCTGTGTGGTGTGTGTTTTGGTTATTGTACGATGGCATATGGACAACTACGGTTGGATTGGTAAACTATTAAATCACCCCCAAGGGAGCGAAGCATTGACTTTAGCTTGTCTCTCTTTCTCTCTCTTTCTCTCCCTTTCCCTCTCCCTCCCCCTCTCTCTCTCTCTTTCTCTCTCTTTCTCTCCCTTTCCCTCTCCCTCCCTCTCTCTCTCTCTATTTCTCTCTTTGCGTGGATGTAAGTGGGTATGTCCGTGTATGTGTGTGTGTGTGTGTGTGTGTGTGTGTCTGTCTGTGTGTGTCTGTCCCTCTGCCTGCGTGTGTTTGTCTATGTATGTCTCTTTGTGTGTGTGCATATCGATGTGCGAGTGTCTGTGTATGTCTGTGTGTCAATATGTCTACCCATATTTCTGCGATTCCCAATACTCATAACGCAGTTTTACCATTCATCCTCAATACTACTACATATTTCTGTCTGTCCATGGAACTGTAGTGTTCGCAAAGCATTAAGAGGGTGACGTTTGCCATCTCTGGTCGTTCTGTTATTACTTCAGATGTTGACGAGTGTGCCGGTAGCCCGTGCCAAAATGGCGGGACATGTGAGGAGGGAATCAGCCAGTTCTCCTGCACATGCGCGGACGGATTCAGCGGAACATTGTGCGACATCGGTAGGTGTTTATAAATCCACTTTTTCCTAAACGATATACTAAAGTGCATGGTGCATGTCTCTTTAGGATTACCTCAAGTCACTTGGATTGTTAGTCTGTAGTTATAATATGAAGCAAAAGACGATATGAAATAGTACAAAGGCGTCGCACCAGAGGCATCGCCAAAATACAACAACATGCATATAAACGGCAAGAAAGGTGGGTGATACAGGAGGTGCAGATCAGCATTGTGAGTGCGCTGGCTTGGACATGTGTGCGTGTGTCTGTGTTCGTGTGTGCGCGTGTGTGTGTGTGTGTGTGTGTGTGTGTGTGTGTGTGTGTGTGTGTGTGTGTGTGTGTGTGTTGGCGTGCGTGCGTGTGTGTGCGTGCGTCTGTGTCTGTGTGAGCATGCGTGTTTATGTGTATGGAGAAAGGAAGGTTCAGCACCAAGGACAGGTCCTGCACCAAAACACTACTCCACATTCTTAGGATTTCACTTTGAGAAGCAGGTTGTATAAGTTTTTATCCAACGGAGAGGTATCCAAAACGTTGAAACATATGTTCTTTGAGAATGTTCACGGTACCTTCTTGTCCACAGATGTCGACGAGTGCACCAGTAGTCCCTGTCAAAACGGAGGAACGTGTCAGGACGGCATCAACCAGTTCACCTGTACCTGTCAGGCCGGATACGGTGGAACGGTGTGTGGGTCAGGTATGTCTACTCAAGACTGAAGTAGTATAAGGTGAGCCGGAGGTACCTTACAAATCGGGAGGCACAGAGAGGTACTGCTCTTAGTGGATTTTGCGGTGCTTTCTACACGCCATATACTACTGACTGAAAAGAAAATGATTCAGCTTTATTGCTAGGGATCGGATGTCCCTGTAGCTCAGTTGGTAGCAGTCTCACCGCTGAGCTCATTGCTCCAATCCTGGTTGGATCTGCATTCGTCTTTCGGAAAGGACGTAAAACGAGGGTAACGTGATCGAGAAAGTACTAGTGTCTCGAGCATGTTAAAAGGCACTTCAACAGCCTCATTACTCAGATAGGTACCCAATATCATGGATTTAAGTAAGTTTTGAGTATTTGACAGAATGTTATCTTTAAGGTGTAAAATACGTTAATTGGTATCTATGGTTAACGCTACTGATGAATATTGTTTGTAAAACGTTGCACAATACTGTTGTCATCGTCCACGAACATTGTGTGATATCAAAATGACAGCAATAGTAATTTTCCGTTGCTTTTTTTTTACGAAGACGTTAACGAATGCGACAGCGGCCCCTGTCAGAACGGCGGAGTCTGTGTGGATGGGGTTGACCTGTTCACATGTAACTGCGCGGATGGATACGAGGGGGACGTTTGTGACACAAGTATGTATTGTACTGTCATAACCTTTGGGCGACGCCTCAGGGGCGAGCCTAATAGTATATTTTATTTTGATTCTTTACAAATAACACGGACATGCAATCAAGTTTCTTTACTTAATATGATCAGTTTGAACATACGACATATAAAAATCATATGTGATTTGACGATGATAATATTGTTTATTTCTTTATTTGTTGGTTGGTTGGTTGAAAATATAACGTTATACACGATACAAAAGTTATTCACGCAACTGGATACGGTTTGTAAATAGTCAGATGTTTTAGCTAACATAGGCTGTCTTTCGTTAGTAACTGAATGGGTAGGTTTCGTCGGTAATTATAACTGAAGGGACCTGTCACTGGCGAAATGTAGCGGATATTTGAAACATCTGACTGTTAACCAAAACATATCCAGCTGCCTGGGTAACATTTGTATTGCATATCTTATCATCTTATGTCTAACCTCCATGGAGCTATCATTGAAAACATATGTTTAATCTTTTCTTTCAATTTTAACACTATTCCAATACTTTTCCCAGACATTGATGAATGTGCCAGCAGTCCTTGTGAGAATGGAGGAGCCTGTGTCGATGGAGTTAACGGTTTCACGTGTAACTGTGCGACCGGGTACGAGGGGACACTCTGCGCCGCAGGTAACGCGTCACTGACGCACAAAATACAACTCACCAACTTTACAAAAATGTATTTCCGTGTGGTTGTTCCTATCAAGACACCATCAACCAAAGAACTTATATTTGAAAGTTTCATAGTTAACATAGGGGTACCAACATTATCGAGCGGTACTCATTATCGTCCACTTTTGGTCATGTCCACAGGTCGAGGTGTGTACTGCAAAAGCCAGTCCTCATGAGCAATAAAAAAACGACATAAGTATGGCCACCAAATCACATAGTACTAGATTTCTTTTACCACTGCATTCCTTTAACAAGTATAGCTATTTTAGCGGAGTTGGCCCTAAAACGTACAAACTAGAACTGGCGTGATCTAATTGCAATCGGAATCTAACTTCGTATTTATTAACAGAAGCTAATTATTCGTTATCATTGGGTGTTCCTATCTACAGACATAGACGCCTGTTTGACCAATCCGTGCGACGCGAATGCCGGCTGTTCCGATAAGCCCGCTCCCGCCCTCGATGCGACTTGTACCTGTAACACTGGGTATGAAGGCGATGGACTCGCAAGTGGCGGAACTGGGTGTACAGGTATGACTTACGTTGGAAGTCTATTTACATAGACTATTTTCCAGGTTTGCGATAGCAAAACCTGTATTGGTGGTTTCTGTCCCATCCCCTTTGGCGTTGCCATTTTGTTTCTCATCATGCTAAGGGAGTGATGTCTGATGGGAAGGGGTGTCGCCATTTTGATATTCTAATTTGGTGTGGAATGTTATGACATGGTTATTGCAAGGAGGTTTAAAATCAGGAGGTTTAAACCTCCTTGGTTATGGTTATGAGGGTCTTGTCGGAAATAAAGGAACGACAAGAGGCACAACGATGAATGATGAATCTGTTTTATGTTGGAATGTTTGTTTGGGATATGATTGATGTATTTCTTAGATTTGATAGATTAAGACCGCATATGTTAATGATAATTCTAATTGATGCTGCATTTGTAATTCCAGACATAGACGGCTGTTCGCCCAACCCGTGTCATGTGGACGCCAGCTGTTCCGACAATGCTGCTCCCGCCCTTGATGCGACTTGTACCTGCAACACTGGGTACGAAGGCGACGGAACAAGTAGCGGCAGTGGATGTACAGGTACGACAATTTCTTTTCCCTTTTACTCTGTCTGCTTTTTCGGTTATAAACACGTTACATAGAAAATGTCTTCGTTGATCAAATAACGTATTTTTTCCATAACATCAACTTTGTTTAGAATTTTAGCCCTTGGACACGAACTTGCAAATATGACTCGAATTCATGGTGTGTCTATTACTATCTACAGACATAGATGGTTGCTCGACTACAACGTGTCACGCGGACGCCACTTGTACCGACAACGCCCCTCCGGCCCTGGACGGCACTTGCACCTGTAACGCCGGGTTTGAAGGCAACGGTGTCTCATGTACAGGTATTGTGTGCTGCTACCTTAAACATTAGTACATGTGGTTAAATACTTAACGTTTGAGACCGCATCTATTAGCAGTGACACCTACTTGTAGTGAGTAATAGAAGCAGACGGTCACCGAAACCTCGGTCTAGAAAAAATGCACTTGGATTTCTACAAAGAACTTTGCTATCGAACTTGCAAATATAACTCGAATTCATGGTGTGTCTATTCCTATCTACAGACATAGATGGTTGCTCGACTACAACGTGTCACACGGACGCCACTTGTACCGACAACGCCCCTCCGGCCCTGGACGGCACTTGTACCTGTAACACTGGGTTTGAAGGCAACGGTGTCGCATGTACAGGTATTCTTTTTGGCAACATCCATTTGTTTGTTTTTTGTTTTTCTAATTGCTTGCTTGAAATGGGACATGAACTTTCAAATATTACTCGAATTCATGGTGTGTCTATTACTATCTACAGACATAGATGGTTGCGCGACTACGACCTGCCACGCGGACGCCACCTGTACTGACAACGCCCCTCCGGCCCTGGACGGCACTTGTACCTGTAACACTGGGTTTGAAGGCGACGGGGTCACATGTACAGGTATTCTTTTTCGCAACATCCATTTTTTCACTTGCATGATTGAAATGTGACAGAAAGGTCCCGGGTTCGAAACCACTGATAGTGATATGCCCCAATGTTGTGCCCTTGGGAAAGGCACTTAACACGGCTTTCCTCACTCCACCCAGGTGTGAATGGGTACCTGACTTCGGTTGAGGAAGGTCGTATCGAGGTCACCTGGTGGCGCCGAATTCAAATGGCAGCCGCCCAGACCCTTGCGACAGTTCCACAAAATACAAGTGTGGAGCACCTGCCCATGTGTATTATGTGATTGCAAACCCTGCATCAATTCAGCACTAGAAAGGCTGCCATTGCACGGGTAATTTCTGACCAATTAAAACCACAATTATCATACTTCTATTGCAGACATTGATGGTTGCGCGACTACGACTTGTCATGCGGACGCCACTTGTACTGACAACGCCCCTCCCGCCGAGGACGGCACTTGTGCCTGTAACGCTGGGTTTGAAGGCGACGGGGTCTCATGTACAGGTACTCTTTTTCGCAACATCCATTTTTTCACTTGCATGATTGAAATGTGACAGAAAGGTCCCGGGTTCGAAACCACTGATATGCCCCGATGTTGTGCTCTTGGGAAAGGCACTTAACACGGCTTTCCTCACTCCACCCAGGTGTGAATGGGTACCTGACTTCGGTTGGGGAAGGTAGTATTGAGGTCACCTGGTGGCGACGAATTCAAATGACAGCCGCCCAGACCCTTGCGACAATTCCACAAAATACAAGTGTGGAGCACCTGCCCATGTGTATAATGTGATTATAAACCAAGTATTGATTCAGCACTAGAAAGGCTGCCATTGCACGGGTAATTTCTGACCAATTAAAACCACAATTATCATGCTTCTATTGCAGACATTGATGGTTGCTCGACTACGACCTGTCACGCGGACGCCACTTGTACCGACAACGCCCCTCCCGCCGAGGACGGCACTTGTGCCTGTAACGCTGGGTTTGATGGCGACGGAGTCACATGTACAGGTATTTTTTTTCGCAACATGCATTTTTTCCACTTGCATGAAATGTGACAGAAAAAGACATGAGTCATAATCATAACAGATCTTACCATCGTCGGCTTGAAAAGAAAAAAAGGAAAGTGATCTCCATCCAGATTTAGCTCACTGAAGAGCTAATCTTCCACTGGTCGTGACTGAGAAGACAGACGCTATGTACAATATTTACAGGTTCATTGTACTGGGGAAATTCCCCTAGCTCTTTGTGACAAGTACAACGAACAGCACTAGTGGACCACGGCTTAAGGATAATGGTGCATTCCGTGCATGTCGGGTGAGCGACACAGCCGGAATCGACCTCACGGCTCCTAGATCCAGAGGCAGGGCCGCTAACCACTGGACTATGCACGCTACACTTGAATGATACACTGGTTGTGTACAAAGAGCTTTGCTATCCAGCGACGTACCAACCTGATGAAAATATTCACGGATGACTTACTAGTATGTTTCTATTCCTATCTGCAGACAAAGATGGTTGCGCGACTACGACCTGCCATGCGGACGCCACCTGTACCGACAACGCCCCTCCCGCCGAGGACGGCACTTGTGCCTGTAACGCCGGCTTCGATGGCGACGGGGTCACATGTACAGGTATTCTTTTTCGCAACATCCATTTTTTCACTTGCATGATTGAAATGTGACAGAAAGGTCCCGGGTTCGAAACCACTGATATGCCCGATCTTGTGCCCTTGGGAAAGGCACTTAACACGGCTTTCCTCATTTACCCATGTTTGAATGGGTACTTGACTTCGGTTGGGGAAGGTCGTATTGAGATCACCTGGTGGCGCCGAATTCGAATAGCAGATTCTTGCGACAGTTCCACAAAATGCAAGTGTGGAGCAAACATGTATCTGTTGCCCATGTATATTAAGTGATTGTAAAGCCCGCACCAATTCTGCACTAGAAACGCTGCCATTGCACGGGTAATTTCTGACCAATTGAAACCATTATCATCATACTTTTGACAAATATATAAACATTACGCACATGTACAACTAAAAGAGTAGCTACCCTGGGGAGCTTTTGAGACAAACTCTGTCTCTTCATCAACCCGGTCAAGTCAGATCTCTTCTTGCAATTTGGAGTTCTCTTGTCACTTGACTGATGTTGATTATCACGTGACAAGAGACGGGCTTGAGATAGTGACGCCCCCTGTCCATGTTTAAGGTATTGCGTTGTCTGCTGATTTGGATCGCCTCCCGAACACTCCATGAAAACTATAATCATGCTTCTGTTGCAGACAAAGATGGTTGCGCGACTACGACGTGTCACGCGGACGCCACTTGTGCTGACAACGCCCCTCCCGCCGAGGACGGCACTTGCACCTGTAACGCCGGGTTTGATGGCGATGGAGTCACATGTACAGGTACTCTTTTTCGCAACATCCATTTTTTCACTTGAATGATTGAAATGTGACAGTGACGGTGGGACTGGGTGTACAGGTAATGTACATTTTTTTCAAGATGATATTTCTATGATTGCTCACAAGACGACTTACGTGATATGCATATGTATCTTGCGGATTATAAGTCGAATACTTGTTGTTATTCAGTCATTGAGAGTTTGGTATATATACAGGATGACGTTGATGAATACATAAAAAGTACAAACATCCACACACACACACAAACACGCAAACACACGCACACAAATACACATATTCATACACGCATGCATCCATGTATACATAGATCCATACACACACAGACACACACACACACGCACATACATACATACATACATTGAGTCCAGAACCCAGCAGGACCTTTAAGTGTTAGATTATCTGAACAAGTTACGTTCTACGCTACCTTTTCATACGGATACTTGCTCACTTTGTACGTACATTTCTTTCAAAACAGCTGCAGCTACGACTGCTCCGTGAGTTCATGAAGCACCGGTCGACCGCCGAGAAAACAACACATGACTTACTCCAATGTAAAAACAGCAACCATGACATAACCCGATGACTGCCAAGATCCACGGAAAAAAATGGTTCACCAACAACATGTACTCTAAATGCAGAAATGCTCGCGGGGTTTGCGTTGAACTCTTTACCGTGAACTTAAAACCACCGCGAAAAGCCGTTTTGTGTGACCTTGGCGGTAGGTACCATTGTTTCAAAGTCGAACTTAAAAGCACTGCGAACACTCCATTTTCTCCCTACCTCGAAATTAAATCCCACGAAAATTTCTGCATTTACAGTATTTCTTTCCAATTGTTGTCCGCACCGCGACGTTAACAAAGAAAAGGATAATTCTTTTTCTGTTTAGACAGTGTCCACTGACACGACATGTCTGATTCACTTCTTGTATAAAATCGTAAAAAACAGTTGCTCTTATGTACATTCATAACTCACGTATGTAGTTTGATATGTATACGTTGCTTATTGTCATGATTTTCTTATGATATAACCGTTGAAGTTGTTATCATAAAATTAATGTATCATTTTATAAGAATACCATTGGACATACTATTTCATCTAAACTATTTTGTAATACAAAGTTTGACATGCATATAAGATATTCGGTTTAAGATATTACACTTTTATATCTATCTTATAATTACTTCCATCTACATATATCTATAGTCTAGCTTTCCATGTATATAAATGTAATAAATAGCGTAAACGTCTACTTATGGGCAAAGCCGTTGTAAGTGTTTGTATACTTATGAATCAAATAAAAGAAATGTAGTGCACATTTTCCAAACAACTACATGACAACAAATCTATGCTGGTCATTTATGAACAGCCTCCACCAGGCCTTCCTACGGGGAAACAGATTGCAGAAATTGTCAAAAAAGGAATAATTGGCCAGGAGAGTCAGTCCACGTAAGGTTAACATCCCTTCCCCCCTTCTGGAGCGGCCGGTCAACCCCTTTGGTAGCCAAACTCTCCTGGCAAATATTCTCCTTATTATGCTACGGTCCCAAATGCGCCGGTGCCCGTTCGTGGTGTAGTCCCGTCCGGGCCCCGAACGGTCACAAATTTGTCCCGATGGACTGCCGAGTGAGAGGCTGTACCTCTTGGCGCGCGCACGATTAGCTCACGGCGTCTTTTTGTTACCGGGTCCCGCGTTGATTGTAAGACCGGCTTTAAAATGATTCGGGGCCCCGACCGGGCTTAAAAATAGCCGCATGGCGTCCCACGGGGCCACGAAAGTGCCAAAAACAGCCCGTTATGCACAAGCCCGATACTTGTCCTCCTATACGGCTACAGTCAAACTGACCGCCCTTTGCGTCCTACACACCTAATAGGACCCTGATAGAGTAGAGGTACAACAGGGTCATAACCATAAGATCACATTACTACCGACCACGCCCTTCGCGATAATGGTAAAAATAACAAGAGTGTTTTACAGCCAGCCACTTCAGACCAGAGCTAAGGTAGTAAAAAGGGCGTTGATTTGTATGCATAGACCCAACATGTGGTTCACTACAGCTGAATGGACCGTAATATTCCATTCAACATAACGTTCTTTCTTGCACTTGTTCTACGTGTATGTATAGCAGAATACTAACCACACAAACATGTCAATAAGAAGCACGCTCTTCACGATAATGGTAAAAATAAGAAGAGTGATTTGCCGCTAGCCACCTCAGACCAAAGCGAAGATAATAAATAGACCGTAATATTCATTCAATATAACGGCTTTCATTTGCACCCCCCCCACACACACACACCTACCTATATTAGCATGTATAGCAGAATCCAAACCACAAGAACATTTCAATAACAAGCACGCCCTTAACGATAATGGTAGAAATAACAAGAGTGATTTGCCGCTAGCCACTTCAGACAAGCGCGAAGATAATGAATAGACCGTAATTTTAATTCAAAATGACGTTCCTTCTTTGTACGCTCGTACATTCGAACGCCTACGTGTATGTATAGCGGATTTTTAACCACGATAACATTTCAATAACAAGGACGCCCTTCACGATAATGGTAAAAATAACAAGAGTGATTTGCCGCTAGCCAATTCAGACCAGAGCGAAGATAATAAATAGACCGTAATTTTCATTCAACATGACGTTCCTTCTTTGTACGTGCATGTATAGCAGAATCCAAACCACAAGAACATTTCAATAACAAGCACGCCCTTAACGATAATGGTAAAAATAACAAGAGTGATTTGCCGCCAGCCACTTCAGACCAGCGCGAAAACCCCACAGACAAAACACAACACGTCACGCTTGTAGTCCGTGCTTTGTGCCCTAATGTGTGGATAAGTATGCGCCGCCAGTGTTGCGTGGCATGACATGTTTGAACGAGCCTGACACGCTGTTTCCAGTCGTCTAGGAGACCCGGTTATTGCTGTTATATTTGTTTGGCGAGTGCGGTGTATTTGCATACGGGTTAGACGCTGGATTTTGGACAGGCGAGGCTTAGAGTTGGAGTACTGTGATAAAGTTTAGACACCAGTTTCCAACGTTTCGAGGAGTCAAACGCATGTTCTCTTGGAGAACAGCGGAGGCATCTTCCTGCACTATTGTCTTCCATGCACGGGACGTTACGTGATTGTAAAGGATGACGTGAGAACGAGAAATCTGGATTTTGGACAAGATGGCGGGGCTTAGAGTTGGAGTACTGTGTTGGTGCTGAAGTTTATACACCTGTTTCCAGCGTTGTCGGGCTTGTTTTTCGGGGACAGAAACGTGGAAACGTGCCATCTTCTGGACAAGAACAGAACTCGAGACATCTCACTGATCTATTGCCATCCTTACGTGTATTAGACAATGTTCTAAATGATGGCATGAGAACGAAACATTGGGACAGGCTTGCTGAATAACGCTCTGACAACCAACCGTGAAGCAGCGACTGTACTGGATCATGACAACGTCGGTTACTAACGGTTACTGCCCTTGAATGTTTGAAATTCCGTACCTCTACTTCAAGGGAACAATATATTGCTGAAATATCTTCGTCTGGAACTAGGAGCAAACTCGGATGTGGTTGACTGCGCATGACGGACTTTATCCACCGGACCTTTATTCAGAAGATGGAAACTGCTGAACATTTCTGTAAACTTCTCCGGATTAATTCATGGTAACAAACGCGGTGGGTTTACTACGAACAACGCTGCTATTTTGTATAACACCGCCAAAGAGGATTTATTTTATTCCACAACAGACCTTGTTTTTCTTGAAGTTAATCATTAGCACTTAATTACAAGTGAAAGCCTTTCCAGGTAATTATCATAAGTGCTGATTATAATCATTCTGTTCAGACAATCCCTTGTTAATTAGGAAAATAAGCCTTAAATGCGGTTAATACCGTACCCTGCGGGCCTTGCAACGTGTGGTTCGTGTAAGTACGCCATCCAGTGCTTCGACTTTTGTTTGTAAGAGGACCGGGCAACAGTTGACAACTCAGAAGAATAATAAGTCTAGAGCTACTTGAAGTGGTCTCTCACTAATGCTCCATCAATCGTACAGTCAAGGACGTAACAGGTGACTTCAGCACTTTGTTGTGTGGAACTGAGGAGAAACGAACATTCGTATCCGGGCAGCCTACGGAACCTTGTTGTTCGGCAGGTGCAAAGGAGAATTATCAAAGGTCATTTCAAAATGGAGGGAGCGCTTGGGGCACTGTATCGGCGGTGGAAATTCGGCGCAGATACCGAAGAACTGGACACATATAAGCGGCGGTTGAGAGTGACTATGCCCGATGTAGGGATGGAAGAAACTGTCGAAGAAGATGCGACTGAAACGCGAAGATCTAGAAGACGCAGGAAAGGGAGTGCTGAAGAAAATGGCGAGGACAGAAAGACTTTTCTACCGCCCTTGACGCGACAGAATGACCAGGAACTGGTACCCTATCGAGTGCGGCGCGCGCAACTTTTAGGGCTAAGAATTGAACAGGAATCGGAGGACGAGGATGAGCCGCCAACTTCTGTCTTACACCCGTCTCACACATTCACCAACAACTGTGTCTTCTGCAGACTGATGATGAGGTCGCCAGAAATAAACGCCCGTCCAAACACGCCCTCTGACGACTTTTTATCGTACTGCAGCTCATCTGAACCGGAGCCGTCATGTCCAAGACACGACCGCCGCTGTCGACACTTCTGTGACGTTCTTGGACAAAACTACTGCCAAAACTGCAGCCGAGCGAACATAAAAACATTTTCGACACGTTCGCAAAGAAGACGACTCGATTCCTTCGGTAGGCCGGTTTCTCCAGTGAGAATAAACATCCCGAATTTGTTGTCGAATGTTTCGCAAACTTTGAACAGACACGAAAGGGACCCCCCTTCGCCGGTAAAGTGGGACCGTCGAGACAGAAACAGGCAAACGTCGTCTGCATACTTTTGAAACTGAGATGTCAGAATTTGTGAGTTTTGAGTGTTTAAACTTAATTGTTGCATTTGAACATAATACTTGTTAATCATTTGATAGTGCTTTTAAGCTTTGAAAGAGTTTAGCTTCCATGTTTCTGGTGTTCCAATCCATGCTGTGTAAAAGTTTCAGAATATGCCTATTTGGAAAAAAATCTTGGGAGATACCAATGACTGTTCTATCACCTTTTCAGAGTTCAGATATTGGTTCAGTAAAGAAAAGATGTCCAGTAAAAACATAGCATTTGAGTGTTTTGTTTGTTTTGTCTGTATGCCTGAGTGTGCATGCGTGTCTGTGTATGTATAATGAACATGAATAGTGTCTGTATGTCTATTACTTGTACATGTATTTGTGTGTCAGTATGAGTGTGCCAATACACACTGGAACATTTTTCTGGACATACGACAACAATGTACCCCTTTTTTCCTGGGTGTGAATTGGCCCTGCGCGTCGTACAACAGGCGGTATTACAGCCCATACGTCTTTGTCGTACAGGGTGAACATACGGCGAAGGGCTATAAAGATGCCTGTTATACGACGCTCGGGGCCGATTCACACAAAGGAAAAGAGTGAACACTCTGAACAAATCAAAGGCTGCCATATTCACTGGCACTGAAAAAAACTCAGCTTAACAGTTTAAGTCCCTGACAAGTAAAAGCCACACAATGACAAATACACAAAGTCGTTACGTTGATGTTTTAATTGTCTGTAAACACAATAATACCTCAATTCAAAAGGAAAGTGACAGCGTCTGTGAAACTCTCAAAATCTTTCACACTTTTGCATCCAACTTAAAGGTGTCCTGGCGATGTCATCCATAAAATTATGTTCACATGGCCTAACAGAAACTAAAGGCATAAAGTAAAAGTTTTACACATTATTTCCGTACACACTATAAAGCAATCACCAACAAGCTTTGAACCAGTCCTCTGACCCTTTTCAAGTTGAAATGACCTGAAGCCTACATCGTGTGACCTGAGCGACAGTGAGATGTCTGCAAAAGGTCAAAGGTGACCGCCAGTCTGTATCCACCCCCCCCGAAACCACCCCCCCCCACCCCCCCCGTCTCCGGATGGTCAATGGGCTGATGTAGATGGCCTTTTTAACTCCTTTTAGGAGATAATTCTGTTCACTGTCCAAAATTCTGACTTTGTCCAAATTCACTGAATGTCTTGGGATTCGATATAAATGTGTTGGGTGACTTTTGAGGTTACAGAACTGATCGAAAACCTTTTGGTGAGTGCTTTTTATTGTGTACGGAAATAACGTGAAAATCTTTTACTATGTCGATTACTGTCACAGATGATCCATCATAGGAAACTAAAGGCGTTGAGGCAATGGCACTTTCTGATGTATTCATACACATACCATAGATGCATCTACAGTAACAACATAACATATGGAAGACTGTGTATATTTACAAAGTAGTTTTTAATTGCATATAACGAAATTGTTTGCTTAGGCCACTGCCATAGTCTTAAGTTCATCCTTACTTAAGAAAAGCAGTTCCTTATGTTAAATATAAGGCTCAAGATGTAACATTCTGTAAGGAACTCTTTGCCTGAGAAATGATGATAGTGTCTTAAGAAATTTCTTTGCTGTTGTCCTTTTCTTTAATTCGTCTTACTCCTTCTGACTTAATCACAAGCAAAAGATTGCAGAATTTTGCATAAAAAAGTTGACAAATAACAAAACTTTTTTTCTGTTGAGATAACTTAATCTTTTCCTTTCCTTGATTTTTCTTGCAGAAACTTTCACTTGCTTAGGTTGCTGAAACTTTCACATACCTATTTTGCAGTGAGAAACTTTTACTTTCTTAGTTCGCAGAAACTTTCTTTTTGCTTTGCTTTCTGAAAGTCTTGCTTCATTTGGAGAAACTTTCACATGCTTCGTTTGCTCAAACTTTTACTTATATACCTAGTTGCCAGAAATTGAACTTCTTTTAAGTTAACACAGAAAAAAACACTTTGTTTTGTTCTCTGAAAGTTTTACTAAATCTTACTTTATTTTGCAGATACTTTCACTTGCTTTGTTTGCTAAAACTTTCACTTACCTAGTTGGCAGAAACTTTTACGTCCTTTAAGTTCACAGAAATTTTCATTTTGTTTTGTTGTTGGAAAGTTTAACTCAGTCTTGCTTCATTTTGCAGATACTTTGACTTGCTTTGTTTGAAGGAAACTTTTTTTCAGTTGAATAAACTTTCACATGCTTCATTCGCAGAGACTTTCTAACCACACAGCTTAGCATAAAAAAGGCATTTAAAAGTTAACAAATATGAGGTCTTGGACCAAAGTATATATACAATCTGAACCCACCATGCTATATTATAAGCACACATCGTGGGAGGCATAAGTTTTTGCACTTTCTTCACACAAAATAAGAAACGACTAACTAAAGCAGTCTTCATGACAACGGTGGTTCCACGATCTTGCTCGCTTCTCGAACTCCACTGAGATACGCGCCCGTTACGGTTTGCGGGAAGTGGCGGTTGGTGGCCTGGTGGTGAAACAAACATTAGACAGTCATATATTGTGTAACTGTTGATTGACACATTGTAATCTACATGTAAGTAACAGTTTCATTTCAGATCTGAAACACATGATTAGAATAATATTCTAAGGAGATTATTGTACGGCTTGTTTTTGCATGGTTTTAAAATGCTCCAAGTGTGAAGTTATTACGCAAATAGTAATACACTGCTAAACAGTGCAAGTAAATGTCACAACCATAAAGATTTCAGTTTTTTTCTAATTTCCATTTTTTGGACCCTAATATTGCTTGATTGCCTTTAAAAGACAACAATAAAATCTTGATACTAAACAACATATGAGAACATACCTCCCCTGCAAAAAACACCCTCTGGTCTATGTCCTCTGCTATGGTGTCGTAAGCCTCGCCTGTTGAACCGACCTTCACGAAACTGTACGCCATCTGCGCATGCGGGTGGGTCCTCCAATGGCTGACAAAGTAACCAATAGGTTCTGGCACTTTCTGTTGTGAAGAAAAAAAGCTTTTGAATTTGAAGATGATGAAGAAAACATGAAGAAACATGAAGAAATATCTAATCTATTTACTCAGTGACTGTAAATATTATGTGACTGTTTTAAATTTTGCTGGAAGGTTCGAGTTTTACCACATTCACTCTCTGGAATTGTGTGCACAAAGGTGCAGATTTTCTCTTCATAATCATACTCTGTTTTCATGTTGACCTACCAGATCAGCATTGTTTTTATAAAGCCAAAAACCAACCAATCAAATGAAAGTGGCTCAGTCTATGATTTTAAAGACCAATCCCACAGCACTTCCCACCTCCGCCAAAACATAGAAATGCAAAATAAAAAGATAAAAATGCAACTATTGGCAGACATGCATTTCTCATTGGTCAAACTGCTAATTGCCATGCTATGATTGGTTGAACAGCTAATTGTGATGGACAGTCAGGATCTGTCTATTGTTGCAGCAATGCCCCCTACCTGTCCTGGGAACATGCCCCTCAGTGCCTTCATACAGAGGTCGATGACCTCCTCATCCTTGAGTTTGGAGATCTGGTGTGCTGCCTCCCCACTCAGCACAGTCATCAAAACAGCTGACTTAGACTGTAAAGAGAAAAAAAACGTTAACATTTTGGGTTTTGTATTTCTATCTCAGTTGGTGAATTGTTTTCAGTGTGTCTATTAGTTAGTTTGTTTGCTTGTCTATTTCTGCAAATGCTAGTCACATTCACTGACAGGAAGTAAAGGTCAGAGTTGACAGAGTGACAGGAAGTAAAGGTCAGAGTTGACAGAGTGACAGAAAGTAAAGGTCAGAGTTGACAGAGTGATAGGAAGAAAAGGTCAGAGTTGCGAGAGTAACAGAAAGTGGAGTTCAGAGTCGCCAGAGTGACTGACAGGAGGTGGAGTTCAGAGTTGCCAGAATTACTGATCTATCAAACATGTGTGACAACTGATAGACATTCCAGTTTCATGTCAACAAATTTACAGTTACTGTTATCAAATCTAGCATGTGTAATATCATTCTTTCTAACACACAGTGAATCGTATTTCTTTAGACATGTATTAGCATTTCAACAACAAAACAATCAGATACCTTACTAGGACTAGAAGAATTTTAAGCTTACCGAGGGGGTCATGTCGTAGAACACTCCAAACTGTCCACGCTTGTCTTCCGTTGGAGGGATGTGTCCAAAATAGTCCGCACCCTGGACACGGGAGTCCCAGAATCTACTCGGAAACTTCAGGCCCACCTATTGGAGACAAAGAAAGCAAGGACATCAACAACTTTCACTAAAAAAATTCAAACCTGTTCATATTTTTCTCATTTGCTAAAACGTTGTACTTCGCACATTCATTGCAACCTCTAATAACAAAAAATAACATTATGATGATTTTGGCAATTTACTTTTAAACTGGGTTTTCTAAGCCACATACTCCTTTTGATACACAAAATTGCAAGGCAATTTTCCCTACGATATAAAGAAAATCAAGAGGAACTTTTTACGATGTACATGTATACATGTATCTGCGATTCTTTCAGCTGTTTTCATTCACATAATTTTTTTTCTCCTAGAACCAACAAGTCTCAAAGCTGCCAAAATAAACTTGTGTGCCTTAAAAGCCTGTGACCCTAGCTTACCTTCTCAATTAGCCCGGCTCCTAGGCTCTGGATAGCCTTAACCTTCTTCTCAGGCAGTGGAGGCTTGAACTCCACCACGTTCTTCTGTAGGACGGCTAGCGGCAAGGTCACCAGGACCTTGCTGCCCTGGAACTCTCCTAACTTGGTTTTGACGACTATTTCATCACCTGTGTAGTTTATATGTGTTACCTGTAAGATAGACAAGAAGAAAGTTTGGGTTATTTCATTCAGGGCGTAGGGTGGGGGCAATTTATTTCAACACAATAAATGAAACTACTACATTGTAGTTATTATGCCCAAAACAGTCACTGAAGTAACTGGATACAATTTTGGAACTGTTTGAGACAGAATAGTCGCTTTTGGCAGTGCTGGAGTGATCAACAACTGCCACTGATTTTACTGTATTTATCCTCTAGTATTTAGTACTGCACCATGTTCCTACAGTAGTGTTGGCTGTCAAACTTGTTCAAGGATTAGAGAGGACACATGAATGTAGTGCTTAGACAGAAGGATAGGTTGCAGAAGATAGAACAAAATTTTTGTGGTGGTTTTGAGTTTGTGGTAAGGCAGTCCCCCTGAAAACGGCGAACATAAAATCATTGCAAATCCATAGTAGACACACAAAGTTTGTTCTCCTAAATTTGTACTTGTGTTGGAAATGCCTAGTTGGCTAAAGAGATTATCCATCTGTATATCCAAGATTGATGAATAAATAAACATATAAATAAACACCTCCTGGTTCAGCCTGATGTCGAGCCCTTCCGACAGTTTCTGTAGGATGATACCATAGCCGTCAGGAATCAGCGTGTGATCGCCCGCGAACTGGGCAAACATCTCGTTCTGGTCCCAGTTAACTGCGGACACCTGCAAAGGTCACGGTCCAAGTTACGCAAAAAATATACAGGTCACAGGTCAAGTTACAAGCCATATGTCTTCACTAAATCATTAATATCCCTCATCTAGAGGTAACTGTCATTGGATGAAACATACCTTTCTTTAAAACATGGCATCTTTTCAAGAAAAAAAACAACTTAATTTTCAAGAAGAATTCTGGCGTATGAATATTTTTGTTGTTAACTGTATTTGTAAAGAATACAGGAGGCTGTGTACACTCCATCTTGTTAAGAGTATGAAACATGATGATGACCCATATTTCATTTTATTAATATTCCTTAGTGACCACTGCTGTTCAGGTACATACCTGTTTTAGATCTGAACCGCAGGCATACTCCAAGTTACCAATATGGAACTGCATCAGTCTGTTTTCAGCCTAAAAAATAGAGAGTATAAAAATCTTTTCATAAACAAATTCCTACTCAAACATAGTTATCAAAAGCAATGTACTTGCCATACTTGCCATACAAGGAACACAATTTACATTAGATAAACATCGCGATCAGGTACTTGCGTAATCTACAAAGCTCAAGTTGAAAGGATAGATATATTGAGGTTCATAATGTACCTTAAAAATCATGTGCAAGAAACAAAGTGTATGGTTTCCACTTACATCTGTGAATGTGAGGCCTGTTTCTTTGACAAAAGACTTGTGCATTTCTGCAAGTTTTGCTGTGGAAGAAAACACATTATTTGATTAAATGACAAACGTACATGTACATGCATGTATCACATAAGCTTTGCAACTTTTACTAAATCTGAGTGAACTAGTTCAGTACTGTATCTTTAAACCGATTTATTTCCTTATTTCTGGGACTTAGTACTGGGAAGAAAACTTGTATGAAGTAGTATCTGACCATATTCTAAAGTACAGACTTTCCCCTCAGACTGAGTTTTCATGCTGACTTGAATTGAATAAACAAATACTGCAAATTCCTGTATTTTCACAGGGACTCAATTTCACCCTAGGGGAAAGGAGGTTTTTGCAGTATCTTAAGGTCACGGTTGAGACAATACATTTTAAACACATATTTGCAGCGTCACAAATTTGCAGTGGCAAGGTCAATGAGAAAATTAAATCACCTTGAAAATATCAAACATAACGGTACTAACTTCCTAAGGGCACATCTTGCACGCTGTCCTGGTCTTTCCTCCACTCTGCCACCGCGTCCAACATGGCGTTAAAATGGAAGTCCGTCCTCTTGTCCATGGAGGATTCCGCGGCCTCTCCGCTCTCTTCAAACAGCTCACAGCGGTCATGCATCTTTCTCATCTTCAATCCAGCCTGGGAGGGAAAATTTTTTTTTTTTTTAGGTTTGATAAACTGTTTATCATACCAGTAATTTTACAAGCATTTGTAAAATTTGTATACAATCAATTATTGTAACCTCTTGTTACGTTGGTCAACTTTTTTCCTGGGTGTGAACCGCGTGATGTAGGTCAGGCATTTTTATGGCCCGTATACGACTGCGTATGTTCATTCTGGATGTAACGCATGACAATGTCGTGCGGGCCATAAAAATGCCGGCTCACACCCAGGATTGAAGGTGACGTACAAATGTACGTTATTGTGGTACGTCCAGAAAATTTTCCCAGCGTGTATCGGGTCTAAGGGTTAAGACCCACCTGTTCACACATGAGTGCTATGGGGTTGTTGATGCAGCCGTTGACTATCTGTGCCCCTCTGCCGACACACGAGCCCAGACTGTGGTCGTCCCACACCCGGCCCCCCACCCTGTCCTGGGCCTCCAGAACTATCACCTGAGCAGGGGACAGAAAGGGTAAGGTTCTAGGTACAGGTGTTAAGGTCCAGGTCTCTGTGTGTTTGTGTAAAAATAAGCACATTTTTGTCCTGATTAAGGTTATCTGTGAATAGATTAAGTCAGTCAGTCTGTAACTGCAATTCCTACTTACACATTATTCACAAGACGATAATATATACTTCTGAATTCAAAGTAATTTCATCAGGTTGGTAGAACATAGGGTATTGGAGATTCTTTTTACTGAACCAGTGAATATCACCTGCTTAGTTTCAGTGTCTGTCAGACACCTTCAAAGCTTCTGACTGGAGTAGTCGCCAATTTAATTTAGCCAAAGTATTCTTGACGCAAAAGCCCCACCTACTTCGACTACTTATAGCGGTAAGAAGCCCGGAGGAAGGTGTCTGACAGACACCAAACATCAGCAGGTGAGATTCAATGGTTCAGTAAAAAAAAGTCTCCAATATTCGATGATATTTACTGAAGAGTCTTCTGACACATTCTGCTAACCTACATCAATCCACTGGGTTACTTTGAAAAACATGGCACAGTTTAGATATACAAGAGTGCATTATACTGGGGGACGTTGGGTTGGAGATCTGTTTCAACGTATCTTTTCAGGGTGGCGGAATTATGTACCCTGGTGGAATTATGTTAGTAGATGTTATATTAATTAAGTTATAAAGGTTTACCTTTGTGCCAAAGTTGTGGAGTTGTCTAGCAGCAGCAAGTCCAGACGGTCCAGCTCCTATAACCACTACTGTACCCTGGAGAACAAGTAACAACAGTAAGAAAAGAGATACAAAAACCTTAACCTTTTTTGTGATGAAATCAGCCATCCTTTCACCAAGTCGATAGAAAGAATCGTAAGTAATAGAATGAGAAAAAGGGGTGGTATATTTCTTTCAGGAAACTTCTTACTACAAACATTTAAGTAGAAGTGTACATTTGTAAATTCATTTTTGTTGGTACTAAATTTGGGGAAGTAAAAGGGGAAGTAATTTGTTGTTTTAAGTTCAAGTTTAAAGTTTAAATTTGCAGTTGAAACAATTCTATAGTAATACATTGGAAACTCATATTCATAGTGTTATAAATTTGCAGTGTAAAAAATGAAACCGCTGCAAACATTTCAATATTCACGGTACACCTACAGCATCAAAGTCCTTCGGTAGAAGAGCGCCCCCTGGGGGATCCTTCAGAAGTCCAGTGTTGATGAGACCTTTCCTCGTCAGGAAGCAAACAATCCGCTCCAGCTCCTGTACGCAGCGTATCCTCACCAGACCGCGTACGATCACGTGGCCCGCGCACTTCTGCGGAGTCAGAAATTCCTGCGGAAAAAAACAGAAGATGCTGTTTCATCAACTTTTCATGCATCTTGGACTTTTTTCGTTCATTTTTACATGTTGGAACCACAGTTCCTAAACATTCCTATGATAAGTAACAGGAAAATGATTCTCTACGGCCAACTATAACTGTTATAATAACATCATATTAGTACATATTAGGAATCTGGAATACTAGCCTTTTTAGAAATAACATCGTTGTAATTTTCTGTCTGTTCATCACAGGCAGTTTTAAAATCTATAATTTTTCTTCCCCTGGAGTATTAGACTGGTCTGAACCATTATAGTGTAGGGGTGAGCAGGTTGCTAACCTTGCAATTGAGAGTCCAGAGTGCTATATATAGTTAGGTTCCTGAATGCCAAGTACAGGCATTTTATAGCTGTTATTATTTTGTACCACCTGTGCACGATAATGGTATCTTCCACAAACAGGTAGAGTGATGGACTGGTCCAAGCCATTTCAGTTTAGGGGTGAGCAGGTTACTTACCTTGCAGTTGAGAGTCCAGAGTGCTATAGTTAGGTTCCTGAGCGCCAGGTACAGCGTTTGTTCCCTCCCGAACTCGGGGAACTCTTGAACCTCGTCGTATTCCATCACGTCTGGCCGGATACACAGGGCCTTACCGTTCTCATTGGGCTGGTAGAAGGGCTGGAAATACGGGCACAGACCTGGAACTGCACAGGACAACAAAATGTCACAGAAGACAGGCACAGCATGGAACTGCACAGGACAACAGAAAGTCACAAAAAGCAGGCACAGACCTGGAACTGCACAGGACAACAGAAAGTCACAAAAAGCAGGCACAGACCTGGAACTGCACAGGACAACAGAAAGTCACAAAAAGCAGGCACAGACCTGGAACTATACTCTGGTTCTATATTCCTAATGTATAGTAAAAAGTTACAATTTTGCTTCATTTTAAGAAAAGACACCGGCATAGACCTACACAGGACCACAAAATATTCAAATTTCACTTCACTGTTAGAAAAGACAGGCACAGACCTAGTACTAAACAGGACAGACTTGGAACTCCCAGACAACAAAATGTTCATATTTTGCTTCATTGCAAGAAAAACAGGAACAAGTCGAAACTTACACAAGACAAAAAAATATAAAGACTTTGCTCTATCCAAACTTTCCATAATCGATTCTACAAAATTCAAGAAGACTTGATCTTACCATGAGGGACGTTATCTTCATCATCGCTGTCCTCCACACCTAGTAAAAAGAAATCAAAGACCTTAGACATCCGTGAAACATTCATAAATTTTTAGAACGTCATGTTTCAATCATTACTGTGAATTTTTAACGTATTTTCTTGCTTTCCTGTGGGACTTTGAACATGGGCCAAGCCTGTGGTACCAATTTTGAAACCAGCCTTCCAATCCTGCAAGTCTCTATTTACACCATTTTCAGTCTCACAGTATTTTTCACTCTGCAAACGCAAATCCAGACCAACAACACACAGATTGAAAACAATAACCTCCATTTTTCACAAAGGTAAAAAAATATACTAATTCTATTTAGCCCTACTAAATGTGAGGCAAGTCTCTAGCCTAATAGAGCTTGAAGATCTTTTGCAACAAGCCAGAATTTTTTTAGCCCTTTCCAAAACTAAAAAGTCTAAACAAAACGCTTAAAAGCTACAGCTTGAATAATTCTTTTTTTTTTAGAATGATAGATGAGACTTTGACGTACCCTTTGCTCCGTTGACCTTGGACTTCCCCCCCTTACTTTGTGTGGGAGGGGGGGCACTGGTGGGGCTGAGTCCGACCCCGTCTGGGTAGTACTCCGTGAGAAAGGGGGCGGCAGGACTCCTCTTCAGGAGGGGGGGCAGGATCAGGGTCTCCAACCAGCGATACTCACGAGTCAGCTCAACTCTCTGTTAAAACAAGAGTTAAGCTGTTAGTGCGGCATCGTGTTGGCGTAGCGGTTAGGATGTTTGGCCCAGGACCCAGAGGTCCTGGGTTTGAATCCACTAACATACCACGGATGTTGTGCCCTTAGGAAAGAGATTTTACACGACTTTCAATCACTTTTGAGGTGTAAAAATGGGTGCGTTACTGTATTAAAGTAAAACACTGCGGACATGTTACAGATCTTTTTATGCTGGAAGCAATCGATTTGACTTTAACTTATAAGAATTAGATATTTTTATGAATATATTTGCATAACTCACCGAATCCTCTGGTGTGCTGCATAGGTCTTTCTCATTCTGTGAAGAACAGACAACATTTGTATTTAGACTTGGTAGAAACACAACAGGGTCATACATGTGAGTGGCAAAAGATAGACATGCCACAGTGCTCAGCAAGTTAAGCAACCCCGCCACTTCTTAATCTTAAGTTTAGCTGTTGTTGCCCCGACATGCACACTACTGGAAAGGGTTGCAGTCCTTACAACGGGACGTTAAGCCATGGTTCATTGTACTTGTCAAAAAAGAGCTTGGGGTCTTCTCTGACACGACCAGTGGAAGATTAGCTCTTCAGTGAAATAAGCTGGATCGAGATTGGTTTTCTATAAAGAAAAACATAAGAAATACCTTTATTCCTGTGGCTGTCATTCCACAGACGTATTTCTGCTGCAGCTCTAAGGTGATGTCCATGTCCTTGGACAGTTGTCTCCACTTGCCGCAGTTCGGCCGCGTACACTGCACCCAGTACGGGATCTTCTGGTCCGCGATGAAGGCCTTGATGCCTGCATCGCTCTTCCCGTTCGAGGTCCACTGACGCTTCCAATTGATGTAGATGTCATAGCCATCTTTGTAACTGGAAAGTTGGGAAAGAAAAGTGTCACAAACACCTAAATCCAGTTCAATATCTAGGACTGCTATTCACTTATCATCTACTGATAATCATGGCACAGTAATACAAGTCACAGGTTCTATGAAAACGGTCTTCAGCGGCCTTTCAATAAGTATATTGCAGACCGGTGTCAAAGCCAACCTCCATCAAAACATAGAAATGCAAAAATTCAAAATAAAAACATACATGCAGACACATGTATCTGATGGACATGTAGCCACTCTTTCATTGGTCGAACTGCTAATTGCCATTCTCTCATAGGTTAAATTGTTAATTGTGATGGACAGTCAAGATATATATCTATCTATTTTGATGGTTACCTTCGGTAAAAATATTCAAAGCACTCGTTGCAGAAATGCTCCCCCGCAGATAAGTGGTACCACCTGGATGTGTAACCATTTCCTGCACATCTGTAAACAAATATAACAACAATCCTCTTTATTTAACGATGACAGAGAAACTGTTCAATGGAAAGAAGATTTGCTTGAAGTTCGCAAAAAAAAAAATCTATAATACTGTAACAGTAGAATTACAAAACACATATTCACAGTGTCATGATTTCATGGCAAAGGGTTACTGCGCAAATAACATTTCAAGATTCTCAGTGCTAGTTTTATCTATTTATTTATCAATCTTTAGGGTAGTCCCTTCAGTTAACAGTAACTGATTTCCAAGGGAGCCCTTAAATCTAGTATTACCAAGCATGTCTTCGTTTTGAATTTTACATAACTTAAGGCAACAAAATGTAGTTTACCTGTCTGTGGCTGAAGCGAGACAGATGGGATAGGTCGCGGAGCACCCTGCCTTCTCACACTTCCTGTATCGCTTTCCTTCCGGTGCGTCGTCGTCCTGCGCTTTACGCTTGACCTGGCGTCCTGTGCGAGACGACGAAGTGCCGACCTGCGGGGAGGAATCTCCCGCGACGTTGGACTTCCGCCGTCCCCGACCCGACATGGTGCCTACATGAAATGTGTATGTCCAAATGTTTAGAACAAATAACGTGAGAGAACTTTGTTTGTTTGAATTGCATACCCGGTACACCGCCTCATGGCATAACACACCAGGAACAGAACAAGATGCATATCAGATTTTATTTGATCTACTCACATCGATCGCGAGATGGTCCTTTACTCTAATGGATAAGTGTGGTGGGTTCTTTACATGCTTAAAGGTATGGCTCTCCTCAAACATGGGACTGCCATTTAACGTCTTATCCGAGGAACATCCCTAACTGAAGCTAGGTACTCATTTTCACCTGAGTCAAGTGAAAAGAATTCCTAAGGGGCATGTCAGGGGATTCGAACCCAGGACCCCTGGGTTCTGGGCCAAACGCCCTGTCATCACACCACTGCAACGCCATATAGTATAAATTCAGGATACACAGGATAACAAAAACATGCTCTGTAAAATTTACACAGTAATTTACAAAATAATTTACCGACAACGCTTAACGCTTCGCCTACAATCGCCTTTTTTAAAATTAATGGCGAATTAAAATAGCTCGCTATGCCACACAGGAAATGGCATTGCAGACCCTCCAAGAACATCTAGCTCCACACTAACCTACCTTTATGTTAAAAACGTGCAAGAAACTCCTATGAAATGATAAAATCATTATGTTGCCAACCTCAATTTTGAGCATTGATTAATCTTTAACATTTAACGTTAATAGCGAATAAATTTTTCGCCCTAAGCCATGTAATCTTTCGCGAAAATAATGTTGTAGAAACAGCTGAGTTTTCAAATGATGAAATTTCATTCCGCCATGTTTGGTGACGTCATACAATTTCACATGCATGAAAAACTCCTGGCATGTAAAAATTCAACAAAAGGCTCTTTCTTTGTCTTTTAAACTTCTGTTTGAAACCATTTTACAGACATACCATTGTGTCTACAATCAATCTTTCAATGTCAAATAACTTTGAACAGTCAATATTGTTCTAAAACATACAATTTGGTTTTAAAAATGTTATTTTAAAGGTCTTTTTTTGTAAAGATAAATATTTTTTCTTTCATGCGCCGACAGCATGGCCTCGACCTCACAAACCATAACACGGTTAAAGCAAACCACGTTTTTAGCAATTTCTCCAACAAAAACAACGACAACAAGCTTGTCTTCTACTCACCTCGCTCCGAGATAACTTATTCTTGCTCTTTGCAGAGTTTCAAACCCAAACGTTTACAAATTTGGACAAAATTTACGATTTTTGTGTGGAAAACTCGAAGCGAGTTTCATTCAATGTAAAATGAGTAGCCTCGTTTCCACGCAAGGTATCCCAGCATGCACTGCGTTTCCAAGATGGCGGCCAAGGTTAGTAAAAAATCGACTTTTCTTTAAAACTTGTGAATTTTCTTAATTTCTACCTTATTAAACACATTCAAATCGTTAGTAAATGATAGGAAAGAATAAAAAGAAGTGATGGACAATTTTAGAACTTGAATGCGGGACAGGAAAGTGTGAAAATGGCCGTGAGAAAGGTGGAAATGTTGCAGACGATGATGATGTCATAGTGGCTTGGCCACGTTGCTCAATGTTTGTAAACAAACCTTTTATAGTTTATGATAAATATTTGTTTATAATCTCTGGAGGCTCTTTACTATTATCTCTGTTGACCTCTGTTGAAACGTAGATAGCATTTCTAACGCGAATTTCCAGAAGCAAATATGCGTGACGTCTGGGCGCAAATAATTTGTGGGAGGGCGGGGTTGGATTGTCAACATTTCTAACGGGAGTTTTAGACTTGGCTTTCAACTTGACACATCTCAAAGCGTCTCTTTACTCATCTGAATGGCTTAAGAAGTCAAACAGACGTTGAAGAACTTAATTTGTTGAGTTAGAAGAAATAGTCTACTCTAGAGGGAGGGTCTCTTATACTAAGTACATATAAATTCCACATGTTACATTTTGTACATTGTATCATAATCAGTAAGTGGTATGTGCGATTGTGCAAAGATCTCTATTATATCTACTTTACCAATTGTTCCTTTGCAGGATGGCCTCCTTATTCTTGGATGTCTTCTTAATCTTGGATCAAGATGATCTTCCCAAATCCTTGAAGGTGCAAAAAATAAGACTGAGGTATGGAGAAAAGACCTTAGTAGTGTGATGGAATAAGATTCTAAAGAGCAGTACTGCTTTGTTAATTTGTCAAGAAGCACAACAAAATAAGCAACCATGTTGGAGTCGTATATCGCACCTATGTTGATGAGTTATGTCAACAAGTATATCAAGAACTTGAAGCCTTCAGACCTCCAGTTATCGTTGTGGGGAGGTGACGTCGTCCTTAACAACCTTGACCTCCGATTGGACGTACTGGAACAGGAGCTGAAACTCCCGATAACATTCCTCAGCGGACATATCCACGAGCTCCGCGTACACGTGCCGTGGGCCCGACTAGGATACGAACCTGTCGTCATCACCATAAACACGATAGAATGCGTGCTGAAACTGCGAGATGCCAGCCCGGGAGAAACGGACAGTGCAAGTTCGAATTCAAAGACGAGCACTGCAAGCTCGCGGGCAAGTAGCATCGACAGGTCAAAGGTCAAACGCCAGCTCACCGGTAGCGATGCCGACCTCCCACCAGGCTACGTTCAAACGCTGATCAACCGAGTCGTAAACAACGTCTCTATTGTAGTCAACAACTTGATTCTAAAGTACGTAGAAGACGATATCGTTCTGTCGCTAAACATCAAGTCTGCAGAGGGCTACAGTGTAAACGAGTTTTGGGACAGCGCGTTCATCGACCTCTCCATCGAAGATCTCGTGCTACGGAAGCTGATCAAGTTCTCGGACATGACCGTCTGCCTGGACAAGCGGACCGCCGCAGGAAAGATCGAGATGTACCAGGAACCCATGATTTTCCGCTGTTCGTTCGAGACGCGGATCTTCATGATATACGACAGCCTGAGTGCAAAGCTCCCATACGCAACCAAGATAAACACGTTCTGTGAAGAAGTGAATATCTCCATCAGTGATATCCAGCTCCCGATGTATTTAAGACTTATACAACTCTGCACGGCTTTGTACTACGGTGACATTGACCTTCCAGAGGGACAGCCACAACAAGAGGGACATGACCTTGAAGATCAGCAGGAATTGACAGCAGGAAATTCAGGTACAGATTTCAGTGTTCTCACCATAATTTTTTCACAGCATAGGGGTCAGGTACAGAAGGCCAACTTTAGTGTTGCAAGTCACGCGTGGAGTGCTGAAGACATGACCAGAGTAGGGAGTCTGGCATGTTCCCCCGGAAAATTTGTAAATTCATGACCCAATGAGACATTATTTCATGCATTTTGAGGGATAGATATTTTTCTTTGAGAGTTTTTCCTCTGTCACAGCCTCATTCTAAAGCCAAATATGAACTTTTTATAAGATTTATGAAGGGTCACAAGGTTTGTCCCAGTAACAAACACCCCTATGCTGGTCGAAACACAGCAAAGGGGTCCAGATCACAGCATAGGGGGTCCAAATCAAAGCATAGGGGGCCCCTATGCTGAAAAGGCCTGGCGAGAACACTGGTCATGATTGAAATATTTTCTGATATTCAGCTGTTTTTTGAAAGATAATTCAGAGCTCTGATCTGCTGTGTCTTTCTGACAGTTCTTGTGAACTTAAATGAAATTATTTGTTATCTTCTATAAGTAGCAATTGTGCTACATTAGAAAATCAACTCAATTTGCATTATGAATATTCAGTTTTTTCTGGTGATACTAGTATGCTACAAAATAAGTTGTAATGTTATGTTGCTATTTTAGCTGTAATTTACGAAAAGATCAAATACTTTACTAGAATTCTTAATCCAGGCACCATAGCATACTATGTACAGTAATGTAGGTTACAATCTGTCCTTAACATGCTTCTACATACAGCTGTGATACCTGGATATCATTCACTTAAAAACTTTGTAACAAAAAAGTTACTAAGTAACTTACAAATATGTACTTGCAAGGATGGATCCTGACCTAAAGTTTTAGTACATGTACCAATCGAAACGGCATTAATATACAGTGACCAGTGTTTGAAGGTATTTGTACAATTTTTTTCAGGTGCAGTAGACGAGACTGACCCACAGCAGGACTACAGTGACCAGCAAGGCTGGGGGTCGTGGATGTGGTCAATGGTACCGGAACTGGTGACCTTTGAAGAGGAGGAGGGAGAGGGGGAGGGGGGCGGCAGAGGCAGGCCCACCAAGCCTGCTGAACCCATCCTGGCATTCAGCGCTTATGTCAAGAAGGCAGTCATCACATTTAAGGTGGGTTTAACATCAGGCTTTTACTAGTTTTAGCTAGGATTTATTTTACTTCCCTTTTTGGACAGGCAAGAACGATGTGGCACAGCACTCAAGTTTATCATAACTTATCTTAACAGTGCTGCACGCACAGAACAATATATCTACCTTTTTTACACCTGAGTGAAGTTGTGTAAAGAGCCTTTCCCAAGGGCATAACATCGGTGGCGTCAGGGGATTCAAACTCGGGACAGCTGGGTTCTGGGCTATTCTTGCTATCATTCGTTGAACTCCTAATTATATTCAATGTCTCCCACAGTTGACAGAGCTTACGCAGGAGAACATGTTCTACGGACCACAGAAGTTGATCTTCAAGCCATACTTGAGACTAGAACAGGACGGGTCATCCATGGAGATACTCATGAGAGGAGAGACCTTCTTCGATGCCCAAATCGGCTTCACCAAGTTCCAGCTGACTTGTATGGACGAGGATGAAACCACTACTAGAGAAATGGTAAGTATGAAAGTAGAAGAAATCTTTAAATACACGTTTGAGATTTAAAAACACAACCATTTTCATGTGCTATACATGTATATGGGCAGGCCTCACTACAGAGTGGTAGAAAGTGAAGGATAAAAAGTCAGTGTTGTTTGAGTGACAGGAAGTAGATGGAAGAGTAAGTCATTTATCAGCTGATTGACAGCTGAGGAACATCTGTGTGGCTGACATTTTGGGGATTACAACTGGTACTTGCAAAGAAAATGATTTTGAAAATTTGAATCTTTCTTTTCCTCAACAGGACCCATGTTTCCTTAAGGCAGGAGAACCCGTGGAAAACAAGACCGGCAGCCATTTTTTCTCCCTCTCACTGTTCGATGAAAGAAGTCCAGAAAACAACAGGTGACTGCAGACTTCATATCTGCATACAATCGTCATGTTTTAGATCCCTGATGATCTTTTTGTAGACTGTTTGTTATGATAAGCTAATGCACAGTCATAAGTGCACATGCACAGAGCAATGTGTTATGGGTAATATGTCAAAGTTGAAAGCCCTGGCAACACATAAAGAATGGACGGGGTCTTTAACTTTGACATAATACCCACAAGTCATCATTCTGTGTATGTGTACTAACTGTGAACTACTGTAGATACAGAAATTTTCACGGTAGGGAGAAAAAGAAGTGTTCGTGGTGGTTTTGCGTTAGCATTTGAAACAATGGTAGCGTTACAGTCACGATGGAATGGCTTTTTGTGGTGGTTTTAAGTTTGCAGTAAAGAGTTCAACGCAAAAGAAAACCGTGAACATAAAACCACCACAAACATTTCTGCATTTACTGTAGCTTATTTCAACTTCCAATTTACTTTTACGTAGCTTTCTAATTTGTATCAATTAGCTCATGATGTATCATGATTATATTGTTGTTGCTTATATTTTTCAGGGTTCCCCCTGATTTTGTGCTTGATGTTGAGATGCACCAGCGGTTGTACAATGAGACGGCCATGTTACAGAGATATGGGGCCTTTTGGATGGACTATCTTTACACCATGGAGATAGAAGACAGGAATGGTCAGATTAAAAATCAAACGTTTCTGTTTATGTAGCATGTAACAGGTAGTGTGTTATTGTACAGAATGATGCTGTGTTTATGCGTTCAGGAGTGATATATTGTTAGTGTAGTGCAAGTGCATTTAAGTTTGCAAGTTTGTGATTTTAATTCGTGGTAGGGTGTTTGTGGCAGTATCTACATGTAGTTTGTGGTTGAAAGAAGGCGGTAGGTGGGCACTTTCCCGATGGTTTTATGTTCATGGTGAACAGGCCATCACGAAAACTGCAAACATTAAACCACTGTAAAAATGTCAACATTATAAATCAGTATCATTTTGTATCTTGAGACCTTTTTTTAAGATGACTTTTTAGTGAGTTGTATTCAATTTTACCTTATGTTAGATGTTTATCTTAAACAATAGTTATGTAGTTCAGATGATTCAAACCCAGGACCTCTGGAAAGCAAGTTTCTAAAGATCAATTCTTTTTTACAGTGTCTGAGAGTGGTTCGGATGCTGGGTCCCACAGCAGTCACCAGGACATGTCCACCGTCAGAGAGTCGTCATCCAAAAGGTTCCTGTTCGCTCCCGGCCAGGCCACCGTCACCAGCGAGGTTGTGCAGAAACTGTTGAAGCTGCAGGAGTGCGCCAACAACCACGAGTACGAACCCTACAGCCAACCCAAACCTGGTAGGTTTCTGATGTTGTTCACCTTCGCAGTGCCTAGCGGCAGCAAGTCTCGTATCTGTTTCAGTAGCAGGATATATTTTTACAGTGAAGGATTGTTAACTTTTTGCAGTGTTTTAAGTTAAACTTTGCATTTGGAACAATTCTGTTCTGTACTCACACAGCAGTTACAGTATTGTGATAAGGATATTAACTGTAATACAAGACAGACATGTAGCCACTCTCTTATTGGTTGAACTGCTTGTTGCCATGTTATCATTGGTCGAAAGGATGATTGCCATGGTATCATTGGTCAAACTACTGATTGTCATGTTTGTTTGTTTGTTTGTTTTATTTCGATCTCCATTAGTGATATACAATATGCACTATTCTTCCTGGAGTCCCAATACAAATAAATAAAATGAAACGAAAACTATACAATTGGTTTAACTAAGAATTCGACAAAACAAATGTTGTGAAATCAAAAGTAAACGAGAGATGAACGAGGGAGGTCAGAGGTCAACATAAGTGAAAACATAAGCTGGGTGTAGTGGACGAAAAACCAGAAGTAATCATAAATTACGAATATAGGTAACTCAATAAACTGAGCAAAATATATGTAAATACAAATACTGAAGCATAATATAAATACAAATGAGGAAACTCAAAGTAATCGTAAATTACGAATATAGGTAACTTAAGTAAACTGAGCATAATGTAAATACAAATGAGGATAATGTAAATACAAATGTATTATTGGTTGAACTGCTAAATGTGATTGACAGCCAGGATTGCTCTATTCCAGTGGTTGTTGATGAGAACCGACCACGCCCGACTCTGGAGGAGGTTGCAGCCATGGAGGAGTTCATCCCTACCCGGTCTATGCACGTGACGCTCCTGTCACCCACGGTGTACGTGTGTGGGGCAGAGAGGCTGGAGACAGCCGCACCTGAAGCACAGGAACCCAGGAAAGGGAGGAGGGTCTCCAGACAGGTATGGGGTGGTACATTTTTTAACCTAAAAGGGTCTCTCGACAGGTTAGGAATGGTACATTTTAACCTCAATAGGGATGGTGTGCTAAAGATAGCTTCGTACAAAATCTTGTAGCAAAACTAATTACTATGATAGAAAACGGCACCAATGCTGCACTATCCTCACTAGTTGGTTCAAGACTTTGCTGGGTTGGCAGTTTATGGAGTGGTGACCTGGACAGCTATTATTATTACTGTGAAATTACCATGACAGTCGGCACAAATGCCAGAATACAGCAGCATAAAAATATTGAACATTAGGATCTGTAGTAATACATAAAATACATGAATATGTCACTTTTGCAGAAAAATATTAGAGAACTGAATATGATGATTATCCATCGTAGACTTAAACGGAACCTTAATTTCATGATTTTTGTTTTCCCTCAGGACTCCAAACAAAAGTTGTTGGAGCCGCCCAAACCGCCGGAGCAAGTTTTCCCCCTCCCCACCATAGTGATCCAGGCAGACAGGATAGACATCCAGAACACTGTACCCATGTACCGGTTCAGCCTGGTACCCGCTGTCAGCAGTCTGTTACAACCCTCCGGCAACCTGATACATCACTGTTACTCACACATATATGTCAAGGTAAGGATGTCTGTTACAACCTGATACATCACTGTTACTCACACATATATGTCAAGGTAAGACAGCACATATCTGCTTTCACATAGCCAAACTGAAAAAAACTGAAAAAAAAAGAGTTTTTGAAAAAAAGGGAAAGTTATATGGATAGTTAGAGCCCTTAGCTATAGGCTGGGGTAGTGGTTTGTTATCCGCTGCATTTAGGGCATGGTATTGGAAGATTTGGCCCATCCCTGACTCCTTCTACTGCCTTTTACCTCCCCAACCAAAGTCAGGTACCCATTTTACACCTGGGTGGAGTTAGGAAAGTCATGGAAAGTGCCTTTCACAAGGGCACAACATAGGTGCCATGTCAGGGGATTCAAACCCAGGACCTCTGGGTTCTGGGCCAAACATCTTAACTGTTACGCCAACACGCCACTAGTCTAAGAGTTTTTAAATTCCTGTCTTTTTTTTCCTCCAGGTATTTGGATTTCAGGTTGGCTTGACCACCATGGAACCGTCCAATCCGTCACCTGCACCGCTGACAGTACTGCCCCCTTGCAGCACTGCTGTGTACTACAAGACACTCCTGCTTCCCATGTATTGGTAGGTAACAGTAACACAAATGTAGGTTTTTGAATGAGATATCTCTTTAAGAAATGGTACTTTCTTCTTCTGACAACTTGAAGGCATGTTACATACCTTTCAATAGATATTGCTTGCATGCTACATACATATAACAATGTACAATGTACTCAATGTAATATATTAATCAATATCTGTACATGCAAAGGATTAGATATTCGACAAATTGAAACTTATTTTCTTTTCCATGTAAAACTAGCATCTAAAGGTTTTGAGCACCATCTTTTCTTTGGCTTTACACTGACATATATTATGTAACTGAACAGAATCTGATGCACTAAAGAAAGCTGTACCAATTATATAAAGTCATTGTCATTGATCACACTTGTTCCTTAGCAGAATTTATATTACAAGGAAACTCTTTTCCATGGTGTCTGTGCAGGAGAGCCCCCTTGCAGCCTCAGACGGAAGTGCTGCTGGAGCTGCCAGGTGTCGTCTGCACCCTGACCCAGCCGCAGCTGCAGCTGCTGCACCTGATACAGCTGAGCTGGACCGGTCAGCCAAGGGGGTTCCACAGGACGAGTCTGGTGGAAGATGTCTTTAATCCATCTGGTGTGTCTTGTTTCTTTGTTTGTTCCTCAAGACAAGTCTGGTGGAAGATGTCTTTAATCCATCTGGTGTGTCTTGTTTCTTTGTTTGTTCCTCAAGAGACAAGTCTGGTGGAAGGTGTCTTTAATCCATCTGGTGTGTCTTGTATCTTTGTTCCTCAAGACAAGTCTGGTGGAAGATGTCTTTAATCCATCTGGTGTGTCTTGTTTCTTTGTTTGTTCCTCAAGAGACAAGTCTGGTGGAAGGTGTCTTTAATCCACCTGGTGTGTCTTGTATCTTTGTTCCTCAAGACAAGTCTGGTGGAAGATGTCTTTAATCCATCTGGTGTGTCTTGTTTCTTTGTTTGTTCCTCAAGAGACAAGTCTGGTGGAAGGTGTCTTTAATCCATCTGGTGTGTCTTGTTTCTTTGTTTGTTCCTCAAGACAAGTCTGGTGGAAGGTGTCTTTAATCCATCTGGTGTGTCTTGTATCTTTGTTTGTTTCTCAAGACAAGTCTGGTGGAAGATGTCTTTAATCCATCTGGTGTGTCTTGTTTCTTTGTTTGTTTCTCAAGACAAGTTGGTGGAAGGTGTCTTTAATCCATTTGGTGTGTCTTGTTTCTTTGTTTGTTCCTCAAGACCAGTCTGGTGGAAGATGTCTTTAATCCATCTGGTGTGTCTTGTTTCTTTGTTTGTTCCTCAAGACAAGTCTGGTGGAAGATGTCTTTAATCCATCTGGTGTGTCTTGTTTCTTTGTTTGTTCCTCAAGAGACAAGTCTGGTGGAAGATGTCTTTAATCCATCTGGTGTGTCTTGTTTCTTTGTTTGTTCCTCAAGAGACAAGTCTGGTGGAAGATGTCTTTAATCCATCTGGTGTGTCTTGTTTCTTTCTTTGTTCCTCAAGACAAGTCTGGTGGAAGATGTCTTTAATCCATCTGGTGTGTCTTGTTTCTTTGTTTGTTCCTCAAGACAAGTCTGATGGAAGATGTCTTTACTCCATCTGGTGTGTCTTGTTTCTTCGTTTGTTCCTCAAGACAGGTCTGTTAGAAAATGTCTTTAATCCATTTGGTGTGTCTTGTTTCTTTCTTTGTTCCTCAAGACAAGTCTGGTGGAAGATGTCTTTAATCCATCTGGTGTGTCTTGTTTCTTTGTTTGTTCCTCAAGACAAGTCTGATGGAAGATGTCTTTACTCCATCTGGTGTGTCTTGTTTCTTCGTTTGTTCCTCAAGACAGGTCTGTTAGAAAATGTCTTTAATCCATTTGGTGTGTCTTGTTTCTTTGTTTGTCCCTCAAGACAACAAGTCTGTTAGAGAATGTCTTTACTCCATCTGGTGTGTCTTGCTTCTTTGTTTGTTCCTCAAGACAAGTCTGGTGGAAGATGTCTTTAATCCATCTGGTGTGTCTTGTTTCTTTGTTTGTTCCTCAAGACAAGTCTATTAGAAAATGTCTTTAACCCATCTGGTGTGTCTTGTTTCTTTGTTTGTCCCTCAATACAAATCTGTTAGAGAAGGTCTTCAACTCACGGGGTGTGTCGGAGTTTCAAATTCAATTTTCTAGTCCTTTCTATACTTTCTGTACCTTCATGGAGCAAAGATGCGATGTCTTTGTGTGGTGAGAACTCTTTGAAAATCAGGGCGCTGATTTTTGGTTGTCCTAAGATATAATGCATCTTGTTTCTGGGCTCATTTTAAATGTCCCAAGTATGAAATCATGATAGAAATGTGTCAATATGAGCAAGGAATTGTTAATATCATACAGATTGCCATATCCATAATATTTCCAGTTTTAATGTTCTGAAATTGATAAATATTGCTTTGAGCTTCTTTAAGCAACAAAGTTGTTATCATTTATTTAACGTCTTTACATTTTTATCTTGCAGCTAAAGCCTTCCCAGTAGGCCAGCCTATGGTTGAAGTGTCTCTGAGTGGACTGGAGTGGAAGTATGTGGAAACACTCAGTCTCAGAGCTGTGTCAGGAACTGTAGGGGGGCTGAAGATCACAGTCCATTCTATTGGTTAGTTTGAATCCCTTTGGTAGAATAGCCACTCTCTCATTGGTTGATCTCCTAATTGCTATGCTATCATTGGTTCAACTGCTAATTGGTTGAACTGCTAACTGTCCATTCTACTGGTAAGTTTGAATCCCTTTGGTAGAATAGCTACTCCCTCATTGGTTGAACCACTAATTGTCATGCTGTCATTGGTTGGACTGCTAATGGTGATGGACAGTCAGGATCAGTCTGTTCTGTTTTCTTAGCACTGTAACAGAAAATGTATTTCTGAACCTTTTGACACATCTTAAATTAGTTGCTTTTCTTTCCAAGCATCTGTAGTGTGAACGGCTTTCAGCACCAAGGACATATATCTGGTTACTGTAAATGCAGAAATGTTTGCGGTGGTTTTATGTTCGCATTTTTTGAGGTTCAAACCTAAAACCACCGAAAATGCTTTTGCCCTCTACCCTTCTGTCTACTATTGTCTCAAACGCAAACTTGAAACCTCCGCGAACACTCCATTTTCCCCCTACCTTGAAATTAAAACCACCTGAACGTAAATGCTTTAAAAGACAGAGATATTCAGTTTGAGGATTTTATCATAAAATTACAAATGTTTGGTGTCTGTCCCAAGACAAAGTTGGTATTAAGATGAAATTAATGTTTCTATCTTGGTTTTCAGAGAATGGCAAAGAAGCTGTCACCCCCATTCTAGCAGGGCCAGTGGACTCTTCCCAGGTCCACAACACAAAGTTCTTCACCATAGCAACAGAGGAGCTGGCCACGCCCAGCAACCTGACCTCAGACCTTCTGACTCTCACTTTGCAAGTAGGGAAGGATGCCAGTTTAAAGCCAGGTAAAAACTCATTTATTTTTGAATAGTTTTTGAAAGTGCTTTGTTCACATTATCTTAACAAGAGGCGAAATTTTGATGACTGTCTGTCATCTTCTTCAGAGCAATTCTGACTGGTTCACTTTATACTGCAGCTAGGTGTCACTGCTAACAATGCGGTCCCAATATCTGTGTACTATGTGGCAATACTTTACATTTTGGGTGCAAGTACGCTGCATCAGGAATATATAACATTGTCTCATTTTTGTTATATGACTAACCAGCTTGTCTCGTTTTCAGGTCATAGCCTGGTTCTGCTGGACATCCGGGGCGTGTCGTGCTGTTTAGATCCTGTTCTGCTGACCTGGCTAGCGTACAGACCCCGGCCCGTCTGGCGCAAGGCTAGCAGCCCCCATCAGTTACACAGACAGTCATCTGTTATCACATCTGTATCCACACACACGGGGACGAGGCACAGACACTCTTCTCAAGGTGGGTTATACATGTAAGAAGGGTTGTGTTATGAGAGAAGTCCCTCTAGCTGAGTAGCATGCTTAGTCCAGTGGTTAATGATATTGTCTCTGGAAGTAGAAGGCGCGAGTTCAATCTGTTTTGCTTACCTGACATGCACGCTACTGGAAAGGGTTGCAGTTCTTAGGACGGGACGTTAAGCCGTGCTCCAATGTCTATTGTGCTTGTCAAAAAAGGCTAGGGGAATTTTTTCGGTACAATGAACCTGTAAATACTGTACATAGCGTCTGTCTTCTCTATCACAACCAGTACTAGCGGAAGAATAGCTCTTTAGTGAGCTAAACTGGATCGAGATCACTTTCCTTTCCTTTAAATGTTATGCTGTCTGCTTGTGACAAATTCAGATTTTGAACTTAACAATTATCTATTTTTTAGAATCTGCTAAATCGGAGTCCAAGCAGCGGTCGCGTACACGTACCAGCAGCCAACCAATCCCCATGGCTCATCTGACGTCGCCGCAAGAGCCACCGAAAACAGAGGATAGAAAACCAGACGGAACCGTGGTCATCAAGAGATGGTTACACGACATGTTTCCTGTGGTCAGGCAACTTCAAGTACAGGTCAGGAAAATGCTGGAATGTTTGTTTGTATTGCATTGCAGAGCTTGTAAACTCCCTATATACAGGGATGACATCCACATGTGCATTAAGTTTCGTCCATTTCCCAAAAAAAGCTACTTTATGACCATACTGTATATCATACACAGCAGTTGCAAAATGAGCAAACATAAATTGCAAAAAATCGGGAAGCAGATATTACTAAATGTCTTCTAGAATGCCAAAATCGATTCAAAAGTCAAAGAAGAAAAGAAACAAAAAGCAGTTATCCGGTATACCGTACTCATGTGTTTAGTCTTTTGTTCAACCCCCCTGACCACATAGATTTCATAAGAAAGGCAACTTTTTTTTGGCCAAACCTTCAACTTTTTTTTGTTGCCAAACCTTTTTTTCTTTGCATGCCTGCATTAGTTTTGAGGTGTCTTACATATAATCAAATCAATATGGCCTGAACAAAAGTTCACAATGTCTTGTATTTATTTCTTGCAGGTGGACCTCCAGCCTTTGACCATTTTCTTCCCAACGGACCACATCAGCACAATCCCGCAGTCTTCCCGCAGTCTTCTGTCCAGTCTGCAGACATATTATACTACAGCTGACAAGCCCCACCCCATGCTGGCTGTGTGTCTGCCGAGAATCAAGGTCTGCAGTTCCGGGCACAAACACATGGAGGCGCTGCAGGATATACCCTACAGCCCTGATAGGCCATTTTTAGAAACAGGTGAAAACAAAGGTATTGTTGTTGGTCTGGGTGTTTGTTTGTTTGTCTTGATCTGTGTCTGTAGTTATTTTAGATATTGCAGAGTGACAGGGTGTAAGATAGAAGATGGTGTAACCAGAGACTGGCAGGATGAGAAGGTTGGCTGGGCCAGGTTCAAAGTTGATAGTTTGTTGCTGGACAGAATTAGCACAAAAGTCACAAACAATGAATTCAACAGTCAAGAAATTCACAAAAACTTAAGATATTTTACAGAGGTATGATATCCTTGATTTCTTGTAGGTCTCCTGACCAACATTTGCTTATTGTGCACAACAGTTACTATCTGATATACATTTTAATACAATACGGATATTCTGGCCTTAACTCTTCCTTATATTTGATATCATGAGCACTTAAGCATGTCAGTAGTCTTCACTTGTTTGGTTTTTTTTTCTTTTTCTTCTAGACCTTCTTCCATGGAACATAAGCCTAGAGAAGTGCAGCGTCTACACAGTACACAACTCCCAGGGGGTGTACTACCTACTCGAGCCAACAGCTGTAACTTCAGTGCTGGCTGTTACCTGTTCTGGCAGCCCTCCCTCTGGAGGATACACATCCCTGGGCATCTGTTTCCACACAGACTTGCAGCCTGTGGCTCTAAACTGCTCCAAACAACAGGTACAAGTACAGTTACTGTAAATGCATTTAAGTTTGCATGGTTTTTATTTCGCACTCAAGGGAAAATGGAGTGTTCCCGGTGGTTTTAAGTTCGCAGCAGTGCTATAGTCACATACTGCCACAGTATTAGGCAAAAATGTTCATGGTTGTTTTAAGTTTGCGGCAAAGCGGTAGCATCGAAAACCACGAACATAAAACCACTGCAAATATTTCTGCATTTACAGTAAATTAGGATTATGACAATGTTTTCAGCTATAAGCTAAATCACAGTTTGGTGTGTGCATGCACAAGGTCAAAGGTGAAGGGGGGCCCCTAACTTACACCTACAGTAAGATTATAATGTTGGAAGACTCATCAGCTCATTGTACTCTATTAAACAATATTAATGTATATCACTATATGTATATGTATGCAGCTATTTGAAACAGGATATGTTTTAGAGTTTGTATTTTTTTGATATTATTTAAAGGTAACAGCTGTTAAATTTTTGAAAAATTTGACAATGTTATACATTCCTGATGCAGCATACTGATATCAACAAACTGTTCTAGTTGCTTTAGCATGCATAGCTAGAGTGCCTCTACTGTTATACATACATTTTATTTTAATTAGTTCTTGTAAATTGTTAGATTTAGCAATAGTTCAACTGTCATGTATTTACAAGATACCATGCGTTGTACCTGTTACAACTGTCATGCAATAAAGTTCCTCTTTTTCTTCTTCTTCTGCGTTGTACAGGTCCAGTTATTGTCTTCCCTTGCTGAGGTGGGACTTAACGTTTTGGAAGACCTACAGTCGAGAACTGCCACCACAGGGCCCTCCCCTTCCGTCCTGGGCTCCAAACCAACAGAAACAGTGTCTACTGTCCTATCCAGTCCCAGTCGGTCTCCAACTAAACACTTACAGAGCATCAGTGACTCCAGTGAGCTTGAGGACTTAGGTAAACATTCTGCTGTTTCAAAGCTCTCTTTGATAGATATACAAGAAGTATGTTAACTAAATCATATTAGGAGAATGCTCTATGCCACTTGATGGATGTCCCTATTGCTCAACTGGTAGCAGCCTCACAGTTGAGCTCCTGGTTCCAATTAGCTGTTAACTGGGAGACCTGGCCGGGTTCTATTCTGGGCTGGACATCTTGTACCGGTATTTCAGAAGGGATACAAAATGGGGGTCCCGTGTTCGAGGAGGTGCCTCATACACCTAGGGGCACATACGGTAGCAAGTTTCCTTGCTGTTTCAGTAGTAGGGTAGATTTTTATAGGGTGAGGTTGCCTAAGCCCCTCCCTTTTAACATACTCCAACAAGGGACCCCCATTTTACGTCCCTTCTGAAAGACCGGAGCAGCCCCAACCAAGATGCCCGAAATTCCCAAGATTAAACTCAGGTTTCCTAGTTAGCAACTTATTGGAACCAGGACCTTAACTGTGAGGCTGCTGAAAATTTTGGCACACAAATGTTACAAAATGCCGCTATAAGAAATTTTAATGATTATTTACTTCCATTTTGTTTACAGGCAGTGGTACATCAACTGATGAGACTGTGATTTCTGCCAAGGATGGAGAGTCCAGTCAAGAGTCCAATGTAGGGAAGGTCTCCCTATGGTTACAATGGGCTCTTCCAAAAGTCAAGGTGACGCTCTATGGACAGGACCATCTCAATACCACACAAGGTAAGAAAATCTCTACCGTGTAAAAATAGTTTTACATAATTGCCTATTGATAGAGGGCTTTGCTCGTTAGCTAAGATAGAACTTAAGGTTTGTCAAAGGCTTCTATTGACATAAAGATTGTTAATGATTGTCCCTAAATAAAATAAGAAATAATGTCATATGAGAAGAGAAAAATGGCTTATTTTGTACTCATCTGTTGTAAATTCATCAGATTGTAATCAAACACCTGCTTCCTCTGGGTTCAGGAAATGTCGTTTGAACGCATTCTATTTTTTACGGACGTGCACTATGACATGGACAGTTTGTGAGCAAATTCCCTCCCAAGACGAAATGAGTTTGTGTGTTCAAATTTGTCTATTTGAAATTGACGAATATTTCAAACTGAATGTTTTGTTCTAGATGTGAAGATTTGCACAGAAGTTGAAGATCTCAGTGCCTCCATCGACGTACAGGAGGTCTACACCAAGGTCAAATGCAAGGTCGGAACCCTCAATGTCAACCACAAGGTCAAAAAGTGAGTTACCTTTAAGTTATTATTTTGCTGTGGACATTGTATAGCGATATTCGGGCCGCCTCGCCGAAGTGACTAGTGATTAATAGTTGTTTAGGGAATGTCGTTGAAATACGTTGAACTTCTGTTATTCGTGGGCAAAATCTTCCCTAGTATGACGAAAGCATTTTGTGTGGTTCAAATTCATCTATTCTACTGTTTTAAGGCTAAAAGTTTAGTCAAAACAGTCTTAGTTTCTTTCTACAGTTTTTTTGCCATGTACATTATATAATACTCGTATTATCTAAAAGGATATTTCTCTTTTAGCTTACCAATTTACAATAACCAATTGAAACAGATTTCGAAATTTTAAAATCTTTTTGGCAATATAGAAATTTGTTCATGGATGCCACAAATTATAGATGGGCATTTTGAGCCTTGTGTTTTTTTTTAGAATGCTGATTTATCGTCTTTTCTGTCAATTTCAGGTCTCAGTCGCATTATTGGGAGCCAGGCCCCTTCAATGGTATCATCCTCTCGTGTTCGGAGAAGCTCTCGAACCTCACCCAGCTCCCGGCGTTCCAGTCCCGCGAGACGAGAACCAACCCGTTCTTCCCCGAGTTCGCTAAACTTGCGGAGACCACCAAGCCCCACGGCTTCCTGAGCGTCACGTTTACCCGCGCTCTCACCACGTGCGTGCGGAAGAAGATTGCCAAGCGAGAGCGCGGCGAGAAAGCGTCCAAGGAAAAGACCTGGGAAACTGACATGCAGTACATGAACGAAATATGCCTCACGGTCGAGCCATGCGACGTCATCTTCTGGTGTCCTCTTGTTGCGTCGGCGCTGAAAATATTCCAGCTCGAGAACAGCGAAAATCCGAAAGAGAAACCCAAAGCCAGCGTTATCGGTACAAAGTCGACACACGCTCTTATGATAGCAACAAGCAGCCTACCCTTGCTACATTTCAACTGTAGCAACTTCAGGTTGTATGTTCCGGTGGACGAAAGTCCACTAAACAAGCCGCTACAGTCGGACTTGTTATTGCTTCACGTTAATTCAGTCTCGCTCACCCCGCAAGCCGACAACCCCCTCCCCAGGTTGGTGGTCAGGAAAGACGTGTACAGGAGAGCGGTGCATGCTGGGAAGATGCAGACGCCGGGGTCCGAGGTGGAGGACAGGCAGTACCAACTGGATGTGAACGGGCTGGGCCTCTGCTCGGCATTGTGGGAGGAAGTGGCGAGAAGCATGGAACAGGGCAGGCAGGTGGAGAGTGAGGAGGATCTGCTGATATCCCAGAATCCCGCAGTGGAGTGGAATAGAGCTGACAAGTAGGTGTTGTTACAGAAAAAATTGCAACTATAATTTCAATTTTCCAACACTAGAAGATAGGCTTACAGAATTTTCAACTAGTCCTCTGCTCTTTCTCAAGATACCAATTTAAGGTCCTTACAGAAATTTGACATGAGCAAAAATTTGGTCCAGTAAACAATTCAGCTAGTCTGTTTCAAATTTTCTATACTGTAAATGCAGAAATGTTTGCGGTGGTTTCATGTTCACGTTTTTGGCGGTAAGCGCTTCGCTGCCAACCACCACAAACTTTTTTGCCCTCCTACCCCCTTGTCTACTATTGTCTCAAATGTGAACTTAAAGCCATCACAAACATTTCTGCATTTACAGTATATTCTCTTTGTATGGGTGTGCCAGCAAAATTTTTTGATTAGTCAGCCACTGTTTCAAAATTTTGAATAAAATGAATGCCAAACTTTTACTTTGCACTCCAGGCAGCCCCACCACCAGGAGCCGGTCCACCTGACTCCCATCGTGATGGACTACGACATGCGAGTTGTCGTGGCTCCCGCCGTCATTGTCAACAGGCACTCAGCACAGGACAGCCATACTAGACAGGTGGGCCTTATTTGGAGTATTTCTTTCATTGAAGTAATGTAACATGATCCCCTTTACCATTGCTGTTACAGAAGACTGCATGATTGTGTGACTCATCGCCGATCAGAGCTTTCTATAGCTATTTGTATTGCAGGTGAATTTCGTAAACTAGTAGTGCAATGCAGCATTGCTATGGCTGCCATGTTTAGCCAAGTGTACCCCAGGCCTACTCTTGATAAATGTGTTGGGTTCTTTAACATGCAGATGTTTGATGCTAAATAGGCTTATGTCTGAAGCTCCCTCATACACGGGGTATCCGAAATAATGAATGCAATCCCTTACAACATGTCCGAGCTTGGGCTGACCCCGAATGGGCCATTCTTTCCACAGCCTGTGATTGTGTGCGGACACTCCCTGGAGGTGAACGTGACCTCTGACCTGGACTTCTACATCAGTGCAGAGCAGGTGCAGCTCATGCACCACCTGATGGACAGGAACCTGTCGGCCATGTTGGGAGGGGGGGCCCAGGAGGGGCCCAAGAGCCGCAGCAACAGTGACGAGTCAAGCAGAGGTGGGGGGGCTGTCACCAGACCACCTGCATCAGAAGACAGTGGCATTGGTAGGTTTACACCTGACTCAAGCTATTAGCTAGCAGGGCACTACACTAAGATTTAGAAATTCAAAAAATTAGACACCTTGGTAATTAAATACACATGTTCATGTATTCTCTAAACACACTGTCACTGTTTTTTTTTTTCTCATATCAGACACTGATACAGCATCAAAATTTATTGACATGCAAAGCTACTGACTAATTGTTGATCCAAAGAGCCCATTGCGGAAGACTGGTTCCCCTTCACACAATTTTTGGATGCCATGTCTATAAATCCTAGATAAAAGCCAACATTTGACAAATCATTTCAATCTATGGACAAGGGAGACATATTTGCGATGTCATTAATTTGGTGTCATAAAACCACTTCAGAAGTTTCAAGATTTGTGTTGATGATAAATCTGTACATTATACATGTATTGTACATACTACCTAGCCTGTCTTTTTTGTCACTACCAGTGAAAGCTTTTTAGAGTACTTCAGTGAGCTAAACTTTCACTAAGATTTCTTCTCATTTGCTTTTCAGGAAGTGACAGTACCTTGATTCCCATCTCAGCCACTATAGAGAGACAGTCGGCTGAGTTACACCCCAGTCTCCTCGAGAAGCAGACCAAAACTGTGGAGCGCTCCACAGAGATCATGCCCATGGACATCCTCCTTACTGCTGGCAAAATCTCCTTAATGTTGTACTCTAGCTCCTTAAAGAAAGAAGAATCATCAAGTCAAATTTCACCACTGCCAACAAAAATGGTTTCACCTTTTTTACCATTGGGTCTTTCTGCCATCTTCCCATCATCCTTTGTGCAAGAGAGCATGATGGGAAAGAGGGTGTTGAAGCCGTTTGTGCACGCGGTGTTCTCCCAGCCGTCGACGATCATCAACGTCCAATCAACAAGCCAGAAGCTGGAGGTGTCGTGTTACGACGTCAGTCTGAAAGGGGTGCCAGTGGACTTAATCATCACCGGTATGAATAGTATATTGAATTTGCTTCATTTTGAAATAAAAGTTTTGGATTAAATTGAAATTATTCTGAACATTGCTTTGTGCTGTAGTGGAAAGATACATTTTAGTGTCATAGTAGCTGACTGTTGATTGGTCAATCAGCACTACGTTTGCCAATCAGCATGAAGTGTTTGCTATGCAGAAACTTTATCTATATCTATGTCATCAATCATTGAATGCTGATTGGCCAGAAGAAAAGGTAAAGTTTAGAAACAGACTAAGTTTAGAATTAAACCAATGCATTGGTAATTATGGTTAAACAGCCATCGGCCATTCAGCAGCCAATTGAGTTGATAATCTGAAATTTGAAAAAAGGGGCGTGATTCATATTTTTGTTTGTTAGAAGGAAATGAAATGATCATGGCAAAATTATTAGACAGTTTATCATCATTTTTTCGGTGTGTCTGTCTGTGTGTGTTTCCAAACTTATGCTAGGCATGTAGGGGACACTGACAGGAAGTTACATGTCCATTTTGAACATGTAGGTCAAAGGTCCCAGAGGAGGTTACCTCATCTCCGTCCTCACTTTCCTGCTATAATGCATGTCTGCTTCATGATGGGATCCAGGGAATATGCTTATGTATCAGACAGAATCAGTGAGAAATACCCAATGACAAATACAAGAAATTTACAAAAACTTTTAGATACCAGGATTTCATAGAAATGTTTTTTGCGTTTATGTTATGTCAGATGGCTCCAAGTTGCTGCCGGAAGCGGGTGATTTCAGCGTCCCCTGGGTCCAGACTGCGATGGGAGAGCCCGACCCCAGGAGTGGGGTTCCCCCTGCAGTCTACACCTTCACTGTCACAGACTTCCTCTCAGACCAAGGTACATGGAACTGTGTTGTTCAACTAGTGTAACCCTTCAATGTAATACATGTACTAGGCATATTGTATGTGTTGGCATATTATATGTGTTAAAGGGGCCCAAAACAATATCCAAAAAATGGAAATCAAAAAATGCTGAAATCTTTATGGTAGTGATTTTTCCATCATGGATGTTGCTATAAATTGCAATATTGTTGTTTGAGCTAATCATGTATAGAAATAACTAGATAAATTGACTTTCAAAATCCTATTTTGGGGCCCTAATATCGCTTTGGGCCCCTTTAAGGGCGTTTGGCTCGAAGTGGGTTTGAATGACCTGGCCTGGCATGTTGTGCCCTATTTTATTTTACTTTATTTCATACTTGTTGGCAACGAGTTCCACTCTAAAGAAGTTCTATTAAAAAAAATGGTTTCATTTGACTCAAACTTGAAGATGTTACTCAAAAAGCACTGAATGAATCAATACCTGGCAATGAACGTTGCCAGGCTACATGTAACAGAGTTAGGCAGCAGGGAGAAGGTTAAAATTGTCGTAAACAAAAGTAAAGTTTCTGCAATACATTAATTTTGATTAATTACAATAATTTGACACATGACTATATTTTTCTGTGATAGTCTATGTTTCATTGACAAACACTTACTGTTTACAGCAAATGTATGCCTTGATGTTGGGAGACCGCTCAAGGTCAACTTCAGCATCACCAAGGTCAAACAAGCCATGGGTCTCCTGAAACTGCTCACCCCCACGAAACAGTACGAAATCCAAGGGAAAGTTTCCCCTACTGTTCCTCAAAAAGATTCGAAGAGTCTTGAAACAACGACACAAAAGAAGACAGCAACAGAAAAAACAACTTCAATTGCGCCAACTGAGTTGAAAGCTCTGTTGATGAGGTTGCGTTCTGCCAGCTTTGCCATTGGTCAGGTGGTAGTTGCCATGGAGACGGTGCCACACCCACAGAATCCAAAAGCAGTGTTGTCGCTGACTGGAATAGACAGTAAAGTGGAGATCACACTTGCAGAAAACGGCAGTAAGTAAAGTATAACTTTTATTATAAGTTTATAGTGTTATCATGATTAATTGTAGTTCTGCAGTATTTCAAAGTAAGTTTTTCTTAAGAAACAAGACTTAGAAACTGTTTCAAAATTTTATCCAGTTGCTAGTCATGAGCAACTTTTTTTGATGTTTCTTATTACCTGGATGTCTAACCTTCATCAACGACATAGAAACTTCCTTGTAATTCATTGTGTTGACATGTTTTTAAGATACCGTAAGTCTTGAAATTTTTGCATTTTATTTTTGCAGTAACCTCTACTGCAAATATAGTACTACAGAATTGTTTCATTTGCAAACTGAAAATTTGCTTTTCCCCCCAAACGTGAAATAAAATCATATTGCAAAGTAAAAAATTATTACCTTCGCGACGAATGGTTTCGTCGAGTAGGTTATTCGATGATGCTTGTCTGTGTGTCTGTTAGTGAACAGAATAAGTCGAGAACGCCTGGATGGTTTGTTGTCGTATTTGGTGTGTCGGTGTGTATGTGGGAAATCTCAAGATGATTAGATTTTGGGCGAAGTGTTTTGCATAATTAACGAGAAAAGTGTAAAAATGTGTTAGATTGTATGCTCATACTATGCTTTCTGGTTGCGACGTGTGGGCTGTATTGTTTCAGGGGATATTGACACGGGTAAATGGGTGCAAAGTTGGTCATGAGGGGTCATGAGGCAGGCAGGAAACGTCAGTTACTGCCAGGGACAAATTGGCTATCAGCCAGCTGTAGGGCAGATACAAGAGATAGACTTGCCCATATAGGCAGTAATGCTTTAAAGCACTAAAACAAGGGCTCAGAAAAGGATTCACCTTAATTGCAAGCCCCCAAAATTCTTATGCACCAGAAAGCCACATCTGTCTACTTTAGAATCATGCAAAGAAAATAGACAGTTGACCAGCTCGTTCTCTCGTAACAGCTGACAGACGAAAACAATCGTCAACTTTGACCTACTCCCAGCCTGGAAGAGTCCACTCGGAGCATGTGAAACCAAACCACAAAGATATCTCCTTACACCAATTAAAAGACTGAAACATACAAATTTTGACCAAAGTTGGATATACACGGCCTTATATGAGTAAGAACAGTCATTAATGCAGTGCCACAGCATGGGAATACCGAGCATGTCTGTGTGTCTGTTAGTGAACACGATAAGTCGAGAATTCTTGGAAGGATTGTCTTGGTATTTGGTATGTTGGTAGGTCTCGATGAAACCTGAAAATGATTAGATTTTGGGCCCTCTATCGGCTTGTTACGGTACTGCAGCGGAACTTCCTGTTATGATATCTCGTGTTGTGGACATGCTATGGAACTGATTTTTGAGTGGTAGATAGCTCGTTGGGCAGAGAGTAAGTGGTATAGGTTTGGGCCCCCTAGCAACTTTTTTGGAACTGCAGGGGTAGGTTTTGCTTCAGACTTTGAAAGGGAATAACTCAAGAAGGGCTTGATGGAAGGTCATGATTTTTTGCATGTACATAGCTTGAGCGATGATGTACATGATTGGATACTTATTATGCAAATCAGTAACTAATTTGCATAATTAATGAGGAAAGTTTATACATTCATCAATTTCCATGATAGGACTCGCAAACATGTGACATATGTAACTGAGGAAGAGAGAAATATTAATAGATATCAGCTATGCAAATGAGAACCTCATTTACATAATTAATGAGAAAATAATATAACTCGAGATGGGCTTGATGGATGGTCATGATTTTTGGTATGTAGATAGCTTATGTGATGCTTTGTATGATTGGATGATAATTATGCAAATCAGATTATAATTAATGAGGCAATTTTAAAAACCTGCTGTGTTCCATGATATGACTATTCAAATATGTGACATTTGTAACTGAGGAAGAGAGGAATGTCAATAGATAGAAATTATGCAAATGTAGGCCTAATTTGCATAATTCATGAGAAACTACTATCATTCCATACTAGTAAATAACGGCAATTTCATACTTGTTGCATTTAGAAGTTGTGTGAATGTGAACACCATTGAATCAAATTATGCTAATAAGGAGCTTATTTGCATTATTGATGAAAAATGTTAGCATAACCTTCTTTGTTAAGCTCATAATCATAACAAGGAGGTTTGGACAACTTATGTTATTTGGGTGAGGAGGATCAACTGGTATGATTTTTGATTGATGAAAAACACTCCTAATACGTCAGTCATAAAGGTCAAAATCATTTAGCGAAGGTATGAGGTCGTAGAACTCTTGTTAATTGTACAGTTCTGCAGAAGGACCGTAACTATCTTTGATATATCATCCTTATCATGTGTTTAACTGCCTCTCCTCAGCAGACTTAACAGCAACTACTTGTGACACGACCATCAAAGACTTCTTGGTGAAAACCTCCCTTCATGACAAAATGCGACCCTTGCTTGGACCTTTGACCTCCGAACTGTCCCTGGCCTGTGATTGGTCGACCCACAGTGGCAGCCAGTACGATCCTCACCAGCCCAAACTGAATGCTGGGATACATCTGGGCATTGTGAGGGTGTTTTTTGGACAGGAACATCTGAACTGTGCCCAGTTGATGACTGAGCATGTGCAGGAGTTTGTAGCCGAGATGACAGGAAAGACAAAGGTGGGCTTCTTCACTCAGTAGGGGCTACATACTGATACAGACAGTGTGACTGATACTGTATAATCATTATGGCAACCTTTGTAAATGTCTGTCTGTGTTTTCCATATTATGTACTCAGAGTGACAGGAAGTAAAGGTCAGAGTTGCCAGAGTGACAGGAAGTAAAGGTCAGAGTTGCCAGAGTGACAGATAGTAAAGGTCAGAGTTGACAGAGTGACAGGAAGTAAAGGTCAGAGTTGCCAGAGTGACAGGAAGTAAAGGCTAGAGTTGCCAGAGTGACGGGAAGTAAAGGTCAGAGTTGCCAGTGACAGGAAATAAAGGTCAAAGTTGCCAGAGTGACAAATACTAAGGTCAGAGTTGACAGAGTGACAGGAAGTGGAGTTCAGAGTTGCCAGAATTAGTAATTTAGCAACCTTTTGTGAAAACTGACAGAGTGACATTCCAGGGATCAAATGAAAGCAAATAATGATGGAACGTAGCTAATTTTCCCAGTTCTAGGCTGTAATTGTAAATTATGGGAAACACCGTAACAGTAACAAATAGATGTTGGGGGAAAATTCATTCAATATGTTGCATCACCTGTCTTTTTCTGGTACAGAATTTGAAGAGGCCAGAGCCAGATGTACCGCCAACCACAACAGAGGCTGACAAGCCTCCAGTTGTCATGGATACTGTTGCCAAGGATACTGTCATCAGCTCAAGAGATGACCTTAGAGTGGGAACATTCCAGTACATTTCAAACAGAGGTAGATGAAGATTTTTGACAGAACTCCAAAAACTGTACATGTACCTGGGCAGTCCCATTCATATTCACCACTTGTGACTTCTCCACATATATGCAATGTGATTTTAATGACCTGCTCTCTTGACTTATGGTGTCATAAGGCATACTATTAGTCATTTCCTATAACTACCTCATAGATCACCTCATTTGCTTAGCTCACTCGATGGTTTATTTAGTGGCTATAGAAACTGACCAAACCTTATGACACCATATATTTTTAACCTAGAGACAGGTCATTAACCCTTTTGAAAATATGCAGATCTTGATGAAGAATGAACATCGAATTACCTACTTATGTATCAAATTGCTATTTTTTTTTTTACATTTCCTGCAGATGGGGGGGAGAGATTGCCCAGTCCTGGACAGATTGTGTTTACTAAGGAGAGGCGCGGCCATCCCGGCACGATGGCGTGGTGTTACCACAAGCCCCGCGTGCTGACGTACGTCCACGTCACGCCTGTGCCCTTCCACACCATGGACGACCCCGACATCAGCTTCACAGAGCTGGAGGAATTTGTAGAGGTCTGTGGAAAGATTCTGTCTTTCAAAGTTCAACTTGAAGGGACTGTACTGGGGATGACTCTAATCTGACACCATGTCTGGCAGTCACAGACTAAAGAACATAGAATTTTAACTCATGTTTTTAGAGAAAGTTTGTTTTGTGGATTTTTTTCTGAGTACAGTTGTACATGTAGTTTGAAATAGAAACATTACATAGTCCAGGATAATTTTACTTACATTATAAAACTTTTCTACATCAGTACTAGCATTGATCACAATTGGCAATTTAACATCAACCAATGAGAGAATAGCAGTTTGACCAGAAAGAGTAGTTGCATGTCAGTCAAATATTTGCCTTTGAATTTTTTTATTTGATATTTTGATGGAGGTGGCTAAGGCTGCCAAATGGCTAAGAGTATAACCCACTATAGGCTTAATTTCTTTGGATGTACACGTAGCTGTATCTTTAACTGTATCTTGATTGTTAACCAGGCCAGGCATGCCTTAGTATTCATATGAGTTTTACGGAATTTATACGATCCACTACTAAGAAACTTGCAAATTTTACGGAATACTTACGATCCTTTCTATCAGTAAGACTCATTTGATTTCCGGAAAATTTGTAAAGTTATAAAGCATTTGAATTCTGTATAATGCTTAATGAATACTTTGGCACCCCTCATAACTCTCACTCAAGATTTTGATATATTATCTATGTTATAACATTGTTTGTTGTCCCAGGTGCCATGTTCTCTTCAATACTGGGATGAGGTCAGAAAGGCCTTTGTCCTGTTCCACAAGTTCAAACTGTCAGCCAGCAGGTCGTACCATGTCAGGTTTGCTGACATCGCCATGGCAACAGCCAATCAGGTGGTGGCAGCCCAACTGTGGCAGGTGGTGGTGCATTCTGGAACAGAAGCTCAGGGAGAAACAGAGTAAGTAAAGTTTAATGTCTTGACAAAAGATTCTGTCTCTCTGTGCATGGTGCTTTTCAGCAAAGATATGTAATGAACACGTTTTGTGCCAGAACAATCTTGCCTTTTTGGCTAGTAGATAGCTGCCTTAATTTTTGTAGCAATTTCTAATGAAATAGACTGATTCCATAGCCCTAACTACCTCTGTCAAAACATAGAAATTCAAAATGAATGCATAAAAATACAAAAAAAAATTATTTACATGCAGTTACATTTGCATTGGTCAAATTGCTCATTGCCATGCTATCATTGGTTGAATTGGTAATGTGATTATCATCTGATTCATATGATGGACAGTCAGGATCGGTCTATATAACAGTCATTTGCTGCTATGTTAATTTGTAACTTAGTATCTGTGCATATTCAATGTATTATTCATGCATTGGAATGAACACTACTGGTCTGCTTTTTTTCTGGTGTCTCATTGGTTGAATAAGTAACTGCCATGCTACCATTGGTCAAACTGCTAAATGCCATTTTCTCATTTTCTGAACTGCTAATCAACATGGTATCATTGGTTGAACTGCTAATTGCCATGCTCTCATTGGTTGAGCTGCTAATTGTGATGCACAGTTTTGCTGATTGCTTGCTGTGTGGCTAAACCTTCCCATCATCCCTCCATGCAAGCTTTGTGTTTGTTTCCGGAAGTGGTGACGCGTGTCCAGCGGAGGACGAAAGCGACCCCCTCCTGTCCCCGATGGCGTTGGCCGCCTGTATGCGAGTTGACTCGTGTTTTGCGCCGAAGTTCGTGCCGGCCGTGTCAGCGTCGTTGTCAGCAAATGCCATACAGATCAGCGTCAGTAACCATATGGAGCATCTTGGGAAAGGTAAAGATGAGGTTTTCTTAAGTTTGTTAACTGTAAATCGTGAAATTTTTGTGCTGGTTTTATTTTCATGGTGACCTCTCCACCATTGATTTATGACAACACAAACGTGCGTTTTCACTGTATTACTACAGAATTGTTTCAGCCATCAATCCAAAACACAGATAAATTCTCTTTTTCTCTCCTACTGCGAATTAAAACCACCACAAAAGTAAAAAGAATATGGTATTCAGTATAGCTAACTCTTTTCAAGTTGAAATGTGTGGTTGCTATCCTCCCTTTTTCTATCAATTTTCTTGGCAAATTATATCTAATTTACTTTTACAACAATGGATCCTTGAAGTTCTTGTATTACTTTTCAATGCAAAAGACAAGATACCATAAACTCAAGACAGCATATACAAACTTTGCATACAATGTATTGTTGGGATAATGCTTAACTTATTTATGTCTTCCTACAATGACAGGTCCTATTGGAAAGATGCAGCCTTTTACATTTGATGACTCCATGCCGACTGATCAGGAGTTTCTGGTGGTCTCTCTGGAGAAACCACTTCTTCACTTCAAACACTGGCATGGGGAGAGAGACTGGTCATCCGTACAGGTCAGTTTGTTATACATGGCATGTGTTAGGGCTAGGCCTGTGTTGGAAGTTTAAGCACTACCTAGTATTCAGCACCAAGGACATTATCATGTGTGGGGCAGGCTGAATGGACTAAATGATAAGTTGAGGCATTCTTTTTTTAGCACCATTAAACTATCACATAATATGCATATTAATATTTGACATTTCTGGTCTGCAGTCAATTGCGTTGACTTAATAACAAAGGTTCGAAGACCTCCATGAAATATTTAGAAGTTCTTGTATGTCCTGCATAGTTCATTGATAGTGAAAAATTATAATGATTAACATTACATGTATCAATGGATCACTTCTTGTCACCTTGTCAGACAAACAAACAGACACACCAAAACAATGCCTCTGTCATTTTAGATAATATGATTATCTATTATGCGTGAAGGACATCAACATTGGGTAAATAGAAGTTGGCAAGGTAGTCTTGTGGTCAAGGTTGTTGACTTACAACCCAAGAGTTATGGCTTTGAAGCCCTAGCAGTTCAAGTTCATGAATTACTGAAAATCCATTTAAGTTTGCGTGGATTTATTTCGCGCTAAGGGGAAAATTGAGTGTCCGCTGTGCTTTTAAGTTTGCGGCAGTGCTATAGTCACATACTGCTACAGTATTGGACAAAAACCATAAAACCACCGCAAACATTTCTGCATTTACAGTACTTTGTATTCAGCACCAAGGACACAACCGTTAATCTATGGGGAGGCTGAATGCGATATGCATTGTATAAAAATTATCTAATGTTTTATATCATTGGAAGTTGAGACATTCTGGTCACTTGATCCCAAGGTTGGCCTCCGTCGTTTCAGATGGTGACGTAAAGCCAGCCGCCTGGTATATAAAGGTGCTTCAGGTATTCAAACATCAAACATAAAAGAAGCCAACACAAGAATAGTGGGGGGGATCCGGTGTACTTGGTCATACTTTTGGCGTAGCAAAGCTGCATTGCACCACCAAGCTTCTTGAAAAGGCATCATGCTTCATCTTAGATGACGATAACAGCAGCTGCTTTACCTTTTTACCTTTGCCCTCCCCTTTTAATCCATTACACACAACTAGATGGAAGGATCTGTCGGCACAGATGTATTGGAGTACAGAAACTTGACTATGCAGCCTTTGGTCGAACCATTCAAGCTACAGGGCGAGCTCATGTACAGAAAGGAAGCTTGTGTGGTAAGTATCTTATTTCTGAAACTTTGCCCATCTTAGATAGAGTTACACCGTTTTGTATGAGAGGCCAAAATATTCTATGTACACATGTATTCTAAATTTCTAGTGTAAGAATTACATTGAATCTTAGAGGCTGAATTTAGTTTTTTTTCCTATTTAAGTGTAAAAGACTGGCATTTTGTATGGCTGAATTGTGTTGAATTTTGCTAAGTAACAAATTTCATAGATAACCCCATAAGATTTTATATACTCATACATTATATTGTCAGTGAAAAGTTTTTAATGATGCTGAACAATATTAAAAATTTCATATGTCCGGCCTTTTTTGAATGACCAGTCAATTGCTTTGGTTTCAGACACACGTTGACACCAGAGTTTCGACAGATCCGATTCACATGCGGGTAGCCCAGGGTACAGTCCACACACTGACCATGGCTCAGCGACTATGGGCACAGGTAATGAATTCTATAAAAGTATGGCCAATTTACGTTCAAGGATATACAGTTACTGTAGATCTGGAAACTTACACAGCGGTTTCATTTGTGTGTTCTTCACGGTGACTCCACCACTGTGAATTCATGACACCACAAATGTGTCTCCTTTGTATGACTACTGTGCTACCGAATTATTTAACCCTCCCTTTTCCTTCTATAGTGAAATAAAAAAATTATGAAAATAAATGAATTTACAGGTAATGTAGTCAGAATGCAAGTTTTCATCCCAACGTTCTGTTTTCATGTTGTAGCTTTTGCTAAGTATCTGATTTCCGTGAGCCAAGAAAATCAACTAGACTTGAATTGGCATGACCAGTAAAAATCAACACCAATGGCATTTCTGTGCCAAAAATTGCCGCAAGCATGTTAAAGAACCCACCACACTTAACCGGTGCGTTATGCTTTAAGGCAGTGTATTGGTTACACAATTGAAACAAGACAATGCACATTTTATCAGTCATATTCTCGTATTCTTCCTTCCAGAATTTCTCCCCCACAAAGACAGAGGATGAACGGCTCCTCCTCAACTACTTCCTGATCTGTAACGACACCCAGGAGACCATCCGATTTGGTCAGGTGGACACGGACGAGAACATCATCCTGTGCAGCCGGCGCATGCACGGTTACAGCTGGCGCACACACAAACAAGTCCAGGTTGGCGGGGTTCGTAACTTACAGTGTATAAATGTCAGGGGAAAGGTGGAAGTACTAGTAGCAACTCACAGTGTATAAACGTCATGGGAACAGGCGCATGCACGGTTACAGCTGGCGAACACACAAACAAGTGCAGGTTGGCGGGGTTCGTAACTCACAGTGTATAAATGTCAGGGGAACAGGTGGAAGTACTAGTAGCAACTCACAGTGTGTACACGTCATGGAAAAAGGTGGAAGTACATGTAGCATCTCACAGTGTATAAACGTCAGGGCAAATGTAATGGTGGAAGGTAGCATCAGAGACTTTCTTTTGATTCATTGTATCATTAGATATGTAGGAAATCCAAGAAAAAATAATGAAAATGAGAAAAAAAAATCAAGTACTACCTAGTATTCAGCACCAATGACACAACCATTTACCTATTTTGGATCAGGTGGTTGTAGCATCACAGACTTTATTTTGATTCATTGCATCATCAAATTTATAGGAAATCCAACAAAAAATGGACAAACCTGGTACCGTGGTTAACTCTAATAGGCGTAGTCTAGAGGTATAACTGGAAAATGGTACAAATTTGTCTGAAAGTACCAAGTTTGGCACACATATCCTTGACAAAGACTGGAGTTGGACAGTGGAATATTTGAGTAAGTCCAATTTTTGTGTTGGCAATTACAGTTCAACTTTGATTCAGAATGACTTCTAACAGCACAGATGAACTTTCAAGACATTAGTGAAGATGAAAAATTTCATGCTGGAACTTTTCCAGATGCTGCACGTGTGTTTTGAGGGGTGGGGAAACTGGCGTTGGTCTGAGCCGTTCAACATCGACACCCCAGGGGCGTTCGTGCGGACCATCCAGCATCAGGGGCACACAACCTCGCTGATTGTCAAGGTGCAACCAATCACACCTCTGCAGAAAAAGGTCAAGAGTTTGGTTCAAATACTTTAGGGTCTTGTTACATGTGACCATTGAGTACTTCTGGAGCCAATTATTCATCATTTGTCCATGATAACACCATGCTCAAGTTGAATCTGATTTTGAAAAAAAAAAGAAATATATGTCGCAGGAAATCATTTTACAAAGCATCATACATGTATGTCCACAAAATACTAGATACTTCTATTAATACCATATTAGACTGACTACACATCATTATATTAAGAAACGGTACTAATTTTCAGATATTTAAGACAATTATTCATAGACAACCATTTTCCATTCTCCATATACATGTAGATCACCTTCTGCGGTAGACAAGTCTTCACCAACCACTTGTCCAAAGACCTTCAGCTCGAGATAGTCCAAGTGCGGAAATCCCAGCCTGCTTTGCCTCGGGACTTGACCTGTGACCTCCCCGCCAGGACCACGCTGCCGTCCTTCGTTCTGGAGGACGACATGATCCGGGGAGTCCGACTCAGGGCCCAGGGAGAATTTACCGTTTGGTCAGGGGAGGTCGACGTGGGGTCAACAAAACAGAAGGAGACGTCTCATGTACAGGTAAGATCTGGTCTTTCATTTGTTTGTTTCGTTATACTGGTAAACAGCCTTTGGGCATAACGCATTAGTTTTGACCAGTAAGTATGCTGTAAGATGAGAACTGACCATCCTTTGCACGACCTGGTTCCTGCTCGAAGACACTCTGCCACAGGAAGAACACTGAGGAACAGTCACAACATCACTGTTCCCTATGCCAAAACTAAGAGATTGCAGCAATCCTTCCTGCATTGCGCCATCAGACTGTACAATACCTTACCTTCTGGGTCCTGAACATTCAGTTTCCATGTACCTCGCATTGTATCTCGCATGACTTGACTTGAAGTAATATTGTGAATTATTTTGACAACTTTGTATTTGTCTTTGTGCAATAATAAAATGGTGATGATTTTAATGAAGACTGTAACAAATGGTACTCAATTCAGAGGGAATGCAGTTGTGCTCTCTCTGCTTATGTACAACTGAAGAAGAAATGAGTAATAAGCAATGAACAAAACTAAACTTGTAAACTTGTAAGATCAAACTGTATGGTTTTATCAATTTACACACTGGGAAGGGCCCCTACTCTTTTTGTGGGGCGGGATCTTTAACATGCTCAAGATGTGACTATCTTCAAACACTGGACCACTTCTTTACATCCCATCTGAGAGGATATCTTTAACCAAAGATGGTATTCATTTACAACAAAATAGAGTGAGGAAATAGGTGTACAGCGCCTTTCTAATAAGAATACAATAAATGATCAATGTGTATATACCTTCTAATTTTGTTCCCTAGATCTCTTGTGAGGATGGCAGTGTGTTACAGGTCCTGTGTACAGTCTACAACCTCCAGCCTTCCACGCCCCAACACATGCCGGCATGGGCTCTGCCTGGACAGAGAGTGGTCAGTCTCACACTTATCTATTTAATAAACTCCTCCATAGAAATGGATGGCATGGCAAAACAGGTGTACCCCCACAGGGGTCACCTTTTCAAGGCCGCCATGCCACTTGTTTGTTTGTTTTGATTATTTTCTCAAAATCCTAGACAGTGCATTTAAATTTAGCTCTGGGAAGAAGTAGCGTTAGTTTCTTTTGGAACTGCAGAGGGCGCTTCAAGTGTAGACTTCAAATCAGGATAAGTCAAGAAGGGATGACTGAATTTTCATGTGTAGATGTAACTTGGATGAAGACCAATGTATTTGTATGTTGTTTATGCAAATTGGGACTTGATTTGCATAATGAATAAGGAAAATTTATTTCATAATTTAATCCATTCTGTGTTGATGTCTACAGATTGTGCTGAGCCCCGTGTTTGTGGTGCGGAGTTGGATCCCCGGGCCCCTGCTCATGAACCTGGAGACGAGAAACCTCGGTGAGAGACACCAGTACCAGGTCATGGGAAAGGGCAAAGGTCATGACCTCTACAACATCGAACCTGAACTCTCACATCATGTCACCTTCCAGTTTGGGTGAGCAACATCTATAATTATCTATGAAAGACATTGATGAAGGTTAGACATCCAGGTAGTAAGATACACCAAAAATAGTTACTCAAGCAACTGGATAAAATTTTGAAACAGTCAGACGTTTCAGACAGCATCCGCAGTCACTGACGAAAGACAGCGGATGCTGTCTGAAACATCTGACTGTTTCAAAATTTTATTTGTCAATGAGTAACTATTTTTGGTGTATCTATGAAAGAGTTTTAAGATGCTTCAGAAAGATGTTTCCTTGGAGCAACTGTAGATGAATCTTGTACTTTGATACAGTACTTTTCTTCAGATTCTGAAGTGGTTTTTAGTTTTGAGTACATATTTCACGTCAGTCCGTGAAAAGGAAGGTATTGTTTTTGGTGTATTTCTACATGCTAGCCTACTATAGTATAATTAATAGTCTGTTGCCTTATTGGAGCCGATGGGGAAATGCATAAACAGAATCAGCGAAAAAGTCACAATAATGAATATAACAATCCAAAAAATTTCATGATACATCAAGAACCTAGGATTTCTTGATTTCTTTATTTCCAGTGTTCATTTCTGTAACTATTTCATATTTTCTCCATATAGGAAGAATGGTGAGCCATCCAGCCCCACCATCCGCCTGAACTCAGAGCTGATCGCTGAGGTGGACAGGAAACCCTCCCCACCCACAGTGGAGTCACTCTGCAGCATCGCAGAAGGGAGTGAGGAGGATGTGGGGGAAGGCTGGCCGTTCTCTGGTCTTCTACATGCTGCAAAAGAGTAAGAATTGTATAGCCAAACTTTCCCGGCATAGTGTGTGTGTGTGCTTGTGTGTGTGTGTTTGTGCATGTGTGTATGCATGTGTGCGATGTTTCTAGAAAGCATGAAAACAGTCCCACCCAAATTTACATACTATTAGTCAAGACCTCAGCTAACCAATCATTTTGCCCAACCATCATACACTTATTTGCAGTCCCCATTGGGCTTTCATAGCTCAGTCAACAACCAAGATGTAAAACGTTTGCTCCATATTTTTGTTTTTGTTGTGTATACCTTTCTCATTGTATTAAAAAAATAAATACTATTATATTGGGTAAAGTTTTGAATCAAGAGATGTTTAAATTTAATCAAATTCACAATGCCAAGTTGTTGAAACAAAATTACTACTGTAACAGTTGCCTTTTCAGGGTTCAGCTTTGCTAATATTTAAGTGAATGCCTCATCTTTCTTCAACAGTGATACAAACCAGGATCTAGCGGTGTTCCAGCCAACCACAGAGCTGAAAGTCACCTTTGCGGAGCACTCGCCGTACGTAGACACCCTCCTGCTGAACGTGGCGCCCTGGTGCCTGCTGGGAAACGACACGATGATCGATCTCGTGCTGGTGTTGGCCGGTGGGGAGGCCTTGGATTTGCCTGCGGGCCAGGCTATTGCACCTCCAAAATTCAGGGTAAGAACTGGTTTTGAACTTGTCATTTTTACAAACTTTTTGTGTGAGTACCACTTATTGATAACATTCAATTTGTTAGTACATTGTACATGGACACATAGACTTTGAGTAGGACTAACAAGAAACTTTGAAAAACACAAAAGGACCAACAAACAACACGTTTTTGGCCCTAATTACAACATTGCCATTTCCTTTTTTCTCTTTTTCTATAATAGCATGGGTAGATGGTAAATTTGCTGACGAGTGTAGCAATTGCAAATTCTCACTTTTATGAAAAATCAGCAATGCAAGCTCTGGTTGCTTGATGCTAGGAATTCTTTGTTTTTTTTGTATACTGTAATGCAAAAATGTTCATGGTGGTTTAATGTTTGCAGTTTTTGCGGTGAACTCTTTACCACAAACTCTTTACCACTGCAAAAATCCATTCCATTGTGTGACTATTATGCTACTATTGTTTCAAACACGAGCTCAAACCCATCGCAAACTCTCCATTTTCTCCCTACCACAAAATTAAATCCCTGTGAACATTTCTGCATTTACAGTAAGTGAAAAATTTCTGAAAATGCTTGTCATCACTGCATTCCCAATATTTCAAAACCAGCATCACTCTCCCTACAGGGAGAGTTTTGTATCAGTGTGAAGCTTCCTTCATCAGCTGATGACGACACGTCGAGCCTGCCCCAGTCCCTCCCTATCCTACTGGAGACAGAGGACGTGTCTCCCAGCGCCAAGTATGGAGAGAGACTCATCATGCCACAGGAGGGGCTAGGGCTTCTCAACATTGTCATACCAGCATCACAGCTAGGGGGCGCCACTAAGGTTGGACTGGCATTGAATCTATAGCATATTTCATATTCATTATTTTGATGAAAAATCAAAATATTTTACTTACACTGGACATGTCTCCAGGGACACGAGCAGTTCTATAGAATTATGAGAACATCAGCAAAATCTGCATTATTCTGGAACATCAGACAGAATTTTGGCAAATTGTATACAATATAGAATAAAAGGACTGGTGTTTCCCTTCTACAGTAGTTATTGGTATTCTGCATCATGATGCAACATCATCAGATGATGTTTTCGACAAAGATTTAAACTTTTACACAACAAAAAGAGTTTGCTATTATGGGGAGCTTTTGAGACCAACTCTGCCTCTTCATGCATCTGGTTAAGTCAGATCTCGTCTTGGAGTTCTCTTTTCATGTGACTTGATGTTTATTGTCACAGGACAAAACAAAGTCAAATCAGATAATTTTATTGTATTTCCAGAAAGAATTCTTAAAGTTTCCTGGATTTGTTTGAATGTCTTTCCGGATTTATAGTACTGTTGCAGTATTCACTGAACAGTATGTCAAGTTTTGTGTCCAGAACTTGAACTTCCTCCCTCTTCCCACAGGTGTGTTCCCTGTGCGTGTCCTCTAGTGTCCAACATGGTATCCAGGTGCTTTGTCTTCAGGAGAGAATGTTCCTGGCTAACCTGAGCTCACGTCCCCTCAGGGTGCAGGCTCTCACTGCTGATGCAGAGGACAGGAAGGTCAGTAGAACTGTTGCTGTAATCACTGTGTAGATGGTGTGTTCAGCACCAAGGATATGTGTGTGTACAGATTGTGTTGTGCACATGGTGTAGTCAGCACCAAGGACAGGTTTATGTACAGATTGTGTTGTGTACCAGTGTCCTGTATGTTTGTGTAGATGGTGTGATCAGCACCAAGGACAGGTTTGTGTGCAGATTGTGTTGTGCACCAGTGTCCTGTATGTTTGTGTAGATGGTGTGATCAGCACCAAGGACAGGTTTGTGTGCAGATTGTGTTGTGCACCAGTGTCCTGTATGTTTGTGTAGATGGTGTGTTCAGCACCAAGGACAGGTTTGAGTACAGATATCCAACATTGTGCAATATCTCCTGTCCCTTAATATGTCAATCAAAGATTCACAACAGTGCTAGCTGTGGTCAGTGCAGCATAAGTTCAAACCATGTTGCCCTATATATTTTCTATTCCCATAGACTTCCATATTATAATACATGTGTCATAATGAAGCTATAGGAAATGCACCAAGGTGATTCATTCTATGTTGAGCACATTTACCCTAAATCTGCTAATTTTTTCAGTTACAAACAAAGTTGAGCTAGCTAGAAGGGAATGTTCCGAAGCTGTAAACATGTATTCATGCAACCCTTTACATGTTGGATAGGTACTCTTTTAGGGTACCCACTCGGAGTAATGAATACATGAATGAGACCCTAAGTATAAAGTTTCACAATAGAGCAGTATTGAACCTGCAGGTCAAATAACACCTTTCATCATAATCCATCTAATGTAGGGAGGTCTTCAGGATCAGGAACTCCAGACCATTGAGGTCGCCATGGCAACATCATCCAAGAACAAGGACACCATGACACCCATAGCATTATGGGATGCCATTGGAACTGACCAATCAGAGAGCAGTAAAGATGCCAGATGGTTTGACAGAGGGGTGCAGTACATGAGGTTCTCTCTGGCCAATCAGGAGAGTGCTTGCACGCCAGAAGGTGAGTTTGGTGGCTGATACACTCTGTATGATTGGTCAGTTTTTAGACTGAAACATAGCCTAATCCATCACACATTAATAATCCACTGGCTGTCTTCTTTGTACAATTATTTACATAATATTTTATACTCAAAACAAATCTATTTGCAAGTTTCCATAACTTTCAACTGCAACATTATCAAAATTCTGACATTTAAGACTTTTGCAGGGGTTTTGTGTTCGTCGTTTTTGTTGTGACCTCTTCACTGCAAACTCAAAACCACCACAAAATTTTGTTGTTGTTTCTGCCTGCCAACCCCTTTGTCTAAGTGCTACATGTACGTACTATACATTGTACAGTATCATGATGTCTTGGAGATAAATATTCTTTTCATCTGTAGCACCCTTATAATCATCCAGTTGCTAGTATAGTGGTTTAAAATGCGTTTTACAATATCAATTCTCCCTTTTTGATACATTTCAGGAAATCCTAAACATGAGATCTGGAGTCCAGCGTACAGACTCGGTTCCTTCCTGAGATATTCCCTCCCTGTTCCTGACTGGGCGTCTGACGGGACGTGCCGTTCTGTTGCCATGGTAACGACGGTTAACGAGTCGCAGGGCCAGCTGTACGTGGTGGTCGATGAAGACCCATGTCCCAGGTTCATCCTCCACAATAACTGCCACTGGATGCTGCACTTTGGAGAGGCAGCAACAGAGGAACAGAAACTAGGTGACTATTGTATACTCTAAATTCATTCACTTTGTAATAGACTTGATTTCGTGTTTTTGCATTGTTTTAGTTTGGCGGTCGAAAATTTTCTGTAGTACATGTACATTGCAATTGCATATTCACTGTGTCATGATTTGCGGTTGAGAGGTCACTACTAAACCTGCAAAAATAAAACTTCTGTGAACATTTCAAGATTCATTGTATCAGCAGTAAATTTGGCCTAGAATCTGAAAATTAGGCATAAACTTTTGAATATCTACAATGTGTCAATATATTTGAAAAGTTAGCTCTCATTATCAAATTCATCATCGTTAGCAAAGAAATCTGCTTGGTCCATTTTGCAAGAATGCTTTGTAAAAATGCAACAAAACTGTAGGAAACTCATCATATGCCCAGAAATTGCCAGATTTTTTAAATCAATTTTGTAAAACCCTTTGCCTGTAAGCACAAAGGATCTATGATTTTAAGCAAAATCTATCCAATTTTTCTAAAAGTACAGAAAACAAGTCATATGCCCAGAAATGTCAAGATTTATTTATAGCTTTGGTAAAGTCTGTGTCTGTTTTTGTCTCTATTAGATGGCATTCCAGTCAAGGAGGAGCTAACACTGTCTGGAGTTCCCACAATTCCCCCTAACAGCAGCACCTGCTATTACCCAGAGTCCCTTGCTGCATCCTTCCCAGAATTCACCGAGGCGTCAAACGTCAGCAGCCATGTTCACATCCGTCTCGCTGGCGAGTACTACGGAGCCGAGTGGAGCGAGGACGAAGGTTTTCTATTCGAAGGTCTTCTCTGGACCCAAGCCCTTGATATCTGTGAGAGAAAGGAGCACCAGATTGGGCTCCCAGGATTCGGAGAGGTGCGTGTCCGAATCAGCAGCATGGGAACGTGCAAACATGTTTACATCGACCCTGTGAAGAGAGAAGAAGTGGGCAGTGACCTTGAGTTTGTGGAGTTTGACGACGTGTCAGAAGAAGTGAAAGATGGAAAGATCGATAAAACGCTGTCCAAACACACCGTTTCACTAAGTGCCAAGCAAGGACATTCCCTTGAAATGAACAAAACTGTTCCCTCTAGCACGCTTGCCTTGCAGGGTGGCGTTTTCATTTCAGAAGCGTGTTTGATTCTTGTGGACGAGGTTTCAAACCCATCGCTAGCCACAGAGCTGTTACGAATGACAGCCGACAAGTGCTACCTTGCCTTCCACCCTGTAAGTACAAACATGGAAACATCAGAGGAACTGCTTCAAGTGTGTGCATGGAGAATACAGGTAGACAATCAAATCTTCCACAGGGGCAACTATGACTTTGCAGTGTTGCTATGTCCAGAAAACAAAGAAGAAGAAGGACTACAGCCAAGGAAAATGTGGTCCATCGAAAAGACCGCTGACTTCTGGGCGTACCACAGTATGGTCGTCGCCAAAGTCGGTTTACACAGAACGTTGTCCGACAACAAAATGGCGGTCGGGTCTGTGAAGCTTACGCAACGACCCGTGACAGTTTACATCGAGGACACCTTCATCTATGACATCCTCAACCTGATTGGTTCGTTTTCCATCCCCGCTGCATCAGACAGCACGAATCGGCCAATGAGGACGCACGTACTACCCCGAGAAGTTAAGGAAGCAGCAACTTCTCTGATTGGCCCAGTGAGCATACCAGAACTGACGATAGAAGAGATGACGATGCTCGTGAGCGTGCATGCCTCGATGAAAGTGTTCATTTCCTCCGACCACACACGTTTGACATTCAAGAACTTCTCCCGCGCTCCCGTCTTCACTGTATCCAGGAACCTGGTCCAAGACCTGGCCTTACACTATGGGTCTGGGGCCCTTTTCAGAGCAGGTATGTATTGACACATATCTAAGCCAGATCATTAAGTTCCACAAATCAGTTTTACTCCATAAGTAATATGTTTAATATTCAAGTACAGATTCTCAGAATAAGCTCAAAGGTATTGAAGCAAGCAGAATATCAGACTTTTTTTCTGTCTAAATAATTTGCTTATCTGTGAGGACACAATGTCTTTGTAGTATCAATAATAAGTACATAAGCAGATAGCAACACATTGTTGTACACAAAAGTGTTTGTACCTAGCTGTCTGTCACCTTCCACAAGAAAATTAGATAATTCATTCATTCATTCATTTAAGTACTGACTGGCCATGGTTTGCACTGCAGCTAGGTGTTGCTGCTGCAGTGTAAGGAATGCACAAGAATTGCCAAGTTTGTAGTCTTCTCATCTCTGTTCATGGATATAGAAGATTTCCTGATCCATACAGCCTCCTTAATCTATTGAGTGCATTTGTTGTCCTCTCTGTCTATCACCTCGGCCCCGTCCCAGTCTGTTCTACAAAAATAAGGAAGGTGGCAGGTGGTCACCAAAACATTGGCTTAGAAATATCTCATTGGTTGCGTACGATCATCGGAGATATTTGAAAACTTTCAGACTCTATTTTAGGCCATTTATATACAATAATTTTTATGTACTCAGAATTATTGAGTGTTATTTTAGTCAATGTCTTATTCAATTGTATTGTTTTTGTCAGCAGAGCTAGCCCTTTGTAATGGCCACAGGCTAATTGGGCAGTCCTGGCTGTGTGTTCTGAACAGCCAAACCAGTAGATAACAAAAATGATTTAAAAACCTGTTAAAACTATTACAGGTTGGGTGCTTGGTTCCTTGGATATCCTGGGCAGCCCTGCCAGTCTGCTGGGGAGTTTCAGCAGCGGGATATCCGACTTCTTCCGACTGCCGTACGAAGGCCTGACCAGAGGACCGGGGGCGTTTGTGTCGGGGGTTACCAAGGGGGCCTCCTCGCTGGTCAGACATGTGTCAGCAGGTAGGTACTAAACATACAGCAATGAATTTGTATTTCTGAAACCGTAGATTGAGATTTATTGAAATCAACTTGCATGTTACATTTGCATGATAACATGAAATCTATTGATGGTAACATTAAAATCATTTCTTACACAATATCTTGATCTTGAGATTACAAGCAATTACACATATTACAAGTGAACAAGCATGTTGAAAGCTTTAAAATGAATTATCGCTATGTCATTCGAAAGCAAGCTAGGTAAAATTGAAGCCTACTACAGTTACATGATATTAGTCTAAGATTAGCTCTTATTAGGGCTGTGCACCTAGTTTAGGAGCACTGTCATAGACTATTGGTGCACAACACAATCTCTAGACACCTGTCCTTGGTGCTGAACACACCATCTACACAAACATACAGGACACTGGTGCACAATACAATCTGTACATAAAACATTTACAGGTAACAGCATATATCATAGGACTTATTCGATACCAGTTTTTGGCCAAGCTTCAGGAGCAAGCCTAATAGTATATTTTACATTGTAACCGTGATGATGATAACGACAATGTCATTGCTTTTTCCTTGACACCACCCAGGTACGTTGACATCTATCGTGAACCTAGCCAATAGCATCTCGCGTAACATGGACCGGTTGTCGCTGGACCAGGACCACGCCCACAGGAACCAGGAGTGGCGGCGCCGGCTGCCTGCGGGAGTCACCACCGGTCTGGTCCAGGGGCTGTCCGGGCTGGGACTCAGTCTGCTGGGTAGGGAGGATAATATGATGTATAATTATTATGATTATTACAGTAAATTTTGTTGCATTTATGAAGGTTAGACATCCAATTAAAAACATTTTGTACTATTAAAAGACAATTCAATCTCTAAAAGTACAACTGGATAGTGGCATCGTGTTGGCGATACAGTTTTGGTGTTTGTCCTGATTTCAAATCTCTTTGTATGCCGCAGATGTTGTGCCCTTAGAAAAGGCACTTAGCACAGCTTTCTTCACTCCATTCACACATCTCTTGTGTAGGTTAATGTGTGTATGTAACTCTTTGAACATTAGATATCCCATTAAAAAGATTAAGATCACGACACTTACTAATTATAACTTTCATTCTGAATCCACATTTCTACCAAGATTTGAGGATGTCTTGTTGATGCCTAGACCTTATCAAGGTACAATGAACAATCCTGATCCTTCCATCCTTTGCAGGCGCAATAGCAGGTGTGGTGGACCAACCGATCCAGAGTATCCAGTTTGCCATGGACAGTTCGGAGAAGACGGTGACCCAGCGAGCCACCGGGGTCATCTCGGGGGTCGGGAAGGGCCTGGTGGGCGTGGTGGCGAAACCGATCGGAGGAGCGGCGGAGTTCGTGGCACAGACAGGACAAGGTAGATTTTGAAGCGTTGACTGTGCACTCATTAAATGAAAGTATTATGTATAATGCTATTAAGACTTGGTGTACATTGAAAATGCTTTTAAGAACAAAATGCAGATTATAGGAATGATTAGGGTTGTTGACCTAGGATCTAATGTAAAACAAAGAAACAGACAAAAGGAGGTCCCATGTCCAAATAGTTTTTGACATTTTTTGATGGTTTATCCCCAGGAATTCTCCAGGGGGCAGGCCTGACCCACCTCCCGAGACCCAGGTGTACTCCCAACATGCGAGAGGCCTGTGACGCTGAGAATGGACAAGTCAAATATACGTGGTAAGATGTGACTCTACAGATGAGACTCAAACATAATCTAAATACATGTAACTGTTTGTAGATTTCTTTCATTTGTCTTCTGTGTACTGTAATGCCATTTGATATTGCAGTAGGTAATTTTAACAATTGGGGAAAGCTAGTTCACGGCATCTAATTTTAACGGTGGGAACAAGCATCACTGTCTCAAGTGTTAGTAATCAAAAATTTGCAATGATGAAATTTTAGCGGTTGACTATAGTAACCATTAAAGTAGCTAAAATTAAGTTACCGTTTACAAATCAAGAATTACAGTACTTTGCAAATAACGTCAAACATAATAATCCCAAACTTCACTGCTAATATAATTCAAAAAGTTACCGAAAGTTGTGTTGGCCATCTGTTTTAGTAGTGATGGTTTCATTTTTTTGAATCATTTATCAGTGTCAGTAGCACAACAAATTTTGTTTGAATTCCAGGAAAATGCTGCAGGTATTGTCTCTCCCTGACATCTGCGTGCACCTGCCAGGCTCCATGGTGACACCTGCTGGACAGCTGCACCCGGTCGTCCTGCTCTTGACACCCCTGGTAAGGGCTGTCTCTCCTCTTGTGCTTTACTTAGTTTTTAAAAAAATTAAAATCCTCCCACACCATAAGGTGTATAGGGCAGTGCCCATATCCGTATCATAGCCCTGGGCCACACTGTGGTGGAATCACTGCAGCAGGGGGCTAGTCCACTGGCAGTGGAGTGTGTTTAACTTCCATACTGTTTCAGAAGTATGTACCATTTTTATTAAGTCTTTGGTATGACTCAATGCACCTCTTGTCCAAGTAATTTGAACCAGATGTGGCTAGTAACAGAAGCGCAGACCGCTACACCACCGCTTTACTTAGTGCCTGTCTTCATTCATTCGATCAAGGAGTCTGTTACATGTAATTTATTAACAGAGCACATGTACCTCAGAAAAGACTCTCAGTTATTGGTTTGACTTTGGCTTAGGTTTTCAAAGCTTTTATTAGAAAATATTGGGACAAATCTCCTAGGAGCTAGAAGCTTTCTGTCAAACTACAATGTAATGTTTTTGTCATTCAGTGTAGGGTAGACTTGAATGACCAAATGTGCAGGAAAATGTGCTGAATGAAGTGTTTATTATTATTTCTGTTATTATCATGAAGTCATGCATGAATGGGCCCACAGCAGGACAGGTGGAGGGCTTATGGGGCTTTTAGACAATGATGATATGAACAGTGAGAAGTCATTTTGTTTGCCTTCTGTTTTAGGTGTTGTTTGTTGTGAGTGTCGCTGATGACACCCAGCAGCAGGCCTTCTCCATCCTGGACATTGAGGTCAAAAGGTCATCACATGACCCAGGGTCAATCAAGGTCAAGGTCAGCCCACAGAAGGCACCGACTGCCAGAGAGGTCAGTCTTTGCGAAACAGCAATGGAAAAATTCAAATGCATATTCTATTATTCTCTGATCACAAAATATACAGACACATTCTTCACAGTGCTTGCATGAGAGAAAAATCGTTTTAAATGTAATATAGTGTTAGTTCGGAATTACATGTTATATTGTTTTTGAAATATTACCTGATATCACCATTTATTGTTTTAGCTAATAATATAGATGAAAATATGCTAGCCAACAATCAGATAGATTTCTTTGTTTTAAGAAATGATTATACTTGCATGCTTTTGGCAAAGCTTCAGGAGCAAGCCTAGATTTTTAAAATAATGGAATACATATATTATAATACATGTACATTGTAAATCCTTCCTTCCCTATTAAGCATTGGAACATTTTATCATTGAAATATTTCCACAGAAGGAAGAACAAAAGGAGAGAGTGTCAGAGTTCATCGACATGACCCTTGGCCTCCCTAACACCAGCCCTAGCAACGCTGAATCAGACACGCCTAGCGACGTGTCAGCTGTGCCCAGCCCTGACTTCCCAGCAACATGCTACAAGTTTGAACTGCAGGAACAGTACAGGGATCTGTTTGTGTCCATGTTTCAACAAGCTAAAAAGAAGGCTCAAGGAAAGGGCTTCTACTAAGGCCCTGTTGATTCATTATTATGGATGACGTCCCAAAACTGATGGGAAAAAAATGAAAAAAAAATTACTTCATTATGAAATATAAATGGTCAGCAGGGTTGAACAAATGACAAAATACATAGCATTGTACATGTATTCCAAACAATTATAGATTCTTCATTTTTGTTCTTTCACATCTTCTTCTTTCACAATTGACTTTGGCATTCTGCGACAGCCGTATCTGTTTTCCGGTATTTTTTTTTCAATTTACGACATATATTTGCTCAATATTTGTAAAAGTTACAGTATGGTCAAAGTTTTGTGAGAATTAGACAATCCTGCATTTTGAAAGGGAAACATTTCAGAAATGTAAGATTTTGGTCAGGAAAGGGATGCATATACTAGCCTTTTACTTTTCATGTATTCCTCACCATGTCTTCCTAATGTATTTCTAGTGCATTCTAAATGCCTGCATAACACAAGTGAATTCAAAGTAGGTACTGAATGATTGTACAGCACTGAATGTATACATAATATATTGAACGTATTGGGGATACTAAAATGCTGCATATGTAAATATATGTATTTTACTTTCTAGAATATTTCATATTGGCATTTCTTAAGAAAATATCTAGGGGATAGGTCAGAAGACGTAAGTTCTATGTACACATAAACACAGAATACAAACCTCTTAAGACTCTTATCGAGAATTAAGTGTATATGCTGTTATATGTTCTGAAATGGTGAATAGTCTTCAAGTAACCTGTACTGGTGTGTTGCACACGCTTTAGAAACTTACTTATGATATTCAGTGCAAATACGAGACCAAAGTGCCTTACAGTGTTGCATGTATCATTGCTATTTGATCAGATATGCTATTTGTAGAATAAAGAGATTTCTAGTTATAAATAAAGTAACTCTGTGTTCTTTGTCAATGAAAGCTATTAGTACACAGCTATGTCTCTGTAGAAGTAGTTTAGTTTAGTCAAGGAGGTTAAAATTTTTAACCTCCTTGGTTTAATTTATTTGTTCGCACATATATAAACATAAAAGAAATGAAATAATCGAAAATATTTAAAAGAAACTTGCCGAATGAGAAAAGAGGCCCACAGTGCTTATAAGAAATTCTCCATTAACATAACAAATATTAATAACTATACAATTGTGATATATAGACTAACGAACAAAGGTATAACAAATGATGAAATAAACATAAGAACAAATATATAACAAAAGATTGATTACTAATGATATATTACAGATTAAACGTAAAAAATTATCGAAGACCAGAAATGATACAGTACTAAATAATACAGTACTGCAATATGATGATGCCATAATATTAAGGAGTTGTTGAGGTTTGAAAGAAGATGATTTCGAAGATTACATTTGAAAGTTATTAGAGAGGTAAAGTTCTTTAGGGAGTCTGGTATAGCCATTCAAAAGACTAAAGAAATACATTACTAAGACTGGAAACTTTATTAATACTATACGCTGTACAAGTAGTAAGACATGTGTACTGTAGAGTGAAGGATGGAGATATCACTGCACGAAATGGCCACGTATCCTGACGGATCCGACGTATCCGGAATCGGGCCTCATGGCGTTTCCGAGCGAATCCGGAAAAATCCCAGTTCACTGCTCGGATACTGAGGTGCCCGCAGATCCGACCAATTCCGACGCCGTATTCCTCTGGATCCGTGATGCGCCTCGGATACCCGAAAATATTTGTGCGGATCCCTCGTTTTTTTTAATATTTGGAATGTTCGGATTGTTTGTCTGTCGGTAGTTGTTTCGGATCCTGACGAATAAATACACACGGCACGGCATGATCTCATTTCCTGACGAATCCAGCAGATCCGGAATTATGCATCATAGCACACACGGAACGTTTCCGATTGAATCCGATGCACCTCAGATCCGACAATTCCGGCGCCGTATACGTCTGGATCCTTCATACGTTTCGGGTACAGATACGGAACGTTTCCGAGCAAATTCAGACAAATACCAGGTACAGCTCAGATCCGGCAATTCCGACGCCGTATACGTCTGGATCCGTGATGCGCCTCGGACACCTGAGGATATTTGCGCGGATCCTTCGTTTTCAGATATTTGTCAATATGGCAGAGATAATCGGATTGTTTGTTTGTCGGTAGTTGCTTCGGATCCTAACCAACAAATACACACTGCACGGCATGATCTCAGATCCTGAAAAATCCAGCGGATCCGCAATCGTGCATCATAGCAGATACGGAACGTTTCCGATTGGATCCGATGCACCTCAGATCCAACAATTCCGACAAATCCTGACGTTTCCGGAATACGGATTCGTGTCCAATCTCCCACAAGACACTGCGTGTCATGACGTCAGGCGCGAGAAACGGTTTTGTCGGTGAACAGCACGGAGACAATAACGGCGTTTCATCACTCTCTGTGCTTAACATGGCATCGTCAGAGTCTACCATGGTCGACCAGTGATTTTTAGTGACTTGAGAGTCGAAGGGGATTCGGTGTAAACTCAAACGCGCGGCATTGCGAAGTAGTCTTCTTCGTGCATGCAATATTCGTCGCCCCCCTCCCCCTTGTAAAGTTGGTAGGGAGTCGATTCATCATTTAGAGGGACTGCCCTTTGGTAAGTACAAATTGGAAAATTCCTGTTTCTAACTAGTTTGAACGTCAGTTATCCTCCTATTGTGGCTTGACATATCATCGCATTTGCATGCCATTAAGAATTGTCCAGTCGACCTGCACTTCTACACCGTTAGGATCTAGGAAATTTATAGCTTTCAATTTGTTCGTTCTTGCCAATGGTCAACAGACATTTGTGTCTGGTTAACGTTTCAGATACAACATAGCAAGCGGTTGAAGGAAAGATAATTAAAGATATCCTGTAACGGAAGAGAATGTCATAAGTATTTGTCCCACAAAGGTCCCACAGTTTGTGGATAGTGAGCTGGGACTTATGTGGAGGTAGTAGTGTGTTTCAGTGATTATTGCATTAAGTTGTAGCTGTACATGTTTGATCAATATCATATTCAAGTTATGAATGTAAGTTTTACGTATTCAATTAAACGATGCCAGAATCATTTTTTACAAATGTGATTATGTGATATGTTTAATATTTGTCATTGATTCCCTTTATATATACATCCTATACAGCATCGGCAGATACTTCCTTCACAAATGCAGCACATGATGTGAGGACCTTAGCTTGGCTTGGAACAAAGCAATCAGCTGTCAGATGCTCAGAGTACCTCAGGCTCCTTCGGTAAGGCTTAAGTCCATCATCGGTACACTTCAATGTTAGCTGAGACAGGCATGATGGATACCCATTGTCCCTTGTTTTTTGTTAGCTGCTGTGATGAAACGAAGCCCATCGCAGCAAGGAGGTTATATAGTCTATATAACCTCCTTGATCACAGTTATGTCAAAATCATGTGACATGTTACTTAAATACTAAGTATGTCAATTGATATTTATTCATCATTTGGTTTTATCATATAGGAACTGGTTCATCACAAGATGAACTCCAAGCTGAGTCCAACATGCTAGATACAGAAGAAATCAGCCTTGCCTGTACCTTACCAAGAGTGCATGGAAGAAGTGAACTCAGATGTAGTCATAGAATGGGAAGAGGACGATTATACACATGCAGTTCCACGGCATATACTACTTACGTGTAAAATGTGGCGTGTCATCATGGGAGTTTTTCAGACAGTACTAGTATAATGTTACTTTGAAGTTTCTATTTTCAACCTCTGTATTTGAAATTATTTGTATCTGATATCTTTTAGACGAAGAACTGGCCACAAATAAGGCTTTCATTACTTTAGTAGAATATGTAGAACATGTAGAAATTGTTGGTCCAAGTGCACTATACGGCAGTAAATATTACCACCATGATGTGATGGTTGTTAATTGTAATACATTTTATAACAATTGTGCTTACACAACCCCAATTTACCGACATTAACCTGCATATGCAGAGGTGCTTTGAGTAGGTGGATGTCCCTCGGCCTGTCTTAAACGGAATGGATTATTTAGCCACATAGAACTTCCGTATTGTATTTGATAGTTTTTGAACTTAGAAATGCATATATGTTGAAATATGAAATGATGTTACATTCAGGCTTTCCCAAAACTTCCTGTCATTGAATAATAATGTTTTGGGTATCGTTAAATTAAGAATGCACGCGTATTTATGAATAATCAACCATTCTATCAAACTTTGTGTGTTTGATTTGTACATATTCGTGGCAAATACAAACATATTCAGAGTCACAATATGTCAAAGATTGTAGAAAGTCTGTATGTTGGATCAGTCTGTATCCGTGGCAAATACATACTGTACGTATCTGTCAGGATCTTGGGCAATTTCGTGCAATGTACGGCCCGATATCCGTCGAAAATTCCTATTTTTGTATTCCTCCGGATCTGAGGTTCCGGATCACAGTCCGCTTGTATCCGTCAGTATCCGCAATTTTCTTTTAAAAAATACAGAAAACTTCCTGTACGTATCCGTCAGGATCTCTGGCATTTCCGTACAGTGTACGGCTCCGTATCCGTCGAAAATACCTTATTTTCGGATTCCTCCGGAAATATTCCCAAACCGGTGCGGAAATTTTCGGATCCGTTAGGTTGGATTCGTCAGTATCCGTCAGTATCCGCCAAAAATACAGAAAATCCCTGTACGCATCCGTCAGGATCTGTGGCATTTCCGTACAGTGTACGGCTCCGTATTCGTCGAAAATACCTTACTTTCGGATTCTTCCGGAAATATTCCATATCCCAGTGCGCATTTAGTCGGATCCGTCAGGTTGGATCCGCCTGTATCCGTCAGTATCCGCCAAAAATACAGAACATTTCCTGTTCGTATCCGTCAGGATCGGTGGCATTTCCGTGCAGTGTACGGCTCCGTATTCGTCGAAAATACCTTACTTTCGGATTCTTCCGGAAATATTCCATATACCGGTGCGGAAATTGTCGGATATCTTACACGAATCCGCATGTATCCGTCAGTATCCGTCAGTATCCGACAAAAATACAGAAAAATACCGGTACGTATACGCCGGGAAACGAGGCCATTTCGTGCAGTGTATAGTGTGTTTGAAAACGTGTTCTATCTCTTAGAAGAAAGTTGTGGCGTTTGACGATTTCTCCATCGCAAAGACTGATTGTAAAGTCGTAAACATGAAAACAAAATATGATAGATATGAATGAAAGAAGATGAAATTGGCTAGTCAGCTCTACATTCTGCGTCTATGTATGGTACACACGAATGTATGCAGAAGTTATATTTCTATTGCCGCAACTTTCTATTGCCGCAACTTTCAGAACAAACGCTACAAACTGTTGTGCTGTACATGTCTAGAGTAATGGTATACTGTTCGATACAATTAAAAGCACGCAACGAAGTTTTGCTAACGTCATGTAATATCGTTAAATCGTCTGAAGTGTCTAACGTTATCTGTGGAATATTGTGTAAAAAATGTACTAGACAAAAAAGTCAATATCATCCGAACGCTTTTATATCATGTCGAGTCGTTATATAGACACTGCGCGAAAAGGGTCCATTTCCGGACAAATCCGATATTGACACATCACTAGGCATGTTACATATTCGGACCGTTTCCAAGTACTCAAATCGATACCTTACATATTCGGAAATATTTGGATTCAAGAAATATTTCCTAGCAAATTCGGATAAATACAACTTTTTTATTTTTCCGGATACTGTTCAGGGTCGTATCGTAATTCTGGATACGTGTTTCTTTATGTATACGGAGATATCTGTTGTTAAGATTCTTCGGCAATCCATGTTGTATTCTGACTCTGCCGTGACAGGTCAGATATCCGGGAATATATTGACTCCGAAAATGTTGCTATTCATTTCCGGACAAATCCAAAGTTTGACACATCACTGGGCATGTCAAATATACGGACCATTTCCAAGTACTTATTTCGACACCTGAAATATCCGGAAATATTGTGATTCAATAAATCATTCCTAGCAAATCCGGATAAATACAGTCTTTTTTATCTTATTTACCGGATTCTTGACAAGTTCGTATCATAACTCCGGATACGTATTTCGTTATTTATACAGAGACATCTGTTGTCAAGCGCGAAAGCGGTCTATTTCTGGACAAAATCCGAAATTTGACACATAACTGGACATACCAAGTATTCTGAACGTTTTCGGACATTTTGTCTATACATAACATTTACGGAAATCAGGAATTGTTTCGTTGCAGATCAAGCAAAATATGACTTAGGATATTTGCGGATACCGTACATGGCAGTTTCATTACTCCGAATGCGTGTTTCTTTATATACACGAAGATATCTATTGACTTTGTACAACTTTGACACACTATACATATCCGATAATATTCGAATCCAAAACAGTTGCTATCCAGAATATCCGGAATATCCGGAATATTCGGAATATCCGGAATATCCGGAATATCCGGAATATCCGGAATATCCGGAATATTCGGAATATCCGGAATATCCGGAATATCCGGAATATCCGGAATATCCGGAATATTCGGAATATCCGGAATATCCGGAATTTCCGGAATATCCGGAATATCCGGAATATCCGGAATATCCGGAATATCCGGAATATCCGGAATATCCGGAATATCCGGAATATCCGGAATATTCGGAATATCCGGAATATCCGGAATATCCGGAATATCCGGAATATCCGGAATATCCGGAATATCCGGAATTTCCGGAATATCCGGAATATCTGGAATATCCGGAATATCCGGAATATCCGGAATATCCGGAATATCCGGAATTTCCGGAAGATTTGGAAGATTTGGAAGATTCGGAAGATTCGGAAGATTTGGAAGATTTGGAATTTCCGGAAGATTTGGATTTTCTGGAATTCTTTTTTAGATTTCAAGAACTACCAGAAACCCGAAGTTGTGTATTTGCTGATGGATTCGATAGTTTCAAGCACGGAGACAAAAAGCTCCTCCTAGAGGCAACATATATTATTGCACCGACCGCATCTTGGTCATGATACGCGCAAATACGTCCGGAAATCTAAGTGTCCCACAATGCCCTTCTGCTATGGATTGTCATTTCCGGACTTATTTCCGCACAACTGTTTTGATTCTGGTAATTTTCGGAGTCCGGGACGCCTTCAGATAACATGCTTCGTATACGGACAAAAGATAAACCAAGATATTTCCTGGACACAAAATGAACAATTCCGGAATCGGAATATTTCCCGATATGCTGTGTCGAAACTCCTGTTTGGAAACTGTCCGAATACGCGGCACGTTCAACATTCAGATTTGCCTGGAATCTTTCATTTATCACAGAGAACGAAATATATTGCGTAAACGGAACATCATCATCATCATCATCATCATCATCATCACCCCCAGCAACTGGCAGAAGTTAGGATGACGTCACCCCTAAGTTCAAACAACATGGTATTTCTTACTTCTGCCAACTTCTGCCACCCCCGGCCGCTGGCAGAAGTTAGGATGACGTCACTCCTAACTTCGGACAACATCGGATTTCTTCTAATGGCTGTCGGAAAATCCCGAAGTTATATATGACGTAACCTGATTTCAACTTCTGCCACTTCACCCTGATACTGGACATGCATGGGACGATTGGATAAAACCTCGGAGAAAAAGACAACCGGCAAGGCTGAACTGATCAAGGATATCATGATCTGGACCTTTGACTCTCCGCCAGCCAACCTGGTGCAGGGAGTGACCAAACTTTTCGGCGGAATAACACAAAAACCGATGTTAGGTTCATCTCAAACAACACAAATGCGACCAAGCGTGGCAATCAGCACAAAGCATACTAAAACCGTTGGAGGAGAAGACAGCTGAGATGGTCAATTCAACTGTCCTTTTTCGCTTGCTGTCACCACAGAGGGAGACATTGTAGTGGCTGATCTTGAAAATTCACGCCTGCAGTTTCTGGACAAAAACGGCTCCTTTAAGAATAAGGTCAGTTTGGGGTTCCGAAACCAGGACATGTAGAGGCCCTGACAAACGGTGAGCTGTTGGTGACGGGTGACAGAAACAAGATTCACGTACTGGACAAACAGAGGAAGGAGACACGTGTCATCCAGGTGACAGGGGTTGCAGCCGCAGGTCAAATAAAAAATCTGCAAAGTATCGCTGTTGACAGTTTGGGACGTATCATAGTCGCTCTAGAGTACCAGGCATGTACTTGTACTCAGTCCCAGTGGTGACTTCATGCTGAAGCTCGGGGACAAAGGTCAAGGTCAGCAGCGGTTACAGTGCCTTCTCTATGTGGCCGTCAACAGCAGCAACCAAATCATCGTCAGTGACTTTAAAAACCACAACATGAAGATATTCAACTCCGACGGTCATTATCTTTTCACGATCGCGTCAAACTGGCCGAGACCTCGTCAGCTGCTACATCCTTGCAGTGTCACCACGGACAGCGAGGACAACTTAGCTTATCCTTTTCTTCTACCATGTATGTTTACACAATGTACTGTACATATTTCACTGTATATGTCACTTAGATGTTAGTTAGGTTTGTGTTAAACGACCTGTATCTAGCCCCTCGGGGCACGAACATACAATAAAGGTCTTCAATCATCATCATCATTATCGTGGCAGACTTTGGTAACCATCGCGTTTCCCTGTTCAGTCGGGACGGCACATTCCTCAGGCACGTGCTAACAAAGGAGGAACACGGGCTGAACTTCCCATGGGGACTGGCGATGACTCTCGACGGACATTTTGTTGTTTCTGAAAACAGTTATCCTCAACATTGGGTCAAGTTTTTCCAGTAAAACGATGACTGAAAGGAAGTCTGTTAACATTTCTTCTATTCTATGTAAAATTTTCTTTGTTATTTTCTTGATAGATATCTTTGTAACCATTAATAGAGTTATGCTTTAACATGCATCGATACGATAACATTACATTCATTCGTACATGTTCAATCTTTTGTAAATCTTTACTTCGAGTTCGATGCCTTACTTGACCCCAAGGGCTGTCCATCATTAAAACATCATGAGCATAGCGCGTCAAAAACACGAGATATGAAAACCAAACGTTCTGCTGTAGTACCCCAAACACCCACTAGAAGGTCTACAACCAAACTTTCTTTCTCTTTGCCGACACCTACACACATACCAAATATCATACATATCTATATACAGCTTCTTGAGTTAAGAAAGTAAAACAAAATCAAGTCCATGCATATGGGCATAGGGAATGCACCGGTACAATTTGAATGTTTTCAGAGCGATCGCAATAAATCCCTCCGCTCCTGGGATGTCGCCCAAAAGGACACTTAAGTTTCTTTATCACCTCTGTGTAGCTTTAAACAGAATAACCCTTAGCCGTTTTAACAGAATAATCCTTAGCCTAAGGCTATTGGCAGGATGATCCTGTCAGCAGTAGAAATGTTTGCACTGCAGACAGCATCATCCTGCCAGCAGTGCAGATTTTTCCGCTGCTGGCAGGGCGATCTTGTCAGCAGTGCAAAAATTTCTACTGCTGACAGGATCATCCTGCCAATAGCCCTTTCCTAATCCTTATGATTCAGTCCACTTTCTGCGATAGCGCTAGCGACATGAGCACTTTTATTCCAGTGAAAAGTATCCTATGTTTATGTATTACCATCTATTTTATTTGAAGATCATCTGACGTCGAAATAAATACCATATTTGGTACGGTGGTAAACAAAACCAAAGCTTGGCCAATCACAACACCTTTGACATGACTATTCAGATATAACATCTAACCATATTCCCCCACGTAGGCAAAATCTACAGCTATCCCTCCAGACTAATGCATATCATTAGCGAAATATCTTATTTGTACGACGCCCCTACCTGCACATTCGTAGTACCCTGGACGGACACCTAAGAGGTAGAGTGAGCGAGATGTCCCGGCTGTTACGTTCCCCACCCTCGGGGTCGACTGCCTGTGTCCTGGGGATCGCCTTGTTGATGTTCCTCCCTGCGTTCACCACCCCCGGGGAAGCTACCGACACTGGAGAAAGGTATTTTTCTTTCTTTTTCAGGGGGTTTAGAAAACATCACGTCTGACTCGTTGTTACGGAATCGTTGGCATAGCTGAAAATGGCACGCTTTTTGAAACTAAACGGGTTAAGTATAGATTTAAGTTCTACATTGCAGTGAGAGAAAATTGATCGGTTTGGTATGTTGTAGTGGTTGTCTCCATAAAACGTCTTTGCGTTTTGTGTCGGAAGAGCTCAAAATGTGCCCGGTGTTCTTTCCGTAATTTGTCGACATATCTATTGTCGGTTTCAGCCGTGGAAATTTTAAGACAAGAATCACAATCTTAGTCGTCTGAGGCTACAATTAAAATGCGTTTAGATACCCGCTTCTGTTGGGGTTGGTTAAAGCAGTGTTTAATACAAGTGTCCATTGCCTTGCTTTTAGCTATTTTTGAGAGCGCCTAAAAACAATCGAACCTCGTACTGAATATTCATAATAGCTGCTTAACTGATTACAAAATCTCCCTGCTTCAGTTTCTTCTCGCAAAATCTACTTTGTCAGCAGGAAAATTTCGTACTGAATACTTTGTTGTGACTGGTTGTGTGAGTTGCATTTTGGAAGGAAGTTATAAATTTTTAAAAAAACTCATATTTTATACGTCATGTAAGTCCTTCCTATAGCTTAATATGTGAGGGACCTTGATTCATCTGTTTCATCTCAATCAATCTCCAAGAAGATCTATCGATGGCAAGGCCAACAAGTATCCAATAGGCCTATTCTCAGAATTCTGAGCATTCTCAGTATTGAATACTGATTTGCCCTTTGGATATACTGCTTGGCGATTATTATGTTATATATCAGCAAAACATTGTGTCCTCCTGCGAAATCTATCCGTTCCCTATATACATACATGAGTTTGATTCTAGTTGTTTTATGTCAACTGATCGTCACACACAAGCCTTGCACATCTCGATCCAAGCGGCATTACAAAGCATATTAGCTTATCAAAAGTATATCATATCAACTAGTGCAATTCTGCTATAGTTCTCTTGAAAACAACTTTAGATCTAGAATTTCAGGAATCCTTGCAAAAATGGCTTGATACATTTACAAGTTGGTTTGTCATTGTGCGGTAGATCTTATAAGCTAAATATGTCTGTTGTCATGGCAACAACGTAAAGAATAAACATGATGGATTGTCCGGACGTGACGTCACAGCTTGTAAGCATCCAACATGGCGGCTAGTCATTTATAGAAAGCATAATATGTTATTCTATGAACAAGCATGGAGTGGCAAAATGAAGGCATATTGATGTGAAAAACAGCAAATTGTTCAGCGCCTTTTTTCAAATAAAATAATAACAAATCTTTTGTCGCCTGTGAAGGCTGAAGTCCTTGAAAGGTTCAACACGTCATAGTCACGTGATTTCAAATACCCAAATAAAGTCCAATATTTTGTGTCAGCACTTAAAATAAATATCTTTTCGATATTTATATTTATACGGTCATAGTTATAAATACAAATATCCTTGTGACATTTACATTTATATGATGTCCTTTTATTATTTTCAATAGAAATGGATTGGAATTTCGTAATCCTTGATTTCCGACCCTCTTTAATTCTGTACATGACCTACAGTACCAACGCGACCGCTAGTGACGCTTCTGGGATGACTGTCCTGCCCACCATCAGAGTCATCTCCGGAAACAAGGTAGCTGTTCTCTTGTTTCTTGTCATTAACAAAAATCTCGGCAGAGGCACAATATCTTATATGAAAGCGAGATATCTCGCACAAATCGTGACAAAGGTTTGGGGAGCCACATAGCTCCTGTTAGAACACCTTGCTTGATCTTTAGTCATTTGGATAACAAGTAAAACAAAATACTGTGGCACTAGGCTGAATGAAAGTTCTAAACGGGAACTATGTGGCTCCAGATGTCTTACTGAGGGATGACTGCGATGTGAAAGATGTCTGTTAGCTTGAGGAATGAATCCACTCTACTTCATGAGTAAAACAAAACATTGCAGAATACAAGAAGAATCTAGACTTCAGTCTATATTTGTGCTATATAATCTACAGTGCTCTGAGACAAGAGACAGAATACTCATCCGCATGCTTAAAAAGACATGTAGAACTGAAAGGAAGACGAAAACGAGACGTTCCGACATGTCCTTGGTGCTGAACCTGTTTCCCCTATGCGTATGTTTACAGTGTTCGCAGTTAAATTAAAACGTACAGCCCCCGTAACTCTTTCTTCACATATCTACGCCCTCTATTGGTCGAGGTGAAGGTGCAGGACGGCAAGAACATCACCTTCCAACCGGGCGACCCCAGCGGCACCATCTACTTCGGCGAAACCTGCATGGAAGACGTCGAGAAGGTAATAACCACTCACTAGCGCCCTCTAGCGATCAAAATACCCAATACAGCTGCTGTGGGCTAGTGATGACATTGACATGTTGCATCAACCCTGCATCTGTATATCCATCTATCGTCAGAGGATAACTCTGTTGCACAACATTGGGAACCGAAGGGCTGGGGTTTGATTCCCAGTGTTGCAAACTTTCAAGCATAATATTTTACTTACAGATTTTGTTTCACTTTTGTCATTTTACTTCTGCTTGGGGGTTATCAGTGGTTGTTTGTCCTTTCTTTCTTGGTTTGTTTGCATGCGTAATTTTTCATTATAAGTGAGCTGGTCACGTAAAGTTTTAATAAACCTATGCACGAAAATCTTGCCTCAAAGTCTTTTTGCTTTTGTGATGAATTATGGGTCATCATCATCATCATCTTCGAATTCGCCGCTTTTCGGTTCTTCCACTGAGCTCGAGGCGGGTCGTCATTTTTAGACTATGTTTAACGTTACTTCATTTAGAAAAGCATGATCACACACACCCACACTCACATGCACGCACGCACGCACACACACACACACACACATATTTAGGTATGCGTATTTATGTTTATTTCCTGTGCTTAGGTGACTGACCAAGTGTCCAGCAAAGTGAGGGAGCTGCATTCACTGGTCGGGCCAAACTCTAAAACCATGGCCATGGTAAGAATGAAAACAACCAGCCATTATGTTGCTATCCACTACTATAGGCTACATGATGATAGTATTTTGCATTGATATTGATTGTTTAATTGATAGATAGATAGATAGCTCTATATGTTTAGAGTGTGGTATTTAGTGTTCTTGTCAGGTTTGAAATTCGAATATTTTCCCGTTAGGTTGAAATTCTTCTTTTTTCTAAATTTTTCAGCTGACCGAAATGGAGAACAACCTGGAACAGCTGGGCCTTCCTCTGAAATCGTAAGACTGAGGACCGACTCCAGTCAGTATCCATGTGGAAAATGAGTTCCACTGTACACCATTCTCCTACGCAGAGCCTCAATTGCGGCCTAAGCACCTTGCCTTGTGGAGGCTCTGCTAAAAACCGGGTTGAGGTTTCCACTTTTTTGGATGAGGTCTCTAACCAGCCAATCAGAGAATTAGCTTTACCTGAACACAGTTACGCGATTCTCCGATTGGCTGACAGTTGGTCGGGACACTCCAACAAAAGTGGAAACCTCAGCCCGGCTTGGCGGAGCCTCCAAAAGGTATATGTTAGAGGCCACAGGCGAGGCTCTGTGTAGGAGAACGGTGTACGCTTTTCAAGTATGATTTTGAACAGAGTAAGCTCTGTCGTAGTGTGCGTCAGTTGGTTAGTTGAAGAGAGCTGACGAGAAGTAAATATTTCTCCCTAGAAATAAAATAATGAAATCCACGAGGAAGAAATAACATGGATAAATCCTGTCCTCAGTGACAGTTGTAAAGGTGGATCAGTCAATAATTTGTACTGATTAAACTGTTTCAAGGAGCCTCATGTTTGAAGAGTATTTTATGTCTTGGTGGGAGGGGGGCATGTTCTAGTCAGTTGCGGCCAGTATGTTGTTGCAGGTACGATTTTGAAATAGAAAGCTACTGTGTTGAGAGTTTCTTTATACAGCATGCTACCCAGGCCTGCGACACATGGCAAAAGCCTGACTGAAACATAAAAGTTCTTTGTAACACATCCAAAATGGTTTACCTGCCAATATTTCTGTAGTCCTGTTACTTTCCTCCAGGCTACAATGACTGGTTTTACTTCCCACTGATAAATCACATGGTTAAAGGTTGGACCAACATCCGATGCAGTGGGGTAGGGACCCCAAATCTAAAATGGTATCGTCCATCATGACGTCATCAATTCCTTTCTAACATTTGCTGGCAGCAACCTGTCATTCCCAATTCCAGTCCTCACGATTGTTCACATGCTAACTACGTGTTTTTGTACAACTATCCGAGACTAACATTCTTAACAATACTATCCCATCAGGCTCACCCCTGAGATGTCGCCAAAAACAATCAATACAATTGAGAATGACAATACTGTCTTTTCACTGTCATAAAAAGACAACCACACTTCTGCAGCATTATACTTTTAATCTCATACCAAACTGCTCTTAGAGGTAATACAGTATCTCTCTCTCTATCAGATACTTTCTGTACAATTGGATCTTCTAACAAAATAAACATCTTTCGCATCTCTGCTGTAGTATTGCCATCACAGTTTGACAGAATGTTGCATCTGAGAAAATTCTTTTATACGTTTCTTTTTCTGTCAGACCCCACAAATGAACTTTCCGAACTTTTCCTTAAAACCCTTAAGCTGCCAGGTTTTTTAGCCAAGTAAAAATCAAAAATGTTTGACCCCTGACCTCCCTCACGAAACCCGCGAAACACCCGGCGGCGCTAACTCCCCTAACTTCCCGGCTTCGCGCGCTACACGCACGCAAAGCTGTTTTATTCTGGGGAATACCCTATCCCGGTTATAACCGGGTCCAGCACACAAGGCATATTTCTCTATCCCTAGTTAAGTCGGGACTGGCAGCTTAAGGGTTATTAACAGTTACTTTGGATATGAATATCTTAATGTTGACATATGTTACAAGACATACCAATCTTCTTATGGCCCTTATCATTATGCAATGATAATAATGCTACCAATAAAAACTGAGTTTTTCAATGCTTGCCTGATATGATAAAGAGGTGGCTTTTGTAGCACGGTACAGTACCAGTATAATTTTGATTACCTCTACAATGAAAATTTAGACAATATCTGATGTAAATTTAGAAGCATTTTCTTTGATATTATACAACGTATGTTTCATATTTCAGTCTCTAAGGTAAGAGCAGATACAAGATAATGTATTCATAGGGTCTGACAGAAGAGAACAATTGATGCAATGTAAATATGAAATACCAGTTCTCTATATTCATTTAAATAACCAAATCTGAGCTGTCAAAACACTATATTCTTTAACCAGAATGCAAAAAAAGTCCAATGTTTAATAGCTGAGCATGGCTTCATGTCAGCAATTCAAGTTTCATCTGTTGAAGTTTGAATAGACATTTGGAGAAAAAAAGGTCCTCTGATTTTGGTTATTTGTTCACAGTCTTTCAGAAAATTCATTACCATAAGGGTGAATGGAGTTAAAATGAAACTACAGAGCACTATCCCATTGTTCCTATCACTCCTATGAAATAAGTTAACTCTTAAGAAGTAAATGTAAGGAAATTTTCAGTCAATGCTAATTCACTTGAGTATGGTGAAAGCAATATGGAAACTTTAACTGGTCCGGTAATATCAAATCAGTTCAGGGTTCCTATAAATTTCATTGAGGAAAAAAAATTACAAACAGGGCATATTCATATGTGAACATGCCATAAGTTCATGGAAAATAAATCCACAAAACTATAAATTGTGCCATTTCATGGCGTAATAGAATTTTTTCGTTTAAACCCTGAACTAAGTCAATACTGCCTGTGAAATGTCAACATCTTTTGGTCCAATCAGTCAAATGACTTTTTGCCTTTCTAATTTACATTCATTAATCAAGATTTATTCTCTTCCTCTTTGTCCTCAAAATTGGACTGGTTGTCTCCAACCTTTCTTTCTTTGCCATCTAGTGACTCCGTTGTTTGCTTATTTGTCTCTGTATCTTCATTATTTTGAGTGTCTATCTTATGAGATACTGAACTAGACTTTGTTTTGGATATACCTCCTCTTGTAGACTCTAACTCAGTTTTAAGTTTCCTCTTTTCTGAGAGTTTTTTGGGTGTGGTAGTCGTCTGTTGACCCTCTGTGGAATCCTTTTTTCTAGTTTTTGGCGAGGTATGTTTCACGGTAACTTGTTCTCTCAGTTTCCGTTTGCGCCTTGTCTCGACTCCCTGTTTGCCACCCCGAACCTGCCCCCTTGTGCTTGGAATGGGAACTGCAGTTGTACCGGTTTCCTCTTTGAAACCCACTTTTTTCTCACTGCTTTTTGCACATACTTCAGTCTCTTTTACAGAGTCCACCGTCGCACAGTTATTGCAATCCTTTTTCGTATTATCGGGTACAGGACTTGATCCTTTCCTCCCTGTTACCTCTTTGTTCTCCTCTATTCTAAGCTGATCTTCTGCTTTGGTAGACTCCCCTGCCTTGCCCTTTGTATCTTTGCCTTTTGAGGGTTCCCCTATCTTGTCTTGCTCACCTCCAATTTCCCCCTGACGAATAGATATCGTTGGCTGACTTGCAACAGATTGTGTACTTGCTTCACTCAAACTTTCCTGACCCTTTTCAGTGCTAGGACCAGGTATGGTTTCTACACTACTATCAGTTTGCTCCGATGTTGTTCGTTGTCGTTTGTTTTCTTCTTGTTCAAGCGCGGCTTGTCTGTTGCTGTTTCTCTCGTGCGTACTGATGTGATACTTGTACGACTCTTTGATGGCGTACTCCTTATCGCACCCCTCGTACGGACATTTGAAGTTCTTGACCCCGGAGTGTCGCGTCTGGATGTGTTTGGACACGTACCGCGCGCTCTTGAACGACCGTTTGCAGTGCGGACACGTGCGTGCGGCGAGGTCGCTGCTCTGTGGGCTGTAGCTTCCCGGACTGATGTTAGCTAGCACAGACGACGGTGGAGCACCGTGCACGTTGACCGAGCTCGGCGCGCCCGGGGAGATTGGAGACATGGGTGGTGCTGTAACGATAAAGGGAACGGACCCTTTTGTGAGTGAGATCATCTGGAGTCTATGTTGGGCCCCTGCTGTACTGGGCACCGCAGGGGACGGTGTTTGATGGAGTTGGGGGGGTACAGGCATGAGAAGTCCTGGTGCCGTCATTCGAGGTAAAATCTGAGGCTGCCCCGGCGTACCCGGATTTCGCTCCTGTGGAATCAGTAACGGCTGCATGGGTAACGTCGAAGACATGGAAACGGGGGTGCCAACAATCGTCGTTTTGCCGTCGGTCGCCATGACTTGCGGGACGATGGCAAGGGAGGGCTGCATGACGGCTCGTACGCCCGGCGAGTTCGTCGGCAGAGCAGGCTGGATGGGAATGTGAGTTTTGGCCAGCCGTGGAGACATGGGCTGCGCCTGGGCGTACATGATCCCCGGTAACTGCTGGAGGACTCCTCCCGACGTTTGCGGGAGGATGTAGTGTGTAGCTGGGGCCATGGACGTCGTGGAGATCTGAAGGGGCACCATGCCTGCAGGCACCCTCATCTGTGGGGCATACGCCTCCGTCTCTGATATTGTTCTTTCTCGGGTGAACCGCTCAAACAGGTGCTTCTCTCGCCCCAACTTTTCTGCCTCTGTCTCTGATATGCTTCTGATCCTTCCGCGAACAGCTGCCTCCTTGTTGGACCCTACAGTTGTCAGAGTTTCACTGGACAATTTGCGGCTTAGGGGACTAGTCTGAGACTTCAGATCACCATGATGAATCAGCTCCCTTCCTACTGTTCCCTCTGATGTTCCCACCCCCATGTCTCCTGCGTTCTTATGCAGACCAGTTGTCAAAGACCCAGGGCTGATCTGGACTGAGCTACTCCCGTCCAGCTGAAGAATACGTTCCTGTCTCTCCACTGCATAGGCATGTCCCTTGGACCGAAGGTGTTTGGCCAAGTGTCCCGGAATACGAAACGCCACCTTACACTCCTTGCACTTGAAGGGTCGCGGGTCGTTTGTGGAGTCGACGACTTCGACCTCGTTCCACTCCATGAACTGGGCGTCAGCCTCCACCTTGAGGTGGTGCGTCTGCGAGCGCTCGTGCTTACTGAGATGTCCCTTGGTTCGGAACGACACGGCGCACTCCTTACACGTGAAGGGGCGCTCCTCGACGTGGGCTCTCATGTGCTCTTTAAGCATGCGCCCCCACCGGAAGGCACGTTTGCATAGATGGCACGTGTGGATTTCTTCGACCTGCCCATCTTGTCTCACAACGACTTTTGCTTGGCTTGAATCACCACCCTCATACATGACTTCCTGAGTTTCCCCCTCCAAAAGCATTTCCCTCTCTGAGATCGACTGCGCGGCATCAACATCTTTCGTACTGCTGAGATGTTCTTGCTGTGGTGTGGCATCTGTTGTCCCTCTCCCTGATTGGCTGAGCTTTTCAGCTGTTTCAACTTCAACCTTTGGCTCTGTTGGTTCAACCTTGACCTGAACTTGTGTGTGGTGTACAATTAGGTCTGTTTGTCTGTCTGGTTCAGTTACAAAGTGAGGTACCGGCTTACACTGTGGATTGGTTGAAGGTGGCTTCATTTCCATAGCTTGTTCCTTTTGCAGAGCTTTTTCTTCAGCCACTATTACAGGTGCACTTGGCATGATTGTGTTTCCCCTTTCAGCAGGCAAACAAATTGGTACGACATCTTGTCTTTGAAGCGTTGCTGTCTTTCCCGCAGCCTTATGCCCAGGCAAGGGCTGGTTGGCTGAGATTATTTGAGAGGTCACGTAGCCATGCTTGTCCAGCAATGGTGGCGGGCTTAGCAACAACGGGCTAGGAAGGGGTGGGCCATGTGGGAACATCTTCTGGGGGGTTAGGACGGGGGGTAACGGAGACGAAACTTGCCACGTTGAAGAGTTTGGTTTCTCCGGCGTTCGCTGCTCTGGGGGCTGGGGAGGGGGTAGCTGGAAGCTTGTTGGTGGAATTACCGAAGTTTGTGGCTGTTTCAGAGACTGCGTTAACCCCCAAAACCCCATGCCCGGCTGAGTTGAACTAATCATCAGTGGTGGCGGAACAGTAGTCGGTTTGGCCCGCGGCTTCAAGGCTTCAGCCAGCAAGTCTAGTCTACCACTCTCCTGGCTTTTGGAGCCATCTTCTTTACCTTCAAGATCCCTCACAGTCTTCTGTATTGTCTTAGACAGCTCTTCCGGTGCAGGTAGACTAGCAGGGGGTGACGCCAGTGGGGTTGCGTTTTGGGACAAGCTGACCGACTTGCCATAGATGGTGCTCAAGCCAATACTGGACACAGATAGGGGATACATAGAGAACAGACCTGGAGCTTGAGTATTGGATGAGCTTAAAGCGACACTGCCATGAGATAAGCTCGTATCCCCGGCCTTGACCTCAACAACTTCTTCTTCCTCGTCTTCATCCTCGTTTTCGTTCTCGCTCTCCGTTTCTTCGTCCTCCGCAGAATCCGTCGTCTCCGCGTCCGAGAACTGGTGATCTTCGACTCCGGCGTCCTGCCCCGTACTGGAGGCGGTTTCCTCCCCGGTGTCATCTACCGCCCCATCCTCTACCGGTACGCCCGTCTCAAGACACTTCTTACTGTGTGCCTTGGACTTCATGTGCTTGGTCAGGTTGCCTTTGGTTTTGAAGGAGAAGTTACAATACTTGCAGTGGTAGGGCCTGACGTCGGTGTGGGTCCTGATGTGCTTCTTCAGCATGCTCGGTTTCTTGCAGCGAATGCCGCAGTCCTCACAGACGTACTTCCCCCGACCACGCCCTCTCACGTAAACGTAGTCCTCGTTCGATTTGTAACCGCCGTCGAAGATTTTCACTCTCAGTGGCTCATTCTTCGCCCTGATGGCCTCTTTCAGCTTTTTTCTGCTATCTGACACTTCACCCTCCGCCGTCGTTCCCTCGACTGCTTGAGTTACGGTCTCCTCTTTGGTTGGTTGCGGCGTTTGACCTTTAACCTGCAAGGCTTGCTGCGTCGCTTTTACCTTGTGTCGAGAGCTCCAGAAGCTGGACGGAGTCAGTATCCCGCCCCTTGGCTGTGTCGAATTCGCGATCGTCGTGATACCCCGCCAATACTTCCGTTTATTGACTTGTGAGTTGTACATGGACAGATTCCCACGGACATCGATGGAAGAGGGGACGATGTTCCACTTCGCGTACATGGAAATCGTCTGGTTCGACCCCTGCTCCAGGTGGATTGGTTGAGGCCTGTGGAGGGTACAGAACGTTAAGAGCGCAACGGGCTGCAAGCTGGCCATGACCTCGACAGTTTTGCCGAACTGGTCGGGTTTGATGGCGGCTCCTTGCATCTGCGCCCGGGCCATGGCCACCTTCTGCTGCCTCTGCCCCATCCCGATCCCCTGCATGGACGGGGAGACGAGAGAGCTCTGATTGGTCGGCACGGTCTGCCCGCCGAGCGGCACCGCCATCTGGACCAGCATCCTCTGCTGCCCTCCCGCGCCCGGCATGATGTTTGCCTTGATAATATTTCCGGTCTGCTCCAGTTTCATGCTCTGCATCTCCCTGGGTGGGGCTGGGGCAGGGACGTTGATGACGACGATATTCTCCTTCCCTCTTTCGAAGGTGACGTAGGGCACCCTGTGTCTTGTCGACGTGTTAGGGTCGGCCCTCGGAGGATTGTTTTGCCGGTCGTGATGGACTTCCTCTGGAGGGAGCGCTCTTGTTTGTGACGCCTTCCTGCTTTGTAAGATCTGATCTTCACTAGGTGACTTTTTCGACTGGATCTGTATGTTCGAATTTGAGGGCACAGCGTGCTGCTGTGAGTAAGGTTCGGCACCGTGTCCCGGCTGTGAATAAGGTTTGGCATTTTGTAACCCCAGTGTCGTCTGCTGAGAAAATTGCACAGCCAGTTGTCCTGTGTATGGTGTCAGCTGTCCAGGAGGACCCTGAACTCCTGCTGGCTTTCCTTGTTGCAATGTTTCGTCCTGTCGGTGTGCTGTGCTCTGAATAAACGATGCTGTATCTACCACTCCCTCCTTTGTATTTTGCATTGGATGGCTGAGAGGTTGGGACAGCGATTTCTTCTCCTGTGTCACAGAAACTCCTAGTGGTGAACCGAGCTGTCCAACATCCACTGCTCTGGTACGTTTGTCGTTTGCGGCTGGTAAAGAGTAGTGGTGGCCCGCAGCAGGGACTGTCACAACTTTGTCCAGTGTCACCGCCTGGTGTGACTGCTGGCCCGTGGGGTACGACGACAGACCGCTAGAAACCTTGTGTTCCCCTGTCCCGGCAGACTGGAGTGACTGAGTTGAAGCCATGGCTGTCGGAACGTGCCCTTTTTGTACTTGATCATCATTTTTGGGGCTGCTTTTCTTTTCTGAAAGAGGCTGTGCATGCTGTTCGGGTCTGACTGCAGAAGCCGATACTTCTTTGTCTCTTTCCGCCACCTGTGCTGAGGATGTAACTGTAGCATTAGGATCTGCTGCAGGAACATCTGATTTTGTCATGAATGCAGCTGGAGGATCCTTGATGTTTGCCAGGCGGTACAGACTCTGGAGCGGCTGTAAGACGTCACCTGATACTTTCTTCACATCAGCAGCTGCCACCTTCTGTGATGTAGTGGCTTGTAACCCACTCGACCCCTCCCCCATAGCCAGCCTTGCCTCTGGATTTGGACTGTGCATTCCTGCATAGAGGAGCTTCTTCTTTGGGGGAAGCTTTTCACTGGGAAGCTGCGAGAATGTGTCGCTTTTTGTATACAACACTGTCTTTTCCACTTGCTGATCTTTCGTCTCCTTTTGTGTTGCAGGTTCATAGTTGCTGTGAACCTGTTGGGTTGCCTCATTCGATGAGGACTGACTTGAAGTGGTTTCTTGTGGAGTAGAGCTCCCTTCTGATGGTCTGGCTGCCATGTTGGTCGCACTGGTTGCATAATGGGGCGAATTCTCCCTAACGTTAGGAGACAATACCCTCCCTTCTTCCAGGAAGATTTTTAGAGGAGGTCCTTCTATGGTAGCCTGGCTTCCACTTTGCTGTAGGGAAGCCATGGCCTGACGTTGGGCCTTTGCTTGCATCTCTTCGTACAGTTTTCGTTTCTTTGGGCTGTGGAGGACGCGGTCCTCCTTCTGTATCATCCGCACCGAAGTTTGCAACTCCAGCGGGTTTGCATAACTGGGATGTTTTGGGAGATCCCTCTCCGTGGATGACTTCATCATCTCTGTCTGAATCCTGCCTCGACTCAGCAGAAGCTCCCTGATCATACTGCTGCCTGCCTCCGTTCCCCCCTGTGAGCCAATACCACTGCTTGTCGCCGCTGCTGTACTTGTGAAATTCGCGGACGTTTGAACACTATTTACATTGATGGGGACAGGAGGACCTGTGAATTGCGGCTCTGTCATTTTCCCTCGGGGTCCGCTCCACTTTTCTGACGTCTCCTTTTCCATCCCTTTCTTCGACATTTGAAAGGAGAGAACTTCTGCCCTTGTGGAAAGTTGCACGACAGGGCTTGATCCTCCCGACGAACCGTTGCTAGGTGGGGTCGCCATGAAGCTCGAGGTGTTGACCAATGGAGACGCGGGTGCTGTCGTTGCTATGGCAACCAGGCCCATGGAGGGGGAAGGAGACAGTGAGAAGGAGATGGTTGTGACTGGAGTCATAGGGGGAATCCCAGCCCCCAGAGTCTGCATTTCGGACAAGTTTCCCAGCGAACCCCTCCTCCCTTGGATGCTCTGCGAGTTTAGCTGTTGGCTCACCTCTGGGCTTGACTTCTTCATGAGGTCGAGGTATCCCATGCCTGTCGGTTTTGGGGACTCGATACTCGACCGGCGAGATCCCGACATGCGGCGCGGCTTCACGTTCTCGAGACTCTGGCTCTCGACGATGGCCTCGTTCTGGTTGATGAGCTGCATGATGCGTTCGTGGAGACTCTCTCGGTCCAGGCTTCGCTGGGGCTGCTGGGAGGAGTCTTTGCTGGTGACATTCGACATGGAGACTGATTTTGACCCCGGGGTCAAAGGTGAAGACATGGTTTGGACCACCTGTTGCCTTGGAACCATGGATGTCGGAGTTGACTGCTGCCCCACATCCGGAAGCGAGGGCATGGAGAGAGACATCACGTTACCAAAGTTGCTCGTCTTCAAGGGAGGCAGGGGGGAAAGGTTTGAGATGGCCATACGGCGCTGTCGTAGGGCCTCCTGCCGCGACTTGTCCGCAAGATTCTCCTGGGACTTTGCTGCAAGACGTTCCCGGACGGTTTGCGCCAGCGTCTGTACCGCGGGCCTCATGTGAACGGGCATATTGACGGGAAGCCCGCTCTGTACCTGCGACACTGCCGGCTGAATGAGCACAAACTTGTCAGGATGCATTTGCACTTGGCTGCCCTCCCTGCCTGGTACAAAGTACATGGGCTGTGATTGGCTTGGCTGCGGCGAGGGATAGGGGACCCTCATTTTGGAGGCCAGCCCCTCTGAAAGTCCAGGATCGTCCGTGTTACTTCCTGCTGACGACACCGACATGTGCACAGGCATTGCGTAGGAGCTTGGAATCCGCATATTGCTCACCAGGAGTTTTTGGGCGTGGTCGGTGCCTTCGCTGATTTTCGCCTCGGCCGTTTCGTCAGAGTCGTCCTCGCTGTCTGTCGTGTCGACGCCGTCGTCTATGATGTCGTCCATTGCTTCAATCTTCGAGCCATCGGGGTTCGTGACAAGGCCAGCTTTGAGAGCATGCGCATGGGACTTGCGGTGCTTGTACAGGTTACTTTTGGTCTTGAATGCGAAGCCACACGGTACGCAGGGGTAAGGTCGTTCACCCGTGTGAGACCGAATGTGCTTCTTCAGTACACTCGGTTTGGCACAGCCTCTGCCGCAATACGGGCAAACATGCCTGCCTGCCTTCTTCTGCTTCTTGTCCTGCTTGGCCAGCTCTTCTTGCTTCATAGCTTCCACCAAGTCGGTCTTGCCCATCATTTTCGATGCTCTGTACAACATGTGGCTCTCTGTAACCCCTGGTTGCTTTGTGTAGAGCAGTTTCAACGCTTGCTGCTCCACGGCCTCTGACCTCACATGGTACTGCACATCACCCCTCCCATCATGCACTGCTCTCAGAACACCTGTTGGCATGGTGACCACAGCTGGGCTTTCAGCAGGGTGTAACCTTTGACCTACAGGCTGCTGGGCAGGGCTTGGGGTGACCTGGGGAGGGAAGGGTGGTTGTGTTGAGCTTGGCGACCTGTCCATTTTATTCAGCTCAGAGTCTGTGATCTGTAAGAGGGCTTCCAGTGCCTCGTTTCTTGCCTGGACCTCCAAGTCGGTCATGTCGGTTTGTTCTTCCGGCTCGGTTTGGGCTGCCGCTACAACTTCGCTCTTGCCTTCGGGGCTGCTTTTCATTGGTTCCCTTGTTCGCTTGGGGCTGGGTTTCTCAGACACCGCAGGTTTTGGCTTCGGTTTCTCAACAATCTCTTTTTCCACCTCCTTACCCGACTTGGAGTCCTCTTCAGCCAGTTCAAACTGGTCCAGCGAGTTTTCGTCGTGATTGTTGGCTTTCGGAGAAGGTAATTTCGAGGCGACCTTTGCCTGCCGCTGACCCCTACCACGACCTTTGCCCCGACCTTTGCCCTGTGTCTTCTTGGGCGCCTTCCTGCCATTTTGACTGCTTTTTGTGACCTCTGGGTCAACTTTTGGGGTTGCTTTCTTAGTTTTTGTTGCCTGTTGCTTGTTGCCGTCCTTGCTCGCTGACCGTGTTCCTATCCGTTGTCTCTTGGGCAGCTGCGCGTCAACTTGATCGGGCTTCCCAGCAGCCTGTAGTTCCTCACCTGAAAAAATCAAAACTGTCAGTAAAAATGTCATAAGTCAAAGACACAGTTCATTGGTTTCACTTTACATTACCCAGTCTTATGAAACTGTTTGTGTCCCTAAGGCATTACGTGAAATTTCATCACCCACCGACTATACTGTAATTCTTGTTTCTTTCACTGTAACTTTAGGTTCACTGTTTTCACGGTCACCTCTGTACCGTGAACTTATCATCACCGTGAAAAAAACTGTTGTTATTATTTTTGATTCCTTCACTCGTCCATTCTGTAAATCATTTGCCCTCACCATGAAGTTAAAGTTCAGTGAAAACGTCTTTTTTCCTTACACAGTGAGATTTTGCTACCATGAAGATAAAGTGAATTACAGTATGTCTTATGCTGAATTGGAGCTATAAGACTTAGTATAATGTAGCCTGGGTGCTATCCTAGTTCAGTTCCCATGCTCGAACTTGTCTCACATTCAACCCATCTGATGTGCCATTGTGGGAACCCTGGTCAACTTACTAGGATCGCACCCAACAGACTCAATCATAAATCATGCAAAAAATTAATATATTAAAGGTCAACAATGCATGCAGGTTCCCATTATTGTATGTAGTTCAGACATGATATTGACCTTTGCCCTTCTCGACCCCTTCCTCATCCTCTCCTGTGGTTGGAGAGCTGGTTTCATTCACTTTCCTCAGCAGCTCCTCTGCCTCCTCTCTTTGCCCTGCAAAATAGAAGAATATAGTTAGATCCAGATTATGATAACATATGTATGTACATAAAGCCTTCTTCAGGCCACACCAGTTTTATTGGTTCTCATGATCAGATTCAAAGAGCTGACCAGGAAGATTGTGACGATTCTTTGGGACATCACAGGGTCATCTTTTTTTCTGTCAGAGGATGAGACAGAGGGGCAAATGGATTTGTAGTTTAGGTACAGTATATTTCAGGCTGTAAAATTTTGTAGTTGTGTATGTGCATAAGTTTTCCTCCAAGTCCTTTGATTTCATGTTGTTCTCTTGCTGAGATTTTGCTGGGTCTGCTACATGTATGTGCTTCAGCATGTTGTGTTGTGTAGTAGCAAATAATTGTTAGGAAACCTTACCCAGTCTACATGTACAATGTATATGGGCTGTTGCATGTAATGCCTAATGGCTAATTCCGTAAAAGAAGCCAAACCTTACTTGTATACAAATGTAGATATAGTCAACACTAGTATCTGAATTAGTCTCATGAGTCTTGAAACAACAATGTCAATCACTGTCCTAGCCTGTCACATACAAGTTTGTATATGTTTCCCTGTGTTTCTACAAATGTATGTTTCCCAAGTCCATGTAATTGAAATTACCGTAGCCTTCGGGCATGAACTTTCAAATAAATGTTCTGTAAAAAAAAAAGGTAGTTGTCTAACTATCCAATTAACACTAGATCCTGACAATTTAGAAGTCATAAAATGGTTGTAAGACACTTTTACAAAGGTGCTGCCTTTTGTTTTCATTGTAACATCCTGTTTACAAGAATCCATTCAGCTGTAAAGGTAAGTAAACATGTAAACAGTGGCACCTGGTGCGCCCTACAAACAGGCTAAAAATACACCAGCACTACAAGTACAAAACAACCACTGTTCACCCCCCTTCTTGGAACCAATGGTACAGTCCCTGGAAAGGTATATACTGTAAAAATGAAAATGTTTGCACTTTGCGGTGACCTCTTCACTACATAAACTTAAAACCACCGCAAATTTTTGGTCTGTCTTCTGAAAGAGTGTGACCTCCTTGTTTTAAACGCAAACTTAAACCACCGCGAACACTTAATTTTTTCCCTTCCACAAAACTGAATGTCTGCAAACATTTCCTCTTTTACAGTTGATGAATGTAGATCAGCACCACACAAAAAAACAGCCCTCCACCCCCGCTTCTTAGAACCAGTGGTTCAGTCCCTGGAAGGGTATATATATTTGGCAACAACAGGGACCAGGTTTGTGACGCAGATGGCAACACGGCAGCATTTGTTGCCAAGGGAAGCCATATCCGCTACAGGCATGACTTCATGTTTTACAAAGAGGGGCGTTTCAAAGGTTCGACCATAAAACAAATCAACATTCCATTTCTTTGATGCTTGCTACTGACAGTGTCCAAAAATCAGCTGAGAAATGTGTATTTTTGGAATGATATTGACAGTGAGGAAACACCAATATGTTTTATATTGGTTCTACGACATCTTAAAATTTGATAAAAAACACAACACGAGATATGAAAACCACTAGTTCCCCTGCAGTACCATAGAAAGCTGCTAGGGGGCCCAAAATCTAGTAATTTGTTCCTTTTGCCAACCCCTATCAACATACTAAATATCATAGAGATCCATCAATGACTTTTCTAGTTATGCTGTTCCCAAACAAACGAAAACATGCACCCCCCCCAAAAAAAACGTTCTAACGAAAGCAATTAAGCAAGTGGTCAAGGTGAAAACAGACGGCTGGAATAAAACTTAAGCTTGAGTCTGCCTACGTAGTATTATCATTAACCAGGTACAAAATGTATACGCTTCCCCTCAGACTTAGATTTCATGTTGAATTAAAATTATAAATGTAGAATTATGGTATCTTTATTGGAAATCTGAGAAGCAAAGAAAAAATCAACCTTCAGACAATAATAGCCTTGGCCTGAATATGCATACTCAATTACATGCAATTAAGGTTGTGGAACAATAACCAGGTTCTGAATAAAACAGTTCCTTAAAATTTTCCTTTGAACTACTTTCGAACCTTTGACAAGACCCCCATGTATCACATATCGGTTGCACAGGTAAATAATAGCCATTCTATGACGCACGTTCACCCACTGACAAAGAGCCAATTTTCCCTGGAGTATGTCGGGGTCATACACTTAATGATACATATAGTGCAGGTCTTTTACAATTCGGCTCACACTTTAATGACTAGTCACAATCCATATATTAAAATGGATTCATAGAGACACAGGCAATCTTTCATAGCATTTTTTGAGAAAGCAGTTTGACTTTGTGGCTATGGGTTCCGCCCCCACGAAACAAAAGGCCTTTGTAGCATTGTACTGAAGTTTTTAATTTTTTTTTGTGCATTGAATCTCTTGCATGGAGCAATTCAGTTCTGAAAAAAATGTAGCAGCAACAAAACATACAGCATCATTTGTTGGAGTCTTCTGAATGTTATTTCGTTTGACAGGATCTTGTTGCAAATGACGGTTAAAAAATAAAGCCAATCCATCTAATATGAAAAGATTCAAATTAATTCAAGTTCTACCAGAGGGTTTTACTGCGATGGCAGGATTTGCTGCGATGGCAGGAAAAAAACTACAGAAAATCCTGCCTAAGAGGCAGGAAAATACAACAATTCCTGTTTTGTAAACAACCGAAAGGCCACCCCTCGATTTTCATCGAAATGGCGCAGCCCAATGAGTTGGGTGCTTGGCCGAAATCTACCCCAGACAGAAGGCTATTTATAAATGCCCACTGTACTACATCACTACATTGGCTGCTGGCCAACCCAGAATACTTCAAAGCTTTCCACAGCATGATGTCATACCCTTGGAACCCGGCTTCTGATTGGTTGCTAGGGTAAATGATTGACAGGTCTGAGGGCTGATAATAGCAGCATGTGATGCCTGGTGCTTGGAGAGGGGATAATGCAGGGGTGGGATCCGCAGCTGGGACAAAGCGGTGGCGTGTCTTGTTTGGCCAGAAAGGGCAGGTGACTAGAGGGCAGTAAACAAAACGTGGCCTGATCTCAGTGGCGAGGGGGGAACGCGGAACGGAACTGACGCCATTGGCTAATGGGGGAAGTCACCACGATAAACTAACATGGGGCTTTTTCTGTGGGCATTCTTGAAAATTTGTGGGAGAAAAAATGCATGTGAAAACTGTGGTATGTCAACCTTTTAAGAATGAGTCTGTGATGAGCTGATGTGAACAACTTCTTTGTTTGAAATTGCTTAGTCATTTTTTACAAACAATGTCTTCTCCTTTTCCAGAATATCAGTCTAAATAATACTTTTTCTTAATTTTTTTTTTCTTCACAAATTGTGACTCTAACACCAAGCCTACCCTATTTTAGACTGCCAAATTGCAAGTTACCTCCACATTTTCTACAAACTCAATACTATTTGCAGTTGGGTATTTGAAGCCCTATGTACAGTAAACAAAAACAGTATGGATCCTACCACTGCTTCCTCCTCATATGCATATTTAGATAGAAATACCATTCTTAACCGGATTTAATCTGTATCTGCTGGACATCTTTATAAATTATTACCCTATCAAAACTCTTGTTCACAACTGAACTATGAAACTAAAGGTTCAGTGGCTTGTACTCAAGTTGAAGTACAGTACAGGAAGTAAGATGTGTGAAGCAAATAAGGAAGTTTTTGAAAAATATTTCAATGGCAGGTCAAATTAATAACATTTAGGTCATTCACTAATGTTTCGGAGACAACACTTTAAGAAATAGAATCCAATCTTTAAGCATATCTTACACTTACAGCATGTGTAAATGCTTGGATTTTATGCAGTGTCATCTTTGAAAAAAATCAACCCTTTTTAGGGACACTTTTACTGCCCCATTCAAAACTGCAAATAAGGAAATGGAGAGTGAAGATAGAGGAAGAAACAGGTGTTGAACAAGAAAAAGTTTCAAATGTTTGTTAAAAAAATATGCCAACCACGAATACGAAATCATTTTTCCTGGACATGCAAGATCATTTAGGACATAGAAATGCAATAGGAGTTATATTTTGTTTATATCATATGGACATAAAGGAAGTTTTAAATCTAAACCTTGCCATTTCAAAATGGTATATATAGCTTGTTACACATGTATACATGTCAGTGTTACATGATGTAAATTTCTACCTTACATATAAATATATACATTATTGTATTTCTCCAGTTTGAGATCTTACCAAAAAAGGATGACATCACCACTATTCTAAAAATACCACCAAACATTCCTGTTTAGTGTTTATACCATTAGACTATCTATTTGTGTGGGTCACCAGCCAGCTGCCAATTTTTGAAACGTATCACCTGTCTTTGGATGTTTGACAGTGGTGCTTCCATGATTCTACAAATTGTTGAAAGATACTTAACGAAAAAACAACATCAACTTGTATTTAAAAATTTAACCTTCTCCCTAACCAATAAAAGTTTGGTGTCAAATGGCTACTTTTGTATACTGAAGGTGGAAAAATGCAGTGTCGTCATGGATTGGCCCAAAAATGTAACAACAAGAAATACATAATTCTAAATATCATTCCTTGAAAGCAAAACATTTCACTTAAGTGCATACTTTAAAAATCTAAGGTAACCACATTTAGGGGGTTAGAATGTCAAAACAAGTCAAACCTGACTACTATGTATAGTGGCCATTCAACTTGAAGAAGTCTAGACAGGGAACCACTAAAGATAGGATTCTGTAACATTGTGCTTGGGTCAATGGGGGAAAACAGTCAAAAATTGACCACAAAAACTGGACATCATCATCATGGCCAGGTGGTCCTTGTGCAGAAGTACATTTTTTTCACTCCAGCCATCTTGTTAAAAAAAACATTGCTTTGAATTACAACATCTTATCACTCAGACTAAGGATAGTGGGCTACAAATGCCCCGCCTCTAAAATGCTGGACATGTGGCAGAACCATGAGACAAGTTCTATGTTGATATTTGCATGTCCCAAAAGGTGTTTTCCAACATTTTCACCAACGCATCTTTATTTATCCAACTGATCTACCTATATATACAGTATATATATATACTACTTCCTTTTTTTTCAAATGTTCATAATAGAACGACTCATTGTTGACTTCCTTTGTTCAGCTGTCAATACTCTCTTTTCAATATTCTTAATATTTCAACAAGACAGAGACCATTTCGTAAATTTTAATCATAATAACATCTTCTTCATGGTGATATGTTCTCCTTTACAACAGGAGTTCTATAAATAGCTCTTACCTCAGCCCTTGTACTGGGAGTGGGCCAAGCAGCCAATCGAATGTAGTGCAATTTCCCAAGCCCACATAGGCCTCACTTTGAGTTACATGCCGAGTAGTGTGGGAAATTTCTGTGTACGCACAAAGGATTGACATGGTGCTATACCATTCCTCAGTAAACCACTAGTAAGTAAGTTGTGCAAATATCCTGATTGGGGAGGCTTTTACAAGTCAAATACCTGTTCTTTGTAGATCTCCACTCTCCTAAAAGAAAAATCAAGAGAGCTACTTTAAATTCTGATGGTTCTAATAATACTTTCATGTTTGCAGTTTTTGTACTGACCTCTAGATCTCCACTGCAAATTCATGATACTACGAATATGCATTTGCAATTCACACCTGTACCACAGAATTGTTGAACAGCGAACTTTATACACTGCAAAAACCTTCTTTCTCCTTCTACCACTAAATTATATTCCGGTGAAAATCATAACTGAATATACAGTATTGAGATAAAGGCAAGACTGCCCGAGGGGACCAATGAAATCGGGTCTCTGTGGACAGCTGGTAATTATTATATATATTGAGTCATTGACTCAATAGGAAATATTTTTTCTAAGGGATCACCATAAAGTGGTCAGCCACCAGTCACATTTGCATTTACATGTAACTTGTAAGGTTACTTATGTCATGCCTGGGCCTGATACGGGTGTTCCGGACCGTGTGATAACTATCCGGATCACATAGGGTTCGGGAGTGTTATCACACAGGCTTCCATAGAATATTTCGAACGCATTTCGAGCGCGCCGGTTGCGCGTTCGTCGGAAATTCGAATACCGGATTCGGAGATTGGAATCAATGTTGCTACAGTTTCTTGTTCGAGGACACAAAACTCCCTCAACTTCTGGCGCATTCCGCATTGAAATGTGTGTTTTCTCGGGTGGGTATGACCAAGGTATGACATAAATAAAATACAACACGTTGTATTCTGCATCACCCTCGGTTCCAGCCCTCCCGCGGGTCGGATCGCCCTCCGGCCTACGGCCGTCGGGCGATCCGACCCGCGGTCGGGCTGGTACCTTGGGTGATACGGAATACCCCGTGTTGTATTCTATATTTACACACATTATGATAAAGGAGGTATTTTTCAATAAACCCCTCAACCTGCTAAAATGCAACAACTACCCTTAATTGAGGGCCTGCATGGGAGGTCCCGACAACGCTCTACGCTAAATTCGGAGGGCCAGCTACGTAAAACGCTAAATTCAGAAAGCCTCCCTACGCTCTACGTTAAATTAAAAAAGCCCCCCCTACGTTCTACGCTAAATTATGGAGTGGTCGGCAACGTTCTACGTAAAATTAAAACGGCCGATTACGCTCTACGTAAAAGGGGCATGCAGGCCCTCTTAATTTAATAAGAAATTTAAACTGCTACTTTGTATATATTTTCTAAATTATTCAACATTTTTTTCTTAACACTTACTATTAAATGATGTAATACACATATGCTTCACTATTTGTCTGAACTTCAGCTAGTTCAAACATACATATATATATACTTTTCTTGATTAATATTTATACAATTCTGTAACCTTCCACTTTCTTGGGTCCATCATAGTCTCCAAAATCATACTGGCTAGAGCAGAGCTTTGCATAACAAGGGTTAAGCTGAGTCAATGTTGAATGCTAGCATTGTAGGTTATTGTACAAAGTCTAAAGTACAATGTCCAAGTGTGTATATGGCTAGCGTCCCTTTGAAAAGGGGGTGGGTACTTTCTAGCCTGGGTGCCATCCTATTCCTAGTTGGTTTTCTGCGGCTCTCATGTTTGCCTCTTACTAAACTAGTTCGGAGCCACGGAGAGATGTTCCTGTTACTCAACTAGTAGCACAGTTGAGCTCCTGTTTCCAATTACTGTAGCTGGTAACTCCTGGGCAACCCGGTCAAATCCTGGGAAGGGCATTTGGTTGGGGCTGCACCTGTCTTTCAGAAGGGACGCAAAATGGGGGTCCCGTATTCGAGGTGCCGCCTTGAGGTGCCTCGAGCATGTTAAAGGGGAAGGGCTAACAACCCCTCCCTGTAAAAAATACCCTGCTACAGAAACAGAAAGGAAACTTGCTGACCTATGTGCCACTTGGCACTACAACTTACAAGGTGAACAACAACAACATAGGAGCCTACAAAATTAACTGTGTGGCACCTAGCTCCTTGATAATAACCAAGTCCTTGGAGGATAGAAACTTGATTGTACCAAACTGGGTGGCTTTTTGCGTTAAAGATACCCTAGAGACTTGAATAATTATGAGATAAAAGTTGTTTGCAAAAGTATTGTGCTGGAAAATCCAACAAAAACAATTTATCAAGTCCTGACTTCTTCTATGTTTTGTTGTTTTTAAATGCTATCTTCAATTACTGATTCTATCTTGTAATAATCAACATTCTTCATAAACACTGCGTTACTATCATTACAATTTTTCTGGCAGAATGAATTCAAATTTTGCTTCCTTGTAAAAAAGTATCAACTTTTTTTAGGTGAGACACATACATCACAACATACTAGTATTGCATCATATTCAATTTTGCTTTGTTTCAACTGAATATCTATAGCCAAAATTGATGGAGAAATAAATATTGTTTCCAAGAGTACTAGTATGAAAGTAAACAACGTATAATATAACAGTTAATATGTCTTCTTAAGCCTACACATAATTCTAAAATATTGTTCACACAAAAACAATGTTGTATTGTAAAGTGATTAACATCTAGGGGGAGGGGCAAGTTGGGAGATTTTGATACCCTTTTAAAAATACCCATGGGAATTACCTGTTGTTACTACCTGCACAACAGGTGTCACAATAGCAGGTGTTGTCTTTCCACCTTTCGTTATTGATCAAAAGAAAATAAGGAAAAGAGAACTTGAAATCTTGTCCGACAGAAACAGAAAGCAAGGAGGAAATGATGATAAAATACATGTGTATTGTACGATGCAGTCTCCTAAGGGACAGGACTATAAACCTGTTGTGTTTTGGTGACCTATTTTTCGTTCACGTATGAAAGGCTCGTAAAATATGTGACTTAAACTAAAGTTGAACCATGGTTGCTTTCGGTAATTCATTTCCAGTGTAATATGAGACCACGAACTAGCAAATAGGATGCAAAAAAAATCATTGTATAGATTGCAATCGTACAATTTTTTTACGCCATATGACAAGCAAATCAAACCCAGTAGATTCAAGTACAATCAGAAATAAATAGCGAAAAGACCGAAAAAAAATGTACATTTTCTTGGAATCCCCTTCCTTAATTGAAAAAATCCTGTCTCTGTACAGTTTCCAGGATGTTGAACAACAACACTTTTCACCCTGACTGCTGTAACCTGGCTGCCTTCCATGAATTTTACATGCCCCAACATTCCGCTACCGAAAACCATGACGTCAGTTTCAATAATGATTAGCAATGCCGAATTCTGGACAAAAACGGCCGTTCATGTACAAAAAGAGGTCACAAATTGTATCTTTGTCGAGCTTTTTGCAGTTTGTGAGCCAATGAAAGAAAACAAGGACAACATATTTGTCACATGACACGAGGGCCTTGGGGCAAACAACATGCAGCCTAACAACAACCTGTTCACCCCTCTCAACCCTTACAAGTGGAATCGCCCACAACGTATTTCGAGATTCCCCATAAAAATCGCCGAAACTCCCGTATTTTCAGCCACATAAGAGAACAGAAATGATGTAGTGGTCATCAGGGGTTGTAGTGGGTTGCTTTTGTGGTCAGAAATGTGGCCCAAAGTGTCCATTTCGGCCGCAAACAAGGCCGAATCGAGCGCTGACCTCACAGTCATACTACTCACCACTCGCTACTCGTGAATACATAATGAGGGCAACCCCAAAACATGGCAAGGTATTTCCCCATAGTTCTACCTCAAACCTTCCTCAATTTCCGCCCAAACTACCGCAAATGCAGCACAAATACTGCTCTCTGTCCTAACCAACAGACCCAGGATGCCAAAAGTGGCGACTTTACGGAAAATAAAGGTAGATTTTAACGGGAAAATGCTTACGTTTCAACGGCTTTGGGTTGACTTGTTTCCGACGTGGCATGGTCTTAACGTCCCTGGTTTCTGCGAAGTTATGGCGGAATTCCCCACAAAGTGTGTGCAGACATGTCCCCTGGACTTTCCCCGTCGACTTAGCGAGCCTTTTACCTCCTAGTTGTGGAATAAAACTCCGTATTCCAGCTGAAAATGTGGCGGAAAGTGCAAGTTTAACTGCTTTCTCTCCCAGACAAAAAAACAAGAGCAGGGAATGACGTCATGGATCCCCCGCCACGCCCCAGAGCGAGGCTAGACGGAGATCCCGGAGTTTTACCGCCGGCGAATAATTATCCTTCCACGCTGGGTTTTCCCGGGAATTCTCCAAGTTTTCTATCATAATTTCCACTCAAACTCTTCAAAATCAACAGAAATACGTGTTTCAATACAGAATATTTAGACAAAAATTGAGAAAATTGGTATGAATTTTGTGTTTGATGGGTTTAGAGTAGTGCGAAAAGGGGAAGAAAGTAGTGCGGTGTTTACACGCGGAGTGATCGCGGAGCAGCCCGACCTGCGGGTGTTCACAACGCGGGGTCACGTGACCGGATGGTCGTGCCGCCCGGGCAACAGCAGCGTGACTCATTCATGAAACTCCTGACGTCTGGCGCGCCAAAATTACGCGCCAAATTTAAAAACATCAATCTCGTACATGTTTCACCTTCTTTCCGCTTGCTCAAACGCATTTTAATTATTTCCATCCAATGCATACATTGTAGGAGAATGTATCGCTTATGTGTACACATAATAATAGGTAAATACATCAAAGAATGTTTAGACCTTGCAACCAGAAAAGGAAATGATGTATAAAAGTCTACGGAAAAGAAACGTACATGTATTGCTTTTGCTACGTTTCTTCTTTCTCTTCTTCTTCTCCAAACAAGTTAGGCCAATGACCTGGCCCAGACGGCTGTCACCATGGTTACTGTAGCAGACACGCTGTCACCGTGTTCGATTACAATATGTAGCAAGTGGCAGGACAGAGCTGGAGGGGCTGGTCGCCGTAAATAGAGCCATAAATGAATTTGAGTAAGAATATACAGAGCAGAAGTTTGTTAAGCTTGACCATGTGAAGGTAAACATTATGTATTTGCTTGCAAATGTTGCATGCATTTCTAGTTAATGTTCATATATCATCATCATCATATTTGTATGTTGATTAATTCAGTTGTATCCACTTGTCAGTTTCTATGTATAGTTGTAAAAGACCGCCGTACGAAACTTAAGCTGTTATTGTAGTGTTAATACAAATACATGCTTTAACGCGAAGATGTTAAAAAAGCTGTTCAACATTAATCCATGAACTCAAAGTCAAATCCCGTAAATCATGTAACAAAATAAAGGAAATAGCAGTACCCAAAAAGGTCTTGCGTCAACCTATCTCGATCTATAAATAGATAAATGAATAGTTGCTTCCTCTTCCAAAAATTTGATTTCACAGGACACACACAAATTACATATGTTCATACTTCTTTTTTGTGCCATGTACTAGTACTGTTTTCTTGACTATTTGGTGACCTTGGCAAGGGTGTGACTTTCGTCGCCTCAAAGTCTTGTGTGCGCTGGTAACGCCGACTACTAACGCCGACTGGCAGTTTACAGCAATAAAGCAGCTTTTAACATACAATCTACAATCATACATGGCCATGTTTATGTGTAATAACTGAAGTAGCCTTAGGTTACCTCAGGGCAAATGGTCCTTGTCATTTGATCAATAAACGCAATAATTTTGACGGATATGCAACCGCGCTCTCATTGGTTGTACCGCTTATTGACATTCTCCCACTTGGCCGAACTGCAAATTGTGATGGACAGCACGATCGGTCTATTCAAACGCCGATCTCCCGACCCCATACAAATTAACTAGACTCTACCAGCCTCCGCGGGTCGCTGGGAAAATACTAGTAGTAGAAATTGGCCAAATAGAGTCAATTGTATGAAGGGAGTCGGCTACGGAGAGAGGGTCAAATATGCAACCTGCGCATGTTACCCTCCATGGCCAAAGTCCCCCGGCAAATGTTCTCCCAATAGCAGGCGCGGTTATTCTGGTAGAGACTACAAATTAACAGAAATGGTCTGGATTGGCTGAAATGGATAAACAGTCTACCGACCTTTAGTCTTCTACCCTCACGGCCATGCAAATATCACATGGTACACCGTGCATGGTACTAGAACGGTTCAGATGACCTTCAAGATAATAATCTACGATGGCGTCCGCGAAAGTTGTGTATCACCTGGCCGTTTTTCTGTTCTTATTTACGGCGAATTATCATGATTTTGTACAGGGCTTCTCAAGTAACCTGTCTTTTAAGTCGGATGGAGACGTTGTGGGAAGGAAGGGTGCTTCCTACGCTGGGAAGTGGAAATATCTATCCATCCTTGTCTCGGTAAGTAGGTCACGTTTTTACCACTTCTTGAATGTCATCTAAGGTCCTATTAAGCCAGAGTTCTGATGCAGTTTCCTTCTCTATCCTTCTAAATCTTTTGGTTGTTGTTGTTGTTGTTGTCGTTTTCTCTAAATACGCGGAAAAGGCACTCAGCCTATTACTGTATAGATCTCATTCGTGTGTTTCTTATCCAAAATATCCATTTGAGAAGATTTTATGATGTACGTACACATTCATGACTCCCCACACATGCGCAAACAGACGATATACTAGCATAATTCCACAAGGGGACATAATTCCGCCATCGTTAAAATATAATTCCAAACAGATCTCGAGCTCCAACCCAACGTCCCCCAGTATAATACTCCTGTATATCTAAAGTGTGCACACCTGGGAGGTGCTACACTAGAGATCTCTCAAAGTTACTCAAACCCACTGTTTTTGAAAGTGGCGGATTTATGTAACCTGGCGGATTAAAGTCAATGGAGGTTACATCCCCAACCCCGTGGCAAACTTACCTTCAAGCGTTTCAACCAGTCTCAAACAAACCGTTATGTATCATGTTAATGACAACATTTCATGCACAATACATCTAAAGCTGAAATATAAACTTCAAGCAGACGTAGGGTTGAAAGATCGTAATGTTTTTTGACTGTGTGGCTTTTCTGACAGCTGTTGTTAGTGACGAAATCAATGGACTTCCACTACCGATGTTGGGGAGTATGTTTTTCGTCAGAGAAGCCCGTCTGGCAGTTGCAATTACCCACACATCTACTTGGCGATTACTAAAAAGGTCAACGGCCTACCGAACAATCTCTCTTACTCCTCGTGACTCTTGTCCTGTTCAGTCAACCGGGTCACAGGTTCTCAAAGACCTTTCCCCCAGTTAAGTTTATTTTGGTATGGATGTTTATTGGTATACATTACTAATTAAGTTATAATGATGTAGTAAGATATCATATTGTTATATCACAGTAATCATGATAAGCAAGCACGGTAATTGTACTTCTACTTTATCACGATGACCTGTACTTAGCTTGGAAGAGCATAAATGTACAATAAAGGTCTTTAATTCTTTCCTTACACCGCGAAACAGGCTCCGATTTCTGGTACATACACAAGTTGAAGGAAACCCAAGTAATATCAGGGTCCGAAAACTCGGATTTTGAAAGTCGTTTTATTGTGTCATTTCTTTCTATACATGATTAGTTCAAACAACACTATCACAATGTATATATATAGCAACATCCATGATGCAAAAATACGACGTTGTTGTAATGTGAGAACTCACTGAGTTTTTGTAGGCTCGCGAAACTAAGGGGATCGTATCGTACGGCACGATTTTGCGTGGTTTTAAAAAATCTTAAAAGTATGCAGCTATTACGCAAATGTGCTAAACAATGTTAGTAAATGTCACTACCATAAATATTTCAGCAGATTTTTTATTTCCATGTTTTTGCCCTAATAATATTGCCAGTTAAGAAATGGTTTTCGGGATCTTTTTAATTGACCGCAACATCTATGATTTGACAACACGCTTGAAGATCAAAGGCTACATTGCTTGTCACGTGGAGTGCAGAGCTCTGCGTGGATTGTATGTGTACGTGTTTGCACTTCGGATTTGGGCTCACCATCTAAATAAACAGTTACGAATTAACGCTCTTTGGACCGCAACGTACAGTTGAAAAACAACACCGGCGCGCCACTGCTGTGAAAATGGCGGGCATAGTCCTTGTCCGAACGTGTTGTGTGGTACATGTTGCGATCCTGTTACTATATGTGATTATGGAGATAGAGTACAGTACCAATGTCATGCCAGCTATTGAAACCGACAAGAAGTTTGGCGGCCGATACGCATATTTGACCATCCTGAATACGGTAAGGAAATGGCAAAAGATTTGTTGTATCACGTGATGCAATTTTTTTTTTTGGAAACTGTTACATTTTGTATATCATATACTACTACGGGTTTGAAGATATCATCTGCGACGGCTGTCGTATCAAAATATATTCCTCAGACACCCTACTTTTTGAAAATCATGACGAAAATTTGCCACGCCAGTTGGTACTGATAGGTATTATTTTAGGTCTGGCCCATGGACTGATTTATTGGAATTTTTGGTCAAATAGACATGGGGATTGTTCATGCCTGCAGAAGACTGTAGTATGACAATCGGAAAATTCGAACCTACATATAACATCATCCAACGTGCCTATTCTATATATACGGCCTCCGTCGGTCAATATTGACCATGGTAAAATCCTAATTCACAACAGCCCTACAGCATCGACTATGGCTAAACAGCCCTATACGAGAATGGCAGTTTCTGCCACAAAATCACATCTGCAAGCTGACTCAGTTCTGTTGCAAAGCTCTTTTCTGCGGATCCGAATGTCTTATTCACGGAAGGACAAACTTCAAACGACATGAATGTCGTCTGCCTGTTGTGTTTTAGTTCTTGATGTAGGCGATTGATATTTTCCAGGTGGCGCAGACGGTTTTCTTCGGGAGTTGTGTGCTGAGTGACCTACTGGAGGCCATACTTGGCAGAAAACCCGGTGTGCTGAAGGCGGTCCAAGACTACCTCTTTGCCGTACTGCTGTTCCCCATGGCTATGGTAGGGGGCGTTCCGCACAATGTACCATGACAGACTATATACAAAATTATGCCTGGAGGACACCTTATCATTTAAATCACTGTAAATTATTAGAAATGCCACTTAGTCAGGCTGATAAGTCCCTATATACGGTAATTCACTTTATTTTCACGGTAGAAAAATTTCACGGTGTAAGGAAAATTTTCACTGAACTTTGACTTCACGGAACAGATGTGTGAAGAAATCATCAATGATTACAACAGATTTTTCACGGTGATGATAAGTTTACGATACAGAGGTGACAGTGAAAACAGTGAACATAAAGTTACAGTGAAAAAAAGAAGAATTGCAAAATCAATGATGTCTTATAGGGGCTAAGATCGTAAATATTGCAAAGAATATATAAATTGATTATGGAAAATTCACACTTCTATGACAAGGAAAGATAAAGAGCACATTTCTTCAGTTCAAAATTGAATTGCTATTTTTGAAGAAGCCAAATGGTATACTATTGTTTGAAACATCATTTAGATAGCACAGAGTCTGAAAAGGGGACTATTAATATTATATCCTACTGACTTGCCAAACATTGTCTCTTTATTCGTTATATCAACTATCGTAGCAAGCTCATGATGTCTGCTAGAGGCTATATTCTCTTTCCTATGCAGATGGTTCAGTGTCTGTTCTGGGGTATTTACGCCGTCGACCGGGAGCTAGTCTATCCCAGCAAACTGGATGCCATCATTCCCAACTGGTTAAACCATGCCTGGGTATGTTCATTCATTCATTCATTCATTCATTCATCCATTAATTAATTCATTCATTTTTTTCTTTTTGTGCAAATTGTTATTCTATCTTGTTAGCTTACTACATGACCGTTGCCTTGACTATTTGACTGATGTTATTGCTGTCCTTAGCACACCACCACGGTGCCTGCATTGCTGCTTGAAATGTACTTTGTTCGTCGCAATTATCCGGCACGGACAGCAGCAGTACCTGGGACAGCCTTCTTTGGAGCCGCTTACCTTATTTGGTATGTGCCTAAATCATCACAGGCTGTATACATTGATATAAAGTTTTCTCAGTGAGCTAAAAACTTCCATTTGCCTTGATAAGTTCACTAATACACTTTTTACGGACGTTAATGAGGTATTGTTTTCAGTGGTTGTGTGTATGAGACATTTAAGGGTTTAAAGATGATATTTGGTTTGTGGGAAGGTGTTACGATCCCAAAGATGCACGCCTTCTGTGAATCTTCTAGCAACCTTCATTGGTACTGCAACAAAACATCCGGTTTTCATATCGTCTATTACGACATGCTATGATCTTGGTTTTTAACCCTTTAAGCCACGTTGCCTCTGGCAATGTTGATAATATGATATGATAAAAGGTAGTGATATAACTCGAGCTTAATATTTTTATACTCTCTTTGATAATTGAAAAATGATAACATGATTTTCTAAACAGGATCCGGATCGTGGCTCATTATGGGGGTTTCTGGGTCTACCCCTTTCTGCAAGTCATGGGGCCGATAGAAACCTCTATCTTCAACATGGCTGCCATCGGAATGCTCTGTGTCTTTTACCTTATTGGTGAATATGTCAACACAAAGCTATGGGGTGAGAAACTTCATTATTTCGGGCAACATTATGCAACCATATAGTAGATAAGCACTTGAGTACTTAGACCATGTTGATTATATGGATGACAGTATGATAGTATGATAATAGTATGATAATACGCTAAAATAGCGTATGTTCGAATGAAATCTCACCCGTGTTGGTAAAATACATAATTGTGCTATTTGAGCCTTGTTCCAACAAACAATTGATATCATCATCATATTGTCTTGAGAGTGTCACGGATGGACAACACCCTCCTCCTCCAGTCCTTCCTGTCCTCCATTGCTCTTGACAGTTCTTCTGGTGCGCATCCTGCATCCTCACAGAGCTGAGGTCGTGTGAGGTCTGCCTACACTTGCATGTCCATATTTTGGTGCCCACAGGAGGACGTCCCTGAGGACCTCTCCTTTACTAATCCAGGAAAGACCAGCAAAACAATTGAAATAACGTATGGTATTTCTTTCTGCAGATCGAGATGCGTTCGAGATTTCCTCAAGAACAGGGCGCAAGAAGAGCAGCAAAAGTGCATAAAACATGGATACAAAAATGCCACAAATAGCCTACTGGGAAGCCATCCCATTGGTTCTTCATCATGCGACGATTTTTGGTAGGCCCCGTTCTAATGTCGTAATTTTCAATATGCATGGTATACATTGATAAGTATATCAAAGAATGTCTTGACGTTAGAAACTCCTCCAATGATTGTAAAATCCCATTGTCATCCCATACTTATACACCATATTGTATAAGATAGACTAATTAGCCTAATAGAATGTTATCTATGTACCAGTGAATGCCATACTTTGTACCGTGTACAATTGTTGTGCAATAAAGTTATTATCACTATGTTAAATAGAGAACGGATCAGTGTAGCATCGAATCTTCAAATGATATTTAAAGCGGTTTTTGTTCTTGTTATTCTTTGTTATATTCAACACTTCGTATTCATGTGGTAATGATGAAAGGAAATTTAACTACAGAATCAATTGTCATGCAATCAGCCTACAAAACTATGAGTTGTGAATTTATTCCTTTATTCGTTATTTCGAGCATGTAAAAAAACATAGAAAAATTCTACATTCAAAAGAGATAGAAGCTTAACATAAACACCGAAGGACATACAAATATGAATATGGGTAAACTAAATGCAAAACTTAATGATTCAATGTTCGTTTTCAATGTTGTGGATATATAACACTGCTTCTTTAACACTGTTTACTATCGTTCAATTAACATACAATAAATACCAACGAATATTTCTCTTGTTGTAGAATGTTACTTTGATTTGAATCACGTCTCACGTTGTCTTAAGGACACATTTTGTATGTTAACTGTTACTGCAATCCAAGACTTTAACATAGTATTCCTTGCTAAATTTCACATACATTGATATACTTATTGTAATACACATATAGTAAATATGCTTACTGTGTTAAGATCATTGTATTCAATTTTGTGGACGATCTAGAATTGTAGCAGACCCTACGAAAGTACCAATGCTTTTCTGTAATTCCGCCATCTTGAAAAGAGACGTCCAACCAGATCTCGAGCTCCAACCAAACGTCCCCTAGTATAATACACTCCTGTATATCTAAAGTGTGCATACCTGGGAGGTGCCACACTAGAGATCTCTCAAAGTTACTCAAAGCCATTGTTTTTGAAAGTGGCGGATTTATGTAACCTGGCGGATTAAAGTCATTCAAGGTTACATCTCCAACCCCATGGCAAACTTACCTTCAAGCGTTTCAACCAGTAGCAAACAAATCGTTATGTATCATGTTAGTGACAACATTCCAATCACAATAAATCTAAAGCTGAAATATAAACTTGAAGCAGACGTAGGGTTGAAAGATCGTAATGTTTTCTGACTTTGTGGCTTTCTGACAGCTATTGTTAGTTACGTAATCAATGGACTCCCACTGCCGATGTTGGTGAAGTTCGTTTTTCGTCAGAGAAGGCGGCCGGCAGTTGCAATTACCCACACATCTGCTTGGCGATTACTAAAAAGGTCAACGGCCTACCGAACCATCTCTCTCACCACTCGTGACTCTTGTCCTGAGTCAACCGGATCGCAGATTCCCAAAGACCTTTCCCCACTTAAGTTTATTTTGGTATGTATGTTTATTGGTATACATTACTAATTAAGTTATAATGATTGCAAATGTAGTAAGATATCATATTTTATATCACTGTAATTATGATAAGCAAGTACTGTAATTGTACTTAGATCTGCTTTATAACTATGACCTGTACTTAGCTTGTTAGAGCATAAACATACAATGAAGGTCTTTCATTCATTCCTTACACCGCGAAACAGGCTACAATTTCCGGAATATCCGTTTTCTGTACATGCACAAGTTGAAGGAAACCCAAGCAATATTAGGGTCCGGAAAATCGGACTTTGAAAGTCGTTTTATTTTGTCATTTCTTTCTATACATGGATTAGTTCAAACAATACTATCACAATGTATACATAGCAACATCCATGATGCAAAAACACGACGTTGTTGTAATGTGAGAACTCATTCAGTTTTTGAAGGCTTGCGAAACTAAGGGGATCATCGTACGGCACGATTTTGCGCGGTTTTACAATCCCAAAAGTATGAAGCTATTACGCAAATGTGCTAAACAATGTTAATAAATGTCACTACCATAAAGATATCAGCATATCTTTTATTTCCATTTTTTGGTCCTAATAATATTGCTTTGGTTGCCTTTAAACACTTAAGAAATGGTTTTCGGGATCTTTTTAATTGACCGCAAGATCTATGATTTGACAACACGCTTGAAGATCAAAGGCTAGATTGTTTGTCACGTGGATTGCAGAGCTCTGCGCGGATTGTTTGTGTACGTGTTTGCACTTTGGCCCTAGTGGGCTCACCATCTAAATAAACAATTAACGCTCTTTGGACCGCAACGTACAGTTGAAAAACAACACCGGCGCGCAACTGCTGGGAAAATGGCGGGCATAGTCCTTGTCCGAACGTGTGTGGTACATATTGCGATCCTGTTACTATATGTGATTATGGAGATAGAGTACAGTACCAATGTCATGCCAGCTATTGAAACCGACAAGAAGTTTGGCGGCCGATACGCATATTTGACCATCCTGAATACGGTAAGGAAATGGCAAAAGATTTGTTGTATCACGTGATGCATTTTTTTATTTTTGGAAACTGTTTTATCATACTACTACGGGTTTGAAGATATCATCTGCGACGGCTGTCGTATCAAAATATATTCCTCAGACACCCTACTTTTTGAAAATCATGAGGAAAATTTGCCACGCCAGTTGGTACTGATAGGTATTATTTTAGGTCTGGCCCACGGACTGATTTATTGGAATTTTTGGTCAAATAGACATGGGGATTGTTCATGCCTGCAGAAGACTGTAGTATGACAATCGGAAAATTCGAACCTACATATAACATCATCCAACGTGCCTATTCTATATATACGGCCTCCGTCGGTCAGTATTGACCATGGTAAAATCCTAATTCACAACAGCCCTACAGCATAGACCATGGCTAAACAGCCCTATACGAGAATGGCAGTTTCTGCCACAAAATCACATCTGCAAGCTGACTCAGTTCTGTTGCAAAGCTCTTTTCTGCGGATCCGGATGTCTTATTCACGGAAGGACAAACTTCAAACGACATGAATGTCGTCTGCCTGTTGTGTTTTAGTTCTTGATGTAGGCGATTGATATTTTCCAGGTGGCGCAGACGGTTTTCTTCGGGAGTTGTGTACTGAGTGACCTACTGGAGGCCATACTAGGCAGAAAACCCGGTGTGCTGAAGGCGGTCCAAGACTACCTCTTTGCCGTACTGCTGTTCCCCATGGCTATGGTAGGGGGCGTTCCGCACAATGTACCATGACAGACTATATACAAAATTATGCCTGGAGGACACCTTATCATTTAAATCACTGTAAATTATTAGAAATGCCACTTAGTCAGGCTGATAAGTCCCTATATACGGTAATTCACTTTATTTTCACGGTAGAAAAATTTCACGGTGTAAGGAAAATTTTCACTGAACTTTGACTTCACGGAACAGATGTGTGAAGAAATCATCAATGATTACAACAGATTTTTCACGGTGATGATAAGTTTACGATACAGAGGTGACAGTGAAAACAGTGAACATAAAGTTACAGTGAAAAAAAGAAGAATTGCAAAATCAATGATGTCTTATAGGGGCTAAGATCGTAAATATTGCAACGAATATATAAATTGATTATGGAATATTCACACTTCTATGACAAGGAAATATAAAGAGCACATTTCTTCAGTCCAAAATTGAATTGCTATTTTTGAAGAAGCCAAATGGTATACTATTGTTTGAAACATCATTTAGATAGCACAGAGTCTGAAAAGGGGACTATTAATATTATATCCTACTGACTTGCCAAACATTGTCTCTTTATTCGTTATATCAACTATCGTAGCAAGCTCATGATGTCTGCTAGAGGCTATATTCTCTTTCCTATGCAGATGGTTCAGTGTCTATTCTGGAGTCTTTACGCGGTGGACCGGGAGCTAGTCTATCCCAGCAAACTGGATGCCATCATTCCCAACTGGTTAAACCATGCCTGGGTATGTTCATTCATTCATTCATCCATCCATTAATTCATTCATTCATTTTTTTCTTTTTGTGCAAATTGTTATTCTATCTTGTTAGCTTACTACATGACCGTTGCCTTGACTATTTGACTGATGTTATTGCTGTCCTTAGCACACCACCACGGTGCCTGCATTGCTGCTTGAAATGTACTTTGTTCGTCGCAATTATCCGGCACGGACAGCAGCAGTACCTGGGACAGCCTTCTTTGGAGCCGCTTACCTTATTTGGTATGTGCCTAAATCATCACAGGCTGTATACATTGATATAAAGTTTTCTCAGTGAGCTAAAAACTTCCATTTGCCTTGATAAGTTCACTAATACACTTTTTACGGACGTTAATGAGGTATTGTTTTCAGTGGTTGTGTGTATGAGACATTTAAGGGTTTAAAGATGATATTTGGTTTGTGGGAAGGTGTTACGATCCCAAAGATGTACGCCTTCTGTGAATCTTCTAGCAACCTTCATTGGTACTGCAACAAAACATCCGGTTTTCATATCGTCTATTACGACATGCTATGATCTTGGTTTTTAACCCTTTAAGCCACGTTGCCTCTGGCAATGTTGATAATATGATATAATAAAAGGTAGTGAAAGAACTCGAGCTTAATATTTTTATACTCTCTTTGATAATTGAAAAATGATAACATGATTTTCTAAACAGGATCCGGATCGTGGCTCATTATGGGGGTTTCTGGGTCTACCCCTTTCTGCAAGTCATGGGGCCGATAGAAACCTCTATCTTCAACATGGCTGCCATCGGAATGCTCTGTGTCTTTTACCTTATTGGTGAATATGTCAACACAAAGCTATGGGGTGAGAAACTTCATTATTTCGGGCAACATTATGCAACCATATAGTAGATAAGCACTTGAGTACTTAGACCATGTTGATTATATGGATGACAGTATGATAGTATGATAATAGTATGATAATACGCTAAAATAGCGTATGTTCGAATGAAATCTCACCCGTGTTGGTAAAATACATAATTGTGCTATTTGAGCCTTGTTCCAACAAACAATTGATATCATCATCATATTGTCTTGAGAGTGTCACGGATGGACAACACCCTCCTCCTCCAGTCCTTCCTGTCCTCCATTGCTCTTGACAGTTCTTCTGGTGCGCATCCTGCATCCTCACAGAGCTGAGGTCGTGTGAGGTCTGCCTACACTTGCATGTCCATATTTTGGTGCCCACAGGAGGACGTCCCTGAGGACCTCTCCTTTACTAATCCAGGAAAGACCAGCAAAACAATTGAAATAACGTATGGTATTTCTTTCTGCAGATCGAGATGCGTTCGAGATTTCGTCAAGAACAGGGCGCAAGAAGAGCAGCAAAAGTGCATAAAACATGGATACAAAAATGCCACAAATAGCCTACTGGGAAGCCATCCCATTGGTTCTTCATCATGTGACGATTTTTGGTAGGCCCCGTTCTAATGTCGTAATTTTCAATATGCATGGTATACATTGATAAGTATATCAAAGAATGTCTTGACGTTAGAAACTCCTCCAATGATTGTAAAATCCCATTGTCATCCCATACTTATACACCATATTGTATAAGATAGACTAATTAGCCTAATAGAATGTTATCTATGTACCAGTGAATGCCATACTTTGTACCGTGTACAATTGTTGTGCAATAAAGTTATTATCATTATGTTAAATAGAGAACGGATCAGTGTAGCATCGAATCTTCAAATGATATTTAAAGCGGTTTTTGTTCTTGTTATTCTTTGTTATATTCGACACTTCGTATTCATGTGGTAATGATGAAAGGAAATTTAACTACAGAATCAATTGTCATGCAATCAGCCTACAAAACTATGAGTTGTGAATTTATTCCTTTATTCGTTATTTCGAGCATGTAAAAAAACATAGAAAAATTCTACATTCAAAAGAGATAGAAGCTTAACATAAACACCGAAGGACATACAAATATGAATATGGGTAAACTAAATGCAAAACTTAATGATTCAATGTTCGTTTTCAATGTTGTGGATATATAACACTGCTTCTTTAACACTGTTTACTATCGTTCAATTAACATACAATAAATACCAACGAATATTTCTCTTGTTGTAGAATGTTACTTTGATTTGAATCACGTCTCACGTTGTCTTAAGGACACATTTTGTATGTTAACTGTTACTGCAATCCAAGACTTTAACATAGTATTCCTTGCTAAATTTCACATACATTGATATACTTATTGTAATACACATATAGTAAATATGCTTACTGTGTTAAGATCATTGTATTCAATTTTGTGGACGATCTAGAATTGTAGCAGACCCTACGAAAGTACCAATGCTTTTCTGTAATTCCGCCATCTTGAAAAGAGACGTCCAACCAGATCTCGAGCTCCAACCAAGCGTCCCCCAGTATAATACACTCCTGTATATCTAAAGTGTGCATACCTGGGAGGTGCCACACTAGAGATCTCTCAAAGTTACTCAAAGCCATTGTTTTTGAAAGTGGCGGATTTATGTAACCTGGCGGATTAAAGTCATTCAAGGTTACATCTCCAACCCCATGGCAAACTTACCTTCAAGCGTTTCAACCAGTAGCAAACAAATCGTTATGTATCATGTTAGTGACAACATTCCAATCACAATAAATCTAAAGCTGAAATATAAACTTCAAGCAGACGTAGGGTTGAAAGATCGTAATGTTTTCTGACTTTGTGGCTTTCTGACAGCTATTGTTAGTTACGTAATCAATGGACTTCCACTGCCGATGTTGGTGAAGTTCGTTTTTCGTCAGAGAAGGCGGCCGGCAGTTGCAATTACCCACACATCTGCTTGGCGATTACTAAAAAGGTCAACGGCCTACCGAACCATCTCTCTCACCACTCTTGACTCTTGTCCTGAGTCAACCGGATCGCAGATTCCCAAAGACCTTTCCCCACTTAAGTTTATTTTGGTATGTATGTTTATTGGTATACATTACTAATTAAGTTATAATGATTGCAAATGTAGTAAGATATCATATTTTTATATCACTGTAATTATGATAAGCAAGTACTGTAATTGTACTTAGATCTGCTTTATAACTATGACCTGTACTTAGCTTGTTAGAGCATAAACATACAATAAAGGTCTTTCATTCATTCCTTACACCGCGAAACAGGCTACGATTTCCGGAATATCCGTTTTCTGTACATGCACAAGTTGAAGGAAACCCAAGCAATATTAGGGTCCGGAAAATCGGACTTTGAAAGTCGTTTTATTTTGTCATTTCTTTCTATACATGGATTAGTTCAAACAATACTATCACAATGTATACATAGCAACATCCATGATGCAAAAACACGACGTTGTTGTAATGTGAGAACTCATTCAGTTTTTGAAGGCTTGCGAAACTAAGGGGATCATCGTACGGCACGATTTTGCGCGGTTTTACAATCCCAAAAGTATGAAGCTATTACGCAAATGTGCTAAACAATGTTAATAAATGTCACTACCATAAAGATATCAGCATATCTTTTTATTTCCATTTTTTGGTCCTAATAATATTGCTTTGGTTGCCTTTAAACACTTAAGAAATGGTTTTCGGGATCTTTCTAATTGACCGCAACATCTATGATTTGACAACACGCTTAAAGATCAAAGGCTACATTGTTTGTCACGTGGATTGTAGAGCTCTGCGTGGATTGTATGTGTACGTGTTTGCACTTTGGCCCTAGTGGGCTCACCATCTAAATAAACAATTAACGCTCTTTGGACCGCAACGAACAGTTGAAAAACAACACCGGCGCGCCACTGCTGTGAAAATGGCGGGCACAGTCCTTGTCCGAACGTGTGTGGCACATGTTGCGATACTGTTACTATATGTGATTATGGAGATAGAGTTCAGTACCAATGTCATGCCAGCTGCTGAAACAGACAAGAAGTTTGGCGGCCGATACGCATACTTGACCAACCTGAATACGGTAAGGAAATGCCAAAAGATTTGTTGTACATGTCCTTTTTTTGGCAAACAAACTGTTATATCATACTACTACGGGTTTGAAGATATTATCTGCGACGGCTGTCATATCAAAATATATTTCTCAGACACCCTACTTTTTTTAAATCATAAGGTACTGATATGTAATTTTTTTTTAATTCTGGTCCATGGATTAATTTACAGTTATTTTTGGTCAAACAGACATGGGGATTGGTCATGCCTGCGGAAGAATGCCAATCTGAAAATTCGAACCTACACATAACATCATCCAACGTGCCTATATTTCACTGAAGGACAAACTACATGTATGTCGTCTGCCTGTTGTGTTTTAGTTCTTGATGTACGCGATTGATATTTTCCAGGTGGCGCAGACGGTTTTCTTCGGGAGTTGTGTACTGAGTGACCTACTGGAGGCCATACTTGGCAGAAAACCCGGTGTGCTGAAGGCGGTCCAAGACTACCTCTTTGCCGTACTGCTGTTCCCTATGGCTATGGTAGGGGGCGTTCCGTACAATGTACCATGACCGACTATATAAAAACGATGCCTGGGCGACACCTAATGATTTAGATCACTGTAAATCATCAGAAATGCCACTTAGTCAAGCTGATAATTATAAGTCCTTATATAACGTTGGGTAACTTAAATTCGGGATTTTTCCGATAATGGTTGACTGAAATCAATCTAGCAGAACAATAAACCATCCTTTTTTCTATTATTCTGTCAGTATCATGTACTATCTTTGCACTAATCATATATATGGTAGATTTTGTCTCTAGTCGTGCTGACACCATAATATTTCAACTTGAAACTACCGTCCGCCACACGCACAATGACGGTGCTGTCGGACAGGGGTGAACATTAATTCGGGAGAGAAGATTCGTCTTGAATATCTTACCGCTAATTACATTTTATACAGCAGCTATTCGTTCCATACTTGGCTTGAGGAGAGTGCTATGGATATAGACGTGTCCAAGTAAAAAAATACACGAAAAAACGGCCGTACCGCACACATCAGGCCTCCGGGAACATCCCGTGTGTTGAGTCGGTAGAACGCTACTCAAAGTTCACCCCCACCGTCATGGAAATTTGTACATTATTCATCGGGGCGTTAGCTGGATGCCGTAGAAATGGTAATACTACTATGTCCATGTGTTTCTGCTTGTGCTAAGAGCAAACTTTGAGGAAAATATCGCCATCAGTCCACTATCACACACAACATTTGGACAAAAAAGTGTTCCTCACAAACGTTTGTCGTCCGCCGAATAGCAGGATGTCTGGGTAACGAATATGGCGGCGGGAAAATTCACCGTAGTGCCGTAGCCATTGGTTGTAGCAACAAAGAGGCGTTTTGATGATTAATCACACTTAGAGTCCAGTTGTAGATTAGCAAAAGAGATTCTAATAAGTTGTATTGTAAACAATTGTGTTGAGCAGGAAGCGGATGTGACATTTCATTTGTCTTATAAACCAGCGAACAACTATGTAGAATAATTCTCCCACGAAGCCCTCAGACTGTGACAATAAGGGACGGAGAGTTTTTGACGTAGCCAACTTCTAATGCATGGTTATCGAAGCTTTTCAGACAGTGTTCTGAATACGTTAGTCTGTCAAGTTTGCATTTCTAGCGGTATTACTGATGTTGCATCTAGCACATATCCCTAAATACCCCGTTTTCGAAAAATCCCGAATTTAAGTACCCCGCGAATTTATGTTACCCAACGTTACCGTAATTCACTTTATCTTCTCGGTAGCAAAATTTCACGGTGTAAGGAAAATTTTCACTGAACTTTGACTTCACGGAACGGATGTGTGAAGAAATCATAAATGATTAAAACAGGTTTTTCACGGTGATGATAACTTCACGGTCCAGCGGTGACAGTGAAAACAGTGAACATAAAGTTACAGTGAAAGAAACAAGAATTACAGTATCAATGATGTCTTATAAGAGCTAACATCGTAAATATAGCAACGAATATATAGATTGATTATGGAGAATTAACACTTCTATGACAAGGAAATATAAAGTGCACATTCCTTCCGTCCAAAATTGAATTGCTATTTTTGGCAACGCCTCAGTGGCAAGCCAAATGGTATACTTTTGCTGGAAACCTCATTTAGATGGATCATCTGTATTATATCCTACAGACTTGTCAAACACATTCTTTGCATTCATAATCAACCATTGTAGCTTACGATGTCTGCTAGAGGCTATATTGTCTTTCCTATGCAGATGGTTCAGTGTCTGTTCTGGGGTATTTACGCCGTCGACCGGGAGCTAGTCTATCCCAGCAAACTGGATGCCATCATTCCCAACTGGTTAAACCATGCCTGGGTACGTTCATTCTTTCTTTCTTGTACTTTATTCCTCCCTTGGGAGAGCAGTGCATAGTTGAAGTATTTGCAAAGGGGATGCCATGACACTTAACATGCGGTACATAGCGATCCTGTTTTATAACATAAATTATATTCTTATATTGTTGTCATTTCGTAATCGTATTTACAATCTCTCGGAGAGCAGGTGAACGAATCTGCCAGGGGTATCCCATGCCCCACACGTCTAGTCTACTGGTGACCATTGGGACATTAAAAAACATTCGATCACATCTATCATATCATCTATAAAATAGAATTATACATATCTTACAATATATGACATCCGTCACATCGATATGTCAAAGCCTGTGGCACTCGTTGTTCTACTATTGTCTTCAATTTCATTTCTGTTCCTCCTCCCCTCATCGGGTATTTTTTTTCCTTTATTCAGTCATTCATTCATTTATTCTTCATAGTAGTTTTTCCTTCTTGTGCTAATTGTTATTCTATCTTACTATATGACTACTATTATTCCTGTCCTTAGCACACCACCACGGTACCTGTATTACTGCTTGAAATGTACGTTGTGCGTCACAATTATCCGGCACGTCCCGCAGCACTACCTGGGACAGCCTTCTTCGGAGCCGCTTACCTTATTTGGTATGTGCCTAAATCATCACAGGCTGCATACATTGATATAAAGGTTACTGAGCTAAAAAATTCCATTTGACTTATACAATTTTTACACCCGCTAATGAGGTATTGTTTTCATTGGTTGTGTGTATGAGACAATTAAGGGTTTAAGGATGATATTTTGTTTGTGGGAAGGTGTTACGATCCCAAATATGCACACCTTGTGTTGATGTTCTAGCAGCCTTCCTTTGTACTGCAACAAAACAACCTGTTTTTATATCCTTTATTCTGGACCTGTTATGACTCTGGTTTTCAACTCCTTAAGCCACGTTGCCCCTGGCAATGTTGATAATATGATATGATAAAAGGTAGTGATATAACTTGAGCTTAATCTTTTTATACTCTCTTCAATAATTGAAAAATAATAACATGATTTTTCAAACAGGATCCGGATCGTGGCTCACTATGGGGGTTTCTGGGTCTATCCCTTTCTGCAAGTCATGGGGCCAATAGAAACCTCCATCTTCAACCTGGCTGCCATCGGGATGCTCTGTGTCTTTTACCTTATTGGTGAATATGTCAACACAAAGCTATGGGGTGAGAAACTTCAATATTTCGGGCAACATTATGCAACCATATAGTAAATAAGCACTTGATTACTTAGACGATGTTGATTATATGGATGACATCCTCTGGGAACCCCTAAACTGATGCGAGTGTGCGAATATAAAATACAGGCAATAAAGTTGACCAACAAGTTGATATATATTAAAACAATATGAAAATACACTAAAATAGCGTATGTTCGAATGAAATCTCATCCGTGTTGGTAAAATACACAATTATGCTATTTGAGCCTTGTTCCAACACACAATTGAAATAACGTATGGTATTTCTTTCTGCAGATCGAGATGCGTTCGAGATTTCGTCAAGAACAGGGCGCAAGAAGAGCAACAAAAGTGCATAAAACATGGATACAAAAATGCCACAAGTAGCCTACTGGGAAGCCATCCCATTGGTTCTTCATCATGTGACGATTTTTGTTAGGCCCCGTTCTAATGTCGTAATTTTCAATATGCATGGTATACATTGATAAGTATATCAAAGAATGTCTTGACGTTAGAAACTCCTCCAATGATTTTTAAATCCCATTTTCATCCCATACTTATACACCATATTGTATAAGATAGACTGATTAGCCTAATAGAATGTTATCTATGTACCAGTGAATGCCATACTTTTTACCGTGTACAATTGTTGTGCAATAAAGTTATTATCATTATGTTGAATAGAGAACGGATCAGTGTAGCATCGAATCTTCAAATGATATTTAAAGCGGTTTTTGTTCTTGTTATTCTTTGTTATATTCAACACTTCGTATTCATGTGGTAATGATGAAAGGAAATTTAACTACAGAATCAATTGTTATGCAATCAGCCTACAAAGCTATGAGTTGTGAATTGATTCATTTATTCGTTATTTCGAGCATGTAAAAAAACATAGAAAAATTCTACATTTAAAAGAGATAGAAGCTTAACATAAACACCAAAGGACATACAAATATGAATATGGGTAAACTAAATGCAAAATTTAATGATTCAATGTTCGTTTTCAATGTTGTGGATATATCACACTGCTTCTTTAACACTGTTTACTATCGTTCAATTAACATACAATAAATACCAACGAATATTTCTCTTGTTGTAGAATGTTACTTTGATTTGAATCACGTCTCACGTTGTCTTAATGACACATTTTGTTTGTTAACTGTTACTGCAATCCAAGACTTTAACATAGTATTCCTTGCTAACTGATTTCACATACATTGATATACTAATTGTAATATACATATAGCAAATATAGTTACTGTGTTAAGATCATTGTATTCAATTTTGTGGACGATCTAAAGTTGTAGCAGACCCTACGAAAGTACCAATGCTTTTCTGTAATAAAATTCATATTTCACAATGGTTTTGCCCATCTGTGCTGTAGACCTTTTTTTATTTATTCATGCTCCTATCACCTTTTGATGTACTACCCCTATATCAAAGAACCGCAGAGAAATTGAACTGGCCATGCTTCCAATTAGATTATACATACAGAAACTGGCTGCAACACACATGAAGACTAGTACAACACACAAAATAACCATTAAAGGTAGGAGGATAGCAACCGTGTCCATATTTATGATACTAGGAGCTGGAGTGGTTTTATATTTCCAGTCGTCCGCACTGCGAGCTTGTCGGCTATGTCTCGTTTGCTTGAGAACTGAAGAGCTTGAATCCAATGTCTGTTTGGGATCATCCACAAATACTGCTCGACTCTCGCGAGACATCCCAACTCTCGCGTGACCTTGAGAAGCGGCGCGTCCTTTCTTGAGCCATGATGCCCTTTCAGGGATTTTTGGATCGAGACGTGCTGCAAGCGTCATCTGATAACGTGTTGTTTGAACAGTATTCTGCTTTTCAAGCTGTGCAAGTTTGCTATCCACCTGGTGATCTACTGAGTTTCTGGGACCGTTGCCAAGTTCACTGTCAAAATCTATGTGAATACCTTTCAAGCGTGTAGAGGGTTTGAGGCGCAACATTATAGAGGCTTGCTGAGCAGAAATCGTTATGAAGAATTGTCTTTTCTGGTTGCTGTATTCGCTAGCTGTGCCCTTGGAGGGTTTGTACACAAGATGACTGCCATGTGTCGTCATTTCCGCTTCCGCCGTTGCAGGGTTCAACAGGATTAAGGTCAGCAAACACAGGCCCAATCGGGTGAACTTTTGCATGTCGTCAATGTGGTCCTTGTGAAAGTCACACCTCTCTGTTTAGTCACAGTAGTCTACAAGAAATAAGGACATTTTCAGTTGATCATGACTTCGTCAGTACGTATACCCCATTGTATCTATGACAATTATCTCTGTATATATAGGTATGTATGATATGATATGCAGACATTAAAGCTGGCAAAAATTCTGGTGAATATGGACGCATTTACTCAGCGTTTGACATCATTGACTGTTGCCAATGTATACATAAAATCAATCTATCCACCAAAACAGCACAACATAAAACGCTCGAACTAAGTTTCTCAATCTGTATCGTTTCCATTCAGCAAACCGATGAAACTTCAGTTCAGTTTCATGCATCCCGTTATTTGAATCATTACACTGCAGTTGATTTTGACACAACGAATGTTACTTACCGTGCCTTAAAGTAATGATACTGGAGCTGCGGAAACCCAGTCGTTGTGCATCTACGTTCGAAATAGGAAATCTGAGAAATCCTACCGTCTTAGGTCTGAACTACTGCATTATGTCGTCCGGCTTGGCAAACCTATATATGAATCTGAGTAGCCGAGTCAGTGTGCCAGCAACTGAATACACCCCACATATGTATGCCATGACTTGACTACCGTGGGCCGGCCGTGTACTGGGAAACGGGCCTCCTGACACCACGGTAACATCTGTACTCTGGCACTGACGAGCACGCTATGTCAACGTACATTAAAATATACGTCAACATCAACTCATCCTCTTAGCCATGAATGTGAATTAGCCCTTGTTTAGATGAAAACATTCAATGTTGCAAAACCAATCATTTTGCAAAGACACACTTCATGTGGTATACATGTGAGATTGTATCTTATATAAGCCTTACGGTGACATTTTGATAGTAGATTACGAAGATGCCACAGAGTAATGGCTTCTACCAATCCGCCATTTTTGTTTGCCCAGTCGAGGGCCTGGCGGTTCGATATGTGATGTGGAATGTCCCGGATGTCTGCGGACATGTCGACAACAAACACCCCGCCTCTATTTTTCACGGATATAGAGTGCAGATGTAGGTCAGTGCACTTTACATAGCCTGACTTATGCTAGGGTCACATTTCCAAAGCGGGGCCCGGTCGGGCAGCTTGCGGGAACGAAAAGTATGATATAAAATACAACAAAGGACACAAAACTTAAGAAATTTACTCCTAACTAGAAATTGTGTATTTTCTTGATATGCATATTTTACTTTTTGTTTTCGCAAACATCCCGACCGGGTCCCGGCTAGGAAATATGACTCTAGCATAATGCTACGGTCACAGGGGCCCCGCCGTGTAGTTTGCGGGGGTTTATTTTGTTTTGTTTTTTTTGCACTGTCGGGAGTGACTGGAGGGTCTACGTCGAGAGTAGACCAGCCTGGCGAGATCCGAGCTTCAAACATATCATAACATATATACGTTGCGTACCAATTTATGTATATTTCCAAGTTTTTATTGATCCCAGATGCGTGTATAAACATCATCAAGTGATTATGAAGCATTTAATATTTCTAGATTGCATACAATCTCTGATAATCTAACTCTTTGGAAGCCATACGTATACAACAATATATATTTCAAGTCACAGCTATATCAACAATACGTTGCTGTAGGAGTTTTTTTGGGGGCAAGCTGTATAAAGAAACTTATCAAATTGACAGTTTTTTTTTTTTACTTTCTTTATATAAGCATTTACTGAATAAGTGTGACACATGCATTATGTCTAAGATATTTCCATAACAAATAGCTATTATATTACACTCACATCTCGTCCTAAATCTGTATTCATAAAAATGCGACTGCATTTAAAAAGTTACAATGTTTTTGTCATAAAACGTAACGTAGCAGCAAGTGAAATTCATACTGGACTCTTTGTGTGTATATTATGTACTGTGATCATATTCTAAGCTGCAGATTTTAAGATATGCGATTTTTGGTCCATTCCTTATTCCATCCTTTCTACACATCATTTGAAAATACAGAAAAAAATCTGTCTTAATAGAAACCCACATCTCAGTTTGACTTCGTGATCACATTGTTGAAATGTATAAAATCTTGATATTTCTATGTATCGTAATTTCAAAATACTTGCAGCTCCTTTACTCATACATATTGTATATACAACTTATACGCTTGAATTGTTTTCACTTAAAATTTCAATCGTTTCACGTGCACCCCATTACGTATACCTAAGCATTTTCGAGTTTGCTCCTAAAGCCTGCAGTGTTGTATCTATTGCGCATGCTCTGCATGGACATCTACAACGCCACCTTGCGGCATTGGCATAACTTACAAAGCGCGCCTATAGGATGTTTGCACGTGACGTCACAACCGCCATCTTGGTTGGTTCAACCCAGAAGAGTCAGACCTATAAATGTCTGCATCTGTATCTATACAGCTAATATAACCGCCCATCGGCGTAAAACACCCGCTAGATTTGCATGTGAACTTTTGACTGCAGTGAAATTTGAAATTCACTTGATATAACCATCCAGCATGGTGAAAAGTGCTTACGCCATATTTACGTGAGTGCAAAGATGCTACTACTACATGTACTAGTGCAGTTTTTACATACATCTTACATATGTACATTTCTCCTTTTTTCGTCAGTCTTGTAGCTCGCTGAGCTGCTTTCTGTGCTTCACATTGAACGGTAACCATTCCGGATTTCGGAGCAACTCATTACTCAGGAGTTGTTACCTCTTATATTTGTACAGTTCGCCTTTTTCAGTCGCTTTATAGTTCGATTTTGTTTGTGCTTCACATTACACGGGGATTATTCCGGAGCAGATCATTACTCCGGAGCAAGTGTCAAGTCACTCTGATATGAATGTTCATATTGCTCCGTGAATGCTCCGGAGCATGTTCATGGTTCACAAAAGAAGAGAAATGTATATATTGCTCCGCAATTGCTCCGGAGGTTGTTGATATGGAGTTTCTCCGGAGCATATTCATGGTTCACAAGAGCTAGGAGAGAAATGTATATATTGCTACGCAATTGCTCCGACGCTTGTTGATATGGAGTTACTCCGGCGCATGTTCATCGTTCACACAAGGATGTAGATGTACATATTGCTCCGCAATTGCTCCGTAGCTTGTTGATATACTCCGAGGCTTGTGCTCATGGTTCACACAAGGAGAATGTTGTCGCTCTCCAGTGACTCCAGCGACTTGAGAGACCTCATCTCCCAATACTCCCGCCTGGTAGACACTCCCGCCACGGCGTTAGCCTCTTCCGTGGAGGTCGACGTGGCCCACGTCTCCCACTGCACCGTGTGAGAATAAACCTGCCGCTGTGGAGAGAGAGGGAAATCATTAAATCAAGAGTTGTCATATTTCTTTAGGGCAGGAATTAGATGATTTCTCTATATAAATTGGGGAAGTCAGGAAGTAGGATTTGGGAGAGGTGTGTATTCACTCAAGGTTGGTTTTGTTGTTTCGCCCTGCCATAACACAGACCGAAAGGCAAACTAGAGTTAAGTATTTGAGCTACATATACTTCAGGTTTGCTATGTTAGTTAGGCGATTACGCGGTCTTTTTTATAAATATGACTTGGTAATGAATTTTTCTTTTTATTTGAGTTGAATGTGTGATAGTTGTGTGCCGATTTCTTAAAAATGGAGAGAACGCTAGCGACCCCAAAAAACACCCCTCCCAATGAAATGGTATGGCTACCCTGCGACGTCACAAAATCAAGATGGTGGCCACCACACATGCTAACGGATCCAACAAAGGTTTTGCTACGCAAACCTGTAAATATCGATATCTATTCAAACGGTACGACGGGGGCCGATACCGACTTCCAACCTTTGCCCCGTCGCTCGCGTCACTTCCGGAAAGTCACGTGTTCCAAGCAATCAGGTCAAGTATCCCAAAGGAGTCAAGGAAACTGGTCAACAAGATTGTGAAGCCACAATTTTGGGGTTCGAACAAAGATAAACCATTGCTCGATAATACTAGTATTATATACATGTACATGAACATACTCAAATTTACAAACTAAGATAAATATCTAGTTTCTTATTGGACATGTGGTAAGGGGCTGCATTTGTCATTTTGGATGATGCCGTAAAGCCGGCGGCCCCGTGTATGAGTGAGCTTTAAGCCTTATCCTCAAGCGTCAAACCGCACGCAAATGAACCCATATAAACACACATATCGGGAAGCCTACGGTAGGGTTTTCCCGGTGTGCTTGACTGAAAACGCGAGTCGTAGCGAAGCCGCATTGACCATACAAGCTACTTGAAAAAGCAATATGCTTCACCTCAGTTGAGGATTACTGCTTTGCCTTCCTTTTTGTTTTAAAGGAGCCCAAAGCAATTTCCAAATGTTAAAACTGGAAATATGGCGATCTGTATGATGAACATTTACTTGCTCATATCAGCACATTTCTATCAAGATTCTATACTTTGGTCATTTAAGAAGAGCACAGAAACAAGCAACACGAGGAGTCCTTTATATATTGAGACCACCAAAAAATCAGCACCCAGATTTTCAATGAGTTCCCACCACACGTCATTGCATTGATATTTGCTCCAAGAAGGTCGACATGCAATGGGATGGTGTTATTTAAACTTACTAATACAGTAGTATGTATATATGTAGAAATAACTATAAAACTGAAGTTGAAAATCCAACTTCTAACATTCTGAAATTGCTTTGGGCTCCTTTAACGAAGTTTCGAAACGCGTCACGTACCTGGAACGTTGTCGTCGCTTGGCCCGGCGGAACAGGACTCTCCGTCGGGCGGGTCGTCTCGCCGTGCGCCACTCGGCTCCTGGGTCGGATGTAGAGGAAGAAGAATGCACATCCGGCGAACGCCAGGAAGAATAGCCCGACCAGCGTGCCCGCTATCACCCACACGGCCTGTGTGATCGTGTCCGGCTCGGGGTCATCGGGATTTCCCGGTGGTGTGTCCGACGATGCTGTCACAGGAAACATAGCAGAACATTTGTGCACAGTCTATTCTACGAGAGGCAAAGCTCTGATAGATCCTGATAGTCTTTCACTTAAATCAAACTACATTTAAGTTATAAGCTCAAACGAGTTTTTTTTTTCATTCACCCGCTGGTGTGTCCGACGATGCTGTCACATGAAACATAGCAGAACATTCGTGCTAATCCTATTACACAAAAAGGACGACCATAGAATGTCTAGAAATCGAGATATCGAAGCTGAAAAATCCGCAGCAGTACCATAGATTAGAAAACTGTTGGGGGCATTATTGAACTTGATCAAACGTAATTTGTAGGCAAACCCAATAAAGGTAAAATCACTTGCATACTTGTCACTAGTAAGACCAAATGTAGAATATGCTGCAACTTCATATACATCCATATACAAAAGAAGACAAAGATAACAAGATTGGCAACATAAAAAGATGTTGCCATGGCGACGGTGGTCTCTGTTAACTTTTTCTGTTTTAGCCCACATGCAAATAAGGACCTCGCATAATTAGATCATATCAGTCAATCACCTTCTCTACCAAAATAACACAAGTTGTCCAATGTATGAAAATCTTGTTTTCAAAAAAAAATATCGTACCATTTCCTCATAAATTATGTAAATGAGGCCCTCTTGCAAGATTTGTGTCTAATAGTGGCCACATTTACTTAACTTCCAAATGGTGCAAAAATGAAATCCCCATCATTTACCACTATGGATTTATAGTATTTTGTCATTAATTATGCAAATTAAGTATCAATTTGCATAATTGATATCTATCGATATCTATCTCTTTCTCAGTTACATATGTCATGTGTTTGATAGTCCTATAATAGAATGCAGCTGATTTATTAACTGTCTTCATTAATTATGCAAACCAGATATTGATTTGCATAATTGGCATATGATTATGTAAATCATCACTTAAGCTATCTACACACCAAAAATTATGATGATCCGTCATCCCCTTCTTGCGTTATTCTCTTTCAAAGTTTGAGTCAAAATCAGCTCCTGCAGTTCCAAAAAAAGCCGCTAGGGGGTCCAAATCTACAGGACATATTTTCCTAACAAAGAGCTATCCACCACGTGAAAATCATGACTATAGCATGTTCAGAAGACGAGATTTGAAAAGTGTAAGTTCCCCTGCAGTACGATAGAAAGTCGCTAGGGGGCCCAAAATCCAATCATTACAAGGTCTCTCACAGACCTACCCACCTACAAAATATGAAGACAATACATCTGGGCATTCTTGAGTTATCGTCCCATGGACTTTCACATTCCTGTACAATTCCTAGAATTCTTGCAATCTGCACACAATATAGTAAAAATTTGGCTCGCCCCTGAGGCGTCGCCAAAAATGCAAATGGTACAGAGACAAGCTGCCAGATTCTGTGCAAAGAATTATGACAAGGGCGCTAGTGTCATCAAAATAAAAACAGATCTACAGTGGACGCCACTGATCAAATGTGTACTGTCAATGAAAATACACATCTTACCACGACTTGTAGTTTTCCCGGCTACCGCTGAATTAGTCCCGGACCCCGGCCTTCCTGACACCGTGGAACCTGCTCCCCAAGAGAAACCGCCAGGCGTCGTTTCTGAAGACGAGTCGTTGCCAGGCAACGACGTCACGGATGACGCAGTGACGCTGTAGCTGATTGGTGACGACGCTTTGCTTGTCGTACGCCCCAACGTAGTCAAAGCCTTTGTCGTTTCTCTTATTGTCGTCGTCGCCTGTTTTGTGGTGGAATGGGTTGTCGTCTTTTTTGTTGTCGTTCTAGCTTCGGTAGTCGGTGTAGTAGTTGTTGGCTTGGTTGTTGTAGGTTTGGTTGTCGTCGACAACGTTGTTGTTGTTGTTGGCTTTGAAGTCGTTGTAGTTGGGTTTAAAGTCGATGCAACCGTGGTTGTTTCTGTTGTTGTTGATGGTTTTGTGGTTCTGACTGTTGATGTTGATGTTGTACTTGTCGTTGTAGACTGTAATGTTGTCTGAAGGCTTGATAGAACAGACCTCACCGTCGTCGGTGTTGACATACGTGGTGACGACGGTGGCACGACCGTTGTTCTAAGCGTTGTAGTGGTTGGTGCAGATGAGGAAGGTGGCAACGGTACAAAGGGGCTTGTTGTTGGCAAAGTTGAACCCGTGGTCATGGGGATCACAGGACTGGACGTTGTCGAAGGGGTTGGCGGAACGGGAGGCGGTGAAGTTGAAGGCGTTTGGTCGGGTTGACCTGACGATGCCGTCGATGTTGTTTGAGGACCTACAGGTCCTATTGTTGCTCTGTAAGGGAACACAATAGGTATATATTATCATGATTATGTTTTACTACCAAGCAAGCAAAGAACCAAACAACCAAACAACCATCCATTTAACCAAACAAACAAACAAACAATCAATCAAACAAACTATAGCCAGGCAGTAAGCCAGTCAACCATACAACCAACCAACCAATCAACCAATCAGCCAGCCATTAACCTATCAAACAAACAAACAAGAAAAAAATATATACTTCAGAAACATTATTTCAAAAGTTTATTACATTTTGCTTCAATAGGAACCAAATTGATGAAGTATGAATCAATTTCAGAATTGTTATAAGGTAAATATTGCTAGATACAACTGTCTTTATACCTATTACGGGAAAAAGTAGTCCTACCTTATTGTAGTTTCACTCCTGGTTGTTGTCTTAGCTGTTGTAGAGGGCTCTTTGGTAGTTGGCCCCAATGATGATATTTGAGGTGTGCTGAACGCGGCCAAGGTGGTTGTATTTGCTGCTGCTAATGTCGTGGACATGTTGCTTGCAGTAGTAGAGAATGATCCCGTAATCGACCTACTTGTAGGCGGCACTGTCGACGATTCTCCTCTACTAGTCTCTAAGGCTACAGTTGCATTCGTGGTACTAAACTGCGTTATGTTTGTTGTACCCTCTTCGTTTGTTGTACTGGTTGCTGTCAACGTTGCATCCGTTGTAACGTACATTTGCGTGGTTCGGTTAGGGGATATCGTAACAAGTGTCGAACTGAAAAGAGTGGTGTTAGCAGACGTTGTGCTCAATGAAGCATTTGCAGGAAGGGTTGTATTTTGAGTTGTTGTATCTGACGGTCCAGTACTTGATGAGACATTTGGAGCTACACTTGTACTAGATGAGATGGTGTACGAAGCCGTTGTATTTGAAGGGTTGCTTGAAACCGGAGGTGTGTTGGACACAGGTGAACTGGAATATGCTACAGAAGTCTGATTCGTGGAGCCTTCACTTGAAGTTACCTTGGTTGTCGATGTTGCACCGTTAAATGTTGTAGTGTTAGAAGATGATGCAGTGGTCACTGTAACCGACGATGTATTGGAAACTGCAGGATTTGTTGTCACATCGGTTTGAGATACGTTAACTGTTGGGGTTGTAACGGAAATGACCGTTGAAACTGTTGGGTTCGTTGAAGACCCACTGCTCATAGTCGATGTTGTACTTGGAACCGTTGCGCTTGAAGATGCCATTGCCGAACTTTTGGACGTTGTCTGATTAGTAGCTATTTCACTTGATGAGACATTTGCGCTAAACGTTGTGCTGGAAATGGTTGCGTTGGAAGGTGGAACAGTTGAAGATGCAGTCGTAATACTTTCAACCGTCGGAGTGGTGGATGCCACACTTGTGGAAACGTTGGTAACCGTTGTTGTATTCGAAACTGTCGCAAGCGAGGAAGCCACGTTTGATGACACGCTTGATGGCGAAGTTGTACTCAGAATGGTTGATGTGGGCAATGTGGAAATTTGAGAAACGTTTGTACTGGACTGTCCATCAGGACTCGTTGCGCTTTTAGAAGATGCCTCACTCGAAACTGTTGATGAGGTGGGAGATGGCACAACTGATGTGTTCAAAACTCCCTGGGTGTTTGGTTCCACGGTCGTCGAGGCATTTGCCACTAGAGTTGTAGCAGAAAACGTTGTGTTCGCCGATGTACTCGAAGAGACACTTTGCGGAAGCGTACTTGTCGACATTCTTTGACTTGTTGACTGCACGCTTGTAGAGATATTTGTAGCTGAGGTTGCCCCAGGAATGCTCGTTGTCTCGTTTGTTGAAGTTGTTGAAACAGTTATATAAGTGGTTGTAGCATTTGGAGTTGATGGTGTACTTGGAGGTGCTGTGCTAGAGGGTGTTACACTTGATGAAATGGTTGGCACAATCGTGGCACCAGAGACTGACGCGTTATTTGGATTCTCGCTTTGTGACGCGTTATCGATCGAGATTGTTGTAGAGGCCGTTGTATTGGGAGTTGTCACAGTTGGTGTAACGCTTGCAAAAGAGGTGGTACTGGAAATGTTAGTATCTGTAGAAGTTTCGCTTGGAGATGCAATTGCGACCGTGGTTGTTGAAGAACCCGTTGTGTTCGAAGGCGTTGTAATATTTGGAGAGGTGCTTACAGCAGTAGTGACGGTGGTTGAAAGAAGGGTCGTTGTATTAGAAAATACAGCACTTGGCGACGCACTTGCTATCGGTGTTGTAACCGAAACTGTAGTATCAGTAGATGTGACGTTGTCTGAAGAGACGTTTGTAGAAGCGGGTTGTCCAGGGGATGTCACTAACGTACTAGTAGATACATCGCTTAAAGATGCATTGACCGTTAGAGTTGTCGCAGAATGTGGTGCATTGGACGCTGTCATAGTTTCAGAGGTGCTTGCCTGCAGTGCAGCACTTGAAAGTGTATAGTTTTCGTTGCCGGCGGTTGTACTATGAACCGTTGTATTAGACGAAACAACACTTGTAGACGTACTGGACATCAGCGTTGTATTTGAAACCGTCGCTGTAGTTGACTCCTCAGTACTTAGAGACCTGCTTGTACTTGAGGTTGTAACTGGACCTGTTGAAGTATTTGACGCTGGTGGAATGGTAGTTCCATTGCTTTGGGTGGTATTTGTAATCAACGTTGTACCAAGAGTTGTTGTGCTTACGACAGCAGAAGAATTTTCTGGTGCCAATGTACTTTTTCTGGTCGTACTACTTGCCGTGCTAGGTTCAGGCGATGTGGTTTGCACCGGCGGTGTAGGAATAGGGGTGCTCAGAACGTTGGATTGAGTCGTTGTGGTTGAAGGAGCTACCGAACTTTGAGTCGTTGTACTGTCGTACACCGTTGTATCAGGTGTAGCGGTTGTATTACGGCTTGTCGGTGCTTGTGTTGTTGTGTTTGTCGTTGTTTGCACTGATGACGGTGTACTGGGAACCAGCGATGTGGCTTTTGTTGTTGTATTCGCTGCAGATGATGTACTCATGGCCGCTGTTACAGCACTTGCAGTCGGTGTCGCTTGCGAGGGAGTTGGCTGGATGGTTGCTGTCGGTGTGGTTTTTGCTTGAGTGGTGTTCGCGGATGACGTTGTAACTACCGAATTAGAAGCTGTAACATCACTCGTTGCTTGTAGTGTTGTACCATTTGCGGTTGATGTTACAGCGCCCCCTATCGTAGTGTTTTCAGTCGGTTGTAAGCTTCCATGACTTGTTGGTGGTGCTGTGGTGCCCCCTTGCGACAGTACGGTTGTATTCACCGTTGTACTGGGTTGTTGGGTTGTTGCAACAACTTGGCTTGTTGGTGGGACCGTTGGTACAACTGATGGTGTAACTGTGCCCACCGTAGTTGCGTTGGACACCGAGTCTTGGGTTGTTGCCGTTGTAGTGTTCGTTGTGTTGATCGCTGTAGTTGATGATGATGATGACGTCATTTCCTGTGATGCACCGTTCAACACCGTTGTCGTCGACGGACTGGACAGTGTCACCGCATCAGTAGCTGTTACGACAGTACCATTTTGCGACAGTGCAGTACTATGAGATGACGTAAAATTCGTTGACGTCATCTCTAATGACGTAGTCTTGTTAACTGCCTCCGTAGTTGTTGTAACTGACGGCGTAGTCATAGTTGATGTTAGCTGGTTGGATGTTGATGTAGAAGTATTCTGCGTTGTACCCGCTAGAATTGTAGTTGAGCTGCGGTTTCCCATTTGCTGATCTGTGGTGCCGGCCTTAGACGTTGCAAGATATTCAGTCGTTGTATTCGTATCTGTCGTTCCCGTTGTTGTTGTTGTCGAATGTTGTGTCGAGGACACATTATTGTTTAAAGTCGTCCCCTGGCTTTGTAAAGTCGACTGCACAGGCGTGGTAGCGCTTCCATTCACTGAAACGCTCGAAGCCTGCGTACTTGCCCACGTAACATTTGCAGTCACAGAAACTGTTGTGCTAGGCGTACTGGTAGGATCACTCGGTGTAGAGTTTGTAAAAATGTTCCCAGGTTGCGTGGTTGACGAAGACAGGTTCAATGTCACATTGTCCAACTGAGTTGCTGTAGATGGTTCTGCTCTACTAGAAGTCAACGCCAATGTCAATCCGTTTGGTGTTAATGTCGTCTGCGTGGTTGTCTGTCCTACGGTCACCGTGTCATTCGTGGTCTGAAAACTTGAATTTGTTGTATCGTTGAGAGCTGGTGGGTTTGTGGTGATTTGTGTAGTGTTAGTGGATGAATTTGAAGGCGTTGTCTCCGAAAACGTTACATTCGTGACGTCACTCACAGTTGACGAACCCACGGTGCCGACACTAGACGAGTTGTGTGAAACGGTTCGGGGGATTGTAGTCGAGTGGGGATTGGCGGACGATGTGTTCGAATGCGTCACGGAAATTGACGAAGATGCAGTCGTCGTGGATGCTCCGGAAATTGTCGACGGTGTATTCGTAGATGCCGAAGCTGCACGAAACAAGTGTCCGTAGGTTAGTAAGTACACTGGTACGGAGCTCTGTGAAGGTATTATAATGAATTGGTGACGACAACAATCAAATTGACTGTACAGTGTTCTCAGAGATCCGTGGATAGAGCTGTGGTACCTAAAATATTGTCTAGGATTTAGATGCTCAAAATACACAAAAAACCTGCAGGATTTTAAAAAACACGTCCCAAATGCCAGTAAACATGCAAGAAGCATCATGATTTTGAATGGGAAATTATTAGACACTCTACATGTTATGCTGGCTTTATTGGAGCTGGATTTATCGTCATCGCCTCTGACAATATAGTGTCACAAACACACTACACGAAATGGCCTCGGATCCCGGCGGATACGTACAGGGATTCCTCCGGAAATATTCCAAAGGCCGTGCGAATTTAGTCGGATCCGACGTAACAAAAGGATCCGACTAAATCCGCACGGGCTTTGGAATATTTCCGGAGGAATCCCTGTACGTATCTGCTGGGATCCGAGGCCATTTCGTGTACAAGGACAACATGCACACACACACACCATCCCCAAACACTTACTTGTGACATTGGTAGCGTTGCTTGTAGCCATCCCTGAGAAGAGAGCGGCTAGGAGGACCATGTGCGATAGATGTGATGTCATAATCAGGTTTACTCTACAAAAGACAAAGAAACAAACAATATTTCAGTTTATCGTTTAGCCAGTGAAATACATTTCAGGTCTAGACTATGGCCTGTATAAAAACTACTGGAGCAATATAGATGATGTACAATATGCATAAACCTCTTCTCCCCACTTAAATCTTAGCGAGAACACTATTCTAAAATATAGGTAAAGATAGTCCCATAGCCTTTTTGAGGCTGTAGGGGCAGTGGGTTTGATATTCACTGAGTCATGGGCACGGTATTGGAGGGTGGAGTCTAGTCTCTACCAGACTAACTACGCCGGCTATAGGGAGAATATTTGCCGGGGGACTTTGGCCATGGAGGGTTACATTCGCAGGCCTAGTTGCAATATTTGACCCTCTCTCCGTAGCCGACTCCCTTCATACAGTTGACTCTATTTGGCCAATTTGTACTATTTTCCCAGCGACCCGCGGAGGCTGGTAGAGTCTAGATGGAGTCCATGCCTCTCCTCCTACCGCCTTTTGCCTCCCCAACCGAAGTTGAGAACCCATTTTAACACCTGGTGGAGTGTGGAAACTTGTGTAAAGTGCCTTTCGCAAGGACGTCACAATGTCTAGCTGGAAATACCAGAAATCGAACCCTCGATCTATGGTCAGCTAGCTAGCTATTGTGCTAATCGGACAAAGTGGAGAGAATTGAAGAAAGACATATTGCAGCTGCAGAGTGTTCAGACCACTGCAGCAGCAGAACACAGTGGACTACTACTACTATTGTAGTGCTATTTGTTCACTGTTTATCAGTATATCTGTATATCTTGACAGTGAAGATATGCCTGTAGCAGCAAATGTATTACAAATGGAATTCCAAAATAAGAGTAACGTACTGTACTAGACAGTGGTAAAAATATGCCTAATCCGCCCATCTGCTTGTAGCTTTGTGAAACAGACACGCCTGAGAAAGTAAATGTGTCAAACAAACATGGAAACCTTTCTTGTAGCGACTCTTTGCACTATTTTCTAAGCTTAGTTCTTCCTCAGCGCTTTTCAGTTGTTACAATCCACGCCAAATCTCAGTATTGAGTCCAGTGAAAACCCATGACGCTAGTGTCTATTCAGTAGCGGAAAAGATCACCTTTTCATGTTACTTCATGTGTCACAAGTTTTACCACACCCTCTTTAAGAGCACAAACAACCCTTTCTTCTGTAAGACGTTTCTCAGTATCCTAAGGAATTAAGTGGATAAGCTATGTCATTACTTGTATCAACTTGATATAACATATATAATTATTATAACAATTTGACTGAACCTCGATAGTTTTGACCTTTCGCTTTGCCTTTGTGTCGTCATGAGAGTGATTTAAGAATAAAAGTTGTTTTTTTCTTGGGTGGACTGTGGATGTTCCGTTTTGTGGCTAGCTAAAAATGTGTGTGTGTTTAGTTGTCAGGAGACAAGCATTGCACGCAACAAATGTTGCCACAACACTGACAAAAAACAACCACACCCCAAAAAGAATGTACTTTCTCTGTGTAGCTATTTTCAAGCTTTTACCTAGAAAGCACATCTATATTGGTAGAAATCATTCTAAAGCAAAAAGTTTGATTGTAATTTCCGACATAACGAATTTGGACGTACCCAAATTTTTGACTGTCCAAATTAAGTCTTTTTCAAGGAATGAACAAAAGAAGCGGTGGATCGCGATTTCCTTGACAAATCCTAAAGACTAAAAGAAAATGAAAGGGGAAGTCCATTTTTTTGCGTTTGAAATTGCAGTTTAAACTTTGCTTCAAAATTTTCAAGCTTTGTCGTCCATCCAAAAACGTCCTAGCTTATGTGTGAAAAGTTACATCAAATGCTTATTGTTTGTTTTTTATATTCCGCCACACACGTATACTATAGTTTATATTTCTGTGTTGTCATATCCATGTCAAAAACACAGTCTTTTTTTAAATAAGCCACTTCAATAGCTTGGGGCCTTATCCGACAAACTATAGGAAAAGGACGGGTGAACTATATTACGGAATCTTAGTTCACCGATGATAAAATTTCGTTTGTTAAGTATAGCCACGCTCCTCATCCATGCCGTAAGCCACCAGATTTAAGATAAACATGTCCAGGTGTTGTTTCACCAGGTGTGAAAGCGGCTGCATTGAGCCTTTGCCCGAGGCTACGAACACCACGCTTAGCCGGCTATATCCGTGTGGCGTAGAAGGATTGCATTAGGGGAATTTGAAAGTCAATCTAGATCTATTTAGTCTTTTCTATACACCCAAAGCAATATTTGGGCCCGAAAATAGGATTTTCTATACAACCAAAGCAATTTTAGGGCCCAAAAATCGGATTTTGAAAGTCAATTTATTTAGTCATTTCTATACATGATCAGTTCAAACAACACTATCACAATGTATAGCGACATCAATGATGCAAAATATGACGTCGGTGTGATGTGAGAACTCACTGAAAATCGCCGCCAGGGTTTTTGCAGGCTCGCGAAACTTAGGGAATCATCGTGGTAATTCCTCAAATGTGATAAATAGTGTTAGTAAATGCCACTACTATAAAGATTTCAGCATTTTCTATTTCCATATTTTGGGCCCTAATATTGCTTTGGTTGCCTTTACTTTAAAGCACTGTTGCGGCGCGGTCACACTATTTGAATGTCGTTGTAGAATTTTTGTTTTCAATCGGGCTGCGGAAGAACCAACAGTCGACAATAATCTAAGACTATCTTTTACGTATCCAGACAGCTGTAATTTGCAGGACACATGCAAGGTTGTTTCAAGAATACTCTCGGTTTGTGATCGCACGGCGATTCGCGACACGGAACATCTATAGGCACGTCACATTTATCATACAATCTTTATTTTTTTTTGTCTTTACAAAAAATAACTAGAGATAAATATTAGCTGCTTCAGCAAATATGAACAGGTTTGCGTTTTAGTGTAACTAATCTGGGGAGAGATGAACATAACTGGAAAGGTTACATTTGCAATCAAATTATTGAAATGCCTGAATACTTCACTTCATCTCCCTCCCTTGCAAAAACTGACTGTTCTGAAACGGTATATTTTCGCAGAATGAGCTCTTCCGGTGATACCTTCAGTTAAAACGCAATAGGTCAAGAATATTTTCACTAAAAAATGGACTTTTGCATTATCACCCCGCTTTTGAATTTTTTGTAAGAAAGAAGTGGTGTAAGTTTTGGCCCCTTAGCAGCTTGCTTCGGAACTGCAGGGGTGTTTTCTGTTCAAATCTTTCAAAGAGGATTGCAGAATAAAGGAAAGACAGATATCCATGAAGCTTAGACAAAGATGAACATAATGCAATGTAAGTTATTCAGATTTGGAGCTGATTAGCATAAATAATGAGGAAATCCTACAAGCCCGCTATCTTCTACAACAGGACTTTGACACATGTAAGATATGTTATTTACATGTATGCCAGGTGTAAGATCTGTAAATAACAATTACAGAGCCTAATTCGCATAATGAATACAAAGTATTAATATTATAAGTCTCAGTTGTTCACACGTGAGGTCAATATGTTAAGTCTAAGGGGGGTTGTACCAATTGACCCATTTAGATACAGACGCAGAATTAAGTACAAAGGCAACATTTTCAAAAAATGCATGATATTTTACATAAGTAAAACATGTGCTTTTGAAGAAGCTGTCATTTGCGCTGCATAGTGTTTGTGAAGTGCAATAATCCGTCACCATAGCCCTTAATCCGTCACAGTAACCTTTAATTTGTCACCATAGCCCTTAATCCGTCACCCTTGCCCTTAATCCGTCACCATAAACTTTAATCCGTCGCCATAAACCTTTATCCATCAGCAACTCCCTCAAGCCGTCACCAGAAACCCTAATCTGTCACCCTTTCCCTTAATCCGTCAGCCTTACCCTTAATCCGTCGACATAACCCTTTATCCGATAGCATAACCCTTAATCCGTCACCAGAAACCCTATTCCATCACCCTTTGTCTTAATCCGTTATCCTTACCATTATCCCATCACAATAACCCTTAATCCGTCACCCGAGCCCTTAATCCGTCATCATAACGTTGATACGTCACCATAGCCAATAATCCGTCCCCACAACCCTTAATCCGTCACCATAACTCTTAATCCGTCAATCTTGCCCTTAATCCATCATTATGATACTTAATCCGTCACGAGAGCTTTTAATCCTTCAGCATTGCCCTTATACCGTCACTGTATTCCATCATTCGTTAGCATATCCCTTAATTCGTCATCCTTTAACTTAATCCACCATCCTTACCCTTTATTCGTCACCTTAGTCCTTAATCCGTTACCCTTTCCCTTAATCTGTCATCATTTCCCTTAATCCGTCACTATAACCCTTAGTCCGTCATCCTAGATATTAATCCACTGCCCTTGACCTTGATAAGCTATTCTTGCTCTTAATCCGTCTCCATAACCCTTAATCCGTCACGAAGGCCTTTAATCCCTCAGCATTGCCCTTATTTCATCACCCTAGCCTCTAATCCGTCACCATAGCCGTTAATCTGTCACCGGAGAATCGAATTCGTCACCTTTCCCCTTAATCCATCATGCCTACCCGTAATCCGTCACCATAACCTTAATCCATCACCCTAGCTCTTAATCCGTGACCCTTGCCCTTAATGCACCGTCAATGTTATATCTTGTTCTGACCAAACTTTAGGTCTTTTAGGCAATATAGACCACAAATGGCATGACAAAGTTAGGATGGTACAATTGTGATGGGAAGTTTGACTGGATATCAATTTTCAGCTCAACATAAATTATGCACATGAGGCCCTCATTAGAATAATTTATATCTCGGTGTATTCAACTTTCCAAAATGTACCTACAGGTCAAACATGACATATGTTAGCTGTAGCATGGACCATAAAGGGAATACTAGTATAACTTTCTGCAATGCCGATACCAGTATTTAATAGAGCTTCCACCCGACATCTGCTTGGTTTTTGTTTCCCAGACTCTAGTGTGAATTAATGACTTCTCCAGGCCGCGGCAACATGGATGCACCGATGGGGGTATAAGTTACATGACCGGCCTTGTGGTCTTCCGTCTGAGGCAGAGCGAGCAGAAAGGTCACAGCTACAATGGTGTCTAGACGTCTGAGAACGAACAGCATTTTTGCGTTAGAAAACAACTCATTTCCAGCGATTATAGAGATTTCTAACTTCTCGTCGAAAGTCGTGACAGCATGGTGAGAAAGAAGAGGCCAAAGTCAGCACCTCAGGAGCGGAAGTTAAGAGATCGTGAGCGGAAAACGAAGGTACGTAATACAATCAAGTAACCGAGAAAGCTGGAAAAGGACAGACCGAAGTGCCACAAAGGCGCGGGAGGAATTAAGGAACTCAGGTAAGGTACTTGGGACTCGCTTTATTAATTTCGCAGAGAAGGTTATGTTTTGCACAGCGTTCGTGTGTGTGTGTGTGTGTTTGTGTGTGTGTGTGTCCGTCCCCGTCCCCTTAATGTTTATTCTCACGACTATTTTTGTCCCCAAACTGAGACACACAAGTTTTTTTTACAAAAGTGAACGTTAATTTGCATAATTCGTACTAAAATAGACAAATCGTCTGTATTGCTCTTTTGATCCGTAAATGTTGTCCGTAAAACATCCTGGGATATCGAATATCTTCTCCAGTTCAGGTCGGCAATCTGAATGACCCAATATCATAAAGTGCATGGAAACGTCACTTTTCATATGTCACTGTACCGGCAATTATCTCGTCCACATTCAATTAACTGACTTAGATAACCCCTTTTTGTTTATTGTCACAGCTATTTCTGTTGCAAAACTGGGGCACATCAGGCCTCCTGGCCTAGGGGACATGGTTTATAGAGAAAACGTTAGTCTCCGAGCGACGCATACCAGCACCTGCACAACACATATTTTGGATTCGTCAATCAAGAACATGCAAAACTAAATGTTAATTTTACAAATGATTATGTAATGTTTATCAATAATGCAAAACAGTTCATAAATCATCTGCATACATTATAGGACGTTTAATCGTGTGACATGTGTAATAAAGAAAACAGGAACATCGCTTTATATCGAAAAATTACAAAAGGAAACGTTGTTTTGCATAATTCATATTTAAGATGGGCAAATCATCTGTAGTGCTCTTTTGATTCGTAAATGCTGTCACATGTGTAATCCAGATGACAAAAACAACGTGGGACATCGAATATCTCCAAACGATGCATACCCACACCTGTATAAGTACTACAACACATATTTTGGAAACGTCAATCAAAAACATACATAACTGAATCTAAATTATGCAAATAAATGTCTAATTTGCATAAATGATGCAAAACGGTTCATAAATCATCTGCATTCATTGTAGGACTTTCAATCGTGTGACATTAATTTGCATAATTTATACTTAAATGGACAAATCAGCTGTATTCCTCTTTTAATCCGTATATGTTGTCACATGTGTAATCCAGATGAGAAAAACTGTTGGACATCGAATATCTTTCCCAATTAAGACCGTCAATCTTCATTATCCATTGTTATACAGTTAATTGAAATGTCACTTTTCAGACATCACTGCACCGGCAATTATGTCGTCCGTATTCAATAAATTGGCTTAGATAACCCCTTTTTGTTTATTTTCACGTCTATTCTGTCCCAAAACTGGGGCACACCAGGCCTCTAGGGGACATGGGCTTTAGAGAAAACATAAGTTTTCAAACGACGCATACTGGCACCTAGTACCTGTGCAACACATACTTTTGAAATGTCAATTAAGAACATGCATAACTAAATGTTAATTTTGCAAATTAATGACTAGTTTGCATAATTAATGCAAAGCAGCTCATAAATCGTCTGCATATAGTATTTAACTTTCAATCGTCTTACCTGTGTACTAAAAGTAAACAGGAACATCGCTGATATAGAAAAATTACAAAACTAAACGTCAATTTTCATAATTCATACTTAAGATGGACAAATCATCTATATTCTCCTTTTGATCCGTAAATGTTGTCACATGTGTAATCCAGATGGAAAGTAACATCGTGGGATATCCAATATCTTTTCCAATTCAGGTCGTCAATCTGTATGACCCAATGTCATACAGTTTATGGCAACGTCACTTTTCAGATATAACTGCACCGGCAATTCTCACGTCTGTATTCAATTTATTGGCTTAGATAACCCCTTTTTGTTTATCCTGACCATTTCTGTCCCAAAACTGGGGCACACTAGGGCTCTAGCGGCAACATGGAAGCACCCATGGGGGTATAAGTTACATGACCGGCCTTGTGGTCTTCCGTCTGAGGCAGAGCGAGCAGAAAGGTCACAGCTACAATGGTGTCTAGACGTCTGAGAACAAACAGTATTTTTGTGTGTGTTAGAAAACAACTCGTTTTTAGCGATTATAGAGAGTTCTAACTTCTCATGACAACATGGTGAGAAAGAAGTAGCCAAAGCCAGCATCTGAAGAGCGGAAGTTAAGAGATCGTGAGCGGAAAACGAAGGTACGTAATACAATCAAGTAACCGAGATAGGTGGAAAAAGGCAGACCGATGTGCGACAAAGGCGCGGGAGGAACTAAGGAGCTCAGCTAAGGTACTTGGGACTCGCTTTATTAATTTCACAGATAAGTTTATGTTTTTCACAGCAGTCGTGCGTTTGCGTATCCGTCCCCGTCCCCTTTTTGTTTATTCTCACGACTTCTTCTGTCCCAAAACTGGGACACACAAGTTTTTTTTATACAAAAGTAGACGTTGCTTTGTATAATTCGTACTAAAAATGTATTGTATTGTATTGCTCTTTTGATCCGTGAATGTTGTCCCATGTGTAATCCAGATGAAGAGAAACAACATGGGCTATCCAATATCTTTTCCCATTCAAGTCGTCAATCTGTATGACTCAATATCATTCAGTTCATGGAAATGTCACTTTTCAGATATCACTGTGCTAGCAATTATCTCGTCCACATTCAATGAATTGACTTAGATAACCCCTTTTTGTTTATTGTCACAGCTATTTCTGTCGCAAAACTGGGACACACCAGACCTTAAGGCCTAGGGGACATGGTTTATAGAGAAAACGTTAGTCTCCAAACGACGCACAACAGTACCTGTACAACACATATTTTGGATACGTCAATCAAGAACATGCAAAACTAAATGTTAATTTTACAAATGAAAATAATGCAAAAACAGTTCATAAATCATATGCATTCATTATAGGGTTTTAAATCGTGTTACATGTGTAAGGAAGGAGAACACGGACATCGCTTGATATCTAAAAAAGACAAATCCAAACGTTATTTTGCATAATTCATACTAAACACGAACAAATCATCTGTATTTTTTCTTTTGATCCGTAAATGTTGTCATGTGTAATCTAGATGAAGAGAAATATCCTGTTCAGGTCGGCAATCTGTATGCATGACCCAATCTCATACAATTTATGGGAATGTCACTTTTCAGATAACTGTACCGGCAATTCTCACGTCCGTATTCAATTAATTGGCTTCGATAACCCCTTTTTTTATCCCGACTATTTCTGTCCCAAAACTGGGGCACACCAGGCCTCTAGGGGACATATATATATGGGCTTTAGAGAAAACGTAAGTCTCCAAACATATTTTGGATATGTCAATTAAGAACATGCATAACTAAATGTTAATTTTTCAAATGAATGTCCAATTTGCATAAATAATGCAAAACAGTTCATATATCGTCTGCATATACTATGTGACTTTCAATCGTCTTACCTGTGTAGATGATCAGATTTGTTGATCAGATTTTGACTATTTTTGAAACTGCTCATGAGACAGCATCGTCAACTTTCAACTATAGGAAACTATTTGACATGAATCATTACATTTCATGTCTCCGGCTTGCCATACATACTATAGGAAGACTTAGAGTAAGTAAGTGTGTCACATGGGTGTACTAAATCAGATTAATATTTTCTTTATACCGTAGAAATTCTAACATCAATTTATTCAACTCTCTCAGACAACGAAGGTTCATCAAAATATTTCCTTTGTCCCAAGACACAATGCCATCCATATTTATGTTCAAATTCTCCACAGAATCAACCATCTACTTCTAGAGTCGTCAACAACATGAAGGAGGAAGGCCACGGGGGAGGGGGGATTCCGGACCAGCATCAGAGCCATGTGCAGCCAAATGATTGCGCTGTTACAGCCAGAGAAAAGCTGACACGATTTTGAGAATTCACACACTGACGTGCACATGTTGTCCACGTTATTTCATCTAAACGAATACGTATTGTCTATACTATTGTTTATTTCAGTGTGCAAATTTTATCGGCTGATTTTGTATGTATATCAAAGAAAATACAAGTGATTAACCTGACCGACGACAGCTCAAATCAAACGGGATGTACGAATGGTGGAAACCCCATACGAATGTGTATGCAATTGCAAGCTGCAGTAACATTTCACTCCGTCACTTATGTCCAGGAAGTTACAGTGCAACTCCTTACCAAACTTGGAACGGTTACTTTAAAATTAGTCTGCTATTGTTGTGCCATAATTATCATTCTTTGACGTCTTTGACGGTTATTCGTTTGTTTAAGTGAACTGCAGCAAAGAGATAAAGTAATCAATGCTGTGAGTAGAGTTAGACAGTATAAAGACAATAGATTTCAAAGGCAATGAAGTTTAAGTCAAAAGAGCAACAGAGACCTTCAGTAAGGATCGTAGTAATTAGCCAACATTATGAAGTCACAATCAGTCAGTTTTATGACGGTAAGTGTGCACCTTGCTAAGTGTGCGGGAATCCTTGTTTTTGTGTCATTTCTTTATCGTTGATGTGGTCGTAAGCTAACATTAGCAACAAAAACCATCCCTCCGATCAATCACGCCCAATATTACTGACTCCAACAATCTCTAATCGAACATCACATTAAATAACAAATCCATATTAACCCTCTATCGTTGGGGATCTTGTCGTCCCTTACTTTTCGACGAGACCACAACAACATGATGCTCAGTGGACCTTGCTCGTCCTTTAGTACAGTGGGCCTTGTGTCCATTTGTGCCAACGGCAAGGTCACAACACCACCAAACTAATGACATTCATCTCTTACACCTAAAATTAGTGGCAAAAAACACCCCTCCGGTCAAAAAGGTCACACCTAACCCGAAACTAGGTAATATATATAGGGAACCAACGTTAGCGACAAAAACCACCCCCAATATTATCGATTTCAACACTTTCTAATCCAACATCACATTAAATAAGAAATCTATATTAACCCTCTATCGTTGGGGATCTTGTCGTCCCTTACTTTTCGACGAGACCACAACAACATTATGCTCAGTGGACCTTGCTCGTCCTTTAGTACAGTGGGCCTTGTGTCCATTTGTGCCAACGGCAAGGTCACAACACCACCACACTAATAACATTCATCTCTTACACCTACAATGATTGGCAAAAAACACCCCTCCGGTCAAAATGGTCACACCTAACCCGAAACTAGGTAATATATATAGGGAACCAACATTAGCGACAAAAACCACCCCCAACATTATCAATTCCAACACTTTCTAATCGAACATCACATTAAATAACACATCTATATTAACCCTCTATCGTTGGGATCTTGTCGTCCCTTACTTTTCGACAAGACCACAACAACATGATGCTCAGTGGACCTTGCTCGTCCTTTAGTACAGTGGGCCTTGTGTCCATTTGTGCCAACGGCAAGGTCACAACGCCACCACACTAAAAAATTCATCTCTTACACCTAAAATGAGTGGCAAAAAACAACCCCTCCAATCAAAATGGTCACACCTAGCCCGAAACTAGGAAATATATAGGGAACCAACATTAGCGACAAAAACCATCCCCAATATTATCGATTCCAACACTTTCTAATCCAACATCACATTAAATAAGAAATCTATATTAACCCTCTATCGTTGGGGATCTTGTCGTCCCTTACTTTTCGACAAGACCACAACAACATGATGCTCAGTGGACCTTGCTCGTCCTTTAGTACAGTGGGCCTTGTGTCCATTTGTGCCAACGGCAAGGTCACAACACCACCTCACTAAAAACATTCATCTCTTACACCTACAATGAGTGGCAAAAAACACCCCTCCGGTCAAAATGGTCATACCTAGCCCAAAACTAGGAAAAATATAGGGAACCAACGTTAGCGACAAAAACCACCCCCAATATTATCGATTCCAACACTTTCTAATCCAACATCACATTAAATAACACATCTATATTAACCCTCTATCGTTGGGGATCTTGTCGTCCCTTACTTTTCGACAAGACCACAACAACATGATGCTCAGTGGACCTTGCTCGTCCTTTAGTACAGTGGGCCTTGTGTCCATTTGTACCAACGGCAAAGTCACAACACCAACACATTAATAACTTCCATCTATCACACCCACACATTAGCAAAGAAAAACATCCCTCCAGTAAAAATGGTCACACCCAACCCAAAACCAGAAAAACATTAGCAAGAAGTCAAAAAAAGAAAACTAGCAAGAAAAACACCCCTCCGTCAAAATGGTCACACCCAACATTAGCGACCAAAAAAACACCCCTCGTAATAAAATGGTCACATCCAACATGGCGGCCCCCATCCTTGGAAGCAAAAACAGAACAGGTTTTGCTATCGCAAACCTGTAATGATCGTACGATCGATGTATGTCGTAGGTACCTCCTCGTATATACCTTTTATCACACAAGTCAAATGTGAATATGCTCCTAAAGCTTAATGTCATAAACGATCAGTATGAAATTCGAAAGTTTACCTCGAAATACTTTCCAATTAAGTTAAGGTATGATAGAAAAAGTTATCTCAAATACATATCACTTTCACATGACAAAGTTGGCATATTTTACAACAAAAGCCTGAGGTGGTAAGAGATTGTCTGAAACTGTTAAGGTTTTCAGTTCTTATCTGTAGTTCCATAACGCTTCTACCCTTTGCCCGAGTTGTTTAGGTGTGAGAAGGCATGTCGCCTTGCCTCAGGACATAGATCAAATAGCACAACAGCGCGCTTGGCGAAACCGTCTTCCCTTCATACTACAGTGAACTGCGTCGCAGGCCCAAAAGTTTTTTTCTGTGTGACCTAAATATGTCGCTACCTAGTAGTTTTATAATTTGATAACTGTTCATGATATTTAGGAGCTATAGTGATATGTTCAAACATGCGTGTGTGCCTTTTATCTGGATTATTTGTGTATGTATAGCCACAGCGACTTGTGAATTGTTTTTGTATACTATATACCATTAGAACATTTTACCTGCCGCAGAAAAACAGAAACATTTTACATTTCTGAAACCATCTGTTTTTTGCTAGACCACACAGCAATTTTAAAAGCAACTTGCGATGTCTGCTTATGTTTATACAATATTATTGTACTATCATTTTCTTACATTTTTTGAGCGAAATACATATAATCATTTTGTGTTTTCAAAACGTAGCCAGACCATGTCACAAAAGGTAATAGCATGCCAAAAACACTCTTTCGCAGAGCAACTGTGTTTCTTCTTTTATGTCGCTGTCGTCAGACAATGTTTATACTTGGCCAGAACAGAAGAAGGGCAAAACAAGGCACTAGCGCGGAACCTCCATTTGCTTAATTACGAATTCTTGGGCCATGTCGTTGACGTGTTTTACTGACATGCTCAGCTCAAGTGTTAAAGTAAAACGAGCGAGGTTTACGTTCCGAAGAGCGGACAGGCAACATTCAATGCTGGACTCGTGCATTCTGATGGAACTGGATATACCCCTATACACTGCACATGAACTATTCGTCTGTCTAGTATTGCTAGAAGTGTTGACGATTTTTGATTTCCATTCTGAACAATATTCACTCTTTTTTAATGCATCACAGCTATCTAGAAGTATATACAGTGTCAAGAGTTTTCACTGTCTTTCTTCTAATTCAAAGCATTTTACTGTATATGGTGGGATGTCTCTATGGCTCAGCTAGTAGCGGCCTCACAGTTGAGCTCCTGTTTCTAATTAGTTGGGAACTTAGAGACCCCGGCACAACACTGGCTCATGACATCTCGGTTGGGGCTGCACCCGTCTTTCGGAAGGGACTGAAATGGGGGTCCTTTGTTCGAGGAGGTGCCTCGAGCACGTTAAAGGGGAAGGGCTAGGAACCCCTACCAGTGAAAATATACCCTGCTACTGAAATAGCAAGGACACTTCCTACCCTATGTGCCACTAGGCACTACAACTTACAAGTTTCTGAACGAACTGTAAATAGTAAAGCTAGAGATTGCAACATAGAAAGTTACAACTTTTCTTTGGTACTTACAACTTGAAAATATACTTGACTACAAAAGAGATAACAAAGCTGTCACAAACAGAATAAAAATCACTTACCTTAGAGAAACAACATATTTTGCAGTTTCTCACTACTTGTGTCTTCTTTGGTTGTCTCGGTGTGAGTTTTACAAAGTATCAAAAGTCTTCCATGGAACGTAGAGGGAGGAAAGGTCTCTTTTTCCCTACAAACGTTTACATCCTGAAATGACGTCAGTGGTTTTGTTGCTTCTTCTCATCCCACAAAAGACAGGAAATTCCTAGGATTATGGCGAAGACCAAACCTTGATTTTCAAACACGTTAGGGTTCCATTGGTTTGCCCAAGTTCTTCCCTCCGAAAAGTTCAGAAACGTGTATTACGTCATAATCAGACGACAGAATGCTCACCGCAACAAGGAGCTGTTATTTCCTGTCTCCTCTGAGGAAAAACGTTGTCCTTTTCCAGCGAAATAAGTTCCCCGGGCACCGGATTACATCTTGGAGTGAGTCAGTGATACGGTATTGAACTTAGCACTACATCTAGGTCAAAATCACTCCACATGATTCAGAAGTTGGTAGAATGGTCGACACTCAAACAAAATGTCGGACGCTGTCGACCCTGCCTTTGTCTCTTCTCGCCACGACTTCTAATAAACACTGCGCCTCGAGTGAAACAGGGCTGTGTTTTGGGAAGGCGGCATCCTCCCTTACAGGTATGTTATCTGTGGTCGCTCAGAAATGTCGTCTGATCGGACTGTACTACAACTTTTTGCAGGGATGTGCAACCCTTCTCAAATTGTGCAACCCTTCTCAAATTGCACTGTTGTGACTCACTACCTTTTTATAACTGACGATGTTTCTTCTTAGATTGCGTTATTAATGTTAAAGAATTGTCGTTTGCGTATTTGGCCATGTATAGAAGTAAAATGCGACTATCTATGTAACTGAAGGAAAATACACCCCCTTTTCTGAGAGAGGATTGATTGGTATGGTCCGCTGCGTGTCTCTATCAGACGAGATCCGTTCACCCTTTTACTCATCCCCAGGATTTGGCGGGACACAAAGAGGACTCGGTCGGCCGAGCTTGAAATAACAACCCCCATTGCCGTTGGTTAAAGTCAGGTGATATTGACGTTTGTGTGTGCGCGGGCAAGTGAGACGGCATTTGTTTCCGTCGCCATGGCAACAGAGCCGGGAGATTTACCCGCCAAATCACTGACTGGAAATTGTATTAGAATTTCCTGGCCGCCCATTGGTTGTCGGCCACAGCACCTACGGGTTAGAGGGTACACTAAGCAATGATAAACGCCGATTAGGCAAGAATGCTTCCGTAATTGTATACATGTAGCCTTTGGCAGATAAAGAACTTACGGTGAAGCGTAGTAGAAAAGCCCTTTGAATATAGGGTTGAGAAAAATATAGATTTGAAGCATTGTATCAGTCTTTCTACTTTGCCCAAACAGCAACGTTGAGAAGCTGTGTGGTTGGTGGATTTAAAAGAAAGAATGTACTTGTAGGGGGGGGGGGCGATATGTCACCACGATCGAATCGTTTGCACACTTTGACTCTAAATGAGGTTTATGTATATTGTCACATTTTCTTGGGTGCTGTCTATATCTTTTACGTCATAATATCATCTCATGTATTATACTGCACCTGCTTCATATACAGGTGTATTTCTATTAGCAACAGATATATCAAACGTGTTTATGTAGAGAAAATCGCACGGTCAGAATATCGAAAGATGAAGAAAACACAAAAGTTTCCGTCGAAGATTCTGCTCCATGCTCCATATATATGCAGTACCACCATGCGTCGACAGGAGTGTCCTTGTTGCCAGTTTGCTATCCGTCAGAGATGCCACCGCGCGGCCACTTTGATTACTGCAAGTAGAGCATATCAAAACACGATAACTATCAACTATGTTATGAAAGATACCTCGCATGTTTTATGATATTTGTTACGAATACATTTCTTTTAAATTTAAGACGGCTGTCATAGGTTAACAAGTACCTAACTTTAGAAACGCTTTGAATATTCAAGGATCTATCTCTATTGTGGAGTGCCGATTTCCCCCCTCTACTTCGCTTAATAATCGCACTACATCTCAACAAAAATAGGAATGATGCGACAACGTATCAGCCTAGTATCTACGTATCTATGTTGCTTTTTAACCTTTTTATTCAAGAAAAATATTTTCCAGTTTATCTTGCTCCACAATTTTCATCGTCATATGGTAGATTAAGGACTAGAACAGATAGGCGTGACTCAAACACGCCATCTGAACTTCCCATTCCGCGTCTTGTATTCACCCTTAACTTGACATTGCCCCCTCTTAACATCTTAACTGAATCCGTGACGTCGAAGGACTGTTCCATTAAAGAATCTGCATGGGTATGTTTGTTTCACGCCGTAAAAGAACCTGCTTTTATATATTAAGATTTGGGCGATGCTATCTTTGTGTTGTCATATTCTGAGCACTAAACTGTTTTATAATTGTCCGTCACCCAATCTTGGTAGCTCGAAGAAATGCAATTTCGCCCCTCCCTGGACTTACACATGGAATCGTCCGTACACATGTTGTAAAGTAGTTTGGGATGTTGTGCCACAGCGGGGGTTGGAACGTTTCAAGTTGACCTTGCTTTTAACCTTGAGTGACCTTCACGGGGTCACCGTATGCGGCTAAGCACGGGGTAGGACGTTATCCTGGTGGGAGACCATTTCTGTCATCACCTGACAGAGCCACGCCAGCTAGAGCTTACACGTTGTTTGTATCTGTTAATCTGAGTCCGGGCGAAGAAAATACAGGATTTGAGGGATTGTGATGACAATCTGGATACAATTTGTTGTTCTGATTTGTCAGGGTTTTTTTTCCTTCACACCCTTCCACTTTTCTTCCTTTTTTCTTAGTAAGAGGGCCTGGCATGCCTTTTTCGTGTGCGATTTTGATTCACCATTAATCGCAGCTTGCCCGCAGCGATTAACGGTGTATTTGCTCGCTTTCATTCTAAATAGAACGTTACTTTCCTGAATTCATCTTTACGCGTTCTGTTGACAAATTCCTCCTATCGCAAAGTGAAACACCACAAAGGAGCGCCCGGTTGTGCCGGTATTTGCACACTAGTTATTCCAATAAATACAATAGAAAAATCCTATAATGAACTCAAAACTTTACGCAGCAACAAATCAATTGACCATTTTTAAAAGCGTTGCCAACTTGATATAATGCACCATTAAGTGTTGTCAGGATCCCCCATACAGACCCCACTGTATCTGAGGGCATCTGTGAATTTCTGCATTTAAATACTTTGACCCACATCATTTAATATCTGGAATTCAGATCATTTTGCGAATGTTCGCAGACGTTGAGACCACTTCTGTTCTGCATGGGGAGAGAGCGGCCCCTTCACAGAACTGAAACGATTGACTTATTGTCTGCCACAGATTCCGCTAGTATCATTTGGCGCGACAAAGCGGGAAGCATGCATGCTTGACATTCGTGACTGGAGCCGAGGTCGACATTTGAGCCCTTAGTAACGTCAGAATGGGGACAGAATGTCTGTCCTTCTGACTGTCAATGCGTGTGTGTGTAATAGCAAAGCCGACCTCTCTTTCCTACATTCGTGTCTCTTTCTATCATTCTATTCTCTTCCTAGTATTTTCTCGGCGGAAGTCAAAGAAATCATTACCACAAGACAGAGTCGACCTGTATTTTCCTTTCGTGTCACGGCTCTTTCGATCACTCTCTCTTTCCCTCTCTCCTCCGTTGAATATCTCTCTATACATATGAGGTCTGTTTTTTTAAAGAATTCGCTGGACGGAAGTCAAATCAAGATTATGAAATACCATGAACTCTTGGCTGGATGAAAATGCTCACATGTTGAGATTATATACGTACGGACCATACTTTGTGATATGACCTCGTTAAAATGCAGAGATATCATTTTCAATACCTAAAGATCAGAAATTTAGATGGGACAAATAGCTAAGAATTTGATAGCAATCCTTCTCTCTCTCTCTCTCTCTCTCTCTCTCTCTCTCTCTCTCTCTCTCTCTCTCTCTCTCTCTCTCTCTCTCTTTAATTCCTGCTTAACCAGTATGGTTACTGAAACTCGGTGTGTTTGCCTTGGGAATGTACAGTTCAGTAACTAGTATCTTTGTCTGCACCATATTGGTGAATGTTGCCATTCTTTTTGGAGTAACAACATTGTCTATAATGTGTTCTATGTACCGGTTTTTATATACGAATATGATTATGTACGCCGACAGCAGTGATACTTGTGAACGTATTGTACATTGGTTTTTTAATTCAGTGTATGTAAACTGCGATAAACCAATAAAATACATCTTATCTTATCTCCTTTCTGCCCTCTCTCTCTCCCACTCTCTCCTTCTTTCGCTTATGAATGCTGCATCGGCATGAAGGTAGCCTAGAACTCGTGATTACGTCACGCATGCCCGACATTGAAGTAACCAATCAAATGACCGCTGACCCCAATGTCATCAAATGATTGACAGTCCGATAAAGTGGTCACGTCTACAAGCCGAGTTATCCGCACAGCTCAAGCGATAAAACGCTGACCTCAAAAGGCTAGGGAGTCGCGACATGATCAATTTACATGTACATTTGGATAAAAAGCATTCTGTTGTTACCCCTATATGATTGTCTTCTTTTAGCACGATCCAAGTGACTAAATACATGTACCAGTATATTACTTGGGTTTGCGAAACTAGGGATACAAAATCAAACATTGGATTGTGATTAGATTAATTCCTTTGTCTTTGAAGTCAGTGCGGCATTTTGTCAGTTTTCTTCTATTTCAAAAATCCTGAAATTACGATGATCGCCTGTCACTTTCTTCAGGGCAATAATGACTGGTTCACTTTGTACTGCAGCTAGGTGTCTCTGCTAACAATGCAGTCCCAAACGTAAAATACCGTAGATATTGTTGAGCAACAATGATAAGATAATACGGTTCCATACTTCCAAACGTAAACCTTTGCTATATACATGTGGCGTTACATTGCCTTGTGTACAACGAATGCTGTTTGTATAATGTTTATACATTTGCACAACAACAACAAACGTTGTTTGTACAATGTTAAAAGCTCTTTAACTGGATGAGATTGTGTGCATATGTTTCACAGTTTGTATAGTCACCCCTGTAATCGCGGGTTCGGAGAGCCGGAAACAAATACCTGAAACATGATCACATGTCGGCGCGATTTCTGTAACTTGTGACGGCTTGCGATTCCAAGCGTTCTTCTTCCAGTAGAGGATCTGAAAGGGGTTTTAAGGCCCATCTTGATGTAGACGATATATAAGTCCTAAAAGGATAAGGGAATTCTAAAAACTACTATAAGAAAAAAGTAAAGACATGACAACATTTTTGGGAACGAGAATTTCGGACGACCCTTTGAGCGACCTCCTTCCGTACTCTCGGTCCTTGGCTCCGATGATGCAAACCACATTTCCCGGCGGCCATGCTAATCCTGTGTGTTTACGTTGCATCTCAATAGATCCGACCCGGCTTGGAGAGTGCACGAACTTTCTGGCTCAGCTTTCACGAGTGCCGGGTACTATAGCTAGTAACCAGTTTTTGCTGCGGGACTAGCTTCCTCTGATGGCCGACTGTTTGCCAGCGTGCGCGAGGGTAGCTAGCGCCAGGTTTTCGTGAGAATGCCTTGTGAACGCACTTCCTTGTCGGTAGACTAGGAAGACAGCTGAGTTGAGGCTTCTTGAGAGGACAGTTTCTGCGAACTGCCGAGCGGCGTCTACTCCGTCAAAACCACCCGGTGTGGTCTGGTAGGACAGTACAAACAGTGGCGGAACGCGAAACAAAGTCCGCCGACAGCCCAGCGTGCCGGTTGGTCTACATGCAGAAAGAATACAACGTGTTTGATCGAACAACACCGGAGGCCGATCGTCTGACGCCCGCGACAAGCACGCAAGCACGTACGGCGGGGTAAACCTCTTTCCCGGCTGGGGGTTTTCTGAGAAAACCGCAGAAGCAACATGGCCGTGGTCTTGTGGAAACGCTGGTTTTTGGCAGCGGTGATTTATAATGGTTGTATGGTAGGGTTGTTGGACGCCCGCCATGACGGTTTGAGGTCGTCTGCTGCAGACGACAATTTGCGTCAGGGCGGTGACGACGGGAGTCTCCTCGCACGTGTCCTGACGGGAAGACCGGCTGACCTGGCCGGGGGGACCGTAGAGAGGGTGAGGCACGCCGGGCGTGTACTACGCCGCCCACCGGGAGGGCAAGGGAGAGCCGCTCGGCAGGGAGGGCGCTACAACCCCGCCGGACCGTCCGACAACGTCGCGTCGGGAGACGGCGACGTTCGGCCCGAGAGAGAAGATTTTATGACCCGGCCGACCGTGTATCCAGGACAGGTAAATCTAAATCACTCCTTATATTTCATGTATCCAGTTCGTAACGCTATATACACTTGTCGAACATAAGACTTCAGAAGGTTTTCTAGAAGTCTAAATGCTACAACCCAAAATAATGGGAGATTTTCAGGGTCCTTAAACAATTGCTGTGGAAAAATGCTAGTTTTTTTTTTGTCTGTACATGTGTACTCATCATTATGCTACCATAATTTGATATAAGCAAGGAGGTTGATTCTCTATTCAACCTCCTTGATATAAGAAAAGGAAAAAAATATTTCTTTGCAGTTTTGCACCCCAAATAACCAGGGAAACACATGAGTCTTTGTCCAAGTTAAGCAATGTTTTAAACAGGGTACATGTAACGTCTTTACATATGTAGACAACCGCTTTGATTTGAAACGAGACATTTGCTTTGTGGCTTGTACAATGGCGACTGCTGTCTCGGCAAAACTGGCATTCAAGCAAAAAGGGCACAAGGCCTGGTCTCACGGATTCGTCAGGGGCATGGCAACCACAAAAGGCCAGTCGTCGATAAATATACAAAGGTTGAGCAAAGCTGAATCTACATACGTGTCATTCAACACAGTTTGCATACATGCATACACACCGCCTCAAATAAAACAGGCTTGTCGAGTTGCTAAAAACATATAAACGCATTCCTCCCGACTTCTACGATTCTTGTTGCAACAAGTTGTATGTTGTTGTTGTAACGCGACGATGTAAACATCATTGGCGTTCAATGGTCTGGATTGTTCCTTTTGGAGGAGTAAGAAAATAACTCGAGAATTCCTCGAGAAATCCTGAGACGTTTGTTTATACACGCAAGACACAATATTAGTTTTCTTATTATCAAAACCTCATCAATCAGATAAAGACATCCCGCTGCCGATGAATACATGTATTGTGTCGTAGGGATTGACCATTAATTACCATAGAGGAAGGAGGCTGAAAATTGTAATGCAATATATTCTGTAACTGTAAAGGCGTCACGAAAAAAAATTGCAGGAGGGCTTGAACTAAAAATACACACACACACACACACACACTCACACACACACACACACACACTCACAAACACACACACTCACAAATACACACACACACTCACAAACACACATACACTCACATACGCGCGCACACACACTCACACACGCGCGCACACACACTCACACGCATACACACACACGCACTCACACACATACACATACACACGCACACTCACACAACACTCACTCACACCGACACACACACACACACACACACACACACACACACACACACACACACACACACACACACACACACACACACACACACACACACACAAAGGGAAAACAATACCTCCATTTTTCATCGAGGTAACAACAAACTTCCCTAACCCTTCTGTACCCTCCCTGCCCCATGCCGACCCGTTACGCTCATATCGACCAATTTACTGATAAGCCATTGTTGTGATAAGCGTCTAATCGCTCGTTACGCTCATTTGCGGCGGCTCCCTGGTCTCTAATGAACTACCGTTCGCACTGTCAGCTGACGCCTTCATATCACCTCCAAGCAGATATTGGGTGTGTGTTAGGTGCGACTATATCAAGCTTCTATTAGCCCTTCCACTAGTCAGTCCTCTAGGAGGCGGTCAGAGAGAAATTGTGTAACACGCGTACGGGCTAAGTTATTGCTAGTCATTAGTAAGCATTCTATTGCTGCACCGTTATTTAACCATTTACAATCATACTTTTCGTTGCAACAGAGCTAAACGTACCCGCTGTAGCAGTCCGAAGTATACCCCTGACAAAACTACCCCAGGGTATAAACTGCCAGGGTGTAGTTTGGCCTGTTACAGACCGCGGAAAGCCCGGTGGGCCTTACTAGTCATGTTTCATTACTGATCACAGAACAAGTCCTGCCCTTGTGGCTGTTCTGTGTTTGTCCCCCTACGTATCTGTGGTGTAACAGTCTGAAGTATTCGCCTGACAAAACTACCCCAGGGTATAAACTGCCAGGGGTGTAGGTTGGCCTGTTATGCTTTGGTCACATTTCCAATCCGGGGCCCTGTCGGGCAGCCTGTTGGAACGAAAAGTGTGATATAAAAGACAACTTAAGACACAAAACCTACAAAAATTATCCCTAACCATTTATTGTGTATTTTCTTGATATGCATTTTATTATTTTCGTTTTTGGAAACAACCCGGCCGGGCCCCGGATTGGAAATGGGACCGAAGCATTACACCACGGAATGCTAGTCTCTACCAGACTAACCGCGCCGGCTGTTTGGCCATCAAGGGTTTCTTTTGCAGGATGGCAGATTTGACCCTCTCTCCGTAACCGACTTCTTTAGCATACTATTCACTCTATTTGGCCAATTTCTACTATTTTTCCAGCCATCCGCGGGGCCTGGTAGAGGCTAGCGGAAAGCTCGGTTGGCCTTAGACAGTCAAGTTTCATTACTACGCGATCACAGAACAAGTCCTGTCCTTGTGTCTGTTCTGTGTTTGCCACCCTACTTATCCATGGATCGTTCGTCAAGCGTTTGTGTCTTGAAGGGTTCTATTAGTGCCGCCAAGTGTGGGCGCAATCCCTCTTGTGCAGCGGGCAGCTGCGTAAACTTGGAACCGTGGCCGTGACCGTGAAGCTTCACGACCTCCAAGAGGCCGCGCTTTCATCAAAACACAACGACTATGCTGTTCACTTTGGTTTGGGCTAATCGGTCATCGCTAGCTCCGTAAGATAGAAGGAAAGACGGAAGGAAGAAAGGAGGGAGGAGGTGAGGAAGAATACTAGAGAAAAGAAAGAAAGAAAGAACACAGTTGAAATCAAGATCGAAGTCCCAAAACATAATGACCAAGCTGTTAACTTTCGGCTAATCGGTACATTGTTAGCTCCTTAAGATAGAAGCAAGGAAAGACAGAAGATAGGAAGGAAGGCAGGAGGAAAGAAATAGAAAAGAAAGGAAAAAAAAGAAAGAAGATAGAAGTGCAGCGACTATGCTGTTCACTTTTGACTAATCGGTCCATCTTTGTAAGATAAAAAAGGAAAGAAAGAAAGAAAGAAAGAAGGAAGGGAGGGAGGGAGGGAGGGAGGGAGGGAGGGAGGGAGGGAGGGAGGGAGGGAGGGAGGGAGGGAGGGAGGGAGGATAGAAATTGAGAGAAAAGAAAGTAAGAAAGAAAGAAAGACAAAAGAATAAAGAAAGAACATGTAGTCAAAATCACCGAAGGTTAATACTCCCTCCTCCTAGTCCTAACGTTACAATCAACAGTTTATTTTGGATTTAAACGTTTTGCTCTGTGTTGTTGCTTCACACCGAAGTTTTGTATACCACTGAACATCTCAACATTTGGACGAGTGTGGATGTTGCCATCCCCTCGCCACTCGTTGTTTACATGTACACATAAGTGGACAAAGAGGAAGCAGGGCCATGTTTACAGTCATGTCACATGGGGCGATAGGATGTTTAAATAAACAGTTCGATTGATACATCAAACCCCGGGGTGGGAGGGGGGCAAGGTCAGGGTCAATGTCAAGGTCATGGGAACAGGCTGATACATTACTGAAAAAAAGCTGGCGGTATTGTTCCGATTGTTACAGACAAACACATCTGCGTGTTTTCGTAAGGGTACATATTGTAGAATCTGGCCGATCAAAACACTTAATTGTTTTTAATCATTTTTTTCTACGTGATAAGTTGAGTCTAAGTCATAGCGATATTCACAGTGTATGAATGCGACTTTGTTGCGTCGTGAGGATGTCTTGAGCCCAGCTAGCTAGTTTTTGGTAGGCTACCGAAAATTAAGGTTTGCCTTTACGTTGTTTATCAATACATAAAAATGTACTAGAAAATTGAACAAAAATGACGAGAACATGTTGAAAAGTAGTTGCAACTGTCAATCTGAATACAGATTTTGAAATCCAGAATACTTGCAGATTTGGTGCCAACATTTTACAAAACGCACCTTTAAATCTCAGCGGTTTTCTAGACTTAGTGTTCTTTACAGGTTAAATTGTACATAATTGTGCTGACCCTCTCCAAAATCTAGCTCACAAAAACATCATTACGTTGCTAGTACCCCGCGGCGCCCTAACGGTCTCTTGTTGTCCATGATCCATCCCCAGCCTTTCTGAAAGAACACTACTTCCTCTCAGTAATAGCCTTACGCTGTGCAATAATTGCCTATCTTTTAACAATTACTGTACATGTACATTTTTCTCCGTCTAAACGGCCAACGCTGTCTGCTGTTCTAAATGATGTCTTGTGTTACCGTCTTGAGACGTTACAGGTTCTTAAGGTGACACAGACAGGTGTCTTGTATCTTGTAGACGGGAGGGAAAGGTCACGGTAAACCTCCAAACACACGTGAGGGATGGATGTTAGAGGTGATCGTCTGTCTTGTCAGTGTGTTGTCAGTAGGGACATAGGTGGTTAGGGGGGGGGGGGTGATCACAGGACAAGCTTTGATAACATTTGTATGTGTGGCAGACTACTCTCCAAGCAGAGGAGGGGTTCCGGCTGGTTTTTGCCGTGTTTTTAGGCGTTTTTGTCGGGCTTTCTACTTTGCCAGGTTTTTTTAAGGGTTTGAAGAGAAAAAATGACAAAGCAGAAAGGCCGACAAAAAAGCTTAAAACACGTCAAAAATCAGCCGGAACCACTCCTCTGCTTGGAGAGTATGGCAGACCAGTAAAAGGTAAAGGTAGTCCCATAGCATTTAGAGGCCGTATAGGCAGTGGGTTGGTATCTACTGGGTCTGGGACATTGTATTGGAAGCAGGAGCCCATCCCCCTCCTTTTCTCTCCCCAACCGAAGTCAGGTACCCATTTCACATGTGATGAGGAGAGTCGTGTAAAGGGCCATTCCCGTTGTGATGTGTTTTTTCCCTTTGCCCGCCCGGAGAACCAAAAGCTTTCCTCAGTAGGTTAAACGTCGGGCCTGATTTATCAGTGCCCCTGCAAAACTAGTACAGACCGGACCCAATGCGGCACCAACCGGATTATCTATAATATACAGAACTGTTTTCGCAGGTGTGATATCTCTTACTGACTGACGCGAACATAAATGTTTAGGTTTCTAGTCTGTCTTTTTCATAAATGTTGAAGTCTGTAGGGATGGGAATACGATATACTTCGTCTTGTGAGTTACTGCCGTAGTCGTTTGTTTGGAGACCGTCTGCCTTTGTTTGGGTCTTTGTTTAAACATCTGCTCGTGCAAGTTGGTAGAAAAGCTCAAAGTACAAGACAAATACAGAAAATGTATCCAGTTGGTCTGGAAAACGTTGATTGGTGACTAGCTTGAGTCGACACTTGTTTGAAGGCTTTCTTTGGTTGTTTGGATGGTTGGTAGGTTTGTTGGTTGGTTGGTTTGTTGGCTGGCTGTCTGGTTGTCTGGCTGGTTGTCTGGCTGGCTGGCTGGCTGGCTGCTGGCTGACTGACTGACTGACTGACTGACTGACTGACTGACTGGCTGGTTGGTTGGTTGGTTGGTTGGTTGGTTGGTTAGTTGGTTGGTTAAAAGGTTGGTTGATAGGTTGGTTGGTTTGTTGTCCGGCTGGCTGGTTGTCTGTCTGTCTGTCTGTCTGGCTGGTTGTCTGGCTGGCTGGCTGGCTGGCTGCTGGCTGACTGACTGACTGGCTGGTTGGTTGGTTGGTTGGTTGGTTGGTTGGTTGGTTGGTTGGTTGGTTGGTTGGTCGGTCGGTCGGTCGGTCGGCTAGCTGGCTCGCTGGAGGTTAGTTTGTCGGTCGTTAGCAGCTGAATGGTTGGTTGGTTGGTTGGTTAATTGGTTGGTTGGCTGTCAATCAGAACTAAACTGGGGCTGGAAAAGACCTATGCCCCAGCACCTCTGCCCCAGTTTAGTCTTTGTGATTGACAGTTTTTATTCTTATCGTGTAACATTACGAACTGAGCCAATTCAGAAGCGTATTCTGGAAAACCGCAGTTTCTGCGGCTCTCCCGCTGTGCGGAGTGCTATTGGCACCTTGGCGCTAGCAAATAACCGTGTGGTAGCTTGACTCTAGACCAAAGACACCAAATACCAATGCTTTGTATCCTTGAATTAATCATTACGAAGTGTGCTACAATCCCGGAGGTTCTCTGGTTGACTGGAGCTTCTCTAGCTGGCTGATTTGGGAACAGTGGATGCTTGAAGATTAGTAAAGCGGTCTCCTGTATTCACATGCGTTCATTAGAGAGTTAAACAATGGTCTTCCTTCACAGTTCGGTGACGGAATTTCGCTTCAATAGTGAAGCCAATCAGCTCTCTCCTTTCCTGTGACGTCCTTTCCTGTGACGTAGATATCACGGGCCATCTGTCTCAGAGTGGTCACTTTAGCGTGGGAAGCGGTGTTGGCCACACACGCGGATCGTCCTAGCCCCATGGCAGGAATCAACTACTCTCCAAGCAGAGGAGTGGGTCCGGCAGGTTTTTGACGTGTTTTTAGGCGTTTTTGTCGGGCTTTCTACTTTGTCATGGTTTCTTTCTATCTTTACGTCAACCATGGTATTTGTGTTGCCAAAGTTCTAGCTAGGACTGGCTCAGGGTCGGCCTCAGTGAGCCCTGTTGGGGAAAGACTTTCATAGTCTGAACTCATCTTATAGGGAGACTGAACACCACAATTAGCGGTCGTGTGTTTCAAACATAACGGTAGGTTTAGCTCAAGAATGGATTTAGTGAGCCCTGTTGAGGAAACTCAACTTATAGGGAGACTGAATACCACAATTAGCGGTCGTGCGTTTGAAACATAACGGTAGGTTTAGCTCAAGAATGGATTTAGTGAGCCCTGTTGAGGAAACTCAACTTATAGGGAGACTGAATACCACAATTATAACGGTAGGTCTAGCTCAAGAATGGATTTAGTGAGCCCTGTTGAGGAAACTCAACTTATAGGGAGACTGAATACCACAATTAGCGGTCGTGTGTTTGAAACATAACGGTAGGTTTAGCTCAAGAATGGATTTAGTGAGCCCTGTTGAGGAAACTCAACTTATAGGGAGACTGAATACCACAATTAGCGGTCGTGTGTTTGAAACATAACGGTAGGTTTAGCTCAAGAATGGATTTAGTGAGCCCTGTTGAGGAAACTCAACTTATAGGGAGACTGAATACCACAATTATAACGGTAGGTCTAGCTCAAGAATGGATTTAGTGAGCCCTGTTGAGGAAACTCAACTTATAGGGAGACTGAATACCACAATAAGCGGACGTGTGTTTCAATCATAACGGTAGGTTTAGCTCAAGAATGGATTTGGTGAGCCCTGTTGAGGAAACTCAAGTTATAGGGAGACTGAATACCACAATTAGCGGACGTGTGTTTCAAACATAACGGTATGTCTAGCTCAGTTGGGGAAAGACTTAAATAGTCTAAATTCGACTTATACATGTTATAGGGAGATTTGTTGAACATAATGGGAGGTCTAGCTCAGGGCTGGCAGTGTGTGCTGTGGGGATTAGCATAGTAATTAACACCTAGCCGAGAGTCAATAAACTCCGCCTGTCTACGTCCAGACCGCTCATTTGCATTATACGCTTCTGAATTGACCCAGTTCGTAATGACTTGGATCTCGAACAACTGGCAGGAAGCACACACACATCAACACGCATGTCTGCATCCTCCCAGCATGCTCTAGCACTTCCTGTCTATCACCGCTCACCGGAAGTCCCCACTTAACCTACACCTGACCCTGCTTCAGGGGGATCTTAAGTAAAAGTCGCTTTTGGCTCCCTCGGGATGTCGCGGAGTGTAAGGAAGCCAGCTGCACTTGTAAAGACCTAGTTGTTTGTGGGGCAAGGCCAATGTCAACTTTAATATCTGTGATTAGGCTTCAATCCGGCACTAAAAACCTTTCAGAGCTACTATAAAAGTCTGGTTAGCCACATTAACTTCATCATCAATATCCAGCATGTTCCTAAAGTTTTGAAAAATATATTTTTGTTCGTTACTGACACGGTCATTTTTGTATAGGCTTTGTGGTTTGTCTTTGTGTGAACCGCTCTATAGTCCGCATCGGCTTTTTAGCGAATGCCCACAAACGCCCACTCTGGCGAAGTCCGCGCTGCACGAATCTAATTTTTTTTGCTTGGAATATGTTCAGGTTGTGCTCCCATTAATTAATCCTGAGTTTCAAGTCAATCCATCGATCCGAAGTTAAATAAAGTGAACTTGAAGATTCTTACCTGGCTTTTTAGCGAATGCCCAGCAAAAAAGGCTTTTTAGCGAATGCCCAATATATCAGCCAAAATATCGGCCATCGTGACACGGGCGATAAATCTAACACCATAATCATGTTCAACAAATTGTCCCCTGAATGTGTACTCAGTTTCCGTGCTGTACACGCCTGTAAAGTCACTTTATTTTACGAAATACACGGCGTGGGAACCCACTGCCCCGGACGTAAGAATCCAATATAGCGGCTCATTTGCGTCGTGTATTTCGTAAAATAAAGTGACTTTACAGGCGTGTACAGTACGGAAACTGAGTACACATTCAGGGGACAACTTGTTGAACATGTCTATGGTGTTAGATTTAGCGCCCGTGTCACGATGGCCGATATTTTGGCTGATATATTGGGCATTCGCTAAAAAGCCTTTTTTGCTGGGCATTCGCTAAAAAGCCAGGTAAGAATCTTCAAGTTCACTTTATTTAACTTCGGATCGATGGATTGACTTGAAACTCAGGATTAATTAATGGGAGCACAACCTGAACATATTGCAAGCAAAAAAAATTAGATTCGTGCAGCGCGGACTTCGCCAGAGTGGGCGTTTGTGGGCATTCGCTAAAAAGCCTGTCCCCTCTATAGTCTACACTATCAACATCTGCACATGTTCTTAAACGTACACACTTCCTGTCTTTGTTTTATAGCACAATGGGTATCGGATAACATTTGCTTCACACAAGTTCCCATTGTCTTCAGTAAACGGCGCCTTCAAGTGGTGCATTTAGCTGAACCTTGCTATTTTCTAGTGATTCGATTGGTCCTCACCGTAATAACATAACTTTATTGCACAACAATTGTATGGCTTTCACTTGTACATAGATAACATTCAATTAGGCTAATCAGTCTATCTTCTACAATATGGAGTAGTAGTATGGAATGACAATGGGATTTTACAATCATTGGAGAAGTTTTTAACGTCTAGACATTCTTTGATATACTTCCCAATGTATACCATGCATGGGTTGTCACATGTCATTATGTACTTAAATTTGCTATTCAAGTCCATTGAGATAAACCCTGGTAAATTCGACGATAGCATTGGGTATAGTGAATTACGCATGAAGTAATGCCACTATGAGACGAACCCCTCCCCCCGATACTATTTCATCTATCGGCTTGACAGTTGACTGCACCTGTAGCGATTGTTTATTCTTACAGGAAACGTACAAGTCAAAACTCGGTTTAAACACTTCTCAGCCGGAGATCTGGCATGTTAGATTAAGGCAACTCCAAATCGATGAAATGTTTATCATTTTCAGTCTTTTTTAAATTCCATGACTCCGTCCCTCTGAAAAATTGATGGGGTCGATTCCTTGCTAGACGTTGTGTCCTTGGGAAAGGCACTTCCTCGCCCCACCCAGGTGTAAAAATGGGTACCACTTTTCGGTTAGGGAGGGAAAAGCGGTGAAAGGAGAAGTATGAGCTCCGCCTTCCAATACCGTGTCCTAGACACACTGCCCCTACGGCCTCAAAAAAGCTATGGGCCTCCATCATCAATTTGCTTTTACTGACGAAATTGGTTTGTAGATGAAAGCAGGACAATTCATCAATATATCATTTGGCTGACCCATGGAACGGCCTTCGCATTGTCCTCAGTGGGCCTCTACAAACTGTTGATCCGTGCCAACGATATCTTGGAACGGTTTCAAAAACCTGACTTACTCAGCCTTGTTATCCTCGCCTACAATGAAACAAACTGTGTAGAACTGCCAAAAGACGGCTCTTGTGATAAGTGATTGTTTCGAGCGGAAGTTCAGGAGGTTATGAAGGCAGCCGTGTGGAAGTAAGGGAAGCCAAAACGTTTTCCTAAACAATGGGTGGTCGGGGATATCATCTCTTGGCATAAGTTCAGCTCTTTATACAAAGACAAATTGAGCAAGTCAAGCGGTGTGGTGGTTTAGGCCCAGGTTAGACATAGCCGAACATGGCTCCCGACCACTAGCCAACCCGTGGTAGGTCGGGAGTAATCTGACCAGTTTTAGACTTAAGATATTTGACTCTCAAACACACCCCAACCACTACTGATTTACTCCCAACTACCAGCCAACCCATTCCAGACCTCCCGCCCACAGCCGACTGTTTTCAAAATTTCAAAACAGTCGGCTCGTGCAGCCGATCGCGAACACCAGCCGATCACAGCCGATCTAGCTCCCGAACCATTCCCAAACGTTGTCGGGGGAAGTTCGAGCGGCCGTCTTCGGCTATGTTTAACCGGGCCGGGGTTTGAAGTTTGAAGTCTCGCCAGTGCTGCTCAACCTTCTCACGTGTGTCTTACAGAATTACGACAGCAAATCGGGCTGCAGTCGTAGATTCGTCGTACACAACCCAGCTGTCTTGACTCTTGTAACGACAGAGAGGTGAAACATTTTGTGTCAGTGTTCTCTCCAAGAAGAGTGCTCAACCTTGTCACGTATGTAGTACGACAGAATTACGACAACAGATCGGGCTGCAGTCGTACATTTGTCGTACAAAACCCAGCTGTCTTGTTACGGCAGAGAGGTGAAACATTTTGTGTCAGTGTTCTCTCCAAGGAGAGTGCTCAACCTTGTCACGTATGTCGTACGACAGAATTAAGACAGCAGATTGGGGTGCAGCTGTAGATGTGTCGTACAACACCCAGCGGTCTTGTTACAGCAGAAATTAAAGGTGAAACAACTTTGTGTCAGTATACTTCCCAAGACGAGTATTTATAGCAAACTTAACAGTGTTGATGACATTGGATCGAAGCCAACGGAAAGGACACACGATGTTTGGACTTTTCTATTTCCCTCAAAGCAACAGAGCATAGACATACTGATTGCACCGATGCCTATCGCAATCCGTAATGATATTTATGTACTGTTTATATTGCTCACCCAAGCAATTTGTATTCATTTGCACTTTGAGTGCTTTTAACAAACTTGAACAGTTTACACAAAATAGAGTACAAAATTTATTTACTTTAAGTAGACGTCTCAATCAGTTTAACTAAGTGGTTTTATAAAACCATTCTCTGTTGGACCAATCCAAGTACGTGGGGACTTAAAGGGGTTTAGGGAAAGCCTCTGTTGTTGAGTTTAGTATGTTTACACAGTCATGTTTTTCAATCTGCCTTACAATCTTTCAAACTAGATAAAGAGCTCAGTGGTTAGTGCCCAGGGGAAAAGGAATTATTTCTTTACTACAAAGGTGCTTAGTTTAGAGTCGTATCTCAACGTAGCTTAGCTCGTAGACAATGTGGAGTATGTACATACGAATACGATGAAATGCTGTATATGTTATTATTTGTGTCATTTCAAGTGGTACATGTATTGTGGTGCCCCAACCCGGACAGGCTACAAGATCAGAAGGGCTAGCTAGCTCACACAGGTTTCCTCGAAAGTCGAAACCCATTTTTATTTCACCTTCTATACACTAGTACACAGACGGACGGACAGTCAAGCACACACACACACACACACACACACACACACACACACACACACATTTATGAAAAGGCTCTGACGAAGTAAAAGTCAATATGCAATGGCACGTTTTGCTGTTAAAATCTAAAATCAGCGGAAACGGCGGAGTGATTCGTATTTTCACAATAGGTACGTACTAAAAATAGTCCCTCGTAGTGTTTTTTTCCAGTTAGTTCACAACTTCTGCAGGTGTATTATGACCTCCCAAGCATTGTTGTACATCTTTTAGGCAAAGACACAAAACAGCTACAGACTAAAGCGTTGAAGCGCTTGTGGCGATTATCTCCATTTATTTTTCTTTCATAGGCTCACTAGTTCACCAAGCGGTCAAACGCACGAACAAAAAATAAACTGCCTTCAGACTTAAGAGCGTGCAGATACATACAAAAAGTGTACAGTAAGATTAAACGCAGGTGGTACCGTGTATTTAGTTTGGTAGGGGCTAGTCTATTTAGATTTCGAGGGGCGCAAGAATTTCTTTTTCGTAGGGAAGAGACTGGCAAGATTTTTTACGAAGGAACAGGACACAAGATTTAAAAACTAAGACATTGAAATAAACAATTAACCAATATCTTGTGTGTGTTAAAGAAAACAATTAACTTGAGCTGCAAATGGAAAAGGTAGATGGAAGAGTCCTATCACTGAAACCAGCTGTCTTTGAGTGTTGCTTGGTGTTTGGTCATGACCCGTGAAGGCAACCACTGTTCTATGTGGGTGAGCAGCAGTGGGCCTAGAAATACAGACTCTTAGCCGCTCTGAAAACGTAGCCTGGAATCCAAACCTATTTTAGCTACCGAGTCGCCTATATTGGTTTGGATTCCAAGCTACTGAAAACGTGCTCTCCAAGCAGAGGTGGACAAGAAGAAAACGTTAAAAAATACGAAGCCCGACATAAACGTTTAAAAAGTCTTTAAAAAGGCCAGAGCCTAACCTCTGCTTGGAGAGTATTGAAAACGTATATAGTCTAACTAGCTAACAAAACCTTAGTACAAACCCTAACAAAACCTTGGCACTACGTGTATCTAGGCTGACGGTTTGCATTGCGCCTTTTACATACCTTACGCCAACACGGTCAAATTCGTCGTAGGTTGTCGTGCGACATTTGCATGTAGCACACTAAGACAACGTTTTTTTCTTCTTCGAAACTAAGCATGTGAATACATGCACGACCTTCCTTCCGTCTGCGGTCGTACTACGGTCGTGTGAAGGATGTGAATCGACTAGAAGACTGCCGTAAGAAACCTGGGGTTTGAGACTATCCCGTGCCGCCTGTTAGTGTTTACAGACAGACACGTAGACGGTTTGAAAGTTAACGATCTGTTGAGGGAAGACACACGACCGCCCGGGTGGTGAAAAATGTCTTAAGTCTGTTTAGAAGAAGTCTTGTTCAACACACAAACGGCGCACCGTCTGTTCCTTAAGACATTGTAGCCCTGGTACTTAAGGTGGATCAGTCAACTGTAAAGATAAAGGAGAGGCGTTACAAAAAAAAGGTTAAATCCGTAGTGAAAGGCGAGGGTAGGCTACAAAAATTGTACAAAAGAGAGAAAACATCAAGCACTTAACAGCTCTAAACTACAGGTATCTAGCACACATCTTCCGTCTCACCGTTATTTTGAAATCGTTAACACTAATGATTTTATGGACTCTAGGAGTAAGTAAACTAAATGAGGGGTGAAATTCTAGTCTCTACCAGACTAACCGCGCCGGCTATCATGGCTGTAGGAGAACATTTGCCGGGGGACTTTGGCCATGTAGAGTAACATTCGCAGCCGCAGTTGCAATATTGGATCCTTGCTATCTACATAGCTGACCCCCTTCTTAAAGTTGACTGTATTTGGCCAATTTCTACTATTTTTCCAGCGACCCGCAGAGGCTGGTAGAGTCTAGTGAAATTCTGCTACGGTCTCTTTTTTGCCCATTTAGCACTTCAGACGACGTGCCGCTAACTACTTAATTCTGTGTCAATCACTCGTTCCGTGTCAGACGGGCGGCTGCGCAAAGGAAAAGTCGGCATCTGTTCATTATTTGGAGTTCGCGCTTCGTTTTACAAGGATCACAGAAAAAAGCACGTTTAAGAAATTAAGACATAGTGTGAACAGTTGCACACTTTTATCCATCTACTTCAAAAGCGGCTACTGGTAACGACAAACTTTCTCACGTAGTACTAGTACCAAGAAGAGATTTGCGTGCCCCCTCCCCTTCCTTATCTTCAACCAGATGTAAGGAATTGGCTCAATCTCGGTGTATTACACGTGTTTTTAGTAACAATCAGTACTCTTTTCTATTTATGTTTTTTGGCGAAGCTTCAGGAGCGAGCTTATTAACGGTTCGCCTGGGGGTAGCCCGACGAATCGCGCTCCCAGTGGCCAGCCGGCCTGTAACCGCCATCCCCCTTGGGCTGGGGGTCAGTAACCTCCGGCCGAGAGGTTGTGTAAATACAGGCTAGCCTGGGGGCTGTAAGACAATACAATACTATAAAAAAAGTACTAAATGTTGCAAATTCCAACGTAAAACATTGAAATTGTTACGGATCCTTACATCTGTTTGGAGATTCCCCCCTCCCCTTTTACAATCCCGAATTCAATTGTACGTGTGTGGATCGAAATTTTCAGACAATAATCTTCTCTTCTTTTTCCAGGCAAAACCGTCCAACGTTGACAAGCTGAACACCAACGATGTTCTCAAGAACAACAATGTTGAAAAAGTCACAAACTCTGGCCACAAAATACAGCATCCACAAACGTACATCACCGGAACTGTCCACAAGGAGTCTGGTGATAGGTCAACATCCGGAAGTACGTCATCATCCGGAAGCACGTCATCATCTGGAAGTTCGTCATCAGCACGTCATACGTCCAACAGCAGACGTCCTCACGTTATTACAATGATACATAACATCAACGTCGGCAGGAATCCGAGCGGAAGTACGTCATCAGCAGGGAATGATGGGATTGAAGAGAACGCACAGAATGTTCAGACAATTACCCATAATTCCCAACCAACTTCAGATGAAAATTCCGGGTCGAATCTTATGAGAGCGATCAAAGATCGTTTCAAAATGGAGGATCTTGTCAACAAGAATATGATGACGATGATGAAATTCATGTTGAAAACTGTCTCCGAACATACTGACGAAATTTCCGGTCTCAGACTCGTCATTTCCGATTTGCAAGCCGAACTGGAAAGTGCCAAAGAATCGCAGTACCGCCCGCCGCCATTTATAACATCTCTACCAATCAGAAGCAACGACACAGATGACGATGCTTTTAACAGAATATATGGTGAAACTTTAAACGGCAGAGTAGCTGTTTTAGAGCACCAGCTTTCACAAGAAACGCTTGAAAAACAAAGATTACGAGAGGAAGTTGAAAGCTTGAAGCAAAATCAGGTAGATTTTGATACAAGATTACTCGAAAGCGAGGACACAGTGAGAAATATTTCTGGGCAGTTTAGAGTCATTGCGAAAAGCGTCAATACGTTAGTGCAGCAAGGGAACGAGACCATTGGAGTTCTGGGTACTTTAAACAATGGCGGAATGAGCCCGGAAGTGACGTCAGTCTTGGAACAAATGCGGAAAAACGTGACCATATTAGGAGACGAGCTCGTCAATGTCGTCGAACAAATTCTCGTGGGAAGAGACGAGATTCAAGAAGTGGACGAGAAGTTGGAAAATATCGATGAGTTCTTCCAGAACTTTACCGGCGAAATCAACACTTTTACCGACGATTTATATGACCTCTCCGAAAGAACGTTTCGAACCGAAGAAGAACTCGGCAACGCTACATTCGACATCTATTTCCTGAAAGAAGATGTCGCTGGACTTAAATCTAAGACAATCGCCAACAACGACTTCCTATGGAGACATGAAGACAGGCTAACGTCTCTGTCATCCTCTATATCCGATCTCAAAGATGAAGTCGAGAAAAAGGAAGAGGAGACAAGAGATTATTTCGATAAAAAGATAACCACGCTGGACGACGTCGCCGACGAAAACACTAAGACTATTTTACAGATCGGCAGAGTCCAGGAAAGCGTGGCCAATGAGCTTGTTTCTGTAGCGGAGACGGCGAAGACCAATGACCAGATTTTGCAGGACCACGAAGCCATCTTGAACAGGGTGGCGCTGGAGCAGAACGTGCAGCGGAAAGCAATGGACGCGCAAGGGGGCGCTCTTAATGACGTCATCAACATCGTCAGAGATATGAACTTAGGCCTTCCCACTGCTGTTGCAACAGGTAATTACAGGTTTTGCAAAGCACCAAGATGGCCGACTCATGACGTCACAAGCAAACATGGCGGCGTCCATTGACCAAAGGGTTAAATAAAATAAATTGCTTACACTTGGATCAAAGATCACCGCCATGTTGGTTTTGTGACGTCTTGGGTCGGCCATCTTGCTTCTCACGTTTACTGATGGGTCTTTGCTTCTTTACTGATATGGAAATGTATTTCTAAGTTGTAGTCAAGTGTTGATGCCAGTAATTTCTCTCTTTAGATTGTGCAGACGTGTACAAGTTTGGACAGCGCCAAAACGGCGTGTACAGCATTCAGCCGGAGGGGTCATCTGAGGTCACCCAGGTGTACTGCGACATGGAGACGGAAGATGGCGGCTGGACCGTCATCCAACGGAGGGGCAACGGAACGGTGGACTTCTACAGGTCAGTAGTAGAGTAGGAGCTTCCACACGCACAAGATTGCGGCGGAGAAACAAAAACATAGAAATTGACTTGACCACATCCCTTTAACGAATTATAGATCTGTTTATGTTTTGTCAAATCCAGAAAATCTGATCGTATTGCAAAGTATAACGTTTACGATTTCTATATTTACTATTATTTGTAGGACGTGGGAAGAGTACAAAGCCGGGTTTGGATCCCCTCACACTGAGTACTGGCTTGGGAACGAGCTCTTACATCTACTGACGGAGCAGGTAACGTTTTAGTTGTCAAGTTTCCTAGTTTAAGTGTTTGTGAAGTTTGTTGTGATGGACAAAACCTTTATGATCAATTCGGGTAGATTACCGTATCTCCATTCAGACCTTACGTTGGCAAAACTGCATCCATGGACATATAATCACAGCCGACGTTTTGGTGACCATCTGTCACGTTCACCCAAGAACAGTGTTAACCTAAATGAGGCAGCCGTCTATTTGATACGGGGCGATTCTGACTGGTGCTATTCCAAACTGCAGGCTAGGCGTCGCTGCTTACAATGCGCTCCCAAACGGAAAGTATTGTCATATATATGCGGTCCCAAACGTTCATATTCAATTGTTTTATGTATACCGTAGGGTGAGTACGAGATGCGGATTGACCTCGAAGACTGGGTGGGGATGGAGGTGTACGCCAGGTACAGTAGCGTCTACGTGTCGGACGAGAGCAATTCCTACAGAATCCGCCTGGGGGAGTACAGCGGTGACGCCGGGGACGGACTCAGACTGGGCGATAGGTACGAGACTTTAAACACGATCAAAGTCAATACTGTGTTACATACATGTATAGTGTGTTTTCAATAGAGTATGGCTTAATTTATGTTGACGGGTTAAGGATTGGTGCAAAGACTCTTTGTTTTAAACATTTAGTTCAAGGATTGCGAATAGATCATGTCTTGATTGCGCCGTTTGTTTCATTCACGACGTTTCCATCTCGAACCGGTAGGAGGCGCTTCAGCACCAAGGACAGGGACCATGATCGGTGGGAGGAGGGTGAATGTGCCAAATACAGCAAGGGCGGCTGGTGGTTTGCATGGTACGTACAGAGCGATTTTTTAGTTTTCAGCTTTACCTGTTTCTTGTGTATTATAGCTTCAATTGAAACCTAACTCTTTTTCAAGTAGTTCTTTTGTTATACATGGATTTGGATTCTTAAATATGATATGGAAACAGGACAAAGATACGCTAAGAAGTCACTGAAAATTTTGAAATAACGAAAATGTTGACGTTTTCTTCTACAGGTGTACCAGTGCGAACCTGAATGGGGTTTACCGGCACACCGGACCGTACGACGGTGACTTGAACGGCGTGTACTGGTACCCGTGGAAGGGTACTCGATATTCCCTGCGGAAGGTCTCCATGAAGATTCGTCCTGTAGAGTTCAACAAAAAACATTCAGAGCGCGAGTTGAGAGACTATTGGCCCGGGGAAAGCCAAGCTGTGGGTACAAATGGGGGTTTAGCGAGAAACCCCCGTGGGAAAATCGAAGAGGATCCTCATGGGGGTATCCAGGAAGACGAACCGATCGTTTCGTCAGAGGATTACCCAGAAGACGACATGTTTGGGGATCAGTTCAGAGGTCCTGATTTCCCACTGGAAACGAAATCTGACCGTTACCAAATTCAGTCAGGTCCCATTCAAGATTTGGCGGGAAAACGAGAACGGGTGTGGGAAGAAGAAGACAGTTTTGAAGACTCCGATTCGTTTCGTGGACCGGATTTTCCCGCAAACGGCTTCGGTTGGGATCGTGCAGGAAGTTATGACATTGGACCAAACCGTGATCTATTATTGACACATAAAGGCGGCTATAGAGATGACTGGGAGGACGATTAAATATTACTTATCCAAGATATAACAAAGGACACACAAAAATTTACACAGCCAAATTTTACAGAACATTTTTTTTTCTGTTATTTTTTTCCTTGTGCAAAACATCTACCATATCCCTACACACCTTCCTTGTCATTCTTGTTTACAAGTACATACTATATAAACAGTTGTTGTTGGACGATTCTCTGCCCTATGTTAGGGACGGTGCTTGATATAAAAGGCTATGATTATAGCCTGTACTTTCATAACTGTTTTTGAACCGTAACGGTTTTTCTTTAAGAGCGATCACGATGACGTCATGGTGACGTCACGGTAGTCTTAAAGCAGATGTTCGGCAAAATATTGATTTACATGTTGATTCGTAAGTTCATCTGCTAATTGAAATGTTGATTGGTAATCTAGTCTACTGACGCCATTTTGACTACATTCGATATTCAGTCGTTGAATACCCCGGATGTAAAGAAAACACAATTACTTTTCACATTACCATATTGATCTACCCACAATACTTGTTATGATCAAGGTGAATTTTTCTCACTCTTATGTTGCAGCTGACACGAAACATGTTGTTTTATATCTTTGTCGTTACATTTACATATCATCTATGTATGCAGGGTAGACCACTCTCATGTATATGTAGCACGATTCTAAAAACTTTTCGTCCGTGTTTTCTTTACAAATGTTTTATAGCCATGTTTTTATTTCGTAAGTTTAATATTCATTCTTACATGGTTTTTTTAGTCATATTAGCTAAAGCTACAATTATCATTGATTCTTACTTATATTCATACATTGTGTATTATTAAAGCATAGCTATGTAGTGAAGCTTCTTGTTCTGAAAGTTTAGATTGATATTGTGTATGCTTGAAAACTACGTTCAATCGTACGTCTGTAAATATTGAGAGTTACATTTTGTTGTATTAAAGCTACTTATATACAGTGGTTCATAAAATGTCATACCTGCTTGATGCCGAAGACGCACTAAAAATAGGTTTTGAGGAAATATTTCCATATTTCACATGGAACCCCCAAACTTCAATGAATCTCAATACTGCCTACCTACTGCCTACGTGCACAGGCCAGAAACTGGCCCCTTACTTTCCAGGTGGATCCTCCAAGAAGTCCTGTCCTTTGCCCTAGCCTCTGCTTCCCGAATGTTTAACTCAGTGTCCTTCACGATCTGGTCTTTCCATCTCTTAATACAGATAGATACATTTTGCTATTGTCTATTGGGTGGTTATATAAACAGTAGTGAATTTTGAAACTTTCAAAGAGCTGTTTGCTTTTTAAAATAGTCTTCTTTGTGTTTGGTTATAACAGCGGGAAGTGAAATCTCGTCAGTTCTCGTCGGTCGGATGGCGAGACTGGCGAGACTTCGGCACCTCTCGGTACCGCTGCGTCACGAAGAAGGGGTGTCGTTGCTGAGCATGCGCGCTGATGTCAGTGTCGACACCCGAATCGTTCACCAAACCTAGGGTATAAAATTAAGAAGAAAAAAAATCTTCATTCGAAAATTACCACTAGAATCTATTATTGTGTTCCTCTAAAACTAACAAAGCATTTTCAAGCATTTAAGAAAGTTAAGATTTTTCTGGATGCAAAGATTTGGATGGAATTCTTTTCTAACCTGAAAGGCCTTCGTCCACGTAAGCGTGCAGTTCCCCCAGACTGCGGTTGATTCTATTGAACTCCCTCCCCACCTCCAGTGACAGACGAACCAGCTTGTTGTTGATGGCTGTTACGTCTTCTCGTAGCTCCGCCAGTTCTATCAAAGACACAAAGAAAAAACACGATTTTTCTTCAATTTCTCATTCCATATTGGAAAGCAATGTTTACAGATATATCACAAATAAAGATTGGGCTGCTCGTCAGTTTGTCAAATCTATGAGGCCAAACATAATGTTGACCTTCACAGAAGGGAAATATATTTTTTGCTCCGTATCTTCTTCTTCCTTTGCAAACAAATAAGGCCAGTGACCTGGACCAGGCGGCTGTCACCATGGTTACTGGTAAAGTAGCAGACACCCTGTGGTGTTCGATTACATTATGTAGCAAGTGGCAGGACAGAGCTGGTTACCATGTATATGAATGTGTTTTAGTAAGAATAAACACTGACAAATATCTGTGAAACAGTGTGGTAAATAGTATACCTTCTCTGTCAACTGCTGCTTGCATTCGAAGTTCTTCTTCCAGTCGGCTTTCTTGGCTCTTGGCTGAGACTTTCCCGGCTCTCTTCTTCTGACTTTTTGTACTGGAGGTTGTCTTTCGTGGTTTGCTCTGTCTCAAGGTGGCCTGGAAGATTCTGTCCGCTTCTTCTGTGGTCACCGTCTCTTCTGTCGACGTTGTGCTCGGTGGATCTTCTCTCACGCCCCGCCTTGTGGCCAAGTCTCGTCGCGGGAACTCTCGCCGCGAGGCACCGAAATCTCGCGTTCGTTTGAAATCTCGCTTTTGGGCCAAATCTCGCGTGGAGATACGAGGGAGTGTAGGGATTGTCGACTTTTTCTTTCTAGGTGACGTCACTATTTCCAGTTGCACGTGAATCGGTACGTTGTCTCCAAAAGTACGAGCAACTGCGTTTCGACAGTCAAAAGCTGCGGTTAGAATTTCGGGCAAGAGATTTAGAATACCCAAATTCTCTTTCTTTACTCTCAACTCGAGCGAATGTTCCAAGACGGCGTCCGTAACAGATCGAAGGAAGTCATTGTCCCCTTGCAAGACCCTACCCCACCTTCGAAACGCGTCTTCCACCGTCTTTAACTCGCTGCTTACGAGTTTTCTTAACCTTGGCATGATGTTTACCCTCACTTTCTTGCGAATATTGGCAAGTTTCTCCAAGAGTGAGAAGAAGTCACGGAGGACGGCAACTTTGCCCTTGAAGTAGACATAACTTCGCACGGCGTCCAAGGTCACAATGTCCGGTCCCTTGCCGAGGTAGCGCGTTTTTCTCAGCTGTGCATACACATTGTTCAGCGTCGTGATGAAATGGTCTCTTTTGGAGTCAAAGGAAATGTATTCGTTGTACATCTGCTGGACGTCTCTGGTTAGATGGTGGGCTTCCCGCCTCACCGCGCGTACGGCGGATTCTTTACGCGGAGACATGTGTCCCTGGGCCCGAAGAGCCAGTGCCATTTCTCCCCTTGATCTAAAGAAAAGCGAGTGTGCAAATGAAGCAAACATGACCAAAATGTCACCACAGGAAAACTACGATACACCCAGGGATGAATATTTTCTTCGTCTGATTTTTTTTTGGGGGGGGGGGGGAAACTAAAAATAGTGTCATCTCCTCCCATTTTAGCGGCAAGTGTGTAACTTACCAACTAAAAGGTATGAGATGTACCCTAATACTCGTGATACATAAACAACAGCGCCTGGGTGTCAAACAAACAAATATTAGGTTCAGGATATCAAACAGTGGTAATCACCACAGATCAGGTTGCTTACAACACATTAACTATGTTTTACCATTAATTTACTAGGGGAAGGGGGGGGGGGCTTTCGTATACAAACAAAAGATAACACGATGACATGCGAGATTCGTAGAGGTAAACAGTGCATTAGGTCTGGAGCTGTATCGTCAACATCACGAAACATCCGCCATGCTTGTGACGTCATTTTCAGACGGCAGAAGCATTTTGTGAAAGCCCCCCTCCCCCTAACTTCATCATTTACTGGCCATGCATTCTACCGTGGCACCAACCCCCTCAACAACTTGTACGCCAACCCTTGAAGAAATTCGTAACTGTTGCTGAGGGAAAATATCGTTTGGTTATGAGAATTATATCATCTTTTGAGGGATAATGTAAACAGAAATGTTTAAAAAAAACTTAGCAGCCACTCAGGTACTAGTCACTAAGATACTGTCCTTCACGGAAAACATCATAGATTTGGCCACTCAAATTATGTGTACGAATGCACACTGACTACAAGCGTTCACACATACTCGCACGACTCTATGCTAGGTCTTCATACTTCTAGGTTCTTCTAGAAACTGAAAGCTAAAAATACCGTCACATATCCGCACGTCTTCTCAATAGTCAGAGTTGCGAGCAACAACAACATGGTATTTAGGTGGCTCTGCGCCCCTCTAGAAAGAACTACTAACGATTTTTTTACATCTCGAGTGCTCCAAAACATGCGTCGACTGCCCTCTAAAAACAATTCAGTGCCCACTTCACACAAAAGCAGGGAGTATTTTGACTCAATTCCTGACGGCTCTTAGAAGTACACTTGAGAGAGTAGCATTTTTGTAAGTGTTTTTCTGGATCAATAATCACTAATGCAAGGCGAGAAAACACATGTGCTCTTGACGTTGCTTTCAACACCGATAGAACAACATTACTACCTGAACAAGCACCGGGCCTAGTAAAAACAGAATTTTAGCATTTTAGAATAGATGTTTTTTGGCGTCGTATACATAGAGGGGACAAAAAGTATGATATAAAAGACAACAAAACACAAAAATGATTAGTCAATAGCAAGTTTGTGTGTATTTTCTTGATAGACACTTTCAGCAGACATTAACTGATTTTTTTTTAATATGACTTACTCAGATAGATCACACCACAGGATGTTGCGGTTTAAAATTATCTTTATCTTAGTATCATCTTTTAAGATTATAATCTTTATCTTATAGGTATCATCATAATCATCATATCTTGTCGCTCCAGTTCGGTATCCATTGTCTGGTTAGCCTCTGGTCACCGCATGTGCATGTTGGGCCAAGTTTACAGTTCTGCAGGAGTTGTTTTAGTATGAAATCTAGTCTAACAATGACCAAGACTTTGAAGTCTCTTTCGTGCTGAATGACTTGATGGCCTAAAGTTTGTTATAACTATTTTCTATCCTTTTCAAGACGGTAGGAAAAAATATTTCTTGCAGGCATAACTAACACTCAAAAATGATACCTAGATCACATCGTAACGTTTTACGCACCTCCACAACAATGTATATGATTTATAAATTGATATAACACAAGAAAGGATCGTAATACCTTTTTGCTGTCGATAAACTCTCCGCGCAAAAATCAGCTAGCTTCTTTTCTGTGCCGTTCCAAGTCGTCAAATGTGTATTGTGCTCCGTTACCAACGAAACAAATACCCCCTTCGTAAAGCAATAACTACTAGGATCTATCTTAAGTGTTGTTTGTGCGAGATGTTTTATACATGTACAAACTGTTGATACTTTCGCCATTACCATAACTCTGTCGTTTGGAACAAGGTTAGCGGCTCTGACATAGGAAGGAGTTTTAATGACTTATAATGAGAAACATGGTCATTTAAAGAGTACTTTAAACCCCCGGTTTTGTGGAATAGAAAACGAAATCCAACAATAATGAACACAAGGATCTAAATTTGGCTGTTTTATCTTTTATTTTTGCAAGCCTTGTTTAAAAATGTATTCATCGCGGAATGACTATGATTGAAACGAATAGTCGACTACAGTAAAAAATGTCAGAGAAGACCACTCAGGGGACCGCTAGAATCTGGTCTATGTAGACAGGGGGTCACTATAGACAGGATTCTTAATGCTTCTGTCAATGGAAACATCATCTAAGGGACCACCAAAAAGTGGGCACATTAGCCAGGTGGTTCTTAGATAGAGGCAGTTACTTGTATAGGTATGACTGTACTTCCAACTCATTTTACAACATTGTAAATCCCTTCTTAGCAAATGTATGCACAAGTAAATCTCTAATATCCCTACCGCTACTAACGCAGCTACTTATGTTAATTAATTAACTTATCTTATTAACCCATTCAGCTGCGACTAGGAACTGGCAAATTTACTAAAGTCTAAGTTACTAACTTTACCTTACCATGTGTGTACAAGACTTAACAACATCCTGGATAGCTATAGTTCAGAGGTACAGGTATATTAGCATGTTCTGTTGTCCTAACAAGAAAACATGCATGTCAAACAACGTAGGGGCGACGCAACAGTTGGCGCATGCGCCTAGACCCCGGGTGAGAGAGCTAAAAATAAAAAAAAGGGTTTAAACCATTGGAAAGCCTGTCCTGGGGGGATTTTTCTATGTGAAATGTTGGCAGTTTGGAAATAACTATAGCAGAACAGCCGTATGCGAATGCGTTTGGTGGCATATCACCTAATAGGTTAGCATTTGAGAGTAAGTCTTCATGCTCTAAAGTTTGGATTCCTGAGATAATGACACCATCTTTTTCTCCACTTTTCCATAGAATTGCATGCATCACTGTCGTATATTGGACAGTGGAGTCAACCTATGGTTAATGTAAGTATGTGCATATATCTTTGACTTGGAGGCCACTCTATAACTTTATCATTGTAGCGCTTATATTTACGTAAATGTGACCTACATGTAAGTTTCATAAGCAACGTTGGTACTGAGGCCTATGGGAAAAATGTAGTTTTTTTCGGTTACGGTACTGAAAAAATTACAGTCGGTTGGGAGCGATTCTCTTATTTTCTAGATGTCGGCCAAAGTGATTGAACAAATACTGTAAAACTGGAATGCACCAAAAGACTTGTATTTTTAACATCATATCTATACAGATATACATTGTACAAGCATGGCAAATACTGAACAAAGTACGACGTTAACTACACAATCAGCTTTAATCTGTTACAGGAAGTCTGCAAAAAAATATGCAAAACTAGTTGGATTCGGTTTTGAACTTTCGTTACTCAAAAATTTTATGTCCCTTGCTAGTGGTCGACAAAAAAGGCTAGGGTCGGGAGGGTTTTGCTAGGCTCTTTCGCGTAACCGAAAACACAACATTTTTTCCCTAAGCCTAATCAAGGAGGTTATATAACCTCCTTGGCCTAATGTAACTTCTATTCTTCGCTTTCACGGCTCCAGAATGCTTCCGCTTTCCGTGTAAAGTCCCGGATGTCCTGAGTGAAAAGGTCAGGCACCTCCAGCGCGGCAAAGTGTCCCCCTCGCGGCATGGTGGTGTACTGCAGAAGGTTGCGCAGGCGCGAGTGGCACCACGGCTCCGGCGTGTGGAACAACTCGTGAGGGAAGTCGGCAATAGCAGACGGGATGTCAATAGGGATGCTGCAGAAATAAAGGGGGAACAACGACAAATTTCGGTACAATGATTATCTATCTGTAGTTCTTGTTTCTTTCACTGTAACTTTAAGTTCACTATTTTCACTGTCACCGCTGGACAGTGAACTTATCATCACAGTGAAAAACCTATATATGATTCCTTCACACATCCTTTCTGCAAGTCACTTGCTACCACTATGAAGTTAAAGTCCAGTGAAAATGTCCATTTTTTTACACCGTGAAATTTTGCTACCGTGAACTTAAAGTGAATTACAGTATTTATACAGTATTAGCAATCAAAATTGAAGAAAACCTTTACGAAGGAAAAACACTGAAACAACAAAGAAACAAAACAAGCAAATTGAAGCAAATCAGTCAGCTTTTACGCCGTTTTTAGCGCGTTTACTAGTATAAAGAGTCAACGCAGAATCTAGGAAGGGGCCAGAATGAATTGTGTGTGCCAAACAGCATGTTTGTACCCTCGTGACCAACCAACCAACCAACCAACCAACCAACCAACCAACCAACCAACCAACCAACCAACCAAATAACATTGTGGTTGTGACGCCACATACACACTCTATATACATGTATTTGTACTTTATTCCAAAAGCTAGACCAAATCATCCGTACATGACGATTATGTAACTCATACACTGTCATCGATGATGGTTTGTAGTTCAAAATGTAGGATAGATTAGCCTCGTAGCATTGTTGTTTAATAGCTTTTGCTATTATGTGATGTACATTGTGTGATGTATGATTGTCAAGCAATAATCAAGTTCATTCATTCAATTACTGTAAATGCAGAAATGTTCGCGGGGATTTAATATCGCAGTAGGGAGAAAAATGGAGTGTTCGCGGTGATTTTGAGTTCGAGTTTGAAACCATAATAGCGCTACAGTCATACAATGGAACGGCTTTCGCGGTGGTTTTAAGTTCGACGTGAAGCATTTACCGCGAAAACCGCGAACATAAAACCATCGCGAACATTTCTGCATTAACAGTAGTTAAGATGAAATGACCTACGAGTGAGCGGCAGAAATGATGGGGAACTTCCTGGCGCTGATGGTCTCCCTGTACAGGCGGAGGGTCGACACCGCCGTCCCGGACGCCCAGTATATCATCACTGTCGTCAGCAGCTCGTCCTATGGATCACAAACATATAGATGCAATAATATTGCTTTGGTTGCCTTTAACACGCCGTCTACAACTGTCTTAAGTTTTCGATTTAAGAAATCGAATGGCTGTTTGTCTTGAAACTGAGATATTTGTCTTGAAACTGAGATATTTCAATTTGTTGTTCAGTTTTTTTATAAGCAACGGAGTTGATTTCAAGATGACCGCACCTTTGCAATTGAGAGTTTGGTATTACTTTTTGCCTCGCCCTCGTCCCCCACTAGTGGTGCTTACCTAACCGCGTGTTTAGGTTAAGGTTAGGACTCGAGTCCAGAGGTTTAGGTACAGGTTCGGACTTGAAAGTCCGGACTTGAAAGTCCGGACTTGAACCAATGGAATATGTGTGCTACGAATATTTGTTTTCCTGTTTCATGTGAAATTGCATATTGGCATATATTTTACATGCAATTTGAAAACTATAATATGCGGAATTATATATAGTCAGTAATTAATGCAGAAGTTCAGTTATAAACACAAAACAGCAATGTTTTCATATTTTTCCAATGCAAATTTCACGATCTAAGGAAGGTTTATGATGGCTTAAGACAAAAAGGGAGTATAACTATACATATTAAAGCGAGAGATTTTTTGTTTCAAGTCCGGACTTGTTTCCAAACGTCGACGCTTAGGTTTTTTGGACTTGAACCTAAACGTTAGGTCCAGTCCGGATCAGGTCCGGGGTTTAGGTACGCAGCACTATCCCCACGGTACCTTACTTTAGTGAAATGTTTCTCCAGCCCGCCGTCCGGTAAGTGTGCGAATGTCGGGTTGGTCCAGGAGGCATACTTCTCCAGAAGGTGAGCAGCCAGTCCTACAGGCGAGTCGACTAAACCGTGTCCTGAAAAACAACGACAACAACAATAAAAGCAACAGCACTTCCAGAAAATTAGACCTCCAACTTGGAACTTCCGCTGCAGTACCGTAACAAGAAGCTAGGAAGCACATTATCGAACTTGACCTTCGCTTTCTCAACCTCTACCCACCTGCCATGGGGATCAGTTCACAGCTTCTCGAGTTATGTTGTCCACATTCAAGCGAGCACGCATAGTCTATTCACATGTTAGGTGATCTCAAACTTCGAAGTGCCACTGCGGTACCGTAGCAAGCCGATAGGAGGCACATCATCGAACTTGACCTTCGTTTTCTCGACCCCTACTTACATACCAAATATCGTGAGGATCAGTTTACAACTTCTTGAGTTATGCTGTCAACATACATGTACAAGCACGCATGGTCTATTCCAATGTTAGGTGATCTCAAACTTCGAAGTGCCACTGCAGTACCGTAGGAAGCCGATAGGAGGCACATCATCGAACTTGACCTTCGTTTTCTCGACCCCTACTTACCTACCAAATATCGTGAGGATCAGTTCACAACTTCTAGAGTTATGCTGTCAACATACAGCGCGCATAGTCTATTCCAACGTGAGCTACTGCCTTTCTTACCTATGGTGTGTGGCCGGGTGGCCTGAATGTGGAGGTAGCCAGTCTCTGACATGACCCAGAGGAAGCGGTCCCACAACGGGTACACCTAGGGACAAGATGTCACGTGATTATGACGTAATTTTGAATCCGCCATGTTGGTAGGTTAAAGTTGATATTTATAGATACTTCAGAAAAAACAAACAGCTAAAAATTGCTAGGCGAGGATGTTGACATTTGTTATCAACACAAAATAGTACCAACACTGCCCAAATAAAATGCTGAATGTTGGACTCCCCCAGCTACAACTATGTTATGTTTAGCTGGTGTGTTACGCCGAAGGGTGGTTATACCGGCTATACAGATACAGATACAGAACTATCCAATAAAGTATGAGCTATGCGTATGAGGTGTGCTGGACACTGTTGCAGAACTAACAATGAAGCAATGTCCAAGTTGGTGCTGTAGTCTCCAGCACTTGCAAAAAGGAGGCATGGTACACCGCCTCTTACATAAATGTGTATGTGCTGAAAAGAGACACTAATCTACAAGCTGGTTGCGTGGGGAAGGCCATGCAGGGCAGGAAATTCTGGGCGGCCCTGTAGTTTTGGGGGGGGGGGAGTGGGTGGGAGGAAAAGTGGCAGCTGACATAAGTCAACTTGAATAAGTAACATGTTCAGAACGGAGGTGCAATGGCCTAGTGGGTAGAGTTTTCGCCTTGTACATGGTAGGTCGTGAGTTCGAACCCCGGCCGGATCATACCAAAGACTCTAAAAATGGTACATGCTGCTTTCCCTGCTTAGCACTCAGCATTTGGGAAAGAGTATGTGTGTATGGCAGTTAAACACACAGCACTACCCTGCTGTAGTGACTTGCACAAAGTTGTGTGGCCCAAGGGCTGTGGAACCGGAGATGGACGCCGCCTTATGCACCTTCGGACTTTAATTTTAACTCAGAACGGAGGTGAATAATTCAAAGTTACACGGAGTTCAAACAATGCAACTTTGTACTCTAAGGTCAGGGTCGGGCCGGCGCATGATGTACAAAGTACAAAGGCAGAAGTGATTTGAGGTAATAAGCTAAAAAATTTCAAGGACAGCAGCACGGGTGTGCGAAGTTCAAACGTCACAGCTAGAAGTGATGCAACCAACGTATGAAAAATGTGACGCAACCCAAGCTAATAAAACTAACATAGATGATAATTCTTTTATGATTTTTATTGGCCCCCACCTACCTCACTGTCCATCGGCTAGAGTAACATCTTATCGCAGCAGTTTACAACATTATGGGGCTCAGTTATGGAACACTCTTTCACTTGAAAAACGAACTGTACTTGATTACAAGACATTTAAGAATTGCATTACCAGCGGCAACTGATATCCTAACTGTATAACGTGGTTTTGTGGTATTATTGTGTAATTAGTCGTAGCTTGTGTTTTTTATACTGTGAAACTAGGGGTACCTGAAAAACAGGCTTGCCTGAGAGTATGTCCCTGTATAAATGAAATAGAAATAACAAAATAACAAAATTATTTTCTAACATCTACATCTTCCATCATTTCAGGTACGTTCTTACTCATTTGTTTTCTACATGTCGTATAATTGTCATTTTGTGCCATGCTTCGTCTTTTTTTGCGAGCATTTTGATTTTAAAACGAACAAGTTATCTTGGTGACATTCAAACACAGAAACATAAACAGCTCGCTGCACAACGGTAGGAAAGCGCCAGGTAAACCATTTTCGAACTTGAACCTCCGGTCCCACAGTCGCTTCTCACCTATCAAAAATCATGAAGATCCATCAACGTTTCCGTCACTTTTTTTGCCTCGATACAAACACAAAAACATTTCAAGTCCGCTGCAGTACTGTTAGAAAATGCAAGGTGCGCGATTTTTGAACTTGACCTTTCTTTGCACAACCACTACCTACCAAAAATCATGAAGATTCATCAAAGGTTTCTTGAGTTATGCTCTTGACATACATACAGACCCACCCAACAGCTAGAGTAACCGAAAATATAATCTTCTCGGCGAAGATAATTAGTAAGAAATAAACGAGTAACCTTGTCGTAGTCGGCTTGAGACAGTCCTGCAAGAGACGGGAATATACTCCCGACAAGTAGTTTGATGAGAAAACTCGTCTCGGTATTTCCGGTGTACATGTTGAGGTGAATTCCTCGAACTACCCTGTAAGAAATAAACAATCTTTTCTGTAGGAAAGTATCAAGGACAACTGGTGCCAAAGGGAGGTGTACGATAGAACTTAAAGTATATGTGCATCATATAACGTTATAAATACATATATGTGCGTGCAGAATAAAACTCAGATATACATATGCATGAGGATTTTATCTTTACTTTTTATCCACTAGTTGGGTATCATATCTAATTCCACTATTGTACTTAGAGGGCATTGACAGCTATCGTTAGTATAGCTAGAAAATGCCCATGAAGTGGTTTGTAAGTGTGTTGTAGACAATACGGTATTTAGAAGGCACTTGAACGGAAAATAAAAGCCATCATGACACTATATGTCCCACTTCGAAATATTTGAGTGACGTAGCCTATTGTCCAAGACCGTACTTAAGTATCGAACTTATCTCAGATAGGGGGCGTCAGTGTGCACGTGCAGTATTGGGAAAGGTGTCAGTAAGCACGTCCGCAGAACGTAATGCACATACGGTATCTAAACCTATTAATCATAATCACCGAGTCTCTTTCGTCCTCTTTGGTCAACATTGCATCGAAGTAACAGCCGTTCCATAAGATATGTCTTTGGACACAACTAAATGAGCCTATGTACGAAATATCCACCTTAAATACGCGAACACGACCTTGAACGATTACGTTCTGTCGACGTACTGTGTCAGTAGGTTATCTGTTTTCAAATCTAGGCGCGGTAACTCAAATATTTGCCGGAGAAAGTCCAGCGCCCCGGTGTATTTGAACTGGTGTAGATTCCGTGGACTTTGCAATGTAACCTTGAAATTTGTGTTCCAAGGCCACACGTGTTATAATCGTCGTGTAAGATATATTGAAGGACAGAGAGAGAGAGAGATCGCCTGACAGAGAGAGAGGGAGAGAGAAAGAGAGAGAGACAGTCAGCGAAAGGAGAGACAGAGAGAGAGAGAGTGAGTGAGATCACCAGAGAGAGACAGAGACAGAAAGAGACAGAGCCAGCGACAGAAGGAGATACAGAGAGAGTGGATGAGATCACTAGAGAGAGAGACACACACACACGCAGAGAGAGAGAGATAGAGAGAGTCAGCAAGCGAAGGGGAGACAGAAAGAGGGAGAGAGTGATTGAGATCACCAGAGAGAGAGAGAGAGAGAGAGAGACCGAGAGAGACAGAGTCAGCGAGAGACGGAGAGACAGAGAGTGAAAAAGAGATATTGAGAGAGAGATTGTATAGACTTGGAAGGATTGAGAGAGTGATGGTACAGACTTGGAGAGATTAACAGACACACAAACAGACAGACAGATAGACAGACTGACAGACAGACAGAAATCTAGAGATGGAGAGACAAGAGTCCAAAGTACACACCCGGGGTTGAGCATGGCCATGACAGAGACGATGACGCTGCCGTGATCTCCGCCCTGCACGTAGTAGGAACCGAACCCGAGCCTCCCCATCAGCTTCAGGTAGAGCACAGCAGTGGCGGAGTCCTCCAATCCTGGGGGTAAGATTCAAGATTCAAGATTCACGATTCAAGATTTATTTATTGAATTTCTCAGTGAAATCACTGAATTATTTTCAATGTACAGATAACTGTTAACAAGGTAAAAGCTTTTACGACTTACAATATTGCACATTTCATAGTCATGATTAAAACTTTCAGAATTATTCCACATTTCCCCTTACACGTAATAAATAACATATACATATATTCCACATAACTTCAATAAAATGATGTGTATACATAAAAAGCAATTCGTTTTTTTATCTTCCATTGACTGAAAACAGGGGAGAGAGGATAATATCAGGATAGAGTTCCACCACCTCATACCTTCGCCTTACGATGGCGTTTTATAATCGGTACTTATGCAAATAAGGTCCTCATTTATATAGGGCGTATTCAGTCACGTGACCCTCCCCCTAGCAACGAGCACTGGCGGCCATGTTGGTGCTCACTTGATAGTGGAGCCCTATGGAACTCTCTGTATAAATGGCAGATGTTTTCTACGCCATTCACAATTTCCCTTCAAAACGTTTTGTCTCATAATCATGGTGTTTTGCCTCGTGGTCAGATGTTGGATTGAGACTGATAAAGCACACACCGGTCGGGTAACAGTAAGATTGGTTTTGCGTTTCTCGTGTTACGTGCGGGAACATACGATTACGAAGGGACTAAACGACTGAAACAAAAGTGGATTTCTGACATACGAACAGCGGATCTAAATAGTTGAAGTTTGAGAATCAACGTGTGTGTATGGAAACCTTTTGTATCTGGTCGAAAAGCAAGTTACAGGCCCGTTGTGTAACACAGTCGCGGCACCGTGTAGTCGTTGCTTGAGATACGATCATTCATAAACTGGGGGTCTTTCAACGTCGAACTTTCCCGATCATAACGTACTCCCTGTCAACAAAATTTCTCACGACACTCAAGACACTGTACTACATGGCTACAGGCCTTGGAACACTTGTATGCTGTGAACTGATTTTATGCGTACTCTGTAAACAGTTTAGCGGCCGGTTTGCTGCTGGGGAAGCTCGCTCGTCGATAATGGGTCATTTCCAGTAGGTGAAATTAGATTTTTGTAGCGAAAAGGATGTGAGGCTGGAGACTCTTTGCATATAATAAAACAGCGATCAGACGACTTCGCAATCCTTGGAAATTTAGAGAGCGTCGGACACCGAGAAACTTCACTGCAGGGTGAGCACCAACATGGCCGCCCACGGAGGGCAGGGGTGATGACGTCACGTGAATACGCCCTATACGTTGCTTCATTTAAACTTTTCTCCACCCATATAACAGAAGCTGTCCAAAGTAAAAGAGTTTTGATTAAAAAAGTTATAAGGGAATATCCTCATCAATTATGTAAATGAGGTACTGGTTTGCATAATTTATGAGGATATGCCCTGATAACTTTCACAAATTCTTATCTTCCAAATTGCTGCATGTGCAAAATTCCCATCATTTATGCTATCTATGGAATCATACAATTTTCTCATCGGTCACGCAAATTAGATTCTAATTCATTCATGCAAATTAGATTCTAATTTGCATAATTCATATCTGTCGATGTCCCATGTTTGAATAGTTCAGAAAAGTTCCAGAGAATGTCTCACCCACCTGGCTTGCTAGCAGGCTGAGAGAAGCCAAACCCTGGGATGGAAGGCACGATGACCTCGAAAATGTCCTCTTCGGTTCCATTGTGTTGCAAGGGGTCCGTGAGATACGGGATGACTTTGTAGAACTCGAAAAACGACCCTGGCCAGCCATGTGCCAAGAGAAGGGGCTTCGCTTTCTGTCCGGGCTTTAACTTTGGTTTCACGTGGATGAAATGCAACTCAAGTCCGTCTATTGTTGTCTTGTAGTGGTCGAAACTGTTTAGCAGCGCTTGTTGTTTGCGCCAGTTGAATCCGTCTTTCCAGTATCTGACAAGTTCTTTCATGTAGTCCAATCCGAATCCGTATTCCCATTGGACACCGTGGAAGTTGTCCGGAAAACGGGCCCGTTCCAAACGATATTCAAGGTCAGTAAGAACGTCGTTGGACACGTTAAGCACGAACTTCCGGACGGTTGTGTCCTCGGTGGTCGGTCTCTCGCCCTTGCCCCAATATACCTCGTCTATCTCTGGAACCTCTAACGGTTGGTGAAGAACATGGTTGAGAAAATATCCCACAACAACCGCACTCAGAACTACAAAAACAACCCCAAATGATGTTTTAGACGGCATCGTGTCCTTGATAGAAAAGCCTACACAAGAATGAGAAAACGGTGTGTGCTTTCGCCCGGTGTCAATATCCTGATATTTGATTTTGATATCAGTGTTGACCAAGTTTTGGCGAATCAGACGGGTTAGCTACGAATTACGCGTCACATGTCGCATACACTTTGAGCTGGAGTTCTTATCTTAAGTTTACATATACGTCATATTGTTGGATAGTCAAACAAAGCATTTGCGGGGGTGCTTTCTTATTCTCTGAAGCGAACAAGTAAAAAGTACACAAGCCCATGTAAACAGAAGTCATTCGATGAGCTGCCAGTGATTTTTGATGTAGCACTATGTTAAGATGAGGACAAGTAAAAAAAAAAGCTGCTTCTTTTTTGGCGACGCTCCAGGGGTGGAGCCGCTAGTGTAGCACTGCGATTGATTTGCACATACATTTTGTGGGGGGGGGGGGCGACACATTGTTTTACTCTTATTTCACATGCATGCTTTATCAGTTTACGACAAAAATCCGAGAATGACACGTAAAATAACAGATTGCACAATTAATCTTTATAGTTAAATTGAAGTCATTGTTCTGGAACGTTCTGACATTGGACTCTTGAACTCCATTTGACGGACAGGCAAACCCCCTCTCATTGGTCGAATCGATGCTTACCATTCTCTCATTGGTTGATCTGCCAATTCTGGTGGAAAGTCAGCTATGATCGGTCTGTTATGGATAAAGTCATTGACCGTTGTGACATTTGAATACTGAGTCCCTGGACGTTGTGGAATTTCGCAGCCTTTCTACTTTAGCTGCCAATATGGAAGCTAGTCAATATGGGCCGCATTCAAGGCGCACGGGATCCTTGCCTCCAATGGGAACAGAGCAGACTGATCTAATTATTCCGCTGAGCTCTGATTGGCGCGCTAGTTTTACGTGTGTTTTCAGCTGGTCGGTCCCTCTGCTCATTACCATATTTAACATGGGTGGCGACCTAATCTAATCCAAGGCCCAAGCGGACTAAGCTGCCTGGGCGGGCGGGGATCACTCCCAGCGCCGTAGAGATATCGGGGAGCCCCCGATGGTATGGTATGGTTTCCAAGCTAGTAGGCTAGTGGACAACTAACTGTAATTGCAAATTATTTACCGGGACTCGAACAGTAACAAATACGTAGTAATAGCTGCCATGCATTTCTATTTTGTTTCGCACACATGCAATGTCCGATGGCATAAAATTCCTCTTACTAACGTTGATTCGATGCTAAGGTATGACGTCGACAAAGCACATTGTGTACTGACCTGTTTTTTTAAATCATGGCAGGCGACAAAAAAGGAGGCATGCAGACGTATCAGTAAAAATTTAATTGACAATCAAACAATTATGGAGCATAGTAATTAATTGCATGTATTCGACTTTATTGGGGGTTCAGCTGAACATCTAGTTGTTACAATAGCCTTGTTTGCATGAAAATTATCAACATGGATCCCTTCAACAATATTTGCATCCTTTACTGATCATTGGTGTAAAACCAAGCTACAGATTTGGCTTTGTTGACTGTTTTCGTCTGCTGAATACTCTATTGATCATTGGTGTAAAACTAAGCTACAGATTTGGCTTTGTTGACTGTTTTCTTAATTAACGTTGCATTTTAGGTATAGCAGTGGCTCGATAAAAAAAAAAACAATGGATAAAAATACTTCGATTTTTTGACAGAGTTGCAATATAGTCTTCAGTCAAGCCTGCTCCTTAAGGTCCTCCAGCCACCAACAAGCGGGCAAAGCTCACAAGGCATTACTACAGGCTAGGCGCCATACACTTTCTGCTCACCGAGTCACATGTTCTATTTGCATAACGTGACGTCATAAAAGCAGTGGATTGCTTATTCCTTGACAAAACTGGAGTTGATAAGTCAAAAATTTAGATAAGTCTACTTTGTTGCTGTTGTTATTGGAAAATTACAGTTCAACATTGATGATTGATTTCTATCAACACAGATTTATATTTCAAGTAAAAAAAATGCCTATTCGTCTTTAGATTTAAGACTTTCGACCTTCTTGACGAAAGTTCGGATGTCTTCAGCCAGTAAGGCAGGCTTCTCTTTCGCGGCGAAGTGTCCCCCGTCGGGCATGAGAGTGTAGTGGACAAGGTTTGGGTGGAAGAGTCTACAAAAGGCCTCGGGGTTGTGGCCTAGCTCGTGAGGGAACGACGCTATTCCCGTCGGTACGGTAACCTGCATACTGAGAGAGTGAGAAAACGTCCCATTGCCCTTGCGTTACAAAAAAAGGAAGGATGGTATATAAAAGCATGCTTTGATGAAATGTCTAAACTAAGAACTCAAACAAAAATGTTATAATCAAGTTAGGCTTTGACCAGCGTATATAGAGAAGCCGCGAAACATGATGGGAATAGACCTCTTTCCAATTATGGCGGCCAATTTGAACTTACAATCGAAGTTAGCATACCTATGCTATAAAACAGGCTTATAAGTAGAGATATCAACAGCAGCCTCGTTTTGGTGCCAACTCTGGCACGATGGCGCGGTGAATTCAAAATGGCCGCTTCAATTGAAAATAGCTCTATCATTTCTTCAGAGGTTTCGAAGAGAATATTTGGTTTAGAAAAATAACAGGGAAAGGAGTGCATACCCGAAAAATTGCAAAATAATAAAGAATTTTTAAAAATTGCACAGAAAGTTTATAAACTATCCTTGCAATATCTGAACCACTGCTCTTCCCCAATCTATCCATGGCCAGAAAAGGCAAAAAAAACACGTACTTGCCATAAATATCTACGTTAATAAGTTTATGATCACCAATGAAATCAACCCACCGGTTGGTTTCCATTGCCTTTCCAGCAAACTCTTCCTTGTAGAACCTCATGGATGACGTAATGGTTCCAGTCAGCCAGTAGATCATCACACTGGTTAGCATGTCATCCTGGGAAAGAGAACACACAGATACAGCCAACACTGGGAGAGAGAACAGGATATCGATCAGGCCAGGACATCCTGGGAATGAGAGCACACAGATGAAGCCAACACTGGGAAAGAGAACAGGATATCGATCAGGACACCCTGGGAAGGAGAGCACACAGATGAAGCCTACACTGGGAGAGAGAACAGGATATTGATCAGGACACCCTGGGAAGGAGAGCACACAGATAAAGCCGACACTGGGAGAGAGAACAGGATATTGATCAGGACACCCTGGGAAGGAGAGCACACAGATAAAGCCGACACTGGGAGACAGAACAGGATATTGATCAGGACACCCTGGGAAAGAGAACACACAGATAAAGCCGACACTGGGAGACAGAACAGGATATTGATCAGGACACCCTGGGAAGGAGAACACACAGATAAAGCCGACACTGGGAGAGAGAACAGGATATTGATCAGGACACCCTGGGAAGGAGAGCACACAGATCAAGGACATTGTCCTTGCACAGATGAAGCCTACACTGGGAGAGAGAACAGGATACTGATCAGGACACCCTGGGAAGGAGAACACACAGATACAGCTCACACTGGGAAGGAGAACAGGATATTGATCAGGACACCCTGGGAAGGAGAACACACAGATAAAGCGAACACTGGGAGAGAGAACAGGATATCGATCAGGACACCCTGGGAATGAGAGTACACAGATGAAGGTTACTCTGGGAGAGAGAACAGGAAGCTAATTGGTCAGTCATTCTGAAGAAAGCTACATTGTCCGACGAAAGTTTGGTGAGTAACTCACTTTCATTATGTTGACCTTGAATTTATCCCTACATGCCTTTGCCAGGGCAAGATTATGCAAATATGAACAAAGTTTAAGTACCTTGGTGTAGTATTTCTCGAGCCCTCCATCAGCCAAGTCCCTGTTTGCTGGGTTTGTCCAAGTGGAGAATTTCTCTAGGATGTAGGCGGCCAGACCAACGGGGGAATCATTCAGGGCAAAACCTAAAAGACAGAGTTTTTTTCATCGATTAATTTACTGGTTTAAAAAAAAACAACTTCTTTTATTGCATTTCACAAAATGAGACAAAAAACATAATACAAACAAGAGAAAAGACAAAGTACAGGAAAAATAAACATAAGCCACGGATCCAAAATAACAAGTAAAGGTGGAAACATAAATGAGCTACAACGTAAATATATTAGTAATATCCAAGATATTATAGTAATAACAGCATCATTGGCAAATAAATATAACAAAATCAATATCAACCAAAGATGACAGAATATTGATATTAAGCAGAACTAATGTTGACAAAAGCAATAGCAAATGAAGATGACAAAGCCCATATCAACAAAAAATATCAGAACATAAATAACATAAAAAACTAATGGTGACAATTCAAGAAACAAACAAACAAACAAACAGACAAACAAATAAACACACAATCACGCCATATACAATACCTACATTTTTCCTGGGGGTAAGAAACACATGAATGTCATTTAACAATGTTTTTATTGGTCAGAAATTACCCGCAATGGCGCCATCAGGTGACCTCAACACGACCTACCCCAACCGAAGTCAGGTACCCATTTACACCTAGAGTGAGGAAAGTCGTGTTAAGTGCCTTCCCGAAGGGCACAAGATCGGACAGGATTCGAGCTCGGGACCTCTCGGTTCTGAGCCGAACGCTCTGCCGTTGCGCCACACGACCCCACTGTGGTCAATGAATCAATCAATGAATCAATGAATCAATCAATGAATCAATGAATCAATGAATGAATCAATCAATCAATCAATCAATCAATCAATATCCACGTACTTACCGACAGTGTCTGGTTTGGTTGCCTGTATGTGCATGTATCCAGTCTCCTGTAGCAGCGTCGTCACCATATTGCCGTAGGGGTAAAGCTGGAAAAGAAAAAGGCTATCGTGAAAAATGATATTACAATATCTATTGCTATAATGATGTTATCATTTTAGTCACTTCATACTCTCCACACCATTAGCCAAATTTACACACGTGGACTATGCTAAAAAACACAAATGTAAATCGGGCCCATTTTGCCAACCAGCTTTGACTTTCTCACTACCTTCATATATTCAAACAAAAACCATGAAAATGTATCAAAATACATACTCGATTGTATTCCTCAGGCTTCAATCCGACCAGAGAGGGGAAGACGCTGCCCACCATGGTACGGAAAATCAACCCAGCATCACCCATGTCAACGATAGGCATGCTGCTATGCAGTCCCGTTATTGCGCTTGATACGGGTAAATAGAGGAGACCAATCAGAGAGCGTTTCTCACATGACGTCATCGCCGCGGCCGCGGCCATGTTGGTGTCCCATTTTGCATTTCACCAACTCCAGACAGACGGATTTGGACCATCGCACACCGGGGCATACCCCTTCTCTTTTTCGAAAGGTGTGGTGGGTTCTTTAACGTGCACGAGGTGTGGCTCTCTCCAAACACGGGACCTCCATTTAACGTCCTATAAAGTTAACCTATACGATCAGTTGAAGCAAAATGACACCAACATGGCTGCCAGCACAGGGCTCGAAATTTTTTTTTGGAAATAGGTGCACTGGTGCACCCAACCCCAAAAAATAGGTGCACAGAAAGAATGTTGGGTGCACCACACAACATAAAGTTAAATGTCCACAAAAGAAATTGCTTCCTCTCTTAATAACTTAAATCTGTAGCTAGCTTAAGTAATATATCAAATAAAGTACAACAGAAGGTAATGTTCATACATTTCAAGAATATTCTGTATACTAGTGTACAAATATACCTTTATCCTATAGCCTACATTTAGGTGCGCTGGTGCACCCACAATCAAAAATTGGTGCACAGCTCCAATATTGGGTGCACAAAGGTGCACATGCACCCACTATTTTGAGCCCTACAGCACCTACAGGCCTCATTGATATGGAATGTGGGTGAAAACGCTTTATAGAGGAGAGCAATGGACCGCGATCCTGACTGTCCATTACAATTAGCAGTCCGACCAATGGTAGCATTGCAATTATCGGCTCGACCATTGAGAGAGTGGCTATACAAGTCGGTCACATATTTGCATCGCTCTGTTTTTATACTGCACTTCAAGTTTTGACCGACGGAGCTATTGAAACGGTTCTATATCAAAGTCTGCTGAAGCTCTTCTACAAAGTATTCCTCGCTTCTTTTTTTTCTAAAACGCAGAATAATTTGTTGACACGATCAAAGTAAAGGTACTGACAGTACCATACCTTGGCTTCATCAGAGTCATAATACGTGTGATTAAAGAACCCCAGTCTCCGCCCTGTAAGTAGAACTTTTCAAATCCCAGCCTCTCCATCAGCTTTAGGAACATCTGGGCAGCAGCCATCTGGTCAAATCCTGAACGGCAGATGAACAACCAGTAATAACGTGATGTAAAGAAACAGCAGTAACGGACCAGCTAACAGCAGTAGGTAGGTAGTCGACGTGCTTATGCACAGTCGGGGTTATACCTTACGGGGTGGCATACCCTTTCGTTGGCGGATACAAGACGGGGATGTACATGTGTTAGGTCTCCCGTCCGGGTGAATGGCGTAAATCCCCATGTGATGGCTGATACGAGACGGAGGTTCGCCAGGCCGCCATCCGGGTGATTTGTAGTGAATCACCAACTCCAGACAGACGGATTTGGACCATCGCACACCGGGGCATACCCCTTCTCTTTTTCGAAAGGTGTGGTGGGTTCTTTAACGTGCACGAGGTGTGGCTCTCTCCAAACACGGGACCTCCATTTAACGTCCTATAAAGGTCTAGAGGGACTTCCCTAACCGAAGCTAGCACACCAGTAGTGGACAGTTAACATCAGTAACATACCAGTTAACAGCAGTAACGGATCATTTAACAGCTGTAACGTCACTGCGTGATTGTAATATTCACAATGTGTAACATTCTTGCTCTTTGTCTATCATTGCCATGATGACTCTTTGTTTACCCATTACAAACCTGAAGGCTACAAACCAAGAATGCCATCGAAGAGTCGCCATAGGTGTTTAAAGTCAAGCACAACTTCGTTGTAGCTAAACGTGTAAGCAGTTCATAAAAATGTATTTGCTTTGGGGTTTTGATTTTGTTTTGATCTTATCTCATTATTTTGTCGTTAACAGTTATGCAAATTTAAAAAAAAACGTTATAAAAGAATAAAGAAAACAATGCAATTCTTGAGCTCGAGGCAACCCTTTCTTTTCAATTGAGGAAGAAACACTCACCTTTCTTATGCGGCATCTCGGAGAAGCCATGGCCAGGGATAGAGGGGGCAATGACCTCAAACATATCATCCTCACTCCCCCCATGACTTGTCGGATCTACCAACATCGGGATCATCTTATAAAACTCAAACGGGGAGCTTGGCCATCCGTGAACGATCATGAGGGGCTTTGCGGTTTGACCAGGCTTCAGTTTGGGTTTTACGTGAATGAAATGTAGGTCGATACCCTCAATGTTTGTTTTGTAATGGGGAAACGTGTTTAAGTATGCTTCTTGTTTTTTCCAATCGTATTCATCTTTCCAGTAAGTGACCAGATCTTGCATGTAGTCGACACGGAAGCCATATTGGAATTCCACATTTTCAAGAGCCTCGAACGTACGTACGTTTTTGAGGCGGCTTTTGAGATCAACCAATGCAGTGTCTGGTACAGTTACGGAGATTTCGTGAATCTTGTCGTGGTCTTTTGGTGGTTTGGATGTAGGTTTTGCCCCCCTCCCCCAGTAGTTGTCTTGGAACTCAAGGGGTTCTGGTGGCGTCTTGAAGACTCCGCTAAGGAAGAGACCAGTTGCCACGGCAACCAAGACGACGATGGTGGTGATCTTCCAACCCATGGCTGTGAAGAAATAACGAGAAGTCTAAGATCATGAAATCTGGTGTGTTTTTTTTTACAGCGGGTTTAAATAAGTGATGTTGTTGTAAAATCGCGTACGCTCCTGTAACCTCCTTGATTCAACAGAAAATTTCAAATTTTGAGCTGTTAACTTAAATGTATTATTTATGGAACAAGCGTGGTGCAACGGTTCGAGCGTAGGACTTAGAACCAGAGCCGAAAAAAAGAAGATGATGAACTGCTATGCAAATGAGACAAATCAAACCTAAGAGTCTCTTCTGTCCTATTTGCGGAGAGGACAAAGAGACTCGGGAGCTTAGGTTTGCCATCAATCATGTCAATGTTTGCGCTGTCTTTAGTAGCGTAGCTAGCGTGCCCCACCCTTAGCACCACCGATAACTCACTGTTTATTCACCTTTACCCATATCACTATATGCACTAGCCTGGGTGCCAGACCACCGCGCTCCTGGAGCTAATCCTTCGGCCGGGGAAGCAACTCGCGCCGCCGCCACAGATAGCACACGGCCCACTAGGTCTTCCCCGCCCAAAAGGGGTTATCATCGCATCGCGCGAAAGGTCTGGTATCCAGGCTATATATGCACATGGTATCGAGATCATATCCTATACTTATAGATAATGCTAACAGGGTCATCCTAAAACAAGCCGCTAGGGGGTCTAAACTTATGTCACATTGCCGAGAGCAATGAATAACACTGTAAAAAGAACATCAAACCAATCAAGTCAAGGTGTAGCAATTAATTTCGGGTTTTCACCTTTGATCGAGATCACAAAAATCTTTCTAGGGCCAACCTCCAGGCTACGAATGCTTGAGTTTTCCCTTGACCCAGTCCCCGAATTAGCAAACAAAATGTCCAAGGTCCAACGCCCCCCTCCCCCTCTTGATACCTGGCCCCACCCCTCCCCTTCAATATAAACGATTTAAACTGAACGATTTTATCAATAGAAAACAAGGAAGTATATCCCCCACCTTATATAAAGTTGCCCGCGCGTCACAGTGTATCCGGGTTTGTCTAGAACAAACTTAAGGTCGTTTCTAGGTAGTTTGAACCAGTTTATGCCTGCCAACATGCAGTTTGGCTATGTACACAGGCCTGACCTACCTCACCGAAGAATCCTCAAGCCAGGTATCCTCAAGGTAGCCAAATAAAGGTGAGGCCATGTTCGCGCTACCGGTCATTGACCTTTGCACCAAGATGGTGCATCCTTTGGAGGGATTGAATGATGTAATGGTTTTTGGCAACATCTCAGGAGCGAGCCAAATGGCGTATTATTCCTAGTTGCAAGCATTTCAGGTATTCCACAGGAATTTTCCGAAATTGCCATGCAAGTATTACAAGAACCCAGCAGTTGGTCATGAAAAAAACGATCACACCTACAGATATTTACCTTCGCCGAGAAGGTTTAATATGCATAGGGTAGCGTTTGTGTGTGCGTAGTGGACCAGCATTACTCGAGAATGCCTTGATGGATCGTCTTGGTATGTTGGTAAGTTGGCGAGACATGAAAACGATTAGATTTTGGGCCCCCTAGCAGCGTCTTACGGTACTGCAGTGGAACTTCCTGTTTGGATATCTCGTGTTTTGGACATGCTATGGAACTGATTTTTGAGTGGTAAATAGTTCTTTGGACAGAGAGTAAGTGGTATGGGTTTGGCCCCCCTAGCGGCTTTTTTGGAACTGCAGGAGCAGGTTTTGCGTCTGACTTTGAAAGGGAATAACTCAAGAAGTGCTCGATGATTATTTTCGGTAAGTAGATAGCTTGAGTGATGATGTACATGATTAGATACTTCTTATGCAAATCAGTTTCTAATTTGCATAATAAATGAAGAAAGTTTAAACATCCGCCAAATTCCATGATAGGACTCTGAAACATGTGACATATGTAACTGAGGAAGAAATATTAATTGATATGAACTATGCAAATGAAGACCTCATTTGCATAATCAATGAGAAAATACTATAACTCAAGATGGCCTTGATGGATGGTAATGTTAGTATAATTGGACGATAATTATACAATCAGATTCTTATTTGCATAATTAGTGAGGCAACTTTAAAAAAACGCTTTGTTCCATGATATGACCTTTCAAATTGTAACTGAGGAAGAGAGGAATGTTGATTGATAGAAAATATGCAAATGTAGGCCTTATTTGCATACTTAATGAGAAACTACTATAATTCCATACTGGTAAATGACGGCAATTTCATGCATTCGATACTTTTTGTGGCATCGGGAAGTTATGTGAATGTGAACATCGTTGAATCAAATTATACTAATAATTTGCATAATTGATGATAATCTTAGCATAACCTTCTTTGTTAAGCTCATAATTTGTTAAGCTCATACTTTGGACATGTTATATTTTAAGACAATCAACTGGTATGATTTATAATTGATGAGAAACACTCCTGATACGTCAGTCATAAAGGTTAAAATCATTTGGCGAAGGTATGAGGCCGTGGAACTCTAGTTGTACATGAAATGACGACAAAAACAATTCTTTCTGAAGAAAATCACCTTTTTTATAACCAACTAGCCATTCATTGACGTTGCATCAGTTCAAAGAAATGCAGAATTGACTTAGAAAAGTAGAAAATCAAAACACGTCATAGACTTTATTATTTAAAAATTATTTCAATTCTGTAATGAATGTAACCGTTGATGGGATATGTATGATATATTAGATTATTTTTCATACATGCTAATTGATAGAACCCGGAGACTAAAAATCCACCCAAGCAACATCACCTTTCCAAACAAACAGCCAAAATTTACAGATAAATTAAAGTACATACATGTGTTGTGTAGATAAAATGTACATCTGTCTGTAAGTTTGTGCCTTAGGCCAAACCAAACTATTTTGTTCGTTCTCTGACAACTTTAAAGAGGACCAGATTGAAAAAAAGATTGAACGAAGGTGTCAATTTTACTATAATCACCATCAGAAAATGATCGACCCATTATAAGGTCCTGTTTTTACTTCAGCATTATTGTTTTTTTTTTTTTTTTTTTTTTTTTTTTTTTATTTTTTTTTTTATTGGTTTTTCATAACATAACATAACAAAACATAATAAGGAAACCATCCAGCAAAAACTGATCGTGTACAGATATGAAATCATAAAAAGAAACAATAACAAAGGTGTAGTTATCAATACAAATAACCAAAAATGATACCAATAATGGTAACATAAATTAACAATAATGTAAACATAAATTAACAATAATGATAACATAAACTTTTTCCAACAGAAATTAAAATGTAGTGCAACAGAAATCAAGGAATTTCCAGCATTAATAGTAATAACCTAAGTTAAAATGAAAGAAGAATACATATACAAGATATTTAACTGCATAAAGTGCCCCATTTCCCCAGGTGCTTATCCAGTTTGCCTTTCTTCATGGCTATATGATACTCTAACTTATAAAAGAAATGAACGAAATTGAGAAAAGAATCAAAATTCAAGGCACCAAATTTTCTACATCTATATATATAAATCTTAGCTAGTAATATTACTAAATTTTCAATGGGGGGAATTCCAAGGTACAAGTTTCCAAAAATAACATTAAATCCGTTTAACAGTAAGTATCTAGTTGTTTTACGGTAATACCAGGTTTTGATTTTGTCCCAAAAGAGGGTTAAATTTGGACATTCCCAAAAGACATGGATGTATGATTCATCCTCTTCATGGCAAAACGAGCACAGTGGAGTATCAATACATTTCCAAATATATAACAGCCTATTTGTAGGTAAGAACTTATGCAAAATTTTATACTGGAAAAATCTTGTTGAAGAGTCAATAGTACAAAACATCAAAGAAGTATATGCTTGTTTCCAGGGGATGGGGGTGTCAAAGAGGTACAGCCATGATAATTGCACTTTGTGAGAAGTATCAATAAGATTGTTACATGTTAAAAAGAATTTATACATACTCTTATTAATTTTCATCTGTTTTAACCATCTATTATTCTGTATTGCAGGGATACACACTTGATCCGGAGAGGTATTACATAAGACTGATTTCCATTTGTTGGGAATTGCTGAGAGCAATTGGCTATATTTAAAATGGTTACAAATATTTCCATGTTTTGTGGTAAATTCATTGTAGGACATCATACTACCATTGGGATTCATAACATCATTTAAAAATACAATTTTTCGATTGACAAAGGCATTAAATATAACTGGTAAGCCTTCAATAAGGATATTGTCATTCATAAACAATATTTGTTGTTTGATATCATGAGGGGCTGTGGGGGTCTTATACTGGTATCTGTACCATGCCAATAAAACTTCGCTTAGAAATAAACTTAACTTAACATGCTGTATAGATTTGAGTTGAAAGAAAGGAAATAAATCTGAGTGAAAGGCTGGGTGCATTCTTAAAAGCCATGCACTAAACCAGTGTTGATTAAAGTATAATTTGGGGACCCACGAGGCTTTTATTGTGAGTGCAAAGGCATATAGGTTTTTAAGATTCAGACCGCCATTGTCAATAGAATTATAAATTGTTTTTCTGCCAACTCTTTCAGGTCCTCCATTCCAGATGAAAGAGAAAATTTTCCGCTCATACTGTGTAAATAACTGTTTGTCTGGCAATGGAAGCACCTGAAAGAGGTGGGTGAACTGAGGGACAATCAAAGAGTTAATAATAGCTATTTTACCAAATAGAGATAAGTTTTTGCCTTTCCATGGACATAAAATTCTATCTAATTTATTCAAGAGAGGCTCAAAATTCACATCAATAATAGTTTCTATATTCTCAGGTATATGAATACCTAATAATTTGACATTACCATTCACCCATTGAAAAGGGAGATGGGTAGGCAATTTGAAATTGCTGTTTTTTAGGGATCCAATTCTGAGTATTTTGCACTTTTCAACATTTAAGGAGAGGCCAGATATATGCGAAAAATTGTCTAAGTCTTGGAGAAGAGCATTAAAGGAGTCTAAGTTGGGAGCAAAAGGGAAGTTAGAGTCATCTGCATACTGTGAAATTTTAGTACATCTCCCATTTACAGATAAGCCAGACAAGTTTTCATTATGGCGAATCTTGATGGCTAAAACTTCAATAGCAAGAACAAAGAGATAAGGACTAAGGGGGCAACCCTGCCTTACACCTCGATGTAAGGCAAAAGGGTTTGACATATAACCATTGTTTGACACAGAGCTGGTAACATTGTTATATAAAGCTTTTATCCAGGCAATAAATTGGGGGCCAAAATTGAAAAATTCTAATGCTCGTATGATAAAATCCCATCTGATCGTATCGAAAGCTTTTCGATAGTCCGCAATAAATATAAGGCCAGGTTTATCTTCCTGTTCATAATAATCAATGGTCTCAAGAATACGTCTTATGTTATCTCCTATAAATCTACCATGAATAAAACCTGTTTGGTCTTCATGAATAATATCATTAATAACAGATCTTACTCTTAAAGCTAAACATTTTGAAAGTATTCTATAATCACAACATAGTAATGTAAGGGGCCTCCAATTGTCTAATAATGTAGGGTCTTTATCTTTCCCATCACTACCTTGTTTTAACAGTAAAGAAATTATTCCTTGTTTCTGGGTATTGGGTAGGAAACCTTGTGCTAGTGAATAATTAAAACATTCAAGCATGGGAATTTTAAATACAGAATAAAATTTTCGATAAACTTCAACAGGAATTCCGTCTAAACCAGGAGATTTACCATTTGAAAAGGTATTAATTGCATCAAATAGTTCTTTCTCTGTGATATGTCCCTCACAGCCCAGCTGTTGCTCATTCGATAATACTCTACCATAATCTATAGGGAAAAACTGTTGAGAATTCTCAGGGGTTAGGGGCAATGGAGGGTCTTTAAAGGAGTACAAGTTTGAATAAAATTCAGTTTGTTTGGTTAAAATTTCTTCTGGGTTACAAGTGAAAGTATTGTCTGAAACTTTTAATTTCTGTACATTCTTTCTGGTATAATTTCTATTAACTAAATTTAAAAAATACTTTGTGCATCTTTCGCCAGATTCCATCCACCTGGCTCTTGATCTTATTAGTATTCCATTTATGCGATAATTGTATAGTAATTCTAATTCCTTCTGTTTAATCTCAAGGTCCTGGAGTATAGAGTCTGGGGGGGAGGACATATTATCAATCTCGGTATTCAATTTGTTTATATCATCAATTAATTGTTTCTCTTTAGATAAATATTGTTTTTTCTTATAACTAGAATACTTAATACAGTGCCCCCTAAAAAAACATTTGGCAGCTTCCCATACAATATGGGGATTGGCTGTGTTTCTATTAATATGGAAAAATTCATTCATAAGTTCAACAGTGTTCTGATAAAAAGATGTGTCTTCTAGTAAAGATGTATTAAATTTCCAGTACCCCTTTCCCCGAGGGAATTCAGAAGTTACAAGGGACATAGCAATTAATTTATGATCAGATTTAAAGCTGTCGGCAATAACACATTTGTTTACCCTATTAATTAATGCAAAACTAACTAGGAAATAATCAATTCTACTCGCTTGGCGTCTACGACGCCAAGTGTATCTGATGGTGTTTGGATTTCGAAACCTCCATATGTCATTTAAGTCAAATTTACCTTTTAATTCGGAAATTGCATCATAGGCTTTAGGGTGGTATGTTTTATTTGTTCCTAGTCTATCTACTTGTGGGTTTTGTACTGTGTTGAAATCTCCAGTTATAACTAAATTTTCATTACACTCAGGAAAATTATCTAATTCCTCTAATAAAGTTGAAAAGAATACAGGGGAATCCTCATTTGGGGCATATATACTAACTATACAAAATCTAAACTCATCAATTGTTAAATCTACCATAATCCATCTACCCTCAGAATCAGTTTTGACTTGATGAATGGATGGATTAATATTGTTTTTAAAAAGAATGGCTGTACCCCTTTGACTGGAGGTGCCATGGGAAAATAACATGGATCCCCCCCACTCATTTTGCCATCTACTCTCCTCAGACAATACAGAATGGGTTTCTTGTAAACATATAATTTGATACGGTTTATCATTTAACCAAGTAAAGACCCCCCTACGTTTAACAAAGTCTCTCAGTCCATTACAATTATAGCTAGCAATTTGAACTTCAACCTGGGTCATGGTCTGTTGGGAATGTCTTGTGAAGTTGGAGGTCAACTGGGGTAAATGGGCATAGTAAAATTATATCTGCAGCAAACAATATTGAACAAAGGTTTGAGAAACTGAGAAATATATACAATATCATCGAAGGACTGGAAATCATAACATTTGAATTATCATATGCACAATAAGCAAAATAGAAAATGATAGAACTGAAGGACATTATTGCTGGATGGTTCAAAAATATAAGGAAAACAATATTTACACACACACATTCTCCTGGTCTCACCATGATTTCATATTTAGGTGGCTTTGCGCTCCATTAATCAAAATATAAATAGAACAAAAGTAATCAATGTAAATCAAAATCACCATACTGGTAAACATTAGATAAGCAAAGAAAGATAATGAAAATAATATTCAGTGACATCTACAACATGGAGCCAAGGAACTGAAATAATAATTGAACAAATACTGCAAACAAAATCATATAATCATCTCTGTGAGTAGATTAACAGTAACCAAATCATAGATTTGAATAAATAAAAATGCTAAATCAGTGGGGGGCAACTCATACAAATCCACAGGTGCTTATCATTGTGTTGACACTAATTCACTACTATCGCCGCCTGTGAAAATGTAAGGGTTTTATAGCATTCATGCCCTCTCATTCTTGTGCATTACTGACTCCACAAAAAGCACAACACCCACAACAGCAAGTCTTGAGAAGGAGTACTTGTTTAATTACTTTACAACTTCACATATCAAAATTCACACAAGTGCAAAACAGAGATACTAAATGCTATATATTCAAGTGGGCTTTACATTTGCAGCCAAAACTAGGTCTATAGCATCAACCCGTTTCTGTTCTTTGCCATTTACCATTAAAACAGCGTACGTGGATTTGTGAGGAACCCAAATCGAGACTTTGCAAACAGTACTGTTCTCCCTGGCTTTAGTGGTCGCGGCGTCTCTGTCTGGTACCAGCTTGGCTCTCGCTGCCTGGAGTGGGGGAGGGAGATGTTCGTGCACAGCAAGCCCAGTTCCTCTCAGTCTGCGTCCTTCCCTCAGAACGCGGTCACGGTCGTGTAGGTTGATCAAACGTGCCAGTAACGGAGGGTTGGGCCTAGTTTTTGTGGGTTGTGACAGACGATGTACAGCCACCAGGCCGACGGGATCTAAACCAAGTTCCCCTGAGACAAAGTCATTGAAGAGTAATACACAGTTTTCCTCCCGGCGGTACGGAAGCCCACGAACAATGATGTCAGGTTTACGAGAATAACGTTCAGCTAGTAAGTCAGACTTGATACGCTCACGTTTTTCCTGCTGAAGTTCCCTCTGTAGACGCTCAATCTCAGTGTTGTTCCAATCCGCGGCGGCCTCCAAAGAACCAACCCTCTCTCTAACCGCCGTGAGCTCTGTAGACAGGCTGTCCACTTTGCCGTCCAAAATCTTGATCTGGTCCGACAGTCTGTCTCCGACAGCTTCCTGCTGCTGCTTGGTCTGTTCTAGGATGAGCTTAGCTAACGACTGTAGCTCGGAAGGGAGGGCATTCATCGTCACGGTCGCCTCGCTTCCACCGGTAGCCATTCTTGAAGTCTTAGCGGGGGGAGGGGGGCACTTCGGTGAGCTGGAACTTCTCTCGTCGGCGCTGCTTGAAGAACCCCTGTCGTGTCTGTTCCGCTTTGACATCTAGGTAGTGATGAGAGAGTCGTAGAAGTGCACCCACAGCTCAAAATAGTTGATGGTGACGGTAAAAGTAGGCAGAATGGGCAGAGTTCTCGGAGCAGCAAAAGTACCACTCTACCACATGGCCGCCATCTTGGATCTTCTGGCCGCCATCTTGCATTATTGTTTTAGATAAACCAAGAAATTCATTTGATGTGGCGTCCTTATCATCAATTGCAAGGAAAAGCCATGATTGTTCTGAACATTTTACTTATAGGAGAAGACTTTGTACCTGTCAATACTGATATCAATTTATCATCAATATCAATTCATATAAAACATTCAAAATCAGAGAAGTTCATGACTAAAATTGTATTAGGACATGAAATCGACAATATCTGAGAAGGAAAATTAAGTTCACATTAATAATTAATTATTGTATAAAGTCAATGTTGAATTCTTAGTTACATATTGCATATTGGTACAGTAATAATTTTTTTCTTTCAAATGTGTACCTTATGATTTCTATCATAAGGACCATGTCCAGTACAAATTGTGAACACTTTTTGGTGGCTCCTTGGATAAGTTTTCCCACTGATTCAAGCATTAAGAATCCTGTTCACATTGTATCAGTTCTCTGAGTGGTCTTCTTGAGAAATTTTGACTGTACTAATACAATAGATCAATCCCATAGCCCCACCTACCTCCGTTAATACATAGAAATGCAGAATTAAAACTTAGAAATGCAGATATTCGACACACATGCAGCCTAAATCTCTCATTGGTTGAATTGATAATTGCCAATCTATCATTGGTTGAAATGCTAATAGGAATTCAGTCTATACAGCTGCCATTGGCTGCTATGTTAATTTGTAACAGCTTGTAGTGTGTGCAGGCCTGGTAGTGTGTACTTCACACTGATCATTGCAGGGGAGCTAAACTTAAAATTGAAAAGCCTACTATACAACTTAGTTCTCAGGTCAAGTTTCAAATGGAGAGAGCCCTGAACTATGACGGACTCATGTAAAACAAGAGAGAACTTGACTTTGGGGTATATTTACATCTAAGTATAGTAGGCTTTTCAATTTCAAGTTTAGCTGCCCTACAATACACTGGAATAAACACTACTGGTCTGCCACTTTTTCTGGTGCATCCAGAGCCTCTACTTTCCTTACAAAGACCCTGATGTCATCTGCCAGTAAACTAGGCTGTTCGAAGGCCGCAAAGTGCCCGCCGGTAGGCATGGTAGTGTAGTGGACCAGGTTGGGGTAACCCCAGTAGCACCAGGACTTGGGGACGTGGCCAATAATCTCATAAGGAAAGGCTGCCACACCCGTAGGTACCGTTACCTGCAGGCTGGGGAATCAATAAGGCATGGAAAATTGTTGATTTTAATTAGGCCACACTTCCAATGATTTTTAATTTCTTGATTTGTCGATTCTCCACTTCTTTTTCTTATATAAAATGATATAATAAGAAGAATCATGCACCATTAAGATAGCAATCAACTCAAAGTGCTCAATCATAATATAAATTCCTTACCAGCCGAGGATGAACAACGTATTCAATTTGTGCTGAATGTCAAAGTATGTTGGGAATGGCATAAATACACATACACACACACACACACACACACACACACACACACACACACACACACTCAGATGCACATGCACACACACAAAACACACACACACATGCAAATAAGGTTTAGATTAACATAACATGACTGTAAATGTCACATAAACAGCTGGTACAAAAAGCGATTACATTGTACTATCTTAAGACCATTATCCAACTCCAAATAATCCTAGCTACCCGCGGCCGGGCTGAAACTTTAGGTGACACGGAATACACGGTGTTGTATTCTATATAATGTACATTGTACATACGTTGGAGCCTCCTGTGCCCTGCCAGCAAATGTCTCCTTGTAGAACCTCATGGATGACGTAATGGTTCCAGTCAGCCAGTAGATCATCACACTGGTCAGCAGCTCATCCTGGGGAGGAGAACACACACTTCATTTTACACTGGGAAGGAGAACATACCTGGCAGATAAAGGTTACTCTGGGAGGGAGAACACACAGGTAAAGGTTACACTGGGAAGGAGAACAGAATATTAATCAGGGTATCCTGGGGAGGAGAAAATGCTTTTTTTATCTCCATGAAAAATGGACATATACTAAGTTTTTGGTGTGTCTGTCTGTGTGTCAGTGTCTTTGTGTGTATCTGTCTGTGTGTCTGTGTTTCCAGATTCTTGTGCTAGTCAGCATAACTCAAAGACCTCTGGATGGATACACGATGATATTTGGTATGTGGGTAGGTGTTGGGAAGACAAAGGTCAAGGTTGATTTTGGTTGCCTTGGTATGTGACCCTGGTACTGCAGCAGAACTTTCGCTTTTTGTATCTTTTGACCTGGATTGGTTTCAACCACTCACACCAGGACATTTGATTCCAACCCTACTCTTAAACTCTTTAACTTTTAAAAGTTTTATTCCATGAATGCGACTGAACAATTCTAAATCTCTATAATAACTTATTGTTACCCTGTACCTTGGTGTAGTATTTCTCCAGCCCTCCATCAGCCAAGTCCCTGTTTGCGGGGTTTGTCCAAGTGGAGAATTTCTCTAGGATGTAGGCGGCTAGACCAACGGGGGAATCATTCAGGGCAAAACCTGAAACAACAGTGCAATTTTCATTATAACTAGCACAATTGGAAAATATATAATGTGAAAACACATGCAAATAGTCAGATCATTAAAACTACCTCCCTGTGATTACCGGTACTCTTAATTAGGTTTGTAGTTCTGTCAACTCTGACCGGACACTTCCTGCATCTGACCTTTGGGGTTAAATCTTCTATCACTTTTGACCCATCTTCCTGTAAGTGTCAATGTGCCTTGTATTCAAATGCCAATGTGTGTACAGACATGACCCTAACACACACAGTGATTACAAATCCTCCATTTCACAGAGGCACTACCCTTAGCAGACTAACAGTCCTGGAATGGGACTGTCAGCTGCTGATCAGTGTCTGCTTTACGAACTACTAATTATTCACAAAATATGAAACTTTTCTGGGGCAGATCAGTAGTGGAATCAGTCCCAGATCAGCAGCAAAATCAGAAGCTGAATTAGGGTGACGGACAGTCGTGGATTGTCAGCCAATCAGCAGTTAGACTGACAGTCGTGGAACAGCAGCAGATCAGTTCTAGAATCGGTGACTGACAGTCTTGGATCAGTAGTGGAATCAGCTAAACGTAAGTGCTATAACTGCAGATATAAAGGCACTGGCAAACTATGTTACACAAACAGGAGTTTACAATGATTGAGGGTCTGTCCGCCCTTTTCCTTGAGGGGTAGCACTGGCTAAAATCCTAAATTCTCTGATAAATCATAGACAGCCAGCTTTAGCTAATTCAATGTTACGTATTGTCGAAAAATGATTTGCTAAGGATAATTGGCCGCTTCGATTCTAGACTGTTATTTTATATCCAGATTTCTTCTATTTGCCTAGTCCAACGTAAGATTGCCCCAATGTCGCAATAGAACTTCCAGTTGTGTCTGTTCACGGCCTAGTTTTACCATTGTACGTCAATTTACCTATAAGCGATGCCAGCCTTCCTTGATTTATCACTAAGGGTTTCTAGGTCCCCCCCATGCAGACCCTCATGATTTGACAGTTGAATGTGCCATACCGACAGTGTCAGGTTTTGAAGCTTGCAGGTGGTAGTAGCCTGACTCCTGTAGAGTGAAAAAGAGCTGTCTGCTTGCAGGATACACCTGGATAAGTGAAAAGAAACAAGCTTGGATACACCCGATCCCTCGATCTCGGAAGTTAAGCAACGCGCGGTCCGGACAGTGCTTGGATGGGAGACCAACCAAGGACGTCCGGATTGCTGTAGCTTCACGAAGCTTTCCACGAAATTGTCTTCCGGGAGGGACGTAAAATGGGGGTCCCGTGCTCGAGGAGGTGCCTCGAACACGTTAAACAGCCTCATTACCCTACACATTGGGTACCTGCCTGTGGCACCGGCTGCAAATACACCTGATATTAAGTCGTTAAGAGCTATGATCTTACTCTTACATCATGACGATAGCATGTCCAGGAAATGCGGTATCAAAATCAGAAGTTCCGCTGCAGTACCATAACAAGCCTCTAGGGGGCCCGAACCATTTCAATATCAAGACATACCCAAATACCAAATATCAAGACAATCCATCCAGCTGCAGGCATTCCCTAGTTATGAGAGTTATGCTGTTCCTTGACGATGAAGAAAAAATTATCCTGTTGAATACCTGGAATTCTTGCAACAAGGTATAATGCTACAACATTTGGCTCACCCCTGAGGCTATGCCAAAAAAATCTATGAGATATCTATAACTTCTATGTCATCGCACTCTATTTCTATACATTTCCACTATACATTTCTTAAACTTCTTTCCTCCAGTGTAATCTAAGACTACAAATGCTGTCACCTTGTCGTAGTCTTCCTCCGTCAACCCAGCCAATGAGGGAGCCACGCTGCCCAGCATCAGATAGAATCCATACGCAGCACTAAACTTTACGGTTGGCATGTTCGTATGAAGTCCCTTTATGACACTACAAAAGAGAGACATAAACGATTTGGGTGAAGGACACACTATATATTAGGTATAGGGTTGAAAAGAAATCAGCATACCCTTAAAGTTAAAGCTTTTTCAGTCCATTGTGGTACCGACAGCCATCTACGCATGTGAGACGTGGAAAAGCACCACAGAGACAGTACAAGCACTCAAGCGCATTCCAGCGCAAATGTCTGAGATCAATCCATGGCATCTCATAGCGAGACCATGTTACAAATGAAGTCAGTTTATGCAAAGAGCAAAAGTACACGAAAAGAAGATTTTGCCGGGCATGCATGGAGATTATCCGAGCACAGAACGACTTCGAAACTGAAAGGTACACGTCTGAGAGGACGGCCTAAGGTCACTCCCAGGCCGAACACTGCAAAACAACGGGACGAAATTGGGATTACATTCACTTGAGGAAATGGCAGTAGCGGCACAAGACAACAGCCTTTGGAGGAAGAGTATCCAAAGCCAAGTTGACCTATGCAACAAAGTTGTGGGAGGATCTAAGGTCTATTAGGTAAGGAAAATCTACTCTCTGTATTGTCTGAATCTTACACTGTGGGCCTTTAAGAAATTCCAAACTAGAACAGCAGTGGTAAATGTAACGTAACATGACCTATTTACGTGCAGAACCTATTTACGTCCGGTTTGGCCCATGTCCACATGTCGCGGTGTATTATGCCAAAGCCTGTTCTCATGAGCAATAAAGAACATCATAAGTATGATCCTTAGCCATCTCTTTAATTTTTGCACAGCAAACCATAATGGCCATGCGTTTGCCACGTGAACGCCACGTGCCGCGCATGTGGGGGGAATTTACAGATAAACATTGTTTTTTCCATCGCGTTAAGCAAGTGGCCGGACAGACATAGTGATTTTATTATCATTTGTCTTCAGACTACTTTGGACAGTTACTGTGCATTTTTTTCTGGTCTATGTTCTTCAAGCATAGCGCTAGAAGGGAAAAGACCGAGGTGGACGATAATGGGTTACCCTAGCACAATTCTTCATCATATACCTCAGTATAAATACATGCTCGCACAGCGTTAAATAGGTGGAGAAAAACTTACAGACCATGCATTTTCTTTTTAGAAGAGCTGATATTTCTGACCATGGGTTTAAAATTTGGCTCTGTCCGTGCAGTTTTAAGATAAATACATTTTGAATAAATCGGACGTAAATTGGTTATGTTACGTTACACCAAACTTAACATTTGACCAATATTTGGTAACCTGTGAGAAAATATCAATTGCTATCTTAACTCCGTACCTCGGCTTTAGTAAAGCCATGCTACGTGTGATCAGGGCACCCCAGTCTCCACCCTGTACGTAGAACTTCTCAAATCCCAGTCTCTCCATCAGCTTTAGGAACATCTGGCCAGCAGCAATCAGGTCAAAACCTGTACAGAAACAGAGCCAGAACCTTTCTCAGTCAGTCTGCAATGTTTGTTCCCTATGACTGACCCACAAGTTTGGTCATATGACCTGTTGGTCACGTGACTAAGGGTCATGCGACTTAAAGGATCAATGTTCTGAGCTTAGTAAATTAAAGTAAAGTAAGTAAGTTCTGAGCTTGCTAATTAGAATGACTGACCCACCAGTCTTGTCATGTGACTATGGGTCATGTGACTAACGGTCATGTGACCTCAAGTTAAAGGGTCATTGCTTTTAGCTTCTTCAGAATGGCTGACCCACTAGTTAGGTCATGTGACCTGTTAGTCATGTGACTAAGGATCAGTACTTTGAGCTTCTTCAGAATGACTGACTAATCAATTTTGTTATGTGACACTTTAGAATTCCTGGAACCCTTGACACATTACTACAGGCATTAGTGAACAAAAAAATGGGTAATAGCTTATATGCTTAACAAAAGCCAGTAAATGATACAAAAAGTAGTGAGCCATTGAAAGAAAAGTTAGATTCTTTCATATTTAAGCTCATAGTTTTTTCCTTGTATACTGTAACAATAGCATTGAGAGATATTTCAAAACTCACCTTTTTTATGAGGAACCTCAGAGAAGCCATAACCAGGGATAGAGGGGGCAATGACCTCAAACACATCATCCTCACTCCCCCCATGACTTGTCGGATCTACCAACATCGGGATCATCTTATAAAACTCAAACACGGAGCCTGGCCAACCGTGAACGAGCAACAGAGGCTTAGCGGTTTGACCCGGCTTCAGTTTGGGTTTAACGCGAACGAAATGCACGTCGATGCCCTCAATTTTGGTTTTGTAATGAAGAAATGTGTTTAAGTATGCCTCTTGCTTTCTCCAGTCATACTGAGTTTTCCAATAGTTCACGAGGTCAATCATATAGTCGCGGTGGAAGCCATATTGAAACTGGACGTCTTCGAGAGCTTCGAAGAATCGTGTGCTTGAGAGGCGATTTTTTAGATCTGCTATCGCAGAATCTGACACGTTTACAATAATGCCGTACACCTTTTCATCCTCCTTTGTTTCGGGTGAAGGTTTTGCCCCCCTCCCCCAGTAGCTGTCTTGGAACTCAAGAGGCTCTGGTGGGGTTTCCAAGACTCCAGAGAATAAAACTGCTATCGCCATGGCAACTACGACAAAAAAGGTGGTGAGCTTCCAACCCATGGCTCCTGAGAAGTATCTATGAGAAGAAAAAAATACATGATAGAGTTTAATAATGAAATACATTAGATATCTGTACATTATTTTACTTCTAGCTATGGTAATGATGTTAATTATTTAGGAACTATCTATGACAATGCATAATACAAAGCCCGGTTTATTTCAGCAAAGGAAAGATAGTTTTTTTTAATGATTTACAAATTCATGTAGCCTTTACTGTGTGGTATTCAACATTTCTAGAGCTTTCTTAAATAATAATTCTATAATATAATGTCATCATAATATAAAGTATTATAATAATACTCCGAAACAGCTATTCCATCAGATGACTACTAGTAATCTTGACAAATTAATGTGAACAGTTTTCATTGTATCATTCACAATTGATATGCACAGAATTACAGGGGCCCTCTTTACCTTTGTACCTTTTCTTCAAAAGAGGACCTCTATCTCAAAATGACCCTTGTAGTATGATCCAGAAAATTCGCACCCTTAAGTTTAAGTGTCGAATGGTATCCATCATTGCCATATCCACACTGGTTTTACAAAAAGGTAATCAGTCACAGCTTACCTTAAGATGGCCGCCAAGACGTTTTCTAGACCAAGACGCGCAAATGTAGGTCGTTGTTCTACTTTTCCAGAGAACAAATAAACCAAGATACGCGCCTTACAGGTCATTAACCTTTCACCTCTACCGCATCGATACCAAAAAGCAGATGAAAGTATAAAACCACAGAAATCAACAGTTTGAAAATTTTTTATACGGTTTACTTTGACATGTTAAAAGACAAAAATATCATTGACGGATATGAATTTTTCGGCAACAAAAAATTAACAGTACTCGAGAAATGTTTTTATTGTACTTGTTTGCGGTAGCGGGCTGTTTCAAGATGGCCGACACGGTCAAAAGATAATGTGGTAATCGAAAATGAATGTAGTTTATGATTAATAAGTGGTATTTCCGGTAGATGAAGGCCAAACTGGTCTGTGACATTAGCGAACTATTGTTGTTTGTCACATTTTGAGGTAAGTGTCTGACCCGTCCGATGCACTAGATTGAATTTAGGTAAGTTTCCGTGTTGCCTTTTTTGAGTAACAGTTTCTGGTTAGTGACTTGCCAAATATTATACGTAGCTCACTTATGAATGTAATATAACAAGAAGTTTAGAATTGTCGTACGAATATGGTACCTAATGGCCACCTCAGTAAGGGTTTGTTGTCCTTGTTTAACGTCTAAATCGTTCAAGTGCTTGTTGCACCGGAGTTCCTACCTGGCGGAAAACTAGATTTTTGTCACAAGCCAACATATTGGAAACTTATCTTAGAGTAGAGTAGAGTTTCTTCGGCCAGGTAGGAATCGGCTTTGATACAATTATTAGGCTGTCAATAAAAATCGATTTTCTTTTGTTAATTACCTCTGTGAAAACTGAGGCATTTCTTAAATGTCTTTTTGTTTGTCTTGATGTACTGTAAATGCAGAAATGTTCGCAGTGGTTTTATGTTTGCGGTTTTCTCAACGAACTTAAGTTAAAACCTCCGCTAACATTTTTATCCCATACTACACAGCAGTATGTGACTATAGCCCTGCTGCAAACTTAAAACCAATGCGAACACTTCATTTTGGCCTTAGACTGAGTTAGAGGGAAACAAAACACACAAACTTAAATGCATTTACAGTATGTTCTAGCCTTGATACCAGACCTTTCGCGTGATGCAATGCGATAACCCCTTTTGGGCGGGGAAGCCTAGTAGGGATAGAGTTGGCACCCGGGCACTCTTGGCAGCCGAACTCAATTAAGGGGGCTGTGTGCTATCTGTGGCGGCGGCGCAAGTCGCTTCCCCGGCCAAAGGATTAGCGCCAGGAGCGCGGTGGTCTGGCACCTAGCCTAAGTATGTTCGAGTCTGTCACTGAGTTGTATAAACATGTATCTAGAAGACTGGCAGGATGCAAAGGTTTAGCTAAGCCCGGCCTGCATCCAAATTTCTTGGGCGGGCTGGCAGGAAGTGAACATTGGCCCATGGCCAAAAGTCTGAGGGACCAGAGTAATGCATGCAATTTGTGAATTGACATGTTCGTGTAATATTTCGTCCGAAACTTATAACATAGTATAACATATATTCATTTTTTTATATATACGCAGGTATAGGATATCTTCGAATTCTTGTTATTTTTTCAGATCTTTCCGAGTTATCATTCCGACAACAGTTCACCCATATTTGTGTGAATGACAAAGCTGGGAACGATGAAGCACGGACACGGACACAGCCACCAGGAGTGCGGGTGTGGCAAGCAGAGACTTTCCACTGCAGTACCTCACTCAATCCCTAGGAGGAGTGGTTTTGCGTTCATCCAGGTTGTGAGCAGGTTTGCTATCGATGTGCTGGTGAAGTGCTGGGCGCTGTGCAGCACGGGACTGCTAGCAGTGCTGCTCTTCTATTGGCTGTACGGAGGGTGGGTGGCGTCCATCGTGGTCTGGATCTCCATATTTGGTAAGTGGGAACTCCATATGTGGTACTAGTAAGTATGATGAGAGGTCTCATATTTGGTATTGTGAGAAGTTTCAGATCCAGATTTGTTAAATGTGAGAAGTCTCATATTTGGTAAGTGTGAGAAGTGGCCAATTATTAAGTGTGAGAAGTCTCCATATATGGTAAGTGTGCGATCTAGAAGTCTCCATATTTTGTAAGTCTACATGTGAGAAGTCTGCATACTGTACATGTACCAGTAGTAACTTTTGTTACTATGTGTATGAAAAGTTTCTGTTTGGTATATGTGAGCAATCTCCATATTTAGTAAGTGTGAGCGATGTCCATATTTGGTAAGTGTGAGAGGTCTCCATATTTGGTTTTAAGTATGAGAGGTCTCCGTATTTGGTAATTGTGAGAAGTTTTCATATTTGGTAAGTTTTAGAGGTATATATACCAGTCGCCATCTTTGGTGTGTGAAGCTCCATATTTGTTAAGTGTATGGAGTCACTATATTTAGTAACTGTGAGTTTGTAACTGTTCCAATTTCCATATTTGGCAAATAGTGTACCTACATGATGTAGTGATTGTACTAGTGTTGGGTGTCTCCACAAATTGTAACATGAATTTTTCGTGCCGAAACCCTCCCCAGGCATTTATCAAATTTCAGAGATTCTGCATTTTGTTGTTCATATTTTGACTACCTTCCATTCTAGGAATCTTCTACAACTACCAAGACTATCTCCTGTACTACCCCGAGGTTCCCAAGTCCTCCCGACTGCTGGTCCAGTCGCCCCAGGGCTGGAACGTCCCCTTCGAGAGCCTCTTCATCAAAGCCAGGGACGGGACGAGGCTGCATGCACTCTTCCTCAAACAGCCAGAGGGCCTCGCTGCAAACGCACCCACTGTGCTGTTCCTCCATGGAAATGCCGGGAATATTGGACATAGGTTTGTTATCTACATTTTGTATTTGTATCTGTATAGCCGGCTTTTTAGCCGCTATAACCATCCTTCGGTGTAACACACCAGCTTTAGATTTAACGTAGAGCGTGATCGGTGCATTCTACGTAAACTGTCCAGTGTAATTGGTGCCTGAATTTGTCGTAGAGCAAAGCCAGCCTGATCAAATTAATGGAAAATATAGCTACTGCCTTTTTGATTTAACGTAGATTGTTGACCGTTACCCTTGCCCCATGCAGGCCCTTTTAAGGTCTGGCTGAGCAAAATTTCAAAATGATAAAATAAAATAGCCATCAAAGAAGTTTTTACAATCTAACATCCTTAGCTTCCCTTTCAAATGTATCTATTTGACAGCAACATTCAAGGGCAAAGTTGCAGTCTTCAACACATGTAATGTGTTGCCAATAGCAATAAAATTTCTCCTCTCTCCCCCACCCAATTTTCTGCAGGTTAGTCAATGCAGTGGCCGTGTATGCAGCAGTATCAGTGAATGTACTACTGCTGGAGTACAGAGGGTATGGCAAAAGTGACGGGTCACCTACAGAAACAGGTATGATTCTTTAACCTTCTTTCTACTAAGTTAAATTTTTTTACATTATATCCAGGGCTAGAAATAGTGGGAAAGAGCTCGAAATAGTGGGTGCATGTGCACCTGTGTGCACCCAAAATTGGAGCTGTGCACCTAATTTTTGACTGGGTGCTAGATATTTTTGTAAGCTATGGGATATAAGGGTACTATTGTGCAGAATATTCTTGAAATGTAAATATCAGAAGAAGTAACGTTACCTTTTGTTGTACTTGATGTATCACTTGTATGAAATGTTAAGATTAGCTATAGAATTACAGATTGAAGTTCTTAAGAGCGATTACTTTGTCATTCTTTTGTTGCTGACATTCAAGTTTATTCTATGTGGTGCACCCAAAATTCTTTCTGTGCACCTAATTTTTTTGGGTTGGGTGCACCAGTGCACCTATTTTCAAAAATGAATTTCGAGCCCTGTATGTATTTACATTGACTACAGGCCTAGGGTTAGGCAGCAGAAATAAGGTTTAAAAAGTTTAAGTTTGTTACCGGTAAAGGGAAAACAGACTATTAATTGGCATCATGTTAGGGTGTTTGGCCCAGAACCCAGAGGTCCTGGTTTTGAAACACTTGACATGCCACCAATATTGTGCCCTTGAGAAAGGCACTTGACACAACTTTCCTCACTCCACCTAGGTGTAAAAATGGGTACCTGACTTTGGTAAAAGGCGGTGGAAGGAGAGGGATGGGCTCTGCCTTTCAATACTGTGCTCTAGACACAGTGGATAACAACCCACTGCCCTTATGGCCTGGAAAAGCTATAGTAACCATCATGTACCTTTTTAACCTCTTAATCTTATGTCATGTGTTTGTTGCAAATCCAACTAAAGTTTAAAACTTTGTCCTTTTGTTTTCCAGGTTTATATTTAGACGCGGAAGCAGCTGTTGACTTCCTCTACAGTAGAGCGGACATAAACCAGAAAAAAATCGTGGTCTTTGGCCGCTCTCTCGGAGGGGCCGTGGGAGTCCACCTCGCGACCCACTCCGTTTTCAGGGACCGAATCTTTGCTGTCATACTAGAGAACACCTTCACCAGCATACCACACATGGCAACTATCATCTTTTCTGTGAAGAGGATATTAAAATGGGTTCCAGTCTGGATGTATAAAAATCAGGTAAGGATGTCTTGACATATAGACTGAGCCCATTTTAAGCCCTGCTCACCTCTATTGAAACAACTAGTATAAGTATGGCCACAGCAAGTATATTTAATGGATTACATTAATGTACGCATCCATTTTTGCCTGATTTTGAAATAAAATAACAAGATCTTTGTACCTTTCCGCAATGGTCAACATACCAAAAACAGAGGTTTAATTCCTGAAGATCCCCCATATATGAGATAGACGGCTTAATGACTAATAGTTTATTCCACAAAAGCAGAGTCAGTGTGTTCAAATTATGTCTCTTTCTTACAGTTTCTTTCCATCAAGAAGATTGGTCAGTGCAGCCGACCCACTCTCTTTGTCTCAGGGCTTGCCGATCAGCTCATTCCTCCATACATGATGCAGCTACTGTTCCAGGCAAGTATGGCTGCCGCTGTGTACCTACAAAATGTACATGTATACACAAGTTCAGGTTCAGATACAGATACATGGTGCAGATGCTAGTATAGATGTAATAGTGGGGATCAACCTCGGGATCGGGGACCCGGGACCGTTTAGCCTAGTGGTTATCGCGTTGATTTCCTAAGCCGTGCGGATCGGGATTGGCGCAGGTTCTAATCCCGGGAGCGGCGTACTCACCCCTTTGGGTTTTTACACAGATGCAGTTCAGGTACAGCTCTCGAACTGTACCTAAACCTGAACAAGATTGGACAAGTACTAAATTCCTTTGCCAAGAAGGTTATGTTTTTGTTTGTATGTATGTTTGTGGTTCAGCAAACTCAAGAAGTTATGGATGGATTGTTATGAAATTTTGTATGTTGTTAGGTCTTGTCCTAGCAAAGAAACAGTTTGGTTTTAGACCCCTTGGCGGCTTCTCTTGGTACTGCAGCAGAACTGCCAATTTTCCTATGTCTTATTCTGGACAAGCTATGATCATGATTTTGGGGTGGTAGATAGCTTTTGTTCTCAGGAAGTATAGTGACATAAGTTTTGGGCCCTCTAGCAGTTTCGTTTGGGACTACAGGTACATTTTATTAAATCAGGATTAATCAGCAAGGGATGAATGAATTCTAATTAGCATGTTATAATTGTAGGAAACTATCTTTAGATTTTTAGCTTCTCATCTTTTTGATTATATGGAACTTTTCCAAATATTAGTGTTAAATTGTGAATACTTTTTGTATCTCTTCTTTGAGATAACTTATGGCTTGTCCCTTGTTTAGGAGTCAGGGTCGGTGTACAAGAGGATGTGTACCTTCCCCACAGGGACTCACAACGAGACCTGGCAGTGTGACGGGTACTGTGATGTCATCAGGAGATTCCTACAGGAGGTAGGTCAGAGGTTAAAGGTTATAATGCAGGGATTCATACAGGTTATTTGGTTCATACCAACTATTGTTTTATAAGTATTACACATACTATATTTGACATTTTTTATTTATTTCTGAAGTCTTGAATTGAAACAATATCAGTTGATTCATCATTCGAGTTGTTGAATACTTTATCTATGTTCTACACAAATTATGATAGTTTTACTAGTAGGTGCCTCATTATTTCTTTTACAGTTGAAAGTTTAGTAGTCCACACCTCATACATTTCTAGATTTGATGTCAAATGATTCTTCAAAAGTTAAGATTTTGATACCCTCGCCATTCTATGCTGACAATGTAGACATATTAGAAAAATAGATAGTCTAGTCGGGTGGATTCTTCACATCAAGTGTAAAAAAGTTCAAGGTGTCATCAAGGCAATGTATGGTCCTCTCCTTTTAATAGCGTTTAGAACTATTAGTCTATAACGGAAAGTTTCAAGAGTGCTTACATGAAGAAGGCTTGTGAAAGGTATAAAATATTGGTACATGTATGTACATGCAAGGACATTATCATAATAGTCCTTGGTATACATGTACGTACACGCATGTGAATGCGCTGAACACACAAGCTGGACCTATCATGAACGATATGATTGTGGTATAACTTCTATACTACATGACTGTAGCACTCATTCAAGGTTCAAGATCTTAGAGGTCCCTTTTTGTCGAGGTTTTTGATCTTCAATTTGCCAGTGTTTGGAACCTCAAGCATGAAGACGCTGTGATGTGTAAGTCGTGTCTAGTAGTACTAGGGTTTAGAAAAGGTTTGTTCATGTTTGATTCAGTTGGTCATAGAATCTTCATATACTTATATATATGAATACAATTAGTAAGTGTTCATGCCAAAACAAGATATCTATATGTGTAGTTCTATAAACATTCATTTATTGTTTCCAAAATGACCATGTACAGTGGTACGTTATAAACTATTGTGCCCGTAAGCAATTTCGTAGAGAGAAAAAGCATTCTAATGATGTGGATCTTTTTTTTTTAGGTGTCCCAAGCCCATGGTTTAGAGGACACCGGTGAAATACACCACGACCATACAATTTTAGATATATAGAAAAGTCTTAACAATTTTGAATATATTTAAGAGACATGCACATTCATGAAATCAGTGCCATGTTCTGATAAGAAAAAATAAAACATGGAATCTGCTCTCAGTATAAAGAAAAGATTGAGCAAGGAATTTTCTGTGTTGCATACAATATGTTATTCATTTCCAGACCTTATGTAGTATAGGGCAGTGCCCATCTCCGTTTCCATAGCCCTTGGGCCGCACAGCTGTGCAAAAAAAGGCAGTATTTCAAAATACAACAGGGGACCAGTCCACTGGTAGCACTTTATGTTCAACTTCTGTACTCTTTACCATAAGTGCTGAGTGCTAAGCAGAGAAGCATGATGTACCACTTAAACCTTCTCTCTTTCGAAGTAGCTTTTTGGAACCAAGTTTGTATTAGTTACAGGGTTAAGCAGTAGGGAGAAGGTTGTGGTCTTTGCTAAGATGACTTGGTCAGGGTAGTTAAACCACACCATTCTGCACTCAAAGTAAGCCCTCTACTAAGCTATCGCTGAAGCTGCTCTGTGTACTCTATGCATGCTGCTCTCCAGTCGCCAAGTGTATCATGTTCAGAATGATAAAGATCCTTTTGCAGACTTCATTTTCCAATACATACTTAGTATATTGGAGCAGTCTATTGTCAGAAATGTTCACAGTAGTTTGCAAAGATAACATTATTTGACCAGCAAAAAATATACAACACACTGTAGTCACTGACTTTCAGTATAAAGAATTATAACCTTAGCAGCAGCACTTTCATTGTGTGCTTAATATGAAGGCAGCTTCTGAATATAGTTTTCCAATTATTTATACATTTAAGAGATTGTTCAATTGTCAGAAACATTGTCCTTTTGAAGAAAAGGTGGACTGCAGCAGGTTATGTATTGTACTTAAGATTTATATGATCAGCTCACAAATCATCTGCAATGTTTGGGACAGAGCAGAAAGAATGAAATTTGAACTAACATTCTTTTATGAGGGTAGAATTTCCTAAAATGTGTATTAATAAGTTTCATACCAAGTCCAATTTCCTTACAGTCATTGCACCATACTTCTAGCAAAGCTCAAGAATGGAGCTTCATATAGTCTCTAATTTGCAGATTATTATTCGCTTTCAATACATATCACCCATGTCACGAATCGTAAATAAGAAGGTTTTACTACACTGATTTCTGTATTTCTAACAGGTGAATAAAGGAACTTTATAGCGTGGTATTTGTTGCCTTGCGAAGTGTTATATCTTGTGTTGTATTGTTTGAACTGAGGGTTATACCATCTAAAATTTTAGAACTGATAATCTTGATGCATATCTTTTCAATTACCGAATGCTCAGTATACCCTGTTTTGAGTGTTCAACATCTCGTTTAAAAAAGGTAAAGTTAGTCTCAAAGCCTTTTGAGGCTGTAGGTGCAGTGGACTGTTATCCACTGTGTCCAGAACACGGTATTGGAAGGCGGAGCCAATCCCTCTCCTTCCACTGCCTGACCAAACTCCAAAGTTAGGTACCCATTTTAACATCTGGGTGGAGTGAAGAAAGTCATATAAGTGCCTTTCCAAGGGCACAACATTGGTGGAATGTCAGGGGACTCAAACCCAGGGCCTCTGGGCCAAAACACCTTAACCGTTATGATAACGGTTAAGGTGTTTTGGCCCAGAGGCCCTGGCGTTATGCCAACATGACACTAGTTAGCTAACCACGTCTTATCTGAATACAGTTATTCTACAGTAACTAATTGAATGACACGCGTTACAAAAATATTTAGAGGTTATTTTTATTTGATACTTTTTTTATGAATCTTGGATTACAAATTAAAAATGTTATGTTTGATAATGGATACACTTGATACTTGACAAAGTTGATAATACACCTAACATAATACTCATGCAGGATTAAAAATAAAGGAATGGATGATATATTGTTTTATCCCATTACATTAACTCTAGATATTGTATTAAAACCTAGATCACTACACATATTATTGGAAGGGCAATGTTTATAACAACAACATAAAAATTTCTATTTTGTGCTATTTGTAATCTGTTCCTGATAGTTCATAACATGTTGCTTATATGTATACATTTCATAGATAAAGAAATGGGAAAGTGGCTGTTCATTTAGTTTTATTTATGAAATTAGAACATAATTTTATTATGTCTAGTGAGTTTTATTGATTTGCAACGTTTTGCTTGTTGGTCCTTTCTTGATAAGGCCACACCAATTTATTTTCTTGGTTAACGGAATGAAAAAAAAAATTAAAAAGAAAATGCTAGATTGGAAATACAACATGAAAACAGAATCTCAGACATGTTAGAGGAATGTTTTTACTTTGGTGCACATAGTATCAGGGAGTGAACAGGGTCAGGTGCAAGTTTTCACCCCAGCCTTCTGTTTTCATGATTTTTTTGTGCTAAAATTAAAAATAAAAATCCGTTAACCAAGAAATGAAATTGGTGTGGCCTGAGGTTGTAGTTTGCACTGCTGTCCTGAAGGCAGGGATGTGACCCGTCATTCGCACTTCTTGAAGATTCGTTTGCAGACGACACCCTTGGGGGTGGTGATAATCTGGAAAAGAGGGAATCTCTTAGTGACATGACAGAGTACTAGTAATAAGCTGGCTCATTATGCGAATGTGAACATTTCTGCATTTACAGTATCTTTCTCAACAGGAAGTTGGTGTAGCTGTGGTACATGTATTTTTGTTGTACTACTTAACTGTGAATCCTAGGCTTCAAATAACTCACCATGAACAGTTCACCTCCCTCGACATGACGGGTAGTGACGACTTCTCCATTCGCTCCGTTCTCTTTCATCACAAGCTTACCATCCTCCCAACTCGCTATGGCCTGGATGCAAGAGAAAAAAAAGGAAGTTCTGCTGCAGTACCAAGGTCACATACCAGGGGGCCCAAAATCGACCTTGAACTTCGGCTTCACAACACCTGCCCCCATACCAAATATCATTGTAATCCATCAAGAGGTTCTTGAGTTATGCTGACTACAGTAGTGCGGAAACACAAACAGACAGACAAACAAACACACACACAGACAGACACACCCAAAACTTAATAAAAGGACAATGGTTATACATGTAGATACCTCATGTAGGTCTGTTGGCATAATAACAAACAAAATATTCGTGTGTACAAACTAGTGTCTTTCCTATGCCAAAAGCAGTAGAATTCTTTCCGACTATGTGAAAATACCGTTCCCATATTTAAGGTGTCTCAAAAAAATCAATTCCCTAGGGAATGCATTCATGCAAGATTTAGATCATATTTAGAACTCTGTTTCAGTACTATACTAATGACTCTGCCCCTAAGGTGTCGCCAAAAAAACAAACAATTTTGTTCAGTAATGAAATAGATTCTTGTTAACACATTACACGCTCAACATCTGCTTGGAGAGGAAGTGACCTCTGACCTTGCTCTTCTGTTTCGACCACTCGGTTTCGAACTCGGTTCCGACGGTGAACTTCATGACGTTGTTTGACATCATGGAACTGATCTTGACCTCGATTTCGTCGCCGTTTAGGACGATTTCCTGGGTCGGACTGGACTTTGCTGCAGCCTTACGGGCTATCCATGGCGCACCTGCAAGATACAAAGATATTAACTTTATTGCACAACAATTGTACAAGGTACAAAGTATGGCATTCACTGGTACATAGATAACATTCTCTTAGGCTAATCCGTCTATCTTATACAATATGGTGTACTAGTCTATCTTATACAATATGGTGTAGTAGTACTGGGATGACAATGGGATTTTACAATTATTGGAGGAGTTTCTAACGTCTATACATTCTTTGATATATTTCCCAATGTATACCATGCACGGGTTGTCACATGTCATTATGTACTTAAATTTGCTATTCAAGTCCATTGAGATAAATCCTGGTAAGTCCAACGATAGATATTTGAGCCATGTAATAAGGTGTTTGCACCTGACATCACAGTCGCCATATTGGTTGTTTCAACCTTGAGTACTAGAGGTCAGACCTATAAACTTTATACTATTAGTTGCTTCCTGCACCAATAGGTGCATAGGGCGGCGCCCATCTCCATTTCAGCAGCCCTTGGGCCACACAACTTTGTGTAATCACTACAGCAGGGGGCTCGTCCATTGTATTAAAGTGGTGTGTTTAACTTCAGTACTACGGTATGCAAGGCGAACACTCTACCAACTAGAACATTGCACCAGTATGGAAGTTATAGACAAAAACTATCATGGCCTTACTATGATGATTATTAAACTTTATAGTAAGGGCTAAGGCCATTATAGTTTTTGTCTGTAACTTCATAGCCACATTTTATTATCAGTTACAAGTACTAGTTGTAATTTATTCATCTTATTTATTTAATCATAAAGAATAATGTAAAGTGAACAAGTAGGATGTCCACAAAAAACAGCCCCCACATTTTCATTATACAGTACAATGGTTTGTCCCGGGGGCACCCCAAGCCCCAGAAATGCCCGAGCGGTCAATGACCTACATCCAGGGCCGATTCCAGACCGACAGCATTCCTTTATACTTCAACAGGCATGGAAAAGCACCAGCCTCCACCAGGCCTTCCTACGGGTGTGTGAATCGTAAAATTCGGCAAAAATATGAATAATTGGCCAGTAGAGTCAGGCCACGGTATGTTTAATAATTCCCCCGCTCCTGCAAATGTTCCCTAGTGGTGGCCAAAACCCTCCTGGCAAATATTCTCCCTATAGCTGATTCTGCAGCTGGCGCGGTATTTTGTAAAATAAAGTGACTTTACAGGCGTGTACAGCACGGAAACTGAGCACACATTCAGGGGACAACTAGTTGAACATGTTTATTGTGTTAGATTTAGCGCCCGTGTCACGATGGCCTATATTTTGGCTGATATATTGGGCATTCGCTAAAAAGCCATTTTTTGCTGGGCATTCGCTAAAAGCCAAGTAAGAATCTCCAAGTTCGCTTAATTAACTTTGCATCGATGGATTGACTTGAAACTCAGGATTAATTAATGGGAGCACAATCTGAACATATTCCTAGCAAAAAAAAAAATTATTCGTGCAGCGCGGACTTCGCCAGAGTGGGCGTTTGTGGGCATTCGCTAAAAAGCCTGTCCCGGTAGAGACTAGAATTTTAGGAAATCCCTGGCTGTAACGGCAGCGCTACAAAAACGCATCTAAATAACAACCATCGCATGATGACAATTTATCCGTTGCACTAGCCACTTCGGAAATTGTTACTACATACATGTAGCTTGTACAGCGGGCGAAAGATCAAATTTAAATACCGTTGGACTGTATATAACCAAGGACATGTCCTTGATATAACACAAATACATAAACGAGAATGCATATCTTGTGGAACACTCCTAAATATCATGATCTTCGCGCATGATCTACTGCATGCGCAAGTCAGCAGATACAAAAATCTACAGACCTGCTTTCAGACTTTTGAAAGAACGTGTAATCGTTGCTCTTAGCCAGGTCTTAGCTTTTAAGATAAGAATGTGTTATGGGTCACTCATTAAGAATCCCTGTCTTGAGCCACGCCCACAAGTTGTTTCGATTGTCTCTTCCCTGATCCTAAAACCGTTTGCCCTTTTCTTGATTCTATAGTTATTAGCCCGTGCCATTTTTGAGACAACGTTGCATTACGTAATGCCTTTGTAGGTTGAACCTTGAACGCTGATTGTTACAAAGTTCATTTGAATGCGAGTCGCATGATCTCAAGTAAGTCTGGTCAGACAAAACGAGCTCACGGAAGTCTTACCCATTTCTTCGAGAAACTCCTCGAAATTCTCGCTGCGGTCCAACTTCCACTTGCCCGAGATACTGTCGTCTGCCATTCCTGTCAATCACAACTTCTGATCTGGCGTGTAAATGTCGTGAGAAGTTCGAGCCGATCCCTACCGCGTCCCTGCGACCTGCTTGCTCAACTGTTGCACGGCGACCTCGAAATGTGACCTTTGTACTTTGACCGGGCGTTGGGTTACATGCCGAATGCAAAGCGCGAAGGTTTTCTATCAATTTTTAGAATAAAAGAAGACTTTTATATAGTTTTTGTGCACATTTCTGTCTAGGCTATCGTGGAACTTTGTTCCTTTCTTCAGTTATCTTGCTTGAAAGATTTTAACAAAAATTCCCCTGCAGTTCCTGAGTAAGCTGTTAGGGAGTCAAATCTACACCAATCCTACCTTACATCAAAAGTTATATGCCAACAAAAAATCAATACGGCAGCGTGTCTAAGACAAAAGATACAAACACGTTCTACTGCAGTACCAAGGTCGCACACCAGGTGGCCCAAAATCGGCCTTGACTTTTGTCTATCCAACACCTAGCCACATACAGGTACTAATGACATCAGAATCCATCCAGAGGTTCTGAAGTTGTGTTGAACAAAAATATCTGGAAACACACACACACACACACACACACACTTCAGAAATTTCGGCACGTAAGGTTTATTTTCATCTTTTGATGACGAGGCTATAAATACATGCATGATACTAAATATCCAAAATATTGCATGCAACCAGTACCTACATTGTAGCCTTCTGATTTTTTGTAGCCTTATTTTTCCTATTTTTAGTTTCTGAATATCATTGGTCCCGTATGGGTAAGTTTAAAATCAGATTCAGCAAAAATTATTCTGCTTTGTGTTATATATGATGTCAGCTACATGGTGTATTGCCTCAAAATCTTGCTATCACAGGTGTCGTTCTCACTGCTGCCGCAAGGTGGATGGGAAACGTCACTCAGACTTCTTCTTGAAATAACGTTTGCAGACCAATCCCTTTGGTGACGTGATTTGCTAAAATGAAAAAAATTGAGAAAAAAAACTGGTATCCAAAAAGGGGAATTACTCCTTTAGCTATCCAGTTTACCTACATACACACACACACACACACACACACACACACACACACACACACACACACACAAACACTACACACACACACACCCTACACACACAGACACACACACACATGCACACCGACACGTACGCACATACACACACACACACACAAGCACACACACATACACACACACACACATACACACACACACACTTACATACACGCAGACATTCAGATACATTACAAATATACATACGTAACATCTGCATGCACGTTCGCAAATACATAGACGTATACCCGCACGCACTCACACACTTGATCACGCGCACTACATCATCATACACACACACTGTGATGCGTACGCAAATGCATGCATACTCCCACGCTCAAACACACACACACACTGATATACATACACGTACACACACACATACATCGCCACACTCACGCACATACAACAAACACACATTGTAGCGGCGCAAACTCACCATAATCAGCATGCCGTTCCCGTCAATGTAGCGGCTTGTGATGGTCTCTCCGACGGCTCCATTTTCCCTCACGACAAGTCTGCCGTCCTCCCAACGTGCCATGGCCTGCAGCGGAAAATTGTCAAAAATTCGTATTTTCCTAGAACGATCGTAGAGTGGAACTCGTTGCCACAAAGAAGCATCCTCATTAGAGAATTTAGACAGCTTTAAACAATGCATGCAGTTAGATATGCGAAGGTCAGACGTGACAGGTCGTTCGGTGTAATATAACCAGCTGCTGCCGGGCCACGTGCCTGCGAAGCTGGTGTGTTACGCCGAAGGGCGGTTATACCGGCTATATAGATACAGATACTCATATTGAAAACTAGAGTTTCACGACCTCATACCTTCGCCAAATTATATCAACCTTTACGACTGGTATCAAGTTCCCGCCATTTATCACTATGGTATTATAGCATTTTCTCATCAATCATTCAAATGAGGTCCTCATTTGCATAATTGATATCTATCGATATTCCACTCTCTCTAAGTAACATATCCTATATCATGTCCTATCACGGAACGCTGCGTATTTAGAACATTAACCCATCAATTATGCAAATTAGCCCCTGATTCACAGTTTCTCGGGTTATGCCGTTTACATCCAACACATATGCACCCACAGCCATCCTACCCTGGAATCCAGAGCAATTATACCGAGCGACCTTCACCGGCCCGCGCCCGGAGCTTCCTCGGGACCTACCCTCCCCCTGGCCCGACAACGTACCCCGCCCCACTTCCCGCTAGCCAACACAAGATCCGTTCTACCGGCTGCGGATCTTGTTTGATTAGCGGGAAGTGGGGCGGGGTAGATCTTCGGGGGAGCGGAAGGATAGGCCCCGAGGAAGCTCCGGGCGCGGGCCGGTACATATGCTCTGGATTCCAGGGTACAGCCATCCCACCATAGCAAAACCGCAAACAGAACCTTCTGGTGAAGGTGACGAAAAACAAAACAATAATAGAATGGATCAGAGATGGCAGACATCACCTCCTTCAATACATAATCAGCGCTGCTATAACTGTGTGTGGGATCATTTAAGTAAATTTTGTTTTCATTCAATTTGCCTGTTAACAACATCAGTCTATACATTGTCATTGTATGCAAAATGTAGCTCCCAATATCTGCTTGGAGATGAGACGACCTCTGACCTTGCTCTTGATCCCTGACCATTCGGTTTCGAACTCCTGTCCGATGTTGAATTCCATCTCTTTGGTGATCATCATTGACTTGAGCTTGATGGTGACCTGGGTCCCATTGATAACGATCTGCTGAGTCGGACTGGTCTTGGATGCGGCCTTCCGGGCCAAAAGTGGGGCACCTGTTGTTAACAAATAAAAGATAGAGGTTAAGCCCCCCTCTCACTGAACCCGCGGCACGCTGGCGACGTCGCTGTGGCAGATCGAATTGACAAAGCGCTCAACAAATTCCATCTACAAAAACGAATTTTTTTAAGCTTTGTGTGTTTTGTTCTCTTTTTGGTCATACTTGTACGTTTTGAATGATATCCCCATAATAAAGTCAAGATCCACAGATCCAGTTTAGGACGCAGCGACGCCGCCAGCGTGCCGCGGGTCCAGTGAGAGCAGGGGCTTAAATGTAGTCCTGTAGTCTTTTTGAGGTGGGTTTTTATCCACTGTGTCTAGGGCAGGCTATGGGAAGGCGGAGCACAACGCTCTCCTTTCACCGCCTTTCACCTCCCCAACCGAAGTCAGGTACCCATTTTTACACCTGGGTGGAGTTACACATGTAGGAAAGTCGTGTTAAATGCATTTCCCAAGGACACGCCGTCTAGCGAGGAATACCAGGAATCGCACCCGTGACCTCTCAATCTTTTATCCGCTAGCCTGGCCACTCGCCCATCGGACGCCACTCAGAATACATGTTGTATAGTAGCGATATGGATTTTTTCTTCATAATATTGTAATAATAGCACCGCAGGTACTATCTATCTCTGTATATGTGTACTTTATATTTCAGATCGCATTTGTTTAGCCTCTACCAGGCTCCTCGGATCGCTGGGAAAATAGTAAAAATCGGCCATAGAGTGATTAGTATGCCAGGGTTACTCCGCTATACAGATAATCGGGGGATTAATTTGATAACCTTCCTTTCGTGCGTGCCGTGTCCGCACAGGCTCCGTGGTTCGCCTATTGAGCTTCCCTGTATAGCGGAGTACCCCTGGCATACTACTCACTCTATTTGGCCGATTTCTACTATTTTCCCAGCGATCCGCGGAGCCTGGTAGAGGCTAGCATTTGTTAGCAGCGATACGCCTAGTTGTAGTGCGTAACAGTACCAGTCAGAATCTGTCAGAATCTTTTAAAAAAGTGTATGATGATTACGGACGAATTCTTTTGAAGAGAGACCATCATTCAAAATAGATTCTGCTAATCAAAGCCTTCCTCATTTAAATAATCAATGAGGAAAGATAAAACATTGATTCTACAGATTAAAGCTCTAGATATTTCATGGGTCTGAGGTCTCCTGATTCTTATTGTTAACTGCAATTTGACGTCTATGATAATAGTTGCCATCGGACGAGATCATTTTACCCATTATATACAACAATGCGTGGGAAAATTGCTCTCATAGAACTCGTGAAGTGTTCAGTAATGTGTAAATGATATCGGTCAGGGCTCGAAATTCATCTTTGGGAATAGGTGCACTGGTGCACCCAACTCAAAAAATTGGGTGCACAGAAAGAATTTTGGGTGCACCAGATAAAATAAAGTTGAATGTTCTTCAGAACATAATTACAAAGTTTAACACTGCTGCCTGGGCCTGCCTCTCTTAAGAACTTCAATCTTTAATTCTATACCTAACTTCAAAATTTCAAACAAATAATACATTAAATAAAGTACAGCAAAAAGTTATGCTGTTTTTTATACTTACATTTCCATGATATTCTGTATACTAGTGTACAATAGTACCTTAACCCTATAGGCTACAAAAATAAATAGGTGCACCAGTGCACCCACAGTCAAAAATTAGGTGCACAGCTCCAATTTTGGGTGCACTGGGTGCACATGCACCCACTATTTCGAGCCCTGTCGGTAGATACGAAATATACACCTAGTGGTTCACACGAACACCACGAGTGTTTATTTTGCCGGACCCCCTCCCCCTAAAAAAAGGAAGACTTCCTGCAATGACCATAAGATTTTTTTTCCGAATCATGACGTTTTTATCATTGGATCGCACATTTTTTGTGCCAACAGTACATACTCTACACGTACTATTTTGGAATGATAGCAAGTACACTACCATTGGTCGGATATCAACAACCAAAAGATGCGAGAAACTTGATAAAGCAGAAACGAAATCTTGAGATTTTGTCCTCGGACGTTTAATTCTCTAAGCTACAAGCTATACCAAATGGACTCTAAAGTGGTCTCACCAAGTCCAATATCTACGAAATTTAACTTTAAAAAAACTTACTAATACTGCCTTCGGCTATGTGTTATTAAGGCGTAACTTTGCGTTATTCCGAATCGTTTTTCTTCCTAAGAAACAGACTTGTATTTCAACGGTTCACTATTGCACGAGACAATACATTGACTCCAGTCATAAAAAAATATAAATACTTCCATATGTATATTGCAAGATATGACTCAAGATAAAAGCAATTTTCTTAAAAGCTTACCCATTTCTCTGAGAAACTCTTCAAACCCTTCGTTGTGATCCAGCTTCCATTTGCCCGTTATGCTGCTGCCTGCCATTATTTGCTATTGATTAATGTCGCTACAAGTCCAAGCCAATCGCAGCAGCTTCCTTCGGCACGATATCTAACAGACTGTTCTCACGACCCGGTAACCTTTGCACTTTGACACAGGTGGGGAGTGTCCTATAACTGAGGTATATGTTCATGACGTCAGAGCAGCCACAGCTGATTGGTTGTTTCTTTGTCTGTTTGTTTGTTTGCTTAAAGCATTGACCTTCTCAACGGATCCCATTGCATGCTGGGAGAATACGCTCTCTTTTTAGTGAAGTTATATATCATGATTTCGTTGCTCTCATGTACATATTTGGTGATAATGTCAACTTATTACATGTACACTACAATTGCATAAGATACATCTTGACATAATCCACAACAATTCTAAAAGAAATTAGGCTAAGATAAGCAGTTTCTTATGTTTTGTCGTATATTTACGATTTTATCAATATACAATTATATTTTACACATCGAAAGTGACCTTGAACCAGTTAACCTCCAATGAACTCAATGAACAGATGAGCTAGTATTATACTGGTTGTGACAGAGAAGACAGACGCTATGTTCAGTATTTACAGGTTCATTGTACCGGGGAAATATTTCTAGCTCTTTTCGACAAGTACAATATACAGTGGACCACGGCTCAACGTCCCGTCCTAAAGCCGGCGTCACAATTCATGCGAGCGTCGGCCGACTTTGTAGATCGCCTGTAGCTCGCCGAATGTCAAAATCGCCCGAGCATCGACCGTATTTTCCAATAGATATCTCGGGCGGCGTCTGTAGAACACTAAAAACTACAAATCCCCCATGAGATGGTACCATCTCTTGGACATGGACGAAGTCAGAATCGACTAACCTGGTAAAAGGCCAATATTTGGATCAACTTCGATTTCTAAAAATCGCCCAAAGCCCGCGTAATCGACAGGACGTCGGCCGTACTTCGGCCGAAAATGCACATTAGAAGCTCGCCAACACGTCGGCCGAGCTGAATTTCTTATTTATGACGGGGGCGACCCTTTCTACTATCGTAGTGAGCAACACAGCCGGGACTCGAACTCACGACTTCTTGGTCCTGAACTTTTCTGACATGGCGAAAAGTCAAATTTAGATTTAGCATTCATATACATTTTTGACAATAGCAAGTCCTTCTTGAGAACAGTGGAATAGTGATACAATAGTATTACGCGTACTTGTACCCGAGCAATTCTCAGTTGATCAATGAAAGAGAAGGAATGACATTGTCCCTCCTTAAGCAAGGGGAGTAATTACTCTCCAAGCAGAGGTTGGTTGGGAAGATTGTGACCTTTTTATAATGTGCCCCCGTTGGTGGGGAGAGCGGATAAAAAACGGGGCATTTGATAAAAAAGGTCACAATTTTCCCCACCAACCTCTGCTTGGAGAGTAGGGAGTAATAACAAATATGTTTAGAAATCAGATCTAACTGTAGATCTAGATGGCTCTATTAGTACACAGCATCCCCTGGCGAAAGCAAGACATAACTACACCCTCTTCAAAACTCGACGGCACCTTTTTCCCGATGGGAGCAGGATTGTCTGAAACAAACAGAAGACACGTCAAATTTCTGTCAACAATGTCAAGCAAAAGACCATCTCGGTTGAAAAATGCAGTGACAAATAATGATATACTGTATAGACAAAGACATAATACAGACATAAACACAAACATGTTGATGAAGTCAATCTTATGGATATCATGACAAGGTGTTTTTTGTCCTCGGACGGTGGGGTGTCGAAATCAGGTGAAAATGAATGCGCGCGTTGCGTCATCCATAAAATGTCCTAACTTTGGCCTAAGAAAACATACAATATTATATAGATAGTGCCTCCATGTAGTTTGGAGCATTGTAGAACCTAACCATTGTATAGCATAGAACCTTCCTGTAGCTTTTAGTAGTTTGATATGAGTAGCCAGTAGTATTTTATTGTTTGCCTTACATTGTACCTGTTACAATTGTTGTGCAATAAACTTTGACTTTGACTTTTAACAGAACAAAACCTTACCAGCTCCATCATTCCTTTGCTGTCAATCCGGCCTGTTTGAACGAATTCACCATTTTTTTTCCTGGTCCGAGTCACCAATCGGCCATACTCATCCCAATAAGTTTGGACCTGCGTGTTTTGGAAAAACATGTTTCAGTGTATATAGCACGAATAATTACATCAAATTTTGTAAATTGCATTGTATGAAAAGAACAATAATATATACAGGCTTTAATCATGTAACATAATTTCTTCTTTCCTTTCCTTTTCTTTTTTTCTACTCAATATTCACCACGTAACAAAACACACTTCAAGGTTGCGGGTTTGTTTTTACATCCAAACGTTTCTCAACTCAAGAAGAAGAACAAAACAAAATAAATCAAAACTAGAAATAAGTATTTTCTAGCAAATACAGCCAGGTTTACCTTTCAGTGTAATCTATGCCTAGGAAAAATTGTAAGTTGGTGACATGATTTGCAGGAGAACATTACATATTGTTATTAAGTGCTGTCAGAAACCTCAGGCGGTAGAGAAGCGCCGACTAGTAATCCACGATGGTACAGCAGTCTGGAACGGGCGGGATATACTAGTATGCGGGTTTTTCCTTACTTACTTGACAAGCTTAGGACAACCTCAAAGCTACACTGAAGAGCCTTAGCATCCCAGTGGATAGCTGGGAAGTCATCGCAGCTGACCGGCCCCAGTGGCGCGGGGCTGTGCACCTGGGTGCACAGCTCGCCGAGACCCGCCGAAGCACCCTGGCTGCCAGCAAGCGGGAGGCACGGAAGGTGAGGGACGAAAATCCTGCACAACCCAGCCTACAGTGTAGCACCTGCGGCCGGTGGTTCCGTGCTAGAATCGGCCTGATCAGCCACGCCCGCACCCACAAAGACGACTGAAGTCGAGGTTCTCATCGACTACGATGGACGAACATCACTTGACAGAAATACATGAGCGACCGAAAGGCGTCATAATTCCAAGACGGCAGTGCCCAAGTACGCCAACTAACAATACTATATTATCAGGCTCGCCCCTAGGTTGTAGCCAAAAATAGTTTACCTGAAAGTGGCCCAAACCCTCCATGTAGGTGGTTATTGGCGGTTGCCCGACAGTAAGAGTCACCTCATACGGCGGTCTGTTCTGATTAGTGTACTGTCGGTAGGTGATCTGGTCTCCGTTGACGATATACTCTTCTACAGCGCTTAGTTTGAACCACTTTATCAGCTTACGGACAAACCACCCCATACCTGTAACGTACCAAAAAAAAGTACATAATTGAAACTAAACGAAGTAAGATTGTTAATAAGGTCGTTCACGGTTCCGAGTAGGCATGCGTAGCGATTTGTATTGTGGGTAATATGTCAAAGGTGAAGCCTGAAGGCCCCTGAGACAAAAATAACACACGTCTGGACATTGTTAAGCCAATCGTAACAATGGTCGAAACGAGAACTGTTTACAAAGTCAGGGGCCTTCACCTTTGACCTTGCGCATGCGTACTTCATGGAATCGTGAACGACCTTATTAGGTCAAGGTTACAGCACACTGTATGCATCTGTGACCCCCGTAGTCTATGACCTAGCACTAAAACTATAGTGAGTACCTAAACCTTGATTCGTATATAGACACGTGAAAGGCACTGTATAGTAGTATAGTGCGGTGGCTTTTAGATCTTACGAATGACATTGTGAAGTTTGCCCAGGTGGCATATAAATGCGCGTGATCTTTACAGCTGACTGCTGGGGTGAGTCGGCTGCGGTTCCGCATGACCACATATGACCCCATTTAAAGGTGGTCGTAAAAAATGGTCGTGAAAAGTTATTTTGTAGATTGCACCCTCAAGTAAAACATTATCGTTTTTATCCGCGTCGATGTGAGTCAGTTTGCGATGACCTTAAAACTAAAGAAATCCTCAGTGTGTTCTGCCACCTTAATAATCCAACCAACATCCCCCCTCCTATTTTCCATGCTTATCTGTGCATTAGGTCGAGCACAACCGGAATTATCAACAGTCAACATGCCCATTACACAAACATACACCTAGTGTGGTTTGGGTTAGGATAATGCAGCGAGGTTGTTTTTGTATTACAAGTGGGGAGGGGGGCATGGCCACCGTACATTACTCATGATCATGCCCTTTGTTGTCTACAGGTTTGTTTGCAACAGTTTGGTCGGCGAAGCTTCCTATGTACAGTCCGCTCCACCGTAATATATGACTTACATGTACCCTTCAATTCAATGTGGTAGCTACTGTATTTGACAACGGCCTTTACGAGTAAGATTTATCACACGATAGGTCAGCTTACAGCACCGAATTGGGGACATTCTCCGAGCTAAGGTCAGTCGTCGTGACTCGTGGGTGTGTCGTACAACTGAACTCGGTTATCTTGTTACAGACAAACGGTTGTCGGAGACACTTGTGTACGGTTGGTACCACTATAATCTAGCTGGAATTTATACAACGTTGATATCGTACAAGGAAATGTACACATACACACACAGTTAAAGAGTGGTTGTACGGATAATGTCTACATAGTTTTTTACGTTCGACTACCGTTTAGACCTCACCATTTTCACGAAGAAAGAGGTCATAGTTTTCGTCCAGAGAGTGGTCCTGTTGCCATCTGCCGCTGATTTGGGCGATTTGCTCCATTTTGGCCATGTTTGATAACCGCTTTGCTACCCGGAAACTAAGCTACAGCTCCAATACGCCACAGTGAAGCTTAAAATGCCCACGGGGTGATGCAAAGGGTAAACATAGATGACCTGTAATAGACTGTGCACTGCTATACTCTATAGCGTTACTTGTCGTCCGGACATTATCATGACAGGTCAGACAATTGCATGCAAAGCTGTATTTTTTCTTCCAGAGATAGTGTTACGTGTATTATTGGTCATTAAAGTAAAACTGATTGTTGTAGGTTTGCGATGAAACATAGACTTTTTCAACGGATCCCATTGCATGCCGGCAGGCAATTCTTTTTTTAGTGAAACGATAAAGAGTACGTTGTTCTCATGTACAAATTTGATGATATCAACTTTACATCTATTACACAAAAATTGCATAAGGTACAACTTTAAATAATTCACAACAATTCTATCCAATTAAGCTACAGGATGAGAGGCTATGTGGTAAGTGATAAGAACTTTGGGTAATCATTACTGGAATTTCTTACACTTAGATAGGCAGTTTCTTATGTCGTACATTTACAATATTATCAATTTAAAATAAAAATGTAATTCCTTGGTCCAGAGGCAGTAATGTAAAGGGAGAAATGTTTGCATGATTTCATGTTCGCTGTTTTCGCGGTGACCGCTTCACCGCAAACTTAAAACCACCGCGTACACTCCATTTTCTCCCAACCACAAAATTAAATCCCTGAGAACATTATCTTTTTACAGTACTATGCACGGCCCTTTTATCCACTGAGAAGATTCTTGTACGGAAGGCGACAGACACGTTCAATAGTAAAAAATCTGTTTTTGAAATCTGTCTTAGTACACGGCGCTTCCTGGCGGAAGCAACTCATCACTACACCCTCTTCAAAACTCGGCGGCAGGTTTTTCCCGACGGGAGCAAGATTGTCTGAAAGTTAAAACAAAAGATACGTCAAATTTCTCTAAACAGACGGCAATGTCAAGCCAAAAACCATCTCATAATGCTTAAGAATATACAGATATAAATAAGAGTTCGAAGATCTCACGTATCAGTGAAACATTTGGAGCTTTTCATGTCTTGTTTGTTGTACAATAATTGATTATGCAAATAAGGTTTTGATTAACATAACATGTGTCCATTGATCACTTCCTATCACTCTACGTGACTAGCATATGAAAAATATATAATATACAGACCAAACCAAAATAATACCTCCCCGTGAATTACAATGTAGTAGCTTCTACCATTGACCCCATGACCTGGTCTGTCTGTCTTGTATGATAAATGATTACTTCTATCGCCTTAAGAACTCTACTTCCTGTCAATCAAACCAATCTGACCTTTGCTCTGAGCCAACCTCCCAACTCACTCCCTGCGTCTTTACTGACAGCGTACCACATGTGCAGACACACACCAGCACAAACAACCATACACACCAGGATCAAACGTTAGCCCTAAACACAAACACATGTTAATGAAGTAATAAAATATATAACAAGATAAACTCTACCTGCTCCAGCATTCCTTTGCTGTCAATCCGACCTGTTTGAATGAATTCACCAACATCTTTCCTGGTACGCGTCACCAATCGACCATACTCATCCCAATAAGTTTGGACCTGTGTGTGTTGTAGCAAAATTTGTAGGAATGAACATTATGTGTTGTTATTCAAGTAATACTATCTATGTTAGGAACCTATGGCAGTAATGAAGCGCCGACTAGTAATCCATGGTGGTAATGCATCCTGGAACGGACGGACGATATACTATTTATTACTTACTCGAATGTATCAGCGACCGAAAGGTATCAGAATCCCAAGATGGCGGCACCCATCGTAAAATAGGTTTTGCTTAACGCGAACTTTTAACAATACTATATATATTATCAGGCCCACTCCTAAGGTGTGGCCAAAAAAATATCATACCTGAAAGCTGCCAAAGCCCGGTGCGAAGGTGGCTATTGGCGGTTGCCCAACAGTTTGAGTCATCTCAAATGGTCTGTTCTGATTCGCGTAATTCCGGTAGGTAATCTGGTTTCCGTTGACGATGTACTCTTCCACAGGAGAAAATTTTAACCACTGCATCATCTTACGGGCAAACCACCCCATACCTGTAACGTGGCAGAAAAAGGAGTTAACACAAGCAAGTAAACGAAGTGACACTGTAAATAGGGTCGCTCTTAGTCCCGAGTACGCATGCGTAGTGACATGTATTGTGGGTTACTACTAGTATATGTCAAAAGTGAAGGTCCGGTGTAGTGGGCCAGAATATACCCCTGTTCAGAATATACCCGGGTCAGATTTGATCAGTTCATCGTTAGGCATTAAACGACCATGCTGAATTCAGTGTTAGGCGTTGCCTGGAACCTCCATACAGACCCTCTTTTTAGACTGGATAGTTTTTTCCGCTGTCCGGACTGGACTGGTTTTTCCACCAACCCTTGGGGAGGGGGGCATGGTCACAAGTATCCGGTTGTTTTCTTCAGATTTGTTTGCAACTGTTTCATCGGCGAAGTACCGGATCTTCTACCATCATAAGTGTTTGTACAATGTCCTTGCCAACACGTACATTTCAATATTCAATGTAGTAGCTGTCTAGATATTTGAATAATTTACGTAAGAAGTAGTCACTCCCTTCACGAGTAACATTTCGTTGTGCCAAAGGTCATCAACTTACAAAAGCCAATTGAGGTCATTCTCAGGTCAGTCGTGCTTCAGTCTTACAAGATTTGACTCATTTCTAGCGCAGACACCCTCACGACATTAGATTATCGTATCGTTCAGCTACAGATTGCCAGGATATAACATCATATAGTTTGTCTATAATCCATACGTTCGACTAACCTACCATTTTCACGAAGATAGTCGTCATAGTTTTCGTTCTGAGAGTGGTCGTGTTGCCATCTACCGTTGATCTGGGTGAGTTCCTCCATGTTGGCCATGTTGGCCATGTTGAACAACGTTTTGAATACGCTAATGTTACCCGGACAGCTCGAAATCTATAAATAGTGGCCCGGGCCTCACAGTTGGAGCTTGAAACGACTCAAAACAACTGTCTGTTGGCGTCATAATCACATGCAAAGGGTAAACAATAGGTAACATGTAATAGTAAACCGTCCTGGACCTGGGGCCGAACCGTCCTGGACCTGGGGCCGAACCTAGCCTCCGTTGCAGTCCATTTCCCCCCGCAGCTTTTTTTTTCTTCATTTTTTTTTTGGGGGGTGGGGGGGCGCCGCGTATCTGCTTGGGATCCCGTATCCGCCGTGCCCCCTGTGTCCCCAGCAGCAGACACAGGGTCTATAGCGGACACAGGGGCACGGCGGATACGGGATCCCAAGCAGATACGCGGCGCCCCCCCCCCCAAAAAAAAATGAAGAAAAAAAACGCTGCGGGGGGAAAAGGACTGCAACGGAGGCTAGGACGAACCGTCCTGGCCTTGGGGCCGAACTGTCCATGGGCCGAAATGTCCTGATACCAATACTTTGTCGTCTGGACGTTAGTTGATAGATACGAACAAGGATGTTTAGGGGGCCCGGGGTTCGAAACACAACTAGTCATTTAAGCCAGCTGCGCTCTCGAAACATCATATGCCATAATAGTCAGCAAATTGACTGTGGGCATTAAAAAAAGAAGGTAGGTCAGACAACTACCTGCAAAGCTGTATTTTTCTTTATTATTGGCCATTTCAACAAAACTGATTCTTATACAAGTTTGCGATAGCTATGTACAGTATTTACAGGTTCAATGTACAGGGGAAATTCTTCTAGCTCTTTTCGACAAGTACAATTAACAGTGGAGCACGGCTTAACGTCCCGTCCTAAGGGGTCCGTGCATTTACCGTCAAATACACGTCCGAAATACACGAAATACACATGAAGATGGCTAAAATCTACCGAAATACAGCGTCCTAAGGACTGCGACCCGGCTTTCCACTATCGTGGTTTTATGTTGGCGTTTTCACGGTCACATCTTCACCGCGAACTTTTCCTCATTTTTACAATACTGGCCCAGGACCAGAAGTCTTGAGTTCGAAGCCTGGCTTTGTTGCTCACTACGATATTTCCCCTTTTGTCCTTTTTAATATCTATTTAGATGAATTCTGGTATTGAAGGCTACAGACGTGTTCACATTATGTATTCACGCTATGTGATTGTAGTTTGTTCAAAGGACAATGACAGATCTGCCATTCTATTTCAATGTTATAAAAGTAACAAATCTGTGTAGATGTCAGAACTATAAATAGCTGTCTTTGTACACGGCGCCTCATGGCGAAAGCGAGGCATTACTGCACCCTCTTCAAAACTCGACGGCAGGTTTTTCCGGATGGGAGCAGGATTGTCTGAAACAAACAGATGACACGTCAAATGTCTGTCAACAATGTCAGGCAAAAGACCATCTCGGTAAACAAGTTGAAAAATTTAGGTACATACAAGAGTTCTAAGATCTCATGCCTTCGTGAAATATTTAGAGCTTCTCATATACGTCTTGTTTGATTGCTGTTGATTATGCAAATATTGTTTTTTTTTTAAATTACAAAAATCCGGATATCCATTGATCACTTCCCGTCACTCTACGTGACTAGCATATGAAAAATATATAACATACAGACGAAACAAAAATGATACCTCCCCGTGAATTAGTAGCTTCTACCATTGACCCCATGACCTGGACTGTCTGTCACAGATAATAATCATAGATAATGATATACAGATACAGACACAAACACATGTTCATTTTATGGATGATATCCTCTGTAGACCCCAAATCTAAAGCAAAGGTTTTCTCTCTTTTTAAAAAAAATTCAAATCAGGCGAAAATCATTAATGTCATCCATAAACTGTTGAAACTGTGGCCTAAAAATAAAACGCAACAGAACAAAACATTACCAGCTCCATCATTCCTTTGCTGTCAATCCGGCCTGTTTGAATGAATTCACCAACATCTTTCCTGGTACGCGTCACCAATCGACCATACTCATCCCAATAAGTTTGGACCTGTGTGTGTGTTGTAGCAAAACAACATGTATATATAGCAGTATATCATAAATATTAATAGTTGTCTGTAAATTGCATTGTATCAAAGGAACAATAATTGATACTGACTTGAATCATACGTCAGCTTTCCTTTTTTCTTTGTCTTCTTTTTTCTATTCTCTTTTTTTCCGCTCAATGGTCACCACGTAACAGGACCCACTTCAAGGTTAAGGGTTTTATATACATTTGTTCATTAATAACGTGTCTTAACTCGAGAAGAAGAAGAAAGTAAAACAAGAAATAAGGATTTTGCTAGCAAATACAGAGAGATTCTCTTTTCAGTGTACTTTATGTTGGGGAAAGTTGTAAGTAAGTGACATAATTTGCTAGAGTAAACATTATATGTTGTTATCAAGTACTGTTTATGTTAGGAACCTTGGGCAATACTAAAGCGCCGTCTAGTAACACACGTGGGTACTGCAGCCTGGACCGGACGGAAGATATACTGTTTTTTTCCTGACGAGTTGACGAAAAAGAATCTCAAGATGGCGGCACTGATCGTAAATAGGTTTCGTTTATCGCTAACCTCTAACAATACTATATCATCAAGCTCGCCCCTAAGTTGTGGGCAAAAAAAGAAAAAAAAAATTACCTGGAGGCTGCCAAAATTTTCCATGAAGACGGTTATTGGCGGTTGCCCAACAGTTTGAGTCATCTCAAACGGCCTGTGCTCATTCGCGTAATTCCGGTAGGTGATCTGGTCTCCGTTGACGATGTACTCTTCAACAGGAGAAATTTTGAACCACTCTATCATCTTACGGAGAAACCACCCCATACCTGTAACGTAGCAAAAAAAATTAACCAAAAGAATCTAAACAAGTGCTTTTCAAAAAAGCTGGTGTTTTATCTACGTTTATGAGTGTGAATTGTCTTTTCCCTTTTCTTGAAGTAAATCTGCCAGAGAAAGTCACTCAAGGGCTGTTGAGCCTATACGAAAAAAATGTCATTTTGGGAAAGGAGTGTTTTAATAGAGAAAGGCAGATTGGGGAAAGCAATTTAGAAGTTAGGGCACTTAACTTAAGTGCTTTTGAAAAAAGCTGGTCTTGGCCTGGATAATTTTGCTAAAATTCATGAAAATTCCCATATTTTTGTGCCGAGCGGCGTCACTTTCCACGTCCGTGTTGTCTGTAAAAACGTCTGAATGAAGTCGATACTGAACAATGGAGCATTTTCTATTGTAACAAAGGATCGCTGTTTTGCAAACAACATCAAGAGCCTCTGTTTACATCGGGAATAGTAGTTTAGTGGCGAGTGTTTTGCAAGAATCATCTTACCACGCATAGGAGCCGCTGCACGGTATTTTCCATTTTCTACAATGAACAGAAAAATTTGAATGCCGGGTTTGGAATCTATGAAGTCCTGTTCATAAGACAAAGGCCTTGTATACATTAAATGAATATTTAAGAATAAAAAGAATAAACAAATGATATTTATAAATATAATATTGATAGATAAATATAATATCTATATATAATTTTTGATATTTAATGACTAAAAAAAAATATACAGTTGTTGTTTGGGTTAGGATGATTACACAGGATTTTCTGTGACGCAGTGGTAAAATTTACATCTACGTGCGTCCTAAATCTTGAACCGTATGTAAATACTTGAACGTAAAAGCCATCGAGGCACGGTCTTCACTGTATGGTAGCATAATAAGTAGGCCTTTAGATCGTACGAATGAGATTGTGAAGTTTATTATTAGTTGGCATATAGATACGCGTGGCCTTTACAGTTATCTGCCGGGGTGAGTCGGCTGCTAGTTCCGTATGACCCCACATGACCCCATTTAAAGTGGTCGTCAAAATATGTATTTAAAAATAGCACAGCTTGTTTTTTTGTTGTTTTCAGTTATTTTGTAGATTGTACCCTCAAGTAAAATATATCCGTTTGTCATGCTTCTCTAGTGCACCCTTTTATAATAATTCTATCCGCCCCGGTGTCAGTTTGTTGTCCTTAACTATAGAAAACCCCAGGCGAAATACGCACCATGTTCTGGCACCTTGATAGATCAACCCAACATTTCCCCCCCTATTTTTCACGCTTACATATGCATTTGAGACCCCACATCCCCAATTATCGACAGTCAACATGACCATCATACAGTACACTTATAAAATACACTTGTCGCTTGGTTGGGTTAGGATAATGCAGCAACGTTGTTATCCATCGTATTTACAGGTGTGTGGGGGAGGGGGGCATGGTCACATTAGTATCCCTTTGTTTTCTTCAGATTTGTTTGCAACTGTTTGATCGGCAAGGTCCCAGATGTACAGATCATCTACCATAGTGTTGGTAGACTTACATTTACCTTTCTATTCAATGTAAAGTAGCTGCCTAAACCTGCAGTATTTACGCAAGAATGCACCGGGCCTTTCACGAGTAACATTTCGTTGTTGGTAAAGTCCAGCTTACGACAGCGAATTGACTCGGGCATTCTCAGGCCAGTCGTTGGTGTGCCGTATACATACTCGACTCAATTGTCTTATGACAGAAATGGTTGTCAAATACACTTGTATACGGTTGGTACCGCCATAATCTAGCGAGAAATCCTACAACAACACGAATATCACACAAAGAATGCTACAGACTTGATTGTACAGATATTGTCTACATACGTTCGACTATCGCTAAAACCTACCATGTTCACGAAGAAAGAGGTCATAGTTTTCGTTCTGAGAGTGGTCCTGTTTCCATTTACCGTTGATCCCCAGGGCTACTTGCTCCATGTTGGCCATGTTTGATAACGTTTGTAACTCTGAAAAGTAAGCTACAGCTCGAAGTCTTAGTGGCCCTGTTGACGCTTGAAATGCCAAAGGTGATACGTGATATACCAGCAAAACAACTGTCTGTCGACGTCATGATCGCACGCAAAGGGAAACAATAGGTCACCTGTAAATAGAAAGCTTACTGCTATAACTGTAGCTTAACGCCCCTTCCTTCACATTTGTGCATGTGTACAAGTCCGTATGTATCGTTATGTAACGTTGAAGCTTGAAATGCCTGGGGCTGGGGTGATACGTGACATACTAGCAAAACAACTGTCTGTCGACGTCATGATCGCACGCGAAGGGAACAATAGACGACCTGTAAATACACAGCGTACAGCTATAGTTCCCCCCGCAGATTTTGTTTTAGTTCTATTGACAAAAAGCACAGGACGATTGGAATATTTCCTAATGCATTTCATCGTAAAACCCAGAAAAAAAGACAACAAGCTAACTCCTCAAACAAGCAGAATTTAATGTGTGTGCTTTAAAAATTAAGGACTATAACAACAGGAAAGTCGTTTTTAGATGATCTAAGTCTGTTTTATATTTAGCTGGGAATGTATGGTGTTTATTGGACAATTTGTGGTAAGGTTTCAATGTGTATTTATGCAACTACTCCACACGTCTTCTTGTCTTGCCTTACTAGTTAAGCTTTCTTTTCGTACGTACTTCGTAGGAATGTGACATTTCATTAAAACAACAATTGCACTATTTTCATCCCACGATTTTTTGTAGATACAAGATGCGGCAGAGCTTACGGTCCCTTATCAGTTTCACTGGTTGTCAGTTGCTTTTAAACAGTGCTTAAAACAGTGCTTTAAAAAACGTACATTTGTTAAAAGAAAATTACACATTACATTTCAGCTCGAATTGGATCTGCATTTAGCGAAAGTGACGCCAGGTGGCGTGCATAGGCAGTGAAGCCAACAATGCTCTTAGTGATATGATCAGGCCTGGGTTGTTCGATGTTGCAGTATTTTGTAGCTGGGAGGCGGATGGTCCCTTTACTTGCCCCTCTTGTAGTGTCGCTTGCAAACCACGTCACCAGCGGTGCAGGTCTGCAACACAAACAAACAAACACCTGCATTTACTGAATGAACCGCTAGGTGGAACATTTGGGAAAGCAATGCAAAATTAAGCAGATACACGTGCTTTTATCTTTTCCTAAAGACACCCGATTACTCAATCGGACTTTGAGGTATAAATAAACATTACCAATTTTTTTATTCTTAATATGCCAAAGAAATAGGAAAATCAGCAATTTTTCACACGAACGTTAACAGAAAAACAAGCATATAAGCAACCAAAAAGGTTGCACATTTACTGACAAGCAACGATAGCAAAACTTTGAATCGACTTTTACACCCTCTCATAACACTCTTGGTTCGTCCCTAATGAGATGTTAATGAGATTCCCCCACCAGCAGCAGTGCATCGTCCCCCTGCAGCTCCCTGATGTACAGCACGTCACCGATAGGGGGCCCTCTTTTCTGCGTCACCACCAACTTGTCCCCGTCCCATGTAGCAGTTGACTGTAAGAGTGGCAAAATGAATTAATCACACGAAATGACCAAAAAGGGATAAATTCCAAAACTATAGTTTTTCACTGATCGTCATGCTCACATTTTGAGTTAAAACAAGAAATCGAAGATCATTGTGAATGTCTTATTTTATTTTTATTCATAATTGTGAATTTCTTGCTAATTCTATCTACATTCCAACCTTTCCATTCTGCCCGTAAGTCGCCGGTTGCACTATCTTCCTGCTCACATCAATCTACATAATTCAAATACTGTAACCACGGAGTACGGACACACACCAAGACAAACAATCACACTGACCGAAGACAATACATTCGCTTTCACTGAGTATTTACAACTGGCTACCTTTATATATTATATACAGAAGAAAAAGTAAGGTCGTTTGCGATTCCAAATACGCATGCGCGGCGAATGTATTATGGGTAATATGTCAAGGGTAAAGGCCCTTCACACAGGGCAAAATATCTCTGCAAATCAAGACAATAAGAAGAGAATTGTTTACCAGTCAGGGGGCTCGACCTTGACCTTGCGCATGCGTACTCGGAAATGGTGAACGACATTATTGGCAGGACGCCATTTTAGTGACCCTTGACCCACCTTGACTTCCTTGTCGTCCGCCGTCTTCTCGTCGAATTCCTTGCCGATGTCGAACTCCACCACGGTGTTCTTGAAGGTGGTGGACGTCTTGACGACGAAGTGGTCCCCTGTCTGCGTGATCTCAGTGGTCGGCTTGGCCAGCGCTCCCATCTTACGAAGAGCCACGTTCACCTCTGGGAGAAAAAAGAAAAGAAATATCCGGAACTTATTATTATCAAATTTTGGAACTGTCGTCCTCTTATAAGGCTTATCTATTGGCCAGATGATAGAAACTTTCAACATCTTGTCTAAAATATCAACACCACAAAATTTCGTGATGTAAAAATATAAGAACCAATGTAAATATCGACCAAATACACGTCGCGTTTCAATGATACACTTCATAAAACTTCTCGATTAACAATTGAAGGTAGTTTGTATATAGCAGACATAATTAATTCTGTTATTCATTTATCATATCAGAAACTAGACATTAATTCTTTTTTATATATAGTATTGAATGATAGACTTTCCGTCTCTTTCTTGTATTAGATATAATTGCCTCAAATTTTACGTTTTGTATATTTTGTATCATATACATGTAATCGACTTTAATTTCGTGTTTGAGAAAGTTTTATGCACTATTGTAAAATGGGAAGAGTTCGCGGTGTTTTCCTGTTCGCGTCTTTAATCACGGCGAATATTTCCCTATTTACAGTAAAATCCTGCACAACAGTCATTTCAGACTCGATGACGACACCACCGTGAACACTCTTTTTTCTCCCCGCCGCGAAATTAAATCCCCGCAAATATTTCCTCTTCTACAGTATCCCTTGAATGACGGATGCCCAAACAAATCGAGACGATAACAACTTCCTCCCGTCTCGCGATCATCGCCAAACATCCCTCATTAGCATGCACGGGAGGGTGCTATGGGGTCATGAGGTCATGACCTCTAGTCGTACTCACAACAGGAGAGCTTTTTCAACGCCTGCTTGACATAAACCGAAACGACAAGGTGGAAGTATTGAATGATATGTATTATTATCCGAGCGTTTTGTTCAGAGAAACTAGAAGGAGGACCTTTCAGACGAATAAAAAGAATGATCGGACTTTACACAAAGAGCAAAAGAAATGCGCCGCAAGCCACATGAATATGCTTTGAGCAAGGAAGTTTCAATGAGATAAATCCTCCTTGCTTGAAGTCTCTACCAAACTACTAGTAACTACGCTGGCTGTAGTGCAGGAATATTGATTTTACCAGAGGAGTTTGGTCACCTTAGGGTTTCATTCAGACGCAGTTACTTCGAAGGGGGAAATGTTTATCGTACCGCGGAATGACTCTCCTGGCCAATTCAATTTTTCATTTTTTGCCGAATTCTACGATCCATACCCCGTAACGCTAGAAAGATCTGGTGGATGCTACTAAGAATCCACTAATGTTTTGACCAAACTCTTTGCTTTGACGTACACTAATAAATCACGACTTCGATCAGTTGGACAACTGTTGTATAGTGCGAGCAAGGGACAAGGGTTGGGAACGTTTATGAGACCGAAAATTTCGCACCGACGAAAGTCCAACATTATTTGAAAGACGAAATTATATGTATCCATGAGGATGCATTTGATAAAACAACCCAAAACTTGACATTTGGGTAGGCTGTAGACAGACATACCCACTAGATGCGAATTTTGTGTATCAATTTATTCTATCCCCATATCCAATACACCCATTTCTTAAGCATGAAAACTTAATCTACATATAAAATAGTATTGCCCGCATGCTTGCAATTTTTCTTTAACCAAGCACGCGTCGACTTTGATTATGATTCTCATCAAACATGCCAACCACATCCCAGGCTCGGTCTTCCACACGTGTCAATTCAAATTTTGTACACTAGTCATTTTGTTCGCGGATGTCAGGAGAAAATCTCACTCCCCCCCCCCCCCCCCATAACTTCCTCAATCCAAGCGATGACAAGCCCCGCTGAAACGTCCTTCGCTAAGTCAGCGGAAATGTTAATTATTTGAGCGGCGAATTCTGCAACAGCGTGACGAAAGGATAAGTCACAGCGCGATGTTTGGAGAACAAATGAAGTACGTAATGGAAAACCAATATGGTGCCGGATTCAGACGCAACAGGACTATTTATCGTTTGTGCAGCTGTCAATCACATTTCTGCCCATATAAGGCCACGTTGATTCGATTATATGGGTGACATCCCCTGGGAATCCCAAAACTGATGCGAGCTGATGAAAGAAGGCTTAGCAAAAAATCGTTGCCTTCATTATGAAATCTAAGGTCCTCTAAGTGGCCATGATCAGGTAAGGTTGAACCGTTGAACAAGGACTAAACATACACATCTAGAGTATGGTCGACCGAAGCATACTAGTAGTTTGTTCATTTTTGTTCTTTCACACCTCTTTGATTTTGGAATTGATTTAGCATTTTGCGACATAAGCTTCCATTTTCCATATTTTTGTTGTTGTTGCAATTATAGGCATATATTTGCTCATTTTGCAGCTGCTTTATACGATTTACAGTATGGTCAAAAACTTTTTTTTGTCTGGAAACGGACGAAAATTGATGCGCGTGTTGATGTCATCCATATAATCGAATCAACATGGCCTTATGTACTTTGGACGACCCATTGACCTAGATCTTAACCTAGTTTCCAGCTAGTCTATCGTGGATTGGGCGGGCTATCTTCGGGCTGTAGGAGCTTTACGCCGTCTGGGTCAACTGCACTCGGTAGTTAGTTTTACGAGGGCTGGTTACTTAACCGCGTAAAGTTACTGCCGAGTGCCATAGTTGACCTGGGCGGTGGAAAGCTCCAACAGCGCCGAAGAGAGCCCGACTAATGCACGATGCCAAGCTACCTAAGATCTTGATCAACGTAACTCTGACCAACAATGGCCAATATCTTACGTTAATGATTGACTCTCACCATAGTAGCAATCTGATGCATAAACATAAAAGAAGTCAAACAATGGCGAGAACGATTATTCTTCATCTCTTATATCAAGGAGGTTTTTAAACCTCCTTGCTTATATCAACTATTTGTGTGTGGGGTGGGGCAAAGCTACATCATAAGATTCTTGTGAATTTATTAACAATACATAAAAATACCGATATGATACCTGTCTACTTTAAATGCAGTATACAATAAAGTTTGTCTTAAGAAGTTAAAATTAGGTTTATCCTGCTTTTGCAAAATTATACTACTAGTAACTTAAGTTTTATTTCAATGATCTGTTTTAGCTGAATAACGTTAGACGCATGCAAGGTACCTAAGATTGCATCGATCAAATGTTTGTACCCGTAATGCTTAAACGATGTGCCAAACAAAAACGTTATCTTTTGAAATACAACCGTCCCTTTAGAAATAACCATGGTAGCAACGGAATCCCGTGGTTAATATTTAAACCACGTCTCTAAAGACCGGAGATTTATTCAGTGCAGGGTAGACTAGTAATTGTATGCAAATGAGCAAGGAACAAAGACTGTATAATTAGCGCTGTGCGGGCTTGTCATCATAAATTTGCCAAAACGGCGATGGAAGCCATTTTAAAGAGAGTTGCCATTTTTTCTTTAAAAACTTGGCAACGTATTTTGTTTGACAACCTGACAACGGACATGTGTCCCCATATACACTCCAAGTATTCGGGTTTGTGGAAAAAGCTGGCCAGTCCGGAAAAGGCGGCTTTTGCATGCATACTGTGTAGGCTGTGGAAACAGTCTGGCATCCAACTGGCTAAATATATCATGGTATTTTTGTGTTTTTGTCATATCTTTATGAAAACGGGTGTTTCTTATGCGAAAACTCGAAACAGAAGCCCCCATACAACCCGAAATCGCGCAGTTTCAAAGTCAAAGTTTACAAAACCAATGCATAAGGCATTAATGAGGCACAGTTTGAAAGAAACATCCATCCAAAATAAAATGAGCTGTCGTACAGAGCTCGAGGTGGTCGTTTCACCACGATAACACCCGCATGTAACGGTAGATAGGGCGCCAAAATTGCCTCATTAAACGCCGGGCTGTAATTTCGTTTGCTTTGTAAATTGCATATTGATGACTACTTATTAGAAACTCCACATAAAAGTAGCAAAAATTCATTTAGTAAAACATAGGAAAAACATATATAAACATATATATATATATATATATATATATATATATATATATATATATATATATATATATATATCCAGCCAAGAAAACTGAATATATATATATATATATATATATATATATATATATATATATTCAGTTTTCTTGGCTGCTCCTTTTTCCAACTTCTCTCTTTCATTTTCTTTCACTCTTCCCTTTCCTCTAAATAAATAAAGTAAATACTGTACATAGCGTCTGTCTTCTCTGTCACAACCAGTGGAAGAGTTGCTCATCTGTTCATTGAGTTCATTTGAGCTAAACTGGTTCGAGATCCCTTTCCTTTCCTCTATTTCAATATATCCATCATTATCTCCATGAAAACGGTGGTACTGATTTCGGTCTGTGTGCTTGTTTGCCCTGGCGTGTTTTCGTAGTTATTTGAATATTGTAGAGTGACAGGATGTGTGGCGGAAGATATGGTGTAGTCGGAGACTGGTAGGGTTGAAAGGCTAACTTGGACCGGGTGCAAAGTTGTCTGGCAGGATGGAAAGGTTGGCTTGTTTAGCTAGTACTATCATTAGCATTTAACTTTTCCGTACCAGCCAGCAAGTGTCTCTGTACTTCTCTCTGCCCCGTTCTTTCACTCTTTCCATCCCTCTTCTTCTCCCATCTACCCGCACGATCTCATACAACTAGTAGTACTTCCTCCACATGTGCCTGCAATCCGTCAAATGCCGACAGAAGTGTCATATGTGACACGTTACTGACAGATGCGTGACCTACTGAGCTACATGTAGTTGTGGTTAGTGATCCTGCTTGTATAGCCTAGGAACAATCCTTCGTATTTGCCGCTTGCTCGTTTCGTTTGCCTACGTGAGAGCTGTAAGTACTGGGCTGCGGGAGGATGGTACCCAGGCTACCCTGCCTCTGGACCAAGAGGTCGGGAGTTCGAATCCCGGCTGTTGAGTGTTGTCGCTCGCCCGACATGCACTGCGCTGCTGGAAAAGGTCACAGCCTTTTATAATAGAGCGGTGTCCATAATGTACTTATACGTGGTCCAAGGGGGGAATTCACCCTGCCCAAAGAGCTTCCCTATAAACTCATTGCCTTGATAGTACTCCGATCAATGGAAGATTAGCCCTTTAGTGAGCAAAACTGGTTAGAGATTACTTCAACACGTTACTGTATCAATAGCGTAACATTCATGAGAACATCTTATTTCATGTCATTTGATATGGTTCGGGTGGGACGATCGTTGCGTGATTTGTCGTTGACCAGCTGTGCCCAACTAGCCGTGAACGATTAAAATCATCACACGTGTCGGTATATCTCCTCACGAACCCCTGCGGTCGAGCCTGGATGCCAGACCGCTAGCTAGACGATAAACCATTTGGCCGGGAAAGCCCACGTGCCCCGCTACCAAAAGTTGCACACTCTTTACAATATATATCGCGTGGTTCTAACTCAGGGCCCTGTGGTGTGGTTTCATGGGGGCATGTTGGCCCTGGAGCCGAGGAAATGGCCTGTGTAGGCTCTGGAAACAGTGTGGCATCCATGGAAAGACTAACCTATGACTATTCCATTCAAATAAATAAATAAATAAATTCATGCATGTTGAGTTGAGTTGAGTTGTAAAAAAGACTGTTTCCTTGAAGTAGAAGTAAATTTTGAAAAATTCAATATTTTCTGTTTGATGTTTTGATATGCTTATACAAATGTATTGTGCCGTAACAATACAACAACAGTCAGAATATAGATGGTTTCTTTTTATGTGGGGGTCTTATATGGGACGACTTCTCAGGATTTCTATCGCATACTCTTCCCAAGGACTTGTCAAATACATGACCTCACCAGTTGACCCCTGTGACCCCATCAGTCGTACGATATGTCATGACGTCACAGCTTTAGAGTGTGTGCCGACGATGTCAAACATACTCTCATACCAGGCTTTACCAGTATGGAACTTACTGTAAAATAGGAAAATGACGCGTTGGTTTTACGTTTGCGGTTTTTGCATAAAAACCACCGCGAACATTTCCCATTTCACAGTAAATCTTGCATGGCAGTTTCAACCGCGAACTTTTCTCCCTAACGCGACATTTATTTATTTGTTTGTTTGGCTGTATACACGGTACAACAGCCAAGGTTGCCCGACTAGCAGTAGCTATCGTAAAGGGGCTAACCTTGCTGCACAATACATACATAATGGGATAACGCGACATTGAACCCCGGGAACATTTCTTTTGTTGCAGTAAGACTCATAGCCTATATGCAGACTCCTATTCATACCTAACCTAGGGTATCTTCATTTCCTAGCCTGCACCAGTGCTCTAGAAAATTGCTGATTTTATTCTATTGTCAACTCTACATTATTTGTATTATAGGTTGCCCAGCAACTCTCCAGGTAGCACATCATCTATATCCACTTAGATGCAGGCGTCTTAAGGATATTTAACCGGCGACGAAATAATATCAAAAACTCAAAATACTCAATATAGTCCCTTGGGTCCACATAGGACAATAGTTTCACGATCGTTTTTTTTTTCTTCTACAAATACTTGATGGAAAATAAAACTTTCTAAAGTTTATATTACGTTTTACGGAGTTTCCAGATATTTCACTTTTTCAAGTTGGTATGGTACGACTAAGTTGATGAAATATTGAGTTACATATATTCGCATTTCGTACCTTGTAACTCCAATTCAATTCAACCCTCTATAATCAATTTGCCAATGCTCGTAGTCCAGAATTTTCTATAAAAAAATCAGTGTTGAATGATGGTCACAAAATTCCAAGTAAAGACTGGAAAATTCCATTGACACACTGTTTGAACCAAGGACAACTGATGTATAAGGAATGTTCGGGTCAGTAACATCTCTCCACAGGGTACAGACAGTGGGAATTAGAAACAGACATCAAGGTTTTCACAGCTGGAAAATACCTACTACTGCGCGTAACACAGATGGTGGCAAAATATTATATGGTGTAGGCGACTGGATACGTTTTCACAGTTGACTGTGTACGTAAGTATAGATATCTATAACTCTATGTGAAAGCTAGAGTTTATTTTTCTAAAGTTACTAGGTTCTGGTAGGAGATCTCTCAGTGTTTGAAGAGTTTAAAACGACACCAAACTAGCCTCGATGCCAGACTGTTTCGAGGGCATACTGTAACTCCTCGGCTCTATGACCAACATGTCCCCAAGGAAAGCCTATAACAGGCCCCCCTGGGTTAGACCCTGACAAAGATATTATTGAGATTAGGGTCTGGTATCCAGGCTAGCATCAGACGAGACGAGGTCATACCCAGGCGGATACGCGGACAGTTATGTGACCAAACATACACTGTGTATACATGTACGTGCCAAATTTAGCCTGGGTACCATCCTCTGTAGCAACCGCTCTCTCTCCCTTTTTGCTGGCGTGGTTAGCGAGCGAAAAGGGACAGCTAGCGGTAACTAACGGAGGATGTTACCCAGGCTACATGCCAAAAACAGCATGCAGTCACATAATTCCGTCGTTCTATTTTGTGTCGCCCGGTTTTCTAACTGGCTATATAACAGCACAGCAGTTCAACAGGGTAACGACAAGCTTTTCCGTCACACGACAACCGAAATTCGTACGACACGACCACGACTCTCATACGGGTCGTAAAGCTGTCTGGCGTAGTCGTATCTGATAGGGATCGATCTCGAACTTCTCTGTAGCAAAGCAATGCCACGTTTTGCTCGAGTGTTTACTTGTGCGTGTGTGTGTACATACATGGACCCAATTTTACTATTGACAGACAAGGGGGCATTGTTCTCAACACACGGGACCAAATAAAATACGGCCCAAACAACGCAAACATTTAATCATAGTGTAGGCCTGTTTAAAGAGCGCGCAAGAAAAAAGTCTTGGCGATGTCTTACCGAGTTTCTTCATGAATTCCTCGAAGTTCTCGCTGCTGTCCAGCTTCCATGTTCCCGAGAGATCGGCCGGCATGGTGAAGGCGGTTTGTTCGGCGTAGGATGCGAGGGAGGCCGAGGAGGTTGTGCGGTGACCACGGCGGTTGAAGTCCGGAGTCGAAGTGGGACGGTCTCGTAGCGAGGACGTGGGGTGAAGAAAAGGGGGCGGGTCCGCGGGGGTAGGCTGGGAAGGGGGTGTGGTCGTGCTAGTGAACTTTGCTCCCAAGGGCAAAGAAAATAACGGTGCTGTGTCAGTAAACTGAGAAATAGGACGTCTAAGGGTTGTTCCATTCCTACAAGCCATGGAGGAGGGCTCCTTTGCTTCTAAATTATTTGTGTTTTGATGATAATCTACATAAAATTCATAAATTGTTGAAAGAAATTTGAGGGTATTATTTAAAGGCAATCAACGCACTACTTCCATCATATCAATTGATAAACTTTTATCTTTTCCCTGTAAAAACTCGAAAATGGACTAGTCTAATCTTGGTCATACAGCTGTCACGCGCCCCATATACAGCACTGTAAACGTGGGAATATTCGCGGGGTTTTTATATTCGCGTTTTTTCACGTAAACTTTTCACGTCTCTTCACCGTAAACTTGAAACCACCGCGAACATTTCCCATTCTACACTAAAATCCTGCATGCCAGTTTCAATCGTATTTTCTCCCCCCGCGAAATTAAATCCCTGCGAATATTTACTGCGAACAGTATACGTAGGAAACGTGGCTGCATTGCTACATCTATCTATAACAGAAACTATTCCTGTTACAATTGCCTTTGATGCTACGCGTACTATTGAGATTCTTTTAATCGCCCCTGCGTAGTCTATTTGCTACCTTTGTAGTCAATTAGTCTATTCCAGGCTATTTTCGAGGAGAAAATCGCCTAGTCTCTCCACAGGCTCTCCAATGATGGCTATTGAAGTTACATGTATAGGTAAAGATGCGGAGAATGGTGTTTTGGTAGTCAGTAAAATAGAGTGTTATACTTTATGGAAAAGTTGTCACAGTTCGTCAGTCTAGCCTATACCAAAGGGTTAATCTTTGCGTTTTCCTGTGAACACTTTTAGCGGTAGTTAGGCACCCCTGTGGAGCCTGTGATGTATCTACCTCCGAAGTACAGCCAGTAGGTACCCATCTGAGTAATGAGGTTGTTGCAGTGCCTGTAAACGTGCTCAAAGCACCTTCTCGATCACGGGACCCCCGAAAATTTTACGTCCCTTCCGAAAAACGAATGCAGCTCCAACCAGGATATTTCCCTGGATTCGAACCGGGGTCTGAGCTACTTGATCTACAGGGACAGTCAAAGAGTGTTGGGGGGGGGGGGGGGCGCCCGGTCAACATCCTGTAGAGTGTAATAGTCATTTATTAGACAATGTTTATTGTCGTCCTAGTTTGTGTTTTATATGTTTTCTGTTATCGCTGTGTGTTTGCCGTACTCACACAGCCTTGGTGTAGCTTGTCAGCAACACAATCTCCCGCTGTCAGGGGCCTTCTGTGGGCCTGAACAGTGGAGGGCTGCTAGACGTTTGATTTATTCAGGGTAAATCCTTGTTTGTGTTTTACATGTTTTCTGTTAATGTTATCGCCGTATTTGCCGTACTCACACAGGATTACAGCCTTGATGTAGCCTGTATTACACACTCTCTCGTTGTCAGGGGCTTATTGGGTCTTCTAGGCTGCTACTAGACGTTAGGCTATTAGGCTACTAGACGTTTGATTTATTCCGGGTAAGTGTTGATGGTGACAGATTGTACCATGTTACAGCACCGGTGTTGACTCAGTCGTCTGCATTCCGTCAGCTTTACATAATGCAGGGTACAAGGTCCACTTGTGCGTGGTATGACTTATAAACACATTGCTTGTTAGTGTATGTATATGGCCAATATACCTTAGTAGCACTATTACTATTGTGACTATTTTTCGGTCCGGCGACTTATGTCTCGTGCACAGATATTTCGTTGCAATGTTTTCTTTTAAAGAAGACAGGTTTTACTGTGTAGATAATCGTCCTCCGATTCCCAGATACTTCCCAAAACAGCGTTTTAAATGGTTGGCCCAAAAATGTGATACAAGGCACGTTTAAAAGACGTGTATTGATAGAAGAATCGGACGCTTTTTCTCATTTGGTGCAGTTCATACCATTTTTGCTAGGTGGCGCGAACACACACTTCCAACATATAACAAACGCCCAACAAGGTGAAAATGCTAACAGGTTTATTACATGGCCATTATCTTTTCACAAAATGGACAAAATGTGAATTTTGCAGCGTTTTATTGCATCCAGGTACTGTAATCAATCATATCATAAACAGTTAGGTTGGCTCAGCCAATTCAAGATTCACTGAATTATCGAAGCAAGGCCTCCTTGATCGAAGTGATAGGTCAAAATATTCTCAAGTTGAATTTCATATCTACATTCATGAAAAGTGTACAGTTGATTACAAATGACCTATCTTACATACATTTTATTATTTACCATACTTCACAGCTTATGCGTCCCCAGCTCTGATTGGTCCTCAGTTATTCGCATTGTGATTGGTCTACAGGTTCTATACCGTAGAATAATTTCTTTTCACATCGAACCTTCGAAGTTGTTGGTTCCCTTACGCTACTCAATTTTTAACAAAAATAGAAATACTGCAATTCATAAAATCTATGGATGAGACATTCTTGCACTTCATCTGTAACATCTGATGCTATTCAAAAGTATCATAAATTCATAGCTTGCTTTGTTACATCTTCTTATTTTGCTACTTTTTCTATTGCACATACACATATCCTTCTTGATCATAAATTCATATACTGCAAACAAGTATAAAACATTTATAAAGCTAGTGCCCCAGTACGAAATTCACTTGTTTTTGAATGGTAACGTTACAATATTCAGATGCATAAGAGATATCTGTGTTACATACCATCATAAAATGGCTAAAATTGAAACACAATTTATTATGATAAGACCTTAGTATAACATTTCACTGCATTGTTTGTAGGGTTTAGGTATGGGTAGGGTTTTAGTCAAGCTTGTTCGTTAAGGACTAGGCTGTTTAAATGTTCTATCTCGCTCACATGGTCGGTTGGTGGTTCAAGTCAGGGAGTCCATGTAGCGAATCTGGCTGTGTGGGGGGTTGGCGTGTTCCACGTGTTCAGCTTGGGGCAGGTTCATCATGGAGATGTTCCTTTCTCCTTTCTGAGAAGAAAACAACAAAGCTTTAGCTTTCTGTGCTAAATACATAAATGGATACTCAGAATGTATCATAAGTATAGTGCATAATCTGACAATCATAATAACACTAACAGTGTTGAGGGGGGTAGATACTTTTTCCTTAGCTTTAAGACTTTCATTACTTGAAAATATACATCCAGCATCTGATGTTCCTTTAAAGCCACTTTGGTCAGGAAAGGATACAAGACTGCCTCCGTCTTTTCAATAGTTATTAAGTTAAGTATTGCCTCTTCCCAATATTAGTGTAATTTTTCTCTTTCCAAAAACGTAAAACAAGTCTGAAGGGAAGCCGTTCACCTGCGCTTGTCCCTGACGTAATTGCAACACTGTCTTCGCCAGGACGAAAACTAGCAGCACATTCGCCACCACGGCTGTCAGCAGAATCGCGACAAACATTGCTATATTCACGTAGTACATTAACATTCCTGCAGTGAGAAAACTGGAAAGTGTAATCTCGATGAAGATGACATTGTCCCGCACGCTGTCGAGTTGATCGACTAGAGATAGATCTCCGTTGGCCACTTTGATTAGAGTGACGGCGTCAGAAAGCCCACTAGCTGTTATGCCAAGGTTGACGAGCTGCAAAACCAGGGCGACAACAGCGACTATAAGAAAGGCCACGGCGACAGTCTGTAGAGATCAAAAAAGCAAAACAGATTTAGATGCTGGGTAGAATGTGTTCAAAAGTAGCATTCTATAAAGAGAAAAACTGATAGATGTCGATCCTGCAAATGATCTACAGAGTTTGGTAACCAATTATTGAAATATCGAAATGTCTAATGATATTTGAGCTATGTAGAGACAAGTCAGTGTCGGTACCTTGGACGGATATTTGTTGTTCACGATTGCAAGAACCCCAGTTGCGATCACCTGAAGAAAAAAAGTGTAAAGGTTTGAGCATGAGTGCATACTTGTATCCATGACTATATCTTTATCATAGTGAAGCTTTTTTTGTTCCTTGATATTTTGTACAATTTTTTCCTTATACGTATTTTCCATTCTATGCCTCCTTCCGTTTATCAATTAATTCTTGAAATCTTTCCCTTTGCTATACTTTGTCTTTCCTTGCCCAGTGCCTTCTTTTCCTTTTTTCAAAATCATTTCTTTCTCCCTAGATTAAAAGAACAAGCAAACAAACAAACAGATGAATACAAACAAAAACGCCTACTAGTATCTACTTACACAGAGTCCACTCCAGAGTGGACCCCCGGCCATAGCCTGCCAAGTCGTACAGAAGAACAGGCCGATGATCCCGACCATGATACTGGTGACACCCACTCCGATCAGCCAATAGGCGAGCGTCGCGCTCAGGAAGACCGCTTCGTCTTCCGTCGGGTCTTCGGACTTTTCCGGATACTGCGACTGTGCAGTAGGATACGCCTTCGGGTTTTGGCGAAATTCCTGAAAGGGACATAAATCATATCAGTAAATACTCTATTTACGAGGGCCTTGGGCAGTATCATTTGGATGCGACCCAAACATGAAATAAATTATCTAACTTTAGATATCATTGGACTGACCTCGGCAAAAGACGACTGTCCTTCGGGAAGACCTCGGTCTTCATCAGAGACGGTCTCCAAAGACTTCGGCGCTCGGAGCCCAGGTCTCGGGGTAGGTGGGTTGTATGGAAAACCGGCCCCGTGGTTGGCACTGAAAGATCGTTCCAGCGATTCTTTCGGTGCATACGAAAACCCTCGGGGTGGGTTCGGCTTCTTCCCCGGGATTTCGTAGCCGTCGTTCTGGCTACTTCGGGAGTTTTCGTCGTCCGACTGGTAGGAGTCGTCGCGGGGGCGATACCGAGAGGAGGCATCGGAGATGTATCCGTTTTCTCGCTCGGGGTAAGGCCCACTTTTTGCTACAGGTCGGTGGGGGCCTTCTGGCACGCGAGGTGGGTTTGTGTTTTGGTACGGGGGTTCTCCTCTACTCGGGGGACCTTGTGGGTAGTCGGGGCGGTACCCTGGAGCAACGCCGCCTTGCGGGTAAGGGTGGTTGTGCATGGGCTGCCCCCGGCGCTCGCCAGTTGGCATGTCAGGACCACGACGGTCACCAGGTGGTGCTACACGACCTCCGCTAGGGGGCGCTTCATTCCTACCGTACGGGCCATCGGTGGGAAATCGTGGCCCCCACGAGACGTCGTCCCTGTCGTACGGGGACCTTCCACGTGGGGGCTCTGCCGGTCTGCGGTGTTCGCTTCTGTCCGGTTCGAAGGCTGAAGGGCCTCGAGGGTCGTATGGTGTGTTCTTCCGCATGTAGCGTTGGTCTTGTGGTGTGAACCGCCGGTTTGGTGGAACTTGTTCGTTGGGAGTAAAGCGGCGCTGTTCAGGGTTGTTGTCGCGTGCAGGCAATGCGTCGTCTCTAGGTGGGTAGCGGCCTTGGTCCCTTTGGTCCCAGCGATCTTCTGGGTCGTACCTACGCGGTTGCCCGGTAGGCTTACGATTTCGGTGCTCTTTAGGCCGGAATCCCTGGTAAGGGTCACGTGGCCCCTGTGCTCGTTCCCGGGATGGAGGCGCTTCTCGTCCCCGAGGAGGATAGCCACGGTCGTTGGGGCTGTACCTGTGATCACGTGGGTCGCCTGGTCGGTACCGTTCGTCGTCAGGTCGGCCCATTTCACGGCGGTCGTTCGAATTCGGTCGGGCTCGTCCGTCGTCAGGTCGGCCCATTTCGGGACGGTCGTTTGGTAGGTCTCGTCCGACGTCGTGTGGTCGGCCAATTTCGTGACGATCGTTCGGTCGGTTTCGTCCTACATCGGGTCGGCCGAGTTCTTGGTGATCATCGTGTCGGCTTCGCTCGGCCTCCGGTCGGCCAGACTCGCGAGGGTCTTCTCTAGCTCTCCTATCGTGCTGGACCGGGCGTCTCTGTCCGATGTCTGTCGGGCGTCCATCTGACTCGTAGCCGTCGTCATGTCTCCCTCCCGGTGGGGACCCCTGTCCCCACCCCCGTCCCCCCTCACCCCCTCTCGGCCTTCCCCTCTCCCTCCTTCGCGGGTCGTCCCGATCGCTTGGTCTATCCCCGACGCCGTGCCGACTTCGGCTCTCTTCGTAATCGCTCGGAATCGGACTGCAGGGCTCCGACTGGTTCAGTCCGCCGCGAAGCCGTCCGAATCCGCTAGGCGTCTCCCCTGCAAAGGGCCCGGCTCTGGGCGTGCCATTCCTGGGAGGAAGAGCGGGTCCCCCCGGTGATTTAGCGAACAGTCCCCAATTGTCACCGCCACCACCACCACCACCCCTTTCGGGGGAGGACCGCCACAGTCGTCCCTTCTGCGCGTTGGCGATGCGCTGGGATTCCTGATCGGAGTCGTCGTCCGAGTAGTCAGACGGCGGAATGAACGGCCCACTCATGGCCGATGGTTAACCCCTTGAACTTTGACCTCCCACAGCAAGGTAGCAACCTGTGATCGACAAACAGTCAATGATTGTTTATCAGCGTCAAAACAGCTTGTTTTGTTTGGTCAATTGTTAGATTTCATTTGTCGTACTAATTTTATTTTGCTGTCTGCCCGAACGTAGTGGGGAGCCCATTGAAGAGAGTGTTAAAAATATTGCACGCTTTTTAGTACCTATCATCGGAGAGACGTCCCTATCCGAAGCTGGGTACTTATTTCCACCAGAGAGATAAGGAAAGTCGTTTTAAGTGCCTTCCCAAGGGCACAACGACGGTGACATGTCAGAGGATTCGAAAATAGGACCTCTGGGTTCGGGGCCAAAGTCCCTAATCATTATGTCAACACGACGCCACTAAGGTTACACCCACCACATGTCTGTAACCTATTTACGAAAATAGCCTCTACAAAAGGGAAAAGACAATATCTGCCATAAGTAAATATTAAGTCTATAACTTAAGTTAAATTTTAACATGACTTTGGTATAATTTTCAGAAAAATTGACAGGTATTCAAAAAAACAAATGCTATCAACACTGTTATGGTGAAACTTTACAATGTATACTCATTCGTTTAATCAACCTAACAGTAGAAAGGGAAGAACGTTTGTAAACAAACGCGAAACTGGTGACTAGGATACAATTCTACAAGTATCAAAGCTTCGTTTCAATTCAAACATGTGGCATTTTTTAACGTAGTCGGGCAAGGATTGCCGTCGGCAATCTCCGCCAGCTGCAGCCGTCGGTAATCTCCGCCAGCTGAGGCCGTCGGTAATCTCCGCTGACCAAGAAGTACGATTTACTGTAAATTCATTCAAGTTCGCGCGGAGACCTCTTCTTCGCAAATATCAAACCACCGCAAAAAGGCTTGTTCTGTCCTCTGTCCCCCTTAGCCCTTAATCTCCATGCAGATCTACACGGTGCTATAAATCGTATATGCTAACCAGAGAAGCTCCAGTCAGCCAGATAAGCACTACGGTGCGGACTGGAGCTTATCTGGCTGACTGGAGCTTCTCTGGCTGGCATATACGATTTATAGCACCGTGATCTGCTTGGTACTTAGCCCTATAGATACCACACCGCGAATTTAAAATCATTGCGAACTGCACTCCACTTTCTCCCTGCCGCGTAATAAAAGCACTTCGAACTTAAATGCATTTACAGTACATGGAAAGGTCAAAGTATATCGCTGCAGGACTTCTGAGAAGGCTGAAGTCTGGAGACTTTGCCGGGCTACTGAGTTACGATGTTTGTCCACCAGGTTAGAGGTGCGCTACTAGTGTTTGTTCTACAGTTACAAGGGGAGGGGGGTAAACAATAGCTCTAACCGCTGAAACAATAACCGTGCGTCCCGGTCGAAAACTTAAGGCCGGCAAAGGAGCTTGAAACTCCTTGGGACTGACATCGCTTTACGTAATGAGAGCAATTAAAAACCTGGACTGCTTTCTTTTCGTGTTGTTGACTTCGACGTCCGGAACTATGATCTGGGTCAAGAAGTTGGGGTCGAAAAATGAGTTATACGTTATTTTGTTTTTAATGATTGAGGCCAACGTGTTCTAAGCGAGTAGTGAGTATAATTCTTTCAAAGTTCTTCGTAATATTCCACTTTTTAGAGGCAAAAAGTTAAGGGAATGCAAATTGTTGAATTTCTGGTGACATCGTTTGGGCACATTTCGAAAGATTGCGCGGTTCGGTAGCACTCGTGAATCCAAGGTCAACGGTTTACGTCATAATATTTCAAACGATTTTGCCATGAATACTAGTTTTTTTAATTTCTAATAAGGACCAGATAGGCGAAATCTAAGATAAATCGCAGTCTAAAGCATCCAGTTCTGGTCAATCTAGAAAAACACATCCTCATAAGTTCAGACAACATCTTATCAAAAACTAGATTTATGTTCAGTTTTATCGTCTACACAAAAATTCCAAGGCTGAAGCCGTTTGCTCAGGGCGAAACTTTCGCGCCATACTTTGCCGCTAAAGTCCCGTATCCTAGCAACCAGTTGTCAGACGATGAATGGGCGATAGTCTCCTAGATATGTATACTATGGGGGCCACATGTACGTAAGGGGGATTCTACTTCACTGTACTGACAAAAATGTTGTCCTTTCCTTACCATGTTACTCTGCTAATCTAACAAAATCGGACGATTACGAGTTATTCTGTAGCAATTTGTGAACTTGATTTGTATAAACAATGCAATTAGAGGTGAAACAAGCATATTGATATGTATATCGAGGATGTTATGTTCAACTCTTCAATGAAGACAATATTATAATGTCAGATTCATTTGCCACTAGCTATAGATTCTTTTCCTGCCTCCTGTAGGTATCTTAAGTACGTGCTTGCATTACTTTGTGAAATTATGTCTACGCCTCAACTCTTGCATACAAAAGTCATACCGTAGCGTTCAATATTAAGATTTACTTCTACATACTTTAGTAATGTCTGTGTTTTTATCAATTTTCATGGATCAATATCCGTCTTCCCCATCTATTGTTCATATAGATCTCCCAACAAAAACATTTCAATCAATGTTTTTAAAAAACACACAATACGGCTCATATCAGCTCTATCGATTAAGTGGCAAGCTGTTGACTACGATACTTTCTACTAATACAACTAAAAATAGACCTTTCATAAAAACGTTTCACTGTGTTTTGTAGGTATGTAGTATACAAACATTGATGCAATTGTTACGAATCTAAAACATGAGCGTAGCAATGGTCAGAAAAGATACAAAGAGTGCTACAATTTTAAGACAAACTGTATGTGGCACTGTGTCAACTCAGTAAACTACGTGTGTTTAGCCTCCTACTAGCCATAGCTAAGTAAATACGCGCCATTTGCAAAACTTCGGGGCGATAAAACAAATGTACACGTCAACTTGACTATACAGTTATGGAGCAAGTACATGTTCAACTAGTGGCTCGAATGCTTTCGTGAAATCTACGTCGTGCGGCAAGGGTGTTAGTTATTATTTTAGAGTACTATTTGGGGGTAATATTATCCAGCCTACCTGTTGAGTTGTGACTGTAGACTTGCGCCCCGTCCTCCTTTTTGGTCGTCTATCGTTTCCTCCTTTGTGGTCCTCATGGGGTTTTCCAACAACCCTTAAACTACATTATATCTATAATACATACTGCTACATTCATTAGGATAAACTCTGTTACGCTACTCAAATTTATCTACGATTTTTATAGAAAAGGGATGAAGCAGAACCATCGTTAGAGGTTATGTAAAGATCGTATTTTGGTCACCCCCATGTTGGGCCTCAGTCTCTGACGTCACAGGACACAGTTCAAGTGTGGCCTCGCTGTGTTTCTCACTCGCGGATGGCGAAGTATTTACCAAAGGTCAGTACAGTTCAGCCCTCTGAAGTAAGCGCCTGCATACCTTTGCGAAGACGTGTGAAAAATGCAGCAGCCAGTGCTTATAAATATTTAAAACAAAGGACGCACGTATACAATTTGAGGGAGAGGTTTTAAGATTTCAATATGAAATATTCAAATACAGTGTACATTTTCCAACTGACTGCACGTGTCATGTCTATCAGTCTCTATAATCGAACATTTGTTTAAATTTGTTGTCCGCGAACAGTACAACGTCCAATGAGCCAACCTGCAAAAACAAAATTTTATTGAACGTTCTCACGAGAAAAGCTACATGTAGGTGCATGTATTGCAAGCAAACATGTAAAATATTGAACGTCTTCAGCGTTGTCTGTGAACCACTAACTGTATATAAGGAGGCTAGACAAATATCAAATGTGTCGTAACTGTTACAACAAAAATGAATTATCTTTTCAGTCAATAATGATTCAGATGAGCCAGAGCTTCCATTTATTCATAAAAGAAACTGAAATCGGCATGAAGACGTCGCTGAAAGTAAATAAACCAACCTAAATTGTGGAGTTACTTGCTCGACATCTTCGGAAGTGGTGAATGAATTCTACACTATCCAAATAGCAGTACAAAGATAACTCGATAGGGGGCAATGCTGCACAAGGCTCATTGTGCATGTAATCATTAATACCCTTGTTACCTTTGGCTTTTAAAGTGTTTAATCCTGACAAAGAAACGACAAAGTTTTCATAAAGAAAATGATACTTCTGAATACGCCATGTTCTAGACGTATCCCAGTCATGTTGCTGTATATGATATTGATAAATATTGATATCGATATTATTCAGATTCCTATTTTACATTGTGATATTGCCAAATGGCGGCTAGAGATCTAGAATAGAACGCTTTGTCATATCATAGAGGACTGAAGAAGTCACGGACCCCCTTTTTTCATCTTCCTCTGGAGATTTTGTACTTTCTTTCTTCATGTCAAAAACGACGGAAGTTGCTTCCCGCAAAATCGAGAGCGACAAAATTGAAAGCAACATTGATTACAAATTCAAACGTCGGTACATTCAGTGCTAAGCTTGAGACCGACCAGGAAGACAGAAACGCAGCCACTGATATTAAAAATTGATTTATTTCATCATCGGCAAATGTCACACCATCCCCTGGCCTTTCTGTAAAAGTTTACAAGGCCCAAACCGACCAATAAAACCGCTTGTTTTAAAGCATTGACGTCATACCCAAAGGGTAGCGTATCATGGACATGCTTACTTCGTGTGGTTGCATTTTTCCCATTTCACGGGTAACAATTCCATTTTTGTGCAATCTGACTTTCACGTCGCTTCCGTCCGCTTCAGTGATGCTATCATCAACGACGACAACTTTATTTGACTGCTAGCTGACCCATATCGTTCATAAGCATATCATATCATATTTCTGTAATAAGTTAGGCATCTCATATAAAAGATATGGTCATCATTTTCTCAAATGGCGAATAAAGACTATGTGTTACCGTAACTAGAAATGCGAAACGTATCACGTAGAAACGCCAAACTGAAAGGCTATTTCATTCATATGCATTTTCATACTTGACTTCAAAAACAAATGTTTTCAATATCGTTCATACTTTTCTTAATTGTACAGGTTAATCTTGGTGATTGATTGTACAACGAATCGTGTGCAGCTGGTTTCCTCTTGTTTTCCGTTTCCGTCTTTTTACAGAGAAAAAAAGGAGCTTGGAAAAAAACATTGTTTCCCTTCCGTTAAAAGTAAACATGAAAATAACAAAGGAAGCAAATCTAAGATAGAATTGTAGATACACTTTTCGAACAAATTAATAAGCCGTTGCGAACGCTGCCCGTATTGTTGACTTACAGATACTCTAGACATAAATCCCTCTAGGGAAATGCCATGAACTTTGCACGAGAGACCTTGCCCTTTCCATTTGCCGTCTGTCTGGCGAGATTGATGAAGTCACATTCACGACAGCGTCCTTTTATTGCCGTGCAAATGGTATAACTGTGACCCCAATAACAATGGCATGCCTCTTAAATGAAATCACTTAATATCAGAAACTTACGGCTCGCCGCAAAGTACTGGATATGAAATATGACCAAGGATATTGGTGATCATATTGTTTTATGTCTTGGCTTATTGCGTTCACAGCCAATTTATTGTTTTTATTCTTATGGCTTTTTTTCATATATATTTTTTTAAAATAATTTCTGTACATTGATAGTTTAGGTTCTGTTGCATTGAGCTGTTTTGTTGTAGTGCAATTCGGTTACAAAATCATAGTTATAGGTTATCGATATAGAGAATTAGCTAGCACTTGTCTGGTAATTAAAATATGCATGATATTGAATAAAAAAAGGTGTTTAAAGATGACGTCACAGTCGCCATATTGATTGGTTGAACCTAGAATAATTAGACCAGTAAATGGTGCGATGCATTTTCGTGTCCCGCTGACTACGCAACTGTGATCGCATATACAAATTCAAAAGTACAATGGCTTCGATCAGTTTTAACAATCCAACATGGCGGATGCCAATGACGTCATTGTCACGTGAGTGCAAAGTTGAAAACACAGACTGTTCGAAGTAATTTTGGGTGACCGTCTCCCTGTCCTTTTAAGTGTTATAGCGCCACTGTCAGGGTCCTGTCGGAACCAATTCCTGTACTGGACCTCTCTCAATTGGGGCGGGGGACGATATTGACTTCCAACAACCTTTGACCCATTGCTTTCGTCACACGTGAATGAAACTCACGTATCAAGTGAGCGATTTGGTCTGGAAGCCGATTTTTAAAGAATGGGAGAAGCAGACGAAAATTCTGTTGAGTTCATATTTTAAACGTTGGAGAACAGTTACATTTTTCATGATATTCTGACATCGCTTAGAATATTACAGACTTTCTTTCTACACGTTTGCCACGTCCCGTTCCTGTTGAATTAACCCCGTCGCCCACCAGCTCTGACCCCAACTCATGCCTGCTGTTAGAGTGGATAATTTGCTTACCTGCCCTTTTCAGTGGAAGCAAACGTTGTTAGAATTCATTGCAGCAATATCGGCGGCAGCCGACCGCTACGCTTGGGTCTGAAATTGCTCATTCTAAGCGACGGATATTGAAGAATAGTGGGGGAAATTGAGGCCAAAAAGTTTCCTTTTCTGTCATTCTAATGACAAGTTTCTTTCATTATAATGAAAGCTCATCTGTGTTGGTAGTAATCATAATACAATGCTAAACTTTCTTCCAACACTAAAGTATTCACGGATCGAATTTTCGACGACCACTGTCGCCTTCTTGGGGTCGTGAAGACGTTACTCCACAGAGCTGACACGATCATAACGGATCCACACGACAGAGAGACAGAGAAACAACACATCAAACAGGCACTGAAGGACTGCGGGTACCCTAAGTGGGCCATAGACAAGGCAACCGCACCAAAGCCCCCTCAACAGAACAACAGGAACCCGGGGACGAGAGAGAGGGACAAAGGACGCATCACCCTTCCGTACATCAAGACCGTCTCAGAACCCCTGCGCAGAATATTTGCTTCACACGGGATCTCCACCAGCTTCAAACCTACGAACACACTGCGACAGCTTCTCGTGGCGCCGAAGGACAAAACCCCAAGAGAAGAGAAGTGCGGCGTAGTGTACCACATTCCGTGTCAGGGAACCACTAGACAAGGGACTTGTGAAGAATTCTACATTGGTGAGACAGAACGCTCATTGAGAACTAGATTCCTTGAACACAAACGCCCCAGCTCGCATTCGTCTGAAGTCTCTCAACACATCCACATTGAATCTCCGGGCCATACCGTCTCGCTGGACAAAGTCAGAATTCTGGACACTGAACAGGACTACTTTATGAGAGGTATAAAGGAGGCCATATATATCAGGGCACTCCAGCCGTCACTCAACAGAGACAGTGGGCGTTATAAACTTCCTGGCACGTTTGACCAATTGCTGACGTCACGTATCCGCAGTGACATGTGTCAATAGAGTCACGTGTCCGTAACTCTCGCGAGTTTACGTTCGGCAGTGTTGGTCATTATTGATCCTGAAGAAGGCGACAGTGGTCGTCGAAAATTCGATCCGTGAATACTTTAGTGTTGGAAGAAAGTTTAGCATTGTATTAACTTACAGTTTCTTTCAATTTCTTTTGTTAATTTGTTTTGCAAATGTGCGATGTAATTCTGATTTTTCAACTGTCTCTAATTTTCTGTTCTGTCCAAAGCATCGTTTTTTACCTCCATGAAAAATGGAGGTATAGTTTTTGGATCAGTTTATGGAAGCGATCAGGGCATTGTTGTTGTTTGTGTTTTCTCTCAGATTTCTAGTGGTGTCTTTTAGTTCCGTCAATATGTTTTCATAATCTCTCATGTATTTTCAACAATTGGACTGGTGGGGCACCATATAAGATCTGGCAAACAGTTCGGTTTTGTGGGCTCTTTAATGTTTCAATCAGTGTCACGCCAGTCCATTCACTGATGTAACCCTTTAATATCATTCCAAAATCTTCCCATAACACCTATTCATATATATATAACTTCGGCTTTGGTTCGCCAACGATGGCCAATGGATTGTTCATAATTTTGTTCTAAAACACAGTTTGACTCCGCGAAGGCTTTTCGGTGATTGCAACTTTGTATAAAAAACTGGTGCCGTTCATGAAATGAAAAAAAAAAAAAATACATACTAGATTGAGACCCTCGGGGTTGTTGATATTAGGCGCCGGTATCATACTATGTATGAAATGTCAGAAATGCCAGAGAGACAGATAGAAAGGAGCTCGCGGTGCTGTATATAAATTGATGATATTTTCTGATTTGACCGACAGACTTTTCCTCCCTCGCTGTGCTGGAGATAATATAAACCTACCGCCGTCGATAGCCCTCCCGCAGGGACACAAACCACCCCGCTTATCGCACGGCTACAGACACATCACACAGGTATAGGATATCATCAATGTATGTCTTAAAACGTTCTCACAGCGAGATTATATAAGGCTATAGTTTTGACGATGGGTGATAGGGGATAGCTGTTTTTTTACGACGTGGCACTGTACTCAGGTTTTTCAACAGTGCCACGTACAGAGAACAGTATACCCATTTCTACACCTGGGCGGAGTGAGGAAAGTCGTGTAAAGTGCCTTTCCCAAGGGCACGACATCGGTGGCGTCAGGGGATTCGAACCCGGGACCGCTGGGTTCTGGGCCGAAGACCTTACGTTACGCCACACGACCCCACGAATAGCTGGTTGGAGACGATATAGACCTTCCAGCACCTAGAACAGAGACGGGGGACTATACCGACTTTCCGGCAACTATCTTGGGCAGAAACGTGGGACGATAGTTGTATATACAATAGACTTTCTATTACCTTCATTTGACAAATTTTTCTCCCTCCCTGGAAATAAACCCGTCGCGGTCGATAAGATCCCCTGTGGGACACAAACCGCCCCCGCTTATCGCACAGCTGCAGACAAATCATACAGGTATGGGGTATCATCAACGGCTGTCCACATAACGTTCTCACAGATTGATAAGTTTAGTTCTGACCATGGGTGATAGGAAATAGCTGGCGGGCACGATATATACCTTTCAGCACCTATCTTGGACAGAGGCGGGGACTATACCGACTTTCCGGCAAGAGTATCTTCGAACTTGATGGGGGACGTGATAGACTTTCCGGCACGTATCTTGGACCGGGAGGGGGGGCGAAACAGACTTTCCGGTACGTATTTTGGACCGGGACGGGGGATGAAACAGACTTTCTAGTACGTATCTTTGACAGGGACGGGGGGCGAAACAGACTTTCCGGTACGTATCTTGGACCGGCACGGGGGGCGAAACAGACTTTCTAGTACGTATCTTGGAGTGAGACGGGGGACGAAGCAGACTTTATGGCAAGCATTGGCAACTCTCTTGGACAGGAACGGGGGACGATACAGACTTTCTATTACCCTCATTTGGCAGGTTTTCCTCCCTCGGAGATCTACCTACCGCGGTCGATAACCCTCCTGTAGGTTCACAAACTCGACTCCGCTTATCACAAGGCTACAGAAAAATAATCTGAGGTACACACATGTAGGATACCGTGGACGCCAACGGCTGTCCACATAACGTTCTCTGGGATGAGTTTATCGTTTTGACGATGAGTGATAACAGCACTACAAAAGTTATCTATCTATTTACTTACTTACAACCCATCCCGCGTGGGATACAACCGAGCTACTTGCTAGATCTTTGGAAAACGTCATGAATATATATGTCTGCGAGCATATATATGTATGGACGTCCCATTTCCGCCTTTATCTCATATTATACTGGCTTCATCAAATTCTGGACACACATCCTTCGGTAATGTAATTAACTCATGCATACCCTAAACAAATGGGCTTCTATTAGATGCGGCTCATCAACTTGTGAAAGCAATGATGGTCAGGATTTGTAAGTGTTGATTAGGCTTAATGTATTAAGGGGACCAATTGCAATTCCCAACCGACTATCCTAAGGACCGACACCTAATGCACCCCCTCCCCCCCAATTAAGACGAGGACATACTGACGTTTTAAGTAATCATATCTGCAAACTAACCAACGAGTAAACATCTACAGCTCAAATGAATAATGACAGGAGCGTTGAGATTTAATATTTTGTTCCGAAACACAATGTTCACCTACAACGAGAAGCGGCCTATGTCAATTGTCTTTGAAAAAAAAAAAAGACACAGGAAAAAGTAATTGAAATGTAAGGCAATGTAGGCCCAAAATTTAATCATGATAGTGATGATACTGAGCCTATTACATATGGAGAGAAAAAACTTAAACGTTAACTTCAAACGTTAGTGGAGAACTTTATCCTCTTTAAGTTACGATTTTTTTCTATGTTAGATATTAAGTATTCATTTCCTGTTCATAGCTGTGGCCAATTTAAAGGAACAAACTGGAAGGTGGGTGGCGTGGGGTTGGTTGTTGGGACTTTATTTATTTGTCAATCTTTGTTTAATGTTTTTGTTATAATGAAAATTAATGAAGAGGGAACTCTGAACTTTAGGGCTTGTTGCACAAGAAGTGAATCTCGACCGGACTATGGGGAATATCCAGCGCCTTTACGTCAGTAAACCCGGCCTCATGCAGCATCTGTGCCGCTAACTCCTGCCCCCACAAGGTACCCAAACCCTTCCCCCCGAAGTACAGCGACACCGTCATGCAGTGGAAGAGACTGACACCGTAAAGCAGAGGAGCGGCGGGGTTATCCATGTTGTCTGCCAGATCAGAGTGCCCCTTGATGTCGACCATAGAGAACCGCCCTCCCGGCTTAACCATGCGGAAGATTTCCCGCAAAGCCGTCTCCGGGTCTGCCTGGTCGTGGATGACGTCCCACACGAGAACGTAATCAAAGGAATCTGACCAATCAGCGGGCATCTTGACCAGGTCGTGCACCTGGAACGTGACGTTGGCCAATCCGCGCTTGTTGCTTTTCTCGCTCGCCCATTGGATGACCTCGTCGCTGAGGTCGGTGCCGATGAAGGTGCTTTTGGGGAAGTGTTGGGCCAGCGTTAGGGTAGCGATGCCTCTGCCGCATCCAGCATCAAGAACCTTGATACCAGACTCTGGTTTGTAGAAAAATAAAGACGTACAATATAATCACAGCATTTCTAAGGAATAAGAATAATCACATGTGACACTTCTGTATGGTGATATAATTGATTTATTTATTTATTGATTTATTTATTTATTGATTGAATGATTGCTAGTTTAGGAAGTCTTAAGGCATTTTGTTCAATTGACTGATCTGTGGTTTTAGTCAAGTACATTGTTTGGATGGGTCACAACAAAATTCATTTCTTACCAAGAGCTTCTCCAAGTCCAGAGATAGTGGGTAGAAACTTGTTTACAAGACTCTTGTGCTCGTGTTCTTTGATGTTTCCCATCCACCCGTGAAAGTCGGGGTAGGCTGAATATGGCACACCTACAGAATGAACAGCAAACGAAGGTTTTTTTAAATGACGTTGCAAGAGTTTCTCATGTTCTATCTAACTTTGCAGTTAGTGTTTGTTTTCTAAATCAGAGCTTAAACTTTGTTTTGAACAGGTCAAAGGTACCTTAAATGCTGTATCGTCCCCCGTCTCTGTAAGAGATAATTGCGTGAAAGTCTGTAACGTCCCCCGTCCCTACAAACGTATAGATAAACACCTACCCTTTGGTCCATCATTCTTGAAACAATCGGCCACGTCATTGGTTACCATGGCTGACTGCCTGACGAAGTCACTCCAGTTCCCCATGCTTCCCATCGCACCGTCCGGTAACAAGGCACCGACTCTGTGCTTGGGTAGGAAGTAAGTCTTCTGCTCCTTGTCGTAGTCAACAATCCGAGCGGTCGCCATGATGGCCAACCATTCGCGAACATATCTATCAACAAACAATTCAAACAGAAAAAAACTGTCGTCCTCTTGATCATTGTTTGCTGTCTGCCAAATATAACCATTGGATGTCCCTGTAGCTCACCTGGTAGCAGCCTCACTGTTGAGATTATGGTTCCAACTAATTGGCAGTTGGGAAACCACCTAATACCACAGAACAGTGTTACCGTGTGGTTTGGTAATGCATTGTAAAGAAATGACAGGCACTAGGACTCTGACAAAATATGGACTTTGCTCTTACAGTTAACGTTCACCCCATGAACATGTACTTCCGGGGGAGCATAAGCCGTATGTGACACGTCCCCTTTTTTGGCACTCAATCTACAGTACACTTGGCTGTCTTTAAGAATGACTTATCATAATAGTATGCTTCAAGGACAGAATGTCGTTGGTATGTCCTTGAAGGGAACTACCTAAAAATAGGTAAGGATTTGTGACGTTGCCACCTCCATGAGTTTTAACTCTTCTACGTTATATATAGGCCATTTGACTATGTAGATCGAACAGGTAGATTTTTGTGCTACCTTAGAACCCTCCAGGACAGAGGAATAAAAGTTAAAGTCTGTTCATGCTAACTAAATGCCGCAAGCTATGTTGGCATAATCACCTTTCCTTCATGTTTGCCTTCTCTGCTATTTGCACCGCAGTCTCGGGACCGTCCGCTTCGGCGAGCTGGGCGACCAGGCCCGTACGGGCTCCTACGGCGATCCCCAGGGAAACGAACCCCGACGACACCGTGTTTACCATCCTCAAGGCGAACTGGTCCGCTGTTTCTGGTGTAGTTTGTGCCTCCGCCATGTTGTTTGTTCTTGGTGACACACAAAAGACTGGTGCAAAGGCCAACCAAGTAACTTGAATAGAAAATCAGAAGGCCAGGGGGCACGTCCACTTTACCACTTGACAGAAGACAATGTGACACGTCCAGACCGATCCTGTTAGTCACAATTAGCAGCTCAACCAATGATTGGCAATTAGCGGTTTAACTAATAAGAGAGTGGCTGCATGTCCGTCAACTATTTGCATTTTTATTTTGCATTTATATGTTTTGGCGGAGGAGGGCATTTTCTAAAACGTTAAAGGTCACTGAAAACATACTTGCACTTATATGCTAATTTAACATATAAGCCCATTGAAAGTTCATCACAGAAAAGTACATGCCTGAATGTGTAATCGTCTTAGTGTATCGGTTCCGTGTAGGCTTATTGTCGATATTTGTACCAACACTTTACAATTCAGCAGACTAATTATAATACATACTTGTTGGCTTCGAGACTGTATACGTTCATCGTGTAAAGTTTGAGTTTGAATAATAAAACCAAATCATCATGACTGCCAAGAAACAACATTGCGTGTAAATATATCCTAAACGTGACAAAGGACATTTGATTTGAAGATTTGGAAGATTTGAAAATGTCTACGCCATGTACACATGCAATAGCAGCCATGGCTCTAAGGACAAGGTGGAGTTCATCGCACCTAGTGAATTCAGAAACCATGGCATATCGTCTCCAAACCAGTGGGTATTTGATCAAACACTCCAGCACACCACATGCAAAGTAGTCATAATTCACCGCACTAAATATCAACGGCGTGGAAAAATACAGTGGATGTGGCATGCGCCGTCTTAATTACATTATATTGACAAAATGATGACATGATTTCATCGTTGAAAATTAAAGGTGGGTCAGACCTCGGCAAAATATACTAAGTAAATAGAGGACAAGGTATATAGAGGACATCGACAAAGTCTGTCACAACACGTGCCACAATACGTGTACCGCAAGGAATAATCTTAGGACCACTTAAAAAGATGCTCTTCCCCAAAGCTATGTTGGTACCAGTGAATTCAGAAAATACATTTCAAGACTGTCGACAAACAACAACACAAACATACATAGCGTTTAAACATATGCACAATGTGACCGAAGACTGCAAAAACATTTAAACAAACAATGTGGCCGTGTACACATGTAATGGCAGCCATTGCTCTCAGGACCATCTGTAGTTCAACGCAGCTAGTGAAAATATGTGAGTGACGTATGGGAGATAAATTTTGTATGGAAAATTGCTGATTCTCCCCATGCAAAGAGAACCCGCAAAGCCTACATGCCAGCCTCCACTGCCAGAAATGTCCAGCGAGTATGATTTCCACCTTAATTATCTCTCTAATGAAACTGCTTTTGCACGATAAGAACCCCATGTTGCCTTCAGCACTCTTAACAAACGGTTATGTGTTGACGTACATTTATTTGAGGCTGTAAATGATGTACAAGCTCAAGAAAAGTTCAGTGAATTTGCTAGCAATATATGGCCTAAGAGGTAAAGTGCTCGTCTTGCGTTCGAATTAGAAGGTCGAGGGTTCAAACCCCGGCCGGGCCATAGCAAAGACTCTGCTTAACACTTAGCACTTATGAGAGAGTATGGTACTTAAACACACTCTACTTCTAGTGGACTAGTCCATTACTAAGGTGTTCTATATGTGACCGCAGGGCTATAGGAACCGCACCTACACACCCAAAGGAGTGGGGGGGGGGGGGTTAGATAGAAGTCTTTTTCGATCGTAATGTGCAATTTGTGTGTCTTTTGAGGAAGTCAACTTGAAGAAGGAGAAAGGGAATATTCAGGGTACTGAAATGGCAACGACGCTCTTGAAAGAAGGTCTTATACCAGCTACATTGGCAAAATCAACACCCGGTTAGGCGGTTTGCATTAGGGCAGAACAAAAGGAGATATATAGTAAGAGCGTAATGGTTTCCTTCATCCGGAAATCGCCAACAGAGTCCCTGAACTTTTCTTGCGTTCGTACATCATTTACAGCCGCAAATAATGTACGTCAACACATAAACGTTTGTTAAGAGTGCTAAAGGCAACATGGGGGTCTTATCGTGCAACAGCAGTTTCATTACAGAGATAATTAAGGTGGAATTCATACTCGCTGGCTGTGGAGGCTGGCATGCAGGCTTTGCGGGTTCTCTTTGTATGTTCCGGGCAGAGCCAGCAATTATCCATTCAAGATTTGCCTCCAGTACGTTACTCACACATATTCACTAGCTACGTTAAACTAAAGCTGGTTATTAGAGAAATGGCTGCTATTACATGTGTACATGGCCACATTGACGTGTGTTTAAATGTTTTGCAGTCTTCGGTCACATTGTGCATATGTATAAACGCATTGTGCAGTACGTTTGTATTGTTGTTTGTTGACACTTGCATTTTCTGAATTCTCTGGTACCGGCATAGCTTTTTAAAGTGGCCCTACGATTCTTCCTTGCGGTACACGTATTGTGGCACGTGTTGTGACCGACATTGTCCTCTATATACCTTGCCCTCTACTGTTATTGTACTAAAATCAACAGTAGCTAATTGAACTATTGGCACATAACTTTGTCTTGAATTAATCTTCTTTTCAAGACTACTTCAAGACATCCTAAATTGTCTTATACTCATTAACATACCTATTTAGAGTTTTGATATAAAACCTGGTGTTCTCAGTCCTATCGTTAGTCACTGACGAAAGACAGTGGATGCTGTCTGAAACGTCTGACTGTTTCAAAATTTTAGCCAGTTGCTTGAGTAACTATTTGTGGCGTATCTTACTACCTGGATGTCTAACTTTCATCAACGTACCTTGCCCTCTATTTACGTAGTCTGTTTTGCCGAGGTCCTGACCCACCATTGACAGCTTAACTTTCAGAGATGAGATGACATCATCATTTTGTCAATCTAATGTAATGCAATGTAATTAAGACTGCCACACCCACTGTATTTTTCCACGCCGATAATATTCAGTGAGATGAAACATGACTACTTGGCATGTGGTGTGCTGGAGTGTTTAATTAGAACCCGTTGGTTCGGAGACGATTTGCCATGGTTTCTGAATTCCAAATTATTTCTTGAAGATGATGTGTTCTAGCGGTTAATGAGATTTCCAGCTAGTGAAACTTCTCTGCAATTAGTTTGAAAACTCCTTTGTACATGGAGTACACATTGGCACACTTCCAGCCGTATGGGACTTTGCCTGCGTGCCGAGATTGGTGATTCTTTAAGTCAAATTTGAAATCAAATTTTGACAAAACGCATTAATCAGCACAGCTAAAACGTTCTTTTCCGGGTGAATATGTTCAAAGCCTGCAAACTCAGTAAATCATTCATAAGATGCCTATTACTCTAGACGTTTACTGATTAACCTGACAGTCTAAGTTTTGTTGATTAATTTCTGAATCATTTTCTTGAATATTTTCTTTTTAAGCTCATTCCTAGGACGAATCTTTATGCAGAGCACTCACCAAGTGCATGGCGATAAAAGCACATCAAACTCAATATGAAAATGCAGCACTTTCAGACCTTTTACGATCAACGGATCCCCGTGTTCCATACCTTCTTGAAGCTTAACAACATGTCCATAAAACGCACCGTATACGTGTATGAAGGAAGTTGCGGGGGCAGAGCTGGGATGAATGCCGGAAATATTAAATCTGAGGCCGTCCTAGGTCCCACGGCTCTAAAAACCCTTTCTACCATTCGATACAGCAACGGTTATGCATGCAATATAGAAGGGATAAAACTAGAATAAGCAGCGTGCCCTGGAAGTACACGTTGAGCGACAGCTTCGATATCTTTTGGCACAATTCGCCTCTCTTGGTTAATAGTCTGTCTGTAACTAGCTCTGCTCAGTCCTGACGCATATTTCAACTCTCAGTCGTTGTGCAGCACGCCATAAAGTTCAGCTATAATGCTGTTATATCATTATTCATATTCATACAATGTGATACAGCTTTAACACTGTTGCTATAAGCGTTAGACGACATCCTAACAGCAACCTTCAAGCTTCCGTAAGGACTTATGACCATGGCTTTCACGGCGCTCTTTTTTTGGTCGCCATCCTCGGCGCTCTCAAGGCGACTGTTTTGGACAAGTTTAAAACCATCGCCGAGGTGACGGCGCACATGGCGCTCTTGCCGCGCTCCCACGGCGCTCTCGCCGCGCTCTCGGCGCTCTCACGGCGATCTGGCCAAATTGAGGTCGCCGTGAGAGCGCGGTGAGAGCGCCGTCCCAGAGGGATGGGGGCCTTAATATTCTGCCTGTATCTAGCTCTGCTCAGTCCTAATGCATATTTCAACGCACGTTTCCAGGCCTCCTCCAAGGTTTGATGACCCGCAATTTTGCCTGGTTGCCATTTACTCAACCGTGGGTTACGAGGAGGGAAATTGCACCGTCTTTCCCACGAAGGCTCATGTTTCCTCGCCTTTATCGGCACAAAGATGGAAAACAGTCGTGCAAATGTCCCACCATTATCCTGTGACCGGAAACAAAGGACGAATATCATGACACTCTTATATATCCATCTTCTCAAAAGAGAAAACTGAAAAAAAGCTTGAGGAATAGTTTCGTTTCCGGTAGATATTTTCTTTGACACGAGAAATCAGCTAACTTATTATATTAAGAAGAATAAGATTGAGTCTTTACTACTGGGTTACTGAATCTTAATCTCAGACGTTTCAAACGCCCATCCGACGTTTTTTTTTGTCAATGAGGTGATAATATTTATTTATTTAGCTAGCTTGTTGTTTGTGGGCTAATACTGTGAATAAAATGTTTCAAATAATGAAAAACGCAATCCTTAATCCTTGCGTTGTATCAATATCTTTTATGATATCCTTTCTGTTAATATGAAGAACCACCCTGCATATTGTTCCTGAACTCATACTGTGAATAAGACATTTTCAAATAAAAACCCCAAAGCCTTGCCTTATATCATCGTCTTTTTATCTTACTCCTGAAAATCACCGTGGCGGCTTACCCGTTAAGCAGTCGTGGCAGGTACCCTAATAATTGAGCACCCTCCGGCTCACAGTGGAACATGCGGGCATGGTAATCAGGGCCCGTAAGGGATCGGCACCGCTTGACGCTGTCAGCACACTACAGGCAGATTCCTTCATCCTCACGCGGCGGCGCCGGAACACACCCACGACCATGGCGGGCCACCGTACCGTTTTCCTGGCGCTTACCTTGGTGACATGGTTGCCGTGGCTGCAACAGACGACCGGGCAAGAGGTCTCAAGTGTTGAGGAGATTGTGAAAACATGCACCGGAAGGGATGTCCAGTCGCTCTGCGATCCTGAAGGCATCTTAACCGAGGAAGAGGAACTGGAAATACGGAGATCCTTGAACGGTAAGCTTTTATTCATTAACTTAATTTAACCCCCCCCCCCATTTTCATAAGAAGTGCGTACCTTTTTTCCACAATGGTCACTTGGAATACGGTTATTTCTTTATTGCTTCTCTGCACTGTGATATCTCTTCGTTTGTTATTCGAAGACCTGTTGGAGCGAGTACAATCTATTATGCTTACTGAGTGATTGTCCTTAACCAATGCAAAGGCAAGCCTATTGTCTTCTCTAACAGCCAAATTCCACTAACGATGATTATGATAATTGCACCCATTATTTACAGGGTTCAAATTACCACTTGTAAGTACCACGCTGTTAGCTAAATAGGATTCTACAGGCTCCTTCAATCTTCATACTAGGAAGTAGATGGACCTCCCCCCCCCCCCCCCAATAAAGCTTGCGTTATTCGGAAATGATTTTCTATCAATGCAGCAGATGTTATTAAAGTGAGGCGTTTATCTAGATTCCACCTCAGGCACTGTAAACAAATGTACTCAGTTCGTTGGCTTAAAACCCATTAAGTGGGTGCAGAAGACAGCGGTGGCCACCATATGCACATTTTGATATAAGGGGGCCTGCTGTTTGTACGGGGGTGAAAATAGATGGAAATCCTATCGATATTATGCGCTTAATCGTCGAATGATATTAATTTTGCCATAGCGGTAATGCGGGTTCCGTTTGTAAATCTACATCATTCTTTGTACTTATAAGATAAGGAGAACCAAAAATCCCATCAGTAGCGATAACACACCCCTATCTAAGATAACGGCTTGTTGTAATAAATGATGCTAGACTGCACATTAACCAAATGATTGTAGAAGGGATCCTTCTATCCCTGGGGGACGCACTTGTGGTGGTAGCACTCTGGTTGTATGGCCTTAGAATGACTCGCCAATCATATCCTGGCGTGACAGTCCCGGCGACAGTTTGGACATAAAAAAGGTAGGGTACTGGGCTGTGGTCTCTCTTTTCAGTTTTGTCTCTGTTACTCTTGTTGTTTTGCCTAGCCCTTTGCTAGACCAGCCTTGACTGTATAATTACATCAACTGTGATCAGCTACAAGCTGTTCCCAACTGGCTGCATCTGTGTCAATAAACTTCAGGTTGAGTTTGTTGATGTCCCTGAAAGCGCAGTGATGGGCGCCCTACTGGGCGTTTCCCAGAAGCTAGTTGATTGTGAGATCTTCAAAACATTGCAGCACTGTACGCCAGTTTTCATAGGGGCGTCCCACTAGGCATTTTCCTGTAGTAAGTTGATTATAAGACCTTCAAAACATTGCAGCACTGTACGACAGTTTCCATAAGGGCATCCTACTAGGCGTTTTCCTGTAGTAAGTTGATTATAAGACCTTCAAAACAGTGCAGCACTGTAGGGCAGTTTCCATAAGGGCGTCCCACTAGGCGTTTTCCTGTAGTAAGTTGATTATAAGTCCTTCAAAACATTGCAGCACTGTATGCCAGTTTCCATAGGATTGCGCAACTAGGCGTTTTTCTGTAGCTAGTTCATCGTAACACCTTAAAACATTACAGCCTTGTGCGCCAGTTTTCATATGGTCGTTCTATTTGTCGTTTTCTGTAGCTAGTTCATAGCAACGCCTTTACAACATTGCAACCTTGTGCGCCAGTTTCTATAGCAATCAGGGTACGAATATTCTGTTCTAGCTTTTTCCCTGTGTGAGCTTGTTGAGCGACATCCTACAAATGTGTGGGGGCAGCGCGGAATGATAGAGTATACTCCCGGCGACCAGAGAAACTCGCAGCAGCAAATACATGCGCTCGGGAATACGCTAGGTATACGCACGTTGAAGTTCACGCTGTCCATTAGATGAATCACCCACTCAGCCGAGGGAAAATTCAGTTGTTAAGATCATGTTCATTCCAAGATTGACACTCTCGTCATAGACTGCATGAAGGTCAATATTGAATTCTGTGTCAAGTTCAAGTGCGTTTGTTCCAGATAGTCTGATTAAACCGTCCTTCATGTCAAGTGTAGAAGTACATTTGGGGCATGATGCTATAATTTGCACATGAATTGTGACCATCCATATTTTGAATCTGCGAACTATGCTATACACATTGCTTTATGAGTTACGTTCCGATTGATATTTGTGTTATGGCCATACTAGCTTAATCATGCTTAAAATAATAAAAAGAACAACTATTTTTCGAGGCCTTCTGTAGGAAGAGAACCTTATACAAATATCAATTTTGTCGGGATTGTTTGTCAAGCTGAAGGTTGAATATGCATTGGGTGATTGGAATTAAAGAATATGTTTCATAACTTGAAGAAAAAAAACAAATATGTTTTGAGGCCTTCTGTCGGATGAAAACCTTATACAAATATGAATATTTTTGGACTTCTTTGTCAACTGATATGAAGGCTGAATATGCATGGGGTGGAGAAAGAAGACAAAAAAGTATTGTGTGAGAATCAAGTCTTTTTATGGTTTCTTGTGTTTTAATTTTTCTCTCTTAATTTTCTTCCTGCTATAATATTTTTCTCCAAACAAGAATTGTCATTGGGGTAAGAAGTAACAAGAAAAAATACTTTTGGTTGTGTAGATGACAGCATGCAACCATCCCGCAACATTTGATAAGTCATTGTTGTTATTTGGATGGAGTTTCTACTTGTAACGATTGTAGGTACCGATGGAAATGTTAACGGGTTCATACGGGTCGAACGCCCCGCTACTACATCACTTTGCCCGGCGATATATTTTCGCTGACCCGGTTGAATCTCGACAATATTTTCCAGTGCAGCTGTAATGCATTTGGTCTACGCTTGACAGGTTTTACGTCAGTTCAAATGCACACGTACGCCCTCTGTCAAGCCAGAGGTCTAATATATGCTGAAAAAACAAAAATTGGAAAGCTTAACGAAAGCACAAATATGTTAAGAATAATAAAATTGGAAATGCAGAGATGAAACTCACCTTCGCACATCAACACTCTTTAAAAGAAAACCTTTGTTTGGAAGAAGGCAAAGAAGTAGGCAGCCTCAAGCCAACCGTACACACTGACGCCGTATTTTCAGAAAAGACGCTGTAGCCGCAAGCTCCCCTTTATAACTTCATTCAAGCCCACATCCAGACTAGTTTCGCCTTGTGTGTGGCTTTCTCGATGGTTTAGGCTTTGCTAGGAAATACTTTTACTAATTTAGATTTAGAAATCTGAATTGAAAAAAAGCATTAGAGAATCCCTACCTACCGACCCCTATTTTTTTAAATCAAAACCGAAAGGGGAAACAGACCATTTTTCTTGCAAGGCCATAGCGGATATCTCAACCGTCCGATCTCCCCGTTCTCTTGGGTTATCTGTATTCTGCGGGAGGTGAGTTGATTTATACACAGCGGTGACGGTCCGTGAATTTCATACCTGCGTAGGGAGCAACCTTCATCGATATTTATCTCAGCCTAAGGCGCGAAAAATTATTTCTTCCCCTTAGGGAAGCTGCGTATCCGCATGTGGGTGTTAGTGTGTGCTTTGCGATGATAGTAAAACGATTTGTCAAAAGTTTATGACATCGTGTTTCCAATGGCATCACCTATTGAATATGTATTAAAGTTAAACTGCAATTTCCAACACAAGGAATTGGACTTGCCCAACTTTTCCAGACTTACGCATATAGAATATCCTTGATATTTCTTAGCCACATCTATTCCAAAAAGAGTTGTGAACTATTCTGATGAAGAATTATGATTACAGGACCTCGCTATCGCTTTCAGGCACATCCCCTACTTTCGCTAAAAATTAGCCGCCTCTCCGAAACAGTCAGGCTTTACTGATGAGCAAGCGATATTTTTTTGGCAATGTGCATTCCATCCAATTATTTTCCAGTTTTGCGAAGTGCTGTTGAAACTGCAAATTTCATTTCGCAAGGGCTGTGCACCTAGAATTGACAATAACCATATAAAGATAAAAATTGGCATAGGGTGTACGTGTGTAGTAGTGTCGTCGACAACTTCAATCGTTGAGTATGGTTTTAGTCTGATGTATGTGGTTGCCCGTTGGCAGTCGGACAAGCTGGAGCCTAGATATTGTATAACAAGGATCTAAGTGCTAGTACAGAGTTTAGAGTGTGTTAGAGCCATACCATTAGTCTGAGTACTGTTTTCGTAGTCTGGGCTCCATTGAAAATAGATTTGCAAGAATCGAACAGGCCATCCAGCTGAAAGATATGGATGGATGGATGGATGGATGGATGGATGGATGGATGGATGGATGGATAGATAGATAGATAGATAGATAGATAGATAGATAGATAGATAGATAGATAGATAGATAGATAGATAGATAGATAGATAGATAGATAGATGAATAAGTCCGCTATATACGTTTGCCATAACATCATGAATCGATATCCGAAAATGAAGGTAACAGAAACGCAGCGTTATAGGTAAGTCAACTCTTGTTCCTAGGAATCATATCAAAGTGACATTGTCTAGACATAGCTTCTTAGATGTTTTCTGTAAACTGTAAGCGATGGCTTAAAGTATACCAGACCAGAATTATTCATGAGGCAATAGCAGCATATTAGGGCCTACTTGATGTGTAATAATGCATACCTGATATATTCTAATTGCAATATGCCGTGTAATTTCCCTCAGTGTCTATCGTCAAAGAAGGTGGTTGCAGTGATTATAATCATACCGTATTGGATGCACTGAGAAAATGACTTTATCTTTTAACCAAGTGTAGGTTGCGTAAATCAAGTCTATGAGACATATTGTCTAGTCAGTATTTACGACTTGGTTATGTAAGTGTAGCGTTTGTGTCAAGAAAATATTTCAACTTCTATATTAGATGTATAGCAAACGTCAGATCTACATTTTTGCAGCTAGATGTCAAGAGGTTGGGTGTGACAGGTCTTTCAGTGTACTATAACCAGCTGCTGCCACGCCGCGTGCCTGCGAGGCTGGTACATATGTGTTGTCGAAAAGCGGTTATACCAGCAGCGCGATCGCTCTCCAGTGGAATAGGGGCAGTGCTTGGTGTCCTACTGGGCGTTTCTCTGTGGCTAGTTGATTGCAACACAGTAAAAACATTGCAGCCTTGTACGCCAGTTGCCACAGCACAAAAAGGGTACTACTGTTCTGGCGTTGTTCGCTGTGTAGGCTTGCTGAACGACATCATAACAAATGTGTGGGGGCAGCGCGGAATGATGGAATGTACTCATAGCAACAAGAGCAACTCAACGTGCTCGTCAAACGTTCCTCTAAGTCCTTTTTTGCTCTACATCCGACCAGTTGTTGGTTGCCGTGAATCTTCCCCCTAGTGGGTATGGGTATTCAATAGGGACACCTTGTTAGCTAACTAGGTCGCCTCTAAATCCTATTTGTGTACAAAAATAGACATTTTAATCATCCCAAGTCTTGCACCCTGTGCTTATTAGGGGCAGGCCAGAAATGATTGTAGTTGCTTTTGGACTGTAGTGTAGGCCACGTAAGTGATGAAGTATTCTGTCAATGATTATTAGTTGTTGTTGTGGTCGCGTTTGTTGTCAATTGCAGTATTTTGTCCGGCATGCTTCCTTTGAAATTACCCGGGGCATTTATCAAGCTTTCCTAAAAATCCTACAGTATTTCAGCTTGCTCCTCAGTAACTTTAACACTTTCACTTAAAATAAGACACATTTTGTGTGGGTACCAAAGACCTATCTTTTAAATGAATCAGCTATCATGATAATGTCCAAACTAAAGTGCTTTAATTATAATGCGCCACAGGTACGTGAAATTGTGACATGTTGAGTTATTCGTAGATTGATAAATAACTCGTCTGCTAAGTTGATTAAATATAATTAATCGTCTAATAATACGTGGAGGTCCCACATAGCACACCAGGTATAATATTACCTTCTGCTCACAATGTGACCTGAATTATAATCAACAAACTTTGAACAACATCCTCTCTGACAACGTTAAACAACTTTTCATTCTACGTGACAGTTTGCTCTGTTCTACTGATATAAACTGTAAAATCATGCTAGCCACACGAAACTACATCACGCTTTTAGCTATATGAATGAATGAATGAATGAATGTTTTATTTCCGTGTCCTGCGACTCAATAAAGTCGCCCAGCCCATACGGACTTATAGGACACCAATTGAATACATAAACTTGACATGGGAGTATTGGTAGAGGTACAGTAGTAAATGATACTAATTCAGAAATAAATCATGATGATAGCAGAAATGAGTAACACAAAATGATATGAGCATAATATAGTGGCAACACAAAAGGGAAACACCTGGTACATTGATTCAAATCAATTCAAGAAAGCACGTGGTAAATGAACATAAATTACATTCAAATCAAAAGTTGTAGAAGGTAACACACGTATGTCAACACAGTGCTAGTGTATAACAGTCAAATGTGTCCTTTTCTCTTCTCGGAGGAAGGGTCGGACTAACGTTTCAACTAGGTATTTGCTCCTTTAAATGAAGAAAGACTGAATGCTGCCAGAGGTTTTTACCACAACTTCCTGACCTGCAGAACACTGTGGATCATCATTTGTTCATTTACCATTTTTTTACACTGTACAAGTGGAGGCAAGAATATGAATTGTGTTCAACCTGAGTCCGCCGTCATTTTGTCTTCGTCCATTTATTTGTCATTTGATGTTTCTCGGCATAAAAAAGATGCTGTGTTTCTTCGTTCATGTGACGACGTCTACTGTTAATGACGTGCTGACATTTCCGTTAACCTGTTTTGTTAGAGATTGCTATGAGAAAATAGGATAATCCTAGGCTGAACCTTTGTGATAAGATTTACGATTCAATTTAAGCGTGTGGCGTCGGTAATACGCCCATTCCACTAGGACGGCAACCTCCATGCGACCTGAACTTCAATCTTTTTACATCATGCTGTGTGTGCGTTGGTTATCTTTTCAGTCATACTTTTACATTTCGCAAACCCACACAAAGCGTAAAAAGATTCATTTCTAATCTACAAAATTCTTTGAGTGCTGTCAAATTCTAAGTTGGGGGAATAAAAATGCACTGATGTTCATACGGTATCTTACCATTATTGCTACCCGAAACACCTATCATCTCCTTTCAAGTTCGCAACTTTTACTTTCTTTGTAGAATTGGCTTATTCTTTTCGATATATGCTATCTTCTCTTGTCTTCTAAAGCAGAAGACGCGGGCATATATTACGTTGGAGAAATGTATTGAAACTAAAACGGAAGTAAATGAAAGAAACAGTAAGAATGACAAACTGCGCTTGAGGATAAACGACGTAAAAGGATGCAAAGCTATGATGGATATCTCCTAGATTTCCATCAGTGCATCACTGTAATCAATTCAAAGAACTCGACGGATTAAATTTTCCATTTTACTTTCGCATCGCGAAAAGCTGTCAGAAAAGACGGACACAAGTCATGATCAACACAGTCTTGACTTCCTTGACACCATTCTACGCCGTTTTCGAGCAATTTATGACATAATCTTTCCCTAAGAGCGAAATATTGACAACATTCGCATGGGGAAATGTTTCGTGCTGTACCATAAGCCTTCATAATCACACAGGCTTACCCCTGGAAATCATCATTTCTCTGAAAACCTGCTATAATGTGGTGAAAGCTCATGGGTAGATGCTGTAACGAATCACAAGGGACAATGCTTCAGCTTTGAAAGGGTAATGTTTGACCCATACTGGAGACTTGCGGCGTTTTCAGACGGAATTGTTATCTTACATCTGTCTGGCAACGTCAGCCAGGTCGCAAAGGGAACTAGACTGACGATTTTCCAAGTCACAGTTCAGTCTACCAATTTCACAGCCCCTTGAACGGGAACATGGTGTCGAGCCTTCGGGTCGGATTAGAAAATATCGCGCGCTGATTACGCTCTACGGGTCGGGTAGTTGGCGCTCTATCATCAGTGGTGGGTTCATTCAATCAAAGCAACCACATGGCCTTCCCCCGTGATCTTAATAACAACATCAGCCAGGCAACATCAGAAGAATGTTAAGGCCTCTCTTCTGGCATTACGGGGGAGTAAAAGTCCTAGGAGAGGGCGGATTAGTTCAATGGAGCATGAAAAATGAACACCAGGCCCTCCATCTTTACCGTGTGGAGGTGAAATGACGCCTTCTAGAAGGTTAAAGCTGCTTTAATTCGGCTCCCAACTTTGGGGGGAAATCCCGGAGTTATAGGTACCAAGGGAAAGCTGCCATGTGCACGGCATTCGTAAGGTGCTAGAGAGGTAACGAAAGTGACGTCAGCGAATAACACAGCAAACACGTATGTTTATAATCCTGTATGTATAGCCGGTATAACACGTCCTTCGGTGTAGCACACCAGCTTCACAGGCACGCAGCGCGGCGACAGCTGGTTATATCACACTGAAAGCCCTGCCACACCTAACCTTTTGCACATCTAACTGTAAGCATTCAAAAGCTATCTAGTGAGAATGCTCCTACAATATTTGGTGGCAACGGGTGGACTCCCACGAAAATACCAATTAGTTTGCCATTAGTATTTTGTACACAGATCACGCTCTAACCCCCTCGAGGCCTTAGCAGACGAACAACAGAGGTGTCCGCAGACAACATAATCGCCTACTTTAATGTTACATTCGTGCCCTTTTTTCCTCATACATTGTACATATGTCTGACTGCATTTTCAAAAATGTCATTAACCTCAATCCCCTTATACATATAGTGTGTGCAGTAGAGAAAATACCGCATTGCCACATGCCAGATCTTCCGTGTATTTTGCACGGTAGACTCTCCAATACATTACACGTCAAAGCCTTTATTTTACTTCGCAGTACTTGTTCGGCCACATTGCCGCTTTTCAACAAGGTCAAAGTGAAGTGGGTGGGGGGGCAGGAGTCACGGATAAAGAGTACAAAAACAAACTTAATGTAAACTTTACGAAAACGATATCAACACAATTAAAGATAATACGACAAAATAGATAATCAAATAGATAAATACATGAATACATCATTAAGTACATTATTAAGTCATTACTCCTTTATCAAGTCCATAGTTTCAATCAAGGCTTGATTATGTATGTTCCATTAGGTATTTGAAACAGGTTAGGGATGTCGCTGTGGCTCAGCTGTTAGCAGCGTTACACCTTGAGACCCCAGTTCAAGTCTTTGGACCAGGACATCTCGGTTGGGGCTTCACTGTCTTTAGGAAGGGACGTAAACGGGATGTCCCGTGTTCAAGGAGGTGCCTCGAGTACGTTAAAGGGGAAGGGCTAGCAACCCCTCCCTGTAAAAACATACCCTGGTCCAAAACATTAAGGAAACTTGCTGCCCTATGTGTCACTAGGCACTACAGGGGTCTGAACGAACGATATTCAAGGCGTGTCATTTTCACCGAGTGCAGGTAAGATTACAGCAGTTGAATGTAGCCACGTATGCAAGGCAGCAAAAGGCAATCATGTTTAAAGCTCGCGCGGATTACAGCTTGAGCAAACAGGTGCACTTTACCGTTTCTTCCACTCATCAACAGGTCTGTCTCATTGCCACTTGCAACCCTCTCATTTAGGCACATCAAAGAGAGTACCGCGAATTTGAATCCGCGCAATCATCTTGAAATGGGCATGGTAAATGGTCTCATCATCGAAGAGTGAGAGCGTAATAGATAGATGGCTGAACTAAGATTACTACTTACATCCAAGTGCGTCGTTTTCTGTACTTGTTAGATGACGATCAAGAGCCTTGCGTGACTTCAAACAGGTCATTATCGTGCAGGATTTCTGTCGTAATTGGTAGAGATACACCGGCGTCCTTTACAACATTTTATCGATATGAAAACCATACCTGTGAAAGTTGGATCCGATTACAGTCAGACCTGTGTAAATGGCGTTGTGCCGGCGTAATGGTTAGAGTTTCGACACCAAAGCCAGAATGCCCTGACATGCCATCGATGTTGTGCCTTTGGGAAAGGCACTTTACCCGACTTTTCTCACTCCACTTAGGTGTAAAAATGGGTACCTGACTTCTGTTGGGGAGGTACAAGACAGAGGAAGGAGAGGAATGGGCTCCACCTTCCAACATCATGGCCTAGACATACTAGACACAGTGGATAACAACCTACTGCCCCTACGCCTTCAAAACGGCTATGGGACTACCTTGACCTTTTAATTTTTTTTTTAATTTTTAATCTTTTATTGTCGCCCTGGTGAGCCTCCTGAAGTATACCCGCCATCTTCCAGTAAACGCTGATTGCTCAGTAAGAGGCATTGTTCTTCAAGCATATAATTAAAGTAAAGCTGAGCATATTGTTATAGATGTGTTTAAAGGATGGGGACGACATCTTGAAACCTCTTTCACAGTTATCTCATTTAAAATCTTAAGTAGAGGACGTTTCCTTTTTTGTAAGAATCCATTAGTATTCTTTAGAGTACCTTTCTTTGCTTTACGAGCTCTTCGTCGTAACTTTAAACTTTACTTGATTCATAATGTCTTCTTTGAAATTTAGCCCGTGGTAGCTAGGGGAGTAGTTAGACGTCCTTTATGTTGTAAAATACGTCGTAACATATCCTTTATTGCTCCTACAGCATTGACTGAGATTAGACATTAGAAAATTCGTAAGCCTGGGAAAATCTAAGGATAAGCTTTTAAATGCCAGAATCGTTTCATTTTTGAACATTTGATAGTTTAATGTTGCTTCTTCTCATCTGTATCCATTATTAATATTGGAATTTGAGAATACATTACACATTGACAGTAAGCGTGTTACGTTTTCTGAGTGGCCAGGAGGAACTGAAGAGGCGTCCCAGTTTTCAACAAAGTTCAACATACATCTAGCATTGTGTTGGTGTATGGGTTTGGATGTTCGGCCAAGAACCCTGTTGTCCTTTGTTCGAATCCCCTTACATACCAACGATGTTGTACCCTTGAGAGAGGCACTTAACACGACTTTTCTCACTCCACCCAGGTGTAAAAATGGGTACATGACTTAGGTTAGGGAGGTAAAAGGCAGTGTAATGAGAGGGACGGGGTCCATCTTCCAATATCGTGCCCTAGACACTGCGGATAACAACCCACTGCCCATAAGGACTACCTTTACCTTTAACAGTATTGATTATCAATATGCTTGCACAAGTTGTATTGGCAATAGATCTCCGTCTAAATTGTATTGATGTTATTTGTATTTCTACCAAAGCACTTATGCTGCCACTTGTATTGACTAATCCTTCAATTGCTAAAGTTTATAGACCTTCATCAAAGGTCAGAAAGGTTGCCGACAACCAGCTTTAATCAAGATGCCCCGATGACCTTCAAGCAAATGTCCAAAGGTGGCATTAACCTGCGGACTAGTACTTTGATCTGGCGTAAGTGCACATGTGCTCCTCCTTAATTTGACACGACGCAGTGGCCTAATTCTAGGGGTTAATTTCTAGTACGATCTACATACAGGAAACTCTTCAAGAGCGTCGCTGATTGCACAGAAGTGTGGAGAAAGGGGAGAATATATATCAGATGATTTGACATATTTGGGATGTCAGCAATGACCGCGAAATAGGTCGAGGATTTAGTCCAAGATTGGTCAATGAGACCATGGATAAGCGCGGAAAGCTCCATCGCAGGCAGTATTATGTTTCCATCTCGGCCGTATCAAGCTGTATCCCCGATATATGTCTCCCTCGATATCTCTCTACATGGATGGATGACTATATGCACGGAATGTCTCAGCCGAGCAACGGCAAGATACCAAACGTGTATCAAGGCACTATATACCATCATAAACAGCGAATATATGAAATGACCTCAGATTTGTTAGTTGGAAAACAATTGACCTCTTCATGATGTATTTTACCAACACAGATGAGTTCTCATGCTAAATGCATAAAATAATCCCGTTATGAAATACTGATTGGAATGTGTTTGTATGGGCTTGTTCAACGACATATGTGTTACTTGTGGCAACAACTCTCGATCTAGCCTCTTTAGGTATGCAAGTTTTAATCTTGCAGACGCCCCGGGAAGCAAAAGAGTCCCAATATTTGATTTCTTTAAAAAAATTGCCCCAAGGCAACAATTTGTGATTCCGGTATTTCTCCAGACATTTTCTAGGCACATTAAGGGTATCTTTTCCCAAATGGAATCCAGGGATGGTCATAACACTTTTTTTCTTCACTTGGCATCGACAATTGAAATGCCATTAAGTCTCATCGGTGGTTTCATGGAGAGTTGTTCGTGGCCTCCTTAAATAGCAACGGCGTCGTTTGCGCTTAGATAAAGCACGATGATTAACAAGTCAATATACAGCATTGCCACAAGCTCGGCTAGCTTTCGGGACTTCGTCAAAATATAAGGACTGTTATGAATTAACGTCAATAATCCAAATGTATATCATGAAAGTCGTCTGCCTGTTCTAATTTGTTGCAGCGTTACAGATAAGAATATCAGGGATTCCATATTCATATCACATGCTTGAACGGGCTAGCTAATAGATAGTAATCCATGAGAGGCTAAATGCATGTTCGCATTACTGTAAAGAAAAAAAGGCAACGTCAATGTTCCTTCTAGATCAATCATAAGAGATATATTGCTGTTGATGAACTACATTGTGACACAAAGATAAATGGATCGGCAGACGAATGTCTAACAGTTTTAATTGATACCAATGGTATTACGTTACTCGCTTTCTATGAGGAATGACAACGAAGAATGATGCTGTCACATGAGATTGAGTAGCATACCAGATTGTCAAATAGTTTATATTGGTAAAATTCGCTGCAGTATCCTACCATTCGTTCCCCCGACGTACTGCCTAATACCTAGGAAAAATTATTCTCCTTCTGGTCTTAGTTCTGAGAAAATATTGGATTGGTTGGTTTCTGGTCTTAGTTCTGAGAAAATATTGGATTGGTTGGTTATTCTCTCCCCGAAGTGATCCAACAAGTACATCTTAGCAAGGTAAAACTGGAATGTATAAGTCAATCTGTTTGATACATCTAATTGAAATCATACATTGTACAAGCACAAATATATATTGATAATGATCACAGAATTTCAACGTTTAATACACATTCTTACATCAACTATTCAAAGTCCGCATCTGTTAACTAAGTGTGAAATATAGGTCGTCTGTTTTGAATTTCATCACTCAGATGTCAAATCAAAAATCTCATGTCCCTTGCCGGCCGCCGTCCAAAAAAAAAGGCAACGGGCGGCGTGTTTTTGCTATGGTCTTTCTGGTAACCGAAAACATAACATTTTCCCCCCAGGCATACGCTGTCAGACATACAATTTATGTATTGGGGTTAGTTCACTCCTGATTAACTCGTACCAGGGGTCATTCCATTTCTGATGGAGGCTTAATGTCCAACGGGCGGACAGAGAGAAAAATCAATGACTTCCTCGCAAAGTGGGTTAATTCTATACATTCATTCATTCAGACCTCGTGTGCTGGACAGATGCCGGGAAATGTAGTTCTTATTGGGGAGGGTACGTTTTATTCTGGCGTAACAGTTAGAGTGTTTGACCAGAACCCAGAGATTCTGGGTTACAATATCCGGCTGACATGTCGCCGATGTGGTGTTTTATCCTAGAGAAAGGCACCTTTGACGACTTTCCTCATTACACGTGCACCCAAGCAGTACCTGACTTCGGTTGGGGCTGACATGTCGCTGATGCTTTATCCTAGAGAAAGGCACCTCTGACGACTTTCCTCATTCCACGTGTATTCAGGTGTAAGAATGGGTACCTGGCTTCGGTTGGGGAGGTAAAAGGTGGTAAAAGGCGAGGGAAGGGCTTCACCTTCCAAAACCTTGCCCTAGACGTAGCGGATAAGAACTCAATGTCCCCACGGCCTCATGGCTACCTTTACCTGATCCTTTTTACGTCTTTTCTGTCCACAGGTTGGCGACAATGAGTTCAAGTTAAGATTACCCACAACATTAGCAAACTTTTGTTTCCATAGAGATACAACATTCTGAACTCCTATTGGCTATGCTACTCAATTTCTAAACACTGGCTTTCAAGGATTCGAAGTGTTTAGTTACAAACCTCTCAGAGAGTGGCCACTAATGCCAGTAATGGGCGACTGAGTCTGTATAATACACAGAGAGGTGATTTCTCCTGATCCTTTCGATAGTGTTGCTTCACAGATTGGTACATTTTGAAGAATAATTGTGTATCATGTAATATACATGGCGCCAAACTCACTCTAGAGATGTCAGATCACTCTATCACTTACAACAAACTTCGCAGACCGTAATCCTTCAAGTGCGCTTGGTTCATTAGTCACCTGCAGTGGCGTGCGTGGAGATGTAGACAACAATTGTCAGTACACCAATCCAACATCGTTCAAGCATACGTGTTCTAAATAACAGAATCCCGTTGTAATATCTGCGGTGCAGACCCAAATACGAAAGAAAGGTAAGTGTCACTCTGATCTTTGCGATGTAATGGCTAATGATTTTATTTTAAAACATCTACAGTACGTATAGTTTGGGGAATAGCTAGGCCTTTACAAGATACGAAATGTACAAGATGATGCGAAATCGTCACGAATGAGTGGATGGTTGCTGCCTGCAAAATAGTTTATCTTTGACTATCCATGAATAGTGTTTGCTACCCATCTTCAGTGTTATTTGATGACCATCTCGTTTTGTATTGCTACAAATGCGCATGTCACTGCGTTTGAGCAACCTCATAATGGAGCACCACTGTGTAGGTGGCAGTATCTGCATCTTTGTACCAAGCGGACAAATAATGGATTGTGATTCAAAGATCGATTCTTCTACAACCATCTTACGCCTGATTCCGTATTTCACCCGTCTTTCACAGCCTTTTTCATCCGAATCACAAGTAGATCCTTCTCATGAAACGCCATCTCTATTCCAACAAAGGGGGCGTACGTTTAAGTCAGAGAGATTTGGATCAATCCCTCCACATGTCGACCGTACATGATTTATTGCAGTAGCTGATGGCAGGCCTGAATGTCATCCTCTGACCAGGCCCTTTTAATTGGAAGCGTGCGGTCTCCCGTAAGCTGGCAAATCTACCGTTGGATAATTGGGTCAATGAAATTTACATAACACGATGTCGGCTTTTTCTGGACCTGCAAGTAGGGACAGGGGGTGGAATAATCTTTCGACTCTATTTATCTCACTAGATTACATTATGTAGGAAACATGGGTATAGGAGGAAAAGCTAACGTGCATTTCCGCGACATTTTTAGGAGCTGTCAATCAGATTCCATCAACAGCAAGAATGTTTGTCTATATACAATGTATTAGACATGCTGTTGACAATTAAAGAGAAAACACAAAGATGATTGGATTATACTACGTTATGAAGTAAGCATGGAGCATTACGTCGACATTTCTAGAAGCTGTCCAGCAGATCCATCAACAGCAAAAGTGTTCGTCTACACATAATGTATTAGACATTGCTGTTGATAATTAAAGTGGCTGATAGACCACTTGAAAACACAAAGATAATTAGGTTACATCATGTAGGAAGTCTGAAGATAGGAGTAAAAGCCAACGTGCATTTCCTATACATTTCCAGAAGCTGTCCAGGACATTCCATCAACGACAAATGTGCACGTCTATACACAATACATTAGACGTTGCTGCTGACAATTGAAGTGGCTGATAAATGTAGGGAGTTTGGAGATGACATATATTTCTTCTACAAGCACAGAAGTTGTACATGTCCAGCAGATTCCATCAACGGCAAAAGTCCTCGTCTAGACACGATGTATGTGAATTTGCTACACTTGCGTTCCCTTACTCTTGGCACATTGCCTCTCCCTTGTTTCCTTTCTTGTCCCCAGCCTCAAGTGCTGCTACAAAACGCAAATAAAATTCATCTATCGTATCAGGCAGTGGTAATTCCATCTAAAAGACAAGTTTGGGGTTGCTTAAATTCTAATGAAAAAGTCGAAAAAGGGATATATACATCGTATTTTTTTCTCTACCTGTCCAGTTTTACGTTAGGTTGAGGACATTGAAAAATAAATTGTAGCTTTGGGGTTTAAGAAATAGTCACCACTTGATGGTTGATATTCAAATGCTCGCAATAAAAAAATCAACCCTTCTGCTGTTGTAGAAGTTGGGAACACACCGGATAGAGAAAATACGGAGCAAAACATCAAAGTTAGAAGTTGACACACAGTTGTTACAGTAAGTGCAGTTAGAAAACAGTAATCTAGCCTACTTCAATGGATCCTGTATTCTGACTACCGTTACCCTGATTATAACCATGTAAATGTCAAACCACTGAGTACGCTACTTCTTCAACGTCACAATGAAATCTCCCGGTATAATGACTTGTATTTCCCTGGCAGTGGATCAATGGACAAACAAATCCCTTCCGTTGGATTCTCAGATACAAAGTGTCACGTTTTCTTGTTATGTTGAGCTTGAAAAGGAGATTGATCACGAAGTTCTGTCAAAAGCTCGTTCGTCACTGCGAATGTTTGGCTCAGTGCGAATAAACAGGAATTACACACCGACATTTGCGATTTGAGGAGAGCCAAGGTTAGAAAAGTCTCTACAATTGGTCTAGACAGTTGCCGCGGAGTTGATTTGTCAAGAAAACAAGGATGAAACTTTTCCAGATACTAAAAGTGTGGAACCTGCTCTAAACTTGCATGTTGCAGACGCAACTTCATCTAGTGAAATCAAAGAATCTGCTCTCCAGTATTTCGCATCTTTAATCATCTCTTAGAGTAATAGAGTATTTAATGGAGTATCTATTACCTTTTTAACGCACTATCACCAGTTTGTAGAGTGAGAAAACAATTTATGCTTGCTGCAGCAAAAGAAACCGCTTATCATCTTATTATGATGAGTAGTGAAGGCCTAGTTTTCATCTAGTGAAATCTGCTTTCTGGTAGGTCGTGTCTTAATTCACTTACTCCTAATAATGATGTCCTCATTGTATATTAGATGTTGTAAAGAAACGTATGTCTGCTGCGATAAGGAAATGCACCCTTTTTTATGGGAATCGGTAAAAGATTCATGGCTTTGAAAAGATCTATATGTAACCATTTGGCCAGGATTCAAAAGGGGCCACCAGCAGTTGCAAAGGTCAAAATGCGATACGAGATCTACGTTAGCGATAACACCCAATTTTCTGCGTAGATATAGGAAATCTTGGTCATTGCTGGGAGGTTAATGGGTGTAATGTGCGAGATTGTGGATATGTCTGTTATCTTGATGTATACCCGTTTTAGCCTATATTGTATTGAAGCTATACAGGCACCCAAATAATCAATATCACGCCCTCAAGCTGGAACAATATCGAATTTTAACAGTTGCTGTAAGAAACATGTCACGGACAGCTAAGTGTAATATCAGCTTGACTAAATTACGCTTCTAGTAGCCCTTCTACAGACCACGCCACTAGAAGCTTGATGACCAACACCTTTAAGGTAGGAGAATTGGTACATCTGCTGGTTTATGCATTGCGCTAACATTGACCAATTGTTGTCAAACTGAGAACTGTCTCTGCTACCATAGTGTTGGAGGATTTGATGACTGGTTTTCATCGTGACAAAGAGTCTTGAGCTTCTTTTGGCAATTGGGCAGATTTTTTGCAAAGCGATAAAGAATCATGAGCTCCCATCGGTAGTTCTGAGAAAGGGAATGATTATTTCAAGGTAGATGTGTATGACCACAAGCTCTCGATGAGGAGATCCAATCAAACTGCCAGCTAGGGATTGCAATTGTGTTGAACAGGCTTATATAAGGCGTAAAATTCTCCGTCAAGCTATTATACCCTGACCTTCATCTTGATAAGGAAGGAAAGGGCAAGCATGTCCTACCAGTTTGCAATTGCCCCACTCTAAAATCGATACAGATATTGGTCCTCGGCCTTTGGAAAATCAATACGTAATGGGAACTCGGGTAATGCGAAATCTATAACTGCCGGGTATTTTGTCAAACAGCCTCTTGGCGTTGATCGATTTTTACTGATTTTTACTCAATGCGAAGGCTACGGCCTGGCTTATATAGACATAAGCAGACAAGGAATCTGACAGCTTGATACAAAGGTAGTAACTCAACGTCCTGGTAGCGAGCATAATGGTAACGCTGTTTTAATCGCAAGACACCTATCACAGCTTTTAAGATGAAGTGACAAATCAGTAGTAGGGAACTATATGACACGAGTTGCAAATGACGAAGTTATGTATTTCCCAAATATATTGCTTGGCATATCATGTCATATGTATACAACATTACAGATGATATCATTATGGAGCCCGGTATTATATTTCAGGCTAGATTTCGTAACAACGGTCCATGAAATTAGAAACTGAAAAGGGTCAAGAGGAGGAAAACAGGTTATGCAAATTAAACTGGATCTGCCTGTCTCTTCTTTCCAAGAAACGTGCCCTTAAGATATCACCATCCCCAATCAAGTAGACATCAATCTTAGATTATCTTCGCCGAAAAAAGGTGTTTTTTAAGACGTTTAATTTGTATGTGTATTCTAATTGCAGAACTCAAGATGATGTGAATGAATCCTTATGATAGGAGGGTAGGTGTCATGAAAACGAAGGTCAAGTTCGATAATGGGCCCCTGGCTATCATTCATTTAAAGTCCAGTACGCATATGATTGTAGGGCAGGCAAAATGGACGTCACAAATAAATGGCCGTTCTCAAGCCGTGAATTAACACACTGGCAGTTGCTTCTCAAGGACTCGAGGTCATTAAAGTTTCAGGATGAGTTTATTCCTTTGTCGCAGCTATGAAAAATAGTTAAAAAAACAATGCACAACATGTTTAAGGCTGCATGTCGACTTGTTAATCATCTCACACATATCTAAAAACAAAAAAATATCTACGAGTGATATAGAACATTATATCACGGAATACTAGTGACCATACTGGTTTAACAAACGTGTCAAATATGGTACCGGAAAGTTGATCTATCTCAGTGTTGGGTTTGTGTCCATTTCTGGTGCTTCTTTCTGAGGTGGTAGATCTTGCGACATCCGTAGATCGGTAGCCAGTGTTCAAATTCAGAGTTGAGAAGAGGTCTGCTAAACTTCAGACACCATCATCGAAGGTCAGCAGCCTTATGAACAATGACAACTATATGCAGAAGGTGTTTTCAAGGGCAAAAGTAAATTTTCCGTTCTTTCCTGTAAAATCTAGTGGAGTGCTGTTATATTCCATGCATCACCACTTATAAAGGCTTCTTTCATTCGCTAAGTGTTCCAAGAAAATCCTCGACATCCATAACCTCAATTTCTGGGACAAAAAGTTTGTTTCAAGACCTTGTTGCAAGAGCAAATGTAAATTGGTTTGTGTCCATTTCTGGTACTTCTTCCTGAGATGATGGACTAGTGATATCTGTGATTCGGTAGTCAGTGTTCAAATTCAGAGATGATAAGAGATCTAGCATACTTCAGACACCATCATCGAAGGTCAGCAGCCTTATGAACAAGAATAATGACAACTATCTGCAGAAGGTGTTTTCAAGGGCAAAAGTAAATTTGCCGTTGCTTTCTGTAAGATCTAGTAGAGTGCTGTTATAGTCGGTGCATCGCCGCTTATAAAGGCTTCTTTCATTCGCTAAGTGTTCCAAAAAAATCCTCGACATCCATAACCTCAATTTCTGGGACAAAAAATTTGTTTCAAGACCTTGTTGCAAGAGCAAATGTAAATTGGTTTGTGTCCATTTCTGGTACTTCTTCCTGAGATGATGGACTAGTGATATCTGTGATTCGGTAGTCAGTGTTCAAATTCAGAGATGATAAGAGATCTAGCATACTTCAGACACCATCATCGAAGGTCAGCAGCCTTATGAACAAGAATAATGACAACTATCTGCAGAAGGTGTTTTCAAGGGCAAAAGTAAATTTGCCGTTGCTTTCTGTAAGATCTAGTAGAGTGCTGTTATAGTCGGTGCATCGCCGCTTATACAGGCTTCTTTCATTCGCTAAGTGTTCCAAAAAAATCCTCGAGATCCATAACCTCAATTTCTAGGACATAAAGTTTGTTTCAAGACCTTGTTGCAAGGGCAAATGTAAATGGGTTTGTGTCCATTTCTGGTACTTCTTCCTGAGATGGTAGACTAGTGATATCTGTAATTCGGTAGTCAGTGTTCAAATTCAGAGATGATAAGAGATCTAGCATACTTCAGACACCATAATCGAAGGTCAGCAACCTAATGAACAAGAATAATGACAACTATCTGCAGAAGGTGTTTTCAAGGGCGAAAGTAAATTTGCCGTTGCTTTCTGTAAGATCAGAGTGCTGTTAAAGTCCGTGCATCACCACTTTTAAAGGCTTCTTTCATTTGCTAAGTGTTATAAAATCCCTGACATCAATTACTTCAATTTCTGGGACAAAAATTTCAAGACCTTGCGGCAAGGGTAAAAGTAAATGTGCCATTCCTTTATAGTAAAATACTGTTATAGAGTATGCATGACGTATTGTGGAGGCTTCTTTCATTCGCTGTAAGTGTTCCTAAAAATGTTCACGGTAGTTGGTGTCAAGACCTTGTCGCAAGGGTAAAAGTAAATTTGCCGTTTCTCTATAGTGAAATACTGTAATAGTGCATGGATAACGTTTTTCGGGGGCTTCTTTTATTCACAAAGTGTTCCTAGAGAATCCTTTGCATCTATAACCTCAATTTCTGGAAAAAACGTTCCCGATAGGTATGTATAAAGACCTTGTTGCAAGGGCAGAAGTGAATTTGCCGTGGTGTTATAGTAGAGAACTTAGAATGTGTACATCACGTCTTTCGTTGGCTTATTTCGGTCTCTAAGTGTTCGGAGAAAGCTAGGCCCTTGACATCTCTTACCTCAATTTCGGGGGAAAAGTTCTTGGTAGTTCGTGTCAATACCTTGCTGCAAGGGTAAAAGAGAATTTGCGGTGGTGTTATGTATAGAGAGTATATACATTTTGTATCATGCTTTTATTGGCTTCTTTTTCATTCTCAAAGTGGTCCTAAAATATCCTTGACATCTCTACCCCCAATTTCGGGGAAAACAGTTCGCGGTAGTTCGTGTCAGGACCTTGCTGGGAATGGTAATGGTATGAGTGGCTGAGGCCGTATTGAAAATATCAGCCTGGGCACCAGTGTCAAGCCTTCATAGCATACCGTATTCGGAACATGCCTTATGTACTATATGCGTAATAATATCTGCCCAAAATATAGTGATATCAATTGTCACGTATGCATTACTGATAAGATATTATGGCATACGCCTGTCCTTTTTTCTATATAGGTAAGTACTATTAATAACTCTTGACATGTTGCGGTGGGTTTATTTTCGCAGTGACCTCTTCAGACAAAATGATACCGTGAATATGATTTCTGTCAATCTACTGTACAACAGAATTGTTCCAGGCTCTACCTTCAAACACCGCGAAAACCTTGATTTTCCCTACTACCGAGAAATAGAATAATTGCGCGAAAGAAGATATAGTAGTATTATTCGAAAGTACTCAAATCTTCAAATATGTAAAACAATAATTGGCAAGACCAGTATGCCTGTGCACTCATGTGAAATAACGAGTCACCTAAAGCAGGAAAAATGAAACAACGAAGTATCATATTTTTTCTTGGAGCATAAAAAAACACAGAAACATCCATTAGCATCCACTCTTCCAGTTAGAATTCAATCCAACTACCTCGACTAAAATGCCCAGCAGTTAAACGGGCCTTAATGCGATTCCAAACAATTAGAAACAACATAATGGGACAATAGTGGATGTATAATAGGTTCTAATGCTATAATAGTCTCCACTTACATGCCTTCTTATCACCCGTAACTGTTTAATCCTTGGAAACAAGTATTTTATGACCTTTTAGAGAGTCGGTTTATCTGTAGCTGAGGTAATCAAGACTCTTGTAAGCTAGCCGCTTACTGAAATGGCCCCAAGCTGATCTGATTGTCAATAGAAGTGCAAGTACTGGAGCGCAGTTCAGTGGCTTGATGATGCCGATGTTGGTAAAACGCTTCTGGATCTTCAATATCTACAAAATGTAATTGGACGCTGCTGTGTTGCCCAATGCGAGTCACGTACAAACTAGAACTTTTTAACTACTGAAGAGTGACGGTAGCTGTCCGAATGGCCCTGCAGACGCTTGCATTGTCAGCACAACTTGAAAAGACTGTCTGGAAGTTATGACCGATGAAAATGGGAACTGTTTTCTTTTTTTCATTCATGTTTTGGATCTTCAATATTATATAAATATAATTGGACACTGCTATGTTATCTAATGGAAGTCACATAGTATCTAGTTTCAGCTACTGAAGAAATACGGCATCAGTTTGATTAGTCCTGTAGACGCTTGCATTTTCGGCACAACTTGAAATGTGTGTCTGATAGTTATGACCGATGAGATTGTATCTATGAATGTAATTGGATACTGATGTGTAATTTGATACCAGTCACGTACATGTACATTCTAGACGTCGACATTTTCAACTGCTTAAGAAGTACAGTATCAGTTTGGATAGTCATTTAGACTCATCTAGACTGTTTTGTCCGTGATCTTCGATATTTGTGAATGTAATTGGAAGCTGTTGTGTTACGTAATGTCAGTCACGTACGTTCGAAGCATTTTAACTACTGAAGAAGTATAGTATTAGGTTCAATGGTACTTAAGACTTATGTATTTATTTCTGTTTTCTTTATACAGGGTAGTCGCGCTAAGTGCTAAACACCCTGCTTTACAGGCGTGCCCTGTACAGGATAACATAAACGGACTCAGTAACATAAACAAGGAAATAACATAAACTAATGAACAAAAAGTAACCAAAATAACAATACATGTACATACACAACCGAGCGTGAAATCCAAATCCTATACCGTAAATCAAGTCGACGTGCCAGGCCGTGTCTGGAGGTCAGAGGTCTGCAGTGATGTTTAAGTAGCTTTTTGAAAGTAAGGCCCGACGTGGCCTCTCTAATTGTAGTCGGCAATCCTAAACAGATAAGTTTGTGTCTGATCGATGAAGGGGTTTCAGTCATATCGCTTATATCAGTTGGGATTGGAACTTCACCGAAGCGTCAGCCACTAAATTACAATATAATCAACATTGTTAAATAAATGGTCCTCATACAGAGCCAGGAATATCTATGTAAGTGGCGCCCACCTTGCGGGCACTGCACGCATCTGCAGTTTTGAAAGATTGTGTTTGCCTTGCAGAAAGCCGTAACTTTTATCAAATTTGAATTTGATTATATCTTTGATTAATAAGCCGCATGTAGCCAATACTGCAACAGGCAATTCAGGTTATTTGATGAAAACACAACTACCCATTAACCTATTCATTAAGACAACCCCTTAGGAGGCCTCTCAAATTAATAAAGTATCAAACTCGAGAAGTCTTGAGAGTAATGTTAAAGCTAATACCTTCCCGTAGCGAACACGACAGCCGGTTCCCACCGAGTGATCACGTTGGAATCCACTGGAGCATACACATCCAATTAAGCATGAGACAGGGAATATGTTTACACCGCTGGGAGACTAGCATATCTTCTGCTCAGCACCTGTAAGTAAAGTTACTGTAATCTTAAGTCTACACCTACTAATCATCCACGCTTGGCGTAAGTGCAATATCAATATTCACCCATTCGTAATAAAAAGGCACCCTCTACGGAATGTAATCAAAGACATTGTCGTTTGTCACGGCATTCACGTCTTGAGGAGAGACCAAAGAACTCACCAGAGCGCATGTGTTGCCTTGTGTGCAGCGATATATGATTCTTACATCCCTGGTTTATGGTCTCTGCAAAGAGAGGTTTATGAGTATTCTTAGTCTGATGATTTATATGTTTCCGTTACCCTAGAGTGTGAGTTTTACACTAATGCAAAGTAAAGGTAACATGTTATACATGAACTACATATCTTTCATAAATAGTGTGAATGTGTCAATGTAGAAAGTATCGCTAGGAAGAAAACAGTTCAATGAACCTGTAGTATAACCTTTTAACGTCATAGTTGCAGCTGTTTTGAAAATTAGATATGTATACATTGTTCAGAAGGAAGTCCTTAGATATTGGATACATGTTTGGATTCCTGGTTGTTTTGGAGCATCATTTTACGAAACCTTTGGATTTCACCTTTCTCTTACTCGCCCTTGCTTTGACTACTAGCTACCCTTGCTTGAAGGCAACTTTGCTAGGAGACCATCTCCGGGTTTTCCCTAATCACCACCTAGATAAAAGGAGTGGAAAGAGAATTACAAGCTACCGTAAGATTCTCTTGAATCCTTTGCGGCCAAACTTCAAACAAACAAAGCAAACCGTACCGCTCTTACGCACTGAACATTCATCAATGTTCTTCTCAATTCCACATTACAAAGAGAAGCAACCTACATGAGATCAGCAAGGTTATTCATGCCCTGGGGTTAAAGGTACATAATAACATGATATAGTACCGACGCTTCTGCCTCCAAAAGGATGAGCCGTTAGGAATTACACACTACTATGCTTTCTGCGTTTGTATAGCTAACGTGGAATACGTGGCATGAAAAAATTAAAGAATATTGTGCAGTTAAGGTCAATAAACTCTACCGAGGGAAGTCAGTACCAGGCCTGAAAACTTTAATCATCCAGCATGGCGAGTGATACGTCAAAGTCACGTGAGCGAAAACAATATATGTGTAATCAGACCTTTTTAGCGAGGGCAGCTTATAGAAAATAATCTGATGCAATTGCATTTCCTCTTTTTTCAACTTGACTCCCACAATAAGCTACGAAAGACACTCTTGTAATTTCCGCTTACACTTCAAAACAGCGCTCACGTTGTCAACAGAAATACATTTTTCAACTTATCCAAACAAGTGAAAATTCACTTCTTATATTAGCCCGTCCTTTAGATAGATATGATATTCATCAAATGAAGCCTTTAGGCACTTACTTCGTCGGTGTAATACCATTTTATTAGAATTTGGCTTAGTTTCTAAGATTTGCATACTTAGTCTACCCGGTCATATTGTATAGGATTTGAGTGGCGCCAGTGTAGTTTGTGGTGCTCATAGTATGGCTGACAGGTCAATTTCACGAACTTGACTTCATCAACACGTTGTGGGAATTCAATGAATAATCCAATTATTTCCCGTCCTGAAATATTGAATAGGTTCCTAAGAATGTCAAGCTTATAGTCCGATATTATTGGACGTAAAGACGTCATTCGCCTCATCATGCTTGTCAATATGTCTTTGTGAACCTGCACTCTCACGGTTAACCGGTTGCAGTCAGGATCTGATGAAAGAGAACGTCGATCTCAAATGAGGTTATCACAAAAGGTTCTAAGGATATGTCACACGGCTAGCGTAAAGTCAATGGCACTGTTGCAGTTGGTTTAAGAATGCATTAATAAAATTGCCGGATACGTTTGAAATACCAATGGCAAGTCTCCAACGGCAGTTGTCTGGCGGACGAGAGCAGCGCCAAGCGGGCTGGCGTTATCAAGGCGGACTTCGAGTGTAAGACTCATCCGGCAGCTCGCTGCAAGCATCCCAACCAGAACCAGCACATCTCCCTCGAATTGGTGCCGCTGTAGAAGACGGATGCCCAAAGTGTGTGGGTCTCAGATTCGCAACCTGTCATCCACCCTAAACAAATCCACGCGAAGGCTACCGTGTCAACCCTCCTCACTAAGTTGTAGGAGCTGACACGGTCATCATACTCGAATATCTGTATCTGTACTCTGTATGATATGAATACGAATACAGTTTACGAGTGATTTACCATACTATACATACACATACCAATGACAAAGGGCATATGCTGGCATAGAAATGTAAAATGCGTTAGTGTGACCCTCTTACGGTTTGAGAGCAGTGTTTATTTTCTACCGAAAGGCACATTTTTCTTAATTTGATATATCCTTTTTTTATTTGCACGCAGAAAACGTGCTAGAGGTAGAAAAGAAGCTGTATGGCCCCAACTAACTTGATAGTACATAGTTGACAAATTCAATAACACTAATAATAAATTATAGCAATAAGGAGTTATCAAATGATAATTGATGGAATATAGAATTACATATTAACTGATATGATGACCAAGTTTATAATTCATTGCATCTAGATATCTGAAAAATTTCTGCATTGTGTATGCAGATGTCCTTCATTCATCTGACAGTGTTTCAATGCGTTTCCGGCCCTCCCGTTCCATTACTGTATTAACGGTACATTAGCAGAGCCGTAGAGAGAATCACAAATGTGGTGATACTGATGCTACACGTCTTTAATGGAAACCAATAACACTCCATCTTTGTAGAGGGGAAGGGTAGATACAGGGCAATGTCAGGGCATGCATATGTTCGGCGTCAAACGACACACCGTCAAGTAGAACCAATCAGATCTCAGGGCAAGTTTACATGTTTGACATATCAGAGTTGACTCACCGGATAGTGCACTGTTGTGCTAAAACTAAAGCCGGTATCTCACTGTACCTCGTAGATCGCCGCCAAGTTGTTGCCTAAAATTGCAAACCTTTTTTTGAAAATCCAAAGAAGATGGCAACCGGCAAAATGGTGCAAGTGGGCACAAAATGGCAACCACAGTAAATCTCACTTCGGTAAATTTTCATCATTAATATTTTCTTAAAAAGTCAATGGCAACACTGCGATTTCAATCAAAGTTGTCTCGTATTTGATTTGGAGCCAAAACTGAGAATGTGACATCCCGGGCGCGGCCATTTTGTTTCGTAGAAGTCACCCTTTTATTCCGAGCGTCTAATGATTTTCATAACAATTATGAGGCAATTTCGTTTGGAATAGCGCACTAAGTTGTGAAACCACCCCTTACATCTCTTGCAAAGCTGCCACAAATCCCTGGGATCTTTAAACTGTCTCCAGGGACACAGGCTAACCTTTCCGATTCACAATCGATGACCCACATGGTCGCTGTCTATAACTCAACCCCAAAATCAATACACATCACGTCCTGGGTCTGCAAAAATGATTGGGTGACACTGATGAATAGAAAGACACAGAAGTTCAGATTGAAGCAAACTATTCTTGGCACAAGGCTAAGGGTGGTGCGAAAGCAATGATTGCAGCAGAACCCGATTGTACAATGAAGAACGAGCAGTGAGGAAGGAATAGAAATTGGATACTGCAGCTAGCTGCCGAACTGTTGCCATAAAGTTTGATGTATAGCTTGCAGATCCATAACCGTTTCTCAAAGGTTTACTTGATTACAAGTCCAATTTCGGAGGTGCACCGTTTTAACGCTATTATGGACCATTTAGTTAAAAGGTTTCTGCCTAGAAAAAGGTTTTGCCTTTAAGCGGGGAAGAATTGTAAAGTTTCTCGACCTCAATTCCATCAACATATTTTATATGTTTTGCCTATAGAGCTAGAGGTATACTTCCGTTGTTAAATTGATTTTTGCTTTATCTCGGCGCAACAGACTGGATATGCCAAAAGCGACATATAAGTTTTACACCGCTTAAGGGCTAAGACACGGATAGTGGAAATGAACGGTAACTTTCTTGGACACGATGTCAACATTGAAAGATGTTGTAGAAAACAAGCAATTTCTGAAGTCCAGGCCATAAAGTAACGACATACCTTGTAGTAGTCAGGGTGTAAGTTACGGAGAACATACAAGTACATCTCCAAAACTGATTTATTGTTCACATTGTATCTATCATTCTATGTTCCTAGCCATTTCACATGGTCTCAGTCACAAATTAGGAACAGATCTACAATAAAATTTAATTGTATCATTCTTCTTTTGAGAGCGTGTCAACACGCAGCTTTCCTGCATCAATTCAACAGAAATACGAAGTTTATCAATGTAGCTACATATATTTGATATCAATAAAATATTCATTTACATATTGGTCATATAAAGCATCAGAACGCATTTATCGCCATTTTTGCAGTATGCTTCACCGTGTTGCTGCCGGACCAATACCTCGTCTTTAATTTTGTTAATCTGTCAGTTGAGACTATATCTTATGAGACAACATGCCACCTTCATCTCCCTACCAGGCGATTTACCGTCATTATGCATTAGAACACCTTTATCGTCCTTTCTACCTCGGCTCGTTGCTGTCCAGCCAGCATCTTAGATTTGATCTTGTTAATCACCCAGTTGAGACCCTATCCTATGAGACAACATGCCACCCTCATCTACTGATTTACTATCATTATGCATTAAAGCACCTTTATCGCCATTTTTTGCGTTGTGCCTTAGCGTGTGGCTTCCATGCAGAGCACAAGCAGCTCATGTCTGATATTGATAATCAGTGAGTCAGTTGAGACTCTATCCTGTAGACACGTATTAGACAACATGCCGTCCTCATCTACCAATCAGTTGACTTACCATCATTATGCATTAGAACACCTTTATCGCCATTTTTTCAGTCTGCCTCAGCATTTTGGTGTCCAGGCAGCATCTTAGATTTGAACTTGTTAATCACCCAGTTGAGAGCATATTCTATGAGACAACATGCCACCCTCATCTCTCAATCAGTTGATTTATCATCATTATGCACTAGAACACCTTTATCGCCATTTTTTGCAGCCTGCCTCAGCGCGTTACTGCCAGTTAATGACTCAGTTGAAACTTTCTCCTAAGAGACAACAAGCCGCTCTCATATCCCATATCCACTGATTACCCAATCCAACTGACACCTGGGTTCTATCAAGCTATCAGACTATCAGCCTTCAGAGAAAGGAGAACCTTCACCGACTCAAAGAAAAAAAGAAACTTTAAGGAAAGCTAGAGGAACGTGGGCGGAAATAAATTAGAAGAAATATCCCCGGCTTGTTGGAATTCTACATTTTGTTAGATATGAAGACAATCCAGTGCCTGAGTTTGTATCGATATTAATTGATACTTAAGTCACATATTAAGTATTTACACAAAACGCAATCATACAGTTTCAATCATAGCATCTCACTAGCGTTAGTGATTTGGTGAAAGAAGAGTTACTTCACCATTTATATTCTATGCAAACACTATGGCCTACCTACTTCATTTAGAAGATAATTCTTTTGACATCTTTGATAAAGAATCAGAGTGTAAGTCTTTAAAATTATAATTTTTCAATTAATTCCTGTCAGGAGATCACTATAAAGCCATGGCAACCGTGCCCTTTTATTGCTCAGTGCAATGCCATTGCTACATCAAGGGGGATTGTCCTTGAAAACACCACGGCGATTTTGCATGCAGGGCGGGTTTCAGTGGTCATGCCAGCTGGATGTAAAGAACATTTCTTAGCGGTTACTGCTTCCCGTTGGCAGGCTTCCCCTTCAACCGTCACGGCTTGCTGTCAACATCCCTGCGGAGAGAGGTATTAGCCCGTCAGTTCACACTTATCCTCCTCAGCGTGCATAATTCATGGTACAGAGCAGGCTAGCGCGCATAAATGCATTCCAAGGATGTTTACACAAGAGAAATGTAACGTGTTATGCGTTTATGAGGCTATAGATTCTTTCTAAGGCTTTGCTGTTGCTTAATGTCTTTGTTGCATGCATCAGATATTTCAACCTCATCGGATTAACCTAGCATTTATCGATTAACACTTATATTGGGTAGTGGGATTTATCTAATTCTGATTGATAATATATTTGTTTGCAATCGAAAATACACTTCAATTATGGTTCTTTTAATCTATACCACTGGTACCACTTGTATCTGACATAGAAAAATGGTTTTGTGCTTAGTTGTAGTTTCAGTAGATATCCATATTTGGGCGTACGGTCGTATTGGTATTCCAGACATCCGATAGCCTAGGTAATATATCAATGACATTTCAGCTCGTCGTATCTATTGCAATAACAGTATTTCAAAAAAACAATACCGAAAGCTAGGGGTGGTATGCCAACCAGTTAGAATCTTATTGACCGATGTAAGCTGCAGACATATGTTTGGCATCATCCTGATATCACCCTTCTCTTGATAGCTATCGACAGCCTTGCTCTAAGTGGCGCGCTGCACTTTGCATAGTACGTTTTCTGCAAGCTAATAGCTTTGATACAGATACTGTTAATATCGGAATAAAAGATCAAGTCTTGCTGCGTCCTACGGTTTTGGTATTGCAGGGTCATCGAGAATTATTCCTTTGTCTAGTTGATTTTATCTACTGTATATCATTTTGTTCAATTAACAATACAACACTGTTGCTAAACCTATTGAGCAATTGGACAATACTCATCAACTTATGATTATCTATGATTCTGTTGTAATGAAATATAAACATGCTACATCTTTCTAAGTCCAATTTTTTTATAATAATGCTTCCTTTTTTTTATTACTCAGCGCTGCACCTCCCCCCATATCTTATTAATTCACTCTTATTGGACATTATTTTCAACTTTATTTCCCATAATGGAATATTTGTTTGGTTTATTTAAATTGTTCTTTGGTTTCAACTGGATTTGTATGTTGCTCTTGTAATCATTCGTTTACTTCTGTTGCTATTGTTGCTATTTTGTTATTTTAGGAGCTTCTTGTCAAAGACTCGCTAATTCACCTCCACCTAGTTCCATCCCCATCTTGAGACTCGTTAATTAAGGAATGTGAATACGACAAAATGAATCATGCTGTCTTTTAATGAGCAGCGCGTTATGTGTTCATGGTGTGTATAGGATTCCGAAGAAAAATTTCCAGTCTTGTTGCAAGTGAAAAACAGTGTATTCCACTGTAAGTGCTGGCTCAGGTGCCTATCAGTCGGTTCCTCTAGGGCCTTTGAGGGTAATGCTCTTATAAGGTGGCCATTCTCTGCCTGTCCTGAATCACCGTGCCACGTACAACCACTTTACTGTAAGTACGCCCATAGGCAGGCTCAATCTGAGCTTCTTTTAAAGCTAGTCCCACCGTCATTGAATCTTAACCTAAAGATGTCATGAAGACAACTCACGGTATTCAAGGGATGAACTCTTGTTCTAGGTGTTGTGTGGTGTGTTATCTTGGATGGCCCAGCTCTTGGTAAGGCATTGGCAATGGCTTGAAAAAGGCAGTATGGCATACTCGAAATAAAACAGTGGTTCCCGAGAGTTCTGAAAAAGGATTTGTTTTAACAATGATGGGTTGTATCTGTCATCATTTAGACAATTATCTGTCATATTATGTTAACGGGACACAATTCTGATTCCAATCTAAATCTTACTTATATTCGTTTTCAAACAAGATGTACTATTTGAAGTGCTTGTCTTGTCCATGTGTCTCTGCATATGAGAGACGTGTATTCTCTCTCTCTGTCTAATGTATTTCGTACATTTGGACTAGAGTGTTCGCTATCTTCGGGGTTGGTATCCTGCAATTTTGTATGATTTATTGATTTATTGAACATTTTCTTCTCGTTCTTGTCTAGCTGATTCTGCATAAGTTTCGCAACCTTGGGGCTGTCTTTTGTGGGTGTTTCTGTAGTGCTGCAACACTTTGTCATCGAGACTGTAGATCTCTACTTACCAGATCTTGCTGTTCCAATTAAGTGGCCGTAATCTGATATATTGCCTACTGAGTGCTGCATCTCTGATGGTACATGCTAACAAATTTTTATCATTACGTCATGGCTGCTAATGCATCAGTAACTGTTAGCCATAAAGTATGCACAGTGTTGTTTTTTAACCTCAACAGTATTCTTGTGTCTTAATGCTATTTGTTTTATGAATTACAATAATAGTAAGATAAGTATCCGTTGGTCTTTTGAGTACTTGCTCAAGGAAAGGTCTTGCATAATATTGGAGACGACAGTCGTTGCGGCGCCGCGTATATGGTCTTCTGTGAGATGAAGTTTCAGCGTTACTTTGTCATCCGCCTTGATTTATCAAACCCATAGTTGCTGCATTCTGCATATGGTCGCCTGTGAACTCAAGTATCAACGTTACTTTGTCATCCGACTTGTTTTATGAATCCTATATATATATATATATATATATATATATATATATAGCGCATACATACATCTTTGGTGCACAGCACAGGTGCATCAATGTATTGCAAGATACCGTTAGATGCAAAACGGATAAATATCTTATCGAGGATGCAGCTTGTCTGGAGTCTAACAATAGTAGATAATATATTATACGAGAGTCCCCTTTTTATGTAACTACATCGGACGCGTCCGCTTTGCATCTGAACAGCACATCACGAATCTAGATCGTATACAAAATAGTACAGGTACAATAGTGGAAAATATATTGGTCGACAGTCCCCTTTCACCGTTACTACATAGGACGCATACTCCTTGCATCGATCTTAACAGCACATCGTTTATCTAGATCGTACACAGCAGGATAGGTTAACGTTACCATCACGACTGGCAACCGCTGCGTCAATAGAGAATCTGCCTGCATTATTGGATTTTCGGAGGAGCTTCTAAAGATGTATTCAAGGGACGTTTTGCTATGGGGTGAATATTCCGTATACAATTGACGTTTGCAATCGGCTTACGCCGTTCCTTAATCTTATCTTATAGGATCATAGGTCTCCTATGCCTACAGGCACATTGGGAAGCAAGTTTCCATCTAGTTCTGTCCACTGCCACATCCTTAACTTCTTTCAAAGGGATGCAGGCTCTTTTCAAGTCCTCTAGGAAGTTCCTGTGCCAGCTATTCTTTGGTTTACATTTTTTCCTTCTGCCGCTTAGCGGTACCGAAGGGTTTGCAGTTAAACATCCTATCGAGGCTGCAGCTTGACGAGAGTGTAACAATAGTGGAAAATATATATGGCGACAGTACCTTTTTATCGTTCTATCGGACACGACCGCCTCTCATGTCAACAGGGCATTATCAATCTATACATCCAGATACATGACAACAGTGTAAACCATATTTGGCGACAGTTCCATGTGATTTTTACCACATCTGACACGTCCACCTTGCATCTCATCAGCACATGATCATGAATCTATAGATAGTAGACAACATGATAGGTGCAATAGTGGAAACTAGATTGGGCGACAGTTCCTTTCGTCGTTACTACATCGGTTACGTCCACCTTGCATGTCATTAGCACACTATGAATCTATAGATAGTATACAACACAATAGGTGCAATAGTGGAAATACATCGGGTGACAGTTCCATTTCATCTTTACTACATCGGCCACGTCTGGCTTGCATCTTAACAGTGCATCATGAATCTATTGGTCTTACACAGCATGATAGGTGCAATATATTGGATAACATATTAGGAGACAGTCCCTTTCATCGTTACTGCATCGAATACGTCCGCCTTGCATCTCATCAGCCCATCATGAATCTATTGATCATACAAAGCAAGATAGGTGCAATAGTTCATGGAAAATGTATTCCATCACTACTACATTGGACACGTGCTGCCATTCCATCGTTCATGTACTAAGTCATTTGAATGGAAGAAACTATTCTGATTGTCCTTGAAGTAAGTAGATGTCTTTTAGATGTCCAACCAGAACTGGCCGTTACAGCTATTTCATCGTTCGTGTACAGAGTAATTTGAATGGGAAGAAAATATATGGGTTGTCCTTGAAGTAAGCTGCTGTCTTTTTTTACATATAGATATGTCCAACCAAAACTTGCCGTTACAGTCACTTTATCGTTCTCGTACAAAGTAATTTGAATGGGAAGAAAATATATGGCTTGTCCTTGAAATGAAACAGGTGCGTGATTGCATAGTCTTCATTACATCTCATTTCGATTTACAAGTTTTATAAAGCCGAGCGGCCAACGGGACGCGTTTGCGACTGAACACTTTATCACACAAAAAACAATACGGGCTGCTTCATGAAGCTACCAGATGTCTGCTTGCTCAACGTGTAATCCAACACCCTTTGGGGTACTGGGTATTGGGTTTCTCGCACCTTTATCTAGTATGATGGGGTATTAGGGATGCCATCATCCACAACTATCATCTTGACGTCCGTATGTACGTTATGGCTCTTGACGAGTGCTGCAAATCCGACCATTCATCATATAAATGATCTGTTTGGATAGTTGAGCAGGTAGGCCTTGAACCAACACAAATGGATTACTTCTCTGCGTAGGCGGTGTTGTGGAATTCTAGATAAAAAGGCTTGAACAAACTTTGTAGATCCCTTATCATCACTATTATGTGCTAACGTTGGGTAACATAAATTCGGGATTTTTCCGATAATGGTTGACTGAAATCAATCTAGCAGAACAATAAACCATCCTTTTTTTCTATCATTCTGTCAGTATCATGTACTATCTTTGCACTAATCATATATATGGTAGATTTTCTCTCTAGTCGTGCTGACACCATAATATTTAAACTTGAAACTACCGTCCGCCGCACGCACAATGACGGTGCTGTCGGACAGGGGGGCACATTAATTCGGGAGAGAAGATTCGTCTTGAATATCTTACCGCTAATTACATTTTATACAGCAGCTATTCGTTCCATCCTTGGCTTGAGGAGAGTGCTATGGATATAGACGTGTCCAAGTAAAAAAAATACACGAAAAAACGGCCGTACCGCACGCATCAGGCCTTCGGGAACAACCCGTGTGTTGAGTCGGTAGAACGTCACTCAAAGTTCACCCCCACCGTCATGGAAATTTGTACATTATTCATCGGGGCGTTAGCTGGATGCCGTAGAAATGGTAATACTACTGTGTCCATGTGTTTCTGCTTGTGCTAAGAGCAAACTTTGAGGAAAATATCGCCATCAGTCCACTATCACACACAACATTTAGACAAAAAAGTGTTCCTCGCAAACGTTTGTCGTCTGCCGAATAGCAGGATTCTGGGTAACGAATATGGCGGCGGGAAAATTCACCGTAGTGCCGTACGCGTAGCCATTGGTTGTAGCAACAAAGAGGCGTTTTTATGATTAATCACACTTAGAGTCCAGTTGTAGGTTAGCAAAAGAGATTCTAATAAGTTGTATTGTAAATAATTGTGTTTAGCAGGAAGCGGATGTGACATTTGTCTTATAAACCAGCGAACAACTATGTACATGTAATTCTCCCACGAAGCCCTCAGACTGTGACAATAAGGGACGGAGAGTTTTTGACGTAGCCAAGTTCTAATGCATGGTTATCGAAGCTTTTCAGACAGTGTTCTGAATGCGTTAGTCTGTCAAGTTTGCATTTCTAGCGGTATTACTGATGTTGCATCTAGCACATATCCCTAAACACCCCGTTTTCGAAAAATCCCGAATTTAAGTACCCCGCGAATTTATGTTACCCAACGTTATATCGCTATGTAATTTATTGTTTTTCATTTTCTGACAAATAAGTGTGGATGAAATACACATAAAAGAACACACACACAGATTTGTGTAATTCCAAGAGGAAAATGTAGTGCTTAGGGTTACATGTACCCTCTTCAGACACCCTGTACTTGTGGTGTTCGACTATATAATGTAGCATGTGGCGGGACCGACCTGTAGGGGCTGCTCACCATATGTAATGATGTCTCTGAGTAAGAATGAACGGAGCAGTCGTTTTGTAGGCTAGACCACGTAAAGGTAAATACTATGTACTTGCTTGCATATTTTACCTTATTATCTTCGCCGAGGAACTCGGAGTAGATTATGTTTTCGGTTGAGCCGGCTGTTGTGTCGGTCTGTATGTATGTCAAGAGCATAACTCGGGAAACCTTTGATGGATCTTCATGATATTTGGTAGGTGTGTAGTGGTTGTGCAAAGGAAGGTCAAGTTCAAAAATCGTTCACCTGGCGTTTTCCAACAATACTGCAGCGGACTTTTAATATTTCTGTGCTTGTATGTAGGCAAAAAAAGTGACGGAAACGTTGATGGATCTCAATGATTTTTGGTAGTTTGGAAGAAATTGTGGGAACGGAGGTCAAGTTTAAAAATGATTTATTTGGCGCTTTCCTACAGAACTGCAGCAGGCTTTGTGTGTGTGAGAGTTTGTATGTCGCCAACATAACTCGAGGAGCTATTGGCGGTTGTGCATGATATTTCGTGGATAGGTAGTGATGTCAAAGAGGAAGGTCAAGTTCGATAATGGGCCTCCTAGCGGGTATTTGAGGTACTGCAGCGGAGCTTCAACGTTTGAGGCCAAATTTTCTGGAGGCGTCAGGTTCATGATTTTTTGGTAGTATATAGCTTCTGGGACGGCAAGTGAGTGATGGGAATTAAGGCCCCCTAGATGCTCGTTTGGAACTGCAGTTGGCGTTTTTGTTAATACATTTGGAGACGATTAACTCCAGCAGGGATTGACGGATTATCATAATTTATGGCATGTGGATAGTTTCGGTGATGCTTTACATAACTGGATACCTGTCATGCAAATAAGACGATAATTTGCATAATAAATGAGGAAAGTTTATAAATTCGCCGCAAGCTTGTAGTCAAATTTCATACAAGTGCTATGGTAATGATTTTTAAGTGGTGTACAGCTCTTGGGGCAGGGAGTAAGTGATGTAAGTTTAGACCCCCTAGTGGCTTGCTTAGAACTGCAGTGGGATTTTTTCATGTTACCGTTGGAGGCGAATAACTCGGGTAGGGTTTGATGAATTTGCATTGTTTTGGACAGGTAGGTTATTGAGGTAATGATTAACAAATAAAGACGTATGATATTGTAATCAGGGTCTAATTAAGTGGTGAAATAGGCTTGTTTATAATTACATTTTTAAGTACCTTTTGTCGACCTATATCTAAGGACAACACCTGCTTGTCAGCAGGCCTGTGCAAATTAGATTGATGCTCTCTGGTGACCTCAAAAACCACTGGCTAAACTTCACTCCCGCTGGGACGGAGCTTATATCAACAAACACAGGAAAGGTCTGGCCCTGTGCGGGACAAGTCAAAGCGATGAATATTAAGGAAATGTGCAAGCAACAGGCACTACAGAAGGCATTATACTAAGCTTTATGTGGTTTGTAAAATGCAGTTGTATATACCACACTGGATGTGGACCACAGTCCTTCGTAGATCAGAGTAAGAAAAGGTTCTTGCGCAGATAGTGACATGAACATCCTCAAAATCAGGATAATCTTTCAAACAGTGGTGTACAGCTGACTGAACTCCCCTCCAGGGTGTTTCACATTTAAGACAGAGACACGAAAGAACAGTAACAGGTCTCACAAATCTAACACCCTCCAAAAAAAAGCGAAACAGGAGGCTTTAGAGAGATATTGTCAGTAGCAGTAGGGGCAAGAGTCGTGGTCACTGCCAATGTTAACATATTAGAGGCGCATTCGCAACAGTAGTAGGTATTGACAGCACATGTCATGATGTCCACACCTTCCTCGTAAAATTCGACAGTGAAAGCAAATACAAGAAAGATTTACCCAAATGAAACCCATCAAAAGACAATGTTCAATAAGTTCTCATTTACGGCAAGCGGACGATCCAAGCACGACGAGAACAGTACCCTCATTATGATATTATGATATTATGATATTATGATATTATGATATTATGATATTATGATATTATGATATTATGATATTATGATATTATGATATTATGATATTATGATATTATGATATTATGATATTATGATATTATGATATTATGATATTATGATATTATGATATTATGATATTATGATATTATGATATTATGATATTATGATATTATGATATTATGATATTATGATATTATGATATTATGATATTATGATATTATGATATTATGATATTATGATATTATGATATTATGATATTATGATATTATGATATTATGATATTATGATATTATGATGTTATGATGTTATGATATTATGATATTATGACATTATGACATTATGATATTATCATATTATGATATTTATGAATTTCAGAAATTTCATGAATTTCATGAATTTCATTGTACCAAAACTGCACCACTGCTAAGTGCGGAAAAGTCACATGTACTATGTCTTTCAAAATGTGTATGATATGGAATCAAGATTTATTCTATTGACTGTACCATTTCATCATCAGTTTCAACTTACAACACTGCAATATCGAACCTTTGTGGCCCATATAATATCACCATACCTGTACCACCAAATGATTTTTAACCCCATCTAGACTGGACTCATTCGCCCCATCATAACTTCCAAATGGTATGGTGCATGATCAAATTTGCAGGGGGTGATAAGCACGTAAATATCAATCACTCTCCATAATAAGTCTTGATTATTTGGCGAAGATAATGTGTTCGTGGAACTCTAGTTTCTTCTTAACCTTGTCCTGCTGGATGTCCAGGGCAAAAATTTACCCCCACTGCTGAAGGGCCCAGAAACCTTCGAAACAAAGGGTACTAGTAACGTAGTACTCATTTTTGCTTCAATCGAGCGAGTTCAAGCATGTGCACACCGACAATTGTCGGGCTCAGCAGGACCAGTCTGCCTTCATCATTAGTGTAGTTACCTTCAACAGTTTTTGGCACTCCGACCACGTTCCTAAACTCTGAGAATTAGAAGTCAGTCTGATGTGATTGTGTTTCACCCCAAGGGAACAGGGCTGGCTAATTGGCTCTTCTTCTGTATTCACCATTTGTCGCCTTCTTACTCATTACAGCGTGAAAGGCATTGGCTACATCAAGTAGTAATATCACCAGGACTATAGGGCATACTTTGGAAAGGGCATGGTAGTACGATCTATCAAAAAGAAAGGCGCTGTTGAAACAGGCCACCAAATTCCATCCAAATTTCTCCATGTTTACAGACAAAAAGAAAACTACTGTCCTCTTTACATCACAAAACCCAGAAAAAGTGGGATCATTCGTCTTCCACTGTCTCGGAATAAATAATGCAATAATTGATCCCGATTGCTTACCATCTCGGATATCTGTTCCACCTAGAAAGCAAAGTGGTCAATTAAGATAGAAGATATTTAATTTATGTACTAAACGATACACACTCATCCTGCTTGAAATGGTCTTGTTCAAGTTTTATATATCAGATAAAACATTGCCGTTGTATTTAGAGATTTGAAAACTCCCAAAATGAAGTTTGAACATCAAATCATAATAGTGAATTTAATCGCAGATTAGGCAAAGTGTAATATAAGGAAACTTACTAAGGATCTGAATAAGGCAATTTATATCTTTTTGATCAGGTTTAATTAACAAATTCCGAAAAAATCAATATAAATAACATTCATAAACCTTGTCTTACGTATAAATTCTCTCATAAACGTGCCATATATATATATAATTATATGTAACCTTCATATTTTTTATGAGACAGCGCATCCGCTTTATAGTTATAAAACCAATCCATCATATAATTTGGCATCTCCCGAAACGTAATTCTTGTACTTGCTTGGTACAGACCCTGTCACTCCAGAGATACCATGTAAGATCGATGTTTTTCGTTATTAGCTTTTATGACCCAATAATGTCAGGAAGGTGTCGTCTTTAGTTAAATCCCAAATGAGAACAAACCATTTCCTGATTGAAAGCTTTCCCACGGGCGTGAAAAGTGCAAATAAATGTCAATCAAATGCAATTTGCATGATATGCTTGCGTGTTTGCCTTGACCCGATGACCTAATATATCATATCTATATAGATGATATACAGCTAATACCTTTGGTTGCAAGGTATTATGTGGGTAATGCCTTCGGTTGCAAGGTATTATGTGGGTAATTTGACCTGTTTTTTAAAGGTTGGGAGCCCAGGGCTTAGTTGACAATGCACAAATTTGTATGAAAAGATGCAGTCAATTCTACGGAGAGAGTCAGTTATATTCACCTTGAATATTCACCTTGAAGTTCAGCCAGTAGGTACCCTTTAGAGTAGTGAGGATGTGCGTAAGTTGGTGCTAGGAGTGGGCATGGTAGTTTCTTTTACGCTTCTCTCCTTCCTTCCTTCCTTCCTTCCTTCCTTCCTTCCTTCCTTCCTTCCTTCCTTCCTTCCTTCCTTCCTTCCTTCCTTCCTTCCTTCCTTCCTTCCTTCCTTCCTTCCTTCCTTCCTTCCTTCCTTCCTTCCTTCCTTCCTTCCTTCCCTTCTTCCTTCCTTCCTTCCTATGCGAAGAGATGTTATATTCTACTACTGCACTGATTTTCTTTACGTTCGGTCAACTTTTTTGTCAGATATTTCATTTTCCTTGCATCGTAAAAAGATATCAGTCACCATAAAAAAGTTACATCACAAAATGTGTACATGTAATAATATAATCTCTATTAACTTGCTAATTGCTGCTTCAGAATGGAATGATGCCAACAATCCTTGTTATGCCTTCTACATATTTCTTACAATGAGCAAGTTCTGAATTGAATTGAATTGGAAAAAGGACGCTATGGCCAAAATGGAGACATCACGCCGTAAGGAAAACAAATCATTGATAGACTAAACTCACATCTTCCATGGATATGATAGCCTGCTTGGCATACTGCTTGCATTACTGCTCACGGTAATTTCATCTTATTTTATATTTGTCACGCGCCTACGAACGGTTACGTTATCCATCCATAAAATATTTTGTATCAAAATGTTATACTAATATACCCATAGTATCACTGTTGTATTTTCTGTAAGTATCATACGTTTTTACACATCAGTAAGTTCATATTTGTCAAAGGGTCAAACATAGGAAAGATTAGATTACAGCTAAAAGCTTTCCAATTTGTTTCGCAGTTTTTGAGATAAAAAGGACACGGGGCGTTTTTAAATAGACAAGATATGAGAGTGTCCATAGATAAGCCTCTCTTGGCTGTCGTTAAAGGAAGATGTAGGATCGACACTCATGCTTGCTGATGTTTCCCATCATTTTATGAACCATAACATTCGGGAACAGTAGTAATGATTATAATAAGAAATTAAAGATCGCTTGCTTTCGTGAAATATCAAGAATTTAAGTGAGTTTATTGTTTCATTTATTATTGTGATTTTCTTGATATTTTTTTCCATGGGGGAAAAAAAATTGACCCAGGCCAAGACAACCTTCCCATCATGCCAGTCGCTGGTTAAACCATCTTCCTGCCACATCCTGGCACAATATTTTAACAACTACGAACACACACCAGCAGAAACTCACAAACCGAGAACAATACATCGGAGATAACGTTACACTGGGAATCCCACAAAAGCCTAAATGGCAAAGATAACGCGTTCATTGGTCACAGGAGATGCAAGAGATAGACGAAGAGGAGGCTTGAATTATTTATTCTAAAAGAACAAACTCGCTTTGTTCACTCAATACCCTTCAGGCATTTCTTGTCATCACTCTATCGAAGATCTATGCAACATTGCCGGGATCTCATTCCAAGGCATGAAAAGTGCCGTCGGAATTTGGAGGACTCTTTCCTTTTATCGCTCTAATGCATCAAATCATCCTCTGGGGCTGTCAGGTTGTTTTGTGGCCGTCTCATGTTTAATTCTGTGTGTCTTTTTGTGTAGATATCGAGAGAACGAGCTTTGCGAGGAACAGTAGAATCTGTGCATCCCCGGAACAGCGGCTGAACGCTACAGTGGTGATTCTACCAGTCGCACCCACATCCAGCACCTCTTCAAAAGACAGAGAAGACCACGTCCACAGCTTGATTCAAGCTCTGCTACCGGAGAGAACAATCTGTAGTAAGTACTACTTTCCTCAGTCTACATTCTCTCACAATACTGGGACTTGGGGGATATATTGGCTACAACATATAAACCCTTCGTTGAGGCTGTCATGGTTAATGTTATGATACTAAAGTAATACAAAACATAAGTAAGGTTAAGATGAGAAATTGCCTCGTAAAGATCCAATGGAAAAAGAAGGTAAGGTTATAATTTGGTGTTTTTATCATTAGTGTCTGGGCAATGTTATGTCGGCAACTGACACTGAATGAATACTAAATTTTATGATAGTAAAGTAATACAAATTATACGTATTACTAAGGTAATGCAAATGTGACATTATCTGGTAAAGAACCATGAAGAAAAATGCCAAAAAAGGTAAGGTCACAATTAGATGTTTTAATCATCGGTGTCTGGATAATGTTATGTCAGTGATACACACTAAATAGATATATCATTCTATGGTCTGACGTCAAGCCCTTATAGATCTATCCATCTGTCATCACCTAAAATTTATTAGATACATGCATCATAACCTACAGTTATTGCATATGGTGCGTTAACTACACGCATATGTATAGTTTACAATGTAGTTTCTGGAATATTCAGCTAGCAACGTATAAAGTTTTTTAGACGCGCACAAGGCTTAAGGTATATTCGTATGATATTAATATGTTTTAATAACCTAAAAAGCCTTAGTGAATTTAATTCATCAAAGGGATACTTTGCAGTAAGAAGGAATACGTGCATACAATTTGTTCAACTTGGTTCTTAAAAACTCAGTCTTCTGTGGCATCTCGTTGTCACAGAAACGTTCTAAAGACATAGTGACAATAGCTGCATAAAACATGGTATTAGACAATATCCATGTCTGGTTTTTGCGATGAGAGCAAAGACATAAACAAACGGTTGAAGCTCGCATTTTCTGCACGCACTCGAAAACATCATCGATTTCTACCGCGAAGTTAACGTGTCCATATAATGTCAATTAAGGCATCCTTAGAGTAAACAAGCACTCATTGTAACCGTCCAATGAGGAAAAGAGAAGGCGTGTCAATCAATTTAGGATGGTGTTTACACGTACTGCTTACCATCAATGAATGGGAGGTTTGAAGGTCATCGAGAATTGAGAATCCCGTTTCCTGTCTAAACAGACAAAAAAGATCTTGATTAGAAAAAAAAAGGCTGATAAGGAAACTTGTCAGTAATTACGGACGGTTCGACCATTCGGAGTGAACCTAGAGTCTGTTATTGACAACTAAGTGACAACATTGCTGCCCTAGATATGCAGATAAAACAACTCACTACTAAATATCATCTTCGTCTGTTCTGTAAGCATTGATAAAAGCAATGGTCAATCCGAAGTCTCTACAAAACCTTCAGTAAGCGGTCGATTATCATCTGTAATTGCATTGAGGTGTGTTGGTTTGATGTAGGACCGTGTCAGATACAAGTTTGTTTTAGCTGGATGTGTTCTCAAACCTTGAGAATGCAATGTATTTAAACTGTTGGATATTGTTTGTTATTGTGCATGTATTGTTATATGCACGAAAAGCATTTTTTTTGCGTTGAAAATCACAGTTAAATGCTGAAGGAACAACCATTGCACTAATGTACTAATTGACCACCTTCTGCTCTGCGCTCACATCAATACCACATAATACTCGGCTTATCGATGTTTCTCAGCCCATTCCTCACGTCCTCCCTCCGAAAATGAATTGCACTCTAGGAGCAGTTTGACAAACGTTAGCTGCAAATATCTAAGTGCGCATCGACAAATCACGCACCCATTCATATCCATTCGTGCTGAAATACCATACAGAATTCGACGTCCATTTGAAGCATAACTCAATTTCTCGTCCATTACCCTGGTTTGAATGCGCTCGTTACGAGAATTTCTGGGCCGGGTATGTATTGGCTAAGCCATTTGTTGGGCTTGATGAATGTTCTTTGTCGCCTAGATTGTCAGGCGCCAAGGTAATACGTCTTTTGGGTTCTACCGGTGCGGTATTACCTTCTGGCCGCGCAGAAATTGCACCAGTCAAGCAGAGTAGACAAAATAAATAAAGCTGCCGTTACACGTTTTAGGTTTATCAAGGAATATTACAGAATTCCGTCGTCGCGAATGCATAACTTGAATGAAAATTATTGTTGGTGACATTATACATATAGTAACTGTTACGACGCGTCCGCTGCTATATTGATTTTTAGAGTAATTTTGAAGAAAAGTGAAGAATTATTAGCATTGCTGGTTGATATGGTATATCATATCATAAATATATGAAGAAGAGTTCGAAGATCTAATGACTCGGTGAAATATTCAGAATTTCTCGCGTGTTCTTTTTAGTTATAAATCAATTGTGTAAATTAGGTTGTGCCTTACATTCCATGGGTCCATAGATTCACTATGAGAAGTACTTGACTAGCATATGGAAAATATACAACTGCTTAAACAAAACATTAAAAAAACACTCCCCCTTGAAGAGTTGCTTTAAATAGCCTCTTCCACTGACCCCATGACATAGAATGCCTGTCATGTCTGATAAGCAATTAGTTCTACGTGACCTTTGAACTCTACTTCCTGTCACTACCACACGTCTGACCATTGCATGCTGTGATTATGACACCTTTTTCCCACTGAGTTCCTGCCACTCTACTGACAGTTGCAAATACCTACGAACACACAAATACACATTCGAGCATCCAGACAGACCGAAACAAAATCTTCGTACACTGGCAGTTTTGACATCTCTGGTCGATGTTGTATGTCAGGCTAGGTTGTGTTTATGTTGCTAACGATAAAAGTTAAACATATACATTGAGATCTTTCTTTAAACCGTCTTGTTTCTTTTTGTACTAAAATCTACCACATATGTTGATGGGGTTAGAGAAAAGGTGTGTTTCACCTTAACTGAGGACTTCCATACCGGTCAGACGACATACAAATTATGATGTTATCAAGAATATATGTTCCCCTGTGACTACAGCAGTTTGGAATGGTAATCTTTTGATTCAATTTTTACACAGGCGTTGCTTTGAAAATGCAGTTCTGTTGTTCTGTTGCGTGATTCCAAAATCAACCTTACCATCTAAAAGTCAGTACAGAGAGTCGACATAGCTGGTAGCCCATCAAAACAACTTGAATCGACATACTACGAACAAAGTAACAATGGCTTTCTGTCCAAAGCCATGCCTTGATGTTTTATGGATTGACCCATGAGAGGCTGTGTGTCAGCACGGGTAGCACAGAGCCGATGCAGTCGGCTTATCCTAATACAAAATCTCTCCCTATCAATCGGAACAGAAAAGCTGTCGAGATTGAGGTCATATCGGTCAAGCCAAGATGCGTGTTCTGAGGATGAGCCGCAGCGTGGTAGTGATTCCGTTGCAATTGGAACATGTCAGAGAATCCTCTCCCTTCTTGTGGCCGTCTGGTTTTGATCATCGATCGTGTCGTCTATTCCCTAACGCAGGTCCGAGGTTATCTGAGGACATCTTTTTAAACAAAACACTTTTGCCACAGAACTTGCATTTGATCCCGCGCTTGGGGATGTTATCTGTGATACCAAGGAGGTGATACAAAATGGCCGACCAAGAAAAGAAACACAATAAGATTTGATTAACGTTACACATGTGTCAATTGGTTACTTCCTGTCACTCTACGGTAACCGTGACCAGCATATTGAAAATATAGGTACGAATACACAGACAGACAGAAAACAATACCTTCCTGTGAATTAGAAGCACCAGGTCCATTGACACTATTGCCTGGAATGCTAGTCATATCTAACAAACTTCTACAGTTCTACCACCTCTAAATTCTACTTCCAGTCACTCCCACCGTTACGGTGACACCATCTTCCAACTCACTTTACTCCACCCTACTAAATCAAAGTACTGCGAACACAAGAACACGTTTTGTGCTAAAGAAATGGGATGTAATGTAATGTTCCTGACTGTTACCTCAGTGTCTGTTTCTAAATGGCTAAAAAAAACATAAACTCAAATAGACGTTTTCTGATCAGAATTTATGACGATGACCTTCTGAGACCTTCTGCTCGTTAGTAATTCCTGCATCAGACACGATTTCTCTCTGGATAACATGTCTTTGTGAATAATTGCAGAATCTCAAGCCACAGGAGCACCAATTAACCAAGTTCGCTACGTAAATGACAGACACCGCTGTCTCAATATGTCTGAATTCTATGTCTGAATGACCAAGATGGATTTGACGCCGTCTAGTTGAGTTGCAGTCTTGTGAAGTTTGGGAGACATATTGTTCTGGTTGACCTTGTTGTTGAAGGTCACCGTACGTCACGCAAGCCTGTGATTGGTTGATGTGTACGTACGCGTTACTTTTCATCCAATCAACTTCAAATAACGAATTCTTTGGGACACATTGTTCTGGTTCACCTTGTTGATGAAGGCCACCGTACATCGAGCAAGCCTATGATTTGTTCCAGTGTACGTACGCATTATTTTTGATCCAATCATCTTCAAACATCGAGTTGAATTCTTACGGAGTTTGGGGGACATACTGTTCTGGTTCACCTTGTCGCTGTAGGTCGAGGTACATCAAGCAAGCCTGTGATTGGCTAATTTGTGCGTACGCAGTACTTTTGATCCAGTCAACTCCAAACAGCGAGTTGTATTTTTCCAGAGTTTTGGAACATTCTTTTGAAATTCACCTTCGTTGCTGAAGGTCACCATACATCAAGCAAGCCTGTGATTGGTTGGTGTATACGTACGCATTACTTTAGATCCAATCAACGTCAAACATAGAGTTGCACTCTTAAGGAGTTTACGGACATGCTGTTGTAATTCACCTTCGTTGCTGAAGGTCAGCATACATCACACAAGCCTGTGTTTGGTTAGTGTGTGCGTATGCATTACTTTTGATCCAATCAACGTCAAACATCTACACACAAACGTTTGAAGTAAAAAGGGTCAGAGCAAGGACAAATACCATACGGGCTTTTCAGAAACTTCAATAAAAGGAAACTCTTAGCAGAAAGTAACTTATCCTTTTAAAAGCTCTTTGCGTAAGTTACTAACACTTTTAAAGTGAACGAATGGAACAGGAAACTATCGGATTATAGGTTTTTGTAAGTATAACGTTTAGGTAGTCCCTATAGCCGTAGATAATGGAGTACCTGTAGATACGAAGGAGTGAATGCCCAATGAGGCAAGCGATGTGATTTCAGCATGTAGCATTTTACGTTGCTGACGGCTTCGATTTTATCGTACGCAACCATTACAGGACTGGCGCAAGAAGCACGGACTATCAGTAATCGCAATAAGGAGGAGACAATATGCGGTTCGTTATCGACAGACTGAGCGGCTATGTCTGGAGCCATTGACCTCAATCCGGAATGATTCTAATCTTCTTTAGTTTAGGCGAAGTTTATGCCAAGACGCACATGGGTAGGGCTATGAATAAAAGTAGTGGCATAACGACAACTTTTAAAGATCAGTATCACGATTGATAATACACACTATCTCTCTCTCTCTCTCTCTCTCTCTTTCTCTCTCTCTCTCTCTCTCTCTCTCTCTCTCTCTCTCTCTCTCTCTCTCTCTCTCTCTCTCTCTCTCTCTCTCTCTCTCTCTCTCTCTCTCTCTCTCTCTCTCTCTCTCTCTCTCTCTCTCTCTCTCTCTCTCTCTCTCTCTCTCTCACTTACGTTGAATATTCCAAAGTCTTTCTTTGTGACCGTACGTTGTAGTGCTTTATTTCATTCATCAGACAGTCATTAGTATTGACCTAGTGCGCCGCTAATGCCACCGGGTTGGTCGGAATGACTGCCACGGTATTGATCACAAACCAACCGTGACACGACGGGTTGTTTCAAACTAATATCCGGCAATGACACTAAGTCTGTCCATTACCCTGGTACGTTGCATTTTCTCACGTCCAAGTTGCGATCCGATGTCGTAGAAGGGATAGCTTACATCCTATTCCTTGTGACACCTTTCTTGCAATGGCGGCAGTCCTTGAAAGCCCAAAGACATTGTTTCAACTGTCGCATATTTTTGTGGGTATCTACATCACATATATGCAAGTAAGCGCATATCACAATATCATACCAGATTCTGTAGTCTCACATATTCGAGGTTTGAAAGCAACCGATCTACTATGTGTTAAACAGAAATGTATAAAGTAATAGTAGGAAACATACAGAATACTAAATTACTAGTGAGATACAGGTATGATGATTTCGATAACAATCATTCGTGTTCATGGTTCAAAATAGTTGTCTTCACTCTTATTACTTGTGGTTGGAAATAAATTTTGCTAAGCAAGATATAAAACGAAATATCTAAAAAAACGACAGGGGAAACAAGAGAGAGAATAGTATACTTTGCTTAATTATTTTCCAGGACTTCTTGCAATTTTCGTCCTTCGTCCACCAACCGTGCACTGGACCCTTAGAACCGGAAGTGACGTATCTCACGAGATTCACAGAAGCATTCTCAACATGGCGACCGGAAATGACCGTCTGGAGTCCGTAAAACAAAGTCTATATGACGTTGTGGATGACATGCCAGAACAGTGAGTTTCATAATACCATCTTGAAAAATGTAATGCTAAAATTTCAATTTCAAATTTTCTTTTCATCATCTTCCCTTTCACATAAACCTGTCATAAAAAGTGGTAAAGTTCATTCAAGGTCAAAATTGATAGAGCAAATCTAACATTTTAATAATTTTCGTCATATGAATCTGATATAACCTGTTGTACTCTCCAGACCGTACTATCTTCCTCGTGGTGTTGCGGGCTTCGGAAAACCAAACGGCGGCGGAAATGTGGCTAACCCAATCGGATGGGAGGGCGACTGGTCAACCATGTTATACATAGGCATTGGTCTCGGCGCCATCATTCTCATTCTGGCCATCTTTGTCTGTTGCGTGCTGCACCAACGGAAGAAGCAAGAGAGGGTGAGGAGGGCACAGATCGAGGCGGCGTCAGGGGTCATGATCCCCGTAGCGGATCCAGGCGTGCCCGTGGTTCTAAAACCTCCGGCTTGATTCCAAGACATCTGGAAGGAGGAGGAGGAGGAAAGGAAGGATGGCTTCTGAGCTGAACTGTGTCTTGAGCTGGACTGCCGTGCCCTGTAAGACGCAGCTAGGGTGATTCTCAGAGACTTGTGAACGAAGGACCGTGAAAACTGTTTCAGTTCAAGCTTTCTTCAGGAGAAAATCACCTTCATACTCTGATTGCATCACTTCATTCCTCTCCTTTGATCGTTTAAATAGTTTGTCACCTTTTTCTGTCAGGAGTTGGCAGTTGTACATTTCTTCACCAGGCTATACACCGAATTATCTGGTACATACTTCTGCAACTCGGATGAGTTTGGACCAAAGGTATCCAATTGTACAAGGTTTGTCCAAAGTTTGTGGTTTTTTTAACTGATAAGACGGTCAACACAAATGAAACTGATTTAGAAGTAGAGGAGGTCAGAAAAAGGTACGATAGCCGACTGGTAAAGCCATAGTACCATTTTTTTGCAAAGAAAACTTCATTTTGGATCATACACAACAACATATAAAGATAATCATTATGATTTCGAGTTAAATATATTTTACGATTTCAGCCCCAATGGTCGATGCAAAGACCATATAAAGCAATTCGTATTCAGAAATAGGCGTTAAGTTATTTGGTATGCAGATATATTTTTCAGTTTGTATTTTTCAGTTTGTATTGTTTGATCATTTATCTTATAGTTCATATATAGAACAATATGTCAAAAAGCCAATAATAATTGTCCGTGGAGACGGAATGTATTTTTTTTTATTTCAAACGGACGATAACTAGATGTGATGGGAGCACATCATCATATTGATTGCTTTGTAATTCATAAACGACGTTTTCTATAAACGAAGAAAAAGCAGATAAAGTATCACATAGGTGGATCGCAACAATATATATAACTATACAAAGTCAAGTCTGATCGAAATTTGATTTAAATCTTGTTGTCATTTGCGCAGTGATAAATGTGCAATAATAATACGTGTCGTAATTGGCTTATCGCTCAACACCATACCTCATTGTAATGTGAATGTGATTCAGTTTCCCGTCAAATCGATGTCACATTCCACTAGGACGACGCTCTCACTGCGCTCTCTCTGCGACCTAAAATTTAACTAATTTCACGCTTTGTGTTTTTTTTTCAATCATACGTATATGTTTTGGATGATATTCCAATTATAAAGTCAAGGGTGACAGAAATCCGATTTATGTTGCAGCGAGAGCGCAGCGCGATCGCCGTCTAGTGGAATGGGGGCCTTACAGGGTATAGCTACTTTTTATGGGTGTTCTCATGTGCGAGTACAGTCGTAATTAATATGTACGTTAAGTTATCATATAATAACCAACAATGACACATAGTGTCTATAGTCGTAACTTGTCTTGCCTACCTGAAATACTATACAGGGTACATTCAGTACATCTGTTGAATGTTATTCTTCATTATGAAAGAAGGTAATAGCACGTGCTCGTGATTTTGATCGTGACCATTGCTGAATTCTAAATCCCCGGGAAAACCGTTTGTAGCAAAATGTTGTACCGGTAGACTTTCACTTCACATTCCATTCCGTACAAATAATACAGAAAAACTGCATTTAACGACTTTGCAACTTGTACTGCACGCTTTGTTTTGGCGTAATCTAGCTTTTATTTTACAATAAAAACAACAGCTGCATAATGGTGTCTATTTCGGAAGGACATTTTGCAAGCAACGACTTTGAAGAACAATTTGTGAATTGCGCTGTTTTAACAATGCTGATAATTATATAATAATATACATTGGAGATATTCTACGCAAATATGACTTACCTTCACTATGGTGAGTAACATGAACTGAAAAGTGGAAGGGGACTGAATCTTTGTGATTAAAAAACAAAAGAACCACTGAGTGAACTCTACTGAATATGTTTTAAGAAAAAAGTCTATCAGCTGTGACCGTTTTGAACGTAATCTTGATGGTTATATACTTCATCTATATCAAATATGTATTTCTTCTATAACTAGTACCATATATACAGCAGCTACAATGTGACTATAGGCCATTTTGGCTTCCTACGATGTCGGTGAATTCAATTTTTGTGAACTGTTTGTACGATTTTAAAGGGTATAGATGTCCAAGATAGTATACAAAAGAGTAAGTAACTTATGTCTGATACATAGTATATATACTTCTATACAGCAGTTTTTGTATCTGTAATTGTTGTAACTTTGTATATATATCGGGGATTGTAACTCATCAAACTGTTTTTCGTAAAATATCAACTCCAAAAGTATATAACTTGTGTCACAACAGTATCTAAGATGAATAAACAAATATGAATATAGAATTGGTTGTTTGTTTGTCATATATGCAAATGTTGCTTAAGTGTTAGAGATGGTCTATTTAAAGTTTGATAAGGACCATTTTAAGTTATTCCGCAATTGGTTAGTTTTAAGTCCTGCGAATATAAAAACGGATAAAGAGTTTTTAAAATGACGGTGTGCAGTGCCCTAAAAGCAGCAACGGTATTGTTCTCGAAATATCAAGAACAAAGCCTGTTTCCTTAATTCTTACAGACCTTGTGGCAATTTTCCTCCTGAAAACGTCCAAGCTGTACTGGACGCATGCGACCGGAAGCGGAAGTGACGCAGCTCACAAGATCCATGGACGCACTCTCAAGATGGCGACGAGAAACGAAACGCGGTTGGAAACCCTCAAGCGGAATCTCTATGACATCGTCGACACTACAGCCGAAGAGTTAGTTCCCAAATATCTTATTTCCTAAAGCAATACCATAGCTATCAACCTACCAATAACCGCTTATAGCCACTACAGTAGATTAAGCATTGCTTTATAAAATCAGTGTATATCTCCAACGTTGCACCGTGCATCTAACGCACGTTCCCTGAGTGCTGAAGCATTAATATTGATGTCAACACTTTGCAGACCGTATTACCTTGCCCGTGGTGTTATCTCCTTCGGCAAGCCATCGGGAGGCGGTGGAGGAGGAGGCGGGTTGGCCCCCCTAGGATGGGGAGGGGACTGGACAATCATGCTGTACATAGGCATCGGGCTCATCTCTACTATTACCTTCCTTGCGTTCATTGTGTGCTGTCTGCTCTACAGACGGAAGAAGCTGCTGAAGAAGTGGAATAAGGCTCAAACCGATGCAGACTCAGCCGCGGTGATGGCGAACATTTCGAATTCTGAACGGAATGCGCAGCCTAAGGAATCACCTTGACTCAACCGGGCCTCATCTTGGGATCCCTGCCTCATATTTAACTCGCACACAAATTATTTTGATTTAAGTATGTAATGTGGCATGTAATCTAAAGACCTTCAACATTGTTTAACTATGACTGATTTTAATAGTCATTTAGTTAAACATTATTGGACTCTAGTTATGCATAACGTTATTTATGTATTTGTGTTTATCCCTATAATTGTGGACTCTCGAAAATCAGCTATGCTGTCCGATAGTCTATGTGGTTTACTGTAACACTTGCTGGTAAATGAATAAGTCTTCGCTACTGCTTATATATTAGTGATGGTACCCGTCGATTGTTGGTCATGCTTCAGAATTCGATAGAATATAGTTGGTTGCTTTGAATATCAACTTCCACTCGGTACCATTCTAGGAATACAGTAAGGTTTATTAAGGAACGTTATTTCGTAGAAATCAATGATTCCACATGTTGGTCACGTACGCATTAAAATGAGATTGTGGTTGCTTTTAATGTTAAAGGAAACCCAAGCAATATTAGGGCCCGAAAATCGGATTTCAAAGTCAATTCATTAGTAATTTGTATACATTATTAGTTCAAATAACACAAGGTATAGCGACGTCCATCATGCAAAATTACGACGTTGTTCGGATATGAGAATTCACTGAAAATTGTCGCCAGGGGTTTTGTAGGCTCGCGAAACTAAGGGAATCATCGTACGGCACGTTTTTGTGTGGTTTTAAGATGCTCAAAGTATGAAGTTATTTTGCAATTGTGCTAAATAATGTTAGTCATTAGTAAATGTCATTACCATGAAGATTTTAGCATTTTTTAAATTTCCATATTTTGGGCCCTAATATTGCTTTGGTTGCCTTTAACTTCCACTCTGTACCATTCTAGGAATACCGTAATGTTAATTAAGAAACGAATTCGTAGAAGTACACTGCATTGCTTTACATGTTAATACCAAGTAGAATAATGGTCTGTTACAGCACATGGTCTGAAGAGAATTGATATTAGTTGACGTATAATGCATGTGGGTACCGTTTTGTAAAGATGCTGTTAAGGTATGTTTGCCTTTGCTATGGTAGAATGCTTGCAATGTTAACTGTTAAGACGGTCAATAATATTAGTAACATAATGCATAAGTGATCGCTCATAGTAGATGTTGCTTCAGCTAAATGCAAAATAGACAATATTATGACTGTAATTCACTTTAATTGAGAATGATACAAAATGATGTCTATTATGGGTAATATCTCATTTGTTCATAATGGATAATGGAAAACTTTTCGATAAAACATCATTAAGACAAACAAGGAGCGTAATGTTGTTATACGTTTATGACCACATAATTATGATAATCTTATTGAATTCAACTGATCTGAAGCTATATGTACATGGTATGTTATTTGACATGATTGGACATTGGAAAAGATTTGTCACAAAGTATATTTGGAAAGAAATTGAGAAAAATTAATAAAACAGAGATAAATTTCATTCACACATTGTCATTTGTTTTTGCGTAATTCTTCTTCTAGTTATCAGTGTTTCACACTGGCATTTCCCTTCCTTACATCGACGTTACATCGACAACTATCTAATATCCTATCATTCTAATGTTCAAAAAATCCATGGTCATCAAGGTAAGGCTCCCTCTGGTATGTATTTATTAGAAGAACAACTTTATTGCGCGACAATTGTAACAGGTTCAATATATGGCAACTTCCATACAATGAAAGTTGAGCTACTAATGCTAATATCTAACAATTTTAAGGAACTAATCTGATTCATGAATAACAGGAGATACAATAATATATCTATGTATGCTTCTACACTAGAACACTACGTTGATAACAATATGCTGCGTCAGAAATGTATAACATTGCCTTGTGTTTGCATAGAGTTGTACATAGACCGGCCTGCATAGGTAGATATATGTGACCTGACTTCTTAAGTACTTACTTAAGCTACTGCAGGGAAAACCGTTTCATCAATGTCTCTTTTATCTTCATTCCTGGTTCTATAATTAGCCAAAGATGCTCTCCTCGCTGTGATGTAAAATGCCCCTGGGCTCTGCGTTTCATTAGAAAATATAACCCGCTCACCTAAAGAATCATTTATCACAGGAGAAGAATGATACGGTTGGCAACGGTCGGTGCAGCATAAAGATGCGATTCTAGAAGTGTCTAGTGCATTGTAGCCTTGTTCCTTGGACTCACGAAGAAGGTATTTTCTTCTTGACAACAACATCGAAGCTGAACCAGCCCGTTCCTAACCGGATGCGGAAGTGACGTCGGCGGAAACGATTCCGACACACCTTACATAATCAACAGCTTACATCTCAACATGGCGGCCGAATATGAAGAACAACTAGTGACGACCAACCAGTCGAGTACACTCGACATTTGGGACCTAGCGCCAGACACGTAAGTATTCGTAACCATCTTTAAGATACGACGACATAATTTGATAAATAAGACATACCCGTTCGTGCTCAAATCTGCGACATATTTCTCTATATTCTATCCAAATTGAGCGATCGCAACAGGCTGCTATGAATCAATACAATACTTCTCCATCAGATGATATCCCTTGCTGAAGAATTGTTGATACGTATTTTTTTCAATGATGTGTTTAAATAACAGTTATTTTTGTTTATGTTTAATTCAGACCAACGGCCCTTCCTCGAGGGGTCGGCAGTAAAGTTGGAAATGCAGGAGGAAATACGGGGATCGTCACAACATTAGGATGGGAGAGCGACTGGACCACCATGATGTATTTGGGAGCAGGTCTGGGCACTGTGATACTCATCCTGGCCATCTTCGTCTGCTGTCTACTCAAGGAACGTAAAAAGCAAGAGGTGATCAGACGTGCTCAGCTAGAAGCTGCTTACAGAGTCATGGTGCCCCTGTGGGGCCCGCGTGAAACAGTTCTTCTCCAAGCACCCGCGGTGAAAAATGGACATGCCCATCCATGGAGATATCCTGCCTGTCCACCGAGGGAACAGGTTATTGTATAGTTTATTTGGTGCAAGGACCTTGCGGGCCTTCGCTATCGAGTTTTACCACAGCCGTCTGCATGTATAGGCACGTTTCAACCTCTTTCATTTAAAGCGACTAACCTAGATTTCTTAATTACAGCGATGTGGCATGCATAAGTTATAGGTGTTAACAAAAGGTAAAAGGCTATAGTTTATAGTGATAAGCAATGTCTGATATTGTGAACATTACTGTGGATATTTATGTATTGAAAGATAGAGCAATAGTGGCTTAATGCTATTCAACGAGGAATGAATTCAATAGGTATGAGGGGTACTATGCATGGCCGAGCATGGAGTTGCGAGATAGAATGTTCATTTGAAAGTATTGTTACTTCTGCGTGGGACTCAATGATATGATGTACCATGTATATCTGTAAAAAGAGTTATATTTGCATGAAATGTATATTAGAACAACGTGATTAAGTGACTTATAACTATTGACATGTTTAATATTTGTAAAATCAACCTTAAGTGTCTACATCGATATGATTCGATGTTTATGAAACGAATTATCTCTTGTATCGACATATCATCAATGTTCTTCAAATCGAATGGGCGCTCTTGTAATGTAATGTTGTCAAAAGCCCAAAATTCTAAGGATCACTTAGAATCGATTTTATATCAATTTTATGTCACTTTCTTTCTTAGCATGTCTAAGATAATTTTTCTTGTACTTACTATGTAATTATGTCTAAATGATTGTAGTAGAGGATGAATAGTAATTATGAGACCTATTAAAGTTATTAATTTAATGAAGTTCTTCAGTTGTAGAATATGCAGTGGAGTTAGGAAACATTGCATATACTTCATGAAGTTAGATTTTGTGTCAGCATAGCAAATAGTGAGAAATTTTAATGACAAAATTGTGTTGACCAAATATCTTCGTTAGTTTTTTGGTACATCAAAAAAGTAGTGATAGTATAGGGAGATGTTAGCAGTTATTACCATTATGATTGTTAGTTACATTAATAACTATGTAGTGAGAAACAGACACGTTTGTATGTGTTATCATCGTTCAGTTATCAACGGGCATCAAGAGCTGATGATGGCGGATGTTAACATCTCTCCAGTATGTTTTCATGATACATCAAAAATTGTAAAAAATACTATTCCTCTAAACATAAAGAATCAAGACTGGTACACACGACTATAGACGTTTCTTCTTGAAAGAAAACTTTCAAACGCATCCGCCATTTTTCATCATCACGTGACCTTAAAGTCAAAGGTCACACAGGTCACGTGACACTATTCTTTTTCACATGGACTGTAAATAAGATTGGAAAAGGCGCAATGACAATGCCTCAAGAAGCAATGCAAAACGGAAGCAATATGTGTCTGTAAAGAAAATGAACATTCTAAGACACCTTTCTCAGATCTTAATGATTTTACCCCAAGAATTGATGAAAGGAATTACCCTAGCATATACCAACTTTGTATGTATCTATACACATTGTGAACACGTCTTGCCTTATTAACATTTTATTACTGGAGCCTTCTAAATATTCAAGAATGTTTTCAACTCAGAAACACAACTAAGAGTACAGTTGTCAAATGTTGCGTACACAGTGTGCCTATTAGATGTTGACTATCTATGTCACAACCAGACTTTTTCAATTAACAGTAAGTTAGTATGTTCCAAAGTTGAATTTAGTAAAGATGTATGTCACAAAGTGTTGCAGTGATATGCATTGAATCTACAATATGATACGTAACACTATGACTGTATAATGTAAAGTATAAAGTATTCATTATATGTTGTATATAGAATCGGTTCCATTACACTTAACACTATAGCTGTATATATAGGCTGTGTTCTGTTCCAATTTGTATTATCTTGGACTTCCTATTTGGATAGCAAGAAACAGTGTTAACCCTGAATGATGGTTGCATTAAACGGTATAGTCTTACTAATTATAGATCGCGATTGTTTTCTCTTTTTCAAAGTATAAATATGGCTTAAATGAATATCATGGGTAATATAGATATACTTTCCGAATACATATTTATGAATGATGTCTTTATAATAGGTGTGGTATCTAAAAGCGGGGTGTGTGTGTGGGGGGGGGGGGTATACATGTAGCTTCATCCTTGTACTAAATGTTATAAGATCGTCAATTCTTCATTATATGATTCAATATCTTGATACGAAGTAAACTTGCACAAATACGATAAAATGTTAAACCTAGACCTAATCTCGCTGTAGCTCTGAACTGTAATTTGAAACAGACACCAGGCGTGTCAAACTTAATAATAATTGCATAGATTGCAGGTAAGTTATTCCCCCTAACGTAAATAAGTAAAAGGTTTAGATAAACACACTCACATAAGTGACATAACACAAAGGAACACAAACACACACACACACGAACACACATTATACATATATCTCTCTATACATATAGATAGATATAGATAATAAAAAAATATATAGATAGATAGAAAGACAGATAGATGGATAGATAGATAGATAGATATGTAGACAGATAGATAGATAGATAGTTAGAAAGATAGATAGATAGATAGATAGATAGATGGATAGATAGAAAGATAAATGGATAGATAGATAGATTGATAGATAGATTGATAGATAGATAGATAGATAGATAGATAGATAGATAGATAGATAGATAGATAGATAGATAGATAGATAGATAGATAGATAGATATATAGATAGATAGATAGATAGATAGATGGATAGATAGATAGATAGACAGATAGATAAATAGATAGATAGATATTAGATAGATAGAGAGATAGATAGATAGAGGTATATACTTTTTAAATCGTATTCAAATTCATATTGCTAGAGTGAATACAATGGCAAATCATAGGTTTGTATGACAATGCCATAGATTTCATAAACGTTAACACCACTATTCAGACTATGTCAACAAATAACAATCAAATCATACATTACACCAAACTCCCAGGGAACTTATACATAGGGTGCTCCGAAATAGGCCCTATTAACAGAACATAGTCTATTCCCTTTGTTTCTTTACTTACAGGCCTAGTGACAATTTTCGTCATGGATCCAACAGAAGTGCACTGGATAATTACAAGTGGGAACTATAGTGACGGATCCTACGTGGTTCACAGAAGAAGTCTCAATATGACTACCGAAAAGGAGGAACTAGCGAAAACAATCCAGCAGAGTCTACACCAGATTTTGAACAATGTACCTGATCAGTGAGTATATCAATATGGTATTTGATGTTGTAAAGATATATTTTCATACTTTGAAAATTCTTAGAAAGTTTTTACTGTTAAACGGTTTTCAATGATTTAAACTTTTTTATTATTGTTTTGCCAAGCATTTATCTTTAATTTCTGATTGTTATGCTTGACATCAAGGATACCAAGGGAAGGCACTCTTAGGGGAAACTTTAAACAAATATTAGACGTTGATGTATTTGTTCAATTGTTGTATCACAATTTGATCTAATTTAATTCAATTCATCAAAACATTCTCAGCAGTCACCTGCCCCCCCATAGTTGTTTCTGTCACCTTTATCGATGTTTGTCAGAATGCCGTTCATATACACACCAAACGTAAGAAAGCGTCATTAAGTTATAAGATTAAGTTGATGAAATAACAGACTAACAAACATTTTCTTATTCAGTGACAACCGGATGAAACTATTGATGGATTCTTGATTTTGTTCTGAAAATTCATCAACGTTATTTTCGTTTTTCAGGCCTTATCACCTTCCCCGCGGCTCCTACGGCATAGGGAAGGCGGGTGGGAAGACTAGTGAGGTAAACCGCATCGGGTGGGAGGGCGACTGGACCACGATGCTATACCTCGGAGCCGTACTAGGCGTCATCATCCTCATACTCTCCATCTCTGTCTGCTGCGTGCAGCGGAAGTGGAAACAGGAAAGAATACAGAGGGCCCAGATCGAGGCTGCTTCCAGTGCGATGCTGCCCGTGTGGGATTATGGGGTTCCGGTTGTCCTGAAGGCTCCCGTCATGCACCACAGAGCGATCGAGCCCATGAGATATTACACTGTGCCCCGCAGAGAGCAAGTTATTGTATAACTCTTTAAAAAAATTAAGATTTCGAAACCAAAAATATACAAACGAGCTCTAAACGGGGCTATTTCAATCGTATGTAAGTGTTTTTGTGACTACTCTAATGTCTAATGACTAGAAAACATAGTGGTCACATTTTTTCGTGTGATCTTAGACGTCCACTAGATAGAAGTGGTGACTCGAGAAGAAGAAGAAAAAGAAGAAGACGTCTACTATCAAACAGTTTTGACAGATCACATATAAACGCCACCCTGAAAATTCGCATAAAGAGATCCTCTATCTAATCTCTGCATACTTGGAAGTGAGGGTGCACCAGAGATCTTTCAAACAGACCTTGTTTTCGTTGATATTGATTTCGTCATATTTATTCGCCGTTAATTTATCATTATTAGTTCTTTTTGTTATTTATTTTCTGATTTCTTGTTGATATGGATTTTGTCATATTGATTTTCCATTGATTTTGTCAACATTAGTTCTGTTTGATATTAATATTCTTTGGTTGATATTTATTTTCTTATATTCATTTACCATGATGCTGCTATTACTTTTAATATGGATAATATTTAATTTTACGTTGCAGCTCATTTCTTCTTCCACCTTTACTTATTATTTTGCATCCATGGCTTATGTTACTATTTTTCCTGAACTTTGTATTTCCTCTGTATTATGTGTTTTGTATCATTTTGTGAAATGAAATAAAAATCAATAATCATATTAAAAAACTCACCTTTTTTTTCAAAGTGGCGGGTGTATGTAACCCGGCAAATCAATCTTAAGAAAAATTCAACATCAACAAAAGAAGGGACCAAATTCGCAGATATCTACGGTACCGCCTAAAGCCCCCTCTCACTGGACCCGCGGCACGCTGGCGGTGTCGATGCGGCCGATCGAATTGATCAAGCACTCAACGAATTTCATCGACAAAAGCTTTATGTGTTTTGTTGTCTTTTTGGTCATACTTGTACGTTTTGAATGATATTCCCATTATAAAGTCAAGGGTAACACAAATCCAGTCCAGGACGCAGCAACGCCGCCAGCGTGCCGCGGGTCCAGTGAGAGGGGGGCTTAACATAGGGGTTGTCAGGCACTGCTTTTAATGAAATACAGATAATCTGCTTTTGAAGCTTAAGATGCCCCTAGCCCTTTTCTACCTCGTTTCATTATCTGTTGATCATTTCTCTCAGTGTGTGAAAGTGGAATTGAAAATAACTTCATGATATACTGGGAATTGTTGTGATATAGTTCTAATCACCTGAAGGTTTAGATTACCAATGTGTAGTGATATTGTATCATGTCGTTTTTGTTGTTGATGTCCGCTTTATAACGTATGACTGTGATGTGTGACTGCATCGAATTTGATTACATTCCAGTATGTCTTTTCTAAAAAAAATATGAGATATTTCCTAAAACTGAATAAGATATTCATACGTTAATTTTTTAAAGTATTCAAACAAAGTCATTAGAAGTCTAAATGATTTCTCCTAAGGAAAATTAAGGGATGAATAATTAGATAAATGTATACAGCCAGCCAGGTTTTTTAAGAGTTTTCTGTAAAAATGTATATTTCTGTAGTAGCTGTATAAATTCAGTGACTTTATTGCTGTATCAAAGGTTTTTGTGACGTCTAGAAAGTTGTAAACTGTACATGACGTTGTATATAATGATGTTTTCATGTGAATTTGTGACATCTCTATATTTAGAGTCTTGATAGCGCTGACGATCATACAAAATATCAAACTCAAATGAGCTTTCTCACTTAGACAGTTTCTACAAAGGAACTTGAACGATTTTTCAAACAATGTACCAATACGTCATGAGTTTGATCAAGGTCTACAAGGATGTAACGGACTAAAAATGTGTTCCTACGGAACATGGATATCTCGCTAGCTTTAAATGATATTGTGTGATATTGTAGGAAGTCCGCAGAAACCTGATTAACATTTCCTTTCCAGCAGGGCGGCGATCCCGCTGTGACCCCGCTGCGACCCCGTTGTGACCCCGATGCGACCCGGCTGCGACCCCGCTGCGACCCCGCTGTGACCCCACTGCGACCCCGCTGCGACCCCGCTGCGACCCCGCTGCGACCTCGCTGCGACCCCGCTGCGACCCCGCTGCGACCCCGCTGTGACCCCGCTGTGACCCCGCTGCGACCGAGCGATTTGAGAGAGCGGATCTTTATCCGCCTTGCATATTTATTCTTTTCAGTCATACTTTTACATTTTACATGATATTCAAATATTGAAGTCAAGGGTAACTTCATAGTCAAGGGTAGTCAAGGGTATTACTAATAATAATAATAACACAAATCAAGTTTAGGTTGCAGCGAGGTATCAGCGCGATCGCCGTCTAGTGGAATAGGGGACAGCTTGGGGCAATAGCGATGTATAGTAATATATAGCAGCGAAAAGTCCTTGCTACAAACGTCTAAAACAAACAGATCAGAGATAGCTGTCGTTGTGAGTATGTCCAACGTGCACTAGTTACAAAATAGTTAGGAATATATGAACGTATTTTGCGCTGTAGATTACAGAAATGAATGTTTTCAACCGAGAATATGTAAAAATGAGATATCGATGTATTGATACAATTTTGTGCCATATGAAATGTAAACGTATATTTTTTCGAGACATATTTGTTGTTGTACCCGTTCAATATCGTCTGTACAATATGAGGTTAGGATATTAAAAATATTTCAAAATCTGTGTTTTCTTATATAAGAAATGGGAATAATGCGTGTGTAAGAAATTGGGAAAAGTGGTTATTACTTTTAATGTTGTTTTGAGGTTGTCATAGTTCATTTCTTCACAGCGAACTTCAATTTTCAATTTCTTGTGGAAAACGTAAAAATGGTAAGAAATCTGTAAGTTAGTTGTCCTAAATCTTCCACTTAAACGCATTGCAAATTCAAATGCCCAGTTGCGGAAACATAACGGATTACTTTCTCAGTTCGTTCTACATACGTGATTTTACTTCAAAGAGTTCGTCGTCAATTATATTAAATTTGTGTAAAATTCAATAGTGCACGAAATAGACCTTGTTCATTAATGTTATTTGCCTAAATCTTATCCTTTTTTCCAAATAAATGCAAGGCAGACTGATAATGCATATTCAAACGAGTCGGGCCAACATTATCTGTCAGTATTACTTTCTCTGGAATAATGTTGTTCTTCTATGTGTCACAAGAGGGCATAAGTGCACACGTTTGCTACAGTCCCGTTGTGCAAGTCAATAATATTCTATCTATCAGTAATCAATTCGATTTACTTTTCCTTACTTTACTTGCGAATACACGTTTCTCGTTAGATATCAACTGTGTTAAAGGGTCCGTAGACCCTCCCGAAAGTGTCCGTGCCCCCGTCAAAAAAGTGTCCGTACCCCCATCTAAAAGGGTCCGTACCCCCGTGCAAAAGCATTCGTACCCCCATCTGAAAATGTCCGTACCCCCGTGAAAAGTGTCCGTACCCCTGTGCAAAAGTGTTCGTACCCCATGCAAAATTAGTCTGTGAAAGATTGTCTAGTACGTAAACAACAAGCACACAAGAATACATAAACTCACATGAATGAACAAACACAGACTGACACACACAATTATACAGACACGCACGCACACGCACACATAAGTACACATACACACACACAAAATCACAAACACACAAAATCACAAACACACACACACACACACTAACAAGCACACAAACCTACTAGTGTATTAGTTAGCTAATGTTAATGCAGTAATTTTATGTAGCCTGTAGGCAATTCTATGTAGTCTGTCTGATGTATTTTCTGTGGTTACTCCAGGAAGAGTAGCTTCATACTATGTATGTAGCTAATGGAGGCAAATAAAGTATCCAAGTATCCAAGTAGTAGTCAAAACTCACACAAATGAACAAACCCAGACACGCACGCACACGCACACATAAGTGCACATACACACAAACATAAACCCACACAAACGCTGGTTCTTTATCATTTTCAAAGTTTATACGACGTTATGAAGAAGTTCTTCTGATAACACACTCGGCCATTGCCCTCAATGCAAGGCTGCTTTCTCCAAGGTCGATTCGAAGGATTTGCCCTTGAAAACACCGACTCTCATCTCCGCCTACTTGAAATGTAATTACTTCTCTATAGTGTTGCTATTAGGGTTTTCTCAATGCCCATTCAAACGACAGACATTCCTCATTTCCTTTAGCAAAATACCCCCATGATCTCCCTTGACCTCATTTTCAGACAAGTAATTTCACCTCAAAATCTAATAAGACCTCATTTCTGGTAACCTTGAATGGCGCTGTCATGATGAAAGAAATTATTTTTCATCAGTGAAAGACACATTTGTTCAGGTCAAGGATCGTACGAACGCAATTTGGTCGGAAAGGACACGTTTGTTGCTCTGTGATTCAGTCACCCGAGTTTTTCCTCGTCGACAATAATTTCATATATAGTCCATGGGCCAGGTCCCTCAAAAGAGCCATTTGATACCAAACAGAGGGACAAAGGGTGACTTTTTTGAAAAGGTTGATTCCTCTACTTTATCATCATGCATGATAATAATGTCAAATGTCCAGCTTTTTAGGAATTATCACGTGTTATGATGACGTCACTCAAAACCATAGAACGTCATTTGATCACATGATTATAGTAGGAAAGCTGTACATGGAAGTTGGTTATCATGGCTTATAATTAACTTTGGCTACCACAGATTTTTAAAAAATCCATGATAGCACTTGTCCCTCTCGGTGGTACCAAAAACCTACTTGGCCCATGGACTAATATGGTGAAAAAGGAGAACATATGAATGAGAAATACTAGAGATAGAACACGTAATTCAAAAAGAATTTATCTTTGAACAGACCAATTATTTTGTAAATAGTCTTAACAGAGCAAATTGATAAGAAACTTAAACTGATTCTTAATAAATGTACAGCCAAAACATATAATTTACAGTTCTGTTTATCTGGCGTATATAGAACTATTAATTTTCTGTTGAAAAACTGGCGAGAGGATATATTGATAATTTCTGTTGTTAACGTTCTAATTACTTTGATGAAATTACGATTATTCATATAAATAATGGTTCTATTCCTAAACCAGTACAATGGCCTAGTGGGAAGAGTGTTCGCCTTGCACAAGCGGTAGGTCGTGAGTTCGATCCCTGGCCGGGTCATACCAAAGACTTTGAATGGTACATACTGCTTGCTAAGCGCATACTGCTTTCTCGTCCTAGCACTCAGCATTTGGGAGAGAGTATATTAGTTAAACACACATCACTACCAGCGGACCAGCCCCCTGCTGTAGTGACTTGCACTTGTGTGGCCCTAGGGCTATAGAAATGGAGATTAGTCTTATCAGGACGTCTGGGATACTTAAACTATTCCGCAATACAAACTTTTAACGCCCAAAGCCAACTTATGTACTCCATTTACTTCAAAGTGAATCGTGTTGATAGTTTTTCGTGTCTTCTTTTAGATGCTTGGATAGCTGGTGTGTTACGCCGAATGGCGGTTATACCGGCTATAAAGATACAGATACAAATACGGATGTGAGCCCTGTGGATTAAACAATTCTAGTTCTATTCCTTTATACCCCCATTCCACTGGGACGGCGATGTCACGGCGATCTCACGGAGACCTCAATTTGGCCAGATCGCCGTGAGAGCGCCGAGAGCGCTTTGGTCGCTCATAAAACGTTGCTGACATTTGACATTTTGGTCGCGCTAAGAGCGCGCAAGGGTCGCCGTAGAGATTCCACTGGAGCACATTGTCCAGGAGTTCGGCGCTCTCACGGCGATCTGGACAACTTTAGGTCGCCGTGAGATCGCCGTGAGATCGCCGTTCCAGTGGAATGGGGGCCTTAAGAACGTCTCTAAAATTGGAAAATAATGCAATTTGAGATAGTCGGTGGCAAGGTGGTCTTGGGGTTAGCGTTGTTGACAAAGGGTTCTGGGTTTGAATCCCTAATATTTTGGTATTTGCAAAAGAATTTTCGTAGAGCTGTTTCCTCCTTTTACTCAGTTGAAAATGAGTACAGAGTTTCCACTAGCTGGAGATTTACATGTCCTTTCGGATGGGACGTGAAGCCAGAGGTTCCGTGTTTGAGGAAAGCCACAACTCGAGCAAATAAAAGATTCCGCCACATTTATAACAAGCCCCTCTTGAGTTATTCTCTTTTAAAGTCTGGAGAAAAACCTGCTACTGCAGTTCCAAGGGGGGCCGCTAGGGGGGCCAAATCCACACCACTCACTCTCTGTCCAAAGAGCTATCTACCACTTAAAAATCAGTTCCATACCATGTCCAGAATACGAGATATCAAAACAGGAAGTTCCGCTGTAGTACCGTACGAAGCCGCTAGGGGGCCCAAAATCTAATCGTTTTCAGGTGTCATCGAAACCTACAAACATACCAAATACTAAGACAGTCGACCCATCAAGGTATTCTCGAGTTATGCTGGTCCACTACAAACACACACACAAACGCTACCCTATGCATAACCTTCTCGGCGAAGGTAAAAAGAGGAGGGGTCCTTCCTGGTATGAGAGGATCAAACCTTACAGTCCAGTCTTACGCATGTTATACCCACATAAAACTGTTGAAAACGATTAAGCAAAACAAACACAGATTATTTTAAGCTCGCTGTCATCACGTAGATTAGTAAGGTTTTAAACGTAAGGTTTTGTTGCAAGTTGAAACTACTGACACTAAATTCTACCTTATCGGGCTTGACTTCTTCTTCCGAGACAGTGGAAGACAAATGATCCCACTTTTTCTGTAATATATGGGCTTTGCGATGTTAAGAGATGTTCTTTTAGAGTTCTATTCGTGTTCTTTTAAAGTTTTTACACGATACTGACGAGGTCGCGGTGCCATAGTAAACAAGCCAAGGCCTCTCCAAGGCCCTGCATTCTTCTTTCACTGATGTTGTATACCACTGCTACCCGCCAGGGCATCGAACTCACTCCAGAATGTTCCATGGACATTCTGCCACAGACATGCTTCGTGCTTTGACAAGGCCTTGACACGTAATTACACAACAAAAACTTTCCCATCCATATTTGAAAGCCTCAAAGACTCCAAATGACTGTAGAAATTCCGCAGTTCAACACAAAGAAACCCTGACCTCGAAAAGGTCAACTGTTGCGTGCGAGGCTTGTCTAAGTCCATGATTGAAAAGAAATGACAAGTAATCAACATCTTTAATTGAATTTAAATGCCCTAATTACAGGGACTCCTGGGGTTTGTGAGCAGGTATAAATGGGTGTGTGTGTACGAGTGGTCCCAAGTTTTGGGTCCGTGAAGAAGAGTTAACACAAGACGGTCTCAGCTCTAGCCCTCTGCCGTTAGGGCTTGTCTGAAGATGGGTGTGTTTACAGTTGCTTTGGGGATAGCGCTGGCAGTCTCTCTGAGGTGGCCTGACGCCCAGGCCGCTGGCGATTGTGCCGACGACGTCATAATACTACAAGGCAAGTACCAACCCAACTACTCATGCTGAAAAGAAAGTCTAACTCAAAATTATGTTTGGAGAAGCACGCATTGTGTATATCAGCCAGTGCCCGAAATTTGTTTTAACGTTTGGTGACAGTGTCTCGTCACAACAGATACTTTATGTTCTTAAGCTGTGAGAAGTGCTATAGTCATACGGTACAGCACAATAGTGTATTTCGCAGGAGTATTTTAACATATATAATTTTGCATGAACTTTTTTTATATCTAAGATGTAAAAATGCAGTCGCCGCGTTGATATTCTTCTGCCATTGTGTTGACAATGTTTTTCTGTTCAGCGACATCGTTTTTATATATTGAAAGGCTGTAAGGTAGTTTTGTGTTTAGGATTGTTGACTTAGAAGCTAAAGGTTTTGGGACCAAATCCTACGCAGGCCCGATGATTTGCACTTAACACTTTTATCACTTGACTCGCCGGTGAAAAATAGTACCTAGCTTCGGTTAGGGACGTCGTCTCGAATAGGACGTAAACCCGGAGGTCCCGTGTTTAAGGAGAGCCACACATTGAGTACATCGTAGGTCTTACCACACTTATCGAAAAGAGGTGGGAGTGGATCAAACCTTACAGTCCAGTCTTACACAGCGCGTGTTTACTACACATAACAGGTTTACGCCTAGAAGCGGTTTACTAGTTCTATGAAACGAACAAACATCACATATCTTGGTTGAGTATCGCGTTGTGCTTACAGCTATCTTTGTTTGCTTCGACAGATGGCTTTAACAAGTTGTCCATTCGTGTGACAGCGCTATCTGCCACAATGAAGAGTTACAGGGAAGCCTTGACAAGGCTGAAGGTGAGAAACAAGTGTTTGTTTGTTTGTTTGTTTGTTTGTTTATTGATTTTACCAGGGGGATACATATCGCCTAAAAGGCGATTTTCCATCTGCCCTAGGCTTTACATCAACTCAAAATATAGTTAATTAGCCAAAACTTTTTTAAAAGATTGTAGACAGTTTATATATACATGTACCAGGCAATAGATTGTGATCATGCAGAATCCCGTATCATACCGGTAGAGATCGCGATCGGAGTCTTTGCTGACAGGGATCGCTATCAGGATGGCAGGAATGCACAAGGGTGGTCTACCATTTATAAATCATAAATCAAATTTCAAGTGATGTCAAGTGACAATGAAGTTAAGACGTTTTTGACTTATATCGGGATCTCTGCCGGTAGAATCACCGACTGCACTGGCTAATATGCTCATCGGGATCTTTGTCGGCACTCGGGTCGCGATTTCTCCCAGGAGATTGCGATGTCAACCCTCACATACACTAAGATTCCGTATGCACGCAAGTCAGTGCACGTGATATAGTCATACTGGATTCAATCCTGCATTCTAACATAACGTGCACAAGGGTGCCTAGGTTTTCATACAAATTTTACGGAATTCATTCTTGTTGTACAGAATGTATGCAAATTTCATGCGATCCACTACTAACAAACATACCGATCTAAATGAATTTTATACGAGTTTTACGGAATGCATGCAAATTGTACGGAATTTACACTGCAAAACAAACACGGATTGTACGGTATTTATACGAGTTTTGCGGAAAACACACGACCCTTACTAATACTATTAACGAAACTCCGTAAAACTCGTATGGATTCCGTACAATTTGTGTGTTCGCATGAAATTTGTATGCATTGCATAAAACACCAACGAATTCCGTAAAATTGGTAAAATGCGTTTGAAAACTTAGGCACCCCTTTGACAAGTGTTTGATATACAAAGGATTTTATCATGTGAATCGCAGGTAACAAATAAGTGGACTACTTTTTCTTATTCCCTCGTAGGAGACTGATGGGAGAATTAAAGCCGTGACAGACGATCTGAACGTACTCGAAACCGCTCTCCAAGGCACAGAAGACGGGGTTTCAACTCTTCAAGGCGATTTTGACACGTTGAATACCACTTTGGCTCTGCTCAAGGCCAAACTGTCTACTCTGGAATCAGATTCTCAGGGCAGGATCGACGAGTTGAAGGACCGCGTCCAAGCTCTGCAAGATCACCTTCGCGAGATGATGGATGAATACGAACACGAGCAGCACGATCTACATCAACATTTCACTCAAACACTCGAGAGCCAAAAGCTGGAGCAGATCGAAGCGCAAAACGTCCTCCGTCAAGAGTTCGAAGCCCTGAAGAATGCTAGCGTAGAGCGAGAGGAGGCCGCGGAGGAACAGCTACAGTCGGTTCTCTCGGAGGCGAGGGGTGCGCTTGATGATGCTTCTCAAGAGGATCGTGTGACAGCACTAGACTCCAGCGTCGTCAGTCTACAGGAAGAGATCCAACTCCTGCGTCAACAGACGACAGACCATCAGGCAGAAATGCAGTCAATCCAACAGTCTGTTCAACACACGACACAGCAGATTGGCACCTTAGACAACCGCCTTCAGACACAACAGCAAGAGCAAGGTTCCGTCCAAGGCGGCCTGCAGACGCTACAAAGTGACGTTGTAACCCTCCAAGCCGACACACAGGAATTACAAGACCAAGGAGCAGTGGCAACCGGGAGGCTTGAGGCTCAAGAGGTCAGTCTCGGTGAACAAGAAGCACAGCTGGGAACGATGCAGGTGTCGTTGGTAGATTTAGAGAGCACCTTCGATCAAAGCGACGCAACCCTGACGGGACGTCTGACTGAAGCCGAAACGAGGATAACCACTATGGAGGCAAGCGGAGTGAGTGCTCAAGAAAGAATCGCTACTATCGAGTCTACAGTCCAAACTCTGAACGGCAACCTCGACACGGTAGATCTACGAGTTGATGAACAGCAGGCTTCGCTCGAGTCACTGCAAGAAACCATCACCAGTCAAGCTGCAGACATCCAGACCATTGGAACCTCACTCGAACAGGCAGTGCAGCAGCAGGAGGGACTGCAACAATCCTACGAAAACCTGCAGGAAGAGGTTCAAGAGCAAGGGGAAAGAACGGAGGAGCGTATGCAGACCATAGAGTCCGAAATAGCCAGTGGAGGTGGAGGTGGAGGAGGTGAGGACGTTTCGGTCAGTGTGACAGCTTTGCAGGAAACAGTGGCAGGACTGCAATCAAGCCTGTCGGAGGTGAACAACCTGGGGAACTCGTACAGCGAAGAGGTACAAACCACGCAGCAGACTCTTAACGGCTACCGCCAGCGCATCCAAGCCGTGGAGGTGGCACTGGACGAGACAAATCCGCAGACCCTACAACAACAGATATCAGACTTCGAGGATTCCTCAAATGAACGTTTCACAACATTTGAGGGGAATCTTGCTACCATCAGCAACTCTATAGGGGCGGTCCAGTCCGGGATCGACCAGCTTGAAGAAACCGCCAGCTCTGTGAGTGGTCTGTCCGGTCAGGTCACCCAGCTCAGCGCACAGGCTCAAACGAACACCCAAACTCTCAGCAGCGCACAGTCAAATCTTGAAGTGCTCGACGACAACTACCAGACTCTGTCTGCTCAAACGGAAGAGTTGGAGTCGGTAGTCGTTGGCCTAGAGACTGGATACCAGGTCGTGCTGTCACAGTTGGAAAACGTGGCCTCTACAGAAGACATGAGCGCCGTTCGTGCAGAACTTACAGAACTGGGGGAATCAGTCGACAACTTGGAGACGGAGGTGGACACCATGCGTTCAAGTTCCACCACCTTCCAAACACAACTACGCGAAGATGTCGACGACATAACCACTACGGTCCAAGAGCACGAAGTGACACTGAACACGCTGGAAAACAACGCAGTGGATGCCTCCCTGCCCACAACGGTTAGCGCTCTACAGAGCCAAGTCACCGGACTCTCTACCACAACCAGTCAACTGTCAACAAGGGTCAGCAACGCAGAGACCTCCATTTCAAACAAGAAGTGTGTCGTCTGTAAGTAATAAGTCATTATTGTCGATTAACAATGTCTATGCATGTGACAATGCTTTACGTTTGGGACCGCATTGTTTAATGCCAGCAGTAAAACCTAGCTGAAAAATCAAGACAAGGCAACGTTTCTTATACACTAAATCTGATAGGATATAGAGATAGCATGTGTGTGTGTGTGTGTGTGTGTGTGTGCGTGTGTGTGTGTGTGTGCGTGTGAAACTTCAGCCTCCTACACCAACAATGGAACATTTTATTCAACACTCCATGTATGATATCATCGTAGAACGATCTTGATCATTTTTGATTGTTTTATTTTTCAGGTGAAAAAGGGGATATAGCCTCTACTCGTTATGGGTCAGGAGTCAGCTATTCCTTTACGTTCCAGTTCACAACTGCATTCAAATCCACTCCAGCAATCGTACCGTCCATCACCTTTGTCGACACCGCTTCTAACACAAACAACAGGTACGCCTTTGTAATTTGATATCCATGTTGAATAGATATTCAAAAGCATATGGAATTAGCTCTGCCTTGTCATGCTTCGTTCCCATTTAGCAATGCCTTTACTATTGCTTTAAGAAATGGGTTCGAAACACATACAACAAGAGTTCGGAGATCTCATACCACCTTCCACCGTGAAATGTAAAGATTTATTACTTTATCTTGTCTATGATTGATGGTGCAAATATGGTTGTAACTAGCATAATCTATTTCAAATTACAGTCTTCTCTATCCAAATTACATATACTGTATGTGTATGTGCTTATTCCTTTCTTTTGGCAGAATACCATGTTGACACTTCATAAAAAAATATGCAAAAAGTATACCTCCATTTTTATGTCGGTAACAAGCTATCTACATAACACAACTCACGACGATCCGTCAACCCTATTCCATTTCAAAGTCGGAAACAACAGCGGCCACTGCAGTTCGAAAATGCCGCCAGGCGGCCTAAACCCAACAGCACTTCAGCTATCTACCACTTAAAAATCACGATCAAGCATGTCCAAAAGACCAGATATCGAAACCGTAAGGTCTACTGTAGTACTCTAGAAAACCAACGAGGGCCGATCATCGAACTTGACCTTTGTTTTCAGTGAGTTTTTGCTTGAGTGTCTATATTTTGAAACTGTTGCCTGTCTTTCAGGGTGGAGATATTCGCGAGCAATGCAGACAAGGATAGATTCACTTTAACTCTTCGCACATGGTCAAACACTTACTCATACGGCTTGAAAGGCGCGTGGATTGCCTGTGGTGAAACCTAGTAGTAAACAGAAGGTGCATACAAAAACAGTTACTCATTGACAAGCAACAACTGGAGATGTTTTCAAAACGGCCAGACGTTTGAGATAAAGTTAGTATCCACTGCCTTTTGTTAAAAACTTGAGGAGATTCTTAGTAGGTCACCAGGTTAGTAACCAATAACTTTGAATTTATATGTGATTTTTATGTAGTCCTATGGGAAACAAAAATAAGATAAAGTCAATATAAGGTTGATGCTAACAAATCAATTCATAGTTTTAAGTTTTAAAACCTGGTGATATAAAAATATTGTCCAGTCACTTACTTAAGGTAGTGGATGCTAACTGAAACGTCTGACCGTTTCCAAAATCATATCCAGTTGATTGAGAAACTGTTTTCTTGTGTATCGTATTGCCTGGATGTCTAACCATTTATAGACGTGAACAGAAGATGTATTAGAACGAGTTTGTTGAGAAAACGTAACCTACTCCCTGCTGCCGAGCCCTGTAATCAATACAAATCTGATGCCAAAGGGCTACTTTAGAAAGGGTGTGGTTAACAGCATTCTACCATGTGTGTTGCTGTGTTTTGATGATTGAAATCTTGTACGTTTTCTTCGAAATCTTTATTTGGGAAAATGTATTTGCTTGCTTGTGCATATGTCTGAAATACGTTACCCCAAATATGGGAACACACTAAGTGTTTGCTAGATGTGTTGTATTTTGGTGTTTTATTTGTTAACATAGTAAATGTTGTGCTGTGATGCTATGAAACTGAGAATAGTTTAACATTATAGTATAATTCTACTGTGTAGAATTGCTGTGCTACGTTCTGTTACGATCATCAAAAGAACTATGAATTTTGCAACATTACGTTTATTGCTACTCTTCATGGGAATATGAATTTTAAAAGCAATGAAATCGTTTCATCTGATTATCAATTCCATTTTTCTCAAATATCGACACAATATGTTTGCTTTTGAGAGTGTGACATTGAATCTAATATATTGACATCAGATATGGTGTATTTGACGGGTTTATATGGTACTTTCCTGTAATATGAAATGACGGTCACTGTAAATTATGAAAGACACTAAAAGGGCACTAGATATTCTAAATTGCAACCGAATATCATCGTTGCATATTTGTATAACTGCATGCCTTATCACAACAGCACATGTACAGTCACTATAATATCAAATAAACCATGCTCTTTTACACAGTATATCATACTTTATGGAACGTGACAGTATTGAAAACTATTGGAACTTAGTATTTTCAACATGGTTGGATAATGACTGTGAATTTCAAGTGACCGATTTTAGTTTGATGCAAAGTATCTTGTGTATTTTTGTGTGTGACGCAAATTATCTTGTGTATTTCTGTATTTGACTCAAACTTTCTTGTGAATTTTTGTGTTTGACGACAATGTTGGCCTACTCTACGGTAGTAACTGCCGACGACCGCGTTTTCTTTTATACAATACAGTTGTTTGAGAACTTTCGAACCGTTTCTGTTTGTATCACTATTCCATCTAATTACGCTAGTTTTTGTCAAGAGTTAGTATGTATGGTCTGAGCCAAAGAGTTATTTTATTTCTTTATTGATTCATCTTTCACATAATTATAGTTAAATCAGTCAAGATAATAGTCTGATGGCAAAGGAAGCCCAAATACAGAAAGTAGAAAGTTTAACATAGAGGTAAACAAATAACACCAAAGTAAAAAAAGTAAATTCATTGTACAATCAAAATAAACATTGTAATTACTGTATACAAGTGAACGATAATTACACTAGATCATTATAATTACTATAATACTATAGTTATAACTACTATAATTGTCAGTCACAGGAACACAGGAAGTACGAAGTTTAACATAAAGGTAAACAGTCAAATAATACCGATGTAAAACAAAATTCACTGTACAATCAAAGCATACATTTTAATTACATAACTGAACAATGATTAAAGTAGATCATGAACTTCGCAACGCTAAATCCTAATCGACAGACAAAACAACAAAGTTTCAGGACAATTTCATATAACATAATCAAAGTTCAAATCTAGACTGTTTTAGTTGAAAGCACAAAAAGTGCTGAAGACTGGAATACTAAGTCTACAGAACAAAATAAGGATATATATATATATATATATATATATATATATATATAAAGACGTCTTGGAAATATACTGGGCATCCCATACAGGGACAGAATAACAAACGAAGAAGTCTACCGCAGAATAAACCAGAAAGAAGTGGCAGACATGATAAGAGATATACGACTAAGATGGCTAAGACATGTCCTGAGAATGAAAGAGAGCAGAACAGCAAAGAAGAACTTGAATGGAAGCCACTCGGCAGAAAAAGAAACAGGGGAATGCCCAGACTGACATGAAAAGCAAACGAAGGACCCTGAAGCCACTGAAGTTCCTGTTACAGAGCAAAGAGGGAAGCACAGCACCACGACAGGTTGAAAAGAAGGCCCGGGAGGAACTAAGGTGCTAAGGTAAGATAAGGTAGGGTGTTTAATACATTTAACGCGTGGCTTCTTCCAACACTGGGCTTCTTGACGTCCCGTCATAGAGGACGGCCATAACCAAAGCAAGACACTCGTTCTCACAAGAGAAGAGTTAAAACGTGCCTTTCCCAAGGACACAACATTACGGCCTTTTCATTGGTAAGGATCCAAACCCAGAAGCATCATATCCTATGCCAAATACCCTAACCACGAAACCACCTTTCCAACCTCAAAATCTCTTGTTTATAGTATCTATTCACGAGCGTAACATGTGTTGCACGTATCACTTCACATACTAGTAGTTGACCACCGTATTCATTAAAACGTAACGCATGTTTTGGTCAACAGCCATTGAAACCCATCTTAAACAAGCAACAGTCGAATCAGCCAAGTAATCAAGGCTAGCCAAATCTGTGACAAAACATTGTGACAAAGGCAGCTTTGACTTGTAAATTAAAATCGGTCCAGGGGAGAGGTTTAGATTCAATTATCTTGGTTGGGGACGTCCTGTTTATGGAAAACAACGCGTGGTATCATGTGGTTACGCACAACTCTAATTGAGTTAAAGGAACATCTTGATGAGGTTCGACCTTCTCGTGGCCTTGGCACCACGAGGTAAATTAAGAAGATGAGCCGTGACCAAAACGCTAAATTACATTAGATCTTGTGCTGATTAGCTACATCCTGGGGTGTAAGGAATGCGTTTAATTAAAAACGAAGGTTACTAAAGTGAGTGTTTTGGAGTGAGAAGCAGAAGAGCGACGACCCGTCCCCCAGATAACACACCATGTTGCTGTCAGCCTGTTTCCTCGTGGTTCTGGCCGTCTGTACTGGACCACAAGTCGCGAGCTACAAAGCAGTTCTCGTCAAAAAAGATTTAGCAGTGCTGGGAGGTTTGCCTGTTTGCTTTCTTTGCCTTTTGTGCTAGTTTTAAGAATTTGACATTCAAACACTGCAATGTTATCATGTTTACAATTATGTTAGAATATTATAAAGTAGCTGTTATATATTAATGTTCCGATGGCTGCTTCTGACTATGGTAAATATTGTGATATGTAACCTACCCTTCTTGTGATTGACCTATGGCAAAAATTTCTGCTTTATAAAGAAAGATGTAAAACATCTATGGCAAATTTACCCTGTATTATTTCAGGAGGCTTGAAAAAGACGGACCATATAATCAAGTATCTTGAGAGCCAAGCCAGGACTATGGACCGTGCATGGGCAACACTAAAGGTACATAAAACAGAGGCCTATCTTACCACTAATGTATCAAATGGTACTGAGAATCTTTTATGACCAGTTAACATTGCCTTCCTGCAGGAAAATCCAATGGCTGATGATCAAAAGATCAGACAAACGTTCACACTGCGCTTTGCGTGCAATAATACAATACTTACTAAAGACAGTCAGGTAGAACGGGCAATGTTTGATGTCGACTCTTTGTATTGTTGCTCTCGAAACTACTCTTATGACAAGATTCTCTCTTTTCCATGATCTTTAATCACCTACAGGCAGGCCTGTAAGTCGACGGAATTGTTTCTCCCAGTGCTCTTGGTCTTGGAAGACCCCTCTTATAGAACTCTTCTCTTAAAGTCTTTCTAAGCTGCCCTTACTGTAGTTTGTTAATATCTATACTCTCGTCCTAGTTTGTCTTCCTAATTGGGTACTTCTTGGTTAGAATTTAAAAGAAATACAAGCAATATTAGGCCCAAAAACTTTGAATTTTGAAAGTCTATTTATTTCGTCATTTCTATATATGATTACATGTAGTTCAAACAGCACTATCACAATATGTATAGCGACGTCCACGATGCAAAAATTAAGAGGTCGTTGTGATGTGAGAACTTACTGAAAATTGTCGCCGGGGGTTTTGTAGGCTCGCAAAACTAAAAGGATCATCGTACAGGACGTTTTTGCGTAGTTTTAAAATGCTCAAAGTATGAAGTTACCTCGCACTAACATATCGCTTTGGTTGTCTTTTTACGTCTTTTGTTATCATCCATATTTCGACATGATGTAGCCATCTGATGGCTTATATTTCCATGTCTTCTACTAGTCATAGTTTTCTCCCGTTGCATGTTTACTCATTCAGTGTTTTTTGTGTGACCGGTCACAGACCATTGATGGCCTAGTCTCAGAACATGGTGAAACTATCAAATCAATGCGGGGAGGCATGGGACTCATGGAGCCTCAGTTGAGTATGCTGGCGGGGACCATTGGCAACCTAAACAGAAGCGTGAGTCAAGAGAGCGAGAACCTGGACCACGTAGAGGAGTACTTGGATGACGAGCTTCGCACGGCTGAGGAGAGGATCCAATCGCATGCTACCGCCTTTGAGGAAAGTACTGCACAGATTGACCAGGAAATTGAAGCTAATAAGCAGACGTACACGGAGTCATTGGGCCAAGAAGCGGACCGGCAGGGTCAAGTTCGACAAGCCTTCAGACAGGAACTTCAGGACTACGAACGAGCGAGAGAAAGAAAAAGGACGGAGATACAAGGACTCAAGCAAACGGTCAACTCTCAAGTTGCTGCCGTGAGAGCGAAAGATCAGGCATTAGACAACCGCGTAGCAGCGCTACAAAGCAGAGTCCAGTCAATGACCGAAGACGTTGCCGACCTCGCTGTGCAACTGTCAGAGCAACGTTTGCAACTGGAGGCACACGAGGCCACGCTTACCGGAGAAGAAGGGCAGCTCACCAACGTCCGAAACTCGTTTGAAACTCATGTGCAGCAGTTTGGTCAGATTCAGCAGCTGTTGGCGACCGTTCAAGGGACAGTCACGGAGCTACAGACCAGGAAAGGGCAGATACAAACTCAAGCTTCAAACATCAACACACAGCTTCAAGATCAACAATCTCGCTTTAACGACAATGAACAACAACAGCAATCTCTTGGGCAACAAATCGCAGATCTCAGTGGTAACCATGAGCAGCAAAGCAATGCCAAAAGCCTCCGTTTAGATGATGTTGAGGCTACACTTGACACTTTGGCAGCAGATACAGGCATCGCTGACTCAGTGACCGAGATGGAGGCTACCGTGCAAAGCCTACATGCAAGCATCATGACTGGACTGACCGCTAAAGTTGAACAAAATCAACACCTGCAGGAGTCGATCCAACAGCAACAAGTCAGCCAACAGCAGTCCATTCAGACAGAGGATGCTGCACTCCAAGCGTTCAGCCAGACACTGGAAACCTTTGACGAACAGATAGAGTCGTTTGGCGACGCCTACCAGGAACAAGTGTCAACTGAAGATGTGCGTATGCAGTCAATGGAAACACAAATGTCCTCTGCTGAGTCTAGCCGTTCAGATATTGTCTCTGCTCTGCAGGATATAGTCGCCGGCCTCTCGGCAAATGTGGAAGGCGCTGAACAGCAGTTTGACCAGTACCCAAGCCCGTCTGCCATTTCGGAAAACGTTGCCAACGTGGAGCAATCGATTCAAGACGTTGAAGACACCCAAACGGCACTCACTGCGTTGCAACAGCAGTTCGCTGATTCGACGACTGCGTTCGATGCAAGATTTGACGAGATGGAGACAGCTCGCGATGGAAAAGAGGTGTCTCTGCAGCAAACACTGCCGGACCTGCTGGCGGTAACCCAGAGCGTGAACGGAGCATCTGCCGTATCTGATAACGTTGCCAGTCTGAGCACACGAGTTGCTGCCAACACTGAAGGGATTAGCTCCCTTTCCTCGTCGGTGCAGAGGGTAGACACAAACTACCGCGTGCCACTCCAGACACAACAGACGACTCTCCAGCAACGGACAGACGCGATTTCAGAATTACAAGATCAAGCACAAGAGTCTGTGACGGGAGGAGGCATCCAGGCGTTGACCAACCAACTCAGCGCCATGGGAACTTCGGTGGACAACTTGAAGGCCACAGCTCTGGCGATCGGAACGTCTTCTGAGAGCACGCTCGAAACCGTCCAAGCTGACTTTGACACCGTCACGACTCAGCTTTCCAACCATGAGAACGCGATGGAGGAAGTGGAAAGCAGTCAGACGGGTACGAGCGGACTGACGGATTCAGTGAATACCTTGGGGCAAAATGTCGCGGGGGTCAGAAGCACTGCCACCACCCTCACCAGAAGCATCTATGACATCGAACAAGAACTCCGACAGCCAAGTTCCAGCGTCACTGACTGTAAGTGTCAACCAGTCCCTGTTTCATATTGTTTTCCACAATTCATTAGCCTATATTTTGCTCTTTGTAAACACTGAATAATCTTTTCATTGTGATATGTTTAAAGGCACCTCTATTTGGGTTGTTTTAAATATCTTAACAAATCTAAACAAATTTCCTACCTTAAAAACGAGGCTTATTTTAATTGTTAATTGCTCGCTATTGAAGCCGAATTTACACTCTCTGTTCCTATGGAATTTTATCAGTTATATTTTTTCAGTTTTAGAGGAGATCTTGCAAAAGAGAACTAAATCAAACCATGTTGAGATGTCCAACGTTTGATATTATGTTTGTTTTTAGACGATGATACTATGTCTGTTTTGCAGACGATGATGATGTTTGATACTTTGTTTGCTTTGCAGACAATTACTATGTTTGATACTACGGTTCTTTTGCAGACGAAACAGGCAGTCTGGTGCTCAACGAGCGCTGGAGCACTAGCTGGTTTTCACGGTCTATTAATCCGTATCGAGGGGAGCAGTCGAGGAACATCCGTTTCAGCCGTCCTTTCCAGACTACCCCTGTCATCTACGCCACCATAACCAAATGGGACATCAACAAAGACAACGTGAATAGGTCAGTGGCAACCTCCCATTTGCTTTTCGTTTCATTTCAAGGCATCCTCGTTTGAGGTGAATCATGATGCTTTTTCAAGTAGCTAGTGGTAGTGCAATGCGGCTTGCGTTTTTGGCCAAGCACGCCGGGTCACCCCTTTTCTTATCGATAAGTATGTTGGGTTCTTCTACGTGCAAAGATCTGACGCTTGAGGCTAATACCTGAAGCTCCCTCATACACGGGGCCGCCGGCTTTACGTCACCATACGAAATGACCGTTTGCTTTAAGATAAGTAATATAATTCGTTAATTGCAAATTAATTTCCCTAAGCTAATTACAAGTTGACAACAATTCATGACGAACATAAAATGAAATATAAGGCATACATGTGCTGTGATACAAACGAAACGTTGCTAGTCTATAATAAGTTTCTATATCTACGATGCTAATTTTTGGCTTATTCTTTCAAAGCAGTCGAAAATGAGAATTTCCATGTTTTCGATATGTAATTCATTTGAATGAATTTATCATTGGAAGCTCACATATAGGTAACTATCAAAAATATGTTTACATAAAATTGAGGACTTCTTTTTCCGCCATTCTCTCAATAAAATCTGTTTGACTGTGGTAAGTTAGCTGAAAAGAAATTAGGAGGTAAATTTGTTACTGTTCATTGTTGTTGTTCTTCTTGATCAAAACAGGTTGAAGGTGGAGACATCGTCTGAAACTCGGTCCGGCTTCAAGCTGAAGTTTGGGCCCTGGTCTGACACGCAGCTGTACTCCGGTAAAGTCGAGTGGATCGCTATCGGCAGGAAAGCCTGATCAGGAAAAAAGAGTTCAGAAGAAGCCTGTACGTAGAGGGTGCAACTGGGTACCTTTGAAAACAACGGATTCCACAAAAAACGACGCAACGAAATCGACATTTGAAGAAAAACAGTAGTGATATCTTAACACCCGATGATGTCAAGTTCTTTTCAAATATAACTGTGACGTTGTGTGCTTTGTAAGGGATATGTTTCTAAATTTCTAAATTACGTCTTCTGATATGTTGTGTTGTTTTGCGTTGTTTTGCGTTGCGTTGTGTTGTGTTGTGTTGTGTATCGAAAGCAGTTAAAGTAAGAGACCGAGATTTAATGGCCAACGTTCCTGAGCCATATTCTATACACTAAAAGTAATTAAGTTACGTTTATTTTTGTGATCTTGGTGTTTTGAGTTGATGCTAAATCATATACACACGAGTTATAGTTATGACAACAAAAAATACACTATACTGTAAAGAAAGCATGTTCTTTTGAATTACATTGCACTTAACAGCATGTCCTGTCAACCGCTGGTATGTGGTATATATAGAGTGATTTTGATGTTGATGGAAAATGAATTTCTAACTTTAAACTAATCTTAGTTTGATGTGAAGTATGTTGTGTGTTTTGTGTGTGACGACAAAGTCCGCCTACAGCGTACCAGCGACTGCCGAAAACGTATTTTTTGTCTGACAATACAGTGGCTTGAGAACTAACGAACCGTTTCTGTTGGCTTATTTTGTTTAAACACACCTTGCTTTGTCTACAATCTCTGTAGTTGTTTCCCGACAAGTCCTACTGTGAGTTTATATAATTATAGATTTTACCAAATTTTGATGTGAAGATCGGAAGGAGGAATTATGTTAGTTATACCATAAGATATGCGGGAAATCTTTAAGATAATATTTTCTTTAGCCTTCTTCCTAGGGAAAAAGGAAACTCAAAGCATATTGTGAGACGGCATGAAATCAAGTAATTTGATTTTTTTTCTACGAAGAAAAGAACATAATCTAATCAATTGTGCATGCTTGTCAGGTCCATTAAAGTTGGTCGTCCGCTGAGTCAATTAGATAACCTACCAATCGCAATCGACTTTACGCAAACATAATTATACTCTGTCTGTCTTTAAACACTACTATTGACGTCAAGATACCGATGGTATGTTAAATCTTTTATCCAAATCTGCCGTATGAGAAAACAATGCACACCACTCTCTGCGTGCTGTTAAATTCTTTACGAATCTAGAATATATGTTGCCCTATGTTGAATGGGAACGGATGTGTGCTCTAGAAACATCACTTTTACTATACTCGTTGGGCCCTACAAGATTTCTCATATATATATGTGAAAAATGTTGTTTTGCCTCTAAAACAGTGTCTTAAAGTATCCTGAGATTAAATTTCCTCGGTTGGGGACGCCTTGTTTTGTGCCCACAATGCCTCTAACAACCGTGTTATCAAGTGGTTCACTCAAATCTAAATGAGTTATATGAACATCGAATTAACCGCAACGCTGCCTTGACACTTTAAAACCAACGGAGAAAAGGCTGTGACAAAGACGCCTAAGCACATTAGCGCTTGTGTTGATAAGCGACATTCTATGGTACAAGTGGTGTGCTTAAAGTTTCTGCCGAAGATTTGTAGAGCCAGTACAGTAAGGGTGTGTGCGAGGCAGGCGTGCGACCTGCATCTTCACAAAATCAGCAACCATGTGGCGTTCTACTTACTTCCTGCTGCTTCTGATCGTGTGTATTGGATCTGAGATTGACTACGCATATCGGCTACAAAATCTGCAAGGTTAGACTCTTTTGGTTTGTCTTTTTGGCAGCCTAGCGCCTGCGAAATATAACAATATTCCTACTCTGCCATATAGATTTGTAAATGCACAACGTGGCTGTCAAGATATTGTTCCTAAGAATACATGATCAACGATGTCGATTGTAGCAAGCTAAGTCAAAATAAGGTACTGTTATATGTTGGAAAAGCCGCTTCCCGTTAGATCAAAGATTCGTTTGCTTTAGTCTGATTTTTAATTTAAAAAAAAAAGCTTATTTTAACAGTCGAGTTTTATTTGGAAGTTTTTCCCCGAAGGCTAATTGCAACATGAAACAATGTATAGAAAAAGAATACAGACAGTGCAATATAGCTATGGTAACAAGTTGAACAAGTGACTACACTAATAGACCCTACCAGTCTATAGTCTATAGTAGAAATTGGCCAAATAGAGTCAATTGTATGAAGAAAGTCGGCTATGGAGATAGGGTCAGTTATTGCAACTGCGGATGGGAATGTTATCCTCCATGGCCAAAGTCCCCAGGCAAATGTTCTCTCTATAGCCGACGCGGTTAGTCTGCTAGAGACTACTACTCTAATACGAACTGCTATGAAATACAATCTAAGCTTTGGGGATCTGAATTCCTTTTTCGATAACCAATTTATCATGGTATTATTTCAGGGTCGTTTCGAAAGCTGGCACTCTTTTTCAAAGGTCTTGAGAGAGAGGGCGAAACTTTTGCTGAAGCATTTGGAAAATTGAAGGTAGGTAAGAAACTAACGCCTAGCTTCTATATAAAGAATACTGGAAAACGTTTATTGTCAGTGACTGTCACAAACTATAGTTGAAAACCCACCATGGTTTGATTGCACGATTCATTAACTCGAAATGCACTCCGTTTGAAACGTTAGGTGTAAAAACATATGCACAGAAACCGGCGGAAACACAGCTGCGTGCAAATGTACGTTTTCCAATTTGGAGATACAACTTCAAGAAAAACTTCTAAAATAAGAAATTTGATTTATTTTCTTAATTGAATTTTCATCAAATTCTTCCACGTTCGTTAAGCACGACGTTGCTGTTACCCGTGCATGTATAAGATTCTATTTTTCATAACTTTGTGCGCTTCTAATGTACAAATGATACTGTGGTATCACGCATTTGCACCGTGCCCCGAAGCCGCAAATTTGTCCCGATAGACTGCCGGGTCGGGGAGGGGGGGGGTGCTGGTAGTGTGCTGCTACGATTAGCTTATTGCGTCCATATGTTTCAGGGTCCCGGGTTTATCTTAACGCTTCGCTTAAAGAAATCCAGGGACCCGACCGTAGCCACAAAATAGCCCAACAGTCCGAGGCCACGTAGGGGTTAAGCCCGAAAGTGAGAAAAAGGTTAACTGCCAGCGGGGCCCCTTCCTCAAATGTTGGTAAAAGCATAATCATTTTTTTTCGGCCATTCGCTGCTCATAGGTCATCGATGAGGAACTCTCAACACAGCATAGAAAGACGAAAACAATACGAGAGGAACTCGACGTTTTAGAGCCTCGGTTGGTCACCATGGCGGAGACCTTTGACTACTTTAACAACAGCGTGGGTCAAAAACATGAAAACCTCAACAGCAAGGACGAGTACTGGGATGGTAACTTCAACCAACGTGAGGAGGAAATCGAATCGTTTTCTGTCATTATGGATGAATATCTGGCAGACATTGGCTACGGAAATGAAGAACAGAGACAGACGATTACGGAGTCAGTAAACCAAGAAGCAGACCGGCAAGGTCAAGTTAGATACGTCTTCCGGCAGGATCTTCAGGACTACGAACGCGCGAGGGAAGAAAAAAGGACGGAGATACAAGGGCTCATGCAAACGGTCAACTCTCAAGTTACTGCCGTGCGGTTGAAGGATCAGAGATTGGACGAACGCACGATAGCGCTGCAAACCGAAGTCCAGTTACTGATCCAAGAAGTTGCCGGCCTCGGCGCCCAGCTGTCAGAGCAACGTTCGCAACTAGAGACACACGAGGCCACGCTAAGTGGAGAAGATGAGCAGCTCACAAACGTCCGTAACTCGTTTGAAACTCACGTGCAGCGCCACGCTCAGATTCGGCAGCTGTTGGAGACTTTGCAAGCGACAGTCATGGTGCTTAGGAACAACAAAACGCAGATTCAAAATCAAACAGCAAATATCAACACACAGATCCAAGATCAACAATCTCGCTTCAACAACAGTGACCAACAAAAGAAATCTCTTAAGCAACAAACTTCAGATCTCAGTGGTAACCATGAGCAGCAAAGCAATGCCAAAAGCCTGCGTTTGGATGATGTTGAGGCAAGACTTGACACTTTGGCTGCAGATACAGGCATCGCTGACTCAATGTCAGAGATGGAGTCTGCCGTGCAAATCCTCCACGCTAACATGACTGGACTGACCTCTAAGGTCGACCAAAATCAAAACCTGCAGGAGTCGATCCAACAGCAAGAAGTCAGCCAACAGCAGTCTATTCAGACAGAGTATGCTGCACTCCAAGCGTTCAACCAGACGCTGGGAACCTTTGACGAACAGATAGAAACATCGAACGCCACCTACCAGCAACAATTATCAACCGAAGAAGAGCGTCTGCAGACAGCGGAAACACAAGTGATCTCTGCCGGCGATTCCATTGATTCAGAGACTATAACTACTCTACAAAATCTAGTCGACGGCCTCTCGACAGACGTGGATGTCGCTGAACAACAGTTTGACCAGTACCCCAGCCCGTCTGCCATTTCGGAAGATTTCGCCAGTCTAAATCAATCGATCCAATGGGTCGAGGACACCCAAACTTCCCTTACAACCATATACCAGCAGCTTAGTGATTCGATGTCCGCATCAGACGAGAAATTCGACGAGTTGGAGACAGTTCTTCTAACTACAGAGGAATCCCTACAACAAGCACAGTCGGACCTGGAGCTCACAGCCCAGATTTACGACGGAGCATTTGTCTTATCTGGTAACATTGCAAGCCTGGGGACAAGCGTTACTGCAAACACACAGGAGAGTAACGCTCTTTCTGCTTCAGTCCAGGAGGTCGACACAAACTACCGTCAGGCCGTTCAGGCACAACAGGCGGCCATCCAGGAAAAGATAGACGCGATTCCAGACGAGCAAGTGCAACAAGCCATGACAGCAGCCTTTGAGGCTGACATGCAGGAGTTCGACAACAAACTCGACAACATGGAGACGTCAGTTGACGACTTGGAGGCCCATGCTGTGGCGATTGGGACGTCGTCGGAGAGCACATACGAAATGATCGAGAGTGACTTGGATACCGTCACGACTCAACTGTCTAATCATCAGAGCGCGATAAACGCACTGCAGCGCAGTCAGCAGGACGACGGACTGGCGGAATCGGTGAACACATTGGAACAGAACGTCGCGGAGATCAGCAGTACTACCGACTCCCTTTCCGGAAGCATCAATGGCTTATTAGAAACAATCCAACAACCAGGTTCATCCTTCGATCACTGTAAGTGTCAACATTCCACATATCATATAGTTTTGCTAAGCTAATCCTAATTTTTCGCTACAGTTGATAATAACTGTTAACTGAACATTTAGATCTTTAGTTGAGCTCCCGCTCGAGCCAATGTTGAAAACGTTCTCCACTTCATTAACCCCATTCTCCATCAGGGACTAGATTTCCTTCACTTCAATAAGCTTGAAGTCAGATATCAAGTTGTCAATGAAGTTGAAATCCCCCCCCCCACACACACACTGCTTCTTTTCCCTTGTAATCGTATCTGCAGAGCCGGTATAACCACCCATTGGAGTAACACACCCCTTTGTAGGTTTCCGTAGTACCCGTGTGCATGCTATAACCCCAGGGTGTCCTACACAATGAGCGCCCAGTTTCATTCTTATTGCTCCTATTCTTGTTTTATCAAGAGCAATATAAAGATTAAAACATCTATTTCTGCATTTACTTAACTCTGATTTTAGTGCTGTTTGTACTGCTAAGGCAAGAGACACTTTTCAGTGTTGTTAAAAGAAGTCATGTTAAGGCTTTTGCGTGTAGAGGACGATGGTTTGCTCCGTTTCCATAGCCCCTGGGCTACATAGGTGTACATGGACGACAGCAAGGGTGGCAGGAGTTGCTGTGTGTATTTTACATTCTTTCTTATAAGATCTAGGATGGATAAGCAGTATTTTGCATTGTTTTCATGTATTCAGGGGGTTTGAACCAATGATCTTCCTTTGGACAAAGATAAGCGAGCATTTAACCCACCAAGCCAGCACTTTACATCGGTGTTTTCATCGTACTTTAATCTCCTTATGTTATTTCTCCGTTTCTGTGTTTGGGCGACCTGAGCCTAGAGGCCATAAAGGCGCTGTGATAACTGAACAGCTGATGAGATTTTCCCTTCATAATATATCATATACCAATTCAAGGCTTCCACGACCTCATATCTCCATGAACAATTCTATTCTTGCAAATGACTTGCACATTTGCATAATATATGTTTGGTCACATACACCAATTCAAGGCAATTACAAATATAATAAGAAATAAACTGTTCTCCAACTCTAAGAATCGCCTTACCGAATTTTCTACCGGATCACTCAATCTTCTTCAGCTATCTGACCCAAGCGCTGTGGACACGTGCTTTTTACTCACTGCGTAAAAGTTGCACTGCACGAACTGGCCTCGGATCCTGACGTATCCGGACAGGAGAACTCGGAGATCCGGAACCTCAGATCCGTAAGAATCCAGACGGATACGGGGACCGTATTGTACCAAAACAACTCAAATTTACCTGAATTAATTTGCAAGTGGTATACAACATCAGTGTACCACTTGCATATGTAGTTTAATGTAGGTAAAGTTGAGTTGTCTTAGTACAATACGGCCCCCGTAGCCGTCTGGATTCTTACGGATCTGAGGTTCCGGATCTCCTAGTCCTCCTGTCCGGATACGTCAGGATCCGAGGCCATTTCGTGCAGTGTTGGTAGCTGGTATCGTCCCCCGTCCCGGTCAAGAGACGCTTGGTGTGCCCAGATCTTCCGACAAACCTTGACCCAGTGCTGATGTGATGTCATACCTGCGTAAAAACCACGTGTCTATTGCAGATAGCGGATGAAGATCGAGTGATTCGAATTTCGGTCGAAAATTCCCTTGCGTCGATTGTTTGAGTTGGAGAACAATTTATCCTTTATTATATTTGTAATTGTCTCATATTGCTAAAACAAGAAAGAGCGTCTACGTATACTCCTTTAGTCATCCCAGTTGCCTTTTCGTCTATCGATTCTGATACGTTTTCATATTTGGAGAGGTTTTGCAATCATACCAAAGTATTAAAAATGTCGATAAACACATACTTAAATAAGACTTACACAGTAGAAAAATACACATTTGTTTACCATTTGTTAACCAAGTCTTATTACTTTATATCGTGGTTGGTTTACAGGCGAGTCAGGCACATGGGACCTTCCGGAACATACGAATTTTTGGGGCACTCATCAGACGTATGGCTCAAAACAGAGCCATCGCGTTTACTTCATCACTCATTTTCGAAGCAATCCAGTCGTATATGTTGCCATTTCCAAATGGGACACGGACTACGCCCACAGGAACAGGTCAGTCGCAGAATATGGATATCTTCGCTTGAAATATTTGTTTGTTTCTTTGTTTGCTTGTTAACACCCCATTGCCATTGGGCAGTTGGGGCGTAAATTACTTGTCAAAGCCCCCTCCCCTCTGTAAAATCAAACTTGACCATAGACTACCTATAGTCAAAATGATGATAGAGTATTATAGGCAATGAATAGAAAGTGATATAATAAGGGTAATCAAATCATTATTGATATGAATGAAAATAAGATAAGAACTGAACATACGAGGCTATTACAGGGAACTATGGTGGCCCAAGAGATGGCTTTTCATGGCACCTCTAGGCATAAGAAAAGAGGAGCTTGTTTCTATATTTGTCTGAAAACGGTTCCATATAGTGACATGTTTGTATTTTACGGAGAACTGTGCTAATGATGTGACACTTTGAATAACAATATCAAAATAGTACTCAGACCCAGAAATGAAGGTTTTATGGCATTATGGTCTGATATCGATCAAGACGAATTACTAACTTTTTTTTGTTATTGTTTTTCTTCTTTTTAAACAGCTTTGAGGTTGTAGTCACCTACGTATATACAGGCGGTTTCCTAATGGAATTTGGACCTGGCTATGGCTCGGCATTTTACGCTGGAACGGTTCAGTGGATAGCGTTGGGCAAACGAGTGTGAGAATTCAAAGTCAGAGATGTTTAATCGCCAACGTTTCCAATCCATATGTAGATAGCAAATGTATTTTTTATGTGTGCGTGAATTTATAATGAATACTGATAAAAGTCTGTATTGTATATTCCTACCCAAAAGGGCTTAATGCACAGATGACCACACGTGGTCTATAAGAAGCATAATGTAAAACATGAATTGATAAAATGCTACATTCTAAAATTGAAAACTAAACACAAAGCAGACAAACTGTTGACTATTGCTAAACTAATGTTGATCACCTAGTAGTTTCTTCTCTCTTTTTGAAACATTTGGAAACATCACTACATACTTTGTCCATTATATTGTTCTTACATTACATCAGGTATATAAATCTGTCCTGCTTTGACATTTTTATACATTTCTTGTCTAATTATATTGTCTTAAACTTCATATAAGTGTTAAAACATTTTCAACGTAAACAGACATTATTACTTTGTGTTTTACTTACAAAATTTCTGATTTTTGTTCTTTGTGTGTTAAGACATCAGCTAGCGTTTGGCCTGCATATATGTGGTTTTTTCAATGTATCGACAATGCCCAAGGGGGCAAGCATGACGTTTTGACAATCACTTTCCTTTTTTGTTGTTTGATTTAGCTTTAAATGATCTGGTATACGTACAGCATGATTTTTAAAGCATGTTGTGTGTCTTTTGTGTGTTTTCTTCGTGTGTGTTTTTTTCAATACAAATTGTGTGTGTCCATTTTTTTTGTTATATTGTAAAGCGATGAATTACAAAACGTTACAATGTAAAATATACATTACTATTTTAGGACTATTATTGTTGGAAATTTAGTTACTTTGGTATCTAGCTACATGTAAAACACGTGAACTTGATCTTCAACAATAATTGACGGCTGCCTTGTATGATCAGTTAAACTCAGAATGGGGGTAAGATCTAGGGGGGAAATTCGTGTTTTCAGTTATCTTACTAACCTTAGCAAGGACAGGCCGACCCTAGCTATAGCACTGACCCCAAAGTTACTGCTGCCCATAGGAAAGCATGTTAAGATACACTGAAACAAGGCTTCATAAAAGTACTAACCCAAACTTCAATCTTAAAAATTCTTTTCAATTGGAAAGTCACAAGGTCCTAGTTGATAACCATGCAAAGAAAACAAAAGGTTGTACAGCTCAAACTCCGAGAAAAGCTGCCAGTTTCAAAGAAACCCTAACTTTGACCCCAGATTTCGTATGTATTCATCCGCATGACCCAACAACTCACATCTATCCTTACGCCAACTGAAATGGCGAAATAAACAAATTTCAACCAAAATGGGAAAGCTAAGACCATGCCTGTTCCTTCTAACCCAAAAAATTTAGTTTTTAGAAAAGAAAGTTTTTAAAGATTTTAAGTAGGGACTATAAAGGTTCCCATTTTGATCCCTCCAATGCGCAACGCAACTTTGGGGTCAGCCCTATAGCTTTTGTAGGGGATCGACCGATGGAACGGGACTGAACAATTTTGATCTGACATCTGAAATTGTACTTGTACAAATTGAATGTATATAAGTACGTATGATTAAAACATGATATTAAAGATAACAGTGTCCTGATGTAATTCAGTTGTACGTGGTTAAACTGTATTTGTTGTACCTCTTCGGTCCTGATCCTGATATACTGATACTGTTTACTCAATATTTCATGTAAAACATCTATTTCTGCTTATTATTCAATTCTACAAAAGTTTGATATGTGCAAGTTAGTGTGCAAGAGTCCTGTTTGATTGTTATAAATGTAAGCGTCACGTGAAAACCCCTCGGTGGCCTTCTTTGTTGCTAGCACACACACAACGGTAGGGAGGAGCATGCCTTGGTAAACTGGTAGCTGTGAGTGTGTATGCCTTAAAAACAGCAGTATGTGCCATTTTCAAGCCCCCAGGGGTTCCAACCAATTAATTATCTCTTTCAATCAAATCTCTGCAAAGATTTTACCCACCGGGTGTTTAGATCGCTGTTTTTCTTGTACTTATTTCATATCATTTTCTATTTGTGTAATTACATTGTTTCTGTGTTTGGGTAACACAGGCCAAGAGCACATTGCAACTATGGTGGAGAATAAAACAATCTCGACTAAACTTGCGCACTGCAGCTGGTATGATTGAAAGAGTTAAATCCGTAAATTTTTCCAAAGGTCGTCCCCTGTAAATGGCGTCTAATTGACAAACCCTTGCCATATATGTGTAACTGTCTCATGTTTTTAAAACAAGTAAGAAACATCTATGTATACTCTTTCGCACTGTCCGGATATTTTTCCATAATTTTGATACGCTTTCAACTACTCTTCCACATACGTTTTTGAATAATCAAAGCACCGGTAAATGTGGGTACATTACATACATATACCTATTAAAACACGAAGGAAAAATACGCATTTGTTCAAAGTCTTACCATTTCATATCGTGGTTGGTTTCCAGACGAATGGGGCACCTGGCACCTTCCTGAAATACGGAATTTCTGGAGCCAGTCACAATCGTATGGGTCGAAGGAAGACCGCTACGTTAACTTCGACATTCCCTTTCAACGCACTCCCATCATTTTTGTCACCATTTCCAAGATTGATATGGACGACGACCACAGGAACAGGTGAGTAAAAACTATATATAATTATAGAACATCTACGTTATCTTCAAATGGCAATCTTTGAATGAAAATATCAGTAATACTCCCATTCAACTAGGACATCGCTTTGTGCGACCTAAAGTATAACAGTGCTCAACGAATTTTCATCGATAAAAAAACGAATCTGTTAACGCATTGTGTGCTTTGCCATGTCGTCTTTGCAGTAAAATTTTTATATTTTGTATCTAAGGCCATGTTGATTCGATTGTATCAATGACATCCTCTCTGGAGCCCCCAAAACTGATATGAGCGCGCGAATAAAGAACAGGTTTGCAAAGAATAAGTTGCCTTCATTGTGAAATCTACGTGGTCAGGAATGTTGAACAATATATAATGCTCAGAGTATAGTATACCGAATGATAGATTTTTCTTTTTTTGACATCTTCTTCTTTGGCTTTGGAATTGAGTTTGGCATTCTACGGCATTATCATCTGTTTTCCAAAATATTTTGTTGAGTTCGAAATTTACAGCATATATTTTCTGACCTTCCAGCTGCTTTGTACTATTCACAGTACGGGCAAAACTTTTTTTCTTGGGGGGGGGAGGGGGGGGGGCATCCATGTAATCACGTCAACATGGCCTGATTTACCTTCAAACGGCACTTTGACTGAGAATATCTATAACGAAGTCAAAGCCAGAAATGACGGCACTGAAGGTTTGATTTATGGTCCATGACTTTTTTTTTATATTAAGACTGGCCAATTACTAATCAACGTGTTTTTATTTTCTTCTTTTTTTCAAACAGCTTTGAGGTTTCTGTAACCTACGCAACTAGAACTTATTTCGGAATGTCGTACGGACCTGGCTATGGCTCGGCATTTTACGCTGGAACGGTTGAGTGGATAGCTTTGGGCACTCGATGAGGAATATATTAGAAATGAATGTCAGAGACAGATATCTAATGGCCAGTGTTCTCAAGCCATCTACTAGATACCAAATGTGTTTGTGTGTGTGTGTATGTGTGTGTGTGTGTGTGTGTGTGTGTGTGCGTATGCGTGCGTGTGTGTGTGTGTGTGCGTGCGTGTGTGTGTGTGTGTGTGCGTGGGTATGTGTGTGTGTGCGTGCGTGCGTGCGTGTGTGTGTGTGTGTGTGTGCGTGTGCGTGTGCGTGTGTGTGTGTGTGTGTGTGTGTGTGTGTGTGTGTGTGTGTGTGTGTGTGTGTGTGTGAATTTAGCGCTACATGCATTTTATCAATTTGTTTTTTTGCACACAATGCTTACATTATAGCATTTTACGATCACTAGCCGATGTTCTATATCTCCTAGAGAAAATTTGGCTATGGAAGCATTTTAGTAGTATGTTTTGTTTGGCACACAATACTTGCCTGATGACAGTCCCAAAGTATCCATCTATTATTACATGTATGCGCTAAGGTTTATCTTTGTTTGTTTGTTTGTGTATTTCAAAGATCAGCTAAGAAAACGATCTCACTGTGTATTTTTCTTTTTTTTTGCACTGCATTGATAGCTCTCCCATCACTAGGGTGCAAGTAATGAGTTTCGTGAACTAATTTTCTTTGCAAAAATTTTGTGGTTTGATTTGCTTTTGTTTGAATGACTTGATGATATATGCGTACAGCATGGTTTTAATGTACAGTATATGCCAATTATTTGTACTTTGTATACCTTTTTCTGTATAATTCGTCTATATGGTATAGAATTCCAAAGCACCAAACCATTTACCATTCACTCATTTGTATAAACAATGAATAACTGTGTAGCCCATAATCGCAAAGTTCGGTGTATCGTAAAAATCTTGTCCGATTATATCGTAGAATATATACCCACAGCTATAGGCTAAATTTTGGGTTTGCATTGTAGTTTCGGGAGTGGGGACGCCGTCTACCGTTCGACAATTGTACTCTCTTGTTTCTTGCTATTGTTATGCTTGCAAACAATCGATATGTATTTTGTGAGTCTTTATCTCACGTGTTTTATCTTTTATTAGAGATATTTGTCAGTAATCGTCTGTTTTATTGTAAAGCTTACATGCATACATACATAATCATACTCCAACGAGTTGAAGCGTCTACAAAGTTCTGCGTCCAGTATTCTCGGTTACACATCATTTCTGTCAGGTCTTTTCCACTTAGACCTGTCAGTTTCTAATTCTATAATGCCAAAATGAACTGTGGAGTATGGGCGGCCTCTTCTGCTTTTGGCCTCTGTCCATACCAATTCTATTATGACTTTGACAACTTGAGTTTCGCTGCTTGTGTTTGCTTTCTCTAAAACGTTGGACGATATGTTAGAGCCCGGATTTGGCTGCATACAGTGCATAAAGTGATCGGGACCCCTGGCGACCTCTGTCAAAACTGCAGCTTCCCATATCAGATTTAATATTTTGTAAACCTGTATTGGAAACGTATGACGGAGGCCTGCCCATTCTTAGTGCCTTTATTTTCATATCTGAAACAACCGACGGGCCCAATACAGTTTTTTTCCGTTGTCATTCTATACCTTATGATGCCAGATACATAAGATCTCATAATCAGACTGTGACGGTTTCATAGATGAAAGTGAGTAAAATAATTACGCATACCCCGTCTTTGTCCGATTTGCTAACTTTTCTGTATAACATATTTTCTCTCCGTTTACCTATACTCCATTAATTGTACTGAAACGCACTGCGACCTTAACTTCGACAGACCGATCAACGAGTTTCATAGATAAAAATAATTTGGCCGTTTTCTTTTCTTTTGGTTATACTTTGTTTCGTGTTATTCCAATTTTGAGGTCGAGGATTTCACAAACCAAACTCATGTTACAGCGAGATCGCAGTCTAGTAGAACGGCGGACTTACAAAGGTACCCTTTTTTCTCAAGCTAAAATCAAATTGACTTGTCGGAGACTAGTTGTCGACTTTCCTCAAAGGTTTACTGTGAGAACTACTCTCCCCAAGACTATTGCATCAAGGCTCACAATCAGATGGTATAATACCGTTGACATTGGTTACCCCAGAAGCTCCAAACTACGCACACCGGGATAATTCAATGTAAGAACAACGTCACAAAGACGGGTGGCTTTGATTGTATTCCCACGTTACGTTCAAGCATTTAATTCAGTTGTGGCCAGAAGATTGCCTTTAGAAATCTAATTTCTAGACGCAAAGTTAAGCCCGGGTTACACACAGCCGATTATGGCCTCCCAACCTTCCCCCAACCATGGTTGGGAGTTGTTCGGGAGCTAAGTTGGCTTTGGTTGGCTGGTGTTCGGCGCGGTGGGCTTGTGTTGGGCTGAACAAGCCGAATGTTTTGAAATGTTCAAAACATTCGGCTGTGTACGGGAGGTCTGAAATGGGTTGGCTGGTGGTTAGGAGTAAGTCGGTAGTGGTCAGGGTGTCTTTGGGAGTCAAATTTGACTCTTAATCTAAATCTGGTCAGACTGCTCCCGACCCACCACCAACCTTGGATAGCTAGTGGTCGGGGGCCATTTTTCGGCCATGTGTAACCGGGGTTTTAGGCTGTAGAACTGGACATGTTGAATACTAGGTAGAACTGCCTACTAGGAACTTTAGACCTCATTAACGTGGTTTATATAAAGAAGAAAAAGAAGAACTTTATTGCACGACAATTGTACAGGGTACAAAATATGGCAACAACTCTTAAACATAATATAAAATAGAAGTATAGAATAAAACTTAACATCATAATTACTAACACAATACAATAAGGGCTAGCATACGATTGATTTTTTATAAGTGTACAAGTGCGTAAGCGACAAGTTTTGTCCGCTTCGACCAATATGATGTAAATCGCTTTAAAACAGCAAAATCAGAATATATATATACCGTAAATTGCCAAAATAAAATCGGAAAACAGATAATATTGAGATTATTGAGTTGAGCCTTCAAAAATCAAAGAAGAAGATGGGAAAACATGTACTGTTAATTTTATTGTAAAATATACGAAGAAATGAGCGAATAAATGAATGAATGATAAAACAAGTAAGCAAAGAAACAAATAAAAAGGTAATTGAACTAATATTCACGTTGTTGTTTCAGTAACAGGGTATATTTTTACAGGGAGGGGTTGCTATCCCTTCCCCTTTAACGTGCTCGAAGCACCTCCGGATCCTCGAACACGGGACCTCCATTTACGTCTCTCCGGCAAGACGCATGCAGCTTCCAACGAAATTTTCTGACCAAGAATTGAACCGGGGTCTCACAGTTAGAACTGGAACCAGGAGCTCAGCCATGAGGCTGCCACAGTAGAAGTAGAAGTAAAAGCAAAATCTAATTCCCTTGTACAGTTAGAATCCGTTTGGACCTTAATCTGTTTTCATTTATCCCCTAAATGTACAAGTGATTGCGCGTACATATTAGATTAGCCAGCATTTCGCGAAAATCGATGACTTTGATACAAGATGTAGCCCCAGCAAAGCCCTTTCCCTTTTACCAGGGTTTGAATTACAGTTTGACTGATGTTTCAACAATCTCATTTCTGTAAAACGAGGAACACTACTTAGGTCAAGTATTACTTTCTGTGCTGCAAAGGAAAACATTTGAACAAAGTATTCTCCTGTTAGGCCGCACTGACTTGGTTGTATGGATGACGTCTGTGCGCGCATAAAAGTTATTCTGTATCCAAAGATGCGACCATATTATAAATCGTACAAAGAAGCTGCATAATGAGAAGAAATATGCCGTTAATCGCACGAAATAAATGTTTGAAAACGGATACCAATGTCGTAGAATGCCTCTTTTACTAGTATATATTTGCATTGCGTGTAGGTACAACTTAACTGAAAACGTGCGTGATACCCTGAGCGAAGACTTTCCAGATCAAATAATTAAGAAAATGTGAGAAAAAAAAATAAGAAAAGAAGTCTGTGGTATACCATGTTCTGTGTTTCAGGCATTTGTTCATACTTCCTAACCACTTATGTTTCCATAATGTAGCCAACTTTTTTGGCCCAACTTTTATTTTCTCGCACGCTCGCATCAGTTTTAGGGTGCCCAAAGGATGTCATCCATACAATCAAATAAGAATTACCTTAGTGAAAATTAAACGTATGGTGACTGAAAATCACAACTCAGCAGATCAATTACTCAGAGTTAAGATGATGGCAAATGAAGGAAATCTTGATAAAATCCCATGTGAACTCATTTGGTAAAGTGGAATCCTGTATAAAAGCCATGGAGAGTTTGGAAGGACCAGAATTTTGCTGGACTGTGTGTAGGTCGGTTGCAGGCATACTGTGTTCGGCCATCTTTGTATAGAGATGTCTCGTTCCCAGGTAGTCACTCTCGTTCTCCTGGTCTTCTGCTTGGGGTTCCAAAATGCGCGTGGCCATTTTCTCTCAGGCGTATACGGTGAGTGCATTTTTCACGTGTTGTAGATATAACATAAGTAAACTGTTATGATAAACTATGATATCATAGTTTATCATAACGAAATCCGTTGGCACTCTTTCTGAGAAGTATGCCTTTGCGTTACACATGTTGAAAATAAAAGTTTCCAATACCATGACTTGCTATGTTTCGAGTTGTAGTTCAAAATCTATACGTACAGTAAAGAGGTATCGACGCACTAAAATGTGTTGTTTTAAGTAGATTCCATCCCAAAATCTTGACAGTCACCGAAAACTAAGATTTTTCCCATTTCTTTCTCAGACGCTGCGAAGGAGAAGGCCGCCTACTTGAAGGATCTTCATGAGCAAATGAAGAACCTACACGTACAGGTTTTCCGTTGTTCATTTTTAAGTTGAATCTTGAATCTTTCGTTTTCGCTATCATCTTTGTACTGTTGTTGTCCCATTACACTTCCATGTAAAAAAACTCTATCCGAGCGCACTGTGTGGTCTTGTCAGCGATTTTGCTTTATCATATGTATCTATAAAGCTTAAGCTGGTACAGCCACCCTTCGTCATAACACAACAGCTTTGCAGGCACGCGGCGCGACAGCAGCTTTCTATATTACACTGAACGACCTGTCACACCTGACTTTTGCACATCTAGCTCTTCGCGGTGTTTAAAGTCATCTATAGTGAGGATACCCCAACTGAACTCGATGGTGCTTTTGGAAGACGGGTTTTGGGTCCAAATCTCTGCCCAGTCAACGGTGTCTAAATCTAGATGTAGCCCATCTCATAGCACGTTTAAAAGTGTACACACCTTTTATCTAGGAAAGATAAGAGTTACACCAAGGTCTACAATGGCATGAAACGTATCGCAAGATATGCACGGCCTTGTCTCACTTGTTAATTTTCAGCACTTCTCTAATCTATGTGTGTCACTAAAATACAGCTTTTTTGTAGTCTACACAGCACTGCTACACAAAAATTTCTCTGACTCAAAACAAAATTACACCCTATTGAAACAGAATATTGAAAATGTATCCACAGAACACGGCAGAAACCAACAAGGCAAAATGGAGTCTCGTCGCCGCAAACAGCCAGCGAGTCCGAAAACTTGGATCGGACCTGTCCGCGGTCTCCTCCGCCGTGAGCCGCCTGGAGGATAACATGCGCGCGCTCTCTTCCAAGCAAGCTCAGCTGCGGGGCGACGTCGGAGCTGTAACCCGGGACGTGCAAGACAAAGAGAAACAGAAGCCAGGATTTGAAGCAAGGTTCCATCGTACAATGAGCCGCCACGAAGGTCTCATCAAGGATCTCGACAAACGCCTTCAGCAGGTGCAACAGAAGTTGGAAAGCCTTGAAACGGCAGTCTCTTCTGCGACTCGAGATTCGAACGAGCTGCGAAAAAGGGTCGACCGTAACGGCAACGAAATCAAGCGGCAGAAGGAACAGTCTCGTCTGCAAGAGCGACGCTTGATGACCGAGATGAGCAACCTCCGATCTACCGTCCGCAATACAATGAACATGAACGACTACAAACTACCGACCTTCCCCGGCAAGCCTCCTAACAGTGACGACGTGCAAGGCGACATCAGCCAGCTGCAGGCCCAAGTGAGCGCCATTTTGGCCACCCAGAGATCCGAGAGATCGAAGAGCGACCGTCTGTTTGCTCTCATATCAGAGCTTCAAGACAAGAAGGACGACAAGGTGAATCCAAGCGGCAAATCCGAGTTTCCAATCAAGGTGGATCCAAGCGGCAACGTTCAACATAGGCAAGAACTGCAAATGGCGTTTCCAGCCTTTGCAAAAGACCAACCTAAGGACTTCAATCTGACCGCTGTCTTCAGTGACCTTCAGGACAAAGTACAACGCCTTGAGGAACGACCATACGTAGGGCACTGTGGGTACCACCTTCTATTTTCTCTTTTCTATCCCTGTCTTTTCAAAAGTTGTATTTGCTGTTTTCCCCTCATACAAATGAAATGTGGTGTCTGTGGGCCTATTGTTAGCATTCAAACTGAACCAACAATGTCGAAAGGTCGAGTGTGTGTGTGAGAGTGTGTGTGTGTGTGTGTGTGCGTGTGCGTGTGTGCGTGTGTGTGTGTGTGTGTGTGTGTGTGTGTGTGTGTGTGTGTGTGTGTGTGTTTTCTATTGTGAACAGTGAAAAATTAACTTTCTTTATTTGTGATGCTTGGTCCCCATTTTTCAGGTGAGGTCGGGGTCCTCGGGCTACCGTGGAAAGCGGACGGGAAGACGGACTATGGAGGGAGCGGGGCCGTCAAATTCAGCAAGACCTTCCGTACCGTCCCCGTGGTCTCCGCTGCTCTGTACAGGCTCTACCATGCCGGGTACCAACCTGTGGGGTGAGTTTGAACAATGACTTGCAAATTATCCATAGAGAGAATGCCTTAGCCTTAAGCTGGTCTGAACTGCGATTATTTGCAACAAAATATGCGACCAAACGTTTTCAAAGCAAAATGACCGCGCCAAGAATATCACATTTTCAGTTTTGTCACCAAATTAAGTTTTTTTAAATCGCAGTGTTGCCACTACATCATAGACGATTGTACAATTATCAAAATTCATCAAAAAAAGGTTTGCAGTGATCGTGAGTGTTTGCGTCTAGCTTGCACCCATTCGCGATATTTGTCAACTGCGATTTTCTTTATCTAAAAATCTAAAAACAAAATCGCCTTTGGCGCCGATTTGCGACGGATTGGAACAGATTTGCGCCAGTTGGCGACTGTCTTTCGCAAACAGGCTTTAATTACTTGTTCTTCAGGAAAAATATCATCTCCACTTCCTGAGCATTTGCAATGAGCTAGCTTTTTTTTCTACCTCTACCTTTTTATTTTTTTGCAGCATCGTTGTGTCGGCCGATGACATTACCGAGAAGGGGTTCCAGTTGAAGATTTACGGGTGGGACCAGACCAAGCTGTACAGTGCCGGAGTGCAGTGGATGGCGTGTGGCTAGGCTCAACGTTCTAAAGCCCCCCTCTCACTGAAGCCGCGGCACGCTGGCGGCGTAGCTGCGTCCTAAACTGAATTTGTGTTACCCTTGACTTTATGATGGGAATATCATTCAAAACGTACAAAGCTTGAAAAGATTCGTTTTTTGTTGAGTGCTTTGTCAATTCGATCGGCCGCAGCGACGCCGCCAGCGTTCCGCGGTACCAGTGAGAGGGGGGATTAAGTGTGTTCTGAATTCGCAGAACTCTACGAGCGCCGGCATTCATTTTTGGAGAGATCGCTTATTTTAGATTTTCAACATTGGCCAGGCTTTCTTAATAGTAGTGGAGAAAAATCTCCCCAAGAAGTCTGCTGTATGTTGGCACAGAAACTATCCCCAGCGTTTTTAAAAACCTGGCCCAGGATATGATGGCATGTTTAAAATCGCGAATAAGTATATATAAGTGACCCACCCCAAAGAAAAGAAACGCCGGCGCTTCTAGAAGTCTTTGAAGGAGGCTAGTTCTAAATGGCCCTGAACAAAGTAGAGCTTAAATCAAATCAAACGGCCTGGAATGAAATGAAGTACATAGGGTGGAATGGGAAGAACTGACTGACCGGATTAAGATGAATCAAAATCAGACATTGTCGACTAGAAATTGCATACACCTTTCTCACGCGGCGGACATGATAGAATAATAATAAGGGGGTTTTATTCATTGCACACCTTGCAGCCGGAGGGCTGAATTACATGTTCATTACATATTACACATGATAAAATACTTAAAGGTTTAAAATCACACATATGGCTACATTAAAGGTTGCGTGCTGGGCTAAGACTAAACTGCACGTATTAGCAGTTTGCGAGGCCAATGATGCAAAGAAACAAAAATAATTTACAGATTTAGTTTTTCTTTTCAAATCACATTAAGTTTTAAAATATGATATCCAATTATCTATATTATAATTAGCGTAATGCACAGAAAAATGCAGCAATTTAGAACCACGTTGATCGATCCTGTCAAAACGTAGCAAAGCAAAACAAAAACATAGAAATGCAGATATTTGACGGACATGCAGCCACTTCCTCATTGGTCTCTGATTACAATGCAATCATTGGTTGAACTGCTTATTGTGATAGACAGTTAAGATCGGTCTAAAGTTTGCCACAATGGCCTAATTTTCGTTCTATCATGTCCGCCGCATGAGAGAAAGGTGTATTTCAGGAGTTCTACTTTGTACTGCGTCGTTTAGAACGGGTTTTAGCGGCTTTCTGGATATTTGACTATTTGCTATCGTTTTTGTGACATTAGGTAAGCATAAATGATTACCACTAACACTTCAATAAAATCTCACATCACGTTCATCTTATTACTCAGTGTAAGACAGGTTTGGTTTGGCGACAACAATTTCTATTATTCTAACACGTTTACTAATGATGTGAAATACGTGTTGTTACCTTGCAGTATTGTTTTAACGTCAATCTTTCAAGGCACCATTTATTCAATTGGTGTGTTTTTTTCACAAATAGAGCATCCTTACAAACAAAGTTTTAGTCGTTCAGCTATGCTTAGATTATCTTTTCGAACTACCGATTCCGAAATCTTTTGCGCACTTAACCTTGAAAACGGTGATACATTTGTATTGTTCGCGTTGCTGCTTTCTATTGTATAATGATTCACAGTGGCACTTGCATCATCTTTTGCATGTGGAAAACAATAAACGCTAACGGAAAATTGGAGTATCCCGGAATCATCGATTTAATATTTTGTTAACCCTGTGACAACTACTACTGATTCCAAGTTACGTGTACCCCAAACCCCTAACACAGCCTCAATTAACATTTAACGAAAGGCCTAAGATCAGAATATCCCATTCTGGTTGCAACAATAAGCAAGCATACAAGCAAGCAAACAGACCAACGTATCTAGTATTTGTTTTAAAAGAAACTGTTTGTTTGCCATAAGTCATAGAAAGTTTGTTTTTCGCCTGCAAACTTGTCGGTAAAACTCACGTGATCTATTTTTTTTATCCATGATGCTTTGGAACTCGTTCCCAGGATTTAATGACGTTACCGTGTGACGTCAATCTCCAAGATGTGTCGTAATCGTATAGATTCTCGTCCGTAACCACGCAAGCTAATCGGGTAGATATACTGTCTGTGAAAGCACTAACTCGTTTGTCTTTTGGGTATAGTTTGGAAAATATGGAACTAGTACGGCAAACCATTGACTGAATATCATCATGACCCATCATGTCAGTCTTTCAATCAGTCAGAAAATGATAAATGGATACGGAAAGGCTAGCGCTGTCAAAGAAAGAACGAAAAATAAAAGATGAACCTTTTGTCTAATATAGAGAACTAATTACTGTTATGCAAGACGAAGAAACATTTTATAAGAAGCTTCCAGAAGGCATCCGAAAACTCATCCGCCATCTTTCTTCAATGGTAGTGACATGACCTTGAAGTGAAAGGTCGCACAGGTCACGTGTCAATTTCAAAGATTTTATGATAAGTAAGCTATATGGATGAACCACATCAAGGCCCTATGTTTTATATATCTTGACTTGTCGAGAAAGAGAACAATAATTATTCCAAAATGAGTTTCAATCTATATCGGTCAACCGATACACATTACTAGTCGGAAACGCATTTCGTCCCATCTCTCTGTTGAATACGAAACGGAAATCTTTTTTTTTTTGGTACTATTACTATTTTTGTTCCTATGATTAGATTCAGTCGCTGCTTGCGCAAGGCCAAGGTATTATATGGGGTATGGTTGAAGTACCATATTTTGTCACTGAGGGGCGCTTATGTACAGACCAGTTTTTGACACGGTTCAGGCTATACTTGTGGTGTTTATCGCTAGATGGCGCTTCAGTGCGGGCCAGTGGTAGATTATTAGTAAGTAAGCTATTGTAGCTAAGGACTTGTAGCAGAACATTTCGCTATTGGGGATTTCCATATTTAGAGAATTATTAGGGACCACATAGTGACTGACTTAATAGACTTATATGTCTTTTGGTCTCGGGTACATCGTTACAAAATAAACGTTTGCCCTTCTTGTCCTGACCAGAACAGTGAAGGGTTTGGCTTTCAAAAAATCTAAACTACGAACTACAGTAGATTCCGCATATCTGTATACTAGTAGCCCATTTGTCAGCGCATTTTATACGACAGTCCAGAATATAGGATAGTCTGGGATATACGACAGTCCGGAATAGCACCAGTAACGTCCCCCGGTGAATGTTCTCCCTATAGCCGGCGTGGTTAGTCTGGTAGAGATTATGCACTAGACATCAGGGAGGCTTTTATATAAAACCACCTTGCTAACATTCATTTCTACGCCCTAGGAGGTATTGATAGAACCTTGTTTCTTTATCGTGAATCTCGTGATAGACTTTCGATTTTCAATGTATACGTTTGGCATTTGTACAAAATATAGGAACTATACTCTCCTTGTTACGAAACGTGGTAAAATAAGACCCTATTTTCTTACGTACAGGCAAGGACATTACAATAATGTCCTTGGTACAAGTCTGTAATGCAAGCATAGAGCATGCGCATGCGCAATTACAACATTAGCCGCTCGGAAGGTCGTTCAACTTTGACCACTGACAAATAGGAGCAAGGAGGTTTTATAAAAACCTACTTGATAGGAGCAGCCCAAGCGGGTTTGAATAAAAAGTTGCGACTCTTCGTACTATTAAGGAGGTCAACCTTCTTTATACGATACAGGAACGAAATTGCACAAAATTGCACTTAGTAACAAAATCCGCTTACAGTATTACATTTGATATCAAAACTTTCATTATCTAAAGTACAGAACTTCACATTTAGAAACACGCGGCCCAGTTTGTGTATAAACAGTAAGTTAATCTTATCAGAATCACGATCGATCCCTTGTACACCAGAGATAAATATGAAAGAAATTCCAGATTGTTTTCCGCCATTTGCACTGCTCCACCCAACCCATTAGACCACCATTGTTTTTGTCCAATCGTTCGAAACAAATAGATTTCGGCGACACATTCTGTAAAGAGACAATCTAGGGAGCAAACTCTTCAAAAAAAGAAATAAAAACAGTTTAGGAAAAGATTTAGACAGCCTGAGAGAAACTTGATTGACATCAAAACATCTGGCAGCGTTATAAGTACAAAGGCAACAAACAAGTGCGTAGTAATTGGTGTATTGTGAGCGACGGGGACAAAATGGCGGCGGGCTCATGAATATGCAAATACACCCCAGGCGCCCCCGTGCGATCGTCTTTTCACGTCTTGTTGATGCTAGAAATGCAAATCAGACAAACTCCGCTGTTTTTATCTGTTCTTGGCTCTGTGGCGAATTTGTAGTACTAATAGCTCTGAACCAAGAATAGCTCTGAGTCAAAAATGGACGAGTAACATAAAATGGCGCTTTCCTTTTGTATATATAAACCTCGTCAATGACGATTATTTTTGTCTTGTCGGGCTTTTCGGAACTTTGCTTTGTGTTCGTTCTAGAGTTTGTATAAGATATTTTATTACAAGGTGCGAACTGGCCAAAAACAAACACTAATTTTGTCACAAATGAAAGGGAGGTTTTTGAGAGAAAATTTTTGTTTTTAAGCTATTTCTTTTTAACTTTCAACTCTTGTTGAAAACATGAACATTTCGACCATGCATCCCACGCCACTAGATTCAGATATTTTTCTGAAATTCCTGAACATATAGAAATTTCTCGGCAGCGGAAATGGAAGTATTTGGAGACTCATGAATTTCTTCAACTAATTACCAAGGGACCAATCAGGAAGCGGTATGACCAGTTCTATTGTGATGTATATGACGTCTGTGCACGACCCAAGCCGGTGAGTGTATGTGGCAATCAACAGGCCAATGTCGCTCAACAGTGCTTCCAACTCTTGTGTCAGTTGGGAAGTTTTACTTTGATATAGACAGGACGCCTGGCGTCAGTAGACAAATACGTTTGGAGCGCCTACTGTAGAGGTAGGAGTCAGGAGTATAGTTTTATTTTTCGTTAGCGAAAGATTTTTCTAAGGATTGGCGATGCAGCAGAGCTGTGGACCAGGTGAGACCGGATTCCAGACGTACGGAACAGACACTGGTATGGACGGGGGAGGGCCGACAACAGGGCAGGCGGGCGACGATGACAGCAACGCCGCCACCGACACCTTCCAGCCGCCCACTGGTCTCATCCCTTACGGCATGGCAGGAGGCTACACCCCGCCAGACAGCAACAGTTCCCGCTCGTCTCCAGGCGACGGGGTAGACGCGGAACTCTCTCGGTACAACTCGCAGGTCCCTCCCGACTACCCGCTAGGACCCTACCCCGGTGCTACTAACCCCGAAAACGCGTACTCCATCACAAGCATGACGCCCTCCCCACACCCCTACCCGAACGGATACGACCAGTCGCAGATGTACGGGCAGCAGGCCCCGGGTTACTTCGCTCCGATAGACTCGGGGGGCCCTCCCCAGCCCCCTAACGGACAGTACCCCCACGGTTACAACGGGAACTACCCCTACCCGGGCGGCGGGTCCATGTACGGGTACCCCCCGGGCCCTCCCCCAACCCCCGCCAAACTTAGCGTCTTTCTCACCAACCGTGATCTCTGGGTCAAGTTTCACCAACACGAGACGGAAATGATCATCACCAAGCAGGGCAGGTAAGGAAAACGATCATTCACTTTTATGAATATAAAAAACAATGTTTTATATTCATGTCCTACAAAAGTCACATTTATAACAAAAAGTTGCATTTTTTATAACGTGTTTAGGTCTGTGTTGACATACTAGTAGATGCGATCTTAGCTTCTACTACTATGTCACTATATATGTAAGAAACAAGGTCAAAGAGGGTCATTGATATAAGTAGAATTTTGTCCATGTAATGACCCTTTTTTCGAGCTAAAACTTTGTATGCCATATTCGCTGCATGTTGATCCAGTCCTATGTATAACAGTTCATTTAGTTGTCTTGAAGACGCTACATATAATACGCTTCGCATTAACTTCCAAACTTCAAGAAGTCACACCTCGTTAAAATGATATCCCCAACAAATGGTTTATGACACCAGTAATGTTTATCTTCGTATTCAGTTTTCTCAGGTTTTGTGACAGAAGCGTTCGCAACTTTCCGGCTTGTTTTTCAGGCCAAGCCCAAAAGGTGTCAAACAGACAATGAAACTTACATCTGTTTTAGACACCTGATTCTAAAATAATCCTTAATTAGTTTCGGACTTGCATAAGCGCTTTATTTGGGTACACTTTGTGATGTACCACGTTTCAAACTCTTGAAGTTGATATTTCTACCTTCAACATTACGAAGCTTATTGAGAAGAGAAAAAAACAACGTGTTTTCGCAATGCACCTTGGTATACCACTACTTTTATGAAAATTTCATTTTAGTAACTATCGTCGTACATACTTACACATACGTGCATACAGCCCAAAAAGAGTCGAATCTTTGTCAAAATGGTATCCCGGGCCAAAATACAAATATATACTAAATTCGCTTTTTAAATGATTTTTTTGTTTTGTTATCATAATGGCACAATAGTATTGCTGTACCAGCTAAATTCTTTGTAAAAATTCTTTTAAAGCGACAGTCGTCATAAGTGCGAAGTTTCACACTGCTTAACATAACATTTGAAAAAAAAATGTTATGAACGTTTATGTTGAAGACAATTTGTCTTTTATCACAAATGAAATTCAAGCAAACGTGTGCCCCAAATGGTTTGTAAAAAGTTAGGAGGAATCTGGGCTTTGGTGCATCCGTTAGACAATGCCCAGGAATTTCGAGGTACGATGTGTATCGCGTCTGCAACTCCATGTCTAATTGCTTGCGAAACATAATCGTCAGAAATGAAACGCTAAAAAAATCCTGCCTGACGATAAGAAACAGTCGCATAGTTAACGTTCAATTTGTCTACGATCTAGACCCTTTTTACAAAGATTTGGCAAGCTTAGAATGTTGATTTGTCGTGTGTTTCTAAAGTCAATCCAATCTCCATGGTCAGACTGGTTTAGTCTACACTGTCTTGATTACTTATTAGGCTTTGTTATAATAATGATCTAAGAAACTGGAATTAGTTGTATTTGGAGGTCGTTGGTGTTTTCATTGGACTTGTTTTTGTTTTTATAATGCGCGGATCACGACGGGAGAGTTACGCGTGTGTTTCTTGGAATCATGACTCAGGGCACCTCATCTCCATTAATATTCACATGTTATTTCTGGAACTGATCGTAAGTCTTTTGTGTTTGGACTTGGGCTGGGGTGTTTCAGATTATGGTCGACTGGCCTGTTCCTGTAACCTGAAACTATGATCTGCGTGTTAAAAACCGCCACTTTTTTCTTCGTGTCTTCGCTTCAAGATGTGAAGGAAAGGGAAATTTGGATATAAGTTTCCAATCGCCACAAAAAATGCCTTTGCGAGATTGTCTTGAAAAATACATTTTGAGGCTAGTATTTTCCCCATGTCATTAGTAAAAATTAGGCAGATGACGTGATCTTGGGGTCGGAGAACATGCCCGTTCTCATACTTGTGCCACAATATACGGTATATTTCAGATGAAAAGACTAAAGAGGCCAGCCATTTCAAATCCCTGAAATTGACTTGAGTAAACACCACGTAGTTTGTTTGTAAAAGGTGTATCAAATGCGCAAACTTATTGTTTTCTTCTACTTTTGTCACTGGAGACTATTTCTTTAAGTTGTGGCAATATCTCCTGTCAAAGTATGTGAAATCACTTTCTTTGGTACTTTTTTTACTATCGATGTGATAATACATTTTATCGGTCATTTTCCTTTAAAAAAATTCTATGTGCACAGTCATCGCTCGTTCGACAACATGCCTCGTCTACCCCTTTTTGTTATGAAAAGTTATATTTTTGAATTTCCGACTATCGGACGTTTAGTTCTTCAATCTCCAAGTTCACGACCTCTAACTTCAGCTTCTAATTAACAAACGGCAGCTAAAAATCTTCGGCGAGACCGAAACGTTTAATTGATGGGATCGGTTCTTTGTTCTTTGCCTGCTAGCGATTGGTCGCGAACAAAGCCGTGCTTTGCATATCTGTAAGCGCGCCATGGACGCCCGCGAGTCATGGTCAATTGGAGATTGGTCGGTATTGTCGCACAGTGTCAACAACGCAGAGGTCCCGGGGCGCACATCCTGTCGTTTGGAGTCGTGCAAATAATCAGAAATAAGAAAAAAACACTGTCTAGAAGACGTTTTTGGGATGATATTAACTGTCCTCCAATTGCAAGCCCCAAATGTGTTACGAGGTTATGCCTTGATTCAAGACTACAATTGAAATAAGACAAAAACTATAACCTCAAAAATTGAAAAGAAGCTGCAAAATGAGCAAATACATTCCATCAGGCATTAGTTGAAAAGGATCCGTTGAAATGATATTGGAAAATGGATACAAATGAGCGAAAATCTTCCAGAGTTAAAAAAAGGTGACATGAAAGGACAATATATTTAATAAGGAATCTATTGTTCGATATACCATGTTCAGAACTTCTGCTTGTTTGGAGTCGTGCAAATAACCAGAAATAAAAACACCGCCGGCGTTCTGAATCAAAGTTGAACTGTAATGGTCAACGCCTGAAGCTATTGACAGAATGACCCTGTCAACAGTGGAAACATACTATTGACAGGATCATCCACTTCCATTATTTGCGTACACAAAAGTTGGACTTAGTAATACCCAGTTTTTTTTTCGACTGATCAGCTCCAGTTTTTGCGAAGTAAAGAATTAATTTTTGTGCTGGCAACTTCAGTCAAACTTTGATCCCGAATTACTTCTACCAACAAAGATGAACTTTCAAGTGAATTGCAAAGCGTTTTTCATATGCTGTAAAATTATGCATTCGCGAGAACGTGATTTTGCGGTAGGGAGAAATGGAGTATTCGCAATAGTTTAAGTTTGCGGTTGGATCAAGGGGTAGAAAACAAAACAAGCATCTTCTCGCGGCGGCTTGAAATTCGCGGTCAAGGGGTCACCTCGAGCATTAGCCAAGGCCCGCTCGCATTATTCAAATTATCAATTCAATAAGGGCTTACTGACTTAATCAATATAAATCCTGATAATCTATAATCCATATGAGATATACAAGCACGTGTACTCATATATTTTCTGTTCATATTGTCAAAGGAGAGGATTTTGACCAAAATTTGTTACCACGCATTGTTATAACACACAAGTAACTACAATGTTTTTTCGACCCCAGGCGGATGTTTCCGGTACTGCAGTTTGCCATATCTGGTCTCGACCCGCATGCGCAGTACAACGTGTTTGTGGACATGGTGTTGGCGGATGTGAATCACTGGAAGTTCCAGAACGGGAAATGGGTGCCGTGTGGACGAGCCGATACCAACCCACAAGGTACTATACTTGAACTGTGTGTGTGTGTGTGTTTGTTAATGTTCAAGTTCTGGTCAGGAGCATAAATAAAGAATCTCTGAATGGATTGTAATGTTACGTTACAACGTATGTAGATACGTGTTTCTAAGACGAAGGTTGATTATGTGCCCCCGGTGCGTAATATTGATACTGCAGCAGAACTCACTGGAAACAATAGGTGTAATAACGGACATGAGCGTGCGTTCAAATGAGCATCTTGTTGTCTTATTCAACAATGTTAGCAGCCATTAAGTTAAACTTATAAAAGTGCAGATATGTACTCTTTCCTTCAAATCTAAAAAAAAAACAAAAAAAATCACCTGATATCTGAAGATATGCAGTTAAATTTTGTAATGTCATTCAAAACTACTTATTACCCTCCATGCAACTTGCAATTTATCTTTTTCTGCTCCATATAACGCACATGGATGTATGGATATCTTTTCAAATAAAGTAACCAGAATATAGTTGTCCGAAAACCTGATTTGAGTATTTACTGTATTTCAGGAAGCCGAGTTTACGTCCACCCAGAATCCCCTAACAGCGGCGCGCACTGGATGAAACAGGAAGTGGTCTTCAGCAAACTCAAACTCACCAACAACAAAGGCGCCGACAACGGACACGTAGGTTAACTTTGAATTCTGCGACAACCAATGACAGATGTTCTTGCCAAGTCTGCAATTTCTAAAGTAAAGTGAAGAAAGCTTCATTTATCTTTTTTTTTTGGGACGTAACATTGAAAATATTTGATACTCTGAATGAGTAAAGGTAATTTGGTCAGCAAAAATGCTGAAACATATTTGATGTAATTCCGTAGTATTTCGCTAGGTGCAAACATGCAAAGTATTAATCTTACCTGTCGTTCCGTTGTGTTCCGCCAGGTGGTGCTGAACTCCATGCACAAATACCAACCCCGGCTGCACATCATAGAGGTGACTAACAGGGGCGCCGGCGGCGAGCGCGTTCTGCAGTCCCACAGCTTTCCCGAGACGCAGTTCATCGCAGTTACAGCCTACCAGAACACAGATGTGAGTACAGCATTTTGTCTATCAGTGTCATCTAATTTGTGTTGCTAACACTAGTGACAGCATGTCATGCAACCAGAACTATCCAACATCCAGGTGGCCATAATGCAGGACATTCACGACATTTGTCTTCAATGGTTCCTCGATTTCAGAAAAAAAAAAAACAGAAATTGTTGGTTTTCTCTTGTACTTTTAGGTTGTCGTTTTTTTTGATGTACAGTATCATCTATTTTTGTGTTGCTGACAGCATGCTATACAACCAGAACTACCCAACATCCAGGTGGCTATAAAGCAGGACGTAGAATAAAATTCGCGACATTTGTCTTCAATGGTTCCTCGATTTCAGATAAAAAAAACAGAAATTGTTGCTTTTCTCTTGTACTTTCAGGTTGTAGCTTTTTTTTATGTACAGATTTTCGAGTTTTTCAGGGTTTCTAAAACGGTAATAGATTGTTAGAAGTTTAGGAGGAAAGTTTTGTTACTTCTTGTTCTTTCAATTTAGGCAAAGTGGTTTTAATTGAGAGAATATTCATTTTATCTATCAGTATCATCTATTTGTGTTGCTAACAACATGACATATACAACCAGAACTATCCAACATCCAGGTGGCCATAATGCAGGCGGTAGAATAAAATTCGCGACATTTGTCTTCAATGGTTCCTCGATTTCAGAAAAAAACAGAAATTGTTGGTTGTCTCTTGTGCTTTTAGGTTGTAGCTTTTTTTATGTACAGATTTTCGAGTCTTTCAGGGTTTCTAAAACGATAATAGATTGACGCGTATGTTAGAAGTTCAGGAGGAGAGTTTTGTTACTTCTTGTTCTTTCAGTTTAGGCAAAGTGGCTTTCATTGAGAGAATATTCGGTCATCGAACGCTGATATTGCAGACCATGACTGAAATCTTTCCACACAGGCATGCGAGATAATAACCCGAAAGGCCATGATTTATCGTGCTTTATACGTTGAAAGACTTGAAACGATAAATGTTCTCTTCTATACCATTACTGTACATAGTTCCGTCGCCGAGGGACGATCGCCTTTGTCGTCCCTTGGCGACATAACTTCCTCGGCAGCGAAACTTCCTTTCCAACATTAGAGAACCTTGGCCCGTGTAAGAACTTGCGTCACACCCCTCCCCAAATATATACGCCGCCGTTCTAGGAAGCCTGCGAGGGAGGCTATACTATACAGCTTCAACAATGCAACTTTAATGTTAGAAAGTTGAGATGACATGTGATGACCTATAATTTATCTCTCTTTCAGATCACCCAGCTGAAGATTGATTACAACCCTTTTGCCAAAGGTTTCAGAGACAACTACGATGGGTAAGTACATATTTGTGACTTACATAATAATGTGCAACTATAAAATGGAATATTTGAAAGATAAATGACACTAAAAGAAGGGCATTAAGAAACTCCCCGCAACATTAACAGAAGGTCGTTTCATTAATTCCAGGCTATTAGTAGTACTACTAGTAGTTGTTAATGAACTGATATGATGATTATGTCTTGAGATAGATTGTCTCAAAGGCGTAGCATTGCAATATTGTTCTCATTCTTATGTTTTTATCATAACAGTCCCACAAATATCCGACCGAACGGCTTTGACGGCAGACCTGTAGGTATGGAGCCGGGAATGCACCCTTCCTTGGGCGGACACCTTCCCATAATGCCACCCATCTACCCCGTGGGTCCACCAATGCCCGCTCACAGCCGCGGTATCCCTCCGCCGTACGACATGCGGCCTCACTCGTCAGGAGAAAGTAGTTCCTCACCAGACAGCCCAGAAATACCGACAAAAGAATTGGGTTCTAAAGAACCCTCTTCAGACGTGCCAGGGACCCATCAGAGCGAGCAGAACAACGTCACACCAGAGAAGCAGGCGTCGCCAACGAGAGTGAACAACTCGAGCCTCCTTCTGACAACAACGGCCCCGTACACGGTCAACAGCAACGGCCAGCCGCACTACAGCATGGCGATGCACAACAGAAGGATGCCTCCGCATCATGGCAGTCTACCGCAAAACGGGCAGGTGTCGGAAAACGGCAACATGGCGGCACAAAACGGCCACATTTCACAGAACGGGCAATCACCGGGAGAGGAGGCCAGACCAGATTGGAGAAGCCCCAGCAAAGCTCGTCCGCCCGGAGATGACTCGGAAGACCGCGACGCCGTGGCGAAGCGGCTCAGGACGGAGGATCTCCCACCTTACCAACACGAAGCATCCGGGAACAACTACGACGTCTACAACGACCAATCAGGAGAGGGTACGTCACCATCATTCGGTCAACCACCCGATCACATGCAATACCATCGCTACAATGGCTACTACTCGGCAAACCCAGAGGATTATGGACACTATTACGATAGAAATGGCATGCAATATGGCTATTACGGTAACCAAGGGTATCAGGCATCTGCACACGCGCAGTTTGTTGACAGTGAGAAGTTTGCACATGCGCATTACAACGGGTCCTACCACCAGGCCCAGTATAACGGGGGTTACATGCCAACAAGCACCGCCAGCGCCGAAACGGCATCGGGACATTACTAAAACTTTGGCACTGAAGCTAGCTACACAGGTTTTAAGTACAGTTTGATAGTCTTTAGACAGCGCACTTTCTGTGTAAAGTTTCCCTTTTGCCTTCTTGTTGCAAGCGAATTGTAAGATATGTACGTTCTTAAGTATTTATTGTTGCATCGTCCTAAAATGACGCTAACGCCTTCTAGCGTTAGATGTTTTAGACCGATAGTTTAAATGTTAAACGTGGACAGTTTTTATTGTAGAGTAGCGTTGTTATTCGGCAACGAGTAGAAAATTAGCAAAGATACACATCGGACGTGCCTTGAAGGTATGTGATGTCTAAATGAACGTGTACAGCTAGTCAGGAGGTCACTTGCGCTGTGTGCAGCACTCTAGCGCCGCCTACCAAGATAAAAACGAACCGCAGGATACATTTTTGTTGCAAGATTTCTACTCCCTACCTTTCCGACAGTGTTAAGCACGATGCTGCCACGAATATTGTATGATGCTGCTAATGTCATTGTTTTATAATATCGTAACGTTATTCTTTTAATAAGACAATCAATGCACTACTCGTTTTATAGATACTAATATTCCCGTTGACAACATGCTTAGGGCTATGTTTTTAGATATCACGCCGTCGAATAAGTCAAGCTTTTTTTGGTGCTGTTACGAATTCTCTGCTAAGAGATGTTGTAAAATATCAGTTAGCAAGTGTTATGGAAAGAAGTAGAAAAGCATTCCCACTGCCACAGCTGAAGCATTTGTTTCTGTCTTTTTCGTGTAATAGATAGACCTACTGCACAATGTTTTTTGGGTACATCTAAGACTTAGGGGGGGGGGCACTTTTATTCTTTTGACGTTTCCTTTTGAGCCTAATTTGCAACAAGACAAGTACATACTTGGGAGGAACATATACTTTATTGAAATGTCGCGGGTTACAAAAGTCGTTGATTCTTATGCACATATTGTACACCAGTTATGACCTTTATACATTCGTCGTGTTGCTAAAAGTTTTGTACATCTATACCACAAGTCACGTCTGTACCAGGCTCAATACACAACGGTAGATTCTGTAACATGTATACGTGTTTGAAACTTTTTAAAACGTCTGATGACCTTATGTAATAATGTACAAATTGATCTGATAAATAACGTACCTAATAAATGGTTCCGTAAACAGCTTCATAACAGTCACGAAAGGTGTGTACATTTTCTAGATCATTAAAGATCAGCTTTTACCTACAGGCTTATGAAGGTGGAAACATAAACGCCTTTGTCTTGTTGTATATCTAATGGCTGGCCGAGATCGAGAGTTTCTTCCTATACGTTAAAAACCCCAGGGCTTTAAAACAATTGGAAAGTTTTCAAGAAAAACAGATAGGCGTGGGATAATGCAGGAACATTTGGTATTTTGAAAACCTTAGTTGGAAGTTAAAATGGTTTGTTATCATTATACCAAAATGTTGCACATTGGAAATAGTTATTTCGTCTCGAGACATGTCCCTCCGTGGCTCATACTGCGCATGCACGGTGAAATGTTGAATGCCCCCGAAATATGCACAAAACGCATATGGACATGTGTTAAGCATTGTCTAGACAAGAAGTGTTTACAGGTTATGTACCATCACCTTTAACATATTACCCACAGTGCATTTCACTGCACATGCCCAGTTGTAACCGAACCTCCTTATTTACCACACCAATTAAACCAAGCTAATCAAATTACTGACTATTCACGCTTCTACCAACAGATGTACATAAAATGCAAATATTATTATAGTTTCTTTCACGACAGTCTTACATCAGTTGAATGACATGTTAAAGCTTATGTTATTCTTTCACGTAACGATTCCTTTTTGTCGCTTCAGAAGATTGGGAAGCCTTTAAAAACATAACTCAACACGACACAGCCATCTTCCTTGTTACAGCAAATTTAGACTTAGAGGGATTGTTTTTCTAAAATGCAGCCTTGTATTGCCCCGGTCAACAACTATTTCCTCCTACAATTCCTGTTATAAAGTAATTATTGAACAGTTGATTGATCTAATTTTGATTACAATGGACAGTTAAGCTCAAGAAAATAAAGTCACTGATACGATTCAACTTTGTCTGGTGGACAATTTGTCTTCGCTGACCCACAAGATTTTATATGCATAGATATCACGTGTCGAATGACTCAGTAACAATTTAATGACAACATTCTTTTTCCCAAATACAAGTAAATTTTGCACGGCAATTCTAAATATATATATACATTACTGTAAGTATAGCGGTAAACATATTCTGCTTTCTGCCTAATCTAAGGATGAATGTTACATTTATGTCATCTTAGCTAAGGCCATCTTCATTTGATTATATGGATAGCATCAAAACTGATGCGAGCGTGCGAATGAAAAAAGTTCGGCCTAAGAAGTTACCTTCATTTTAAAATCTATTTGATCAAGAAGGATGAACAAAACTAACCACACAGAGAACGGTATAAAAAAATACAGATTCTTAATTTTTGTTATTTCAAAACCTTGACTTTGGAATTGACTATGGCATTGTACGAAATAAGTAGCCGTTTTCTGAAACATTTTTTTCAATGCATGTATTTTGACATTTTCATTTTGCTTTTCAAAATTTACAGTATGGCCGAAAGTTTGTTTTTTTTTTGTTGGAAACGGACGAAAATCGATGCGCGTGCGTATGTCATCCATACAATCAAATCATCATGGCCTAAATAGAACAGAATAACATATATAACAATAGTAAGACGTCATTAGCCACAGATTCTTGATTGATTGATGGGCTAAACTTCGTCTAGACACGCTACTAGACTTCCTGAATAACAACATATTTTGGTCAACTTGAACTGTTCGCTAGACCTATATCACGTCTACCATCGAAGTCCTTGAGAAACTACTATTTTTTCGTTTGCGGGTTTTCCGGTAGTGATCAAAATACAATGTAGTAGTCCCGCCCGGTGAAAATTATCTGTCTGCCCTTATATTGCTATGACGTAATCATTGTCCGCCATATTGGATGATTAAACCATGAAGTTGCCCGGTAAATTTAACGTTGTATCTGTGAATACAGTCACGTACGAGTAATATGACATATACGCACATCATAAATTTGACTCTACAGGATTCAACTTACCAACATGACAGCTGTGAAGTCACATACAATCATACCATATCATTTTTTTCTCTTTTCTTGGGCCAGTTATTGTATCAGGAACAACACCAGTTCATTCCACTCGTTCAACAATTTATGGAATTTGTGAGGATTTATTCCTTCACCTTGTTAAAGTTTCAGTTTTTAATTCTTTTTCTTCAAAATTCCCGGATTCTGTATTTAGTATACTCATTACGTTTTGCATATAACTACAAATTTACAAGTAGTACACCGTGGTTGAAATAAAATACAAAGGCACGCTTTCACTTCAGTGCTCGACGCATACAGCAAAAAATTCTCAGTATGCCATCAACTATGCAGTTTTTAGTTCATAAATTATGTAAAGAACAGAGAAAGCCAATCATAAATACCACACTGTCATTTACAGATTTACAAAACGTATGAAATAAGAATTATACTACTGTTGACTTTAGTACAGAATAGATAGTACTTAAGTTGATTAGTTTATTGACTGCTTGACTAAAAATACTCAAACCAATTAAGGAACATTGTTGTCACCATGAATGAAGTTAAGTGATTCTTAAACTTTGATATCATATACAGGAATCATACAGACTTAGGAAGTTTAGTGTACTTCCGAACTCTTTTCCTCATTTGTGAGTGCAGAGATATGAAACAACAAATGTTGGGCATTTATGTATGCAAATGACATCTTGGAATAGAGAATGTTTGAATGAAAACAGATCAAATACGACAGTCGAAACGAACGATTTCAAGTAAACAACACTAAACGTTAACAATCTTCAAAATGTTTTGAAACTCGCATGACTGTTCTGAATGAATATAGTTATCATTTCGTTTGTTTGCTTTCAGCTGCGTGAAGTGCTTCTTCTCTGGGCGAGAGCATTATGGTTTTGCAATGAAAGGTTATTCTGATTGCAAAGCTGTCACCCCGAGTGCGCATGCGCTTGGTCTCACGACAAAGACCCGCCATATTGAATATGGTATCACGCCGATGTTCCCATGGCGCTTTGCGCGAGGACAACACAGCACGGTGTGCCCCGCAGTACGCACGAGAGGTCAATCTCACAGAGGATGACGTGTGCATATTTCAAAGATATAAAGATATAAGGAAAAAGTATCCGTGTATCATACACTCGTCTCGTGAATAGTAAAGCTTTTCAAAAGTTCGGCCCATTTTGCAGTCTGATGGTTTCTGAACGCCCTCTGTATCAAAACCGCCGCCCGGAACTCTCGTTCCCTGCGTGCCGTGGTCGTGACCACGACCTCGTTCACCCTCGTCGGAAACGACTTCTTGAACGTGTCCTCCATCTGGTCCATGATCTCTCCAAACTCATCCGTGTTCTCCACATCCCCCCACAGCCGCTTGTACGTGAAGGTGGTCAGTTCCTTCAGGACGTCTATACAGTGGACACGGTCACCGCTGACCAACGGGATGTCCAGCGTCTGTAACTTGATATTGTTCGGTTTGCGCAATCGCAGTGGATCGTCCAGTTCGTCCACAAGATCAGTTAAAAGCGTGTAGTCAATAAACTGCGTGGCGTCGGGATCGTACCTTTGCCACACCATGTAGAAAGACTCGAAATCATCTTCTGTGATCCCGACGTGCTTCTGCTCCTGGGCCTGGTTGAAGCCTTCCAGGCCCACTGCTATGTACATGTTCCTTATGATCAAAGAGCTGACCATGATGTAGCTGACTAGGTACAGTGCGGGAATGGTGGTCCCGCTGCAGAGACCGTCGTGGTCGGGCTCGCTGGTGTCGCAATACTTCATCAGCGGTTCCAAGATGTCGTTCCATCCGGCGGAAGTCGTCAACCGGAAGAGGAGCATCATGGACCTGTCGGCGTGAAATGTCAATTAATTGAGGTCATGGGTCATGACAGAGTGAGTGAGTGAGTGAGTGAGTGAGTGAGTGAGTGAGTGAGTGAGTGAGAGTGAGTGAGTGAGTGAGTGAGTGAATGAGTGAGTGAGTGAATGAGTGAGTGAGAAAAATTACAATATAAGAAAGTTTTAGTTATGAAAAATATGCCATATAGTCTTATGTTATAAAAGACATTCCAAAGGCAGATGATCAACGCTAGACAGTATACACACGACAGTATATACACGACTTTGTATGGCATATGGTATGTGGTTGTACTTAATGTATAATGTACTAGTATTATATGTGACTATATGTTATGTATTTTGTATGATATGATAACGGTATTCATCTATTTCATGTTTAGCAGTGACAATTGAAAGGGGCACACTGCAAATCAATCTCTTTCTATGTTTTGTTAGAGTTACTAAAGAGTTAATAATAATATTTAAAGAATTGCATTAACATTAATCCGCCGGGTTACACAAATCCACCACTTTGAAAAACAGTTTGGGTTTGAGAGATTTCTAGTACAGCACACCCAGGTATGCACTGTTAAGATAATATACAGAGTGCATCATACTGGGAAATGGGTTGGAGATCTGTTTGGAATTTTTTGGATGTATCTTTTCAGGGTGGTGGAATTATGTACTCTTGTGGAATTATGTTAGTAGATGTTAAATAAATGAATAAAAAGATCCTTGAAGTTCCGAAGGTCTCGAAGTTGACAATTTGCTGTCAACAAAAGTTTATCTTATAATAATGTTCAAAAACATGTTTAAAAAAATACAAAAAATGACCTTAATGATATTAAAATGAAATGAATACTAGTATATAAATGAAAAATTCTTGACCTTCAAAAGGTCTCAAAGTTGACAATTTGCTATCAAAAAAAATTATCTAATAATGATGTTCAAAAACATGTTTTAAAAAGTATAAATATATCCTTGACCTTAATGACATCAAAAATGATAGATAGATAAATGAAATATCATTGACCTTCCGAATGTCTCGAAGTTGACGATCTCGTCCAGCATGCCCTCGTGGTGCACGTGCGTGAAGGAGACCATGCCCATGATGCTGAAGATGAACATGACGATGAGGAGGAGGATGCAGATGTTGAAGAGGGCCGGGAGGGAGATGAGCAGCGCGAACAGGAGGCGACTGATCCCCTTGGCCGCGCGGATGAGCCGAAGCACCCGTCCGATGCGGAAAATACGGACCACTCGCAGGAGCGTCGGCGTGAGAAATCTGCTCTTCAAAACATCCTCCAGAAGAAAACCTGTCGGAAGATGCACAAGATGCATTTTGTTATTCATTTTGAAATTTCTTTGATACTTGCAAGATACAATCATTGTGACAAGATTATGTAAGAAATCTTCAAAAGAAAACCACTCGCAGGAACGTCGGCGTGAGAAATCTGCTCTTCAAAACATCCTCCAGCAGGAAACCTGTGAAAAAGAGATTATAAACCAAGATATAATCATTGTGACCAATTCATGTAAAATCTGTTCTTCAATACACCATCCAACAGAAAACCTGTTAGAAGATAGCACAAGATGGACTTTGTTGATATTATACATTTTGACACAGAGCCAGCGGTCACTACGAAGGCTGGTACTCAAGCTAGTTACACATCGTGCATTTCTGCTAAAATATATTTTCCTGCCAAACTACGTATACTTAAACATAATTTTTTTAAATGAGATATTTCTATACACATAATGAAATAATGTATACTTCTTCCACATTCCTTCCACACAAGACGTACCCAAAGTTGCATTTGAACATTCTATGACATACTACTACTATACCATAAGAGAGTTGATTATTTACCCAGAATAGACAGCACTACAATGCAGAAATCGAACACGTTCCACGGTAACCGGAAGTACTGGTTCCCCATCCCGATCAGCTTGACGATGGCTTCCAGGGTGAACAGAGCAGTGAAGACGAGGTTAATGACCCACAGCACATGCGTGACGACCTCGGCCTGGTGGTAGTGTTCTATTGCCATGGCAACCATGTTCAGCCCGATGGCCCCCATGACCGCTATTTCCATCTCTTTGCTGAGGGCGAAATCAAAGATGGCGGCCCTCCACCTTATCTGAAAGAAGGACAAAACATACATACAAATTACGCTGCAGTACCATAGAAAGACACAAGAGGACCCATTCTCGAACTTGACCTTAGCTTTGTCTTACTGATATATCTTACCATCTACCAAATATCATAAACATGCATCCACAGTTTCTCGAGTTATGCTGATTTACACGAAACGCACATTATTCCACAGCCATTCGACCAAATCAAAACCGAAAACAAAACCTTCCACCAAAGGTAACAAGTTAATTGTTATATGTGTTAACGTAGTTCCAGGTATTGTACAAACTATACAAAGTAGATACTCTGTACGATCATAGCTCAGAGAAGTCTTACATGATATTCCCATTTGATTTGAGTCTTATCCTTATTGAGACAAGCTTACAGCTTGGTGATATCCTGCTATGTTCTAATGCTATCAAAGGTTCATTATGAAGAGAGACTGTGATACAAATTTACGGCAGATAATAATGAGGATATCTTAATAATATCTTTGTATTCCTGCTGTATACCTGTATCATATAATTATGTACAACAGATATACAACAGATATTGATTGGTGGGAATAGTAATACCTTTGGTCGACTGACGATTTTCTGCGGCTTCTTGTCGCTGAGTTTCCGCAGGGTGTTGTAGTACTTCTTCTGGTTAGACGTCAGGAATATGTCCAGGTACCCCTCGCCTTCGTACTGTGAACACAACGTTGTATTTTTTTAATGCGTTAATGAACTATACATCTTTGGTCCCTAAGTCTAGATTAACAGATACAAGTAACAAGTCTGCTATAGCCACCCTTACAGCCAGAACAAGATGATCACCTATGACATCTACTCCCTGTTACCTTTGTCAAGTCCCTCATCCATAGATTTCCTGTCACTCTACTGAATGCTAGTGTATTCAAATAACTACGGACACAAAACAGCACGAAAAAAAACAAGCACACTAAAGATAAGGACTCCATACACGTAGTCAACAAAAAGACTTCACAAGTCTTCTCTTCCCCTGTCAATCCACCGATTTATGACCCGATGCTAGAGATGTAATGATGCGTACAATCATTTCTGTTTGTACATTTATGTGTAATGAACTGAAATTGTAAAGTCAACCTGTCATTGAATGTATGTATGTCTGAGATATTGACTAGATAATATAGATGATACTGGTGAATGAATACATTTGTCATGATACATCTCGATATGATATATATATTGTGAATAAAGGACTAATGACTTAATAATGTACTTAATGATGTATTCATGTATTTATTTATTTGATTATTTATTTATTTTGATGTATTATCTATGATTGTGTTGATATCGTTCATGTAAAGTTTACGTTAAGTTTATTTTTGTACTCTTTATCCGTGACGTCGACGCCTACCCCTCCACTTTCACTTCGACCTTGTTGAAAAGCCATCATGTGGCCGAACAAGCACTTCGAAGAAAAATAAAGGCTTTGACTTGACTTGACTTGACTTGTAACTGGGGAAGAGGAAATGCTTTGATATCACACCACATTGCCATTGCGAATAGAAGATACAGAACACGCCCACCTTCCTCTTTAGTGAGTTGAAGTTGTCGATGATGGCTCCGATGAAGAGGTTGAGGGTGAAGAAGGAGCCGAAGATGGCGAAGACGACAAAGTAGATGTACATGTACGGGTTGGCCTCCCGGGATGGCTGCATGTCCACCTGAGCACCGGCAAAATTAGAAAGGTTTTATCACATTTGTAGCATTATTTAAACAAAACCTTGATAATATGTAGCCACGCGCTCGCGCTGTTGCTGTAAGTATTCAAGTGTCAACTAAAGATCAAATAAGGTTTTTAGAGAGACAGACAGGCAGACAGAAAGAGAGAGAGAGACAAAGAGAGAAAGAGAGAGAGAGACAGAGAGAGAGAGAGAGAGAGAGAGAGACAGAAAGTGAGAGACTGAGATACACACAGAGACAGGGAGGGACAGAAAGAGAGAAAGCCAGAGAGCCAGAAAAAGAGACAAAGAGAGAAAAGAAGAGACAGAAAGACGGAGAAGAGAGATGAAAGCCATTTCATTCTATCTTATTTTACACCAATACAGGTTTTAAAGTGTACTAATTACTACCGATCTCAAATAATTAGAAGGAACTTTGGAAGTTTTACATTTTTAAAACGTTAACAAAGCTCAAAACTGCAGCGTACCCCCAGGTACACCCTTAAATGTAGGGCCTCTACGTGGTTCCTTTAACATTTGAAAAATGTCCTTCTTAACGTTATGTGCCCTATTACTGCCCCTAAGCTTCAAACAGCGTAACATTCAGAGTTACAGACATTTTGGGATGGGGTTCTCATACTGTGGTACAGCTGAAGCCATCGGATAAGTTGCGACCAGCAAAGATATTTGCTTGATATATATTTTTTCAACTATCTATCTGTATCCACAGATATGAGTCACCGTATATCCTTTAGGAGAAGCCCTTCGGGATAACAATCGTTGACAACGTCATTGGTCTTGCTCGGCGCAGGCGCAGTGGCACATAAATCACGCTCTCCAGGGGCCCTGAGGTCGGCCATGTTTGACGCATTGCAGACTGCGATAACCAATCCTTACGGAAACAGCGCAGACGCGTGCCTATCGATTTGTGATAAGCCGACATCAGATCCTTCTGGCCGTTAGCTCAACATTCATCATGATTTTCTTCATTTAGTTGAAGAGAAGCGTTTTATCTCTCTGAGCGATGTGAGGATCAGTAATCTTATCAAAGAAAATATGCGAAGCGAGATTATCCATTCCAGGACCGCGCTCGACATGAAGTCGACATGATTAATGAATTGTGATTACTGGATCACAAGTGAAGATTTTACAAAGTACATACTGAGCAATATGATGAATGAAAGCACTGACACAATAGTGACATTGACTAAGTCATATATTCATAGTCTCTCCAACTAAACGTTAACGTTGCTGGTATCTTGTCTATAATTAGTGATGCAAAATGGGTAAAAGAAACATATACGTTATGACTGATCATTGATGTAAAAGATGCCAACTCAAATGTACATTATGGGAGATGATTTTTTGATAAGATATATCTAAATATGTACATACATAAAGGAAAGAGTAGCCTCTACCAGGCTCCGCGGATCGCTGGGAAAATAGTAGAAATCGGTTCGCCTATTGAGGTTCCCTGTATATCGGACAACCCCTGGCATACTATTCGCTCTATTTGGCCGATTTCTACTATTTTCCCAGCGATCCGCGGAGCCTGGTAGAGGCTAAGGAAAGAGATCAATGTAGTTATCAGGATATCAAGAAAATCTATACGGACCCCTCTGACGTCCACTGCATCATGCATGATCTCAATCCAGCCTTGAAAAGTCGCCTAAAGGAAGAGACATGACAAGCCGTTATTTTAGCAAGCAAATGTGACTATGTCTTATTACATAACGAGACAGAAGACATGGAAATGAAATACGTGCATACACGGATAGCCGTTCGTTCAGACCCTTGCAGTACGTACTGGCACATAGGGCTGCAAGATTTCTTGACTTTCCAGAGGCAGGGATGGGTTGCTATCCCTTCCCCTTTGACGTGCAGGAGACACCTCCTTGAAAACGGGACCCCCATTTTATGTCCCTTCCGAAATAGGGATGCAGCTCCGACCGAGATGTCCTGACCTAGCATTAAACCGGGGTATGTGGGGCAAGTAATTTGAACCAGGAGCTCAACTGTGAGGCTGCTACCAGCTGGGCTTCAGGGACATCCCATACACAGTTAATGCTGCCGTGCATAATTCTGCTTACCTTATGTAGTTACGAGTATATTTGTAAATCATTCAGAACGAAGAGATTGAGTTGTGTTAACAATGACAACAGAATACACACAAATCACAAAACATGAATATGAGAGTCCAGCGCCCCAGAACCTTTTTATAGACGCCTGTCACTCCAATTTTGCTTTCTCAACATTCTATACTGTAATGCTGTAAAACATATCAAAATGAAGCAGAATTAGAGATACAAAAATATCGACATCAGAACTTACCACTTGGAAAAGGGCCAATAGCGCCGCTCCGACGTTATCGAAGTTGACCTTGGAGTTGATCCAGGTGAAGTTGCCGCCGGTGCACGCCATCTTGTCATTGATGAGCGTGGCGGGGATCCTCTCACCCTCATGGTCCAGGCACTGAAATAATAATAATTATGATATTATAATAATGATGATGATGATGATGATGATAATTACAAGTTCATTGCATGTTTGCGCCCGGAGGCTAATTACAAGTAACATGAAAAGGACAAATAATGTAGAACAGTATAGCATGTGCCTAGTCTAAATGCTGACTCTAACCTCTAAATTTTTATTGGGTTCGACTTCTATTTCTGAGACAGTGGAAGACGACTGATCACGCCTTTTCTGTAATGTGTGGGTTCTGTGATGTGAAGAGAAGAGTAGTTTTCTTTTTGTCTGTAAACGCGGAAAAATAAGGATGGAATTTGGCGGCCTCTTCAAAAATCGCGATCGTAGAAGATACAGTTGGAAGTAAACAGTTCGTCTTCAAGTGTTTTGACGTGCAATATTTGACATCTATTAACATAACTCCACCAGGGTACAAAATTCCGCCACCCTGACCCTGAAAAGGTACGTCCAAACAGATCTCCAACCCAACGTCCCCCAGTACTATTCACTCCTGTACCTAAACTTTGTATACCTGCAGGGGGTCGCTGTACTAGAGGTCCCTCACACCAACTATTTTTTCAAAGTGGAGGATTTATATAATTAACCTGGCGGATTAATGTTAACAGAGGTTGCAGGAGTTGTCATTTTCAACCTTTATTTAACCAGCTTGAAAGTATACAAATATACACTCATTCGGCCAAGACCGTTTTTCAAGAGTTCAAGGGAGGAGGTCAGGGGTCAAGGTTCTTTTGCACGCATGTAACGTCTTGTACCTTAAAGAACTGCCCGGAGAACAGCTGGACCCCCATGATTCCAAAGATGAGCCAGAAGACCACGCACACCAGCAGGACATTGAAGATGGCGGGAACTGCGTGAAGCAGGGCGCTGACCACCACCTAGTAGTAGTGTAGTAGTAGTAGAAGTCAGTAGTACTTTATCTGTTATATGTAAGTCACACGCGCACGTACTGCATATTAATGTGAATGGATGAAAGGTTAAACGACGTGCGACACATTAACAAATATAACATAATTACTTATAATATCACAGACGAATTCATTAAACATTAAAATACAGCAGGCTAAGCTAAAAAGCACGTATTGATATGTAGTAGCTAAAGTTGTATATTTTCACATTATTACAATAATAATTATCATCATCTATCGACATTACAGTACATTTGTGCTACGTAGTCATACGAATTTCATGTCGAAAAATTTTACAGCATGCTGTGACAGAACTAACCACCGGAAATGATCTAAGACAGCCTTTTCAGCAACCTAGACAGCTGAATGTAGCTGTATGTCTTTCCCATATCCAGTAGAATTATTTGCATAACTGATTTGTCAGTGTATTTTATGCAATAATAAGGAGTAGTCCGGATCTTACCATAGAAACTATACATACTGCATTTACATATGAATGACATTTGCATACAATCTATAAGAGTTAGTGACTTTAACATGTTCAACCGGTTTTTCCTGTTGTCATTGGCGTTGTTTTATGCAAATATCAGGAGCATGCAAAAATGGCTAATGCAATTATGCCATATCATATTTATAATGGAGTGAATGGGAAAAAGTTTGAGTTTTCAGAACTTTGGGCATATCCCCGAAATATGCAATTAACAACAATGAAAATAGCCGGATTCTACTGTATTACTTTATAAGCACCATTAAACATAATTCATACCTTCATGCCTTGCCACCTCGAGATAGCCCTTAGTGGCCGCAGTGCGCGGAAGACTCTCAGAGACCTCACGGCCGACAGGTTCGCCGATTTGGTGGTGGACTCAAGAGCTATGCTGAACAACGAAACCTTCAGGAAAGAACCGTTTTGTAAAGTCAGGTTAGTCAGTCAGGTCAATGTATTTCAAAATCAATAGGATGCTGCAATACCCACAAGTTGTCCTGATAAGCTACAGTTCTAGACTATAAGTTGTATAATGTGTTACGGCAGAATGTGACTCACTAAATCCTTCCTGGTGGTGCAAAACTCATCATTGAATGCAAACTAAATGTTGAATTTTCAAATGTATTGAGACTCTATTATAAGCATTGTCTGTGAACCGTGTAAGGTATACCGATTAATCATGACGGCCATATATGTGTCTATCCTAATTTGTTACCAAAAGTGTATACTCAATATTCCTGTTCACCCTTGATATTTTCGTTTTAGATATATGTGTCATGCGTGTGCTTGTTAAATGTGATAGAGTGTAAATGTCTTTTGTTTGACCTAATCACCGCGAATCTCTTTACCTATTGACAGTGCAGTAAAATAAGATAGAGTTGAGATATAGTCAGGAAAGGTGAAAGATTCCAAGGTTGCAGTATGCATCGTAGAAACACAAATAATTACCCGTGAATAGTTTCATCAGGTTGATTAGTTACTGAATAAAACGTCTCTTTGTACACAACCAAGCGTTTAAATCAACCGACGACCATCTGTCACCTTCTTCAGTGCAATTCTGCCTGGTTCGCTTTGCACTGCAGATATAGGTGTCCCTGATTACAGATGCGGTAACAAAAGTAAATTATTTACAGCAGAGAGATACTTTTGGAACCGCATCTGTAAGTAGCTACACCTATATCTGCAGTGCAAAGCGAAGCAGTCAGAATTGCCCTGAGATAGGTGACAAACGTCTGCGGAATAGAATACTTGGGTGTATGTGTACACAGAGTAATTTCATTCACACATACTTACCCTATAGCCACGTCTCTATTTCAACATATCAAGACTTACGTTGACATGGAACACAGCGACAAGAAATCTCTGAAACAAGGTCAAAGGTAACACCACAAGAGACAACACAGACACAGACAGACAGACAGACAGAGAGCGGGGGGAGTTTGCAACTTAAAGGAGAGCTACAGTAACTTAAAGGTTGGAAAGCAAGAGTCTTGAGTACTATCTATAAAAAGCGAGACAACTGGCGTATACATACGGGTAGACCTACCGCGACCACGACACAGTCAAGAACACACCAGCCGTTGGTGAAATATTTGACAAAGCCGTAGGCTACCCATTTGAGAAGCATCTCTACGAGGAAAATGATGGCAAAGATGATATCCAGGATGGCCAACACCTTCTTTAAGGTTGGCCTGGTATCCAAGTAGATGTCATCAAATGCCTGCAAAAGACACAAAACATGGTGTAATACAGTAACCGTAAACTACCCGGCGTGCAACGGTACCAACTGAAGCATTAACTTCAGCTTTTAGTTCATATATACCTTCCCAGAGAAGTGTCCGTGCGTGCCCGCGTGCGTTCGTGTGTTTGTGTGTGCGCGCGCGCGTGTGTGTGTGTGTGTGTGTGTGTGCGTGTGGGTGTGTGTTTGATTCGTATGCTATTTGGTACGTGGGTAGGTGTTGGAAAAACAAAGGACTGTCATATTTTGGTCAACAGGTGTTATTTGGGTAAAGAAGATCATGAACTGATACAATGTATGCAAATGTGGACCTCTTTTGCATATGCAATGCGAAACCTTTATAAAACGCCTGTCATAGAGCTTAACGACACTTGCCAGAGTATAAGGTCGTGGAAATTTGTCTTTTTCAAAGCAGCTATTATAATGCAACACAATGTAACCAGCCAGCAAATAAAACAATTCAAGCAGTGAAAGAACGTTATATGTAATAAAAGTACATCATTCTCTAAACCGTTGGTCAGACTTTGGAATACATCATAACCTACAGCAAAGTCATCTTATCATCCTTACCAGTTTGCAACTTAAAATCAAAACATACACAGAAGCATAATGCACACTTACCAATAATATACTGCTGGCTAGGATGACCACTAAGATAAAGCCCTCAAAGATGTTATTGTCCACGATCTTGAGGGTCTTTAACCTGAACTTGGCCCAGTATCTCCCGAACTTGCTCATACTGAACTTCTTCCAACACCGAAGTCTCATGAAGCATGACGGAAAACAGTCCTGTACACTGTGTTCGCTCTTGTCCGACACGAGGGACAATTTGGTGTGAGTTCTTTCGTGGAGGTATTTCAAAAGGTTCTTTCTGTCCACCGTTATGACGCTGTCGTCTTTTTGTTTCTTGGGATTTCTGCAACTGTTGAAGAGTCCGTTGAGGCCGAAGATCTCCTTAAGTCTCTTCATGCCGTCTTGGATGCTGTTGGTGTTGTTCTCAAAGCTGCTGAGTTCCTCCGAGGCAAAGGAGCTCAAGAGCATCGCGACAAACAGGTTCAAAACCTGGAATGAAGATTGAACATAACATTATCACAAAGTAAAGGTAGTCTCATAGCCTTTTGAGGCTGTAGGTATACTTTTGGGCAGAAGTGTTTGTTCTGAATATTTCGATTTCGGGGACAGTCCATTTTTTGCATGGGGAGGAGTATGGGCGAAACATGCTGGATTTGCTCAGGAGCAAATGACGGTCTTTCTAGTTTGTATAATTTCCCTTTTTGTCGTAGGTGCATACTTATTAAGTAGCCTTACTATAGATTGGTAGTACTAATTAAATGTCTTGTTTGATCAGATTACAAAGTTTCCCGTTTGTCAGCTGAGAAGTGCACAGCATTTAATGACGTAATCCGAACTCACCACAAAATTCCCGACAGCCAGCGCGGCCACGTACATGATGACGCAGCCGTATCCCGACACGGCCATGCAGTCGTACAGCGGTTTGACCCAATCCCCACAAAGGACCCGGAACACCATCATGAATGAGTGGTGAAAGTCTACAAAGTTCCACCTAGGAACTTCCTTCCCCGGTAACCTACGTAGAATCACAAGAGAGAACAGCATATATATGCATAGACAACAAATTAGCATATAATTGCTGCCCAATGCAAATTTTCATGTCACTAAGCATGAAATCTGCATACGGTTATTCTTCTTTAAGATTTTAGTCAGAATTTTGCTAATGTTTCATGCAACCAACTGGAAAAATACTACCACTACTACTATTATTACTACTCCTTCTACTACTACTACTACTGTTGCCAATATTTTAAATAATAGGCTCATCGTCACTTTTTCAGTGCTGCATAGCTCCAATCATCTTGGTATTGCTAACAATAACATGATTGTATTCTCACACATACAAGGCATACTTACTAATACTACTAATAACCTGAAACAAATTCTTTGATGCTGGGCAAAACACACCACGAACTCATTTCCCGGCGGGTGTTACCTTAAATAGTTGTCTTTGTAATCCTGCCCGAACATCTGCATGCCCAACACGCTGAAGATGTAGATGATGACGACAAGGAGGAATGTAAGGCCCCCTACGTCCTGGATGCTGTTGGTGATGATGGTTAGGAGAAGCTGCATAGTCGGCCACGACTTAGCCAGCTTCAACACTCTTGTTACTCGTGCCTGAATGGTATGAAAAATGCATTCAAAAATATATTAATATGTTGATATACGGGCAAAGTATATGATACATGTTATAATTTTTGATATGCTAGGAAAATGTTGTGGTATAGTTTATTTTTGTTTAATGCGATACCCTTCAGCCCCTAAGGGGGGTAATCTTCCAGGGTCCATACATACAAACATACACAAACACAGACACAGATATACACAATTCAAAGGTTTATAATACATACATACACCGCATCAAGATCACAAATCATTTAGCTTTCACAATCTTAGTCATTCTATCCCTAAACTGTCCGAACAATGCTTCAGTAACTAAGTAAGTAAGTTAACTCTATCATTAATAAGCCACGGGGATTTGAAGAAAGTATACAATAAACCTATCTTACTATAGTTGTATCTAGAAAAAGAGAGAGGGCGAGATACACTCAATAGATATATAGACAGATAGATATAAAGAGAGATATGTAATGTAAATGGACATATAGATATATACTATCTAGCTATAGCTACAGGCAGCAATCATAGAATAAACCTATCTATATTTAAAGTTATATCGAAAGAGAGAGGGAGAGAGAGAGAGAGAGAGGAACAGAGAGAGAGAGACAGAGAGAGAGAGAGACAGAGAGAGAGAGAGAGAGAGAGAGAGAGACAGAGAGACAGAGAGAGAGAGAGAGAGAGACAGAGAGACAGAGAGAGAGAGAGAGACAGAGAGAGAGAGACAGACAGAGAGACAGAGAGAGAGAGAGACAGAGAGAGAGAGAGACAGAGAGAGAGAGAGAGAGAGACAGAGAGACAGAGAGAGAGAGACAGAGAGAGAGAGAGAGAGAGAGAGAGAGAGAGACAGAGAGAGAGAGAGACAGAGAGACAGAGAGAGAGTGAGAGAGAGAGACAGAGAGAGAGAGTACTAACCAATCTGAAGGAGCGCAGCACGGACAGCCCTTCCACCCCCTCCAGTCCCCACTCTATCAGACTGATGAAGACGATGCAGCAGTCAAAAACATTCCAGTAGTCCTGAAACGCAAGCCGTGCACTCATTCAATGTTCTATGAATAACTGTATGAAAAGACCCAAACAATGAGATTTGTTTCTCCCTTTTGTTAGTAAAACTGTGTTAACTTTACTGCTGTTAGTACAAGGGGCCTGCTCCGGAAAGAAATGAATAAAACTGAAATTTCGGAACTATTGGCTATAAAGCCTTGAACATCGATAGAAAGATCTATGATTTACAGCTATGCCCCGTTAATTGAATTATGCCTCTTGTTTCCGGGAGAGGCTGCGAACTGCTTCATCGAACACGTTATTAATCTCCAAGCAGATCTTTCTGTGGAAAGATTGTATCCATGGGCCGAAACAATATCCACCTTGCCAATTGGATACTGTTTCGACCCATTGATTGATACTGTCTTGCTGAAAGACATATCTGCTTGGATATCAGCACTTTGTGACTACATCGTAAATCTACGCCCTAAGCGATTATGAATGATGTACTGAAATGTCCTTGCCCCGGTGCAATGGCCTAGCTGGTAGAGTGTTCGCTTTGTACATGGTAGGTCGTGAGTTCGAACCCCGACCGGGTCATACCAAACTCAGCATTTGGGAAAGAGTATGGTAGTTAAACACACACATCACTACCAGCGGACCAGCCCCCTGCTGTAGTGACTTGCACAAATGTGTGTGGCCCTAGGGCTATAGAAATGGAGATGGGCGCCACCCCTATGCGTCTTTTCAGGACGCCCGGGTCACTTTAACTTTAACCGAATTTACCTGAAAGTACTTCTTTGGAGTCCAGGCCATCATCTTCAACAGCACCTCCGCCGTAAAGATCGCCGTGAAAATCTGGACAAACAAGAATTAGACATATATAGTTTTCTCAATACAGATTTGTCAGTTCGCACTTGTTTTTCACTTGTATAACAAGAAATATGCGCACGTAATGTGAAGAAAACATGCGAATGGGAAATAATAGGTTCCACATTTTCGACAATGTTAGGAACAAACGTGAATAATACAACTTTCAATATGATAATCATACTCTAGTGACTAGACCTTACGTTACATGGCCATGAAGATAATGTTGCATGATATTTTATGTTATTCTATATTATACTATATTTCGCATGTTATGGGCTGTAATAGTTCTGTGCAATGGGGTAACAATAGCTGAATACGAATTTGGGGTATCATCTACCATTTGAAGGTATTCAGCATGTCTAAAATGACGAAAACACAATTCACTGTTTTTGATATTTTGATAACATTCTCTCGCGAGAATCTCGCACTAGATTCTCGCCAATCACGAAACTATCCAACTCTCGCGATACTATCCACTTCTCGCGATACTATCAAAATCTCGCGGCGTTCCTTATCCATATTTTTACCCACCTTATTCCCGTCGTCCAGAGTCTTTGCTAAGCTCTGACTCATCCCGTGATGGTCCACCGCCAGGAAGCCCGTGTTGATGAGGATGCAGATCATGATGAGGAAGTCGAAGAGAGGGTCTGACACCACCCTGTCTACATAGTGCTGGAACTTGCTCCAGCAGCTGGACGTGCAGCAGACCCACTCGCAGTAGTAGTCGAACAGGAACGACACGCACTTCTCCTTCTTTATCCTCAAGGCCCGGCAGCACTTCCCATCAGTGGATTCACCTGGATTGAAAATGTTTTATCAGTAAAGTCCGTGAATAAGATCATCAGGTTAGAAACAAGATTCGTTATTCACAACCAGTACCTGTATACAATCAACAGCCGACGTTTCGATGACCATCTGTCCCGGTACTTTTCCGTACTGCAAGCTAGGTGTCGCTGCTTACAATTCGGTCCCAAACGTAAAAAGACAGTACATTGATACTTCTCTGTTCAGTGTCAATGAGACGTTAACATACAATCATATTGAAGTAGCCACATGTGCTACATACTCATTGTCTTCATATATTGTATTCATGTGGTCATTTTTTCATTAGCATGTTGGTTTCTATAAACTTGTGTATCTACGTCCTCAGAGCCGCAAGGAACAAAGTCAAACAGACAGCCCGACGGTGTGCCAATGAGTACTGGAGCAAGCTTAGTGAAGACATCCATGTAGCCGCCATAACAGGAAACATCAGAGGTATGTATGATGGTATTAAGAGGGCACTTGGACCAACCCAGAGCAAGACAGCTCCCCTTAAGTCCACCACTGGGGAAGAGATCACAGACAAGAAGCTACAGATGGAGAGATGGGTGGAACACTACTCGGACCTCTACTCCAGGCAAAACACTGTGTCCCCCTCAGCCCTCGACGCAATCGAATGTCTGCCAACCATGGATGAACTAGATGCTGAGCCAACCTTGGATGAGCTCAACAAAGCCATCGACAGCTTGTCCACAGGAAAGGCACCAGGCAGTGACGCAATCCCGCCCGACCTACTCAAACACTGCAAGACCGTCTTACTGCTCCCGCTACACGAACTTCTCTGTCAGTGCTGGAAGGAAGGTGCAGTCCCACAGGACATGAGAGATTCCAAGATTGTCACCCTCTACAAAAACAAGGGAGAGAGAAGCGACTGCAACAACTACCGGGGAATTTCACTACTCAGCGTGGTCGGCAAGGTATACGCGAAAGTTGTACTAGCCCGTCTACAACGGCTTGCTGAACGTGTCTACCCCGAGTCGCAGTGTGGATTTCGTGCCAACTGATCGACGATCGACATGATCTTCTCCCTCCGTCAGCTGCAAGAGAAGTGCAGGGAACAGAACATGCCTCTGTACATAGCATTCATCGACCTCACCAAGGCGTTCGACATGGTTAGCAAAGACGGCCTCTTCAAGATCTTACCCAAGATAGGCTGTCCACCAAAGCTACAGAGCCTCATCGAATCCTTCCACACCAACATGAAGGGGACAGTACTGTACAGTGGCAACCTGTCTGAGCCATTTGACATACGCGGCGTTGTAAAACAAGGTTGCGTTCTGGCCCCCACGCTGTTCGGGATCTTCTTTGCCCTGCTCCTGAAGCAAGCCTTTGGAACAGCAACTGAAGGAATTTACCTCCGCACAAGATCCGACGGCAGACTCTTTAACCTCAACCGCCTCAAGGCCAAAACAAAGGTAAGGGAAGCCCTGATCAGAGATCTACTGTTCGCTGATGACGCCGGACTTGCAGCTCACACAGAGCAGGGACTCCAGTCTTTGATGGATCGCTTCTCCAGGGCATGCAATGACTTTGGTCTGATCATCAGCCTTAAGAAGACAGAAGTGCTGGGCCAGGATGTAGAAGCACCCCCGGCCATCACCATCGGTGACTATGAACTGAAGGCTGTGAACCACTTCACATACCTCGGATCCACGGCAAGCAACAATCTTTCCTTGGACAAGGATATCGACAAGAGGATTGGAAAGGCAGCAACTACACTCGCCCGTCTTACCACTCGAGTGTGGGAGAACCCAAAACTCTCTGTCAAGACAAAGATGGCCGTGTACAACGCATGCGTTCTCAGCACACTTCTCTATGGGAGTGAAACGTGGTCGACCTATGCCAAGCAGGAGAATAGGCTAAACGCCTTTCACATGAGGTGTATGCGCCGTATCCTTGGCATATCATGGAAGGACAAAGTGACCAACACCGAAGTGCTGTCCCGCGCCGGCCTCCCTACCATGTTCACCCTGCTCAGGCAGCGCAGACTTCGCTGGCTAGGCCACGTCCGTCGCATGGAGGATGGCCGAATCCCCAAAGACCTTCTCTACGGAGAACTGATCTCAGGAAAGAGACGTACCGGGAGGCCACAGCTGCGTTTCAAAGATGTCTGCAAGAGGGACTTGAAGGCTCTAGATATTAATACGGAGCACTGGGAGGACCTTGCAAGTGACCGTTCCAGGTGGAGATGCACACTGTTCAGACAGCTCAAATCAGGAGAAGTCAGACTGATGCACAGCGCAGAAGAAAAGCGGATCCGCAGAAAAGAGCTTTGCAACAGAACTGAGTCAGCTTACAGATGTGATTTTTGTGGCAGAGACTGCCATTCGCGTATAGGGCTGTTTAGCCATAGTCGATGCTGTAGGGCTGTTGTGAATTAGGATTTTACCATGGTCAATACTGACCGACGGAGGCCATATATATATGTGTATCTATGTATTTAACTATCTAGTGAAACATACCTAAGAGGAGGTACTCCGGCTATGAACCAATCTTGAAGTCGCCAAGCGCGCCATAGATGATTAGCTATGGCTCAAGTAACAGGTGCATTCTTTACAACTACTACTAGGTGGCGTGGGTGTACCAATCCCTCCTTTTAAACATTGCGTACTACAAAAGATCAACGGTATATTCTTTTATACGCTCAATCATATATAATAGTTCAATAAATTCTTGATTTATTTGGATATAGTTTTATAATATCGATACAATTGAAAAATAAAGACTTTTTGATGACACTTGGGTATCATTTCTTGAGGTTTGGTTGGCTGTTGTTGGGCAAGTATACCTTTTGTTCGTCCTTTCAATGCATGCAACATTAGTACTATCGGGTGAGTCACGACTTTCCTTCAATGCTAAGCTGGTAAAATGCTGTCATGAAAAGGTTATCTATTTTCCTTGCCACACTAGTCATTTCTGTAAGATGAAAGAGCCTGGGACGACATAGACGGATCCCACTAGACACATTCAGAAGTGGACGTAACGCCATTTCTACTCAGCCCTATGTAGACATTAATATTCAAACAACTGCACCTTTATGAAAAACAACTGGATCACTCTCCTGAACAAATTATATGAGATACATGTATTTAGACAATCCATCAACAAATTTTTGCGTTCACACACAGATGGATACGCACACGCAAACGCAGACGCAGACATGCACATAAACATACACATACACAGACACATATACACAGACACACACACAAAAAAAAACACAGGCACACACTTATATACACTCACACACATAAACGCACACACACATATACACACACTCAAACACAGACACACACACAAAAATACACATTCACATACACAAATACACACAAACACACACACACATACATTTATACACACACAGACACACACACACTGACACAGACACACAAACACACACACACACATAGACACGCACAGACACACAAACACACACACAAACACAAACACAAACAAACGAACACACAAAAACTTACACGGAAACAGAACCTTCTTGGCGAAAGTTATCAAGCCATTTGCTATTGTCTTTCAAGTTATTTGCTCTTGCATACTTTGTCTTTGACTTATGTAGAGCTTTGGTGTGTAATTCGGACAATGGTCCGAAAAACAAATGACAACATGAAAAGAATACCCACTTTGAGACACTATTGGTCTATGAAAAACATGATTCACGTGGTTATTTCAGAAACAAGAGCAGAAATGAAGATTTCAATGTATTTCATATCCTGGTTTTTCAACATAACATGAGACTCGGGTCCGTATGGTCTTCCTTGCATCCATTATCATCAACCCAAAGACGCCCCCGGCTCCGTAGAAGGGTAGAATGGCAGTTAAGGGAATACTGACATTCTCCTAATGCGAAAGTTAGCCGGCTTGAGGGATGCATAGAGAGGTATTCCTTTCAAGAGGGGGGAATTGACGGACGACGGGTTACGTTTGTAATCCCTGTGACATTTCAGAAGAGGCTAAAGACGCCTTTAGACGTTCGCTTGCAAAAAAATGGACCTTTTGCAGCGATTTCTCAATGCCTTCTTTATCTCGAACCATGCAGCGCTGGTAATATTGCTGACCGTTATACAACTTTATAGTCTCTCAAGTTGTTGCGGAAAACGAAAGTCGGCAGTACGGCAGTATTTTTTTGTAAGGTTTATTTTAAGTTTCAATCATTTAATCACAATGTTTGATTGCTTTTTGGATGTTCAGGGTTCCATTTTGAATTTTTTCCCATGTTGCTATGTGAACGACATGTTTATTTCTAAAGCTTTGACAGTCCTATATGATCAGACTGTACTAAACGAGCCCCGCTATGGGCATTTTACAAATCCCGCCATTCACAGGGCCATATACAGTATCCCAGCCTTATCTCAACGGCACCGGGAAACGTTTTCCAGGAAGAGAAGAGTAAAATGACATTTTTGCAAGAATATAAGAAAAAAGAAGCCGGATGTTCTCACAATGATATCAGATGTTCTGGCCAGAAATGCAGTCAAGACTGCATACAGTTACTGCAGGCTAAATGACAATGGCCTTGAATATCTTACACCAAATCTGACTTCCTTTAAGAGACTCTTGAAGTAACGGAAATGAACTAAACGAACTTTATGTTGTATGTAACTACTTTATGTTGTATGTTGTAGAAATTGTATATTGTTGTACCATAAATATGTAATGACATATGTTTATAGAGTTATTAGGACTCAAATGCCTGTGTATCTCTGTTATATTGTATCTGACCCTTACCTCTTCCCTCATGACCTCAATAAAAAGCGGCCTGCGTGCCGATTTGAGCTTATCATGAATAAACAAAGGTTCAAACAAGTCAAACAAAGGTAGACGTTTAAAAGCTATGCTTATTTGTGATATCCGTTGACGTAATTGGCAATCGACAACAGAATTAAAAGAACAATTATCCTTATCATTTTCCAAGTTATTATGTTCAAATTGTAAGTTTTGATTAATGAATGGGATCCAAGCATATTTTGTAGTTTGTGTGAGTTTGTTTCTGTTCAGTAATTTTGTGTTATATATTTAGTTATATTACAACGCATGTGCCATGCGTGTCTGTATATGCTGATTTATTTTGAAAATGAATAAAAAGGAGGTGGGATAAAATAACGGTTATCCTCACGTGCACTCTATCAGCACACGGTGGTAAAAGAATGTATCTGAGTATGTGCCTGAGTTCATCCAAGATAATGGATGCATGATTGAAGACAATGTATGATTACGGCGCGACTGAAGGCTCCATAGCTCGTAAATCTCTTACATACAGCAGATATGGGGTATTTATAGGTTATTTCGCCCACAGACTACATAAACGAATGAACAATCGTTCCCATAACTACTGTCTCCGTATAAAGACACCTAAAAACAACCTAAGTAACATACCATACCTGTATGATAGCTAATGGAGGAAATAAAGTACCCAAAGTACACAAGTGAATTATCTTCTACATTTCGCAATGGATTACTGTAAATGCAGAAATTTAAATTCGCGGTAGGGAAAATATGGAGTGTTCGCGATGGTTTGAGTTCGCATTGGAAACAATAGTAGCGCTACAGTCACACAATGGAACGGCTTTTCGCGGTGGTTTTAACTTCGTGGTAAAGGGTTCACCACAAAAACGCGAACATGAAACCACCGCGAACATTTCTGCATTTACAGTATGGCCCGATGCATCCATAATTGTTTCCTTCAAGATACTCTTCACGGACGATGCGTCCCTCTTTGTCAATCACCGGTATTAAAGACAAATTGAAAGTATTTGCCATCTGCAAAAGCACCTTTTGCCAGATGCAAAAACGGTATTCAAGCCACGTGGAAGCAAAAAATTACTACCCAAGCTATCGATCGCGAGTTAAATACCGATCCTTAACAATCAGAATATATATATCGTATATATTTTGTCCCAGAGAGTAAACTACAAGATCCCAAAGTGCTCAGATCTTTAAAATATTAATGTGAATGCACCTATTAAGCGAGGCAAAGCCTCGGAAGTACAATTACGGCAAGGCCATCTTCAATGGCTTTTAGCTAAGTGTATTACTACCAATTTTTCTTACTAGCTTTGTATTCGTCTCACTCTAAAAACGTTACTTTTTTGTGATTTAAGAATAGTACTTCGATTCATGTCAATGTAAATTTGAGTTGAGGTGAAATTCACTTTTTTTCTTCTCCATAGTGTTAGGTGATAAAACAATAAGATATTGCCATAATTTGAAAAAAATATATGGTATATAATCATAAAATGTTTATTAGGAACTATCTAAACTAAAGTTTAAGGTTGAATCTTGAACTTTATGATAACAAATGCATTGGTCTTAATATGTATAGACCATACCATTGGTACACAGCACATACTAGATGCATGGAGGGTAAGGAAAGTTTAAAAGCGTTACCAATTGACTGTAGTTACAATGATTACTGTAATGCATAGAGTAATTGCCTGCTGGCGCCACCCATCATGGGCTCTTAACAAAAAGTCAATAGCGCAGTTCTTAAGAGTCACTTCAATCTTTGTTAGATTTGTAACGATTACGGCAATCTGTTTTAACGGCAAACAAATCATCAATCCTGCTTTATGCAATGTATTGTCCTGAAAAATCTACAACAGCGATTACTTATCTTTATTCTATTCACATTTAGTTTAAGAGGATGGGGCTAAAAGGAGTTACATCAATGCTTATAGCGACCCCCACTTCTTGAATACAAAAATAGATCAACAATGTAACAAGTAACAACTATGAAACTATGACGTGAACACAATAGCAATTGTTTCTACATCCGTCAATAGCAGAACCAAGGTAAGGTCGTATTGATTCGATTATATGGATGACATCGAACAGCGCGCACATCACTTTTCAGCCGATTCAAACATAAGTTCTCGGCCATACTGTAAATAGTACAAAGCAGCCGCAAAATGAGCAAATATGTGCCGTAAAGTGCAAAAAAAGATTTTAGAAAATGGATGTTAATGTCGTAGAATGCCAACACCAATTCAAGAGACAAACAAGAAGATATAAAAGAACAAAAATGAAGAATCTCTTGTTCGGTATATCATACTCTATGTGTCACTTATTCCACCTTCCTGACTACCTAGAATTCATGATGAAGGCAACCTTTTTGCCAAACTTTTTTCGCACGCTCGCATCAGTTTTGGGGTTCCCAGAGGATGCATCCATATACTCGAATCAACATGGCCCAAATATTATTGAGTGGTACCTAGAGAACGCGAACCAAGTCTATAAACAAATCTATAAAGCCTTTGATAACTTTTTGACATGTTTTTCCAGAATTTTTATTAGCAATAATCTGGATGATACCATAAAAATCTCAAAGTTGATCAGTATCTTAAATGTCATACATATATCACACATTCATTGCAATGTTTGTTTTGAAGACATATTCATATTGACGATGTGATATTATTTTATGGATAAAGTGCTTTACTGTTAATCTCTTACTTTACACGTAGAACAGTTGCAAAACCAGCTGCAGTCGGACTTAGAGCGGATTTTGGAGTGAGTTAAAACAAATCAACTTGTAATCAACATCGGTAAAACAAAATGAATACTGATGGGCACACAACAAAACCTAAAAGTCCTACATTAAACGGGTTGATCACACAGAACTGATAGTTGCTCTGAATGTATGCTACCTACAAAAATCCAGAAACAAACAAACACACACACACACAAACACACACACACACACACACACAAACACACACACACACAAACACACACACACACACAAACAAAATATAACCTCATCTTGTCATGGAAGGTAGATAGAAAGTAGATATCGATTTGAACGTATTTCATGGGTCTATGTTCCTTCAGATACGCTATTCAAGATGGCCTCTTGAATAACATATATTCACGATTAAAGGAGCCGCTCGCATTGCTTGTGATACAACTCATATATCAAAATCCTAAAGAATGGGATAGGGGCATATATCAAGAGATTTAGGTTCCTTTAAATACAAGATGGAACATAATACATATTCGCAACTACAGACCTGCAGGCATTGATTTAAGCATAAATCACAGCAAACAAATATATAGTATGAAGATCGGGATGTAAAAAAAGTACTGCAAGTTGCTCCGGATCCAATCATCAATATTCTGTACTTCTGGTTCAAAATCTATTGTATATTTATCATTGTTCAGGGAACCACTTAATTTGATAGATAGATTAACTATTATTTTCGTTTTGATCTTTTCTGCTAAGAAAAGCGCATCTGTATTAGAGCCAACTGCAGCTGCAAATATATCTTGCAATTACATGGACAAAATGATCCTCGTCGTAAAGTTGAAAGTAAATCGTATTCATGAAAGAAGTGCGGCTGTAAAGATAAAACTGAAATCACGGTATCTGAAACTTTTACTGCACCGCCGTGGCAGATCAATTAAATTAAAGGGCAAAAAGCTGTAGGAAAACTTCACAGGCGAATTATACCACTGGGAACCACTCGCAATTTTCATTACCTTACTGTCGTAAAATTACCGTAGTGTCGTAAAATTCTCGATAACAATTACGACTTTAATGACCGTTTAGGGGCCTTGGCCCCCTCTGCTTGTTTTTGGCTCTCATTAACCTGGCTATTAAGTAGCATACCTACGCGCGTTATAGTGGCGTTAACTGCGACCTTAGTCACCTCTCTATGTTTTCTCGCTTGGTGGACAATGTTTCGCTTCATTGAGAGTTGTTGGCATCGATTTGCAGAGCAGTCATAAATAATTGTGAGTTTTGCTAAAAGTGCAGCGTCGTTCTTTTAAGAGCGATTGGCCAGTAAAGTGCATCAGAAAAGGGCTAAAATAATAGCAAAGGTTGTTACTTGTATTTTCTTAAGTCAATAATTAAAACAAGGGAATTCCCTGCAGTACAAAAGAATGCCGCAAGAAGCTTGGCCCACAAACTACCTTACCTCTATCATGTCAAGGCCTATCCGCAAAGTAAATATCATCTAATTTGCCCATGAGTTATGCTGGGTAAGGTGATCAGGATGACAGGATCACAAACATACACACAGACCGAAACATACATACATACAGACACTCCAAAAAACAATACCTTCTTCGCGGAGGTAAAGACTACACATACATGTACTGTATGGCACAAATACCTCTTAATCTACACGTATAGTTCTAACAAAGCCAGCATGAGAAGTCTTTTGTAGTTGCAAAATGGAAAATAGAAACATACAATTATGAAAATGAAAGCCTAATTTGAATAATTAATGCAAATTCGTCATAATGTCTTAGTTATAGATATATAGATGGTGGGAATTATATAATTTTTGAATTTTGTAACTCAATTGAAACGCACCTTGCTCTGCCCCGCCGTTGGGGCTGGTCGTTGATGACGCGCTCAGAGCCAAGATGGCGGACGCAGGCGGCACGTTGTTTTCCTGGCTCTGCAGAGATCGGTCTCTATGGCAACTGCACGTCGACTTGATATACTCCATGTCGTAGCCATTGGTGTTCTAATGTAGAAAATAAGATGCGTTATCATACAGACCAGGAGTGACTAATTCATTTGCACGTTGCTAAGTCTAGAATCTAGGCCTAGAATGTCTAGGTCTTGGTCTAGGTCGATAGGAGAAGGACTGGTTCATTTTCACGTCGTTATGTTTGAATTTTAGGATTGCTTTCAACACAAAAATAGACTTATCAAAGTTTTTGATACAGTTTTTACCTTGACGCCCATTCAGCGCACAAAAGAGGGTAAGATCTTAAGAGCAGTTTTCTCGAATTTTCAATGTGTTCACATTATGTTAGGATTCCGAAGTCACTTATGAATACAGTGGAACTTCTTACTGAACCTATACACATATCTACGCATGCGTGCTTACCTGATGACGTAGCGGCGACCCTGGAGGTTCTACGGTTATGCATGTGTAATGAGAGGGTCCCACACAGCAGTTCCTCGGCCCAGCTTCCGCACTGGCTTCGTTCTCCGCCGTGGAGTTCTGTTCCACGAGCGGGATTTCAACCGGCTCGGTCTGCTCCTCCACCATAGCCCTGCCGGCACTTTTAGCGATTTTCCGGAGATGGGCTAATTTTCTCTTTTGAAATCTTTGTCTAATTTGCATGTTTAGCAGACTTAGCCTCTCTTTGGTGAGTGCAATTAGTTTCACGCCCTCGAGTATGTACCACATCTCGTACGGCTTTCTGCTGAACTTCAGCATCCAGCTGTCCTCCCCTGTTTCCTGTAGAAAAATAGAGACAGCAGTTCTTGAAATGTCCAGTACAGTACTGCGTTTCGACCCCAAAAAAGACTCTCAAAACCGAACGCCACGTACAGCGTTGAACCTATGCCGGAATCTACTTATTTACTTTTACTCAACTCTTTGCTGTTTCAAACATATGTTTATATCATTTGAATTCGTATCTCAAACAAAAACCTATCTGTACATTCATGAACTATATACAATTACTAACAAAACAATAGTAAATAGAAGCTTTTCTTTGTCTTATAACCTGTCTGATCATTCCTTGATCCAGAAAATACCATTTCCTTGGAATTATGCACGTCCCCTTACCCAGTTACTCAAAATCGAAGAGCTAACTTGTTATCTAAATGTCACATTGATCTGTCATACATCAGTTAAACTTAACCTGTGAATGATCTAACTAGAATCAATGAAGCAATTGTAGTAGAATGTATACAGTTGAATTGAAATTGAACTAGAATGTTCAAATTTGTGCTAAAACTGCGAATTCATCGTGTCAATCCACCATGTAGAGTTCCTCTTCTTAACACAAGTTTGCACGACAATTTGCAGCAATGGCAATTTTCCTGTTCCGGATATCTATTCTGTGTCCGTCAATAATCTAACCAGGTTTAAAAAATCACTGGTTACAAGGTTACTTATTCAGAACAAAGTTCTAAATACAGTCAACAGCCAACGCTTCGGTGACCGTCTGTCACCTTCCTCAGGGCAATACTGACTGGTACTATTCCATACTGCAAGCTAGGTGTCGCTGCTAACAATGTGATCCTAAACGCCAGTTACTGTCATGTATTCAACTTCCTTTTGTGTTGCTGCTGAACAATGTTCATCTTTGTATATATGGCAATACTTTACGTTTGGGACCACATTGTAAGCAGCGACACCTAGCCTGCAGTATCAGTCAGATTGCCTAGAGGAAGGTGATAGACAGTCACTGAAACGCCGACTATTGACTGTATATAGAACCTGGTTGTGCAAAAAGGACCGTGCTATCCATCTATTCTGTGTGTTTGCGAGAGGACAGGACAAAAAAGCAGAGATATTGAAGAGAAGCTCACCACGGGTTTCAGCAAGTTGTTAATGGCCTCAGCCAAAGCCTTGAAAAGTAACATCGGGTCAAATGCATAGCGAAGAGTAAAGAAATAGCGACAGGATATAACAAGCAAATTACGGCATTCTTTTTCCCAATCAGTCTCATTTTTTTCTCATTTACAGTCATTGTCTATAATGAAGTTTGATCCGGCATCTGGCAAAATGTTTTTAGAGACAGCCAACCTAAAATATAAAGACTTCCATAATTTGTCTAGTTTGGTCCCTCTTTCCACTGTGGTTACTCAACAGGAAAACGACTCTGAAATGTTTATTACAATACAAATAATCTTTTTTTTTCTGATTAGGATTATAATATTATTTCCATTATTAAGTTTTGTGCGTTTAGTCGATTTAAACCATTGGCGTGACAAGCAACAGCTTGATGTAATAATCAAAGTTGATTACGCTATTGAATAGCAATTTTAAAGTTAATTTTAAGGTATCAATTTTCATTATAATACTCTCCATTTTTTGAAAGGCAGAGGCACAGGTACATATAGCTGAAAGTTACTTTAGTGTTTAGGCCAACAACGTATTCCAAATGTTTGCTTGCTATAAAGGGTGCATGCACAGTATAGAGAGCACAAAATGAAGGATTGGAACATTGGAAGTAATGTCGTTCTTAGTTCCTAATGGTAGGGTGAACGTTATGTGTGGGATTTAAGGGGTCTAATTTTCAAGGATTTAGTATTGACTACGGAAAATGGGATTGAATGGAATGAAATGTATTTTTTTCAATAAGATTTTTATAGAATGAATTTTGAACCAAAATTAAGCAAATTGGTGTTTATCTTGAACTGATGCTTTATCATGAATAGATTTATGGCCAATTGCCCCATCTTCATAATTCAACACTAAAACCCTTGAAAATTAGAAACACTTAAATCACATGAAATGAATGCTTTTACACTATGTGTGCGCATATAGATCAGATAGAAGCTCACCACAGGATTCTTCTTAAGAGCCTCAACTTGTTCCTTCGACCGAAAAGCGACAGATAGCAAGGTTGGATTGGCGTAAGGAACACACACGACACAATACATACATACATACAGAACAAATGCACAGGAGAAGTATCATCGCATGTAAATGCAAAACCTCGTTGGCTCAGTACCTCAGGGATATCTAAATACTATCTTTATAGTGACTATCACAGTCCTGGAGCTAGCCCTTCAGCTAGTTGGGTTGACCTGGCTGTATGTTTTTTACAGCCAAACAAAAAAAATAATCGAATCACAGTACGGTGGTCGAGTGAGGTTTAACATTACATGCGATGTTAACCGTGGCGCGATAGATTAAGAAATTACCTTGTAAACATTAAATTGTTACAAGATGTAGGTGTGCGTGCGCGTGCGCGAGCGTTCGCGTGTGTGTTTGTTTCAATGCTGTTTTTGCCCAGCCAAAATACTAGGAAAAGCAGAAAATGACGGCAAGAGAAAGAATGACAGAAAAATAAGCTGCCGGCGAAAAAGGTCGCATTTCAAACCTACGTTACAAGGTATGTATGTTGAAAATGATGGGACAACTTTCGAAGAAGTAATTCTTATTTACTTGGCAAGACGCTATCATATAAAAAGAACAATAGCATAGTACATTTGACCTTATGACCCTTGGGTTAGAACGGAAATGACGTATGCTTACTAGCATCTTCCTCTTCCGCTCCTTGTCCTGTCTCTTCTGTTCTTGGTACGTCATAGCAATCACAGCCAACATGAGGTTGACCAGGTAGAACGACCCGAAAAACGTCACCGCCACAAAAAATATCATGTTCCAGGGACCGTATGCGCGCATTACCTGAAAGACAAGAAATAAAAAATTTAGTTTGTGGAAAGTTTAAAATCTGTTCATTATCGGGAATTTGTCGCTGATTCTGTCCATGCATTCTCCTACTTGTTCCCATAAGGCAACAGCCATGCATGTGACAGAAAACTGAAGACAGAAGATGAGATCATCTTTTTCTAGGACCTTTTAGGGACCTTTGACCTAACTTCCTATTATATCAGACGTGCCTAGGCACAGTCCAGCCCCCACTTTATGTGAGTCTACTGTCTTCTAATACCTACGGACATAAACATCTGATATCCAGACAAAATTAAGAATACGCAAAACGCAACGCGACCTCACACAGAGCAATTAATTCTGACAGAGCTCTTGTGGACATCTAATTCACATTACCGTGAATGTAGCAAAGCGTTACATAATGTTGTTACCTTTGCATTGCCACATGTCTAAGAAGCTAAGTCAAAATTCCAACTTATTTCCATATGTAACGAAAAATATATATATGGTAACGAAAAATGTATATATGGTACGTTTTCCTTAGTATAAGTGGCAAGACACATGTTTTGTATGCCTAATCTAGAACTAGATTTAGAATTTACAGAGGAAAAATGATAGTTTTTGACCAAGTTGTTGTATATTCTATCAAGTTCCTAAGTATTGAAATATAAATGTAAAATGTGAAAAAAGGCACAATTATGATATGAATTTGTTATGCTGTACACAAAAATAAAAATCATCATCTTCCTTACCAAGTCATACACGTTTTCGAAGTAATCCAGTGTTAGCAGCTCGAAGGACATGAGTAGCCCCCAGCCGAAGTTGTCGAAGCTCGTATAGTCTGGATTACCGTCGATGTCTCCGAGACACGTGTAGTTTTCCGCGCATGTCCTGGAGGATACAGAGGAACCAGGAAACATGTATATATTGGTACATGTCAACTCCGCGTGCGGTTATGAATTTCACGCTGCGTATTCCTTCACCTCAGGTACCCAAAGTACAGTTCATTGGGAATTTAGAATCATATCAATGGAATATCCTTGAGTACCAATCCCTTTGACCTCGCTATCAAGGAATATAATGAAGAAAAAATAATAGTTCATTTGTATCACAGCTAGCCTTTCATCTCCGTGAGTCTTTGCGAACTACTTGTTTTATTCAGTGTTGGCAATTTATCGCTATTTATGTTAATGCATTTACCTTCCAGCCCGTGGGACCAATTTTGGATTATATTCCTACCCTGCGAGTATCCGGTTACACCATCTACCACCTCACACCATCCTGTCACTCTATGATATTCAAATGACTACGAACACATACTACTACCAAGACCAACACACAGACAAACTGAAAACAGTACCCCCGTTTTCTTGAAGGTAATAGAACGCATGTGCATTCCACAGCATTATAGACATATCATATATAACTTGTAATAACTATTATAGTATGGTATCAAAATCATTGTGTATCCATAGTTGTGGAAGACTTTAAGAACGTCCATGTACTTTTGTCGTGTCAATAAAGCTCTCCATTAAGTCTGAGACTTTTCTTTCCATTTACAGACTTCGTAGGTATATAATTATGTACATGCATTGACGTCTGAAAAAAACTGCAATTACCTTCAAAGGCACATATTCAACATAATTGTGTTGTAAAATATAGCTTTATAAATCAAATCTAGTTTGAAAGAACTCCGTCAATTTGACCCATAATTATTTAGACACATCACTCTGTATTCCTTTGAATCCTTACCCTGCACCCGACACATTTCCGCAGACTTGGAATTTCCAGTCATCGCGGCCGGGCTGCCAATTTGCTGAAAGAAAGAAAAAACAAATACAAATTACTTTTCTCTCATTATCATTTTCATTACCATTGTTGTTGTTGTTGTTGTTGTTGACTTATTGACTCAGTTTCTTCTTTAATTGCCCTTCTGTTATCAACTCAAAATCCTGCCTTTGTAAAATAAAGTTTTCGGTTTCAGAATACTGATATTACAAACGTGAAACGCTTTAACAAATGGTACCTATGGGGGAATGGCAACGAGCGTGCTATCATCTTACTAATGGATATAAAACGATTTACAATTGCTTTATTACTGGTCGCAGAGGAACATAACAGCCAAACAGTTCTGCTCTTTCTTTTTTAGATTTGTAAATGGATCTGAACTGTAAAGCATAAAACTTATATCTTTATTACAATCTGAGGGTTCTTATATAAACATGACTACCCCTTATAACCTATGAAACCTCTCACTGGCCCCTCTCCTTGCCCAGATCCTGGATTTGCCACTAGCCTTTGGCCTACAGCATGTAGGTATTCTAGAGCCGTTTTCGTAATGCCAGTACCGCACTTAGGGACCTCCTGGCCCGGTAAAACCGTCTGCACGTATAGCCATCGCGCGTTGGCAGCCAATCACCCCACGCATGTGGATAGCCATTCTGCTCTTAGCAGGACCCATTTTCATGGTCATCTGAAGTACTAATGCCCGTGCATTTGGCTCTACCTTTGAGAGGTAATGCGTTTGTTAATGTGGGTACGGTGGAGGATTGCTCCGCCGCCCTCTCTGGATTAGAGTGGCAAGTCATTACGGGCGGAGGCACGTGGTAAAAATACACAAATGAATTTGCAGGACCTTTAGGGTATGTTTGATAAAGCCAATACGGAAACTAGTCCCGAATTTACTACTAAAAGTGCCGAGAGACGTTTGGAAGGGATTACTTTAGTTTTCGGGATGATTCAGAGACGAACGTGATGGGTACAAAGGTAACGGTAGTCCCATAGACCGTAGGGGGAGTGGGTTGTTATCCCCTATGTCTAGGGTACGGTACGGTATTAAAAAGCGGAGTCCATCCCTCTCCTTCCATCGCCTTTTACTTCCCTAACCGAAGCCAGATACCCATTTCACACCTGGTTGGATTGAGTGAGAAAATTCGTGTAAAGTGCTTCCCCAAGGGCACAACGTTAACATCAGTGGCATGTGCGAGGATTCGAACTCAGGACCTCTGAGTTCTGGGCGAAACACCCTAACCATTAGGCCAACACGACGCGCCTGGACGGTAAGTGTCGAAACGAAAAAAAAAATCATTCTCGAATAATTTGCACATAAGAATTCTGAGAAAAAAATTCAATTTCCTTTGATGTACTTGGCTTTCATTCGTAAGCAGATCATGCGCTACAGACGAGCACTTTATGGACAGAAGAAAAGTTGATGCACTTAGAAGTAACGAGAGATGCAACGGGCGTGTTTCCCTAATGGTAGACTCCTCACGGACGGTCCAATTGAGACGTAAGTGCTCTGAAAGTTAGTCCATTCTTATCACAGCTAGCCTTTCATTATGCTTATCTAATGTGTGGTGCTAACATACTGAACAGAATCTGACGTAATCGATTCTTAGAAATTAGTATGCGCTGTTATAAGTTGCCTTGCGAAAATTAAGGAATGTTTTGATATGTAAGTATGATATCATTCAATTCGTTAAGCTTCACAGGTTCATATGCCGTTTTTACATATAATGATTTATTCCAATGTCTCAGAAAAAGCAAATTATAAGTTATAAGTTAGGGTCATCATTTAGACTTTTATTTATTTATTTATTTATTTATTTATTCAGATTAACCACATTTGTAGAAGGATTGAATAGGTGACTATCAATACAACATAACAGGTGACTATCACCTTTTCAAGATGTCAACCCAGACCAGACTGTAAGGTTTGATCCACTCACACCGGGAAGGACCCATACTCTTATCGATAAGTGTGGTGGGTTCTTTAACGTGCTCGAGGTGTGTCTCTCCTCAAACACGGGACCTCCATTTAACGTCCTATCCGAGGCCCTAACCAAAGCTAGGTACTCATTTCCATCTGAATGAAGTGAGGAAAATTGTGTACTGTGCCTTTCCCAAGGCCACAACGTCAACAGGACAAATCAGGAGACCCCGGCTTTGAACCCAGGACCTCTGGGTTCTGGGACAAACACCTGCCACTGCGTCACCGAGTCTTAGGTAGACATATACTGTTCTACATTATTTGTCTGTCCTTTTCATGTTTCTCTGCAAATAGCCCAATGGCAAGAATCTGTAATAAACGTATACTAATAGCTAGGCACATTCTACCTAACAAACTCAAATTTCATTATATAACATGAATACATTTGACTGACTTTTATTCCAAGTGTAAGCAGCATAGAAGTCGTGCGTGACGTTGGTGACGTTGGTCGGGAGGTCTCTGACGCACTTGTTGGTGAGGACACCCATGTACAGCTGCAGGGCGAACAGCGCGATGACGATGAGGCAGAAGAGGATGAGCGTCAACACGTTCAGAAGCATCTTCATGGACTTCAGTAGCGCTTGCACGGCCTGTTTCAACCCTATAGCACACACATTATACGAGGGGAAGTCAGAAAGTAATACTTAAAGCTTGCACGGCCTGTTTCAATCCTGGGACACACATCATACAAGGGGAAGTCAGAAAGTAATATCTAAAGCTTGAACGGCCTGTTTTAACTCTATAGTACACACATTATACGAGGGGAAGTCAGAAAGTAATATCTAAAGCTTGCACGGCCTGTTTCAACCCTATAGTACACACATTATACGAGGGGAAGTCAGAAAGTAATACTTAAAGCTTGCACGGCCTGTTTCAATCCTGGGACACACATCATACAAGGGGAAGTCAGAAAGTAATATCTAAAGCTTGAGCGGCCTGTTTTAACTCTATAGTACACACATTATACGAGGGGAAGTCAGAAAGTAATATCTAAAGCTTGCACGGCCTGTTTTAACCCTATAGTACACGCATTATACGAGGGGAAGTCAGAAAGTAATATCTAACGCTTGCACGGCCTGTTTCAAGCCTGATACACACATCATACGAGGAGAAGTCAGAAAGTAATATCTAAAGCTTGCACGGCCTGTTTCAACCGTGGGGCACACATTATACGAGGGGAAGTCAGAACATAATGCCATTAGTATCATAACGCTTACACGGCCTGTTTAAAACCTAGTACACACATTATACGCATCTTTTTACAAGGGAAAGTCCATAATATATGATGATATAAGAATATAATGTTTTGGTAAGAGACAAGCAAATAGACATGTTCAATACTGTTATATCTAAATGTGATTTCATTAGAAGCGTGCACATAAATATATTGTAAAATTGTGGAAACAATATTGAACAGAATATTTACGATAACTAAAACAATGTGTACAGCAAAAACCTAAATAGATAGTAACTCAGGCTTTTAGAACTGAGGGATCAAACGGTAGGTCAAATGCAAAAGCCAAGAATTTTAAAAAATGTTGCATATGTATTCATGTGCACCCAATGAAAAGCAAAAGCTTCAATATCAATCAGTTACATGGCATGGAAAAGCAAAATGGTGAAATGCAGCACAGATGCTGAGATGGTGTTGCGAACATTTTTTTGTCAGTTTTGTTGGAGTTGCCACCACAGACCAAGATCAAAGGCAAAATACTAAAGGCTGCACGAGCGTAGTCAGGAAATATGTACTCTATTGGCAAGAAGAAAACTTTGAGATAGTTTTGAATATGAAAGCATGTAGTAGAATATGAAGCTAAATAGGTACTGATAGCCTTGTGTGGTAATTCCAACAAAACCAACAAGACTGTCATTAACATTTATGCAAATTTGACAGCCTTATGAGGGCTACGACGCCATTTTAGCCGGAAATAGTGCGTCCGCCATTTTCCGGAAGTGACGTCACGTTTGACCTTACCGTTAATACCCAGAGAAAAGTCCTGAGAGCCGGATGGTTCGGGGTCATAGTTTTCTTCAAAGGAAGACGTGTCACCTCGAATAATGGAGACCGTTTTCAGAGCACGGAGGACTCGGAAAGTGCGCAGGCCCGAAAGGTTGCTGAAGTCTCCGAAGAGGGTTGCATACCTGATTGGAGGAAAAGAAGAACCACGTGACTTCGGGATTAACATTGATGGACTATCAACACGGGATTTTTAACGTAGGCAGAGGGCTGATAACAGAGTTAGGGATGCCAATGGAAAAGCAAAGTAGATAAAATGAATTGAAACAAGGCTTCATAAAATTACTAACCCAAATCTTAATTTTAAGAATTCTTCTCCATCATGACGCACACATGATAACCAGGCTGTTCTACTCAAACGACGAGCACGTATAGCTGACAGGTTTTCTCCTGTATTCATCCGATGGACCCAACATCTATCCTTACACTAACTAAACTGGTGAACTGAACACTTTTTTACAAAGATGGAATAGATTAGACCTTGTCTGTTCCTTCTAACACGAAAAGTCTCCAGATTTGGTCAAAATATTGAAGGAAAATAAGGATTTTCATGAACTTTAACAATATTCCCATTTTTAACCCTCCACTGCGCATCTTATGCCCTACAGCGTAGGTACAACGCAGGGTAAGGGTGCTTTATATTATATTAAACTTGATTTAGCTCTGCAATTGCTACTTTTATACCAAAGTAGAAGCGTTGTCCATGGTGCAAGTATCACCTGTCTTGGTTCCTTAGTCGCTCTACGCCATTTTATCAAGTACAAACGGCGTATAGAACGACTCCGGGACCAAGCCAGAGATATTTCCAGCTTCTGCCCCGAATGTCAATAACGTACTGTGGTCTATCGGGCTGGTCAGTAAAACAAAACAAAACAGTATTGATTCCTTATTGAATAAAAGAACGTCTATATATTACCATTGCATTGTGCATTGATAGTATCGTTGGCATACTTCAGCAATCTAAAGTAAATCCGAAAACTCACAAGACGTTGAGTAAATTCAATTATTAGCTTCCCGATATGATGACTGGAAGAAGATTCAAAGCACGGAATGGAAGAACTAATTGCTACTGCGAGGTCCTCTAAACGCTGCGACTACTAACGTTTAAACCATGTTGTCGTAACCCGTACAATATAACTCCAGCTCATACGTGTACGCTGCCAGTCAAATATGTATTTTTGTTTATATAACGCTACCTTTTGAAACGTTTATACATTCCTGCTCCGAAATTTTCGCTTTTAAAACCTCAATGATAGAGTCCACATTTGCTACCAAATGCAAGTTATCGCGGGACTTTATCCACGTTCTGGACGAAAATATCCCATGACTCATTTACTAGCGCCTACTCCCTGATTACTTTGAATCCCAAGCCTACGGTCGTGTCTGCTCGAAGCTAGAAGAACGATGATGGTGGCTCAGAGTACCAGCTCACAATGTAGTCTTGCATTAGTTCAGTTGGAAACTGGATTTCGCCTCCCAGCCCATCAGGACAACAAAATCAATACTCTGGAATCCATCAGAGTCTATTTTGCCCAGCGCCTCTCACCGTTAGGGGATCGATTAAGTGACCTACATGGGAGGCATCAGCACATGTCTGTCTTCGCTTCAAAGCTACACAGGGTGGTGATTTATTGCTAGGTGTCACATGCTGACATATGAGGTATTGGATTCAAAGAAACAGGTGTGAATCGTGTCTAATAATATCATAAATTCACACAATGCCAAGGACGTGGCTATCAATAAGATTGGCGTTTAACTCACGAATTTATGTATGTGTATCCTAACTATTCCTAAGGCTTAAAATCACTCGATTCTCGGTGGCAGTTATTTGGGATTTTTCCTATAAGTACTTGTAGAAATACAATGCTTTGCATGAGATCGAATTCGTCAAAAGTTCTGTCCTACGTTTGTATAAACGGATTATCCGAGACTATATCTTTAGGAAAGAAAGTTTCACATGTCTCACCATAAAACCACTAAGTATCGGTACACACTGTCTCATCTTTGTGCTTGTTTGTTTCTTTGTTTGTATTGCATATCCGGTAAACCACTAGGTTTGCACTGAACAGTACAAGCTGCATATCCGGACAGATTTAGTACAACTTTTAAAACTTCGCCCTACTTTTACATTATTCCAGAATCATAGACGAAGACCGGAAATCAGACTCACTTATTCAACCATCTTACGGCTTACCAGCAGATTCTAATTACCTCCAAACTGCTTGAACGCTCTTGAAGCCAAAGGTTAAACCATGTTTCGTACGAGACAATTTTCTACTTCCACCAGCCGAGACACGTGTCAACTTAGCGGTTAAACACATCGTCGAGAAGGCGACAAGAAGATCATAAAAATCCCTGTTATGTTGTTTAAACCCTTACCAAAGGCCAAGCCGGGTGACCTAAGAGTAACACAAACACATTAGATGTACCAATGTTACCACTGAGGCACTAACCCGTGGCAGCTGATAATAATGAAAGGTATACTGAAATCGATATACTGTCGAGACTGATGGTAGCAACGTCATCACTTATTCCTTCGGTGTTCCATAGTTCAGACCTTGGAAAGTTTAACATGCTGCATGCAGCTCCAACGGGGTCGTATTGTTCAAACTTGTCTGATTTGTGCATGATTGTTGTATCTTACTTGCGTGTAATTGAAATGAGATACTGTTAAATACAAAGCTGGGGGTTACAACACCGTGTATCGTTATATTCGCTACGAAAATGTTATCGGGAGCATTCGCTTGTATAAATGTGAGTGTGTGTGTGTGTGTGTGTGTGTGAGTGTGAGTGAGTGTGTATGTGTGTGTGTGTGTGTGTGTGTTTGTGTGTGTGTGTGTGTGTGTGTGTGTGTGTGTGTGTGTGTGTGTGTGTGTGTGTGTGTGTGTGTGTGTGTGTGTGTGAACACGATAACTGCAGAAAGTCCAGAATGACTGAGTGTATTTTTTTCACATTTAGCATGTGGGTAGGTCTTGATGAGACCGTGCCTCAAACAATGACAGATTTTGGCCCCCAGCAGATTGTCAAGGTACTGCAGCGGAACTTCAGGTTTTCATATTTCGTGATCTGGACATGGTGTGGTATTGCATTTTGAGTGTTAGATAGATTTTGTGGCAGAGAGCAAACGTTATAGGTCTGGGCCCCTAGCACCTTTTTTGAGCGATTGGACCGGTTTTATTTGAAACATGTTTTTCATATATTTTGCTGAATGACTTCATTGCCGTTTTATTCAGAGTAAATACATACCTAAATGTGGTGTTTTACAATGTAACAAAATACCCACTGCACTAGTCTGAAAGGTGCAGCTAGCTGAGAGTTTTATGTACGAAGAATCACAGCTTAGCTGTTTGCCTTCTTTTGTGACATAATTAGGCCACTTCAGCGGAATGCTAATTGCCGGATTAGTCTTCAAAGGAATTTCCGGATCGGCAGCACATAACAAAGAAGTTCTTTTCGAGCTTGATGGAGCATTGGGCTTACATTTGAGACGCTTGAAGATACGTCTTCGACGCATTCCAGTCATCGCCTGTCATGATCTTATCTAAGACACACACTTAAGGCTGCTTGAACCGCATCTTTGTCCATCAGTCACAAAGTCTTGAGCCAGAAACGTCTAAGCATATCTTTTACAACTTCTTCTTTTCAGCTCTTTGGCCAGCGACGCCTACGCTTCTTTAGGCGCAATCTCAAATTGGATCTTGGCATGCATTCCCTCACGGTTTTCACATCTTCATAAAAGCTTCGGGGGGTTGATTGTTTGAGAATTCACCGCACATTCACGCGAACTGTGAGAGTCGCTCATGACGTATAGCGTGCATTGGATGGTTTTGCGCTGAGAATTCTGAAACATCTTTTAGAATACGACTAGACCCACCATGCTGGTGCTACTGATACAATTTGAGTTTGATTGTTTAAAAATGCACCACACATTCACGCGAACTGTGGCAAAAAGAGTTTAGGTTCTCTCATGACGTACAGCGTGAGAGATCCAAGACATATTTTAGAATACGACTAGACTCCTTGTGCTGGTGTTACTGATGCAATTTGAGTGCGCTGTCCATGACACAGACACACTGCTATTCCCTACATGACCAAACTGAACCGAAAAAAATGATGAACACTTCCTTACTTCTGGACTTACAACTCTGAATGAGCCGATTACCTATGAATCAACATCTGTAGATATCAATGCATAATTCCTAAATATCTGCCTTATCGGCATGTTACAGTTTCCTCATTTCGAAGTGTGTATATATTTTACATGGTCGTCATGCGAATAGGGCTTTTAAATACAATATGTTTTAACAACAGAACCTTCTTGACTTCAGTGTACCTCTTCTAGAAGGTGTGTGTATATGTAAATACCAACCTAATTCAGACTTTGTTATTACGATTTTGCAATGTTGAATGAGGATTTTAAAGATGACTTCATAGAATAAGGGAGACGATAATGCTTTGTTTTCAGCATTGCCTTTAAATATGTACACAAAAGAACGACCATATATCAATCGCCGTATAGCGTTTCAACAAATTATATGGTCAAACTAAGCCGTAATATTCTGTGATGATTAAAATGAACACTTTAGGCCATATGTTGTGGAATTTGTATAAGTACCCAGCAAAAATTAAAATACCTTGATCTTGGTTTTGATCATTTTAGGAAGAATAAAAATTCTCTGAGCTAAACGTACTGGTACAATAAAATGTTGATATTTCTTTAATACATCTCTCACTCCTTCACTTCTTAACTCTTTAACAATATTTTCTACGTAGGAATTTGCATGCGTCACTTATGAAGGTTAGGCATCCACTCAGGCAGTTACTCAAGCTGTTTTACATGGTAACATGATGTGGTAAAGTGCATGACGTCGAATGTTGTAAAGCCTTTATGAAAGAGCTGTATTCCTATCTTTCTCTGTCTATCATAAGTCTATAGACGGTCATAAACCAATGGGCGTAGGCGTGTATAACAGAGTTATACGATAGACAGATGGAACGTTAAATGACATTGGAATGAAAGTCAAACAACAATCAACTACACTTTTTGCACACTAAGGAATCACAAGGTAATAGCACTCTGGCATATCCAATTAGCAGATTCGTAGTCTCTCATAGAAAGCAATGTTTACAATTAATTTTTACGTCTTGGTGAAGCTGTGGCTCAGCAAACATGAATTAGAAGTAGATGTTATCAGGAAATTAAGAGTGTGTTATTATTTTGTGGATCAAAGTGTTTTTTTGTCGTCTTATCGATGTCAAAGATGTTGGCATTGTGGCCATGTTATTGACGTTTGCAGACAGCAAAAGCTGTGGTAAGAAAACCAGAGTTTTACAAGTTATCTCATGCATTTTTATTTTGTTTGCAAATGAGACGACATACATAAAACCAATGCGGTATTTCTTAAGCATTGGATATATGAAAAATAATGTCCTCAACTATTTCAAAACGACGTATGTACTTCGGGACAATGTTAAGTGGTTTAGAAGACCTGAGAATACAAAATTTGCAGTCTCATTTGCAGAGATTATGTTTGCAAAGTCTTGCCTGAAAACTGATTGCAACATGAAACTGTATATAGAAAGGGTATATATACAGTGCAAAATAACAATGGTGACAAGTGGAACAAATGACTATTCAAGTAGGTTTAGGGGATGTTAACTTCTATAGTTTTATACATCTAATGCGCAACATACTGTTTAAACTGCAACAGATGAGAGGGAGTACATTACGATTCTGTAACCATCCCTGCTAAGTGTTTTGCCCCCGACCAGGAAATGGTGCGGCTCGGCGGAAAATTGGACAGGAGTCGCCCTGATTATCCCTGGTATCGTCCGGCGCCGGGAATCAATGGTCTTCACAACCCGTGACGTTAAGCATGTACTACATTCTCCTTCTTTCTGGCAACGCTTCATCAATTCTGTTAAGTAGGAGCGATTTGGTCCAGGTTTTTATACAGCTACGATTGCCTTTGAGAATCAGAAAGCAGACCTAGGCAGTCAGGCGTGGCAGAGTCTACCTGTGGAAGACTATTACTCTGGGAAAGGGTTAACGAGACGGCTGTTTCCCTGATGCTTCCTGGAGACAGCGCCGGCAGTGCAAACTTTACAACAGTTGCTGCGATATTAATATCATTGCCTCCTCTGCGTACGGAGTGTCTTGATTTTTATGTTCGTTTTTGTTTGGATACGCTGTTGTTAGAGTGTACTATATTCTCCTTCTTTCTAGCGACGTTTCATCAATTCTGTTAAGTTGGGCCAGGTTTTCATACAGCTACGATTGCCTTTGAGAATCAGAAAGCAGACCTAGGCAGTCAGGCGTGGCAGAGTCTTTCTGTGGAAAACTATTACTCTGGGAAAGGTTTAACGAGACGGCTGTTTCCCTGATGCTTCCTGGAGACAGTACCGACACAAGAGTTGCTGCGCTATTAATATCATTGCCTCCTCTGTGTACGGAAGTGTTTCTTTTTCGGAGTGTCTGGATTTTTATGTTCGTAGTTGCTTGGATACACTCTTGTTAGAGTGAACTACATTTTCCTTCTTACTGGCAACGCTTCATCACTTCTGTTAATAAGTTGGAGCGATTTGGTCCAGGTTTTTATACAGCTACGATTGCCTTTGAGAATCAGAAAGCAGACCTAGGCAGTCAGGCGTGGCAGAGTCTACCTGTGGAAAACTATTACTCTGGGAAAGGGTTAACGAGACGGCTGTTTCCACGATGCTTCCTGGAGACAGCGCCGGCAGTACAAACTTTACAACAGTTGCTGCGATATTAATGTCATTGCTTCCTCTGTGTACTGAGTGTCTTGATTTTTATGTTCGTTGTTGTTTGGATACACTGTTGTTAGAGTGTACTATATTCTCCTTCTTTCTAGCGACGCTTCATCAATTCTGTTAAGTTGGGCCAGGTTTTTATACAGCTACGATTGCCTTTGAGAATCAGAAAGCAGACCTAGGCAGTCAGCCGTGGCAGAGTCTTTCTGTGGAAAACTATTACTCTGGGAAAGGGTTAACGAGACGGCTGTTTCCGCGATGCTTCCTGGAGACAGTACCGACACAAGAGTTGCTGCTCTGTTAATATCATTGCCTCCTCTGTGTACGGAAGTGTTTCTTTTTCGGAGTGTCTGGGTTTTTATGTTCGTAGTTGTTTGGATACTATACACTGTTGCAGTGTTGAGTGAGGTGGGTGGCAGAAAGTGAGTAGAAATATTGTGTTACTGCAAATTTCAAACTTGCAGGATTACAGGGCGTAGAGTTCAGAGATGGCAAAACTAGTCGTTTATCCAGCATGACAGAGATTCCAGGCAATGGGAAAAGGGAAGAGGCTACTTATTCACGGGGACGTTATGTTTTGGGGATTGTGTCTTTGCATTTATACATTTTCCATACCGTAGATTGAAAGGAAGTAATCAATGGACACATGCGATGTTGATCAAACCTTATTTGCATGATTAATGAACTACAAGTAAACAACTATGGTTTCTGCTATCACAATTGATTTCGTTTTCTTTCCGTGTCGTGTTTACTTGCACACTTCTTCGGTTCGTAGTACAAAATTTATCATTGTAAGAATATTGTAACTTTCGAACATACATGCTACCCAACAAGCAAACGTCTTTCACTTAATCTGCATTTGATTCGCCCTGCACTATGGTAAAATTTTATCTTTGTTTCTACCAATTCATTGGTAAAGTAACTTATACTGTAGGTCATGTGTAACGTTCTTATCTGGAAAAAAAATGCTATGGTTGTTGCAATTGGTGTGGTGTGTTGCAGTACATAAAGATGCCTGGGCTTGCCGCACATAAATGGCAGGTTACGTTCCTTATCTGTATTCTTCAGTCGAAAAATGATGTATTGCCTTAGCTTATAGATGCGACGTGACTTGTGGAGATATCTGCACATTTCGGCAGCCCAGTCTGAATCCTTCCCTACAGCGCTACACGTCACAGCACCGTAAAAATCCCCCGGCTTATTTCTCCATCATTCTGCTCATTTCTTTCGCTGTTGTACATAACTCGTACGCTTCCTTTAATTTTTCACACGGACAAAACATCTTTTCTACAGCCTTTCTTTCACATTCTGGACAGCAGACTTTGTTCACTTTTATCCTCATGGCTTACCGCTGGTCAAAGAGACTTAAAGATGCGTAGTTTCTTGGTAGATGAATGAGGTGCTTCCCTAACTTTGACACCTACCATCCTTCATTTTCTCACCATTATCAAAGGGAAACAGCTACAAAGTATGTCAGCATAGATAATGCGTGTGTTTCAAGGTTAAACCTTAGAACTGAATTGGAAAGGTCGCTTTGATCAATACGAAAGCTCATCTGTGATTAGTAAGAATAACATTACAACAGAGTAAAACTTTTTCGAACTAGGTTGGTCCCAAAGAAAGACGTAGTTTCGAAAGTGATATATGTAAGAATGAATCTCGGCATGTTGGATGAAAGTCAAACTTTGCCATGGTGAGAAATATCAGCTTGTCTATGTTGCACATACCATCATGCAAGTCATTTTCTCCCCATGTATGGTGTATAGTACGTCTTGCACACTAGTGTGTGTTCAGCTACCATACCCTAAGTTTCTAGGTTTCTAATTAGCGGTCAGAAAGAAAACTTCGGGAGCGAAGGAAGCACGCAATGAACAGGATGCAGTGGAGAGAATATAGAGGAAAGAGTGATTGCAGCTGCATATATAGTTTCCATTACACTGCAGCAGCAGAACACAGTGGATGACTACTACTACTCTAAAGTTTCCCCATGCGTGCTAAGTGCAGATACAAAGTCTTGGCCGGGGATTCAACTCTCGATCTGCCACACGCAAGGCGAGCGCTCTACCCTCTATTATACCCATGACACCTTCATCGATACCCTAAGAGCTAACACAAACCTTTCGGAAGAGAAGGAAAGCCAGTCTCTGATGGAAGATAGGGTGGAGTGGAGGAATCTTTCAAGCTTGGTTCGAGCGTGAGCTCGACCAAAGTAAAGTAAATACTTGCTGAAGTTCATGCAAGACATGAGAAGGGTGAACTCACGCGAGAAAAATGACGAGAAAGTCTATGACGTTCCACATGTCCCTGAGATAGGAGTGCTTCCGCCGGATGAAGCCACTCGCCACCACCCGGATTGCCATCTCCGCCGTGTAGATCGCCATGAACACATAGCTGGGGAAACGGCAAACATGTCACTGAGTTATGAATAGGTTATGTTGAAGGCCTATGACCACTACTCTCCAAGCAGAGGAGTGGGTCCGGCAGATTTTTGGCGTGTTTTTAGGCGTTTTCGTTGGGCTATCTACTTTGTCATGGTTTCTTTGTCTCTATAACACACACATAGAGACAAAGAAACCATGACAAAGTAGATAGCCCGACAAAAACGCCGAAAAACACGCCGAAAACCTGCCGGACCCACTCCTCTGATTGGAGAGTATATGACCACACGTTATCTTATGGTTCCACTATACTACTTTTGGTTCCACTATACTACTTTTGTGTGAATGTCCGTTTTTTGTATGCTTGTTTGTGTTTGTTTCTTTGTTTGGGTCTGTATGTGTGTGCGTGTGTTGTGTATGTGCGTCTATAAGTGTGTGTTGTGTCTGTGTGGCTTTGTTTGTATGTGGGTTTGTCTGTAGCTGTGTATGTATGTCTTTGTTCTGTTTTGTTTGTGAGTGTGTTTGGGGGTCGGGGTTGTAATTATTTTTGGCATATCTTTTTACCTGGATGTCTAACCTTCAGCAACGTAATGTCCTAGGTATCCAATTTCCCACCATTACTAATGTAGGTTTTTAGGCTATCGTTTCGAGCAACTTTTATCAACGTATTTCAGACAGTTGTTTTTCTTTCCCATTTAAAATGAGCATTCATGTACTACTTTTCTAGACGTTTTAGGATTTTGAAAGTTAATTCATTTAGTCATTTCTATACATGATTAGTTCGAACAACAATATCACATATGTATAGTCATAGGCGTCCATGATGCAAAAATATGACGTCGTTCTGATGTGAGAACTCACTGAAAATAGTTTTGTAGGCTCGCGAAACCAAGAGGATCGTACGGCACGTTTTTGCAAGTTTTTGAAATGCTAAGAGTATGAAGTTATTGTGCAAATGAGCTAAACAGTGTAGTAAATGTCACTACCATCAAGATTTTAGCATTTCTTTCATTTCCATTTTTTGGGCCTTATTGCTTTGGGTCCCTCTAATGGAGTTTGCTGTTCTGTCATATCATCAATCTCAGTGTAAGACAGATAGCAGGTACTTACTCTGTGATGGGGATGGGCCTGGACATAGACAGGATGAGGCTGTTGATGAGGATGGTACACATCACAAACATCTCAAAATATCTGTTCATGCTGTCAAGGAATAGGTCTGATAAAACTATTCTTCTATTTGTTGTTCATACTTTCATTTACAATATCATTTTAACATTGGTATTGTTCATTGTTTCCATGAGGCGTTTCGCTCAGAACCCGGTTCTAGGTTCGAGTCCCCTGACATGCCACCGATGCTGTGTCCTTGGGAAAAGCACTTAACGTAACTTTTCTCATTCTACAATATTTCTTTCTTTCATTGAAGTTTGACGCAACAAGATGCATGTTGACAAGTTCTGCACAGAGCAGCCAGAAGGCAAAGTGATGACTGGCGATAAATTCGCTAATTTGCACTCCGCAATACCCGATGCCATCGGGATCAGGAGTAATGACTGCGTTATCAGTTTGACGGATCGTTCGCTTAGGGAGAATAACTACACTCGCGTGTACGCAGAGAACTGTCACCAATCGTTAGGCTGAGGCATAATTCGAACTGATTACATCAACTCTGCATTTCTACTTTAAGCTGACTCTGCTGGTCTGCAATGGAGTATATTTCATACCACTGGAGGTTAATCTTATACAACTAGGTCCATGCAACACTTCTATACTCTCGTCCAACAGTGTGATGAATAGGTCAGACATTTATACAAGCATCCACTCACCTAACAAATTACTGCTAGAGAGACTTGTGGAAGGGGTTATCGGAAAAGCACTCCGAATGGCAATTATAAGTAATCGGGGATCAGTTTGAAGAGAACGGCATGCCCTGGGGGTTCGACTCCAATCTTGACTGGCGCTATGGGATGATGTTTTTTTCCACTTAAAGCCAGGATGAAATACGTGAGAGATCTCATCTTTAATCCCCTGCCTAGACAAGATACACCGTTGCATTGTGCAAGCTAATTACGGTTTACGTACCAGGACTTCACCTTTTAATCTTATATCTAGTAGTTGTCAGTAAGGCAAGCTAAAGCGAAGCTTAAGTAGACATAGACGGCTTCTTAAGGTGTATTATCTGACTTACATGTCATGAAGATCTTCATACAACTTGATAATTAATGGCAAAGGAGTTGCTCACTATCTACTAGGTTGTTCATAGAGACGGCAATCTGATGGAATTTCTTTATTGATCCGCTGGTGTGGCAACTTGAGCTGCCAAGATGTCTTAAAGATAAGACTCACAGCGCCTTCATCCAATACTTCCACTTGTCGCATCTATTCACAATCTCACGGCCGGGAGCTATGACTATGGAAAAGGTTTCGATTTTAAAGTTCATCGTACAGACTTTAAAGTTCATCGTACAACACGATGAATATTCTGAACTTGACTGACACAGACTTGAATATAGAGTAGAAAAGCACGACTACTGTGAATGCAGCAATGTCCGCACTGGTTTTACGTTCGCGGTTTTCGCGGTGACCATTTCACAACGAACTTAAAATCACCGAAAATTGTTTCCATTTTGTGACTGTAGTGCTACTATGGTTTCAAACGCGAACTTAAAAGCACCGCGAACACTCGATCTTCTCTCTCCGCGAAATCAAATCCCGGCGAACATTCCTGCATTTACAGCATTTGCAATCCATGTTCATACTATCATTTAGATTTTCATTTCAACATTGGTACTGTTACTTGTTTGCATGTGGCGTAGACAAATAAAACATAAGAAAAATGTCGAAAGAATGTATGATTCTCAAGTTCTGAGCATTCCTTCACCTATTTTTTTTTCTGATTTGCTCATCAATAACCAGTGATATGATCTAGTAATATCATACCAAAATAGCACGGTATGCGGTCCTTTGTGAATTCTATCCTGAAGCTACAAGATTCACAAATAAATATTTGATGCGCAAACCGTGTCAGCTTCAAAGACACCGATACTTCAGGCAATAAAAAATGCGATCACTTGATATTAGAAAATAGACATTACATATACATAGTCGTTTCCAGATCTAGTGGCGTATGAAAAATTAATGATTTACGCTTTTCATACATCTGATATGGATGAAGTATCAGTTGATTTTACTGATCAATAGAATTATCGATTGCAATTGGTGGTAAAAACAGCAACAGCTGCGTTGTTCTACACATCGTTAAATCAATAAACATGTTGATCCAAACAATCTATGAAAATATCGCAGGGATCAATCCACCGATAATATGTTGGTGACGTTTTATTCTGAGCGCCTGTTTGCTTTTGTTGCGTTTTGATCTTAATCTAGATATGATTTATCTATGTTATTGCATGCAGCCCAATACATATGTATAAAGCTTCATTGATGCAACAAAAAGTACAGTACTAGTGTATTTCGTACGGTGAACTAAATAAAAGCTACAAAATGGAAATACAAAACACATCTTACATACTCTGGAAGATATATATATACATATCTACCTTGTACTCTATGCTGCCATTTTGCTTTCTTAATTGGTGTGTTTTGTAGGGAAGTATTGAGCCCATTGCAATCGATGAATTCCATTATAAAATATGCAAGCAGTCTTTACTGGTTCATTTGCTTTATGACAATGGCATGAGACACAATCAGCCAATTCACTGGTGGTGTTGTAGTGTTGCATCGAGTACGTTGCAATCAATAAACGCCATCCATAAAATAGACTAGTAGGCCGTACCGCTTCATTTAGTTTATGACAATGGTCGATCAAGCACAATCAGCGAACTCATCGGTAAGGATTCACAAATTTACCGTGCAAGGGAAAGTTTGACCGATCCGTGACCAGATCCATATGTTTAAATTCACACATGGCCGATTGAGAACAGTCAGCCAACTCACCAGTAAGCAGTCACAAATTTCCCGCACCATGGGAACTTTAACCGATCCGTGACCAGATCTATATGTTTAAAGTTACACATTGCCGATCACACACAATCAGCTAATTCATCGGTACGCATTCACAGATTTACCGCACAAGGTAAAGTTTGACCGATCCGTGACCAGATCTATATGTTTAAAGTTACACATTGCCGATTGAGAACAATCAGCCAACTCACCAGTAAGCAGTCACAAATTCCCCGCACCATCGGAAGTTTAACCGTTTCGTGACCAGATCTATATGTTTTAAGTTACACATGGCCGATCACGCACAATCAGCTAACAAGCATAGCATACACAAATTTGCCGCACAAGGGAAAGTTTGACCGATCCGTGACCAGATCTATCTGCTTAAAGTTATTCATTGCTGATCACGCACAATCAACAATTTGACCGTCTTGTGACCAGATCCATATGCCTCACTTACACACAATCAGATACGACACTTCCACCAATCGATATTGAAAAACCTTTCACACTGACACTTCTCCGATCAGGAGCACTGACTCAACTTCAGGAGCACTGACTGACGACCTACTTGCGACAATCACCCGCTTCAGAGACAATCAAATTGCGTGTCACGTTGCCACAAGTCACTCTAAATGCAATCAGCAAGTTTCGTTCGATAACGCTTGCACCCGTGAGACGTCCACAGTCCACGGAGTTTTCTAAGTGTCCAATACCAGTGGCATCCCCTGGGTACTAGAAAATATAGAGAGGAGAAAATACTGCACACTAAGGAGACATTCTGCTTGGTAAGGCTATAGGTCAATGTGTATGAATGTGTCCTTTTTGTGGACATGATGTAAATGTACTTATAGACTCGTCGTGTAGTCATCAAGAACGGGGTCAGGAAACGGTTTAGTTGGGATCAACTCTGGATATGCAGGCAAATCAGAACACATGAATTAAGCATTTTAAGGCTGAAGAGGGGATATGTGTGGGATTACATGTTGATTGTGAAGTTATTCAGGGGCATCAGTGACGTTTAGTGCCTCATCATCATTGGTCCCTTTTCTGGCTGAATGGCATTCTAACTGCTTTGAATGGAACGTGGGTTGGAGAACCAAACTAAAAACGTTTGCAAGACATATAAAGCATCTTTTTTAGATATAAACATTGTTGCAGCAGAAGAGTATGAATGTCCGGAACATAACAGAACAGAATGTTTAAAACCGAAAGTTCCACTGCAGTACCTAGGACAGCCGCTCGGAGGTCCAAAATCGACCTTGACCTTTATTTCCAAACGAGCTACCCACAGACCGAAAATCATCATGATGTATACATAGTTTCTTGAGTTTAGCTGGAAAGAATAAGTTAGAAACGCAGACGAACACGCACGCACACTGGGAGAGAAGAAAAGAGAGAGAGAGAGTGAGAGAGAGCGCGCGCGAGAGAGAGAGAGAGAGAGGCACAAGAGAGAGAGGAAGAGAGAGAGAAGCACACATAGAGGAGGGAGGGAGATAGATAGAAGCACACAGAGAAGAGGGAGGGAGGGGGAGAGAGAGAGAGAGAGAGAGAAAGGCACAAAGAGAGGAGGGAGGGAGAGAGAGAGAGAGAAGCACACAGAGAGAAGGGAGAGAGATAGAGAGAGAGATCGATAGAAGCACATAGAGAGGAGGGAGAGAGATAGAGAGAGAAGGACACACACACAGGAAGAGAAACACACACAGAGAACAACAACAATAACAGCACTATCTCCGCAACAACAATGGAGGTTATGAAATAAAACGGCAGAAAGGATACTTGTTGGTTGCTACACAGATGGCTACCCTCCGGATGGGATGGAGCGGTCCCAGGCAGAACAGAACCTTGTCACCCGGGAAACGGAAGATGCAGGTGGATGACGTCCTGTTGACGACCACACACAGCACCTGGGAAAAAAACAAGTCAAATATTTACATTTGGTATACCACATTGTTAACAGCGACACCTAGTTTGCAGAACCGAATAGTACCAGTCAATATTGATATGAGGAAGGTGGCAGACGGTCACCGAAACGCCTACTGTTCATTGTATATAAATATTGGTTGTGAAAAAAAACCTTTTTATCCAGTGATTTTCCAACTAGATGAAACTATTCAGGGAGGAAACAAGTCAAATGCTGTCATCAGTTATTATTTCTGATAAACAACAGCAGACAATATGCTGTGGACAACTTTAAACTATGGTCATCTTTTAGAAAAAATTAACAGAGCATAAGACGGGTTTAACTCTACTTATAAAAGAACTAAATGTTAAAATAGATTATAAAGCATCAATTTTAACAGTAACAAAAGACAAAAGTTCCGCTGCAGTACCAGGAAAAGTTGCTAGGAAGTCCTTATTCAACATTGACCTTCCTCTTTCCGAGAACTACCAACAGACAGAGTATCATCAGAATCTATCCATTGTCTCTTGAGCAGCTGCTTAAAGTACGTCGGAAGCACAAACACACACACACACACACACACACACACACACACACACACACACACAAACACACACACACACACAAACACACACACCACACACACACACACACACACACACACACACACACACACCAAAGTGTGTGTATACTTTACACCGATGTGTCCAAAGTACTAACTACAACATATAAGCTGCATATCTGTGTATTTTGCACACAAATTCTGTCTATATCTTCCTGAGAATGGTTTTACCTATTAACTCTATTTGTCATCTAATCTGCACCCAAATTCTAATTCTAATTCACACACACACACACACACACACACACCAAAGTGTTTGTATACTTTATACCGATGTGTCCAAAGTACTAACTACAACATATAAGCTGCATATCTGTGTATTTTGCACACAAATTCTGTCTATATCTTCTTGAGAATGGTTTTACCTATTAACTCTATTTGTCATCTAATTTGCACCCAAATTCTAATTCTAATTCACACACACACACACACACACACACACACCAAAGTGTTTGTACACTTTATACCGATGTGTCCAAAGTACTAACTACAACTGTTACATATAAACTGCATATCTGTGTATTTTGCACACAAATTCTGTCTATATCTTCCTGAGAATGGTTTTACCTATTAACTCTATTTTTCATCTAATTTGCACCGAATGTCTTCCTAAGGATGGTCTAACCTCTCAACTGTATTTTTCATCAATTTTTTTCTTCAGACCAAACATTGATTGGCATTGGATAAACTTTAGAGAGGGCCAATTATTCTTTGACGAAATTGATGGAAGGCACAAACATGCTGAGTAGTCAAAAGAAGAGAACAAGAATGACAACTATTGATGCCAAACAGCAAAGTATCCCTAATACATGTAGTCAAAAACAAGAATCTAAACCCCATTCGCAAAACATTATCGTACAATACAGTAACATAGGAGACAGGAAAAGTGCGACATTAACATGACCTGACATACACATCTTCCGTAATCAAAAATCCGCTGCTTCAAAATGAAATTTACATTTTGTTTTGCAATTCAATTACGATGATGGTAAAGAATATAAATCAAATTGACTGCTTTGCAATTGTGAGCGTTTTGGCTTCTCATGCGCTGGTAAATGAATGTTAGTACACATCTTAAATTATTGTACCTGCTTTCGTTTTTATAGCACTTCGAAGGACATGTTTACAGTTAAATCACAGTGTCTATGACTAAAGCGCTACAACATCATTGCGCTGATGCAAATGGTGTAAAGTATTCTATAGGAAAATGCTATATGATATGGAACGATAAATACACAGCTCATCAAAAATGCAGATCACGGACGGTCATAAATATAGCTATGAAGGGCATGAATATTCGTTTCAAATTTCATAAAGGAGGCTTTTAGTGCATGAAAATACCTGTCTCTCACAGCATACAGTGAACAAGCCTATCTTGTACCGTGCATATTAAGTAGTACAAAGCGCTATACGTGTACTGTGAATAGGCAAAGGATGAGAAAAAAATAGCACGAGACCATCGTCGTTTTTCCTAAATTCTCCTTTTAAACGTAGAATAGAAATTCTATAATCGTATTAATCCTGTAACTCAAGCTGTTCAGTTCTAGCTTAATGGAAATGGTAGTACATCGACTCTTAACGAAAAACGTTTATACCTATTAGCCAACGTTATCAATCCATCCAAGTTTACCCTCTCTAGCAATCTAGAAAAGACCACCGCCCGTTACTTTTCAAGCCTAACTCTGTCTCGGACAACATGCAACAGTACACTCACTTCTCTGTCTTCAAACAACGGCTCGATCCAACGCTTCCAATTCCACTGGTTTTTCCAGTTGGAGATGTAGACCCACTCTAAAGACGCGGACATCGTGGCACGTCCACTCCTCCGTCGACACGCTCCGCAAAAGGAGGAGGAGGAGAAGGAAGGAATCCTCGAGAGCAAACCGCACCCTCTCTCCGCATGGAACAAGCGAGCCGTGTCCGCATGGAACAAGCGAGCCGTGTGACGATTGCAGATTAGGTGTGCTTCCAACAACGCGGATCGCTATCTCTCCAACATTTACCGCAGCTTTGCTGCTACCTTTGATACCATCTTGCCTTCGAATGACCTCTTCGACGAAGTCCGACCACATCCAAATGAGCCGTTGGATCCACCGATCGATCATAATCAGCTCGCTAAGTGTGAGAGTTGCGCCAGGTTCGTCAAGGTATATTTTCTTGCACGCTGCTTGAAGGGCAAACTCCGGGGACATTCAATGCTGATGAGATAGAGCAGTGGGCTTGATACTGTAATCAGGCGAGGAACTTTGCCATGAGGGACCCCGAGGTGTTGGTGATCCTTTTGTGTTTATCAATACCCAGCAGTGCGCTTAACTACACGGGCCCGGTAGACTTTCAAAGTAGTTCCGCCTCGCTTATAAGGAAAGATACGTCAGCATTTAAAAGAGGGTTGAAGTCATTTTGATGAGGTGATGACATCATCTACGGGCGGCGTATCGGACGGTTTTGTTATGATGACCTTCGTCTCCGTTATAACATACACTCACTACATGGCTTTTCCAATATAATCATTTCATAGTTATTCACATAAAACCCTCCAGTAGGGATCGCACTTAAAGGGATTTTCGTGATCTATAATATGGTATATAGCATTAGCAAAATGACTGTATATATTTGGTTTTTAGAATTTAAATGATTTCATGTTTTCAAAATATATAGCCAAAGTCAATGATTAAGATGTCTCAGCTAAAATGACAATATTTTGGAAAATAGATTTGTTTCCTGTTTTGCATGATCCTTATTTCTGATCTGAAGGCGTAAGATGTGTCTCATCAATGGCTGTACAACTATTATTAAAGATCTTATCATACTTTGGTTCACCACGATGCGCAGTGAGTAGCTTTATTTTGCAACAGCCTATGGGTAAATGGTGCTGCTTAGGAGTTTATCAATAAAACATGGACTTAAGACTGTCAATTTACAATAGGGTAGTTTTGCGCATCTTCGAACAACTGCCAAAACTAGGACTAATTGGATTTCCACTCTGACCTATAAGAACCAAGGATATTGGCAGTTATGATGTAGCCGACTGACGTTGACCAATGCGCAGGCTCCATTATTACATAATTACCATTGGATCTAATTCGACATCATTTCAGGTGAGCACAAATGGTTTATTCCCAGTCTGCTTTTATCTTACAGCCTCCTATGCCTAACAGTCAATTCCTAAAAACTAAGAACGAAGTTACGGCGCTGCGCTTTGAGTTCTTTTGCTGGAGACAACATATCTGACCTATTTCCAAGAAGTGCGTTGGGTTGATAAACAACGATAATAACTTTATTGCACAACAAATGTACAAGGGACAAAGTATGGCATGTACTTGTACATAACTACAGTTCCATAAGGCTAATCTACCTAATACAATACTGTAAAGTATACGTATGGGGTGAGAATGGCATTTACAATCGTTGGAGGATTTTCAGTCTTCTTCAGTCTAGACATGTTAAAATATATTTTCCTATGTATACCATGCCGGGGTTGTCACATTTAAACAAATGTGTTACAGATGACGTTTTCCTTACCCATAGCTACACAGCAAAATTTCACTCAGAATTACTTCAGAATTACCCCACCGGCGAATACTCAGAATTTTTACCCCACCGGCGGTGGTTAAGAATTCTGGCGGCAACGTTGGGATTCAAACCAGTGACCTTTAGATCCAAGAGACCACTACACACTACGGGTGTTGTAATTGGAAGATGAATGGACCCATCGCAGAACCTCGGCCTTCAAGCGCCCTCTTAGCCTGCCCGTGAATATATAATTTCTTCATCATGTCAAAGGAATTATCAGATTGTGCACTGATAACAAATTTTGGCGTTGAAATCAATATGTAGCAAACATAACCAAGTATCGCCTGGACAGAGATGTATTTAATAGTCACACAAAATTAAATGTAAAATTTCTCACTAGAAAAGGTTTTTCAATCTCTCTGTTGTTTAGACAATTTCATGTTTTTGAGCACGTTCTTCAAGCCAATAAACAAACAACTGCTGCATAAGGCAATTAACGAAAAAAGGTTACCCCCATCTAAGAACGCCGTCGTTTTCGATGCAGCGGAGGGTATACTTAAATTCAAATTGCAATATTTTGAATTAACAGGACTAGAGACAAAATATATCATGTATATCATAATTGGCAAAGGAAATCTATAATATCTGCACGTAGCAGAAAGAAATGCCGGTTTACTCTTTTGTCAGATTGGTGTCGATTGACTCTTACCAAAACAGCTCACGGATAAAAGTTACCTAACGTTACATATTCACTGGCCTTTCTTAGTATGGATAAGGGTAGAATTTCAGTTGAAAGGTCTAGAAAATTAACCCATGTAACATTATTTAAGCGGTGAAATCTACTATAAGATGTACAATCATTCAAGCGACATTTAAATGCTGACAAGTAATTGAGAACCACTGGCTAGTCGCCAAAACCACTGTCAAACTGAGTGAAAACAAAAGCAGGTCAAAATGTCTTCTAATCTTCCTGCAAGCAGACCAGGTTTTCCAATAATGCCTGAACCAATACGTCATACATCACACCATGAGATGACACGTTAACATACTTGGGTTATCAATATATTTGTATCCGTTGACCTGAAACGGCATCATCCTGTCTTTCTGATGCAGCCACCGTTTTCCAGTACAAACCGTCAGGCAAAGTTTTCGTGACAGGGGAATTCCGATCGAAGCCATGACGTCTTTTCATTATTAATTCGTGCGTGGCTGAAACAAATTTAGAAAGGCCAGTCACACATTAAAGGAAACCCAAACAATACTAGGGCCCGAAAATGAATTTTGAAAGTCAATTTATTTAGTCATTTCTATTCATGGTTAGTTCAAACAACACTATCACAGTGTACAGCGACGTTCATCATGCAAAAATACGACGACGTTGTGATGTGAGAACTCACTGAAAATCTTCGCCAGGGTTTTTGTAGGCTCGCGAAACTAAGGAAACATCGGGCACGTTTTTGCTTGGTTTTAAAATGCTCCAAGTATGAAGTTATTATGCAAGTGTGCGAAATAGTGTTAGTAAATGTAACTACCTTAAAGATTTCAGCATTTTTTTAATTTCCATTATTTTGCCCTAATATTGCTTTGGTTGCCTTTGATTCGTGCGTGCTGAAACAAATTTAGAATGCCCAGTCACACATGGCCAGATAAAATGTGTCTCAAAAGCACTCGAGTGCGTGCAGAGAGGATGAATGTATTGAACAAAAGAGCAGCTTACCGCAACGTGGCATTGGACATATTGGAAAACCATTGTGTGGTCAAACCTTTGTACAATGAGTATGGTTAATGCAATTAAGCAATTAGGATCACTCCATGGGCTTTGGAATCTTGGGGCATAGATAGTTGTTAAAGACTACACGTCTTTGTCAAAGCAAGATTACCATGCAGGGTTCAGAGAAAGGTAATGGTTGGATTTTGTTACGAGTTTTATTGTGTATCAGGGTCTTTGGGTAGGCGTGAGAATTATGTAGAGTAGGAGGACGCTTTCGGAATATCATGTATCTTAAACGGACCCTGAAAGCTATGTTTGACAAAGATTGTCAGAGACTCTTAGAGGCATATACATGTTCTGTCAATATGCGCCTGTAGGTAAGTGCCTTTTCAGTGCTGTAGATAGGAATCCATTTTAAGAACCATTGCACTATTACTCACACAGCCTGAAGTTTAGATAAGAAACACCGGTGGCATGTGAAATAGAAAAAAAACTACATTATCATCAAAGAAATATCTATAAAAGCAAAATACAGTGGGAAAAATAGAGTGGGAAAAGATGTTATCGAAGCCTCCTCCCAACCTATTTTTGCTGACACAACCCTAACCACCCGCAGCATTGTCTGTTGATGAATATTTAATGGCCGTCACTTTTGAACGGCGCCCCAAAGGAAAACGAAATTATTATCTTCATTTCATCATAAACCTATCTGTGCCTCGGGAAGATGACTTTCTGCGAGCACAGGGCTTTGTTTAACGGTGATGTTTTATGAACGTATCACTTAACATCTAATGACTGTGCTTCCAGCAAAATGCATTCACACCCTGAGTATATAGACGGTCGTCGTCATTGTACGACGGTTGACTACCAAGATTTTCAAACTCTCATCCAGACACACTAAGCATACATAGTAAATGATTTTCAGCATTTTAAGGATTCAAGTCGCTTAAATATCTTCAACAACAAAACATTTTGCAAATGCAGATTCGCTAAAGATACTCAGAATGTAACTGGGATTTTCATAATTTTAAGGCTCTAAGTCGCTTATAGCTCGTCAACTACAAAAACTTTTTTTGCAAATAAAGACACGCTAATCATATTTGATATATAACTGAGATTTTCATCATTTTAGGGCTTAAAGTCGCTTAAATTGCGTCCACAACCAAACATTTTGCAAATGCAGATTCGCTAAGCATATTTAGAATATATTGATATTTTCGTCATACTAAGGCTTTATGTCGCTTATAGCTCGTCCCCTACAAAACAATTGCAAATAAAAACACACTCAACATATTAAGTACATAACTGACATTTTCATCAATGTGAGGCTTTAAGTCGCTAAAATTGCGTCCACAACAAAAAAATATTTTTCGAATGCAGATTTACTGAACATATCCAAATTTTTTTTGTAATTTTAAGGCTTTATGTCGCTTGAATTTCTTCAACAGCAAAACATTTTGCAAACGCAGATTAATCTCAAAATCCGTCCACTACAGACATATTTTGCAAATAAAGACAAACCAAACACATTTAGTGTATACTTATCATTTTAAGGCTTTAATCTAACGCTCAAATTTCGTCTACATCAAAAACATTTTGCAAATGCAGATACTCTAAACATGATTAGAGTATAATTTAGATTTTCGTCATTTTTAGGCGTTATATCTCTTATCACTTGTCCACTACATTTTATTTTGCAAATAAAGACACGGTAAACATATCTAATATATAAATGAATCTTCTCATTTTCAGGCTTTGAAAAATTTGATATTACATTCTACAATTGTACGTCTCTTCGTAAATCTCCGGTCAACTAAGGACAGCACATCAATAACCGGTTTATATTTCATATAGAATTGATGTCATTATTGCAGTGATGCCAATATAATAACATATGAATCTACGTGTATGGATCGCCGACAGCAAGAGTATTCATTGATTAATGACATGTCGTGTTCAATGGATACGCACCATTGAATATGAATAGTGAACAAGACACGTTGCTACCGGGGATAGGTCGTCCTTAGAAAACCCTGGAACTCTATCATACATAACGACGCCGTTACATTTTAGATCTATTCATTTGTTCGGTATGTTCATGCAATGGTTGCCCAACTAGCCAGAGGCTTTTACTAAGAGCAAACCCTGGGGAAAAACAGTCATTTTGTTATACACACAATTAGTAAGGTTAAAAGTCATATATACATTGTATGATACATTTAGTTACGTCTGTCGTAGGTCGTCGTACGCTTTTTTTTCCACATCTTTATTCGAACATACATAATTACATAACATAACAGCACATTTACATTAAACATTTAAAATTCACACAGATGTAAACACAGTTACATATTGTTGCAGGGGTCATTCCCGCTAGCTAGCTTTTTTGGATATGGTGCGCTTCCTGGTCCTTTTTTGACAGAGGTGTCTCTAAACCCCCCCCCCCCCCGTGCCGTCGTGCAATTTTAATGTCGTAGAAATTTTTAAAAGAACTAACTGCTGACAAGGATCTAAGACAGCCTCTTCCGCAACAAGGCAGTTGAATTTTGTGGAACATGTGTACGGTTATCCCAAGATGCCACGAATTTGCAATCGCACGACAATCGCACGACAATCGGACGACAATCGTACAACGTATATGACCGGGCTCTTATTAAGGGACTGTGCTTTCAATTTGCAATTGAAGCTTCATGTCTCATGGCTAACATTATGTCTGAAACAATCCACATCGTAATTGATACTAATTCTGTGGAGGTTGTGCATAATTTCGGAATAATCTTGCACTGAAAAGTGAAGTCGTGAAAGTAGTCAAGAACATCTGGGGACCACCCTATTTTATCCATAACTACCGAGCCCCTAAACCTAACTAAAACCCCTCCATATGTCAGAGTTAGGGGCTGTTGCAACATAAGAACATAGGGGTGTAACCGATCATTCTAGATGTTACGACATAGACGCTCTCTATCTAGAACATTAGTATTCAGAAGTCGCGTGTTGAATATGCCAGCAACACGTCGTTTAAATGTAAATTACTCCTGTAGTATAGTGTGGAGATAATGCTTAAGTCTCTATACAGTAAAACGTCTTTACAGGCTGACGTGCAACATATACAACTTAAAGATATGGGAGCCTAAGGATGATCAGTACATAAACTAAAAGAAGAAAGCAGTCTTTTCTGTTTTCTATGAACCAATTGATTTTCCAAATCTTGAACTTTAAAGATGTGATTAGAAAATCTCCTGCTAGTTCCATCTTAATTATAGCTAAAAAGCTATCAAAATTCCTTTAGAAGTCCGGTACAGCAATCGTGAAAAAATGCTTTGATGTTTGAACCCATTCGTTTCTTATGGAAATGAAGCAGTCTTCTATGAATATGTACATTGGGATGTTGCCTTGTGACGCGTATTCCAAAAGAATTCTCCGACGTTCCTAATCTTGTTAGGCCCCCATTCCACTAAACGGTGACCTCACAATGACCTCACTGCAACCCGAATGGGATTTTGTAACCCTTGGCCTTGGCTTTATGATAATTGGAATATCATGCAAAATGCAAAGGTATAACTGAAAAGACAACACAAAACGTATAGCGTTAAATTCGTTTCTATCTACTCATAAAATTTGTTGGGCCCTCTGTCAAACCGCTCGAATATATATTCCGAATATATCTATACTTATAATTTCTACGTTAAGGTTACTCCTTATTTCTGAACAAAATAGCGTTAATCCCAATAGATCTTTTTGCTATCTATAATGTTCTCATATACAACAGGTTTTTATTTTGCAGCAATAAAAATGTATCATACTCTTGCAGGCCATACTCTTGCAGACGCTTACAGGCCAAAGCACCTAACGACACAACGCGTTACCGTCCCAGAAACATTTGTTAACGGAAAGGGCCTTTCATATAGCTCTGAAGTCTCTCCAACGAACCTTCACAAGTCATGCTAGGGGCCTGAATGGCAGAGGGAAATGACTTTCTGAACTGCGATGTTCCAGTGAAGTGCCTATTTTACCGTTAACATCTGTACATAGCATGCCATTGCCATATCTGAATGTTTCCTCCTCTTTTGAAGATAGCAATGGCGCCTGAGGTAAGTAGGCTGTCCTTCTTCTATATCTAGATGTCAGATACCAAAAAGGCATCCTGAACTAGGTTATGAACTTGTAGATCATACTTTTTGTCATGAACATACATTTTTTCTTGCGTTATGACAAGTATGCAATAGAAATGCCAAGCCGAAATGCCATGAAACTGCAACAGCAGTATCTATTGTATTATCTCACTTCGACATGATTGCCAAGGCACAGCCAGTAAACTATAGACTTCTTACTACATAAAGAAATCAATATCATGTGATTCATTGTTACTGCATTTATGCGACATGCATGTGTAAAGCGCCCTCTACCCATTTAATTGTACTGCAGTCTGCTATTAAAGCAATACTACTTAAGTTTTTAAAATTCATTGACATTACTTTCTTGCCGACTTCTGATCAGATAAAGTTCATGAAAAGGAACGAATTACTAGAACTGGTCAATAGCTATTATATAGCTCAATTCGTAATTTCATTTCTTTCAAATTTAAGAAAGAATAAATCGTTACTGTATTAATATATATTGTCCAAGTTTACTTAATAAGGTGAGGGTATTACGTGAGTATAATCAATGACAGATAACGACATTTGAAATGAAAATTATAGGGTTTAAGTTATTGAATTGGTATTGAAGAGACCAGGTACTAAGTGAGTAGTGAGGCAACGTCTAGACGGAAAATACAACAATAAAAGCGCTCTTAAGCCTGCACCTAGATCACTGTCACGAATCATCTTCAAATGCAATATCAAATGAGAAGATAAAAGGTTTTAACCTTTTTTGCTTCCTAAACTTTAATAAGAAGCATTGTTCTACTCTTTGAAAGACTTAAGGTCCTTTGAGATTGAAATAAGATACATGTCCTCTACAAGATCATATTACAAAATACATTATATATAAATATTATATATACATTATATACAAATGGGAAGATAAAAGGTTTGAACCTTTTTTGCTTCCTAAACTTTAATAAGAAGCATTGTTCTACTCTTTGAAAGACTTTAGGTCCTTTGAGATTGAAATAAGATACATGTCCTCTACAAGATCATATTACAAAATACAAACTTCTCGTCTTTTTGCCCGACAAACGTCATTAAGGAAAGGTAATATACTTTTCTTTGGATGGTGATAAGTCGTTCTTTTCTAATGCAAATAAGAGAAATTACCTCCTAGTTCTCATCTGCAAAATGCAACATCAAACATCACTGAGGCATTGCATTTTTTCTTTGAAAGTCTTAAGGCCATTCTTTGTTATGCAAAGATCACCTCCTACACAGTGAAACGATAAAGGGAAAGTGAATTGACAAGTTTCTTCTACAAATACAATATCAAAATTACAAAACAAAAACTCATAGCCCTTTTGCCCAGTAAACATCAATAAGACCAGGCCTTGTACTTTTCTTGGAAGTCGTTAGGTCCTCTTTTGTGATGCAAATCAAGTAGATGACCTTCAGATTGTAAAACGTTAAAGAGGCAGCAAAATAACAATTTCAAGTGTCTTCTTCAGACGCAATTTCAGATTACGAAATAAAAACTTCTAGTCTTTTGCCCGAATGGACATAAGTAAGATCAGGTATTAAACCTTTCTTTGGAAGTCTGTTGGTCCTTTTTTGTGATTCAAATAAGATAGATGACCTTCTAGCCAGTAAAACGATAAAGAGGCAAATAAAGAGCTGCTCATTTCATGGCTTGAATAATTGATGACTCGTCGGTAACCAGATCTGTTATGTGGTCGGTGGAATAATTGCGCGGGTCAAAATGGCGGCTTGTCGGTTTTGAATGTACGTAAGCGAATGTGACAATATGATCCCTGGGGGACGAAAATAGATGGGGTGGATCTAGTGGGTTCTGCTCGAGGGCGAAAACAACATTTTGCTTTTAGGAATCATGATAGCAAGGATGTCGAGGTTGTAAAAAAGACTAGGACGTCTGAATGGAAGGACAGTTCTCGAAGCTCACGGGAGCACTAACTTCTAGAAGAAGCACGTATTAGGGAAGGTACGGTATAGGCCTGAGAAGCCTTAAGTGGTCATTTTTGTTATCAACGACTAAGAAAACAACAGAAAACAAGTACATGAAACCTTCAGGTTTGATCGGTAACACACGCTGCCTGAATTATTGTGGTGTATCAATGTTGTACATCTTCTATTAAAACCTTCAGTTCGACGATGGATTTAAGGAAAGTTTTCAAAGCTTAAGTTAAGGGTGCACTAGGTTCTTTAAGTGTTGTTATCAACGACAGGCAAAAAAACAGCAAAAAAAGGACAAAAAAACTTGGTTTGTTGGGTAACACATGCTGACTTGGGAAATGGGAAATACTCGAAAGGTTCTTGGTCATAAGAGTAACGTGGGGGGGGGGCGCCTCAGTGTATATTTTTATCATGTGACTTAAGGCACATTACTAATAAATATGCCCACACAAATATAGATAGGAAAAAAAGAGACAACCAAAATAAAGCAAAAACAAATATTTGTACTAAAACTAAACCATTGCCTTATAGAGGATCATACCAGGTATCAAATTATAAAGTTTTGACGACTTTATAAGAGAGACAATGATACATATTTCTAGTTCTTGAAACGCCAGACGGTTCACACTAATACCTGGCCACATGAATTACAGCGAAGACATTTAAATGAATCACTTTTACGGCGTCATGCCATTTCAAAATAACATCGTTCATGATTAGAATTCTACACGAACAGAATGTGAAATACTTCGGAAACATATGTTCACGATGTATAGAATTCCTATCTTATTTGATGCGATGATAATGTAACTATCAATAGATAAACTATCAATACGTAAACAAGTTATAGGTTGCAGTTTTACCACTAATTCATGAAACAGTACAGGTTAACAGACCAAGGCACCACAGATAACTCATTAAGAACAACATCAAGATATCATAGCCGGAAGTTCCACTGTAGCACCTTAAAAAGCTGATAGGGGGCTCAAATTCTAATAGTTTCTTTGTTTTGCTAACACCTACCAACATACCGAATATCATTGATCACTACTTCTTGAGTTATGCTATTCACAAACAATCACACACACACATGCACCCAAAAACATCCTTTCTTGGCGAAGGTAATAAACGTAACAAACCAGTGAGAACACTTGATCATAATACTTTAGAAAAACGTCTTACCTTATCCGGGCACTTGAAGGTAATGTTCGCCCCCTTAGCCGAAGACTTTCTTTTCATATTGGACCGGTGCATCTTGCGTTCCTCCCCCTTCTTCTTCTTGTTCTTCAGAAGTAGACTGGCAGTTCAGTGTCTTCTGTTGTTGCTACACCTCGCTATAGCTCCCTTCCATGTTCCTTCATCTGTATACAACAACAGATGGTGGTTTAAACTCGGTTTTAAAAGGATCAACGAATAGTCACGGGACCTGGCCCACACGCCTTTAACAAGCAAACCTTAACAATATAAATGTCCCTAATACCTGCAAACCGTGAAAATGCTTAACAGAGCATCAGTCAAACGGTTTTGTTTCGTGAAACAAATGTTCTATCTGTCCTTACCTAAGTGATGAATACAAGGGAATCTGTACTTGTTGTCCACCAAGGATACACTACAGGAATGTCACACACCAATACGCTCGGGACACTGTTGTCGCACAATTTCATTTGTCTAAAAGCATCATAGTTTGAAAGTCACTGAAGCGGTACAAAAGTATATCGGCCTAATGGAAATGTAGGAGCAGGTGACTATATATACCAGGTAAACATTTCGGTAAAATAATAAATTAATAAGTTACATCGCTATAGCTTTCAGAAATATTTGTATCTATCAGAAAATCGTTTTTTCTCTTTTTATAAAAGTACATGACACAAATTTGTTATTTGCATCGTTGGTGAATGTAAAGAAGTGAAAAGAGTGTCATTCATTGATAAGGGTGTACTATAGAAAATGACACTATATAGCAGCCAACACATCGCTCATATTGATCCATACTGTAAGAGTGTTGCCATGGATACCGTCACACAATGACACTGGGAACCTATAATAGAATAGCGTAACATCAAAACAGGGGGCGATGAATATTTTATGATGTGCTTCATGTCGCTTGTCACCTGTTGAATGGGCGCAGCCGTGTGGGGTGTCGTGGGATTTTTTTAATGGAAAGCCGTTAAGAATGCAACAACAGGTGCCGTCCAACACAATGATCCCAGTCGTGCCCACCTCTTAATGCCCCTATCTCACAACCGCGACACGCTGGCGACCTCGCTGCGACCGAGTGATTTGACAGCGCGCTAAACGAATCTAATCGATAAAAAACGAATCTTTTTACGCTTTGTGTGATTTCATTTTTATTCATACTTGTACTTTTTGCATGGTATTCCTATTGTAAAGTCAAGCCTAACTCAAATTCAATCTAGGACGCAGTGAGGTCGCCAACGTGTCGCGGGATCCGCGATACGTTGGCGATCTCGCTGCGTCCTGAATCAGATTTGTGTTGCCCTTGACTTTATAATGAAAATATCATGCACAACATACAAGTATTACTAAAAAGACAACAAAGCACACCAAGCGTTTTATCAATTGGATTCGCCGAGCCCACTGTCAAACCGCTCTGTCGCAGCGAGGTCGCCAGCGTGTCGCAGGTCCATTGAGATATATAGGGTCTTAATGCTTGTCATAATTCGGCAGCCCTGCATGGCTGTATCTTTTTGCAGCCAAACAAACACTGTAAAGGGGCAAATGTTCGCGTTAGATTTATTCCGCGGTAGGGAGAAAATTGAGTGTTTGCGGTGGTTTTAAGTTCGTGGTTAAATCAAGGAGGTGTGCGAGCAGAAAACAGAACAAAAATGTTCGAGGTGGTTTTAAGCTCACGGTGAAGAGATCACCATGAAAACCGCGAACATTATCACTTTTACAGTATATAAATAAAACAAACCCTCGACTCTTTTTATACAGTCGGACGATGCCCAGATGTCGGTTTGTGACCGTAGTCACGTCGTAAAGCGTGTCAGACTCTCTTACTAAAATTGGTACACATTTTGTATTTGTTTTGATAGTTCGATTGAATGAATGCTGTAAATACAGTGACGGTTTTCGTAATGTCATATTCATATATTCATATTGATATCTGCCCTTTAAACGGGGTAATGTACAGTCAATTACACTATTGCAGGTTTGCGTCGCAAAACCTTTGTTGGATCTCTTGGCAAGTTTGGTGGCCGCCATCTTGAATTGTGACGTCACAGGGTCGCCATACCATTTTATTGGGAGGGACCTAGTATGTAGCTAGACACACACACTAACACCTACAAGGATCTTAGGAACCTCACGTGCATGTATGTACGTTTTAAGGCTATAGATTCCCCCATGGCACTGCCCTTATTCCAATTGAACTCGCTGTGTCACCGGAACTTGAATATTTTGTTATAGGTACTAAAGATTAGGATAAATGTTAATATCTTTCCAACTATTTCTTCATAAAAGGAATAATCAGTTTTCTAGCTACATCGCAATGAAATTTGAAAAAAAATGTTATCTTTTGGCAATCATACTTTCTTTATAATCATACAATTACAAACGTTAAGAGAAATTAAAGGATGTCTTATTTTTTATTCATGATTGTTATCATTTGTTTATATCCTATTTGAATAGCTGAAACATAGTCATACATGATACAGCCAAAGTTGCCCAATTTGCGTGCTGCTATTAATATTGTTAAGGGCTAACCTGACATGATTAAAACGTGACCCACTTACATGCACAGACGCTAACGTTCTAAAGGCAACACCTCAACATGATGAAGACGGAGGGCTTCTGAAAACGACAAGGCGTCTTTTTCGGCGCCGTGGTGTCTGCGCAGGTCTCGACCCGTCCTTCCGCTGCGCTAAATTCTCAACCTCGTCAATCAAAACATCAAACAGAAAAGTTCGCACTTTTCAATAACGTCCCCAAAACGTGTAAATCGTATGCATGTGCAGCCCAGTGGTGCATAACTATTCATACTAGTTTACGTCTTCATGTTATTCTCCTTAGAAAATTTTGACGAATGCGCCATTGCAGTTCCAGTGACACATCCCAGGGTCCCAAAATCGACCTTGACCTTTCTCCTCCCAACACCTACCCACATTGACTGTACATTACCCCGTATTCCTGTTAGTTTTACGGAATACATGTATACGACCCTTACTAATTTGTTGGTCCAGTTGGACATCAGTGGCAAAGTGTAGATTGCGTCATCGGAACTTCCATTTCTCCCAACTATATCCTGGCTTTAAAAAAACTTTTTCGATCCTGTTAAACACTAAAAACCTCCACCTGACTAATGCTGGCCTTTTAGGCGACATATCGGTTTGGTTTAGACCCACTAGCAGGGCGAGACTGAGAGCCGGTGTTAGACAGGCGATGGTCTAACACCATGACAGAATAGAACTATAGCGTATGCCTTTGATGGTCACACAACAGCGCAGATCTTATAAGAGTAAGTGTGAAGCTCGAACTTCTTCCCCTAGACCTTAACAGATCGCCCTGTCACACCTCAGAAGCTCGTACGTTGTGTTGTTGACACGTCCCGGATATGAAAAAAACGAGACTGTGCAAATGAGTAAGATGAAGGTCTGCATCTGTGCACAGATTCACAAGTTTGGAATTTAGGAGACATTCTTCAATTCTGCTAAATTCAGCGGCAGAAAAGGGTTAAAGTTAAGGTCTTTGTCAATTGATATAATTCTGTCATACATAGCCTAGCTGAAATTCCTGGGAAGATATATGGCCGCACAATGACGACCTCTGAATCATACCAAGGTTACATCAGCGCCCTCTTGCGGTTTTTGCGGAGAAAACAATGGAGCGACAGGTTGTTCGGCTACTGATATTTTCATATTTGTGCATAGCACAGAATATTGGCTAGTCACCATGTTGGTCATAATAGTATTGATAACTCAGAAGGTTGATGATGAACTAAAGTTATACATTCTGTGCATTATGCGCGATAACATATGAATACCCAAAACAGCGGGTTAGGATACGGGTTATGGGTAGGATACGGGTTAGGATTAGGGCAGGGTAAGGGCGACACTAAAGCCCGTCTAATTTCAAAACTGATTCTAAGTACTAAACTAATGACGGTTCCTTCCTTGCAGGAATATATCGAAAATGACAAAAATGCAAAATGTTTTGTTAGCTCCAGACGACAAATTGAAGCACAAGAAGACATTTCTTTTTCGGTGCAATCAGAAGCGCCCTCTTGCAGTAGCCATGGTATGACAGGGTACATAAGGAGTGTGCAAAGACAAAATGAATGATTCATATACTAAGCAAAACCTTTTATAAACAAAAAAAGAAAAATTGCAGTGGCAATTAATTTTTCTTTAGATTAACATTTACGCTACTGTAATGCAGTGTCAATGAGGTGTTTAATAATGGTAATACGTTTATTGCCAATACATGCCCGAAGACTAATTGAAGATATATGTACCATAGATATGATTATCATAAATGTAATACTATTAAAAACTAGTTCCGACAGTAAACTACCTCCTGAGCTAGTTTTGCTAAATTTGACATAAACTAACAAAATGGTTACTAAATAACGGTTACCCCAAAACATTTTGCGGTGCAACTACAAGTCGTCTGGTCGTCTAGCTATGCATATTCAAGGTTAATGTTGATGAACCACTGAAATTCAAGAAACCGTACACATCATTAGTGTGTACAATTTCCTCTTTTGCAAATGGAAAATAGATATCTTGAGCCTGGGCTTAGGTTCAACATTTCCTTCAAGACTCTACTCAGTCCTTCCGTTGCCCCCAATGGTATTCTTAACGACTCCTGAATACGGTTTGAAGGAGAAAACCTTGAAACGACGCCTTGCTGTCGATATGGAGAACTAGACGCCCAGAAAACGAATCGCAAAGGGCAGGAAAATGTTCCGCAAGTTACCGTTTGACAAATCCGCCCATTTATCATACATACACACTCACTCACAGTCTCTCCACAGCTACAGTAGCCAATTTAGTTACACGTTGTCACTTGGGAGACGTACAGGATTCTTAGACCATATCCACGAGGCAGACGGGGGGAAGAGATAATCGAATTATTTCTCTGGAGAGGAGGGCACGAGTCTTGAAGGGGAAACGTTGTTGAAAGAGTGTTGGTTAAGGTGAAGTCATATTCATCGCACTTTTTTTAGATTTTGGACGAGGCTGTGACATAACAGACAGACGAATCTTAAAAGCAACCAAAGCAATATTAGGGCCAACAAATTGGAAATAAAGAAATGCTGAAATCTTAATGGAAGTGACATTTACTAACACTGTTTAGCACATTTGCGTAATAACTTCACACTTAGCGCACAAAATAGAGCCGTACGAGCCTACAAAAACCCCAGCGACGATATTCAGTGAGTTCTCACATCACACCGACGTCATGTTTTTGCATCATAGATGTCGCTATACATTTTGATAGTGTTGTTTGAACTAGTCATGTATAGAAATGACTAAATAAATTGACTTTCAAAATCCGATTTCGGGCCCTAATACTGCTTGGGTATCGGTACAACCACCATTCGGGGTAACACGGCATGTGCCAGATTAGCTGACTTTATCAAACTGAACAACTTGTCGCCCCTTTATCTGCTTTATTTTCAATTCGAAGCATATTTGCCTCATTTGCATACATCTAATTCATGACGACGATGATCAATCACTTGCACGCAGTATCGTGATAAATGATTTTTAAAAATTATCGAAAAAAAACATGCAACTCCCTGTCAAAAAGCCGTTAACTCTAAACGCTGACCAAATACACCTCGAAACATCACGTTGTAGGCAGAACATGCTAATACACTTGAAGTGACAGAGCGTGCTAATACATGAAAATAGGCGACGGCCGTTTCAAATGGCGACAACCTTTTCTAAAGCCGACAACCGTTTCTAAAGCCGACGGCCGTATTACCAGACGGATATTAGCCACGCCTATTTTGGCACATTAGGTATACAACAAGCCACTCTGAACGATGCGTGCTTTCAATCTTAGGGTTCACACTCCTATGATGAATTTTAAAGTTTAGCGGATAACATCGAGTAGCACAGATAAATCAATTTTTGCAAGTTGCCCATTTTCTGTGAGCCATAAACAAAGTTCTGTAATATTTCAGGCTTAAAATGACGTTAGTTTTGGCAACTCTATATTGGATTTGGCACACATACAAGTAGCAAGAGGTTAAAAAGTTATGGAATCAGTCTCAGTTTGCATTTCTTTACTTTCAAAACCGATATTATTAGCCTGCATTTATCCCAAATATTGGACCCTTTATCTCCAATGGGCCAGAGCATTAATCTATGATAATACTAGATATGCTTGATATTGATTGAATATAGTGTTCTGATGACTACAGTGCCTTTGAAAGTTTCTATGTGGAAAAGTAATTTCTTTAGACAAAAACAAATGACATTATGGGTGTAGGGAAAAAATGCACTGCGACAGGTTTTCAGCCAAGAATTAATGGAATCGTGTTAGTTTTTGGGCGGTGAAGAAGTACGTTTGTAATAATGCTTGCTTAATCACATAAATCAGAACAGGAGGACACTTACAGAACAGAAGAACACTTGGACCGATCATCTTTTTTTTCTAGTGACAATGCGTAGATGAATATCAAAGTAAGAAGAATCATGATTTTGTGACAACACACTTTGAGAAATATAACCTCCCCAAATCAGTTTATCTTTTTAAGTGACACATCTATCATCCCTTCTTTCTACTTACTAGATGAATATCTAAGTGGGAAGGATCCCAATTTTTAAGTCACCCACTTTTTGACCCAATCTTCATAAGTTATTTGCAATCATCGTAAGATTACCCCCTCATAACTAATATTAAGATATTCAAGAGTTATGTAAAAAGAACTCATCAATCATTTGCCAAACCTACATATTAAAATCCTGCAACTTGTCTATAGACATTTACAGCTTACTATTCCAGCACTACTGCCACGGTTGCGTACCACTGACAACAGCTACCGCTGATATCAATGTACATTTTGTAGCAAGACCTTATATGATGACTAATTGGAAAAAAACATATAGAAAATAAAGTCTTAGATGTAATACTACCATGGAAGCACCCCTGCATATTTCTAAAAAAATGAATTGCCGTACTATTATGTTCAAGACAAAATTTCGAGCCTGGCCTGAAATTTTTATACTTTATACTTTTGGATAGTTATTTGCAAGATCATGCCCGAAGGCTAGTTCCTTGTTTAGCATCAAGGTAAAAGTAAAGTAGTGGAGTGAATATCACTAATTTCTAATCAACTATAAGGTACTACGTTTACTATTGTGGGGGTTGAGCTATTCTTTTGAGGCAGTTGATTTATTAGCTATCCCACGTTCTGCATAATGGGTGGGTTTTGTGTTTTCAGTAACACGTAGTCTTTTTTGTGATCTTCTAAATGGTCAAAGCTAGGGGAATCTATGGCAACTGTTTGAAATAACCTGTTTCTTTCGGTCTCACAGTGACTACACTGAATAATAAGTTGTATTTTGTTGTTGCCTGTTGTTTGCCATGTGTTTCTATTTTCTGTATTTTTTTCAACCTTTATTAAACCTTGAAAGTATGCAAAACATACACTCATTCGGCCGAGGCCGTTTTTCAAGAGTTCAAGGGAGGAGGTCAGGGATCCTTTCAACGTACCATCGGAAAATAGAACATAAATGTTGTCTGGGATAGTATATTGTAAGGGTGACTGTGTACACTGGTGTTGGCATCCCATAAAAACAACCTACAGTAAGATGTGCCGGACATGAATCATAGATCGAATTATCTGTGTTGGTAGAAATCATTCTGAAGCAAATTTGAACTGTAATTTCCGACACAAAAAATTCGTCTTACTCAAAATATCGCCTGTACAACACCAGTCTTTGTCAGGGAATGAGCAATTTTGTCTTGAAAATTACAGTTAAAACTTGTTTCGGGCATGCATCATCTTGTATCTGCGTATCTTCAGTCCAAGGAACAAGCGGATGATCACGCATCCCGTAAAACCAGTAGTAAACTTTATCTCACGTAGACAGATGGGTGATCTCCTGCACGCCAAAACGGTTTAGAGGCCATCGTCCATTTTCTGGACTATGGAAAAGAGATAAATCCCCGGGAAAGGCTGTAAAAAGTGACATCAAGCGTACAAGGCATTGTGTTCCTAATATTACTTAAAGCCTTTAGTGTTTTGGAACGCTAAATTCCTAGAAATCACCAAGGAAATTCCTGGAAATGACTTATCGGATTGGAAGGGGTATAACATTATTTAAAATTGAGTCAACCAGAGAAATCCACAGGGATGATAAACTACTTGCCACTTACACCAAATAGCAATTACTCAAGCAACTGAATATGGTTTTGGTCCTGCTCGGCAAAACGTTAATACGATATATTTGGTTTCCAAAATCATATCCAGTTGCTTGAGTAACTGTTATTTGGCGTATCGTATTACCCGGATGTCTAACCTTCATCGACATACTTGCCACTTAGTGACATGTCTTGTCTTGTCTTGTCTTGTCTTGTCTTGTCTTGTCTTGTCTTGTCTTGTCTTGTCTTGTCTTGTCTTGTCAGTCTACGTGCTTACGCACCGTCGGGGTTATACCGCGTTGGCTGATTAAAGACGGGAATGCGCCAGGTCTCCCGTCCGGGTGAACTGTTTATGTAAAACTGTGTGACAAGTAGCTCTCGCAGATGACGGTTCATTGGAAACTTAACCTCTCACAAAGTATGTCATCTCTAGGACAAATTCGTCATCAAAGACGTCATTTGCATTTAGATTGACCTAGCCTTCACTGCGGAGATTGGGGGAGAAGCTAAGTCATTTATTTCCCGTAAGATGGCTAACATATTCGCCACTGTCGCATAAATCAAATGAACCCAAACCTTCACTCGGAGCACTTATTCTTCAGAGCTTATTCTACCTCATCTACACAGTCATACTCAACAAATTTCATACTTACACATATTGACAATATAGCATTGTACCAACTAACCTACTTAGCATTCTACTCTGCATTATCCCCGGTAACATATAACCAAGAAAGTCGTTATGCTACAAACCTATAATGGCAATCACTTCGACGTTCCCTTAAAATGGTTAAACCAGTACATAACGTTTATGCACACACTAGGATTTAAGCTGATTATAAGACATAAATATAGTTCACATAGCTGTTAGATTTAACGATGTATAAACCGTTTACACTGGGCACCATGTAATTCAGTCTACTGGAGAAGATGTTAAAAGTACGCCCATGAAAGTTCACGATGTAAACCGAATACGCGAATTGCTTTGCCAAACGTCAGTCGACATAGCGACGTGATGTCTACCCCTCCTAGCGAGTTTGATCTCATCAGCAATATACATTGACCTCTTTCGTATTGCTAACTGTCAGAAGCTCAAAACGTGATCACGAATGCCATCTTTGCGATTCACCCCTTGCTCTGGTACTCACCACAAGTAACAAACTCGTAAGTGCTAAGTGTCTGTGTGCTGTTCGTCTGGGAAGGTACTGGAATGTTGAATTCAACCCACTGCCAGATTGCCATCAGTAGCATATATTCATGAACATTGCCACTCACAAAATATGGTACATAGTACTAAGTGTAATTCAACTTTTCACACAGTTTCATATGTACACAGCAACGGGGATAATATGAAACGTTCTACGTATCGCAGGCTTGGGTAAATGTGTACAACCGAGCAAAAGTAATATACTATTAATATCATTGGATGTACATTACGTAGAGTATGCATTGCAAACCTCGTACACTGTGTACTGAATTCAAACTCGAAGTTTCCTAATGAGCATACCAAAACAGTGACATATTTCAGATGACAACAGAGAACTCACAAGATGTGTTAGAAACGCAGCGTCTTCCCAAATGCCGCTGATACACAAAGCACCGTAGCAATTATTTTAGATAAGAGGACTTACAGGATGTGATTTAACGCTAATGATCTCATTACTGCAAGCTGTGATTAATAATTTACATAGAGTGTTGCAATGTGCACATCGAAGGTAGTGATTTTCTCAGGGAGTGATGGATTTCCTCAGACAGCCCGTGTGAAAGGCAGATCCCTGGATGAGGGTTTGCCGCCTACAGTACTTATCAGTCAGCAGTTCTCGTGTCTATAGGGGTTTAGATATCATTCACCCCCCTGAGGGGAAAAGTGTCACTCTTGCGATGACTGTAGTATCTTTAACACTGGAAGAGTGCCCGAGTCTTTTTGGTGATATGAACAGAGGAGTCAACATAATGCGTAATCTACTAACATAAGTCCACCAGGGTGCATAATTCCGCCACCCTGACAAGACACGTCCAAACAGATCTTCAACCCAACGTCCGCCAGTCTTATGTACTGTAAATCTAGACTGTGCATACCTGGGAGGTACTGCACTAAAGAGTTCTCCCAAACCCACTGCTTTTCGAAGTGGTGCACTTATGTAACACGGCGGATTAATGTTAATGGTGGTTGTGTTGGTATTACAAACGGTATTTAGGTCATAGTTGAAAAAAACTTTCCTGATCGATGAGAAGATTGTTATTGCATGAAGATGTGCAAATCAATTAAAACAGTTATATTGGGCACATGGGAGTAGTATATTGTAATATATATATCACTCAGCACTGTGCTCTTTTAATTGTGCGCGTCTAATGATAATGGCATCAAACATGCTGACTCCCTTTTGAGAACTTCGATATCTCATTTAGATAATGCTGTTTTAATTGGATTCACTGTTGGTTTCTAAATGCACCTTCGACACTTGACATCGCTGATGGTTCTTTTATTGAACTCTTATGGCGTTTAGGCATTTTTATCAGAGATTTATGTGCATCTCTTTTACTTCATGAACATGTACTATTCTTGGTCTGTAGGTATCGGCGTTTTTTTTTTCTTTTAGTTTTGCCAGATTTGTGGAAAGATTGACATAACACGTCACTGTCACCTTTCCAAGATATCAACCCGGATCTAAGACTTCGAGGTTTGATACACTCATACCGGGAGTGTTGTGGATTCTTTATCGTATTTGATGTGACTCTCTTAAGCCACAGGACCTCCAGATTTACGCCCCGCCATCCTAGAGAACGTCTCTAACCGAAGTTATGTACTCATTTTAGTGAGGTAGTATATGCTAAGTGCCTTTCCCAAGGTTCAACAATAAGCCTGCCAGGCATTCGAACCCAGAACCTTCACTTCTGATTCTAAGTCAGCAGCCCTTATCACAAGACCAACTAGCCACCATTTTTCGCCATTGGTATCATAACAACACGACAGCCATGAGTATTTCTGGAGATACACTGTAATATAATAGTGTACATTTGTTCAAGATGCAGTCATGGAGTATCTTGAAACTGTTATATTTGGAAAAAAGGCGCAACAAGAGTTAACTTTTAAAGTTTCCTCATTTTTTCCTGTGTACAACAAATATCAAAAGACCATTTTACTTGTACGACAGTCATTAACATTCAAATTACACAACTCCCTACCTTACGGTGCCACCTTAAGTGTCATTTGCACATAGTTCGCAGTAATCAAATTAAGAAATAATCCACTGGGCAACGCCGTAAGTACGATCAACACAATACTGAACATTTCCCTACAGTCCTGACCCATTTCTAAAAGTCATTCATCAGTATACATATACGTCATATATGCACTAAATGACCCCTGGGCAGCCCTCAGGTCAGTTTTCCATTCCAGCTTTTGTTCTAAAATGAAAAACAATGGATCGATTTTTATACATCTGAAATTTCATACGAATATTTTACATGATGTCGAGAAGAGGCAATCATATACCTCATCAACTTTCCAGTCATCTACCCTGTCTATGTAAGGTCAATGATACACAAATCCATGGGTAGACCATGGCATTGGCTGCAAACAAAACATGCAAAATTATGACTCCAAATGAATATGTATTTCTAAGGGTTTTGAGAGGGTGAATATAAATACCACATCTTCCATCTTCAGTGTAGAGTTGGTGGGTAAACCATTTGGCCATCTGCCAGAAAGTTTTCTCTATGTCCCTTCCTGGGAAAAAAATACATCGTGACCTGTCTTCCCATGACAGATTGTAAGGTTAACGAAGGTTGAGCCCATTGAGGCTGATGAATTCATGAATTATATGACCTTTGACCTTTCACTGTTACTGCGCAGTGGTCATCGGTTTGTGCGTGACACTTTGAAATATGTAATTTCAATACTTTCAATTTTTGATACTTTCCATTATTTTAATGACAAGTAAAGGGTAAACGTTCAACAATGTGAAATATCAACTTAAGGCATAGTGGAATAAGTCATGAATGGCAAAAAGGCACGTTTGGAAAGACGATATCGTAGTGTTATACCTACATGTAATTGTGTCGATACGGTAAGTCTAAACCTTTGGGTTCAATTTTTCAGTGACGTTAAGTAAAACATTCAACAATGTGAAATGTCAACTTAAGTCACAGTGGAATGAAATATAAATGGTAAAACATTGTTCTTGTTGGACTGAAGAGACTGTTGTGTTATTGCATATGCCTACGTGTGTCAACCAGACGTGTCAAAGCCTTTGAGAAAGTTTTAGGCAAGTAACTTTCAGCAATATTGCGCCTGTCACTTTTTCTGAACAATGTCCTTGACACGTCAACAGTAGGGACTGGTACCGATATTGTGTTCTCTGTAGACCCCCATCCTTTTAGCAATTACTGAAGTCGCTTTCTTTAATGTATACTCTACATGCAATATGCATAGGGACGCGAGTGAAGGGGCAATTTGCGCTGTGAACAACAAAGAGCATTTCTAAATTAAACGGGAGTCTAGGGATCAAGTTGGCGCCCGGTGAAAAAGCGAGCAATTTTCTGGGTGTAGCGCGTTTTCCTTGATGGTACCGGGGAGAGTAATTTCTGTGGAGCGTGATTAAAAAGGTGAATGCCTCGAGCATAAACGACAAGGGAAGAGTTCAGTTCCCTGTTCCGTGTAATGGCAGGGACTATACTCAAGCTACAGAAACAAAGAAGAGCTTGGAAGCGAACTCCTGCTCTGGACACCATCTCATGGGCACTCCTGTGTCGGGCGAACCCGACGGACCTAAATAGACCAACTTGCTGGGGATGTAGGGGTGAGGTCTGAAGATCTAGACCAACTATTGGCGGACCGTGACGCCTGGAGGGAGAGAGCAGCCTTAGTCCGGGCAAGCTGCCCGATATGATGATGATGATGATGATGATAGTTAAGCCCAAGTGGCCGAAAAGCATCTTACATCGTTTGGAAAGCCACTCTGTAAAAAGATAGATGAATAGGTCCTAATGGTACTGGGCACAGGGTACGCAAGTTGAGTGATAGTTTAACAAAAGAAAAATAAGAAAGGAACGAAAATAGGACTCCGAATGAAATATTGACTGACCAAACCCCGTGATGTTTGATATTTTCAATAGCCAGCTGGGCATAATGATTCGACTCCACTGGTACTAAAAATCAAAAGTAGATGAAAGCATTGTATTCATGCAGAAATTCGGATTATTCAACATACTTCCCTCAATGGTTATAGATACATGAATATTTACAGAATGAATATGTTCTTGTGAAGTTTATCATCTTTAAGACTTGTACCGGGGATCATTTTCGATAAAGTCATAACTAATACAACAATCATGTCCTATGACAAAGTAAGATATAGATGTACTTCATATCGCAAGCAAAAAGTCATATCTATGAACGATCTTACCTTGACGATAACAAGTTCGGAACGAATGGAATTGCATAATTGCTGCTGAAGCACTCCAAAGGGTATCATGAATTTATAATCGACTTTTGTATGACAGGATTTATTCCTGGTGGATGATGAAAGTTGCTGCCGGAAGCAAGAATGTACATTAATGAGATGTAATGAGGTTAGAGGGCTCATCCAATAGATGTTGGATGCTGTTACTTGGGAACTCAAAAGGGGGTTGATTGGGTCCATAAAGTTTAGATGTAGACTTGTCACTCTTGTATATATTTTAGATGGTCTTTCCTACCTACGATGAAGAATTAATCACATTTAATGCAGATGATCAAGTATAAGAGTAGTGAAACATTACCCAAGACAATTAGAGAGACGTTTCATACACTTTTATCATGTCCCGGCTCAAGGCCTTTTGCTTCATCCAACAATGATAATTGATGAGTAATTTTATGGAAATCATGTATTGCTTGCTGTAACTGGAAATTAGACCACGTTCCTTTTCGTTGAATTGAAATCATGTCCGCTAGTAATACTGGCAGCTATTGACACAAGGCTTGCCAGATGCTTTCTAATATTTCTTATTCAAGAATTCAGCGTCTGTTACCGAGTAATTCCTAAGAAAATAGAAGCCTGCGGACGTTCGAATCATGTCTAAACGGGAAAAAAAATTTTTTCTGATCTCCTTCATTTTGAATTGATTGTAACTTATTATAACAGCATATCTTTACAATGATAACCGTTGGATTGTTGGAGCCAACGGCACAGTTAGGAAGTCAGCGTCAATACGTAAAGCAGTAGTAGGATTTGAGCATCTCGTGCAAAGCCAGTTTACTCATATACCGCTTCAATCCTTCAAAAACTTTGTACGAGAAAAGAAGAGCTATCTGCAGTTCATCTTGCCGTTAGGCACTCCTGGTGAATACGCAACCCAAGACATTAACATTAATCGTCACGTATACTAAAGGTGGGCGACCTTACTCTTATCAGACTCGACTACGTACTACAAGACACAATATAAAACGATTAGGATATCTAGCTTTTCATAGTTTTGAGACAGTTGTAGGGTTCTATTTTTCTGTACTTTCTGTTTCTCTTTTTTATGGCCTGCAACACAAAACATTGTGCGTATATGAAACATTATCATAAAAATCTACTACTACTTGAGTTATGCAGTTCACACACAGACAGAACAACAGACAGAAACTCAGCCCCGAAAACATAACCTTGTTGACGAAGGTAATAAATGCTAACTCGCTATCTTGCAATATAGTATGATCTTGTATCATATGTATGCCTTATGTATTTTACTTTACATTTGTACTTCAACATTGTTGTCAACATGCAATTAGCCTACGGGCATGAATTTGCAATAAACTTATCATAACGCTACAGCATAGAGCGGGTAATTCACTCAGACGTCCTTACGTTTTCCTAAGCTTAACATCACAAGACTGTGGATAAGTGGTTCCGATAGAAGTGCAATAAGAACCACCGTGTCTAAAAGCTAGGATGTAGTTTCCATTAGCTTTGAGTTGATGTGAAAATGTTACCAGAATACTGATAACTCCTGGTCATTTCCCAGAATAAACAGCTTCTAGGAGAGGAAAGAATCTCTGAATCTTGTTGGGCAGGGAGAGATAGATTAGACTGACTTAATACTTCGTTTCTTTCGAGGCAAACAGTAAGTTTCATATCTTTATGTGCTATGATTAATTTGTTCCTTCAATTTTCAACAACATATCAGAGTTCTCAATGCAAGTGTAATGCGGCACAAAGGAAAAGTCCCATCATCGTCTTGAGACTGAAATATCTCAACTATTAATTTTCCAGGTATTCATGAGCGACCAAGTTAATTTCAAGATGATCGCAACCAAATTTCAGCTCTTTTGATGAAAAGGAAACCGTTCGGTTTGAAACCACTCGTAACTTGAATATTCTGCTGAAAAATAACTGAATTGATGCATTCGGCTTGATGCCTTAAGAAGTGCAAGTGTGTGCAACCCACGCCAAACATAGGGTCACTCTCGCCGTCGCCTAGAATACCGGTTGGCCTTGACAGTGGGTGGGGAAGATAACCTTTAAATGACTGTGCTCACGGCAAGATTATGTCCCATGAGCTCAAGCAAATGGCACAGCAGCCATTATCGTCAATGATGATGATCTGCCTGAAGAGAAGGATGTCTTTATGATGATGATGATGATGATGATGATGATGATGGACAGAGGCGCGGTAATGCAATTGAGTTTGTATAGATCTTTTCCAACTTGAAGAAGTACTATGCTACTGTTATAAAACCACTTGCACTATTTTCTACTCACCCTCGTACGAAATCAACCCAAAAATGGAACAGTTATTCAAGCAACCTAACAGTTACCGAAGCAATTGGATATATTTTCGAAACCTATCCAAACCAAATTACTAAGCCAAAATCTATCCCGTTGCTTGAAGAAATGTTACTATGTGAATCTTATTACCTGAATGTCCAACTTTCATCGACGTATACAAGAAACGTTAACGTTTCGTAGCAAAAGGTATGAGCAAACGTATATCAACTTCGCCCCTGTTCTCCTTGTTGTATTTAAGACCTAGTTGGAGACAGCTAAGGTTACGAAACTTTGACCGTATCGTGTATGGTAGGAGTTAATAACATAATGGGAACATAGATAAACATATAGCAGCAACCAAATGTTCTACATCTGTTGCAACAATGACGTCGGTCTAGCTAATATATTTATGGATAAAGAACTAAAGATCTGCATTCTAATACTAGAAGCTTTTAGCGGTAACCCTTTGCTCTCCGTTATTTCTACACTCACTGAAGTGTTGTCTAAATGCTTGTATAAGAAACTACGGAAACGACGAAACATCAGAGCCCTGAGTGCTTTGCTTCTTTTACTATTCAATAACATATACCGTACACGTGAAAGGCGTGCTGAATACGTGAGCTGAACCTTGACGTAAGAGAGTAAAAAAGGACCTTACTGCTGGCTACGCAACGTTTCTGCGTCCAACCAAAGAAAGCTCACTTTTTTTGCTAACGTTACGGCAAAGACAAAAGACAAAACCTATAACCTTTGCTCCTTATAGAATACTCTTTACAAAACATCAGCATTCCTTAGACGACGAATACATCTAAGGTATGACTGCAGTTTTTATTGCCAAGCAAAGAAACCACTTCACCACATTGCGGTATCTTCCAAGAAGCCAATTTGCAAACGACGCGTTTTCTTCTTCCCCACTCAATACATAGTCAAAACGGTCAGGAAAGATACATAGAATTCTTAACGACATGAGAAAGATGTATGGACAGATTCAAAAGAAAGCGCAAGCGTATTTGTTGGACGCTTGCCCACTCTTTCCCATTTCATCGATCGAGCGGACCTTGAATGAAAGGTAGAACGCCAAAGTCTGCATGACAGCCGTTATCTGGGTTATTGCGTTACTAATGGGTCGAACAGACGGCTCGATATCTGTCCCGTCCTAAGTGTGGTGTCCTTTGTCAGTATGGACAGATGGCGTGAGATTTTAACGCGTCTTAGGGTAGAGTCACATAACGGCGGTCATCTGGCATTCTTGTACATACACTGGAGAGTATCGAAGCATTGTATGACATGAAAAGGAAGCGGACACGAGATGGAGAGATCGTGGGTTCGATTTCTGGCGTTCCTGTGTCGAAATACACTTTTCTCACTCCGCCCAGGTGTAAAAATGGGTACCTGACTTTGGTTGGAGAGGTAAACGCCAATGGAAGGAGAGGGTTGGGCTCCGGCTTACAATACCTGGCCATAGACACAAGGGATAACAGCCCACTGCCCTTACAGCCTCCAGAAGGCTATATGGGAATACATTTAGCTACTTTTTTCTTATCAAAGCATTATGATGGCACTTAAGGTTTGCAAGATTGTCCATACGTCGGAAAGGATATAAAATGTTAGTTTTGTATATCAAAATGTTCTGGTCAACTTTATTTTCTGTATCTTTATAGCCGGTATAACCGCACTTCGGCGTAACACATGAGCTTTCTAAATAGGTTAATAATGGCTTGCAAATTGTGGCACTTTTAGGTCAAGTCATTGGAAGAGTGAGGGCATTGTTGCTTAAAGAAAAGAGCACAAAGGACACGTACACCGGAGAAGTTCAATGCATTAATTTCTTTACTTGATTGATTGATTGACTGATTGATCAATCACAGGAGATGCACCGTGCTTTTCATTCATTACAAAGGATTGCATTCACCTTGATATCAAAGCCTAAAGATAAAGTTAAGATCGCCAAAAGATTGCAATTGTGATTTCAAGAATTCCTTGATGAAATATCAATTGTAACATGTACAAAGGTAACGGTAGTCCCATTGCCTTTTGGGGGCCGTAGGGACAGTAGTTTGTTATCCACTGTGTCTAGGGCACGGTATTGGAAGGCGGAGCCCATCCTTCTCCTTCCATTAACTTTAACCTCCCCAACCAAAATCAGGTACCCATTTTTGCACCTGGGTGAAGTGAGGAAGGTTGTGTTAAGCGTCTTTCCCAAAGCTACAACGTCTAGCCGAGAATACCAGGAATCAAAGCAGTGACCCCTCAATCTCGGGTCCGAAAGAGGATCATCTTCCAAATGTCCTCATCAATATTCATCAGTGCCCTAGTGCGTGATTAGTTTAATGATTTACATATCAACGATTTAATCGCTTTCGCAGTTAATGGAGAATTGATGAAATCCATTAAGCTGCATGGAGAAAACGATATGGTTGACAGACTGGTTCATCTATCATAATCAGGTAATTCTACTTAATATTTATATGTATTGTGATATCCTAGATCACATTTCTTCACCTCTCGAAATTTTCCAGTAAAGTGACTGCAAAAAAGACCACGAAAACTTTGTGGTAAAACCGATTCCGTTTATGGAGCAAATGATTTTTACTGCATTTCATTGGTCGTATTCACGATGTGCCATCGCTTTTACTCCCTACTTTACTGCCCGTCTTCAAAATGTTCTGACAAGGAGGTTAATTTCAAACCTCCTTGGTTCAGGGACGTGACCGGTCAACTATGCTACAAAGCTATCAAAAATAATGTCATCAAAAGAACGCATAGTCCCTTGTTTTGTCCGCTGTATTTGTTAACATAGCATAATCAAATCATTGTACGGACAATCATTGTACGGACTCTCTTTTTTATTTCTGTATGTCTGTTTGTTTTGTTTTATGTTTGTCCGTAGTTATTTGAATACCCTGTTAAAAGTGTGTCAGAAAGTGTGTGGAAAGATGATCGCAAATGTCAGAGTTGTCGGAGTGGCAAGAAGTACAGCCCGGAGATGGTAGTGATAGTCGTTAATCAGACATGACAGTCCAGGTCACGGGGTCAACGGAAGAGGCTACTTATTCAGGGGGAGGTATTATTTTTGGTCCTTTAGTTTGTGTTTTCGCATTTACATATTTTCTATATGCTACTCAAGTTCACCGTCGAGTGACAGGAAGTGACCAATATCAACATGTAATGTTAATCAAAACCTTATCTACATAATGAATGAGCTAGAATTAATTAAGATCTACAAGTCGTGAGGTCTTCGAACTCTTGTTCAAAATACTGCCTTTTGGGCATGACGTTAACATGTACGAAGCGTAGTCAAAGGAAAAGACTTTCGAAGTAGAAAATTAATTGCAAACTAATTAACACTAAAGTTAGATCCCATGCAATCACAGATTTATAATAGGTTTACCTCCAGACAAAGTTTGATAATTACTTTGGTAACGAAGTGCCTTCCCATGTGGTACTTACCATTAGCAAAACCTTTTCAAGTAATCTGCATTTTGTACCCACAGATGTGGTGATTATTATATCTTTAATTTTCATCTTTCTTCAGAGTTGTTGAAATAAACTCATGGAACATAACTTGGACTGTTACTTTTTTTCTCTAAACCATGAATAAAATTATCTAGATTGACAACATTTTTCTAACAATAAGTCGTAAAAATACTAGATAATACCTTTAAGTTGTGGATGTGTACGGTAAATTATCAGGATTGGATCTGTTGCAAGCTCGACCAAAGCATACAAGAATGATAATTAGTTACAAACCCCACATATTTCCTTCGCCCTTTTATTCAACGGCGTCATGTTGGCGTTACGGTTAGGGCGGTAAGTCCAGAACCCAGAGGTTTCGAATCCTCTGATATACCATCGACGTTGTGCCCTTGGGAAAAGCACTTTAAACGACTTTCGTTACTTTCCTCAGATGGAAAATGTGTGCATAGCTTCGGCTATGGACGTCCCTCGGATAGGGTGTTAAATGGAAGTCCAGTGCTTGAGGAGAGACACACATCGAGCATGTAAAAGAGTCCACCGCACTTATTGAAAAGAGTCGGGGTCCTTCCCGGTCTGAGTGAATCAAATAAGTCTGTCTGGATGTATAGCTTGTACCTGGTGTGTTACACCAAGAGGCGGTTTACCGAATATGCAATGATACAATCAAATGAACAAAACCGCAATAAGACAGAAATCATTTGAGCCTAAAGTAAAAGAACTATTATTAACTGAGTTAGGCAGGATGTAGTAATACTTTCTGCCTTTCCTAGACGCCTGAAGGAGCATATCTCCGTGGCTATTTGTCCCATGGGCGGTAATATGTTCAGGACTACGGGACATATGCTAAGTGGATTGTGACTTGAAAGCTTTTCTAACATATTCATCACACGGGTGATCTGCGAAGTACTCAACAGGGAGGGAGATTACTTTATCGAAGGGAACTCTCTAACATGATTTACCTCAGTAATGAAGGACAGAACACTCGTGCATAACTCTATAAAGTTGTCACTTTCGTTGATTTCCGCTGTGGCTTGAACAAAGCGGTGATGTATCTTTACATTGAATGTGAGACGTGAAGGTTTAAACACGCCATGCAGACAGACGAAGGAGACAAGATCATCTATCGTGATTTGGCAACTTCTGACTCAATTTCCCGATCCCTATGGATTCCTTATCAAATATTTGCAGTGTTCCATGGCTGAGAATGTCAATATGCCCCACAGCAAATGCGTTTTAAATCCATAACGCATCTATAATGTTTTCGTTCGGGGAGAAGACTACGTCCCTCTCAATATACTTCCCATTTTTCAACTGCCGTAACAAGTTCAGGACAAAGTTTGCAGTTATATTCGTTATATTGCATACTTTTTACTGCATATTTTTGAATTTATGATCTATCTGCTTTGAATAATGAATTATAAATCATTAGCCTATTGAACCCATGACGATTCCCTTCTTTCATTCCTTTAATCTTATGTACTTACGCATGTATGATATAATCAACAGTAATTGTTATGACCATGCGTATATAATCCCAGTGTGGGAGGAAAACGGGAAAACTCTTATAGGTTTCCGGTCTACCCTGCATATTTTTTTTCTGATGTAATCAAATGCCTTGTAAACAATAAACAACAGACAAATGAGGTATGCACTTCAGTGTCCAATGATTGCCTTAAGAGTAAGTTTCATAACCTATATGTGAAATCATGATGACGCTTTATATGGAAGAAGCAGATATGATAAACGACGAAGGTGGCAAAGGTGTTTTTCATGCTGCGTGTATATGTTAGGTCATTCCTTCGCTTGAAGGGCAGCTATTCATCACCACTTAATGGAGACAGCGTTACGTACATAGCATTCCTTCTGAGTAACATTTTTATTACGTTACAAGACCTTTAGGCCTGCATTTGAAATCAGCTTTTAACGACTTATCTTGTCTGCTACATGTGTTATCACGGGGCTCTTGACTCCGTGCACGGAGAGGCTTTCGGTGTGCCTGCTTGTTGTGTTGGTTTGTGCCCGTAGTTATTGGGAAATACTGTCCGTAAAGTAGCAGGGAGTGAATGGAAAGGTGACTGAAGATTAGACTTACCAGAGTGGCAGGAAAAACAGGTTAGAGGTGGTAGAACAAGCCGTTGATCAGACATGACAGTCCAGGTTATGAGGTCCATGGAAGAGGCTACTAATTCACAGGGAGGTATTGTTTTAACTGGGGTTAGTTAAAAGGTAAGTTAAATTCCTCCCACACCATAAGGTGTATAGGGCGGTGCCCATCTCCGTTTCATAGCCCTGGGCCACACTGTGGTGCAATCACAGCAGCAGGGAGCTAGTCCACTAGAACGTCTGTCGGTTTATCATACCAAACTACCAAAACGATACATGTTGCTTTCTCTTCTCCACAAGTTCCGAAGATAACTCCATTTCTTGTCTACTCACAGATAATACAACACAAGGAGCACAAGTGTTGGATAGTCGCGACACTATTACGAAACACATCCAACCGCCAAGATGTGATGCTACGAATGGGGACATCTGGAATAGGTTGGTGGAGGAGAGGGGAGGGGAGGGTAGGAAGGGAAGGGTCACAAGAACTGGTATTTCTCTTCTTAGCGCTCAATGTTTCGGAAATGCAATGGGAGTTGAACATACACGTCATTACCATTGGACTAGCTCCCTTCTGTAGTAATTTACACGACAACAGCTATCAACGCTCGACAAAGAAAAGGGCGGGGCAACGCTTCAGCTATACGAGTATAAAAAGCAATCTACGACGGCTTTATATGGGTTGTATGAGAAATAAATGTAATTACCTTTCTATTTCCATTCCAAAGGGATGTTTATATTTTACCGTTTGTCAACTATAGCTTCCTGTACTACTGGCTAACAAAAACACGTTATGCTTCGTCCTCAGTCTAAAGTTCCGTTGCCTTACCTTTACCGTTACCTGCGTGTCCGTACCAATAGGGACGAAAGAGACAAAAGTACAAATTACAAAACAAATATATCGCAACAAATGAATTCTACCGAGTGAAAGTGTTGCAATTTATATTCAGGGATATTCTGACAAAGAAGCAAAATAACAACAACAGCAACATCGACGTTTAGCCTATTGTGAATCAGAAAAAAATTGACGTAGTCCAAAAAAACTTATTTGGGATAAATCACAAAATCTCATCAACATTCAAATAACACCCTAATATGCTGTATGCATGTGTTTTCGTAGTGTTATCAACACTTACATGTACAATATCATTTGTCTTATGATTGATATTGATTTTGGATTTACGTTATCGCAAGGACTAAGATAAGAAGAGTCGCTGTTATTGATATGATTTATCAGACATTTATCACCTGTTATAAATCTGATGAACCATATCTTGACAAACCAACCTACGCTAATGTATTTTCACGCAGGCTATTGATTGATGTGTAATCTACATGTATCGTTTGTATGAAGACGGTCGTCATACCACCGACAGCGCTATTCAACTGAAGGCAGCATTCATAAGCAGTTATTTTCAAACCTTGCCAACGCTTATTATGAATTTTCTCCGTGCCCAGTAACGTTGCGGGAGTTTTAGACACAATTGAATTAAATTCTCTAAGAACGTAGCCAGTGTGTGCCGATAATGTGTAATCTTATTCTTCTTCTGGGTAAGGTGTACATTTTTAAAAATCCTGAGTCGTGTATTATTTCGTTGTATAGATTTATCCCATTTGTTAATAATTTCAAATGTCAAGAAGAGCCCAAACAAGTTAATAGTCACTATAGAAAATGGGACGAAAATTTATTCAAATACTAGCATGTGTGTATGTGTGTGTGTGTACGCTTTAAGGATTTGTACGAAAGTGATCAAATTACATGTTCTACATATTTGTGAAATTAAACACTTCGACGCAAAGCCGCGCGCCCTATCCTTAATGCTAAAGACCGACGCGGTACTTTTTTTTAAACAAATAGTGCACTGAGTTAAGAGGGGAAAGAAATAGAATTTTTCGTCACCATGGGCCTCTTAAGTATGGATGTTAACCACAAAGTAGCTACTAAGATAACTACATGCCGAAAATAGCTAATCGTCTTAAATGCAGTCACATTTCTTCATTAGATTTACATTTTCCAACCGCATGTTTACAGTTTTAGTCAACAACTCATAGAAAATACCTATTCATCACTAGCTGGACAAAGATATTCCGGGGCAAAGACAGAAGAAGATAAACTTACCGAGAATAACTACATTATGACTATAGCTAATTTTGTGAAATGCAATCATATTTCTTCATCTATCAATTAGATTTTACGACCGCAATTTCCATCAACAATTCTGAGTATCTCGATAAGAATATGCCGGTACAAAGAGTAAAATGTTTTCATGCAGTCACATTTTCCAGTCTCCAGTTGGCACGCTTTCATGTGCATGTTTTCCGCCCGCAATTTCAATCAACGCTTCGTAGCAAATACTTATTTACGAGTAGCTGGATAAAGATGGGACAAAAAGGCAGAAGAGGATAAACTTACCGATGTTTTGCCTGTACATGGCGTCCAGTCCTCAGAGCCGCGTGTTCTCTCTCTCTCTCTGTCTGGTTTCCAGAAGCCGTGTCTACAATTCGTCACCGATCTCAGTCCCTCTAGTTCATACACTGCCGCCTACCCTGTAGTCATTTCGAACAGAATGCGATGCCGGCGATCATCCATCTAATGTAAGCATCAACTTTTTCTTTTTATCGACGGAAAAAAGAAAAGCGTAAAAAGTTGCAGTTGCAGTGAATGTTCCACCTAGTTTTCAGAGATAACGCAATCTGGCAATGGGAAGGTCTGGGCACAGTCACAGCGCCCAGCTATCACCCTGGCAGGTCTGGTAATCACCAAGAACATCTCCAAGTCTGCGGAATTCTCAGCCAACACGCTTCGGGGAAAGTAGACGCCCTATGGAGCGTACAGTTATTGCATTCCATGCACTTATCACGATCTGTGAAGGAAATTGTATCCATACATTTATCTTCAACTGCTAATGTTAAAAGGATAAGACTACGGGGCAGGGTTGCTTCGTTCTCCTCACGTCAGTTCGCCGGCATGGCTGTGAAGAGTTGTTTTTTCATCCAACCCGAGAAAAGTAATGCTTAACGAGGCATGGTGTTCTCCACTGTTGAAGACCTGCTGTGTTCTGATTGCAACCGCCGCAGCTTTCCCCTCACCGGGAGTCCCTCCACAATCCTCTCGGCAGGAGTCGCTTTGGAGACCGCAAATTCTCATTAAAAGAGTTCAGGAAAACATCCGGTTGAATCCCTTTCTCAGAACCTGTGTGGACGGAGCTAGACGTGGGGCGCCTCAGCGCTCGTGTTCTACAAAGACCCAGCGCCAGGGAAGTGCTGAAGAGGAATCCAGTGCGCGCCCAGGCCGGCTAGTTAGTCATGCTGTCTCACTCACAACGCGCACCGGGGACGAACGATAGGCAGTGGAGCTTGGGTGGCTTGCGTCGGATATCGGCCTGTGGAGGGCAAAAGGAAATCTTTAATATGGTTAGCGTCAATATGTGGTCAAAATTTTCCAAATCAAATTTTTTTGTGCGCAAGGTTTTAAAGACATTTGATGAACATAGGATGTACATTTCAAATAATTTTGCTAATTTTTTGCTGTTTTTTTCATCCCAGTCACATTCTCTGCAACTGAAACTTTTTTCCCTCTCTCTGAGACCACCACCCCTCTCCCCCCAGTATTATCTTATCAAAACACACTAAGAAGAAAAAGCATTGGTGGATCCGTTATCACATATACTGTAATTCACTTTATCTTCAGGGTAGCACAAGTTCACGGTGTTGACATTTTATTGAACTTTAACTTCAGCGGCAATTGATTTATCGAACGGATTTGTGAAGGAATAATAAATAATAGCAACAGTTTTGTTCACGGTGATGATAAGTTCACGGTATAGAGGTGACCGTAAAAACAGTGAACATAAAGTTACAGTGAAAGGAACAAGAATTACAGTACCCTAAATCACCCGTCAAACAGTGAATCCGATTTAGAACGCCCGGATGGAAAACCGATGGTTTGATCATGCCTAACCGAAAGAACTCCCAAGTAGCATAATGATTTCCGCAGGTAAAAATCCTGGAAGACGCGCCACAACCCTCTGGCACTCCCGAGCGCCACCCTTTCCCACCCGACCTTTGGCCTTCCCCTTGACGGACTCCATTTGTCTTCTAGATAAACCGTATCAGTTGTTGACTTATTGCCACCTTTCAGCCTTTACGATTCGCGCTCTCAGCAGAAACTTGCACGACGCCTTCGTCTTCCATGGTTCCGTGGCGCGGGCCCGATAATTGAAACGTAGGGACTGTAATCGAAAATCAGTTTTCCTGAAGGACAAAGTTGTGTCTTTTTCCAAACCGTCCAAATAGCCTGTCTTTTTTTTAGAATATCAGGTGCAATCTGGTGGCAAAGATGGTAATTGAACGACCTTTGTGATTTTTTGTTTTTTTTGTATAATTTATTACTCCTATGTTTTACGATTCCTACTTCATGTTATACTATTGTGAATGTATGATTCTGTCAGTTTATGTTAAGTCATCCTTGGTATCCTGATTTGTTATGATTTCGTATGGTTTGCTTTGCTTCTGTAATGTTTCTTTCAAGTATTGTTTTAAATATTGATGATGTTGTGATTTTAACTTAATTTATAGATCCTGGTTGTGAAAATTTGTTGGTGGTGATAAAAGTTGTGGAAATAACATTTGGATGAAGAGAAATGGCTTACTTTGAAATCAGTCACCAAGTCAACTGAAGAGACCACCCTAAAAATTCATACATATGTAAAATAAATAAGGGTCCAAGCAGAAGGAGACGTGTTCAACATGAATTTTACAAAGAATGGTAAAAATTTCTACTGAAGAAACTACATCTCGTGTTTGAAAGTTGAAATAAAAGAAATACGGAAAGAGCATGGCGTAGTCAACTCGATTACGCACGACACTAAATCATTGGGAATTTGATTTCCTTCTTGCTGTTGCAAGCATTTAAGCTTAAGCGAAGAATTGTCAATATTGCCGTCTAGCACATTTTTTCTAATTCTATTTCCGTCAGATGAAAGAGGAGAAATGCACATTATTCAAATTCATTGTAGGGAGTTTAGCATCTTATAAATGCCATGCTTAATCTTATGATAAAACGTGTGGATATTCAGCACAACCAGCAACACGAATTGTATGTGATGTATCGTCGCTAAAGAATTACCGCAGACTTTCTGTGCCACGTAAAATTTATATATATATATATATATATATATATATATATATATATATATATATATATATATATATATATATATATATATATATATATATATATATATATATATATTCATTCCCGACGTGACAGGTAATTTTGAGCAAGTGGCTGAACGTAAAATGGAAAGTTAGTATGAAATGCACAGCAAAATCTACTTGTTGAAATAAGTGGATGTCACAAAAACACCTCACTTCCGTGTTATCATTTCCCCTGACATTTAAGTGACATTTTTCCGCAAGACTTATCTGCTGTGTGCGGTGATACAATTTCCGATGGCATTTTCACACATTTATATTTAGAGATGGCTAATTTTCCACACTAGTGGTATTGTAATTCTAAGTCAAAATAATATTTCGTGGAGCGCATTGCAATCAAATGTCACTGATGCTGCTTTATTTTTGGAAAGAAAAATGCGTCACATTTTTCCATAAGCAGCACCCTTAAGATCTCTAGAAGCATGGGAAATTTGTGAAACTTTGTCAACATTTTTTTTAACATTTAACATTAACGGGATCGAGATGTCACGGGTTTGATTCCTGTAGCTCCTTACTAGACGTTGTGTTCTTCGAAAAAGCACTTAACACGACATTCCATTCCGTCCAGGTGTAAAAGTGAGGTACCTAGTACCTGACTTCGATTTGGGTGTAAAAATAGGTACTGACTTATGTTAGGGTGTAAAAATAGGTAACTGACTTAGGTTTGGGAGGTAAAATGTGAAAGGGTCCACCTCCCAATCTGTCTCCTAGACAAAGTGTGCAGCAACCCACTAGCCTTACGGCCTCAAAAATGCCATGGGACTACCCTTACCTACCTGTCATCAGTATGACACTGATACTTTTAAAACCACCAACAGCTGTATTGTTTGGGGGAATGAACTAAAAACTAATTAGAAAACGGGACAGCTATAAAATTTTGCCTTGGTCATATTTCTATATGCACCGTTGACAAGTGTGTGTATACTATAGATAGCCTGTTGACGCCCCAGCTCCCTCAACACGGATAAATGTCAATAAATGAATTTGCTTGTCCAGCTGTTCTCAATTTCATGATCTTGGCATTGACTGTGTGAACTGAATACGATTCTAGTAAAGGGTCGTAAGGTTAGTTTATAGATATTTTATATAGTGGCCAAACCATTAAAAGTCATACGAAATACTTCTATATCATTGTTGGATCATTTTGGAATGAACACACTAGCTAAGTAAGAACACAGTGGCTAATTTCTGCAGTTATAATATGCTTGTTATGGCTCTAACACACACAGACTCGATATGAATTGCCATATGACCTTATTTCTAAACGAATTACTCCGTCCACCTTCCTTTGAGGGATTTAGGAGTCGCGCTTGTCACCATGTATCAAACGGAAACTATATCGTTTATCCCGCTTCTTTTAGAACTAATGGTTTTCCAATTTACTGGACTAAGACTAACTCCAACGCGCTAAGCCGCACATTGATCAACCAGGAATTGGCAGCTACAGCATTTTTTTGCAATTACTGAGACAGGAACAGGCCCTGATGTGGACGTCCCTGTGGCTCAACTGGTAGCAACATAACAATTGAGCTTCTGGTTTCAATTAGTGGTAAGTTGGAGACCCCGGTTCTCAATTGCAAGTCCCGGGTCAAGACATCTCGGTTTGGGCTGCACCGTCTTTCGGAATGGACGTCGAAATCGTGTTCGAGGGGGTGCCTCAAGCATTATCTCCAAGCAGATCTACACGGTGCCAAAAATCGTATATGCTAGCCAGAGAAGCTCCAGTCAGCCAGAGAAGCTTCTCTGGCTGACTGGAGCTTCTCTGGCTAGCATGTACGATTTTTGGCACCGTGTAGATCTCCCTGATTACCTCAAGCACGCTATAGGGGAAGGGCTAGCAACCCTTCCCTGTAAAAATATACCCTGCTACAGAAAACGGCAAGGAAACTTGCTGCCCTGTGTGCCACTAGGTACTACAAGGTCTGAACAAACGAACGCACGAACAGGTCCGGATGAGAAAATAACCAAGAACTCCCCCTAAGACTGACCTAGTAATAGCTATTTCCAACCTATAGGAAAGTATCTGGTCGGCGTCTTAAGCATTAATGCAGAGTTAGAAGCTATGCTATTTAGTATGCCAACCGAGAAACATCTGCGTCTCTGAATCATTGTCGATGGATAAATCTTCATGTAAATGTTTTAAAGGTATTACACAAGCCAAAAACAGATTCATATACTGGTCTTACCCAATCGTTGGTATGTACTCCTCGTATATCTTCCGCATAACAATTCCTTTATGCTGCACGAGATAACGAAAGACAATTCGCAATCATGCTAGCCCCACCTTTCGCTCCAACACGTTTTAGCTGCACCTTAGCTAAGCCCGAGTGTTGGCACCAGTTACAGTCAGCCCGCTTGTACTCAATACTCAGCTCCCCCGGCTCATGGACTCTAGTGGCACAGCTGTGAGCCACTGGGCTCCAATCCATACAGCTGCCAAATTAAGTCGATAGACCGCCTAGGGACATCCTGGCTACGCCCGAACCCCGTCCAACTGCCAAGTAATACCAAACAGCCCTGTAAATATTACCGTCGAAGGGCCGACTAGTATTGATGCCATGCGTGGTTTGTGAGTGAAAGAGAAATTGACAGATGCCTGTTACTTTTGTGACGCCATTGTGTCTATCAGGCAATGGGAGTAAGTATCAGGTTACGTTCCATATAATAGACAGGGACATCTCTCTGCATCGCAAACTATGTTATGATTATAACTTATAGTCTATTGTACTGTTATGTTGTACTATTATTCCAACATAAAAGACAAGGTGTTTTCGTGCACAAGTCCACCAATATCGAGCTAGATACGTTTATGTAGGATTTTCTGCCGTACCGATATACTACGTAGATGAATAGCAAATGCAGAAGCTATTGAAGCACCGTTATATGAGTCGCGAATAAAGAAATTCGAGGCATCTTTGCGTTGCCCAGAAAATCCAAGCATCCAATTACATACGACACAACAGCTGAATAGTCAGCACCATGGGCAGCCTCACATAGACATAATGCACGCGTTCACTCCATCAGACACCTGCACAACGCAAACAGGAGATGGCGTTCAAAGAAACATAGCTCTTCATTTGTAGAGGATCAGAAAACATTAAGAAGGGAAGCTAAATTAGAGACTCCGTAGCAATCAAGAAAAATAAAGACATATAGCAATGTGATAACATGGAATGTCTGTGAGAATCATAATTAATTGCATGCTTCTTCCAACAGCAATTAAGCCGGTTCTTTTCTTAGACTTTAGATGGCAACAAATTAAATTGTGACTGTTTCAACGGCGCGGAGAGTTATCCTGGGAATTGATAATTGAGTACAGACCATTACGTTCATTAATTATGGGGAATGTATACGTGTCTCTGTAGATATTCGTGTGTTCACTTGAACGGGTGTATTAGATAATGTGTCAAATATTCTATTTTCTACAATGTAAAAGTGGCGGCGAGAAATATAAGTTGTCTACAACTTGAGTTCGCCGTCACTTTTGTCTTCGTCCATTTCTTTGTATGATTTGATCTTTCTTTGAACTAAAAAGATATATTTCTTGTGAAATGAATGTTTACCGGGGATAGAAATTGCTAAGACTGGTACGAGACAGAGCGAGCCTAAATAAGTCAAGGACGTGTTTCCACCTAGGCTTGGACACTGGGAAGATTATAAATGTATTCCCGTAAAAAAATGTAGTAAAATTTATAGAGGGTGCTGCGTTTTAAATGAAATCAAGACAGTCACGACTATTTTTCTTTTGATGCATGTCTATCTGATTTAAGCTCATTGAAACTATATTTTGGATATCTATAGGATATGGCAACATGAAAGTATTTATCTTATTTCATTTTGTTTCCTTTTATTCACATTATTCATTAAGGATGAACCAAAAAGCAAAATGCTTGTAAGAAAACCTCTAAAATATGAACACAAATGACTTGACTACGAAACAATAACATTGAGTAAGATCACTGGTTGGAAAAGTGTGAAATGGTAAATGCCTAACTGACACAGCTAAGAATCAACAATGTCTTCGGAAGTAGACATTTTACATAAATGGCGTAAGATGGATTGACTAGACAATACAAGAATGAGGCGGTGGCGTCTGAAGCTAATGCAGTTAACCAGGTTGGCGTCATAATCCCCGAAAAGTACAGCTGACAGAGTCTCGATCACGCTCCTTGTGTCTCTACGGGAATGTGTCGTGTTCACGAGGGGTTAAGGGCATCAAAACGTGGGAGGCCGTCAGGGAACGGTATTCAGAGACTTACGGTGTTGTCACATTCGGGTTAGGCCGTCGTGCGATTCTGATGTCATCGATGTCAATTTCTAAACAGGTCGTGACGTAACCAACCGCCGACGAAGATTTATGACAGGCTTTTTAGAAACAAGACAGCCGAATTATGTTGAACGTATGGACGGCTATCCAAATAGTCTACATGAGTAGCTGTCGTTCGGTTCTGTTCACTTTTGTGAGACGTACGCGCATTTATCCAAGAGTGTACGGGAGTTGTTGTATTTTAGTTACAGTAGAATTCGTCACGGCTTCTGCCGGATATTTGTTCGTCTGTTCCTTACATCTTTTCAGACTTAATATTTGGAACCTATAGACGGAATATAATCCTTATATGCGTGACCACGACTTTATACGACATGTATACGTTTTGACGTTTCTACGTCCAACTTTCCAATCAAAACTGTATGTATCTTTCACACAAACCCCAGTACCAAACACGATAACTCGGTTTGCATGCGCATATTGCATGTTTTAGTTAGTTTGTATTGAAAGACTACGTGTACGTTATCATGACATGGTAGCAAAATGTCTGCTAAAGACTAGCAATAAAATGCGCCCATGTAGTGGTGATTACATGTAGAGGGAATCTCCTCAGTACCGCGAGGGTTAGCATTTTTACCGCGGGCTTTGGTACGTTACCTGCGGTGAGCCTATTAAAACTTTCGCACGACTTTCACATGCTGCTGTGAACTGACGATTAATGACTTTTAACCTGCGGTGATTTTCTGTTTGATGTCATTATGGAAAATTTCCTCCTTAGGGCGGAGATAATTTTACTTGGCTTAATGACTTAGTGTGCATTATGCCGGCGGATTCGCTGTTTACCAAATGAGGTAGAGTAAGCAGTAGTTGTAAGTAATGATCTCAGCACTATGAGTTATTTTTACAAGACACGTTGGACACCGATACAAACCATGGCATTCATTGATTATGCAAAACAAAGAAAATAACAAACACACATACACATGGGGAAATGATAAGCCTTAAAAATATACAAAAATGTACAATGATATCAACAAAAGTTCTGTAATTTAGAATATGAGAATAGTGATAGTAATAGAAATGAAAAAAAATCTTTAAACTCGTACTGATAAGAATAACAATTATCTAAAATGATCAAAGTTATGTCATATATGTCATATATGTATCCGTGATACGCCATGAACATACCCAATATCAATGTACGTATCCCTGTCCAAAAATTCTTCGGAAAGACATATGTGTAACGCATAATTGGATGAAACGAGCAACGCATGCTCAGTGAATGCCCAATGCTCTTTGCACCCATTTTTTCAGTCCTCTTTTCAAAACAATTTGAATTGATGTCAAAACAAAGTGCAACACCGCAGCAATACACATCCCCAAGGATATTTAATGAGATTTTCGGCAACCACCACTTACATAGAATGTAGTTTACCTGACCCCATTGTGTCACACTTGTTTACAGTATTCCGGTGATCTAGAATTAAGGTTGGTAACTTTTGGATATGTTGTAAAGAATTGCATTCGGATGGTGACGTAAAGCCGGCAGTCCCGTGTATAAGTCAAACCTCTGCACCGTCTCATATGTTTTATTCTTTTTTTACCATTTCAATTCAATACATTGTTTGCGTATAACCACAAACAAAGAGAAATGCATGCATTAATTTAATGCAAACTGTGTGAATAATCATCATCTGCTCAGCAATGCGAACAAAAGTAAATAAATAAGCCCAAAGCAGCTGCAAATGCAATTGAAATTGCCGTTGGAAAGTTTTCAATCATAATAGTATTTCCACTGTAACTCCTCGCGTTACTCACTTCCTTATTACCATAGTGTCATTCTATGTTTATCACTCTGTTTTCCCCCACTTTGTTCTGGATGACGTAAAATATACTTAATTTTCAGAACGACACTATGAAATCAAAATGACTCATGCCCCACCTACGCAAACTGGCTCCCATCCAAAATGAAGTAAAAGTGGCATTTCAGAAGGGAAATTACAAGCACGCGTATATTGCACATCGTGCAAAACATAATTCATGTCTATTAACGTGATGGATTTCTAAAAACTTTACTTGCACGTAGTATTCAGTCATGGTAAATTGCGTTTAAATCAGGACTAATATTAGGGAATTTCAATGCCAGTTTGCCGGTTTGAAATCTAAAATAGATATCAAACATATGATCATCCGTCTGATTTGTACACAGTAAAACTAGGTCATATTTGATAGATTGTCTGCTATGTCATATAGTAGATCACCACGGACAGGTGGGTGGGCAAACTGTCGACTAAAATAAAATACCGCATGTTTTATGGTGCCATCTTGCATGCCAAGAGGTTTCATGATAGTAGTTGTCTACTAGTTGAGATTGTCGTGTAAAAGATGACTATAACAACCCTTTTTTAATGTTTTGCTATATACATCCATGTTTGTGCGGCTTTGAAATTAACAAATCATTCATGTTTTGCAAATATTTACGAAGTGTCGTATGTGTCGTTATATATTTGAATATATATACTATGTCGACTACTAGTATTTTTCAACGAAAAGACTGGTATAAGACTAGTTTGCACTCCTGAATATTGTAAATCGATCAATCTTGCAATAAACAGAAATCACGTAAAGATACGAGTAAGCCAAGTTTTCTGTTAATTTCAAATTGAAATGTAGTGTATGAAAAGTGTAAAATTAAAAGTTACGGTATATCTTGACTTCAAGTATGCAGTCAAGGCAATGAATAACATATGTGACACACGATTATGATAATTCTTCCATAATCCATGTCGTAGATGTAGGTAATAAATGTAGGTAATATCTACTAACATAATTCCACAAGGGTACATAATTCCGCCACCCTGAAAAGATGTTTCAACAGATCTCCAACCCAACAGTCCCCCAGTATAATGCACTCCTGTACATCTTAACTGTGCATACATCGGGGGTGCTGCACTAGGGATATCTCAAACCCACTTTTTTTAAAAGTGGCGGATTTATGTTACCTGGCGGATTAATGTTAATGGGGGTTACCAATGATGCTCCTTTGGGTATACATTTTGTAGTTAGAGATACAGCGTGATTACGTATGTGGTAATCTGACGGTAAACATAAAGAGAATATAGATATGCTGAGAAAGAGACATGTTTAAAACATAGATGGTGAAGCTTTATTATATGTCTTTGTCCTTTTTGTTGTAGAGTTGGCAAAAATACTATCGACATTGGGGTGCAAGGCGCACTTTAAACTTAGATTTGATAATAAGAAAAAATAAAAAAAATTATTCTAAAAAAACAACGCTCACACAAGCAGACATAATTGGACATTATATCACGACACTTTCGTATGAATTATGCACTGCAAGTGGGGCAAATCTATAAAAGTCGGGCTTAACACGAGTGTGGTTTAATCTTTGGGATCTGTGGCAAAATGAGCCTACCATAGATCATATAGAAATAAATACCTCAAAAGGAGGATTTTAAATATGCTGCTCGTCTAATCAGCTTCAGCCAATGGAGCTTCAGTGGTCCTGATATCAATCAAGCTTGATGACCCCCTAAACTCACTTAAATCCGTGAAAGACTATTATCCGTGCCGATACCGATCTTTGTGGAGAATTAACTTTTAAGAGGTTCTCATCCAATGAAGCAAGTAATGACAGTATCTCAAACATTCATCTAAATTTGTAATTTTCGTAAATTACTCATTGAATATAGATGCGTGTTGACAGCAATAGCTCCTCGCTATGTATTATTAGAAATCTTTTAATTCACTCATCTTTACCTATGAGTTACAGTTTTTGAAAATAGAGCAAACCAATCTTCGAAAATGCCAAGTAAATATGGGTATTTGTATCATAATAGCGGCGCAAAGTAAATTGAGGATTTTAAAGGTGTAGGCAAAGAAGCATACGTGGAAAAAATATCCCGGCATTACTTCATTCAAACGTTGTAAGAATTCTCCAGCTCTATACACGTTGGCCTTACTGCTTTTAAGTATCTGCGGAATTGACTGATGTTCAAATTATAGGGATCACTTTTGTAAGTGATTTATCTACACGACATGACATGATGATATGTACAAAGGATCAATCAATCACCAACCATCCCAGGGGATGTTTTAACCCCAAACTACACTTAAGAACATAATTATGGATGGGAGAACGCTTTTGATGAAAGATGCAAGACGTAAAGAGGATAACAGTTGTTAAAAGCCTTATGGATCATCTCTCAATCCTTTTATTTTGTCATTTGCCTCAATTGTACCCTACATCTTCGTTGTTAATTTCGGGCTTTATTTCTAATATCATCCCCAATGAATCTCCCTTTTACAAATCGTATCTGGTTTTGTAAATTATATCTGTTATAACTGTTCTTACTCTAAGGGCGAAACATTTTGATAAAATTCTTGTATCACAACAAAGCAGGTCTCCAGTTATCCAAAATGGTGGGATCTTTTCTGGGGCTTGATTTCTAAGGTTCCTGATACCTAGGTACTTTGTTTTCATGGACACCAGTTTAGGTTTCAAACCTTAAACTTTACATTTGATATCTTTTGAGTCTCGGTCAGCAAGCCGAAAGTTTCTAGGGTTCAATATAAACATGTAAGGGGCACAAAGAGAGGAATGGAGAACTCAACCCCTTTACACGGCCATTGACATTGAAAAGCTGTTTCCCAGGTAAAATAGATAAACAAACAGATAAACAAACAATATTATCTTCACAACACGCAACCGACAAATCCCTTCACAGTATGGGCCCGTGTGCGCTCTAGATATAGCAAAAACGTATTTAAGAATGCAAAATACTTCTTCAATCATGCAGACTATTTATGTATCACCAGTACACCCTTCTTTCACTTTATGATTAATTTTACAAGGTCCCGAAGCGCCCAATTGAGAGGAATATATTTTTTTTTTTACAAAGTTGATCATTGATAAGATAGCAATTGCCTTTACCCTTGGGTTCCATAATTGGCGAGCAATGGCGGCATGTTGTAATTGGATGGGAGATCGTCAATGCTGAATTTCTCAAATTGATCGAAAAAGGCACAGAACAAAATAAGTATTGGTTGTTAATGACGGAAATAGAACTCTAGGGGGACCATTCCTTTTCTGTGGGGAAACAACTGCATTTCAAATTGACGTTAGAACGTGACTTTTAAATGAGTGATATATAGATATTGATACTTATATAAATAGATTCTTTCCATGGGATTCAACTCAAGTAACGTTGCTAACTTGGTAAGACGTACGTTAAGAAAGTATCCGTATCCGAGAATCCTTTGGCACAATATACACTGTCTGTCTGTCTATTTGTCTGTTTGTCTATTTGTTTGTTTAATTGACTCCCCGATATACATATACAATATATATACATCCCAAGTTCTGCTAATTTTAGTCTGTGAGACTGAGTGTGTTGCAAATCATTACGGGTAAAGGAGTGAAGTCTGCTATCTCTGCCTTGGTGTTGAGATGAGATGTTGATGTCACCAACAACGCTGCGGTAAAAATGATGCATTCATTGCCGATCGATCGTATACATGCTATGACAGTATTAAGAATTGCATTGTTATTTCTGTATCTGTATTCAAGTTATATAGTCGGTATAACCGTCATTCGACGCATCTCACCAACTTCGTAGGCACGCTGCGCGGCAGCAACTGGATATATCATATTGAACGACCTGTCACACCTAATTTTCGCACATTATCAGTCAGCGTACGTTCAAGGGAACAGCTCTCCAGTGAACATGCATATGCTCCTACAGAATTTGATGGGAACGGATTCCATGATCCACTATACAAGAGCTCTAGGAAAACACCTCAAATCTGGGTTGATAACTCTTGAAGGCATGGCTATTTCTTGTTCTTTTCTGAGCTGGTTTTAGCTACTTAGGCACGTCCACCACGATGTATGCTAGCACAGTATCAAAAACTGCAATCTGGATATTCATGATCACTTGTAAGTGCTCCAAACCCTCTCGTTCCTTGGCCTTCACTATAGGATACAACTTAAAGGGATTAGAATACGGGAAGCTCGCCATTTTGCACACTTATTTTTATCAACAAGCCCAGTGAAGTGGGTTACACGGCTGTAATATGAGGCGGAACCCATTATAAAGCACTAAGTGGATCATGTAGTGTACTGCTGATATAATACTACTCATTCATCAATTGATTTTTTGTTCTTAATGGAATGCGTAAGCCTTTTTGTCATGTCCGACTTTTAAAAGGAATACTTCAGATGCGCTGGCGTTGAGAAATGAATTACGTTACTGGGTGTCTGAACTTTCATTCGCCCCTCTCAGAATAAATGTTAAACTGGTGAAATGACTTTGAATTTATCATTGCTATCTTTTGGGATGTGATGTGGTCTCATTGCATTATATGACTTGTGATAGAATTATGGACTCGTAAATACGGCATTAGATGTTGACGATTTTGACGGATGGCAATGGCTATATGTTAATTTGCCGTATGTAATTCAAAGAGGGCCCTAGGACGCTACCTTGAGGAAACGCCCTTTTATACGCACTTGCTCACATGCCTTAAAAAAATGGAAATACAGTTTCACAAATCCTCCTTTGTATTGATAGTAATTGAATACACCTGCACATCCATGTATGTTTTCTTTTAAAACGAATTGAATTATTACACACATCCATTTTGTTTTTTTAAACGTTCTTTCAGACTTATATATTCACTACTCATATATCTCAAAATGGGAAGGCAAATTTACAAAGCTTTCTGTGCATTGGAAGTAATCGAATCGTCTGCAAAACCACGCTTGCTTTCTTCACCCTTTAGACGTATTCGCTCACCACTCACATCCCTCAAAATGGGAAAACAACTTCACACAATCTCCTGTGTATTGATAGTAATTGAATATATCTGCGCACCGTTCTTTGCTGTCTTCTAAAAGCCCCTGAAATCTATAAACCGTTAGTTCTGCCGGAGCTATCGTGACCTCTCGTGACCTCTCGTACCCTCTAGTGACCTCTCGCGCCCCTGGTTTGTCTATTTCCCATCGGTCCTTTATTCCAATAGAAGGAATGTCCTGTTGTGACCTCAGGGGTACAGCGAGGTCAACTCTGGTCTTTTGTTGACACCGACCTGACGCCACGATGACATGTGTCTACTTTATGCAAATGAGGTCAGTAGTCAGTGCACTTAGAACTGGCAGAGCAGAATGCACTACCTAATAATTTCTGAACTGCGATTGGTTAAGCCACCTAGGGGATTTTTACACCTGGTCTATGAAAGCCAGAACCCACTGTGCTTGCTCATTAGAGCTCTGATCCTTGAAAAGGCCACACACAAGGCGAAACTAGTCGGTGTAGGCTGGAATAAAGTTCTATACGAGTACTATGCGGCTATTGCGTTTTTTCTGAAGATATGGCGTGAGTGTGTACGGTTGGCGTGAGGTTGGGGTTGACTGTTTTTACAGTCTGAATTTACTATCTTATTACAGTTTTCTACTGTTTTGCAATTGCTTTTGTTTTCGCTGTGTTGGATATGTTTTTAACTGCTAGTTGTAAATATATTTATACATTTTATGGGCCAATTTGTACCCATTCTGCATATACGATAAACCACGCACACCCTTCCAACTTAGAAAGGCCGTACAGAGTTATGACTGCCTTTACGATGAACGATTGTCGTCACGTGGTATCTGACAAGGGAGGATTACAATAATCGTAAAAGACATCCCCAAGCTAGTCCACGGTTATAAACGTTTCGGATTAATAATGATTATATGATGGATAATGATGATATATTTGTACTGTTTATACAGTCTAGATTTGCTATCTTATTACAGTTTTCTACTGTTTTATAACTGTTTTTGTTTTCGCTGTGTTGGATTTGTTTTTAACTGCTAGTTGTAAACGTATTTATATATTCTATGGGCCAATTTGTACCCATTCGCATATACGATAAACCACGCACACCCCTTCCAACTTAGAAAGGCCGTACACAGTTTATGACTGTTTTTACGATGAACGATTGTCGTCACGTGTTATCCGACAAGGGAGGATTACAATAATCGTAAAAGACATCCCCAAGCTAGTCCACGGTTATAAACGTTTCGGATTAATAATGATTATATGATGGATAATGATGATATATTTGTACTGTTTATACAGTCTAGATTTGCTATCTTATTACAGTTTTCTACTGTTTTATAACTGTTTTTGTTTTCGCTGTGTTGGATTTGTTTTTAACTGCTAGTTGTAAACGTATTTATATATTCTATGGGCCAATTTGTACCCATTCGCATATACGATAAACCACGCACACCCCTTCCAACTTAGAAAGGCCGTACACAGTTTATGACTGTTTTTACGATGAACGATTGTCATCACGTGGTATCCGACAAGGGAGGATTACAATAATCGTAAAAGACATCCCCAAGCTAGTCCACGGTTATAAACGTTTCTGGTTAATGATGATTTGTTGGTTTCCCGAATAATAACATGTGTAGTGAACGTCATAACTCAGGCTTAGCTCTGAAAGGTGAATAGTACGTCTGGGGCCCAGATACAGGTGTCTGGCTTATATGCGATTTTCGTTTTCATCGAACTCGAATACATCAATCGATTCGAACATCACCTTGGGTTTTTCTAATCTTTCCCTTGTTAAGTGGTAAACAATACATGACATAAAAACATACGTTACACTTCTGACCTTTGTTATATTTGATTTTACATACTTTAATTATTAGTCTCAATTAATACATATTATCAAGTAATGGTGTGGCTCGTTCAAGTGTAACTGCAAGTTGTTATATTGTAATTTTTCATGTATGTTCTTTTTTTATAAAGGAATCAAGGGAGATTAGTATTACTAATGTATTTTTAATGGTGATCCTCAACAAGCAAACAAACAAATGCGGACATGTTCTGGAAATGCGACTGTATTTTGCTTTGTTGTTGTTGTTGTTGTTTTGCTGTGTGGGTTTTATGTTTGAACTACTGTTTGTTGATAGATTCTGACCATATTCTGCAGATGCTCTGATATCAACTCAACTTTGAATATCTAATAAGTAGATGTTATGGGAATGCGATTGTTCCATTTATTCATTTCCTTCAAACTTAAACTTGTCTACCAGATACTAGAAGCAAATTCCCACAAACAACGCCGTGGACGCTTTATAATCCTTACTCCTTGCTCCAATAGGTGCATAATCTATTTATCATTAATTCATTGATTGATTAATTTAATCACCTATTGTGTTGTTGTTTTGGTTTGACACTGTAGATGCTCAAATCAGCTTCCAATATAAACGTGTCTAGAATCAGTCGTGCTGCAAAGACTTGTAACAGGCCCCCAAAGAAACGTCCTTGATCTTATAACTCTAAAAACTTTCTCATCAGAAACCCTCCTACCCACACTCTATATTCCACTCACTCCTCATGCAATGGCATCATGATTTGCTTTTAAAACGGTCCATAGAAGACAAGAGCCTTTAGATGAATTAACATCATTTAGGTCGTTGGTTAAGGCATAAACAACCTCTTATGGCAACCATTTCGTCATTCTTGTTAAACGCAATAAGGTGAGGCTATTACACATAGCGGAATGACCCCCTGAACAATGCAGTTCGTAATTCCATTCTTCCAATTGAACCCCACTTATCCACATTTATTACCTTACTTTTATGCACGATTGCCACTCACTCGAACTAGAATGAAATCACAAAGGGGGTGCGGATAGTTTATGGGTGCTTTTGTTAGCAAGCTTCGTAAAGTTTTGGCGTTGGGGTAAAAGATAGGTAGGTCTAACGATGCTTGTAAAAATTACGCCGAAGCTTTTGACAGATTTACATTTTTGAGACGATTTGATGGTTTCATGGCAAATGCGTTGCAAGCTAGCATGAAAGCTCATCGGTGATGGTACATTCCATGATAATGATTGATACGTTCGTTCAAAATAAAACAGATGTAGCTCACCTCGAATTTCCAGTTGTTCTTACGTTACGTCGACCTTCTTTAGGAGTGATGTTGAATCAGTTACTCTGAGCACCTAAGGGACACGTGACTAGAGCAATGAATGGTTATTGCCTGACTCGCCAAATTGTATTGTTGTTGTTGCTGTTACTGTAGAACTGGGTCTTACAAAAAGTTTGTTAGCAACCATAGCCAGTTCAGTGACAGTTCATTGTTAGTAGCTGATAGTCTAGACTGACAGACGTTAGGGCTGTGGATGTAATATTGTCAAACCCTAGGTCCTCTTGTATTCAATACAACTCATTAGACTAGAAGCCTTGCCTATTGGACACCTACCGTCGAGGGAACAAGGTGGTAACTGAGCTTAGCTTACCAATTATTTCCTGGCGTTTCTCAGAATGACTGGCAAAGCTTGGACGGTTAAAATCTCCCACCTTCACATTAAAAAGTTATTTTTAACTGGGCTCTGGTCTGACTAAAGGTCTCCAAAAACTAAACCAGATATTGATTTATAGTTAAAAAGTGCGGTTGCTACAACGTGCACTGTAATTGTGTTGTTAGCAATATCTAAACGATTACTTACAGTTGGACAGGTAGTTGCTCATGCAGCTAATTTAGTGCCGGCCTAATTCCTTACTGTTTCTTCAGGACCTAGTGTATGGGACACCGATACATCTTTTCCGGTGTTCCGAGGAACTTACATTACTTATCCCACCACTGAGAGACTCTCAGCTTGATACTAGATTCTCTTCTCGTTCACATTACTCAATACAGTATAAGTTTATTGCAAATTCATGCCCGTAGTGTAATTGCATGTTGACAACAATGTCGAAGTACAAATGTAAAGTAAAAACATAAGGCATACATGTGATACAAGATCACACTATATTGCTAATCTACAATAAGCTTCTAAATCTATGGTTCTAATACGGGGTTTGATTTCTTCTTTGCAAGCAGTGGGAAATAAAAAGTCCCACACTACACTATCAAAATACCTGTCTCAAAGTCTTTCTATTGCAACAGCTTCTTCCCCGGTATGTTGATATATTGAACTGGAAAGCGCTTCCAAGACACATTCAACCCACAAACATTCAAAACAAATGCACACCGCTATCTCCTAACTACTTAAACTTAGTTCAGTCAGTACCTAGTTGTGACCAACACTAGCCATGCATGCACCGACCAATGTTTACTTAGGTTTTTGACAGACAAGGACGACGTGGCACTGCACTCACGTCTCTATAACTTATGTTAACCGTGCCACGTACAGATAACAACATACCGATTTTTGTACACCTGGGCGAAGTGAGGAAAGTTGTGTAAAGTGCCTTTCCCAAGGGCACAACGTGTATTGGACATGGAACAGTAAATATGACATGAATGCTGCTCGAGTCAGCACTTTTCAATCAACGATAACAATGATCTCCACAATAAACAACTTCCTGTAATATCAATACAAAGTCGAGCCGCGTCCCTAAGGAAATTCGACCGTCTATATTTACTTTGCTGTGACCGAAAGGTTATGAAATATTGGCCCTAACGTTATTTCTGTCGATAAAAGTCTGGGAGTTACGTAGGATATCGATGGATTCGTTTCTGTCGGCAATGCCTCGGGGACATGTGTGGTACACCTCGATGCTTTCATATGTTTTATATACCCATGAGGTTGCAATAAATGTCATTGCTTGCAGTGTTTTAAGTTTCAATTTCTGGTGACCTAACTGCTTCAAAACAGTATTCTTCTCACGTGCTACACCTTATTCTTCAATTTCGATGTTTTTCTTACATATTCAGTACAAGGACATATATAATTGACTACGATTGAAGACCCCGTACAGATTAACTATCAAGTGAGGTGCTCACTTCTACATACTTGTGTTCATATTGTGATTACCAAAAAAGAATATGAATTTACTGCTTTGACAATTTCAAAGGCGTATAATTTTTCCATCTTTCTGTGAAAAGAATACAACAAGATGTATTTCAGCCTTTTTCCTACAGTGATGTATTCATCAAGGCGCTCTATGGCACCCCATTTTAGCCGCGGAACGACCCAACCCGTCAACCATTGATGTTTCATATGAACATCCAAGACAGAACATAGCCTAAGGCACGCACATTGCTGCTGTCTCTCTTTCAATGACTTCTTCCTCGAATCGTTCCTTCCTGTATTGCACAACTTTGCATCATTATAAGACTTAAAAGATGGGCATATAGAATAAATCTGACATTGATATTTGACTGTGCATTATAAGCAATGCCAAGATTGGCTTAAAGTACGCAATCCTGAAAGTTCTTGCCAACTTCCCCATACACAAAATACCACCAGCGGATCTAGAACGACATAATCGTTATAACATAAAAGATTCAGCCGTAAGTCATGCACAGGATATAATAGCAGTTTCCCCCATAGACATTGCCGCGCATATCCACATGTAATGTAGGTATTATTCAACAATGAACTCAATATAGAAGGTGCGCCTTAGGTAAGGGATTTGTTACGATGTGCACTATGCTGTAGTTTGACCATTATGGGACGGTTCGATATGTTTGTAACGTAGCAAATTGACTACATGTATCGTTAGAGTATGCCATAGCTCATGTCATGTAATCCTAGTATTTACGAACTGATTATGATGATGATGATGATGATGATTATGATGATACAGCTGCTATGCTATTTATAAACTTCTGTTTCAAGAGTTAAGCAATTTGAACTAGATGTGGCTAGTAACAGAAGCGCAGACCACTACACCACAGGGACACCCCCACAGTTTCAAGAAAGGGACCAACATGGTCTATGCGCTGTTTCGCCCTTATCTAATCATAAATGAAATAGTTAAAACAAATAAATGAGAGTAGAAAAGGAAGTAATAAACACAGCAACTGATTACATAACAACTAATAAGCGAATAAGTAAATGATAATTAATTCATAGCTAACGACTAAATAAATGCAATAACTAACAATGAATTAAGAATCTACACTTCATAACCTATCCACATACTGTTTGAGGGCTAGATTTGCATCATTTATCTTAAGAATAGCATATATAATGATTTGGCGTTTTAGGGTAATTGCCTGTGTAATAGAAAATGCGGTAATATAATCCTTACACGTAGGAGATGACATTAGAGGTATATATTTCCCGGTACAGTTCTTTCCCAGGGGCACGTATTAATGTAATGTTGAACCTGATGTAACATGTATCTTCAGTGTGTGCATTAATACCTGGTGAGCAGCAACCTGAAACTCCAACAGATGTTGTTGCAACAAGAGAAAGTAATGTTTTATTTATAAGGCTTCTGGGATGTGTTTTAATTTATGTTGTTTCTTTGTCTGTCTCACGGGCAAGATTTTGCTTCGAAGCCTCAAGAGGCGTAAACAAACAAAACATATTCATCACCATAGTCAAAACAAAAACAATTCAAAACTTTTTGTCGCCATCCGGCAATCAACCTGTATAACCAAGCCCTAGAGATGCAATAGTTGTGTACATGTCTGTTTGTATATATTTGTAACGAACTGCTTTTGTACAATTAACTCCATTTGTGTGCATACATGTGCAATTAAGTGTTAAAATCAACGCCATTCAGGCATGTATGTTTAAATTTTGATTGAAAGCAAAGTCAAGTTGGGATAAGGTGAGAGCAATTCAGATCAATCAAGTTATTGCCAAGTTCCTAATTCATTGTTTACTTCAATGTCATAAGTTATGCGTCACAATCAACATGTTGGTTTATTCATATACTTATACGTAGATTTATTATTTTGTATCCATTTGCTTGTTTGTAAATAACTTGTAGAAGACATTACGAAAGTTGCCGTACTTTTATTGTGTCAATAGAGATTGTATCAATTATCTAAAATACATTTTGTATATTTGCAACCACTACTTTTGGGTAGGTTACTCTAGGCAGGTAGAGCTGTAAACTAGACATTTTCTCTTAACAGTTTGTTCCCTTGCAATTAGCCTCTCGACATGAGTTGGCAAATAATAAAGTCAATGCCAACCTATTTACCACTGGGATATTAGTAATAAGTCAGATGGGACTAACGCTTTCTCGCATATGTTTGATCATTTGATATCTATGTCAATTCGCTGCGTCTAAAAGAAGTCAGTTGTGCATTTCTCCATTCCGTTGGGTAATCAGAAGTGCGGTGGATCATACTTCAAAGGGTCCGCCGCCAGTCACAACGGCAATGTAGGGAACCCTGAAAAGAACGGTCTTGACGTTGAGGTCAAAAATTTATCAACCGATATGATATATAATACGAGTTGGACCAGGCAAAAAGAATCAGCGGGCAATTACAGTTTGACCAAGATTTATGAGGACCTAAAAGATCAACAGAATATTATAGAACAAGTTATGTTTTTGACAAACATTTAAGCCTTACACACAACATAAAATAAAAATATTGCTCTGGGGAGCTTTCGAGACGAATTCTCTGTCTCTTCGTCAACCCGGTAATAAATTAGTTATGTTCATGGCAATGGGACAAGTATGGTTGAAATTGTTTAGAAATCATTGCATGATGATTGTACAAGGGCAACGTATTACATCTTCTGATTCTTTTTTTTAAATACCTATTATAAGTATCCTATATCTGTGTAATTGCGTAACTATGAGCTCAAACAGCTGGACTAATAATATGAAGAATTTGTATTTTGCTTCTTTCATCTAATAAAATACATGTAAACTCCATTAACATTAATCCGCCAGGTTACATTAATCCGCCACTTTATAAAACGGTGGGTTTGAGAGTTCTCTAGTGTAGCACCCAACAGGTATGCACAGTTTATATATTCAGGTGTGCATTATACTTGGGGACGTCGGGTTGGAGATCTGTTTGGACGTATCATTTCAGAGTGGCGGGATTATGTACCCTGGTGGAATTATGTTAGATGGTAGATGTTACACGTATAGGCACGTGCGTGCACAGGCGGACATACATGTGAACATGATGGGTGAAAAGTCACATTTTAGATTTACAGCGTTGCACGCGCAGTAAGACAGGTTGTTCCACCTTTTCTCGTTAACTAACGCCTTAGTTCCGTGCGAAATCAATTCAGCTTTAAAGGCCATAAATCGGCTTACATGGTCTTGGGTACCTATAAGTCAAAAGAACCGAAAAGCTCGATTCTATCAGCTTGATCTAGATCTCTTTATTGATTGTAGGATGAGTTGAAAAGTAGGGCACACGTACATCATGCCCAAGAGATGGCGATTCTTGACTATTGCTGGCCGTTGGTAGATGATTAAGACAAAGCAATATTGACAGTTACTCGTAACCTTGTCAATATTACACCAAAAAACTAGAGCACTGATTTTCCTCATAGTTGATCAAAACTATGCATCAAGATTTTTCGGCGTCAAGAAGTGTATTGATTTGTTACAATCATACAAACGAAAGTCAAATTAAACCCCAAGTTATTCATGGGGATGCATGCGAAGGCATCCATCAACCAAAGATACCATCGCTTTTGGCCTAAATACCAACCTTTACGACGTCTATTGGAATAGAAAAGGCAGACTTCGCAAACTAAGGAAACATAAGAGACCCTTGAAATCATAAAATCGACGTACAAATCGATATATTGAGACTACTTATATTCATCAACAAAGAATGGAAAGTTCCTCATGTGTAGGTAACATGGGAGGGCGGTCAAAGACTTACGAAAAAATTGTAGATCGCATACCTCGGTGAAGTATTTGTTTGAAGAGTTTTTGTGATTTTGTTTTGTTTGGTTTGGTTTGGTTTCACTCATTATTCTAAATTTTTCGCTTTGACTATTCATCTTCCTTCCAACTTCACTGGGACCAACTTCAGGCCCGAGCCGAGCCAACCTTCTTATCCTGCCAGTCTCTAGTTTCACCACCTTCCACCTTACATCCTATTACTGTACAACATTCGAATAGCAACGAACATATATTGCATGCCAAGAAAAACAGACATATAAACGTAAAATATTTGTGCTATCTGCATAACGTGGTGACGTGACTCCTTGACAAAGACTGGTGTTGTACAGTCGAACATTTGGGTAAGTCCAATTTTTGTGTTTGCATGTTTCAGAAAAAAACGAAAACACTACCTCAAAAAAAAACGTGCTCCTTTTATCTCAAGATCCAAAATGAAAAACGTCTGAAAACGCCAAAGTCGGTACCGGTCTACAGTAGCTTGGTAGATAAAGCACGCGTATAAAAGCAGCACTATCTGCCAGTTAATCAGAATGGACGCTAAGGGGCGGGCAGGATTGATTAGCAAAGCTGCTCAAAGGCTTGACGAATTTCCGCAGCAAGAGTGCTTCCACCAAACAGGCTTTGAACTTGAAGTCGTTCGATACTTGCTGATAAACAGACCATTAGAAATGCAAATAGCATTATCTCTGACCGTGCAGATAGGCGTGTGGCTGCACATGAACTTTGTCCAAAAAGCATTTAGAGTTTCAATAAAAGGGCATTCATGAGGAACTGTAAACATCAATTGGCCACTATTCTATACTACTCTTTTGCTCGTCTAGTTCTATGTCAAGCCATTCTTAAATAATATCAAATATCAAAATCCTAGCTATGCTTAAATTTAAATATTCAACGTTTGGGACCGCATTTGTATGCAGCGACACCTATACCTGTAGTGCAAAATGAACCAGTCAGATTTTTCACGAGGAAGGTGACGGACGGTCACTGAAATGTCGGTGTGAATAAAACATTTGGTTCTGTACAAAGAGTTTTTGTTATCCAGTAGCTTACCAACAAAACGAAACTATTCACGAATCAATAAAAGTCATACCCTATCAGGTGCCAGGCGTACGTAATGGCAGCGAATAACTTTGCCCTGCGTGATAAAGTTTTGTGCTGTTTATGCATTTTCAACATCTCTTTACTGTATTCTAGGCAAAGTATTTCCTAATCTCAGTCAAACGATATCATTAAAATGACTTCCTGATTCATGATAAAAACGGATGCGTGTGGCAACCCAATCCACGAGAAAAGAAACCTAAGAAAATGCCTCCGAGAAATCTGTAATAGCTACAGTTCTTTAGAGAGCACTAAGATATAGAGCATACTGGTGAAATCCATCTGTATATATAGTCCATTTGTACCTTCCCGTAGGGTACGCCGAAGGCTCTTGGACCATTTGAAAGGAAATGGTTCAATTATGATGACAGAGTTGCCCAAGCACATCCGTGAACTTTGCTCAGCTTTTTGATACAAATACGCCTATCCGTCACTAGCTATAAGAAGAGGCACGAAAAAAGGCTGCTTAGAGAAAGTGAACAAAAAGGAGTCCTGGATACAAGCAAGTTGTAAAAGCTACGACTATGCTATATCTATAGTCTGAATACGCTCATAAAGGTCCACCATATACAAATAGATAACATGCATATACTATGAGCTAGATTCAAACTCCTCCGCGGTATATTTTTCTATGATATACTGTAAGTGCTTTCAGCGATTCGACACCCACGCTCGATCGAATTTATTTTTCATAATCACAAAATCGAAAACCACGGCTTTGTATGAACTTTCTATCGATGTTGGTCTCCATTCAATTCTATTGAGACTTAAAACAATAATCACAAACATAAATCGCCAGCAAGGCGTGAGTCGCAGCTATTCTTGGGTAGTCCTAAGACATGGTCTCGCCGCAAAGCAATGGCAATAACTCTCCATCAACTGATCTAACGAGCCCATTCATCTAAAGACTGAGTGCCCCATGCGGTGCGCAGAGATAACAGAATTGATTTGTCATTCCTATGGGTGGCATTATCTTGTATTGACAAATGTATCTGACATGTTCAGGTCTTTGGGTGTCATGGGGAGTGCTGACAAGCAAACGGCTTATGACGATTTTTTTAGGATGAAGGCATAAAAGGCATACCTTGGAACGAGAGCAGGACAGTGTGACTGATATTGTATAATATTTATCCACATATTAAGGGCGTATACTAGAAAAATATGCAGTGATATCAGCACATTTTGCAACTACGTACACAGTCCTATAGGCAGCTAGCTACAGTATGTTGAATCCATTTAGTAGGACTGCGTAAGACCGACATTGCCTCGTATGTTGTTGAACGACTCTGAGGTGATGATACTCTGGTATGTTGATGACACTAAGATCCTTCAACCCCATGGCCACATGTTGTATTGATGGCACCTAAAGCTGCAAACGGCAAGCTCTGACCTAGCGACGTCCATGTTATTGCGGATTAGCCGTACGCATACTTTATTCAAGTACCCTGTCTAACATGTTGATGACACTAAGATCCTTCAACTCTTTGGCCGCAGGTCGACAATCATGTTGTATTGAGGTCACCTAAGGCTCAAATGGCAAACTCTGTTCTAGCGAAATTCCGGTCCTTTCGGCTTAGCCGTACTCATACTTTGACGAAAGTACCCTTTCTATCAAGCTGATGATACTAAGATCCTTCAACCAACTTGGCCACAGTTCCACAACTATGTCGTATTGAGGTCATCTGAGGCTCCAAATGGTGAACTCTGTTCTAGCGACATTCATATCCTTGCGGCTTAGCCGTACCCATACTTTGACGAAAAGTACCCTGCGTATATCTAGGTACCATCAGGAGCTAGGCCTACTGGCCGGCTCTTGTTAAGCCTGTCTCAAAGTGATCTCAGACTGTCTGGGTTAATGGAGTTCTCCGTCATCGGACCGACGTTGACAAAAGATGGGGATATCAGGCTGTAAGAACATACATCCATCAACTTGAACGAAGGCGAATAAGGCCAACCAGTAAGAATGCGGAATCGTCTGAACCCGTGAGCACTTCAACCTCAATGTGAACTCTTTCCATAACCCTGCTTCTTAATGTGGCGCCGTAAACTAACGTAATGTATAAGATTGTTCCTGATGTTACTACTTAGAGGAACGGGCGCACTCCTTATCTTTTCAACTATCTTCGAGACTTAAGAATGATATCTTAATTCGGTCTGAGAGTTAAGTTCACCAAGTGGGTTTATCTTTTATGTCTTTCAATTCTGCCCCTAGCAGGAATGTGTGCTATCTTCCCAGCATAAATGCATCCGGTACTCTTCACTTTATTCAGACATGGAAGTTAGATAACGTTGTACAACAAACTTTACTATTCGTCGTCAAATGGGAAAGCGTACGGGAACATGGTCTTTCAACCAAAGCACCAGCTAACCATTAAGGGTAGGGTGGTAAAAAAAGATGCCCCATCATAGTGCTCCTACTGTAACTTCCTTTAGGTTCTCACACAACTTTCTTCGATCGCAAAAGAGCAACATATCTACAAAATATAACCCCCTCCCTTTGTCATATTTTGAATACATATTAATTTCTACCTCTCAGGCCTCTCGTGCGTTTGTGTATTAGAATACGGATTTATACGTCCACCATTACGATACAAAACGAAATCCGTAATCTCCAACACAGACATGTGGTCTGGCTAGATAAGCTTCATAATGCTCTTACCAAATCCCTGAAAGACACTTTACCTTGCACTCGGTTATTTCTTTAAGTATATCTCAGCTGCAGCGTTAGCTGTAGTGCTGCCATTAGTACGCTTACCTTAGATGGAGTGGAGCGATGGGTTTTGGCACAGGTAGAGCTCAAGAGCGGTTAAAGTCAGGACGCCTATACACACAAGGTGGTAGATTTGGAAGGGTGGCATCCGTCATAGGAAATAAGCTTTATAAAACAGGGTAACCACAGCGTGGCGCGGTAATGTATCTTACATCACGCTGAACATGAGATCATACATCTCTGCCTTTGCCGCTAACTGCCGCGGTGATCACAGCGATCACGGATCTTTAATCATCTCCCCGTGCGTGTGTTTAACGCAAGATGATTGGGATAATGCGGTTTTGTATCAAAAGGGTGCAAGTCATGACGGATAGCAGGCAAAAGAAATGCAAATGCAAATAGTTGTAGGTGGATTTTTTTATTCAGAAAAATTCTTAAAGTAAGTCTGGGTAATGCTGCTGGCATCGAATGGCCGTGGTGACGTCGAATAGCAAATCAGCTAGGCGAGCGGCCAAGATATCTAAAGGTCGCGTGCTCGACTCCGGCAATCCTTGGTAGACGTTGTGGCCTTTAGAAAGGCACTTGATACGAATTTCGTCACTCCACATAGCTGCAAGAAATGGGTACCTGACTTTGGTTGAGGAAGTAAAAGGCGGTGGATAGAGAGGGATGGGCTTCACCTTCCAATACCATGCAGTACTCACAGTAGATAACAACCCACTAGCACTGTCTCTACGGCCGCAAAGGCTATGGGACGACCATTTTCTACATCTTAAAGCTGGCTTTAGGGAACATGGTGTGTGGGCGTGTATAATGTTATCATCATCAATGTAATTCCAGGAAATGGAATGCACGAGAAACACGTGATTGCACGCAGGAGCAAAGTACCTCTTGCATTTCCAGACACCTAGATTTACAATAGAGTCAGTCTGAGTGGTGCCAATGGATCCTACTCTGGGGTTTCAACTCTGCATGACTGCACTCTGAGGAATCAGAAGATTACCTCACCAATGACAAGCTCGTGGATGATGCATTAGTACTATACGCTAGACAAAGGCGAGAAAAAATCGAAGTGGAACGCAGAAAGAGAGGATGACCACTTCCTCACCAAATCCACAAGCTTCTCTGATAGCTCCCCAATTCCTGTTAATCTCCTTTTGGGCCAAAGTAGGGAGAAAAGTCAATAAAACTGGTCGACTCTTCTCGTTCAAGTGCATTACTGGATTCTCAACCTGTCAACTTGTAAGATTGATGTTTTTGTACAAAAGTCGGCGAATTGATCAAGTGCTTCGACGCTTACCTCCGAAGTCTTGGACCGTTTCCCACTTTTTCCACAGAAGTTAGGCCGGGATTCTCTGCCTCACGTATAGTGCGTCAGCTTTGTCATCTGCCTGCCTCTCAAGGGCTTACGCAGCATCTGATGGAAAAAAACACCCAAAAAAACATTTGGACCGGGTCTAAAAGTACACGCAGCCCATTTTAGCTGCTTCGAAAATTAACTGGAAATCCATGGTTGCTCCCCTAGTGACTTGGAACAATCATAAAGACAGCTGTCTAAAAGTAAAATCTAACCAGTATTTGAACTCGATGCTTTTGAAAACGACCAGGTCTTAAAGTGGGCTGAGCCGTATAGCTTTAGCTGCTTCTTTAAAACTGTACATCCATGGATCCACTGGCCATTGGCCGAGTGACTCGGAATAATCATAAACTGCATGAACTGTCCAACATTCAAAACTAACTGGTATTTGAACGTTAGTATATCGTACCTGACCCAATCAGTATGGATCTGCATTCTGACTTGATATGACATGTCATTTCTTTTTAGATTTCTTTGCTGCTTTTCACAAATATAACACACAAAGAGAATAGACACAGTTAAAGGATTAGTTATTGTACTCTGATATGTCGATTCTAGCTTTTATCTGTCGTGCTATTCTAAATATCCACCTACATTTTTTGGTCCCTAAACCTCCTAGTCGTTGGGGGGACAAGGTAAACATGAAGCGAAAGTTTGGTAGGTAGCTGCAAATTGCAGGCTATAGCAGTTTCAGAATTGTGAGTCCATGAAATAAAATGTTAAGCCCCAGAGCGCTAAGTGTGTTGTAGATAAATTTGCCAACGCGCAAGGTTGGTGCTTCAGAGCGTGCTGTTAGGATTTGTATTTGTCATGTCACTGGACCATTGTTTACATGTAGTTTCAAATCAGTTCGTCAACAATTAGCAACCTCCCAACACATAACCTGGAGAGGATACAATAAAGAGCTTGATAATTAGAATTCGTGTGACTGGCAGTTTGTTTGTAGTCACGCAGCTAAAATTCATGTTAATAAAGATCAATGCAGTCTATAAATTATATACAGAAGCGTACTTCTTTAATGAAATTTCACTGGATCTACATTTGCATTGATTTGGCAGAGCAAACGAACTAAATGTACTTTCATGGCTTGGCTTCGCTTCGCTAACGCAGCTGAAATTCATGTTAATAAAGATCAATGCAGTCTATAAATTATATACAGATGCGTGCTTCTTTAATGAAATTTCACTGGATCTACATTTGCATTTGGCATAGCAAACGAACTAAATGCACCAGACGAAGAGGAATCCGCCATTTCGTCCATCTTCTAATTATGGGAGAAGATGGGAAGAAGCCATGATGAATCAGGACTGACTTTAAACCAATTACTGCACGTCTGCTGTGCGCAAGATTGTGGATATTGGGTGCCGTGGGCGTCAGTAACACTTGGAGGCCATGATAGGGGAGTGTTGAAGACTGAAAAATGATCATGAACTGCGGCCAATAGATACTACTTTAAATTTATATATATAGATAATAATTATGCATCTATATCTTAATGCTAGGTTGATACCTGCTTAAGTGTAACGTTTGAAACCAGACGAATTGATATGGGCGTACCTATATTTGGCTGACCAATGAGAAGCGGCGATACACCGGTAATAAGCAATAATAGAACCCAGTTAGCCAATCAAGGCTAAGAACACAGTGGTACAATGAGAGGGTATGTGGGACATAGACATCAGTAATATAGACTGTAGAGTTCATCTTTGATATGTGGAATAAGAATGATGATTTATTATATACTAAATAATCAAACCGGAAATTAACCGATCTAAGAATTGATCATCCGCCAATACTAAGTGCATACTACATTTTCAAACCGGAAATTAAGCAATCTAGTTATCGATTATCCACCAATACTAAGTAAATACTAAATCATCTAACCGGAAATCTACACACATATGTGCAATGACATGGCCCAAACACTTTACTACCATGGTGTGTGAAAAGCTTAATAAAACACTGTTTGAAATAAAACTGCAACTTAACATGTCAGAAACGGAACGGATGAAAAATCTTTGACACTTTAATCGCTCTACGGGGAAATCATAAACAAAATATATATAAATCATATGTTACCTGGTGAACCTATTTCTTCTCGGAGAAATCCCTTCTGTGAATCACTCAAAAGACATGTAGCGGCCTTTTTGTACCCAAGAACTATTAGTCAAATATGAAAATAACAAAAGTTACTAGTACGTACACCCAAGCTTCACTTATAACACTGTCAACGACAACCGTCCATACCCTGAACGTTCATAACATCTCTTATAAGTATTGAAATCTCGACGTTAATGAATTTGTCGTAACGTTTTGAGACGTACGAACAAACTTCACTTCTATCATTGACATCCGTTGGTACCCTGAACTTTCTTATTACATCTCTTAAAGGTATTAAAATTCCGCCTTTTATGGATTTGTCGTAAAGTTTCCAGACAAGACATACAGTACGTGCAGAGTTGAATCATTTGCTTCCAGGGCGCAGGGCTAATAAAGCGCCTATGAAGACTAATTGGTGTAAAAAGACTTGCAATTAATCAGGGGCCATCATAAAGGGCAACCTTAAATCTTTATGAATAATTCTATGAGAATGTGAAAGCCTGCTCTGAGTAAAATGGAAGGAGGATGTCTGGGTGAAAGAACTCTGTGGCTACCCAAAGCTACCCTTTTCCTCATGATTAGCATTGACGTCCAAATTTTAAAGGGTAACGAAAAGTGCCATTAGACAAGGACATATCTTGTAGGCAAGACATTTTTTCCAAGGATGTCATGTTCAGAATAGTTTCTCCAGTTCCATAGACGTTTTTAAGTACTGGTGTTCCCAAATATCTCAAATGGACCACAGATGTCTGGGCGTTGGAACTCTATGGCTACCCCAAAGCCATCCTTTTCTTATGATGCTCAGCTAACAAATAGTGTAATTAGACAGCAATACATCTTGTAGCCCACGCATTTCTTTTCAACGGGCATAAAGTTCATGGCATTGCCTTTCAAGATAGTTTATCATGTTGCATAAACATTCCAAAATGTTCCCAAATATCTCAAATGGACCACAGATGTCTGGGCGTAAGAACTCTATGGCTACCCAAAGCTATCGTCTAATATAAATGGCCGTGGCATTAGGCAACAAGACATCTTGAAGCCAACGTCTTTTCAAATGACATAAATTCAGGACACTGCGTTTCAAAATAGTTTCTCCTGTTGCATAAATATTCTAAAATGTCCCCAAATATCTATAATCAATCTATGTGTTTGCAGTAGACGCCTAATGACATTTGCCTTTCGTGGCATTGCCATAACTCTATGAGTGTGCGCAAGCCTTATCTGAGTAAAATGTGTGGATGCCTGGGCGGAAGAACTCTGTGGCTACGCTAAAGCCACCCTGTTTCTCATGATTAGCAGCGACGACTAGCTTTTGAAGGGTAACGAATAGTGGCATCTTAGTCAACAATTTTTCAAAAGGACACGATCTTCAGGGCATTGCCTTTCGAAAGAGTTTCTCCGGTTCCACATACATTCTAGAATGTTTTCAAATATAGATAATCCATGTGTCTGTAGTGCACGCCTAATGACAGTAACTAATAGTGGCGTTATATGTATTTGAGTACACACCGTGTAGCCAACAGTTTTGTTTGTTTTTGTATATACAAAGGACATCATATTTAGGGTATTGCCTGATCTGAGTAAAATTGAACGTGGATGTCTGGCCGAAAGGACCCAGTGGCTACCACAAAGCTACGCTGTTTCTCAAGATTACCCTTTTAAAGGTTACCGAATAAACATTCCAATATCAAAGAACACGTTTTGTAGCCAACATTTTTTTTAAGGGCCATCATCTTCAGCCTTTCAAAATAAATTCTCCATTTCTGAAAAGATGTTCCGAAAATATCTAAAATCAATCTACGTGTCAGTAGTACACGCCTAATGACATTTGCGTTTGGTGGCATTGCCTGCACGCGTGACTGCAAAGAACTCTAAGTGAAGGACTGCCTCTCCTTGTACATAACTAAAGTCAGCGCCCGGAGGAGAGACTCTGAGTAATGAATAAGATAACAGTACAGGAGAGGAACGACTTAATTACATCCAGGAAGTGGACCGAATGTAATATTGCGATTTAAGCCTTTATAGTGTTACATGTTTTATGAACAAATCCTTCGGGGGACACTTTATGGCGCATAAGCTTATACTGATTTACGGGCAACTCAGAAGGTGCCGTCTTCGGTTGATGAATCGAAAACAACGCATTTTTATACTCTACAGGACTACTCAATATTAAATCTAGAATGCTCTAGTCTATCTTGTATACATCAGAATCGTAATTGCATACATGAACATAAGCCATTTGTGTCTTTATAATGAAGAGGGCCAAGTGCGCCTTCTTTGGGAACCCTGATACAAGGCAATGCAAGAAGGAAGGCCAGGATTAAGGCTAGGCAACAAGATAACATACACAATATGTGTGTTCTACGTTCCCAATAAGCTACCCAAGAGCTTTACGAATAGTCACATTAAGATCTGAAAGCCTAAAGACTTTCTTTACATTCTTTATTAGACTTGATATATTGAGATGCTGTCATTCACCTTCATCCTCGGTACTACGGTCATAGATAGTAGAAATGCCACATACATTAATCTATGAAAGGACAGCTCAGACATATTTTAGTAGTCTTCACGACTCTTTGGTAAAGTATAGACGACCAGAACTTCAGAAGGCTGCATAATAGGAGCAACATTCATCAAAGCTTTACATTAAATCCTTAAAGGACACATGACATATGGTGGCACATTCGCATGGGGAAACGAGAATGGCCTATGAAGATTTTACGATTAAAGCTAAGTATTCTATTCGCTGTCTAGATTCCATCTGCAGATTAAGCATATGGTCAGAACGTTTGATAACACAGGATGCCGCACCCCTACAGAAATCAATACGAAGGACAGTATCTATTTGTTATCCTTGATATATAGGTCCGAACATGTATCCCTGGGGGACCCCAGTGGCGTAAACCCAAACGTACGCTCGATTCCGTCCTCGCATTTGCTTGATTTGGGGTAAAGTGCGTATGCAACGTGAGAGATAAGAATTGAAAAAGATTCATAGCGGGTTGCAAATTGTTGGGATGATTTTCATCTTCCTTCAAGCATTTCACATACACGCATATGTGTTTTAGCTTTCTGAAACAAACACCTCCAGACTTCAACAGACCTGTAACTAGTGCTGGTGTCCTATTGGTCCGTGCATGCATTCTAAGTCAAACGGATTACCTGACACGGCTGCTGCGAACAGATGACAGGTACAAGCATAAATTTCTACGAGCTGTGACTCTCTTATACCATCTGTATTTGTCACCACGACCATCCCAGCAGCTTACATATCAACACTGTCTGGCTTAGACACATTCCCATAAATCATTTAGATGAAAGGACGCCCAGACGTTTTGACGACCATAAATGATGGAAATGACATTTGCACCTAACAAGTTGAAGTACACCCTGTCTACCATGATGTATACGTTGCCCGGCGTCTACCATTGATGATCATCCCTTCCATTTCCATATAGATTACAAGTTCTGGTAAGTGTACTTTGTAAAGCTACCAAAATCTGCCCAGTGACAAAATCCGCTGGAGGGTGTAATTCTAAGCTCCCGCGCAATCAGAAAATGGAACCCGTAAGATGGGTAGTTCTGGCCGTAATGTACGTGTCGTGACAATCTCGACGAGTCACCTGGGGATGGGATCTCGTACCGCTGACCTTTGCAACTCATTCCAGGAACAAATTCCTGGAAACTGGAAAACCGTGCAGAAAAGTAGCCCTCTCCATGCCTCCAGAACAGGGCGTTGACAATCTCGACGAGTAACCTGGGGACCGAATCTTGTACGGCTGATCTTTTGAGGCACATTTCAAGAAACTACCTCCTGGTAACTGCAAGAACATACAGAAAAAGTAGCCCTCTCCATGCCTCTAGAACAGGGCGTTGTCGTGAGGTTGTATCTTCGGGGAAATTCAATTTTTGAGGGATCAACACTACCGGGCTCGGGAGAGCTGTAAAAGGCTATCATGACTAACAGTGGCCGCTGGGCTGCCGATGTCAGCTAATAACTTAAGTCCGTCAAAGTACACTTCTCTGGTCGCTGATGTGCTCTATACCTCTTCCAAACAGGGGGAATGGACCATGTTTATTGATTATGTTGCTTCTTCGCTTGTTCGTTTTTTGTGTGTGTTTTTTTTTGTTTGTTCGTTTGCTTGTTATTCACAATCATATATAGACTTTCCAGGGTTTCAGGCTCTGGGATTAGTTTTGGGCTTATATTTCTGTCACAAACAGAATATCCAAGGGTGTTACTATGCCATTGTTTTTGTTACACATCAACCATCTTCCAATTAACACATATAAATTCACCCAAAACGTCTCACATCTCACTAAGCGTTTAGTGAGAAAGTTTCTTGAAACAAAAATTATGTATATCTTGAAAAAATTCCCTCACAGCATGCGAGCAATTAAGCGTGTAAGAAACATTCATGCCGATTACGAGAACTTAGAACACACGAAAAGCAGTTCAAAAGGTCTAACCATGAATGCACAGCTTGATAGAGTGGGTTTAAATACTTTATCGTGACCTGATTGCTGTCTGCCATAGTCATTCCTCGACTCTAAGGACCACTTACCAAAAATCAGCCTCTTGGGGACTGACATCGAAGATCTGAGTAAAACTTTTCTTAAAGAGCCTATAAATGTACTTAATGCACTCTAAGAGTTGAAAGGTTTATGACTGCTACATATACAGTACGCCCTTGTAGTGCACACATTCAAGAAGAAGACACGATCTCCTGCCTCTTGAAATCCCAAGGTACATGCTTGTATCATCATTTATCCGGGAGAAATCCTTCTTGTTATACACAAGGTACCAGTTAAGCAACTGGATAGATTTTGGAAACGGTCAGACGTTTCAGACAGCTGAACAGATCAGTGTTTCGCCAGGTTTTAACAAAAAACTATGGATTTAAATGCACATGAAATGAAGATAAAGTGTCATAATGGAAACGAAACTAACACATGAAGTTATTTATTGACACAACAAAAGCACAGCGACTTTCGTAAGGTCTACTACATACATACATACAAACGAATAAGTGCATACACGAGGTCACAACAAGGATGGTGCTGAGTCAGCTACCTCCATGTTGTTTGAGTGCATGTGCAGCTAATGTTGTCTCACGGGGGTGGTAAGGTAGGCTTCACGCGCCGGAAAGTTTGACACGTAGGCCTCCTTTCCTGTTAAAAATCCTTCCTATTGCTTTTAGATGAGACGTGATGAAAGGTTACCAGTCGAGGTGTATGATCTCCCGTCGAGAAATAATTTACAACCCCCCTCCCCCCAAACGCCCATATAGAAAACCCTGTCAAGCAAACGATCGGGTCGTAAACGGATATAGGGTCAGAAATACCATTTACTTTGGGGTAATATCCTGAAAATGGTGGTCATCTACAACTATCTGTTTCACTGAGTAAGCTTTCTTTTCGACATCTTCGTGGGTCAATTTTTCATCATGACATTTTCTGAGTGTAATGCTAGGTGATGCAAAGAGGCATGTAGAAGGTACCCTAAATATCATGACAAGTCAGCCATGTTTTCGTTGACATTTTTCTCGACCAAACGCCCCTACTTTGACAGGTTGAACTTTTCCTTGTGATTCGTTGCAATATGCCCTGATTTTTGCCTCCAAAAAAATCAAGATGGTTCTTTGTTTTGTTTTGGACTTGTCCGGTATTCCTCATTGATTACCAGGTTAATATTGACAAAACTACTAGTGATAATGATTGAACTAAATTGGACAAAAATGATACATGCATACAAATAGCATACATACAGCGTATCGTTAGGATGCATGATGGTTGCAATTGCAGCACACGCGTTGTTGCTTTTTTTGCCACAGAATATGAATCTTTCTCGTATGAATGTTCATAACACTGGAATATGCACTGGAATAAAATCTATTCATAATGTAAGTTGGGTTCCCAACCATCTGTTCATCTTTTCAAAAAGTTATTAATAGTACTTGGACATTTCTTCGGGTGGTTCAGTAACGACACGATATCTTCAGACGGGAGGTGTTGACTTTTGAAACGTTTCCTTATCGAAGTGGGTCGGCAATAGCTGCAGGTATGAATACGATTTGATTTACAATCTGGGATCATCATAGCAATCGTAATTACATCAAATTTGGGGCAGAGGCCCCTGTCATCTTTATGCAGTATATTTCATCTTACTGTGAGAAATGTAGGTAGATTTGAAGCCGATGATCAGTTTATCCAATATTTTAATTGAATTGCAAGTGGAACACGGTAAAGCCATAACTCTTCGAGCGCCATACGGTGACCTAAGACCATTAATACCTCGAGAACAAGATTCATTGAATACAAACTATGACAGGTAGATTTCAAACCGATAATCAGTTAAGATTTGTACTATTTTTTTTGAATTGCAAGTCGGACATGGTAAAGACATAACTCTTTGAACATCATAAGACCTCAGTCAACGAATACTTTTCTTAACATTTAGAATAACCTGTGGAACTCGTAAGCCATGTACATAGTAGTCCCTCCGCTTCATATTAGGCATGAGAAACAACTTTGTGTTTAACTTCTTTAAGGCTTCCACGAGAAATGAAACATAATGGCATGTTATCTAAGGCTAAGGGCTATCGTGGGGACTACTGCTATCGCATGCACGACGCACTTAAGGACAGGAAGCCATTTCTGTTGTGTTCACATGCATTTCTTTAAGTTTCCACATTTGCTATTTCATCTTACCGTGCCTGTTAGTGTAATAGCCTTCAATGACAGCAGGGAGCTTCTTTGAAACCATGTGCCCCACGAAAGCCAAGACCTTATCAGATTCTGACTTTGGCAACTTCAATTACTCATCTTCAACAGTAAGATACTATAGCTTGATCAGTATCTGGTATAAGGTATGGTGGGTGAAGCACGAAGTAGTTCTTCACACTGAAACTACTTTCATCTGCGAGTTACACAGATGAATGGCCTCCAGACAAGAGAAGATCTTGACATATGACCTGTCACATGGGCTGCTGATGGAGCCAGATGCCATCAGGTAACTGATTCAAACGGTCGCAACCATCCCATCTGCAAGTGCTGATATACAGCTGTGAAAAAGATATAATCTGCTGAATAGGTAGGGTAGCCACTTCATCAGGCGTTGCTGTAGTTAGTTAAAGGTGTGCATTTTGGACCTCTTTGTGGCAGGCGTTAATATGTCAAATTACGTTGAAGAAAAAGGTTTTGGCACCATTGCACCTGTAACTTGATAATATGAAAGAAATGTACTACCATCAATTTACCCGGCGCCAAGCACGAATATTGTTAAGGATAGATATATTTGATACAGGTAGTTGGTAGATACCAACGAAATGTGATGTTGATAAATCGGCTATAAGCAAACAGGCTTCTTCAGGTTGTTCGTAATAAAGTTAGATAGACTTTTGAAACAACACAAAAAGCAAACACTATTTTGACGCAAAATGAAGACATTCACACTTGCGACCAATTTAGCAACATTGAGGTCGCCCCTTGTCCTTCTACTGCACAACAACAGTCGTTCTGTTACACCTCCATTCCACTTGGTTGGAGACCTCCCTACGACCGAGCGATTTGACAGAGCGCTCAAGGAATTTCATAGATACAAAATAATCTTTTTACGCTTTGCGTGTTTTGTTGTTTGTTATGTCATATGTACATTAACATTTTGCATGGTATTCAAAATATGAAGTCACGGGTCACACAAATCCAATTTAGGTCGCAGCGCGATCGCCGTCTTGTAGAATAGGGGTCTTAATGGTGTACTTTGCGTCAAGGCCATTTTCTAATGGCAGGTAAAAAACGATAGGGGAAGGCCAATTCCCTTTTCTTACATGACCTTCCCATTTCGTGACAGGCCAAATGGATGGGCCAATTATGTGCGTTATCTCCTCATGCCAAGAGTGCTTAAGACCCAGGCCAAGAGTAAGTAACCATCTAACAAAACTTATAAAATACCTTTTACTTAGTTGCTATTTTGGTGGTCTCATTTGTGAGATGGTCTCTGGTTTATACAACCTATAACCATAATTTAAAATCCCAAACGCTAAACCATCCAAGAAAACTAATAAGAATACCTTTTACTTAGACGCTATTTTAGTCTCATTTGTGAGATGGTGTCTGGTCTACACAACTTATAACCATAATTTCAAATCGCAAACGCTAGCTTGTTAGACATTACCTTTGAATTGACAATTGACATTTACCATCAATGAAAACTCATTTTCATTAATTAAGATATAAAGTAGCAAAGGATAGTAAGAGAACACATTTCAGAACGGTAGTAGGTGTTCTGCAGTATAGATGTACTTATATGTCTAAGTACGTATGTATAGTATAGATATGTCATATGCAGCGACATACAATCAACGACACTCTTGTAAATTGCACTAAACATACACTGTAATAATATACTCAAAGACCTCGCCCTATAAAACGCGTGGCAAGAGTGCTTTCAGGGGGTAATGTGAAATTGATGACTTACTTAAGGGACGCTATTTTCTCCACATGCGCTGCCAATTAGACTTGTAAAGAGGGTGGCATCTTTTGAGGAGATACATCACCAGGCACAATAAAGCTGATGCAAGGTTGAGATGAAAGGATGAACCGCTTTTATTACATACAATCTAGTCGCTCAATTCCTTGAAGCTTTACAGAGATAATTGATTGAACGAAGGTTCAAGTTAGGGCTGTTCAATCTTAAAAGCTTTAAGATGAAATATTGGGATAACCTCATTGTTGGATTCTTTGTAGGATGCTCGCAGTCAGCTATATTTCAAGAGTTCTCGTCGTTTCTTCCATCTATATCATATACGAGAAAGGAATGAATAATGGCAAAGCACGAGGTTAGCTAACAGTATTCTGTTCGTAGTCTGTGTAAAACTTGCCGTGGTTGATATATGAAAAGTGTGTCTATTATTACCACCACGTACCGAAGATGTTTTTTTTCTGAGAATTTTGTTTCCCTTCTGCCAATATTACGGGCCGGGAGCGACAAAGCTAGTCGACGTTGCAACCCCATTTGTATTATGATAATGATGATGATGATTACCAAATGTCAAAGGGAGTTTGTAGCGTACAATTTCCAGCAAGCAGTATAGACCTAACAGTGGGAGACCAATAAATTCAAGCCAATTGTAATTATTTCACACTGATGAAAGTACTTTGAAAACGATAGCAATAATGAACATTGATCGAACAGGGTCACGATAAATGCACATGTTGTAAATTGACTTATTTGACTTGTCAAAGTTTGTTCATCTGAACGGTCCAAACAAAACATTTATATGTGTTCTCGGCTGTTCTTGTAGTCTTAAAATCAATGAGACTGGCGACAATAGAGATATCACCAATATCAAATAAAAAATGTTTAACGCACTTCATATAACATCCCGGAAGTTACGTTTGCTATTGACTTAGTTGTCTTATCAAAGTACATTCTTACTAGTATATGTTACGGTCCAAACGACACATTTATGTGTTCTCGACTGTTCCTGTAGTTTAAAAATCAATGAGACTGGCGACAATAGAGATGTCACCAATATCAGATAAGACAATGCTTAACGCACTTCAGTTAACATCTCGAAAGTTACGTTTGCTATTGACTTAGTTGTCTTATCAAAGTGCATTCTTACTAGTATATGTAACGGTCCAAACGACACATTTATGTGTTCTCGACTGTTCCTGTAGTTTAAAAATCAATGCGACTGGCGACAATAGAGACATCACCAATATCAGATATGACAATGCTTAACGCACTTCAGTTAACATCTCGAAAGTTACGTTTGCTATTGACTTAGTTGTCTTATCAAATTAAAGTAGGTTCTTCTTAACGGGCCAAAAAAATTCTGTGCTCGCGACTGTTCTTGTAGATAGGCTTAAAAATCAATGAGACTGGCGACTATGAAGATACCGCCAGTATCTATTGTCAAGTAAGACATGATTCACTTCAGTTGATATATAAAAAAAACCTGCAGTCGAAGATTCCTTATCATAGATACGCACGGCCTGAATAAACAATATATCTGCGTCTGTATTAAGGAAAATGATAAAGTGGTATTGATCATACAGAGGCTGCTATAAATATGATATCTCGGTTTTACTGGCAGCTAATAACTGCCCATAATCCCCGCACCATCAAAATTCTTTATCATGTGTGCTTTACTGGGCAATAAAAGAAATAGTTAAATCGATATCTAATAGTTGGACAAAGTGCGTAAAGTAAAGTTGTCGACGACATATATGTATATATATATTTAGAGATAGAAAGATGTACAACAAGAGATATCTATCAAGCAAACATTGTGCAAAAATAGCTTGTACAGTAGACGAGATACCAAAACCGGAAGATCCACAGCAGTGCTATAAAAAGCCGCTTGGGGAGTCAAATCTAATTATTTCGAGCTTTTATCAAGAACTACTCACAAACCAAATATCAACACAATCCATCCAGGCATTCTCGAGTTATCGTGTTGACAGTCAGACAGACACAAAAACGCTAACGAAAACATAACCTTCTAGCTTGGCGAATGTAAAAAAAACTGCACTCTTACCTTTATCAATATATCACAATGTTCATCAAACATAGAATATTGCGAACATTGACCAAAACGTACGTCTTTTGAAAAATGGCTTGAAACAGCCCTGTACATTTATTTATTAATGCATTCCATTTTCATAACTGCTGGGTTGACATAACTTCAACATTGTCTTGTTGATTTCCAAGGCGACCTAAAAATGGGCTCTAATAATAGTCTTTCAATATTTAACTATAGTTGTATAGAAAACACTTTATACATATACTCCATTCAAATGCGACAAAAAATATAAACTTCAAAACTCAAAAATCGATAACAGTGAAACTTTCCCAGACCTGCCAGACTGGAACAAATTACTTCAGTGTTGCACAAGGCCAAAACAGACTCCATTATATGGATGACATCCGCGCGTGCATCAATTTTCGTCTGTTTCCAAACAAAACAAATGCGACCATACTGTACATCGTACAGAGCAGCTGCAAAATGAGCGAATCTATGGCGTAAAGTGTACGGAAATACCGCAAAACGGGTACTAATGTCGTAGAATGCCAAAGCCAATGCCAAAGTCAAATAAGATAAGAAAACGACAAAAATCTATTGTTTGATATACCATATTCCTGGAGTTCCGGAATTCCTTCAACTTTTCTGACCATTTAGATTTCATAATGAACTAAATTAAGTTACCTTTTTTTCGCAAGCTCGCATCAGTTTTAAGGTGCCCATAGGATCTCATCCATATAACCAAATCAGTACGGCCTATTCAGAGTGAAGTTGAGCCTGATGCAATGTATACGTACTTCTGCTGCACAGAGAGCATTCCAGGCCATACCATTCACATGGAGTACATATTGCTGGCACTGACATATACAAGATGTTGGTAACGCAAATCAAAGGCGGCATTGTAATCATAGGAGACCTGTTTGGAAGTTGGGCTCTCCAGCGAATATCATGAATATCATTCAGAAGACAATTTCAAACTGCCATTTACTATTGTTCTCCTCTTTCATTGTTAGGAAACCTGACTTGATTACTGGGAAAAATACGTCGTTCAAAAAGATGTTGTAATACAATGTTGAACAAAATTACCAACTTACGTAGCCCATGACGACTGCTAAACGTGTATAGTCCCGATGCAGTATGTAACAGTCTTGTGTCAAAACGCTGGAATGAACTTTGTTGAAAACGTTTTTGACACATCAAAAATTTTACAGCGTATCATGCTATACCACGCCCAAATGAAGCTTACTGACCACACCGTGCAAGCCTTTGAAATTATAAACTAAAAACTTATCTACATTAGACCACTATCGACATCTTTCACCATGTACATTCACACCGGATGTCCCTATGGTGACCTGTGGAATAATATAAAATATTCCATTAATATGGGCAATTTGCGATGCACAAGACGCTTTTGGTCCTGACGTTGACTTTGATTACTTCTATAACCCTGCTAACCCCCACTGTACCAATTACATCAGATTGCATAGGTAATCCTGGGGTTTGGGAGAAGGGGAGGAATTATATCGGTCATTTGAGTCTCTCTTTCTTTCTCTCTCTCTCTCTCTCTCTCTCTCTCTCTCTCTCTCTCTCTCTCTCTCTCTCTCTCTCTCTCTCTCAGTTTTCCACAGAATAATTTGAATCTACACTGCACAGCGATTTTCACAGCATATGAATACGACTTTGGTGTGTCGTGGGAACGTTCGAGGCTGGGAGGTTTCCGTAGACTACAAAACAAATTGGGGGAATTCACGCGAATTGCTTTCGCTTCGTTTCCCAACGCTGAAAATGTGGAAGAAATGACACGAATGTTGAAAATACGTTTCAAATAATGGCAATCTAAATAAAAAAATTGAAATTAAGAATGATTGAAGTTTTGGCGCTGATATTCTACAATACGTCTCTTCAAATGTATAGAAAACACTAGACTTACCTGGTCGTCAATACTTCCCTTCTTCAGCGCCAGATGCCCAGATTATTTTCGTTCCGTCCAGAGGCCACGGATTCCTCTGAGAGACACGCCCACCTCTTTCAACATCCAGTCATCTTGAGGGGTGAAAGATGAGTCTCCAGAATTCAAGCCTGGCGTGCGTAGTCCAGTGGTTCCCGACCCTACATCTGGACCAAGGGGTCAGGAGTTCCAATCCCGGCTGTGGTCGCTAACCCGACATGCACGCTATTGAAAATGGTTTCAGTCCTTAGGCCATAGTCCACCATTTATTGTAAAACAAACAACAAACAAACAATTGTATTTGTCGAAAAGAGCTAGAGGAATTTACCTAAATATACTATATTGCACATCAAAGCGTTTGTCTTCTCTGTCACTACCAATGGAAGATTAGCTCTTCGTTGAACTAAACTGTATCGACATTTTCACTTTCCAGAATCCAAAACCATACTGACGGAACCATCGCATCAAAGACATCTATATGGCTCGTGCATCCGACAAGCATCTCTCGAGCATCCTAACATCTTTGTGGCCTCCAAGGTCACGCCCTTTTGATTTGAAGGATTTGCTCAACACCATCCATAAGATAACCCATCTGACACAAAGAACCGCGCTGCATGAAATTACCGAGCAATGCGAACGTTTTTTGAAAGGGCCGCGACTGAACAAGTCATATACTCTTTTATCTTCAAAATGATAAACGCTATTGGGTCCCATTATCGTAAATAGGTTCTCTATACTTATCTTATCATGTTGGAGCAGGTGCGAAACTTCGTGTATTCATTACGTAGAAATCTCAATTTAATTCACAAACCGTAACCCGAGGTTATGACCTCTCACGGGTGTGGAGCACCCCTAAATTTGTCATTAGGAAGGTTGTTTATTCGTCTATAATGAAAGATATTTGGATAAATGAGCATTTGATCGTTTGTTGCTGAATGAAACATTTTTCTGCTTATCATTCTGAAAATCCCAATACAGGTAAAGGTGTAAAATGAATTTTTCTTAGGGATCTGTATTTGTATGCAGAGGTATAATCTGCTCCTAGCTGAAACAAGAAATTGAAAATCTCATACCTCCGAAATATTCAGAGCGTTTCTCGTGATTTTCTTGTTTTATTCATTATTGTGAATTTCTCGCTGATTTTGTCTATGCGTTGCCGTACTCTCCCAAATGGGGACGGACATGTACATAGGAGGAAATTAGACAGGAAACGAGATAACCCTTTGTAACCTATTCATGTGTCCATTTTATGACCTTTGACCTAACTTCCTGTCAGTGTCCCCAACGTGCCTAGCAACCCTAAACCCGGGCAAAGTTAACCTTTGTCTAACATGTTAATTACTATTTTGTTTCTACACTTTAATTCATTATTGTAAATCATCTTGTTTAAGAAAAATCGGGAAGGAATGTTATAGATCAGATTGATCTCTACTTTCCCCAGCACCATGCATTCTTTTATGTTATATGTATGTATCATTTTCTTTTTATCTCTGCGAAAAAAATAAAAAATAAAAAAATAACCTTCCAATCCTTCCAGTCTCCACTTCACCATTTCCTGCTTCACATCCTGCCACTCTGCAACATTCAAATAGTAATCGGGCAGACACCAACACAAACAAATACTGTAATTCTTAACTTGTTAACTGTAACTTAATTCTAGCTGATTTAACGGTCACTAGTCAACAGCTAAAATTTCATCATCGCTAATATTTGATCACTAATATTTGAGACAGTAATGTTTGTTCCCACCGTTAGAATTAAGTGCCGTGACCTACTCCATTTCCCCCAACCGCTATATTTTCCTACCGCTATAGTAAAGTGTTTAACCACACCGAAAACAATACCTCCGTGAAGACGGGGGTAACAAAGGGACAACAGCACAGCCTTAATGCCTTATATCGCAAAAAAATATGAAATCAATCTTAGCATTAACTCCAAACCACATCTTTTACCCGATCAGAAAAACAATCTTTAACCCTTGACCTTTGATGTCAATCGGACGCACGCAGGGTCAGACACGTGCCCATATGATGCCACTCTTGATCAAAATCCACATCATTTAAATAGACCACTACAGTGTACGTGTGTGTAGGGCTCGAAGTTCTGAGTGCATGTACACTTTTGTGCACCATAGATTGGAGACGTGGACCTTATTCATTTGACAGTGGGTGCACAGGTGCACTTTGCAGTGTTCGAAATACCCACCAATTGCAGAAAGATTTTCAAGATTGCAGAAGAAAAATGAAACAATCTGCAATTGTGCAGAATGAAAAAATCAGGATCGGGCTTCAATGGTTCTCAATTTTTTACACACGTATTTTTTTCCTGTATCAAACTTTGATTGTAAAAATCAAAGATAGAGTGAGAGGACAAAAAATTACAGCAATGCTGCAAAGCTAGATATAATATAAATTGGCATTATGAGGTTGAGAAGGTTGTAGTATGGATGCTTGTATCCATGTATTTGCAGAAAATAGTTTGAAATTGAAGAACATAATTTTGACATTCTGCAATATTGCAGAGCACTGGAAAAAGTATTTCTACTACTGCCTGGCTATGTGCACGAGGTAATACGGTTTACGTGAAGGTATGACATCTTAGATACAGCATATTCTTGACGATGAAATTGTCATACAAATTATAAGACCTTCGTTCTATTACTTGTTTAGAATTTTGAAGTTAGCCATATTTCAGATTCAGGTTCTGAAGAAAGGCAGTAAGGTTTGTAATTAGGTTTTTTTTGACATTCTTGTGTTGTGCTATCTTCAGTTGTGTTTTGTTGTACTTTGCTGTATACCTGTATAAGAAAAAGGAAGGATTTCAAGCCCCTTTACAATGAGACTTATTAAAAGAGGGCCTTAGCATAGCCCTTTTGGCCAAGTATATACAGCTAACTGTTTACATCGTTGTACCGCTGAGGCTATGAACATACAGGCCATAAACTTGAGTGTTGAATGTCTATCCTATATATGCAAAATCGTTCATCATTGACGATATTCTGACATTGATTAGAGAACAATTCAAAGATTTAAAAACTAGTATATATAAAACCCTGGAAGGGATACTTTTGCCGAAATCAACAACGTTTCGTGCGTAATTCTCTGATAACTTTAAACATGTTTCCATGTACATGATTGTGTCTTCGAGTTCAAACAAGAACGATAACATCAAACAAATTCATCGATCTAGACGGTTACCCATAATTCCTGTGACATTCAAACTTTACTGGTTCGATGCCAATTTGAAAACAGGTTAACGGACTTCCGATAACGGAATAGACCTTGACTTTGAGTCAGATTCAACCGGTTGTCAATCCTACGGCCATTGACTGGCCAGAGATTTGTGGATCATGACTGAGAAGCCCTCAGATAAACGTAGATAAGAAAGAGCACAAACCTCGCTAAGGTCGTATTTCAAGTCGGCCGCTCATAACTCATAGTTGTCACCTTTGACCCCTAATGGCAACCTGCGCATGCGAGGTCAAGCGAGGGGTCAAAGGCCTGATGGTTCGGATAATGAAGAGTTACGCACGACAGAACGCTGTGAAACGACTGGGACGTGGTTGGGAGAACACGGGAAGTAAAACTGTCCAAACTCGTTGATTTATCTAAACTGTCGATTTTATCGATTTCTTAAAATTTTGCCAAATCAATGTGCCCAATATTTTGGAAGTTACGTTGCAACCTTTTAATCTAATTTTAACCTGTTTGTTTGTTTGTTTGCTTGTTTGTTTTATTCAAAAATAGAAGATTCTTTTTTAAATTTTCAACAGAATGTTCGACTAATAAGAATACATTTGAAGTCACTGGAAAGACCTTTCCATTCTACTCTCGTGTCTCTTCAGGCAAAACGAAGCCCTGAAAATCACCCTTTAGAAAGTTCGATAGCAGCAACTAGAGACTTTTCTCCAGGTCCAAAAGGAGCCGCCCCGGTGTCAAGCCAAATTTCTGAGCTTGCCACATACGTGAGAGATTAGCTACTGCACCTGAGCTTTTGGGGGGATTCCTGTACACGTGAGAGGAGTGCTCTAAATGCAAAATATTCGTGGGCGTGGTAATTCTTAAGCATAAGTCTAACCATAACTCTAACTCTATCCCAAAACCCTTCCCTAATCCTACTCCTAACCCCAGCCCTAATATTAACCCTAATCCTACCTGTAAATCTTGCCCTGCCCCCATCGACCCCAGCCATACCTCCACACAGGTGCTCCTCTCACGTATACTGGAATCCACCCAAAAGTGTCGTGCTCATGTGCAGTAGCTGACCTCTCATGTATTTGGCAGCTCAAGGATTTGGCTCTACACCGGAATACAGGTTAAATGGTCAGACAATTTGGACTTGGTCCAAATCGTTACGTCTGTCAATGGTAGGGTGTGGGTCTCCTGGGGGTCGACAGTGTAGCGGTAGCACAGTAATTGCTAGTAGATCGATCGTCCCCAGACAGGGCAGACACTGGGTTATTTCTGGGTGAGATATGTTCAGAACGCTGGCTGTGTATGAATGTGTTGGTTTGACCTGCTAAATACAACAGTAGTCTGACTGTCAGTGATGCTGGGGTATAGTAAGATAAGAAAAATACAAGAGGCGCCGCAGAATCTATATATGGTGTGACATTTTGCATAGCCTTGGGTATTACTGCTATATATGGTCTCGACTCTACAATCATGTGGAAGTGCCAAAATCCCTTATTGGTAAATGATAGGAATTTCATACTTGTGATATATGTAATTTAGTTAAAGGTGTAATCACCATGTTGAAATTATGTAGAATTCATTTGCATAATCTGTGATGAATAAAGGTTGAAACAACCAAAGATACAAATGTAAACATGGAATTTTGCCCATGAAAAGAACTATCATACATGCGATACAGATAATTTTGGTAGAGAAGGCCATCGATTGAACTAAATCACGCTAGTTGAGTTACGACCTTATTTACATAATCAATGAGACAAGAGAAAACAAACAAAAATCGTAAAAGCTCTAGATCTTCAATGGAGCTATGAGGTTTCTGAACTCTAGTTTGTATTACTATACAAGAGAAGAAACGTGGTTAACATTGGTAGGATGTCTCAAAATTGTACAATGTATTTTCGTCTGTACAGCTGAACGGAAAATATGGCTTTTGTTTTATTTAGTTTTACGACGCTTTCGATAGTACATTTATGTGTCCCAAGGCCCATATAGAAAAGATTGACAACATTCAAGAACATCTGTAACAAGATGGGGTGCGACAATAGTGCCCTAAACCTTTCAATAACAATTAAGGAAGATGACTTTATAACATAGACGCCAGTTTTTATACATTTATTGGCAATTTTTTCATCTTTGCTGGTCCCTTACAATAAGACACATGAGTTTTCTCAGTAAAACAATTATTTTGCCGCCCTCGGTATTAAGTCTGATTTTGTTTAGTGGATAACCGAAAACGATTTTCATTACCTTCTAGACACATTAATTTTTTTCTGTGGACAAGAAATTTTAAGACCTTAAGATTTTTAAGACGTTGCCGAGACAGACTTAATAGAAATAGTCTGGTGTTTGCAAGCAAAACTGTTCTTGGTGCTGTATCAACTTTCCCAATTGCCTTGAACCTTGGAATATCAAACCTTGCCAACAGTCCAATATATATCACTGCACGAAATGGCCTCGGATCCTGACGTATCCGGACAGGAGAACTCGGAGATCCGGAACCTCAGATCCGTAAGAATCCAGACGGATACGGGGACCGTATTGGACTAAAACAACTCAAATGTACCTGAATTAACTTGCATGTGCAAGTGGTATACCACATCAGTGTACCACTTGCATCTGTAGTTTAATGTAGGTAAATTTGAGTTGTTTTAGTACAATACGGCCCCCGTAGCCGTCTGGATTCTTACGGATCTGACGTTCCGGATCTCCGGGTTCTCCTGTCCGGATACGTCAGAATCCGAGGCCATTTCGTGCAGTCCAACTTTGGGAATAACAATCACGATGTGGTCGTTAACCCAGGGAAATGGAAAGCACATTTAAAGGACCCAAGAGACACAATCAACTCAAAATTGTCGTGCCTGATCAATAGCTTATCATTAAAAGAATCGATGAACAATATCATCGGGAGACGTACTTGGACATAAAATCGATAGAAATAGAATGATGACTCTCTTAGACAGCATCAAAACTTCATATTAAATGACCTAGGCCCGTCGCCCCTAAACTAACCATATCTAGCTCTGACTGCTATATAAAGCTATATATGGTTTCTTCGCAAATACATGCCCGAAGGATAATCTCAGGTTCATAGACTAATGATAATAAGTGCAGTGGTATTAAAAGAAGATTTCTATACTAAAACATTAATAAAGTAAAATACCGAGATCCAAAACTACTTCTGGGGTTGGCCTCATCGTTGAAGGCAATGGAGGACGAAATTACCCACTTTTTCAATAATGCTAGTATGTGGGTTCTTTGATTTTGACTGTAGAATGTTTTTTTCTTCGTCGTCTAATATACAAAATGCGTCTGATTTAATGACAACAGGTTCTAATCAACAATAGTTGGCACACAAAAAATATCTTCATTTTTGCATGTAGTTTCCTGTAGAACTTTATTATATTCTTTCCCAGTACTCTCCAAAAACAAACAATCCAAGTTACTCATTTGTCAGCGTATGTACAACTGTATTCTTTTGTTTCATGTTTCTGTATTGTATCTTTTGTTTATCTTAATAAAGTTGAAACAATTTTTTTTTCAAATCCAAGTTTTAGACTATAAACCAATGTATAAAATTTATGCTCTGGCTTCATGTTTACACCTAGGGCACCGTTAACAGTAATCCTACCCGCACCCCTGGTGACGTATTTCACCATTGTCGGGAGGAACCCACGGCAACAATCGAAATAAGATTGTAAATCTATATATATATATTTTATGTACTCTGAGGGTGGATGTATAACAACTGTAACGCAGGTCTTCTTGTATTCACACTATAACAACCAATTTCATAATGAGGTGTCATATTTATGAATATACATACAAACGTGCGATGTGTTTATGAGTTGTCTACAGTATGGGACGAAGTAGCCTGTCTCTTTGCGTTTTTCCCATTTCTTCTTTTCTTTTAATTCTTGCTCCATTCTCAAGTTCCAGGAACACCATTCATTCAAACTTAACTTAGTAATTATTACATCCATCGTATACTTTCCGCCCTATCGCCTTGATTTGATATACTATACTGGCATTTTTTACAGCATTCCTTTAACAATACCTCGGTACACCTTCAATGACGTAATCCGTGTAATGAAAAACAACACTGGAATCCAAAAATACGCACGAGAGAAATGGGGTCCAGACGGCTTCGCTGTAATGGAATATACAGTGAGCGTCTTCAATTTCTGGCTTGACTGAGTCGTCCCCTTTATATGATATTCTGTACTGTCATCTTTTTTACAGCATTCCTTTAACTATACCTTGGTCTTCCTTCATTGACGTAATCCTTGCAATGAAAAACAACACTGGAATCCAAAAATATACACGAGAGAAATGGGGTCCAGACGACTGCGCTGTAATGGAATATACAGTGAGCGTCTTCAAATTTCTGGCTTGACTGAGTCGTCCCCTTTATATGATATTCTGTACCGTCATCTTTTTTACAGCATTCCTTTATCGATACTTCGGTCTTCCTTCATTGACGTAATCCTTTAATGAAAAACAACACTGGAATCCGAAAATACGCACTAGAGAAATGGGGTCCAGACGACTGTGCTGTAATCGAATATGCAGTGAGCGTCTTCAATTTCTGGCTTGACTGAATCGTCCCATAGCTTATCGCTGTGAGCAAAGCGCTCGGGAAGGTCAGGTTTACAGATAACTTCGCGGAAAATTTCTTCCGCGCGTGGATGATAGGAAATAATGGGCGCCATCTGGACTGGACTGGCGCCCGGGGTAAATTAGCACCAGACGGATGGAGAGAAATGTAAATTCAAAATCTGGAAAGTGAAGTTCTGAGTCAATAAGATGGAAAAGTTGGAGACTAAAGGGAGCACCAAAAGAGTAAACTGGAAACTGTGAAAAATAAAGCAGAAGTTTTCGCTTTGTAAAAAGATATTTAAGTCATGAATAAAACGGCGAACAAACTACAAGAGGAAAACAAGTAAAGTCTTAAAGTCGGAATGTCACTCGACTGCGCCAAATTGCGCTAGGATATTACGCCAACCATGCAAATTTTCCCTTGCGGCCACACCAGGGTAAACGACGTGACTTCCACAAATACAATTTGTCAAATTCTCAGTTTCGGCTCCAAATCCGATAAAGATATAAATCGATTGGAAATCGCAGTGTCACCACTGAATTAGAAACCAAATGTACAATGATTAAGATTCATCAAATTTTAAAGGGAATCTTCAGTGATTGCACCTTTTTACGACATTTTTCCACTTGCAAATCGCAATTTAAGGCGACAAATGGGCACCATTAGGCACAGACGTCCAGTAAGATACCCTCTTAAGAAACGAAACAGGATTAAGACACTTTACAAAGTCATTGTTTTACGGCCACCTTCCGAGTTACAGATGCATTCGTCTGGGGAACATCCCTACTCACCTTCTCACCTTAAGGAGTCTTTCATCATCTAGGCTAACTGAAAGATAATTCCTATGAGATACAACTAGTCTACTACAGTTCAAAAGGTTGTCATCTAACTGGCTTCCTAACGTATCTAGGGAAAACAACCTGGTGCCATCCTTTTCCTTCAGGGGTTGTCGTCCGCTTACAACTCACTGAATGCACCTCCTAGGGGATACAACACAGATGATTACTTATGTGTAAGTTTTGTACAATGAACGCAGTGGAAAATGAAATACATTTTATTTGCCAATGTCCTCTATATGACGCCGAAAGAAACGAATTATATAAAACAGCTTCTGTTAATTCCCCTAGCTTTCACCATTTGGCTAACTTACAAAAATCAATCTTACTACTAAAAGCAACCAACCCACTTACGATACAAAACATTGGTCTCTTCATTTTCCACTGCCTTCAAAAAAGTCAAACCCAACCATAGTCAACCTTAGTTAACATAGAACTTTCATTGTAGACTAGATAACTATATCGATTCCCATGTATTTCCATGTACTTGTTTGTCTGCAATTAGCCTTCGGGCATGAACTTGAAATAAAGTTATTATATATCGTTCGTGTGACTCCACTACACTCATGATGCACAACATTAGTCCCGTGTATGGGGAAAACAATTCCAAGAAAGTAATTAACCTTCTCTATACGCTTGAAGATAGCACAGAAAAGACGACAAGGTGGCCGAGCCGTTTCATAAAGCCTATCATATAACCACATGATGGATTGGTCGGTCACAGGTTCGAGTCCCAAAAGAGGGATTGGAACATTGCCATCGTTACATGCCTAGTTACCGTCAGAAAAGGCATTTCATGTATCTGAAATTTTCTAAGTTCTCTAATTGAACGTTATGTAATCTAAGGTAACTCAGGGTGCAGTTACCTTGACTTATGATTTAGTTGTGACTAGACATACAAAAAAACCTTTTAGACCATACTGGGAATACCCTGGTTAAGGTTCACTGAACACTCGATCGAATTCAACTACCGTTTAGCTGAATTTGTTACGTTTTTATACTGGGTGTTGTGTTAAAGAAGAGAGGAAGCATAACAGTTTGAACATACGACTTTGAAACAATTTATTTCATCCGTGAATCCTAGGTATTTTCACCGGGTTTGGTACGCGAATGAATCTTTATATCAAAATACATGTACAGTTATTTACTGCACAACCAAAATACATTTACGTGCCAAAGTTTCGGTAACCCTTCTTTAAACTTCTACATGGCAATCGTGACTGGTTCTATTATCCCTATTGCTATATGTATCAGAATACTCCAGTCATTAACAATGATGAGGGGGGGATACCAACTCAGTCACGTTTAGAACCGCATTTTTGTCATTGCAGAGCCGCCTAGCAGTAAGAGGTAGAGCAAGCCAGTACCACCACCTACTACTACAGAAGGACTACCGAAACATTTGGAGGTAAATCATTTCGCTTGCTAATGTAATATAGACCTTTATTATCCGAATTCATTGGTCACGTTTGGGACTGCTTTCTTCTCACTGGAGCGACACCTAGCGGGAAGAAGTAGAGCAGGTCACTACCACCCTGAGGAAGGTAGCAAAAAGGACTAGCGACACTTTGGCAGGTAACTCATTTTCGTTGTGTAACAGAGAACTTCATTATAAAGATTTACTCCCTGTGGCTTACATTTTTCACTTGTAATGTATCTCCAGGCCGCTGGGCGCGACGCAGGTATAATTACCAGCTGCACCTGCACCCAAACTATGACAACTGCTGAGATAACTAGTGTTCTGGATTTGACCTTTCAAATTGATGCACTTGACATTGGCCTTGAGCCAAAGGAAAAGGTGACGACCTTCAGAAATTTGCAGATCATGTACACAGATATGTATAAACTTAATCAATTCGCATACGTGCAAATCATGCAAAATGTCAAAGCTTAAGTAAGACTGAAAAGACAACAAAAAACACAAATCGTAAAAAGATTCGTTTCTTTTAATCTATGAAATTCGCTGAGCGCTCTGTCAAATCTTAAATCGCAGGAGAGTCGCCTAGTGGAATAGGGGTGTAAGTCTTGATAATATAAAATCAAGATATAAAAACTCTATAAATGCATGAAACTACAACTATATCCTACATAACGCACAATTCTAGCTACTCAAAATGACAGACAAAAAACTGATACAGTAGATAATACCAAAAAGAAGTTTAAGAGCCGTGCCAGATGTAAGTTAGTGTGAGCAACTACTAATAATCAAGTATTCAAGAACACATGGCATTATAAGGCTTTGCATATTTTGTATGCAGATGGCACATACCTATACCTATCTATCATATATACTTCTTCATATGTCAAGAGGTATTAACGAATTAAATCATATGAAACTCAGCAGGCGTAGCATTTGAAACTTGCTTATTGTCCATAATACGGATGAATACTTTATTCATCCGCTTATGACGTTGGCTAGAACCTGTGATTATTCATTTTGAGGTAGATTGTTGCACTTGAAGAATTCTTTTCATCATACACATGTAACAATCATCAAGATAATAGAAAAGCGCCTGCTTGCACCATTTCTCTTGAGTGTCATATTCATTCTTGGTTAAAAATAGAAACCACTTTTCCCTGAACATTGTGCACGTGTGTATGGAGAATGACTAATGAATCCTACTGCGCTCCAACTGATATGTTAACAATCACTTACAAGAACGTGGTACAAGTAAAGGTAGTCCCATAGACTTTTTGAGGCCGTAGGGGCAGTGGGTTGTTTCCACCGTGTCTAGGGTACGGTATTAGAAGGCGAAGCTATTCCCTCTCCCTCCACCACCTTTACCTCCCCAACAGAATTCAGGTACCCATATGGGTGCAGTTAGGAAAGCCATGTTAAGCGCCTTTCTCTAGGACACAACATCTAGCCAGGACTGGCTGAAATTGAACCCCAAAATCGAAACATTGTGCCCTTTGGAAAGGTCACGGTGCTCCACCTAGGTATAAAAATGGGTAGCCGACTTCGGTTGGGGAGGTAAAAGGCTGTGAGAAGAGAGGGGTGGCCTTTCAATGCTGAGCCATAGACATAGTGTGGAACTATGGGACTACCTTTACCTTTTTATAAGAACGTGGCTGTTTCTTTTGTGATTTTATCATCCCTCTTTTGATCAGGCAGTTCCGGCTCTTCGTTGTTCATCGTCTCTTCCTTCCCAGTTTGCAATGACGGATTCTCGATGTCAGTCATTTTTGTTGCCTTTTCGTCCTCCTGTAATTAAGATAGATGGAAAGAGATAGTTGGCCAACATCTGATTGTGTTTATATTTAGTTTTTTACCCTGCGTTCCTTCTTTTACGATGAAGGATGGACTGGCAGTATCGTAGGCGAGGATATTCCTCTACAAGACTTCTGTTCAATACAACAAATCATTTACTCTTTTTCTAAATACATTTATGTCTCAACAATCCTGCACTAGTCTGTTATCATCCAGCAATACTTCGCACTGCAGCTAGGTGTCGCGGCTGCAATGTGACGAATGCGGTCCTAAACGTGAGTGAGCGCGGGGATTCGCTTTTCTTCTGCACTGCGCATTAGTCTACCTTCTCCTGATTTTAGCTGCCTGGACAGTGTGAATCTCCAACTGTACTGTGTCGGTCATTGGCAAGGTCCTCCTAGTGCTATCTGTCAATCTAAAGATCGTTATACGATACGTTCTGTCGAAATGGTACATCCGACTGCTGCTTTTTTAGATCGTTTTTATTGCTTTGCTTGTAATTTAGAGGGCCTAAGTCTATGCAGTGTATGTTTTATTACGTGTTCTGTTATGTTTTATGTGTGGGTCACGACACCAGCAATAGATGCATGTGTCCCACGTGTATTGTATCGCTGCAATCTCAATGAAATCTAAAAATCTAAAAATCTAAAAATCTAAAAATCTAAAAATCTAAAAATCTAAAAATCTGAAAAATCTAAAAAATCTAAAAAATCTAAAAATCTAAAAATCTAAAAATCTAAAAATCTAAAAATCTAAAAAACTAAAAAACTAAAAATCTAAATCAAGACCTAGTGCTCACTTTCTCCTTCGGTCTGACTCCACAGCGGAGGCACTTCAGCCAACTGTTGGGCAGGAAGCAAAACAGACTGTCACAAATCGGGATGGTCAGTTTGGGGTCCAGTTCCTCTGGCTTCTGCACTCCTGCAAAAAAACGACATTCAAGAAAATCAATCTAAAGAAATTTGGCTAAGATAAGCTTAGGGTAGCTGTCTTTCATTTAGATAATCTTGATTAAACATAATTGAAATCACATGAAAGGGAAGTGCATATCAAGTCATCCAAGCCTTTTGTCTAAGAAAGCGTTTAAACATTTCATCATGTTATCAGCATATTTTGGTAATTATCATCATAATTATTATCATTATCATTAAGTTATTCAAAGGCTATTCCAATTTTTTTGTGATGAAACATTGCCGATGATACAAAAATGTTTTAAAATATCCCTGCATAATATGACTTAGATACGATGGTTTCCGTCAAAGGCACAATACAGTTGATCATTTTTAGAAATTGTTAGGGCAATGCCTTTTTTACCTGTGATGAGGCTGACCAGAAGACCGATGACGACACAGACGACAGTTGCGAAGGCTCCCAGTAACGTGTAGGACAACTCGTACAGCACTGATTCCGGTGGGCTGCGTGAAAGTGTTAGAAACGTTAACAAATAAAGTACTTCCCACGCCATACGGTGTATAGGGCGGTGCCAATCTCTGTTTCCCTTGCCCTTGGGCCACACAGTGATGCAAGTACAGAATGATACTACAGCAGCTAATATACTGGTAGTACTGTCTGCCGTATGTACCATTTTAAAATTCTTGTACCCATTTCTTTGCACACGGAAAAAAAGTACTATTTTGAACATCTATTGTATGACTCGCACATGAATTAACTTTGACTTAACACATACACACACACACACACACAAACATACACACTTACACACATGCATACATACACACATACATACACTATACACCGAAAATATCAAAAGGTAGTGGGTAAAAAATAAACCCACCTATTTCTTCAGTTGAAATAGGTTTCACAGTTGGCATGTAACATTCTAAAAGTCTTTGTTACAACTGAAACATGAACTAACTTTTGTGACAGCAAGGATAACAACAAATAACAGAGGCGAACGATACTCACTAATCATTAGTAGTCGGTCCCGCCGTAGAGGTGACGTCATAGAGCGCTGTAGTCATGGCAACCGTGGTGAAGTTTGCTGTGACGTTGGCGGAGAGACATCCCTCGGTTGACACGGGTGGCATCCAGCGAGACCTCGGCCACACGATACCGCCCATCCCGACCCACAGGGTCATCGCAAGGCTGGTTAGCAGGCCTATCAAACCTCCCTGTCGGAATAGTCAGAATATACATGTTTGGTGTGGTTTGGTTTGGTTTGGTTTGGTTTATTAAGATCTGCAATAGTGATATATCACTATTCTTCCTGGAGTCCAATTTAAATCATACAAATTTACAATGTAGTGTCGCGAGTTATGCTGCTCACTAACACAAAAAGACACATACATCCATCCATACACATACACGCACGTGCACACACACACATACATACATACACACACACATACATACATACATTCACACACTCCCACACACGCGTTCATACATACACACACACACAATCACACACACACACATGTATGTAATACATACACACATAGTAGACATTACAAACGCATACACACACACAAACAAACACAAACAAACAAAACAATAACCAACCTAAAAAAGATAGTAAGTCAAGAATAAAACCTACCCATTTGTTTGCACACGGGAAAAACATGCCCAGTACGAAGACGCCGAGCATGGGACCCCCCACCATGCCGAATATACTGAGGGACGCCTGGATCACTGGACCCATCATGGACGCGATGTATGCCATCATGATCATCGAACCGCCGAACACCATCGCTGAAAACAAGAAGATATTTACGTTTGGGACCGCATCTGTAAGCAGCGACACCTATAGCTGCAGTGCAAAGCAGAATTGCCCTGAGGAAGGTGACAGACGACCACCGAAACTTTGGTCGAATAAAACACTTGTGTACAACGAGTCTTTTTATTCAGTGACTTACATTTGTACCAACCTTATGAAACTATTTACGAGAATAGAATCTTTATCACGACCATCTAAACCATTACCATGTTGTGACAACTTGTTTCTGCTACTTTTAAAAGTTTACAGTCACAAAGGTTAGTCAGAAACTTTTCCCTCAGACTCTGTTGTCATGAAATTAAAGTTGATCTTTCTGTTTAGCATACCTTTTTCAGAACTAATGATTAACGAATGAAACCAAAGTTGTGTTTTTGTTGTTTTCGTTGCTTTATGTGGTGTTTGTGTGTAGCGTGCCATATTCCATATCCCTTGATCATCTTAATCATAAAATAACAGTTGATATTTCTGATTAGCATAATGCTTAAGACTTTCCGAGAACCAAACTTATGTTTTCTTCTTGTTGTCGTTGTTATTTATATGTATCATATTCTAGTATGATAACTCCCTTGGATTCCATCACTTACCGAGACCCTTAGATATCCATGTGTACTTGAGATCGCTGAGGTCGGGGAAGCAGGGCTTGACGAAGTCCTCCAGTGCCACGGCGGCGAGCGCGTTGAGCCCCGAGGACATGGTGCTGAGGGCCCCGCTGAACACACAGGCCGTGAAGAGGCCGGGCATACCGGGAAACTTGCCGAGAATATCCATCACAAAGTACGGCATCATCTGTGAAACACACATTGGCATATATTTGTGATATATTGGTAATGAAGAAGGTGACGGTAGTCGTTGAAAATTTGATCCGTGAATACCTAAATGTTGGAAGAAAGTTTAGAATTACTATGATTACTACCAACACAGATGAGCTTCCATAATGATTTGGCATGTTCTTCTTTCTCCGATCGGGATATCTACTGGTAGCAGACTGGTATAATCGCCGATTGTACTGGCAGAGATTCTGATCTATAGATCTCTATCGATAGAGATTCTTACTTCGCATGCGATCGCTGCCGTACCCTTGCCAGGTGTGAATGGCTACCTGACTTCGGTTGGGGAAAGTCGTATTGAGGTCACCTCAAGTTTTCGTGAGAGTGAAGGCTCGAGTTCTACTTTTATTTTCTTATGGAAAGAGACAAGAACAATGTGACACTGCACTCAAGTTAATATTAACTTAACATGTCACGTCTTTGCAGAGTGGTGTTTCATTATTGGGTAGGCCGAATTCTCTCTTAAGCTTTGCAGCCAGGGGCTGAATTGCGAGGAGCGCACAATTGGCGGGGCTAGATAGCAAGGGTCTGTAGCGACTGCCATTCGGCGCGCAGGTGACCTCAATACGGTATTTGCCCCATGTGTTGACTCTTTCATCAACGTATTTTTTTTTGTCTCTAAACTCTTTATCTTGCTTGTGTAACGTCACTATATTTGTTGTGTGTTTTGAGGGCCGGGCCAACCGCTGAAGTAGTATGCAGTACACTTCAATCGGGACCTTCTGATAAGATTGTGTGTACTCTACTCCATACTGTAACACACACCTTTCCATTGTTACCGCTGTGCTAACAAAAGTCTGAAGATCGCTCAACGAATCTCATAGATAAAGAACGAATCTTTTCACGTTTTGTTGTCTTTTTGATCATATATTTACATCGCGAATCATATTCCAATTATAAAATCAAGGGTGAGACAAACACAATTTTGGTCGCTCAAAGGTCGCTGAGTAATCGCCGTCCAGTGAAAAGTGGGCGGCTGGTGTAGAGCCAAATCCTTGAGCTGCCAGATATGTGAGAGGTCAGGTACTGCACCTAGCTGTGTGGAGTTAGGGCTGGGCAGTCGATGGGGGCAGGGCAAGATTTACAGGTAGGATTAGGGTGAAGATTAGGGCTTGGGTTATGATTAGGATTAGGGAAGGGTTTGGGGCTAGAGTTACAGTTATGGTTAGACTTATGCTTGAAAATTAGTACGTCTCACGCATGTTTTGCACTTGGAGTTTTCCTCTCACGTATACTGGACTCCCCAAAAAAGTGTCGTGCTCAGGTGCAGTAGCTAATCTCTCACGTATTTAGCAGCTCAGAAATTTGGCTTGACACCGGGGCCTACCTGGTCCGTGTTTTCGATGTAGCCCGCCAACTTCGGGTCGCAGTCGTGGTACCGCGCGTACATCACCAGCCCGCTCACACAGGCGAAGGACACGAGCAGCGACAGTCCCGGGATGTTCCACAAGATGGCGCTGTTACACATGGGGAGAAACGAGCAAAACATTCAGTGCAGCTGTCAAACAGTGATGACAAGTGCAAGAACGGCAAAGATGTGAGACCATACATATTCAGCTTCGTAGAAACCCTTCCTTAAAAGTATAGTGCCACAAATCATTCTACATGATACGTTTTTGCCATGGCAAACGTGCATTGTCTTTTACATGTACAACTATAACCTCACATATCTAAATCCAAAACAAAAGTGGAACTTGACTGACTTGCAAATCCGATGTAAAAACGTGCACGTACATAACGCTATCATCATACCACAAGAGGACAACATGAAAACAGAAAGCTGGGAGAAAACAAGTCAACTTTTTCTCTCTCTCTTTCTCTCCCTCTCTCTTTCTCTCTATCCCTCTCTCTTGAAAAGAAGACTTTAACTCACATCTGGGCTTTCTTGACAGAGGGGCAGCTGAGATACCGCTGGACCTGCGCCTGGTTCACGCCGTACACCGCCAGCCAGATGAACGTCCCTCCCACCACCACGTTCCAGGATGAGTGGCGGATCCGCGGGTCGGGGTCAAAACTGGAAACGAAATTGAAGAACTATAAAAACAAGACCATAGCACGTCCAGGTCAAAAGATACAACAACGGAAGTTCTGCTGCAGTACCGAGGTCACATACCAGGGGGCCCAAAATCGACCTTGAATTTCGGCTTCCCAACACCCGCCACATACCAAATATCATCGAAATCCATCCAGAGGTTTTTGAATTATGCTGACTAGAGTAGTGCGGAAACACAAACAGACAAACAAACAGACACACACGCACAGACACACCCAAAACTATATCTCCATTTTTCATGGAGATAAAAAGTCTAAACTTAACATAGCCAACAAGAAGAGAAATTTGGTCTTAACAAAATGTTAGGAATAGACTACTGCAGCTATCGGGACATGACGTTGAAGACACGTCAGCAGAAACGGGTCGTATGTGCCAGATAACCTGTGTCGCCCCCCGTCTCTGTTCCAAGTCGGACGGTGATCTCGAATGTACACTGCTTCCTTTACTCCAAATTTGGGTATGTCCCATTTCGGTGACCGTCTGTCATCTTCCCCAGGACAATACTGACTGGTTCTATTCCACACTGTAGGTAGGTGTCGCTGCTAACAATGCGGTCCCAAACGAAAAGTATTGTCATTTATACAAGGATAATCATTGTTATATATACAAAAATCAATATTGTCTAGCAGCAGTCCAATATATAACTGGTTGTGAATAAAGAACCTTGTAATCCTGTGATAACCTGATGAAATTATTACCTTTTAAAGAACGCTATGTTTTCAGTAGCGTTTGGGTGTTATGTTTGTGATTTAGCAGTATAACTATAGAATCTATGGATGGATTGTCATCAAACTTGGTATGTGATTAGTTCATGTCTTGTAAAAGAAATCAATAGATTTTGAGCTGCCTGGCGGCTTGCCTCGGTACTGCAGCAGAAATTCCAGTTTTGATATCTCGTTTTCTGTGGAAGCTATGGTCACGATTTTTTGGTTCCAAATAGCTATTGTTTATACGGATGTGAAAGGAAAAGTTTCTTACTTGAAGAACTGGAGTCTCTCTCCCTGCGTGTTGAGTTCCCAGACGCGCGCCAGCCCGCCCACATCTATGGTCCCCTGGATGATGACGGCGAGAAACCCCGCCACCATCACTACCACCTGGAACGTGTCGGTCCACATCACGGCCTTCATACCGCCCTGGACGGAGAAGTCATCATTTAACGAGCCTGTCATTCAATGATCATTACCATAGACAGATAGAGAAAGAGAGAGAGAGGGGGAGAGAAGAAGGAGAGAGAGGAGAGAGAGAGAGAGAGAGAGAGAGAGAGAGAGAGAAAGGGAGGTAGAAGGAGAGAGGAGAGAGAGAGAGAGAGAGAGAGAGAGAGAGAGAAAGAGAGAGAGAGAGAGAGAGAGAGAGAGAGACAGAGAGAGCATGTTCAGAACATGTAACGTTAGGAGACATCAAAACAGGCAGTTCAGTACCACGGAGAGACACTGGGCCGTCTATAGCTGTAACTTGTTCTCGTTTTATCGACATCTGGCAGACGCTATATCATAACGATCAGCATCATTCTACAATCGTTTGGGTTAAGCTGTTAAACCGGTCTGCCTTACTCACCAGTGTTGTGTAGAATGTGCACACCACGCCCACCGCTACAATAGCGCCCCACAGCGTCAAGCCAGTTACTGCAAACACAGAAAAAGCACATTCATCTTGCAATAGCTACTAAAACAAACCTTCGAACCACATGTACCATCATCGTTACAATCGTAGATACAAAATGAAATACCCTTTATCTAATACCGTTAAACATCACGCGTACGACAGTTGTTGTCATCGCAAGGAAAAAAATTTAAAAAAACTTCTTGAAAATAAAATAAATCATGTGTATCAACTGCATGTTCACATAGGTTTAAAGCGCGCACATCAACTTTAACAAAATAGTTTTGCTTTAGATTTGTTTGGGGCATGTAGGGGACGTGTATACTCACCAGCGTTGAGAGCAAGAGACGGCACATACAGTACAAGTCCCATGTACAGGAGCTGGGGTAGGAAAGAAAAATGCTGAATCAGACATACAAAAACATTCGATAATTCTTTTGATAAAATGATAATCAGAAATATGAATATGAGTCAATTTAACGTAATATCGATCTAGATGAAATAAACTTGTGAAAACTCACCATATTGGCCATGAAGAGTACGGTACAGACCAAACGTACGACTTTGGAGAATCGTATTTCCAGATACTGCAAGACGAAGCAAAGCGTGTGTTGAATTCATTTGATAGTCTTCTCAATCTATGGACATATATATATGTTTACATCATGGATTTTTGGGGCAATGAAAGTGGCGGGGGGGGGGGGTATTTACCTTTGCCAAGGAAGTTATAATTTACCGGGGCGGGGGGGAGGGATAATTTATATAATATCAATAATAGTATTATTTGGCGAATGTATGAGGTCGTGGAACTCGACATACTCCAATATATGTCGTTTGACACTATCTCTTCTGACCTAGCGTAGCGAAGTGATGAAGAGCGATATGATGACTTTGAGATGACGTAGTCGTATTGTCAATGTCAACATTATTTACACTCGACTCAGAAATGAACTTTAAGATATTCGTTTCTTGGTGACACCTTAGGGGCGAGCCCTTCTTTATGGTAAATATTGTATCTATGCTAGTGATCTCCACGAATGCATTCCAAAATCATATTTTCTACACATAGCCGATACATATCAGATAAGAACGTGTCTGCTTCGGGTATAGGAAGACATCTCCCTGTACCCTGTTATGTCTATTTTGTCCAAAGATGAGGTCTGACAGGTCGTTCAGTGTAACCAGCTGCTGTCGTGCCGCGTACCTGCAAAGCTGGTGTTATATACACCGAAGGGTTGCTATACCGGCTATATAGATACAGATATTTCAATATGCATATAGCTTCACTCACCTCATATGTACTTGTGAGCCCCAGCTTGTAGAAAATCGGAATGAAGAGTTTTGCCACCAGCAGTATGGTTAAGGTGTAGGCGACCACGAAGTTCCAGAACATGGTGCCGTTAGTGTAGATCTCCGCTGGGGTTCCCAGCACCGTGATGGCGGAGACGAAGGAAGCCAACAGGGACAGGGCCACCGGTACAACCGACATGGACTTAACCGGGGCGTGGGGGGCAAAGAAAACATGAAAGTTAGATAAGAGACTCGATGCTAAATATCGTTTTGAGTACATATTTAATTAACCCTCAAACCACCGTAGCTTTTTTACGACTAATCTTACCGTATGGGGTCAAAACTGACCCCACAATGTTTTCTACAAATATAGCTTTTTTGGTGACTATTTTTGTGGTTTGTATATGTGTATAGTTTAAGTAATCTATAAGGGACAGTTTGACATGATAAGTTGTGAATAATTTCTGCTCATTATCATAATTTATGCAAAAATAGGGAACATCGTATTTTGCAACTAACGCTATTCAGACAAGCGGGCTCTTTTGAGGCTTGCGCCAACACTTGATGCCATATAGCATCTGAATGTCTTACGCTAGAACAACCAAACTTGGTCACCTTTGCTAAAATTTCCTTGGCAACAATTTTAGTTTAATGAAATATCTAATCAATGTTTTCATGTTGCTATGGCAACCGGTTTCTTAGAGCCATATTTGGAAAAAGTCACTAATTTTGGATTTTGCAATGTAATTCTAGGGCTTTCTTTTTAAACTGCACTTATTTTCTTACATCAATACCAACCAATTTAATTCACTATCACTTTTGCGATTTAATATCTATAATTTATGCATATTTGATTACGTCATCGGTCAAAATCTAAGATGGCGGACGATATAATTAGATTAGCTATAACCGGCTATTTTAACCTCAAATTTCATCATTACCATGTTTATTCAAACAGAAACAATCTTAATATGAACGTTTTGGTTCATTTTCATTGTGTTATTAGGTTATATGATGAAAACATGCATTTAAAATAATTCAAGATGGCGGAACCAAGATGGCGGATTTCGCTAGTGTAACTTGATATGAATAAAATCTTTATGACGTCATTTTGACGTCGTTCCTGTTGCCATCTACAAATTACGTCTTTGGATTTAATGTTGACTGGTCCAACTCAGAGTGTTCACTGAAGGAACGTTTAGCACAAACTGCAGTAAGATGCAACCTTTCTCAAACGGTGACAGACCCTACCAGGATTGCAGTTAACAGGAGGAATCATAGAACGGCTACCTGCATTGATCTGGCTTTTACAAACTGCCAGGAAAAGTGCACATCAGCTAAATCAACGCCTGTGGGCTTTTCAGACCACAACATCATCTACTTGACAAGGAAAACTAAGGCCCCAAAGACTCAACCACGTGTAGTCTACAAAAGGTCCTACAGCAAGTTCCACCCAGACGACTTTTAACACGACATCAGTATGGTGCCTTGGCACATTGTATATGACGAGTCAGACGTAAATGAAGCACTGGACGTCTTTACAACAATGTTCTGCAACGTAGCTGATCAACATGCTCCCGTCAGAAAACGTACTGTTAGATCTAACCCGGCAGGTTGGCTGGACGACGAACTCAGAGAAATAATGAGGCTCAGGGATGACGCCAGAAGGGAAGCCCTTGCGACAGGCCTTGCTTCAGATTTGAGTATATACAAGAAACTAAGGAATACAGCTGTCAAACTAAACCGGAAAAAGAAAGCTGCGTTTTTCAAATCTAAAATAGCGGAGTCCAGAAACAACCCGAAGGAAATGTGGAGAACACTAAATGGAATGATGGGCAGGGGACCTTCTCGGTCGGCCTGTACCGTAGAACGTGACGGAGTGATCCTCACAAAGGCCGGAGACATAGCGGATTATTTCAATTCATTCTTTACACAGAAGGTGAACTCTCTGAGGGAGGGGTTCGACTCGCAACCAGACGGGGACCTTCTCGGGCTGATAAGGGATAAGATCATGGCGGGAAAAGACTGTAGTTTCCAGTTCAAACCGGTACACTGCGAACAGATCCGCAAACACCTTCTGGCTTTGTCGGATGGGAAAGCTACTGGTCTAGACCAAGTCGACAACAATCTGTTAAAGTTAGCTGCCGACCATATTGCAAGACCACTGTGCTACATTATAAACTTATCGCTTACTACCTCTGTATATCCGACGGCATGGAAAAGAGCCAAGGTTGTTCCTTTAGCCAAGTCGGCAACGGCTCGTTTAAGCGGACCGAACAGCAGGCCAATTAGTCTCCTGCCTGCTTTTAGCAAAGTAATGGAGAAAGTTGTTAGTTCTCAAATATCGGACTATTTCCAAGGGAACGCCCTGATGACACCTTACCAGCACGCCTACAGAAAGCATCACTCCACTGGGACTGCACTCTTGCAACTAGTTGATGACTGGTATTGTAAAATCGACCAGGGGAACATCGTCGGGGTCATCTTTCTGGATTTCTCCGCTGCTTTTGACTTGGTGGACCACAGCCATTTGTTACAAAAACTGATATGCTACGGGTTCTCAGATACAGCGGTTGGTTGGATGGGCAGTTACTTGGCAGGGAGAAAACAGTGTGTACACTTCAACGGCACGAATTCAACCTTCAGGGAGATACATTGTGGCGTTCCCCAAGGGAGTTGCCTTGGTCCTTTGTTGTTTACGATCTTTACCAACGACTTGCCACTTACCGTGACGGAGACCACCCCCGCCATGTACGCAGACGATACATCAGCATATGCGTGTGCGCCATCAGTTGATACAGTTACGGTTAAGTTACAGACAGATATGAATAACATATGTGAATGGGTGCGTTTGAACAAACTCTTCTTGAATGCAAAAAAGACCAAGTGTATGTTGATTGGGAGTAAACCAAAAATGTCAAAGAAACCTGAACTCACCTTATCTGCTGACGGGAGCCCAATACAGCAGGTTACAAATATGAAGCTACTTGGGAGTACATTGGATCAATGTCTTACATGGGACCTCCACATAAAAGAAACGACGAAGAAAATGGCTCGATCCTTGGGTGCCATCAGAAGAAGTGCGGCATATTTGGACCAGTCGTTGTTGAAATTGTTGACGGAAACACTCACCTTGACACACTTGGACTACTGCACAGCGGTTTGGACTTCTACCACACAAAAAAACATCAATGCTCTACAAGTGATGCAGAATTAGGCGGCAAAACTTATTCTGGGATCTTACCGAATATCAGTCAGGGAAATGAACTGTGCGTTATCATGGCAGACTGTGACCGAGAGACTTTTCACCAATAACATGTGCAGTTTCCATAAGATACTCTTCTTCAAACAACCATCCACTCTCCACAGTAAACTACACCTCGTATCCGACCAACATACTTACAGCACAAGATCTTCAAAAAGGAACGATTTCAAACTGCCAAAACCTAAAACAACATCTGCAACAAAGTCTTTTCTCTACCGGTGCTCAAAATCATACAACGCTCTTCCATATCATATCAGAACATCTGTACCATCCACATTCAAAATACACATCAGAGACAGAGTAAAAATGGACACAAACATTATGATATGGTAGCAATTTGAAATTTGAAATTGATGTAAATATGTACATATCATGTAATGTTATGTTATGTGTATGTGTCCCAATGTAATCTGTATGTTCAGCATGATGTGACTCCAGGAAGAGTAGTGTAGTACACTCGTGTACTCACTAATGGAGTCCTTTTACCAATAAACCAATAAACAATAAACCAATATAATGATTTATCATACATAATTTCTATTTAAATTTCATCGTGTACCTTTGAATTATATGGAAATACCCACTTTGTTGTTTTTCGTCAATAAAATCGCATAAATGACGTCATAATACGTCGCCACGTCGTTAATCTTTACGTTTATTTTAAAAAAAAATTTTCACGTTTCTACAAAATTATATTTTGTAACTATGATCATAATAACCCTTATCATACATGTTACTAGATGACAAGTATCAAACAATAGGGAATATGAGTGCAGATTGTGCTGGGGTCAGTTTTGACCCCACTGGACCATGCGTAAACTTTCTAAGATAATTTAATCAACAATGAGCCAATCCCGGTAAAAACTCGTGAAAAGTTATAAGACATATATACAAACAAACTCATAGAAGGAATTTTGTTTTCGACTCGAAATGTCAAAATGGCAGATGTTAATATACGCCTGGGGTCAGTTTTGACCCCATACGGTGAGGGTTAAATGCAACAATCCCAACAATGCGAAAATAGGTCAATATCTACACGACTGCTTTCACATTGGAATAAATACCGAAACTAATGATTAAACCAATTCGATTATAACACTATATCGAAAACGTATGCTAGCCCTTATTGTATTGTATTAGTAATTAGGATGTCAAGTTTTATTCTATACTACTACTTTGTATCATGTTTACAAATTCTTGCCATACTTTGTACCATGTACAATTGTCGTGCAATAAAGTTCTTCTTCTTCATGAAAGTAGCGTATGTAGTGCAGTGGTTAAGCCCCCCTCTCACTGGACCCGCGGCACGCTGGCGGCGTCGCTGCGTCCTAAACTGGATTTGTGTTACCCTTGACTTTATAATGGAGATATCATTAAAAACGTACAAGTATGACAAAAAAGACAGCAAAACACACAAAAGATTCGTTTTTGTCGATGAAATTCGTTGAGTGCTTTGTCATTTCGATCGTGCGTCCCGCGGGTCCAGTGGGAGGGGGGCTTCAGTGACTCTGCCTCTGGAGGTGTGAAGGATATGGTCCCAAAGATGACCAAGCTTGTACCCCCCCCCCCCCCATCACAGTTTGAAATGACGTCATACACATTAACGTCCTGTAACAGTTATCTACCTTGAATTCAAATACTCTTTGTACAGTGAGTGAGCCAAGTGTTCTATTCAACCGACGTTTCGGCGATCGTCTGGTACATTCTTCAGGGCAATTCTGATTGGTTTACTTCGCACTGCAGCTAGAGGTGTCGCTGCCTACATGTGCAGTCCCAAAGGTTAATTATCTAAGTATAGCTGCAGTGCAAAGTGAACCAGTCCGAATTGCCCTTGAATAAAGTACTAGGTTGTCCACAAAGAGTCATTTTGTTCAGTGACTTATCAACTTGATAAAACTATTCACGAAAATTTCTACCTTGTCAGCCTGACTAAATCGCACTCCTAGCGGCCGGCTCGACTGTAACCGCCCCCTAGAAGGGAGGGGGTCATTAACCTTGTGTAAACACAGGCTACCTACCTTGTCAGCCATGAGAAACTCCTTCTGTGTGCGTTGCCTCCCGCCCGTGCATGCGTAGTACAGCCCAATGCCGGCCGACACACACAACATGACACCGAACACAACATAGTCCCACACGCCGAAGTACCGCCTCTCGGTCTCCATGGTGACGACGGAAAATCTAGACTAAAACAAACAATGGTTGAGCTACATCTTAAGAAGACACTTCAAACAGAGTTAAGGCGCTAAAGATAGTAGTGTTTTGTTGTACTTCTATAGTCCTATTAACAAGACCATGTAAATTCATTCAGTTTCATAAATGCCTTTAAAACTAAGACATAAAGACAAAGTTTGTCTACAGCAAAAGACTACTAGTATTTGTATTTGACAAACTTACCAGAGAGCCTTTATCGTAGTTATCGAATGAACAACCAGGTTTTATGGACTCTTTGCAAACTGTAGTATCTATCCCTATCACCCAAGTACCCACCATGTTTGCTTAAAGGATTGAAAACTACGGTCTACAGTCAAAACTGCCCAAAATACCACTCAGGGGACCTAGAAAACTAGTCTACGTGGACACTAAATACAGGATTCTCAATGCTTGTGTCAAAGGGAAAAAAAAAATCCAGGTGGTCCTTAGGTAGAGGTGGTCACTTACATACATATACATGTAAGTCCAAATCTAGGTTCAACAAAATAGAAGAGTAATGTATATACTTTTGAATACGTTGCTGTGTATGACCTAAGGTCCTACCTCGTTATCAAGGAACAACCTTACGAACAAATCTTAACACTTACTAGTCGTCAATACAAAGAACATGCCAGCATTTCAATTGCATACAGGTTTAAACCTTTCCGCATAACTATAGACTTTCTACCTGTTGGATTCAGCAAAAAGATCGCCCGGGTGTCCACACGCCTGCCTGCGTACCGGTATTCGTGGGTCTCTACGAACTTTCTAAGGGTCATAGAGCAAAGTTTGTCCAGTTGCCATAAGGGTAAAGGACTAGCGTGCTTTGCATATGGTTAATCATTAAAATCTATGGGAAGGTTCTTTTCACTTGTCACTCGCATTTTGAAAGCAAAATCAACATATACATGTAGGGCAGTGCATTACAATCTGAGATGATTTAGTGAAGTGACAAGTGATTAAGAAAGGCGTTGGTAATGACAGTCTATCTGAGCAACCTTTAAGTGATTGCTAAGCCATTGGCGGATACTTCCCATTTTTACGACAGCTAGATTATTTTGTTGTTGTTGACTGGCCATGTTGGCTGACCTTATTGGCCCAAACAGTCTTCCTGTCTTTGCTGCAGTTGACAATTGGGCGACGCCTCGGGGGCAAGCCTAATGGTATGTAAAAATTGTGTGCAGTTTGCAAACAAATTGGCGTCGTGTGGGGCCGCAATTGTAGACTCTACCAGTCTCCCCCGGTCGCTGGGAAAATAGTAGAAATTGGCCAAATAGAGTCAAATGTTTGATTCAACCTCGGTTGCCAATTTGACCCTATCTCCGTAGCCGACTCCCTTCAAACATTTGACTCTATTTGGCCAATTTCTACTATTTTCCCAGCGACCGGGGGAGACTGGTAGAGTCTAGCGCAAGTGCAGAGCGCGCGGCTGTCAAACAATGGGACCCGGTATCTAATCCCGTGTTGTGCCCAGAGACATGTCCGAACTTGCGCCCCAACGTTGTGCCCTTGGAAAAAGCACTTTACACGCAGTTAGATGTCCTCAGTTAGATGGACAAGTCTCCAACGGCAGCTGTCTTCAACTGGCGGACGAGAGCAGCGCCAGGCGGGCTGGCGTTATCAAGGCGCATATATACACACACACACACACGCACACACAAACACACACACACACACACACACACACACACACACACACACACACACACACACACACACACACACACACATACACACAAACACACACACACACACACACACCACACACACTCTAGTAAATGATATGAATGAATTAATCATATAATCCTTTATTTGTACCAGATGACCATGTCAGCCTTCGCCGCTCTTCCCAGATCTGGACGCCCAATAAATTGGTAGCGCAAATGTTGTTTAATGCGATCAATCAACTCTTTCAACCAACTGTTGCTTCAATGAAATGACCATTCAGGTTAGGTATGACTCATTTCTTTGTGACATTTCTAGCTTACATCAATGCCAATGGGCCACATTAGCCTGACTTTACACGATCTCTCACTGGCGGGGGTTAATTGGCGTGCGGGCCGCTAGGAGCGCGATTTAGTCCGGTTACTCTGAGGTCAGATACATAGTGGTTCGTTGCCCCGGGCATTTCCTTCTCATGATGTCACATGTTACAATACAATGAGTTGAAAAACTAGTTCTTTAGTCATACTCTCCGACGAAGCCAGGTGACACGTTGCAGTCTGAAATGTTGTTACATAAGCTTGTATATCATATAGTATAACACAGACAGTCAGAATGAAGTTTCGGCTGACATTTTCCTTGGCTCTGTGTATCCTGCAATGTGCTCACTGCGTCCCGGTACCGCAATCGGGGGAGGAGAATGAACAGCAACGTAAGTAAACAATACTCTCCAAGCAGATGTTGGTGGGGAAGATTGTGACCTTTTTATAATATGCCCCATTTTTTTGTCCGAACTACCAACCAACCTGTTCCCCACGTTGCAATCTCAAAGCTATTGACATCTAAGTTGGTGGGGAGTTCGGACAAAAAACAGCAGAAAAGGGTCACAATCTTTCCCACCAACCTCTGCTTGGAGAGTTTGTAAACAACTTGTACTACTTGTGAACTAGCACGTAGCATGTTATGTAGTTCATAATCAGATATATCAGTGATTGAATGAGAGAATGGCATGGCAACAAGCTGGCTGTTTGGGGAATGTCCATACCTGTGCTGATAGTTATGATAAACATGGACAACTGTTGGTTAGATTTATACAAGTTACGTAGATAACTTCCTGCCACGTCGATTCGTATCATGGTGGTCGTAGACACGAGTTCATTTGACCTTACAAGGACGATCTGAATTCCTGTCGTATTGAGGTCACTAGAGCGGTTAGAGAGGGATGTAGCATCTTTTAGTTCCAAAGGCTATGTTATTCTAGGGGGGGATTTCAACAGTCGGATAGGCTCCCTTCAAGAAACCACCGAAGACCCCTTTGTTCCAGAACTTGAACCAGAAATGCCCCTCTCTAACCTTGACATCCCCAGAAACAACTCTGATAGAAATCTCCCTAATACTTTTGGCAAAAACCTAATTGATCTATGTACCCAAGCAGACCTTCGTATTCTTAATGGTCGTGTTCTAGGTGACTTAAATGGACGCTACACCTGCTATCAACCTAGAGGTTGCAGCACGGTGGACTATACCATCACAAGTAGCGCCCTTCTTCATAACATTAACGCATTCAAAGTCCACAATTTATCAGAATTTTCAGATCACTGCCTGATAACTACGAATATATGTACGCCACATTGGAACATTCAAGACACAAAAATGACCAAATGCAAATTACGCCCCCTTCCAAAAAAGTTTGTTTGGGACGAAAATTCAGGTGAAAAATTCATCCGTGCTCTAAATAGCCCGATGATATCCGACAAACTAAACAACTTTTTATCTATTGGGCATGATATTACATCAACAACTCGTAACACTGATGAAGAAATTAGCAGGTTTCAGAATATTCTAGAAACAGCAGGAAAGTTATCATTAAAAATAAAATGTAACAGGAGAACCAAAGGACCAAAACAAAACAAAAAATGGTTTGACAAAACATGTTATGAGGCCCGGAAAGAACTAAGAAACCTCAGATATCTCCTTGTACACAACCCAAAAAATCCATCCCTAAGAGGTAGTTATTTTAAGAAAAAGAAAGAATTCAATAAACTTATTCGAAAACGCAAACGAGAATTCGAAAACAACTATCTAATGCGCCTTCAAAACCTCCAAGAAAATAATCCGACCGCTTTCTGGAACCTACTTAACGAACTCAAAAAGACCAACTCAGTACCTCAGGAAGATCTACCGGCCGACACATGGGTAGAACACTTCAGAACTATACACAGCAAATCCAGACTAAAACAAAAAACTTTTGATCTTAATTTTGAAAAGGAAATTCTTCACAAATTCCAGGCACTACAAAAATGTGAAGCAAGTCCAGGACCTTTAGATAATCCAATTACTGCATCAGAAATCAACGATGCAATAAAAGCCCTCAAGAACAAAAAAGCCAGCGGGGACGACATGATCATCAATGAAATGCTAAAAGCCGGAAAAATAATCCTATTGTCCCCTTTATTAAGACTATTTAACAGCACATTTTCGAAAGGAACTTTCCCCAAAACATGGTCCCAAAGTTATATTGTCCCGATCTTCAAAGCAGGGCGAAAAGATGACCCCAACAATTATCGGGGAATCGCCATTTCAAGTTGTTTAGGAAAACTGTTCTCTTCAATACTTAACAGAAGATTGTCAACCTTTCTTGAAGAAAAAGAAATAATAAAACCAAACCAAACAGGATTCCGAAAAAATTACAGGACATCTGATAACATCTTCATACTGAAAACCCTTATATCTAAATACACACAATCTGGAAAACGCTTATTTGCTTGCTTTGTAGATTTGTCAAAAGCCTTTGACTCCATCTGGCACGAGGGGCTATTGTACAAACTCCTTTCCAATGGCATTTCAGGAAAAGTCTTTGATATAATCAAGGATTTATACAACCAGTCCGAAGCTAGTGTCAAAACTAAGACGGGCTTGACTGAAAATTTTCCTGTTGAAATTGGTGTACGTCAAGGTTGCGTTCTAAGCCCCACCTTATTCAACCTGTACATTAGTGACCTTATAGAGGAACTAAATGCAAAACACCTAGACGCCCCCCTGTTACAACTCTCAAAAGTAAATAGCCTATTTTATGCAGATGATATTGTTTTACTATCGGAAAGTAAGGAGGGACTACAGAAAGCAATTAATACTCTTGGCCGGTATTGCCAACAATGGAAGCTGACTGTCAACCTGGCGAAAACAAAAATTATAGTATTTAACAAAAGAGGCCTTTTATTCAATAATCTTAGTTTTTCGCTATGTAATAAAGAGATAGAGATAGTTTCATCATATTGCTACCTAGGAATTATGTTTACAGCAGGATGTACATTTAGCGCTGCCACGAAAAATCTACAAAAGAGAGCCTTAAGAGCAATGTATAACATCAGAAGTACGCTTGGGGAGACTAGATCTTCTGTATCACTGCATTGTAAACTGTTTGACACATGTATTGTACCGATATTATTGTATGGATCTGAAGTCTGGTGCAACAGTAATATGAATGACAAATCTCCGATAGAAACTGTACATCTAAAATTCTGTAAATATGTCCTTGGTGTTCGGAGGAACGCCAGTAACTTTGCATGTAGATCGGAACTGGGTCGTTTTCCGTTACAAATAGAGGCTCAAAGCAGAATGTACAGTTACTATGTTAGATTGGTTAACGAAGTACATACAGATAGTCTTCAATACGAAGCTTATATGGTACAGCAAGATCTAGATCGCCGAAAAACATCCTGCTGGTTATCTAATGTAAGAAAAATGTTAGAGGAGTCTGGTTTTGCCTTCCTATACATAAACGGTCCCTCAAACACACATTCGCATTCAAATGACCTAAAACAAAGATTGAAGGATATTTACATCCAAAAATTTAATTCAGAATTACACGCTAAAGGACGAAGAGAAAACCAAGGCAACAAATTAAGAACATACAAAACTTTCAAAAAAATATATGAAAGAGAAGCATATTTAAACATTGCAAACTTCGAACATCGCAGAGCGATGTGTAAACTTCGCATCAGTGACCACTCCCTACACATAGAATCTGGCAGGCAAAACCGTACCCCTCCAAATAATAGAACATGCGAATTCTGTGACGATTTATATGTTGAAGATGAAAGCCACTTTTTAATTGATTGTTCCTTATATAAAGATGAGCGGCAATCGTTGTTTAAGATAATAGAATTAGACAAGAAATGTACAAAAATGTCAAAACAGGATACTTTTATATACCTGATGTCATGTAAGAACGAATATATAATGGACAAAGTATGTAGTCATATTTCCAAATGTTTCAAAAAGAGAGAAGAAACTACTAGGTGATCATCATTTAGTTTAGCAATATCCCACAGGTTGTATGTTTTAGTTTTTAGCATTAGAATGTAGCATTTTATCAATTTATGTTTTATATTATGTTCCCTACAGACCACATGTGGTCTTCTGTGCATTTAGCCCTTATGGGCAGGAATATGCAATAAAGACTATTATTATATAGATCATTGCGATCTAGCCCATACAATTGTAAGCTCCTCGCAATCCAGCCCCTGGCTGTGAAGAGAGTAGTCTAGTCGGCCCACCCAAGCACAAAACAGTGATTGTGTAACCATGGGTATGATGTTGTTACACCGGTGATATTGTATTCTGTAAACGTAGTCATGACTCACTTAACAAAACTTTCCTCACACCACCCCGGTGTAAAAATGGGCACCTGACATCGGTTGGGGAGGTAAAAGGCGATGGAAGGAGAGGGATGGGCTCCCCTTTCCAATACCGTGTTCTAGACACAGTGGGTTCACAACTGACAACCCACTGCCCCTATGGTCTCAAAACTGCATCTGGGACTATCTTTACTTTTACAAACGTGAAATATGATTTGCATCATGCTATCTAGCCTCTACCAGGCTCCGCGGATCGCTGGGAAAATAGTAGAAATCGGCCAAATAGAGTGAATAGTATGCCAGGGGTAGTCCGCTATATAGTGAGCTTCACTGTATAGCGGACTACCCCTGGCATACTATTCACTCTATTTGGCCGATTTCTACTATTTTCCCAGCGATCGCGCGGACCCTGGTAGAGGCTACATGCTATCCACTCTGTACGCCTGTTGAGCATCAGCAGTACTAGTTTGTTTATCTATTTTGACGGTCATATTGTTTCATGATTTCTTGTAGTGATGAACACATTGAAAGATGACTACAATCTCAGTGACGAAGACGAGCAGGTTTTCGAAGAACTCATCAACGACGAGGAGGGGAAGACGGACCACGAAAATGACAGTAGGTCTCTTCATTATCTTCGTTGATGCTATGGTCACAATTGGAAAAGGGGACCCGGCCGAGCAGTTTACGGCCTCTACTTGGCCCCGTGGGACACCCTGTGCCTACCGGGCTATTTTGGGGCACGAACGGGCCCCATGATTTTTTTACTTGGAGTTAAAATTAACCGGGGACCCGATAACAAATAGATTTACTTTATAGGGTTTTGTACAGATTATGATGTTATTTTGCGATGGTTTATTGGACTTATGTGCCATACATGTGTTTTTCTGTTGTTTTCTATTTGTTATATGAAAATCAACAAAAAAATCCAATAATTTTTTTTTTTTTTTAAATCAAGAATTAAAAAAAAAGTAGACGGCGTATTAGAGCAAATTGTGAGGGAATCGAGAGGTACATCCACGGTATCCAACAGTCCCCCGGGAAAGATGGTGGCTTCGGGGCCCGTCCTGGGCTATACGGGCACCGGCGCGACTGGGACCTACATGTAATCATAAGAAGGTTATGTTCTCGTATGCAGTGTGTCTGTGTGCTTGTGTGTTTACTTTTTTTTTTCTTTGTTTGTTAGTTAATTTGTTTGTGAACAGCATAACTCTGACCCAATTCATTTCCACAGACGTTCCGTTCCGTGTGCACGTGATGCAAGTCCTAGAGAAGTTCAAGGTTCTCAGCGACGAGGAGCTTGATAGAGGTGAGTAGTCTTTCTCATCACTGCTCTAAAGCCGGCGTCACAATTCATGCTTGCGTCGGCTGACTTTGTAGATCGCCCGAAGCTCGCCGAATTTCAAAATCGCCCGAGCGTCGACCGTATTTTCCAATTCAAATCTCGGGTACGTCCGTCGAACACTAAAAACTAAAAATCCCCCATGAGATGGTACCATCTTTTGGACATGGACAAAGTCAGAATCGACTAACCTGGTAAAAGGCCAATATTTGGATCAACTTCGATTTCTAAATCAGGACGTCGGCCGTACTTCAGCCGGAAATTCACATTTAAAGCTCGCCAACACGTCGGCCGAGTAAAATTTCTAATTTGTGACGGGGGCTTAACGGTAGAAATTACCATTTGCACGATTTACAGTAAGTTCAAAAGCTTTTTTGTTGTTTGGAAACGGACGAAATTTTATGTGCGCGCGGATGTCGTCCATATAATCGACAAAATAGCCTTACTGGGCGATTCTGTGAAGGACGCCACATCTTCGCTATGTTTCTAAAACGTAGGCGTCTTTCTCTTTGAGCGTTTTTCTTGGATTTGAATAGAATATTGAAAATGACCGCAGCTTAATTGTGTAAATTGTAAATTGAATATCTTTGTTGAAAAACATTCCATTTAAATATATTTTTCAGTAAAAACCATGTTTATAACAAGAATGGGTGAGGAGGCAACGCAAAAGATCTTCGATGAAGCATATCGAATCTACATGAATGAACAAGCAGGTAGAATCTACATTATAGTTCTTAAAACTTGCTTATAACGTTTTGTGTCACGGTTAGAAATAATTTGCAATCCAAGCAAGCTTTCTTCATTACTCTCCAAGTTCGTCTCCGTCTGGTTTTTGACGTGTTTTGGGGTGTTTTCGTCGGACTGTCTATTTTGTCCCGTTTTTTTTTAAAATGTCGTTAAGCCATAAAGAAAACAGGACAAAATAGAAAGCCCGACAAAAATGCCTAAAACACGTCAAAAAAAGCCAGAGACGAACTTCTACTTAGAGAGTAGTCTTCATTACATTGCTTTCCATTGAGATTCCTGGACTCCGTCAAAACATCCTGGACTCCGTCTTCCTGCTACTCTCAACGCAGAGATCGCTGGGGAAGATTATGACATTCTTATCACATACCCCGAAGATTATGACCTTTTTATCACATGCCCCATTTATTGTGACCTTCGTTTCATACGCCCCGTTTTTTTCCAAACTCTCCAACAACTTTGATGCATGCAACTCAAACACTACATTCTATTATCATATAGTCAGATGCAGTTGACCAATCAGAAGGCTCAATTTACGGGTCATGATTTCAGCTTATTGACCACGCCTCATTCGCGGCGGACTCGGTCGTTCATTCAGTAGTTACAGGAACCGACAATGCCTTCTGAGACCACGCAGACCTCCGGGTGGGTCATTAACCCCATATTCTATTCTTTGATCCAGAGCTCGAGGATCTGGAAGGGGAACTATGGGTAGATAAGGCTGAGGCGGAGGCGTTTGAAACGGTCGTGAAGGACGTAGAGACCGGAGCGGACCCAATGGAAGAAGGTGAGCAGCGTCAAAATCCCGGACACTACTAGTCCTCCGATGGAAACCTCTGCTTTGAGAATAACAATCCCACATTCAACAGGAAAGGTGGCCTACGTGTCAAACTGTCATTTGCTATTTTGTCTTATGATAATCAAGTGCTTGGAGTGCTCTTTAAACGAGGGTGATGACTGGGGGAAATATATATAGCTATAGGTCTTGTATCGTGTAACAGTCCTGTGGCATGCTGTTCCAATAGGCAGGAAAGTAATCTATAGAGATTAAAATGAATAAATAGATAGAGATTAATTGATTGATTGATTGATTGACTGTTTTAAGGGTATATATAAAGCGATGTAGTGGTAGTAGTCCGCTGTGTTCTGCTGCTGCAGTGGTGGTCTGATCACCCAGAAGTTGCACTTTAGCAATAAAGCTATGTGCGGGGATTTAACGAAGAAGACCTTTATTGTACATGTTTGCCCCACTGGGCTTAACACAGGTCACATGTAAACAACTATATACATATTGATGAGTATATAAACATTCAGCATACTCTAGTACTTTCGACTTCCATTAATAAATGTGCTGGTGATTTGCAATGCTGTCTTGACTTTCAGATGAGAAATCCCAGTATGGAATAGAAGAGCTGGCTACAGATGTGATGTCCTTGCCGCCAGATCTACAGCAGCGATGTTAGTTGAAAAAACCTTCTACAGTACTACATTTGTGTAAACGTTAAATCAAGCATATCTATCGAGAGCGTGCTGCTTTTAAGATATCAAACTCTAAATGCATCTAAGCTCACGGTAATATGATTTCGCGGTAAGCAGAAAATGGCGTGTTCGCGGTAGTTTTGAGTTCGCGATAGCGCTGTAGTAACATACTGCTACAGTAATAGAAACACTGGCGCTTTAGCGGACAACCAGTACGTCGGAAACCACCTAGCCTACGACTATCGACTCGGCAAGGGTGCTTTAGACGAACAAGACAGTCACCTCCAACACATCATAAAAGGGACCGTACAATGTATAGTACGTCCATGTATAGCGCGTAGACAAGGGGTAGACGGACAGAAAAGAGAACAAAACTTTTCGCGGTGGTTTTGAGTTCGCGGTAAAGAGGTCACCCCGAAAACCGCGAACTTAAATAGATTTCATCATTAGTCGACCTGCTTTCGCTACGACGGGGTTATACCGCCCTTTTTACGGGGTGACATACCCTTTCGTTGGCTGTCATACAAGAAGGGGATGCGCCAGTAAATAGTACTGTACATCATCAAGCTGAATCTACAGCATCTAATCTTTAAGAAATTGATTATGGCTAATATTAAATATATGCAATATATATATTAATAGATATATACATCTAAATGTACGACTTCCCTTACTTCCACAGTTCGAGCCCTACTCATCGACAGGTTCGGCGAAGGGCAAGCCAGGATCTTGTTAGATGAGATAAACGAAATCAAGAACAATGTGGACAGCAAAATTGGTAAGCTTTATCTTCACTTAACAGCATTGATGTGCAGAATAGAAAAGACTATTTTTACACAACCAAGAGATTTATTCAACCGACGTTTCGGTGACCATCTGTCACCTTCCTAAAGGTAATTCTGACTGGTTCACATTTAATCGCAGCACAGGTGTCGCTGCTTATAGATGCGTTCCCAAACGCAAAGTCTTTACATAAATACTCTGTTCCAGGGAACAGCATCCTCAGTGAGGTCGCAAACGATATGGATGCCGTTCCCTTTAACAATGTATGTATGTACGTACTTTGCGTTTGGGAACGTATCTATAAGCAGCGACACCTGTGCTGCAGTTAAATGTGAACCAGTCAGAATTGCCTTAACTTAAGAAGGTGACAGATGGTCACCGAAACGTCGGTTAAACAAATCGCTTGGTTGTGGAAAAAGAGTATTTTTATTCAGTGACTTACCAACCAGACGAAACTATTTACGGAAACATTGCTTTACACTTTCCTAATGTAATATTACAGCTCAATGGTCCCATGGAAAAACGTTATGACACGACAATAAGGACTCTTTGCTCATTCGGTGATTTTATTCGGCGGGTATACATGTAGCAAACACCCCGGGGCGGGTCATTGATCCTTCATTAACGTGATATTTATTACATCAGATAACGAATGGCAAGACAAGAACTTAACCCAGCTGGATCCAGAGGAGGAAGACATAGAAGAAGGGAAAACGTTTTGGCACAATCTTGGAGCGAAGGTTCCGGAATACTTGCTGGAAGGTAGGAAAATAAGTCAAATATCGTGTTGCTATTGTTGCCTCCGTATCCAATGTTATCACCGACCAGGTATGACATAAGTAAAAATATTAATATTACTTAATATATGATATATAATAATAATAATAACTTTATTGCACATTCACCATTCAGTGGTACATAGATAACATTCTATTAGGCTAACCAATCTATCTAATACAATATTATGTAGTAGTCTATCTTATACAATATGGTGAAGCAGTCTATCTTATACAATATATTGCATGATTGGATAGCAAACGTATGCTCGCCTTTATCCGAGGGGTACCCTATATCCGATGTTTTGAAAAACAGGGTATTTAGGAATATATGCTAAATGGAAATACCCCAAGGATAAAAGCGAACGAACGTTAGGTTATCAATCATGCAATAGTAACGTTATATTTCTTATGTCATACCTGGGCGGTGATAACATTCGATACGGATGTTCCAGATCGGGCGATATGTTGGGTTATCACACGAGCTTTTACTTGTATCACACTGACTTCCGCGGAATCATTGGAACGTACTTCGTGTGCGCCGGTTACGCCTCTGTCAAAAATTCAAACACCAGATTTGTACGTCGGAATATATGTTGCTACATGTTTTCGTTCGGGGACACCATAATTTCTCCTCTTCTGGTGCATTTTGCATTTAAAAAATGTTTTCTCGGGTGGGTATGACATAAATAAAATACAACATGGTGTATTCCGTATCACCCTCGGTCCCAGTCCTCCCGCGGGTTGGATCGCCCGGCGGCCTTCGATACGCAATAAACCGTGGTGTATTCCACACGTAAACTTCTTTATGGCTAATTGACTCAAGACAACGACAAACGTATGATGGATCATGTTGTGTGCTTTGTTGTACAGAGGACCCATGGCCTGACGAGGCAGCAGAGGAAGCTATAGATGACGAGGAAGAAGACGAATATCAAAAGACGAACCAATTCTTCAGGAAACTAGGTGTCAACGTATCCGACGACGAGGACTCTTTTTGGGGTAAATCTTTTGAAAAGTCTTAAAGTCTGAATTTAAAGACTGCAGAGGGACAAAGACTTTCCCCAATATCTGGTATTATGAGAGCTACTGTGATCCGAAAATTGTCATCCTCAACAAAATTATTGCGTTATGTTTGAATACTGTAATTGGGAGAAATAGCCTATGTAGTCCAGTGGTAAAGCTGTAAAATTGTGAAAATTTGTCTAAAAGCACCAAATTTGGCACACATGTATTTGAATGTATACTGAACAAGTATAGGTATGAGGACACCTGAAATTCTGCCAAGAATTGATGTTATGGCATTTTGGGGCATTTTCAGACCGCAAATGTATTTTTGGTATCATGCTTGAATAAGAATTTTTGAAATATGTCTATTTCCAATAGATGATGATGACGACTACGACTACGACTACGAAGACGCCGGGGAAGAGCTCACAGACGGATGGGGAGGAGAAAAAGAAATAGGCAAAGAAAACGGGGATGTCGACGGAAACACGGGTGCTGGGGAGCAAGGAGCAGATAAAGGCGCTGATGTGGAGACAGGAGATGAACAAGCCGCTGATGCTGTGGCACCAGGAGCAGATCAAGCTACTGATGGCGGGCCACCAGGAGAACAGGTCGTTGATGATGTGTCAGGAGGAGCAGATCAAGCTACTGATGGTGTTCCACCAGGACAACAAGTCGCTGACGATGTGTCAGAAGGAACAGAACAAGCCGCTGATGCTGTGCCACCAGAAGCAGGTCAAGCTACCGATGGTGTGCCACCAGGAGAACAAGTCACTGATGATGTGTCAGGAGGAGCAGATCAAGCTACTGATGGTGTGCCACCAGGAGAACAAGTCGCTGATGATGTGTCAGAAGGAACAGAACAAGCCGCTGATGCTGTGCCACCAGAAGCAGGTCAAGCTACTGATGGTGTGCCACCAGGAGAACAAGTCGCTGATGATGTGTCGGGAGGAGCAGATCAAGCTACTGATGGTGTGCCACAAGGAGAACAAGTCGCTGATGATGTGTCAGGAGGAGCAGATCAAGCTACTGATGGTGTGCCACCAGGAGAACAGGTCGCTTATGTTGTGTCAGGAGAAGATCAAGCTACTGATGGTGTGCCACCAGGAGAACAAGTCGCTGATGATGTGTCAGGAGGAGCAGATCAAGCTACTGATGGTGTGCCACCAGGAGAGCAAGTCACTGATGATGTGTCAGGAGGAGCAGATCAAGCTACTGATGGTGTGCCACCAGGAGAACAGGTCACTGATGATGTGTCAGGAGGAGCAGATCAAGCTACTGATGGTGTTCCACCAGGACAACAAGTCGCTGACGATGTGTCAGAAGGAACAGAACAAGCCGCTGATGCTGTGCCACCAGAAGCAGGTCAAGCTACCGATGGTGTGCCACCAGGAGAACAAGTCACTGATGATGTGTCAGGAGGAGCAGATCAAGCTACCGATGGTGTGCCACCAGGAGAACAAGTCACTGATGATGTGTCAGGAGGAGCAGATCAAGCTACTGATGGTGTGCCACCAGGAGAACAGGTCGCTTATGTTGTGTCAGGAGAAGATCAAGCTACTGATGGTGTGCCACCAGGAGAACAAGTCGCTGATGATGTGTCAGGAGGAGCAGATCAAGCTACTGATGGTGTGCCACCAGGAGAACAGGTCACTGATGATGTGTCAGGAGGAGCAGATCAAGCTACTGATGGTGTGCCACCAGGAGAACAAGTCGCTGATGATGTGTCATCAGGAGCAGATCAAGCTACTGATGGTGTGCCACCAGAAGCAGATCAAGCTACCGATGGTGTGCCACCAGGAGAACAAGTCGCTGATGATGTGTCATCAGGAGCAGATCAAGCTAATGATGGTGTGCCACCAGGAGAACAAGTCGCTGATGATGTGTCAGGAGGAGCAGATCAAGCTAATGATGGTGTGCCACCACGAGAACAAGTCGCTGATGATGTGTCATCAGGAGCAGATCAAGCTACTGATGGTGTGCCACCAGGAGAACAAGTCGCTGATGATGTGTCAGGAGGCGCAGATCAAGCTACTGATGGTGTGCCACCAGGAGAACAAGTCGCTGATGATGTGTCAGGAGGCGCAGATCAAGCTACTGATGGTGTGCCACCAGGAGAACAAGTCGCTGATGATGTGTCAGAAGGAACAGAACAAGCCGCTGTTGGTGAGTCAGGAGGAGCAGATCAAGCTACTGATGGTGTGCCACCAGGAGAGCAAGTCGCTGATGATGTGTCAGGAGAAGATCAAGCTACTGATGGTGTGTCAGGAGGAGCAGATCAAGCTACTGATGGTGTGCCACCAGGAGAACAGGTCACTGATGATGTGTCAGGAGGAGCAGATCAAGCTACTGATGGTGTGCCACCAGGAGAGCAAGTCGCTGATGATGTGTCAGGAGAAGATCAAGCTACTGATGGTGTGTCAGGAGGAGCAGATCAAGCTACTGATGGTGTGCCACCAGGAGAACAGGTCACTGATGATGTGCCAGGAGGAGCAGATCAAGCTACTGATGGTGTGTCAGGAGGAGTAGATCAAGTGTCTGCACCAGCTGCAGTTCCGAATGCGAACAACCAAAGTACAATTGACACCAGCGATTCTACAGATGAGTTCCCTGCTAATGTACCTACGGCTGTCGATGATGATGATACAGCTGCAGTTCTTCTGCCAGTCAGCACCAACATCAGCTCAACAGAGTCGCCATCTGTGGACATGGGAAACAGCCAGAACGGTGGTACAAACCTAACAACCGCAGCCACAGTACCAGCTAACACTACAACAGGCAATAGGGTCGAAGAAGACAGTGTCTCAGCAGCAAACGTCACAATAGGTAAGACAGGGATCGTCTCAGACGAGTCATTTTTACCTTTGCCAAGAAGGTTATGTTTTCGGTAGCATTTGTGATCTTGTATGTGTGTTGGTGTGTTGGTGTGTTGCCATGACAGGAACTTCATTCTCAGTACATATGAAACTTGGTTCGAGAAGAACATCAATGGATATGAATGGTGAAAATTATGAAAATAATGCATTGATGAGAAAACTGCACAGTACTGGTGACTTATGTGTGGTACATGATGGTGCATTCATGGCACATGTAGATCAAGAGAGATAGATTATATATGTCAATTTTTTCATCATTTGCATGATTAATAAAGAAATGCTACAAGACCTTGAAGAAGGATATTTGCAACATATGTGGCTTGGAAAGAGACACATAATAAATCTACATAATCTACGCTATTAGAGACTTCCTTGCACATCAGTTGCATTGAAATGAGTCAATATTACTTGGCGAAGGCATGAGGTCATGAAACCCAAATATTGATGATGAATCCTAGCTAAATAATTGTTAGATATTGAACAAATAGACTCATCTGCCATAGAAGAACCAGGGTTTTTGTCTCATGCCATGAATGTAACATGATTTCATCCTTCTCCCTGCAGGTACTGGGGACCAGGCAGGTAACCAAGGTAACGAGAATGACCTCTATGACTGGGCCAACTTGGATGATGATGAGTACAGCAATGGGGACTATGGAACGACCGTAAACCCATGGTTTCTTTAGGTAGTGGTAGAGCTGTGTACCTAAACAAATTTTAGGAACAGGTACAGGTACACGGGTTTAGGTACAGGTCCGGACCTGAACCTGTACCTAAACTACTTGTTCAGAAAATGCAAGATTTTCAATAAGGACAAAAGCATGTTTGAACTGGTAACAACATAATATTTGATTGTGCTAGGTATTATTTTTATGAAAACACAGATGAAAATTTGACCCCAGCCTTGCAAATGCGTTTTATGTGCTGGAGTATAGTATAAATGTGGCTTTAGTGCACTGCCACAGTAGTTTCATAGTAATTTTATCTGTCAAAGTGGCCATCCCGAGTCAGGCTTTACCTGATTAGTACCGGTCCAGTACCGGTCCACCAGGGTTCAGGTATTTTGGACCTGTACCTAATTTATTGTACCCGGTACTGTATTGGTGTACCGGTACACAGCTCTAGGTAGTGGTGTCAACAGTGACACAAACAACGATGCACGTTACCATACTCTTAACTGGGTATTTTACTGGACTGCGCCAAATTGCGCTAGGAAATTGCACCAAGTTTGCGAATTTGGGCCACTTTTCTCTTGTGGTCACATAGACGTGCGATGCATTTGCATATGAAGTCCAGAGGAGACAAACATAATGGCTGCACCTGGAATGTTACTTAAGATTACTAAATAGCTTAATTGGAAATTGCAGTGTTGCCATTTGAATCAAAAACCAATGTAAAGTTACTAAAAATTCATCAACAAATTTGCTGCAATAAAAGGATGTTTACAGTTTGGGCCATTTTGCCAATTGTGAATTTTTGGGAAATTAAAAAAAATCGCAATTTCACAGTCCAGTTAGAAACCGCTTTAGCTGCTGGCTGATCCTACAAGTATTCCAGTTCAAAAAATTTCAAGACATATCATAATGGTTTTAATCTCCATTATTCCACAATCTTACAATAAAGTGACTAGTTTGTTGTATCTTTAGTTGCTTAGCAGAGGTCCTTAACTACGTAAAATAGGATGGAACTGTTTCAATGTTTTCCATTGTGACTGCAAGTGGTTGCCTCTGCCAGGTTTGACTGTATATTTAGGCAAGCACATCTATCAAGCAATCTTTCATTGCTCTCAGTTCTTTTGACTTTGGATGATGGTCTCCATAGTGGCATCCAAATATGGTCAGGGCCCTTTCTATGGTGTCCAAGCATTCAGCCACTTGCTGCCCGTTAAACTGCAACTGAGCTAGCTTGTGCAGCTCGTGTGCCAGCTCTACACTGCAGGCACCAAACTGAAGCTCTACAGCGGACAGACTTTTCTTCAAGTGTTCCACGCTTTTCTTACAGTCCCCGCTTGTCGCGTAACACCTTGCTAATGCATCATGGGTACGCGCTATGTCTTTATTGCTTGGGTGAAGAATTTTCCACTGAAGTACGAGGCATTGTTTCAGTCCGGAGACGGCTTCTTGAACTTGACCTTCATCTAGAAGTGTGGAAGACTTGACAAAGAGATCCTGTATCTTCTTAGATGTTGTCTTAATGTCATTTGTATCTTCTTGAGGGTTACAGTTGAGTGATGTACAAACAAGCTTGTTGTCCTGTAGTCTGGCAGCATTGCTACAAGTAGGACACTTGTAGGCAGAGAACATGTCTACAGTGTCGGGGTTGTCTTCTTCTTGGCAAGCATCACATCTGTAAGTAGAATGGCATGACTTGAAATAAAACTTCCAAAACATTTGTCAATGAGTGTTTCGTTTTTTGTTGTTGTTGTTTGTATTACATAATATTGTAAACCACCTCATGGCGTAACAAACCAGGTTTGTACTGAACAGTATAATATAAGCTGCATATCCGGACATATTTATTTGATCCACCTGCACTGGGAAGGACACCTTGTCTTTTTGATAAGTGCGGTGGGCTCTTAAACATGCTTGATGAGGTGTGGCTGAGGCTCTTCAAACACAGGACGTCCATTTAATTTCCTATCCAAGGGGCATCCCTAAACAAAACTCACTTTTATCTTGGTAAAGTGAGGAATTTGTTATAAGTGCTTTTCCCAAGGGCAGAACTTCCACTTGGCATGCCAGTGGATTCAAAGCCAGGACCTCTGGTTTCTGGGCCAAACATCCTGCCATTATGCCAAGCGACGCCAAGTGAGTTAACACTCAGCAGCCCCTAATAAATGTTGGCACGCCGGGGCACGCACAATAATCCCTGATAAAGTTGCCACATGCATGTATTCAAAACTCACGTTGTGTATTTTTGGCCATGCCTCAGGGGCGAGCCTAATGGTATAGTATTGTGTGCAGTTTGTAAGAATTCTAGAAATTGCATAGGAATTTGTCCACAGGCATTCGTAATCTCTGGTATATGTTTGGATGTTAGTTACATTCCAACCTGTTGCTAGTGTTGGAAATTCCTGACAGACAGACACATTCACACAAAGCACCACAGAACAATACATGCTACCATAGACATCTTCTTTGGATATCCAGTATGAGCAACACCAATTTACAGTGCAATAGACATATCACATTAACACATCACCCACAAGAACAACCGTCGCCATGGCAATGTATTTTTTTCCATTGCCAATCTTGTTGTACCTGGAAAAGAAAACTGTGTCAGTCCTACCTGCATGAGAAGAAGTACTGTTCCTGTAAGGCTGCCTGTCTCTCTGTACGACCCATCCTGCCGGCATGGGGCCCGTAACAGTGCAGCAGCTCTTCTCCTGTCTTAATGTGACTCACGGCACGGACAATCTGAAAGGAGAATAATTATAGAGTACTGTAAAATGCAGAAATGCTTGTGGTGGTTTCATATTTGCGGTTTAATTTTTGGGAACTTAAAACCAACGCGAAAAGCCGATACATTTTGTGACTGTAGCACTACTATTGTTTTAAACGCGAACTCAACACCACTGTGAACACTCCATTTTCTCCATACCGCAAAATTAAATCCCTGCAAACATTTCTGCATTTACAGTAACACTTCAATGCCCCAAAAAAATCCAACATCAGGCCAAGCCAAACCTACACAACTTACTCTGTCACAAGAGCTACATTGTACCACTAAAAAACCACAACCATGGTATGTCTTGAATGAGAGATATCTAAGCCAGAAGTTCTGCTGCAGTATCATAGAAAGCCGCTAGGGGGCCCATTATCAAACTAGACCTTTGTTTTCCCAACCCCTACCCATCTACCAAATATTATTGAGGAAACCATCCACAGCTTCTCGAGTTATGCTGTCAACAAACACACAGACACACACACAGACAAACAACACCCAAAACATTACCTTCTTTGTGATGGTAAAAAAAAAAAAAGAAACAAAGGAATATAACTGACCAGAGTCTTCCCCTGGAAGCTGACAAACACATTGGGTCTGCAGGAGTGGTTCAAGAGCGCTTCCGTGGGGAACACAGCCGTTGCCAGGCGAACCTGCTTGTCCTCAAGTAAAGAGACTGGGACAGGAAAAATTCATAAATGTTTCAACAAGCAAACAAACAATCAACATCTTTGTATCTGTATCTACATGTATATAGCCAGTATAACTCCACTTTGCAGGTGAATGTAAAAGTACATGTATGTATGGACCATGTAAAAGATTCAGAAGAGTGTTACATCACAAATACAATGTCCTTGTTACCAACAGAGCTACATGTACAACACATCAACTTAAACACAGGAAAAAAAAAAGGCTCTCCTTGAAAATATACCTCTTGGAAAGCACATGCACACAGAGCCAAGAAGTTTTTCATATGGAGTGTGCCTATCCTTATTACCTGAGTCCTGCTCCTGTAAGGTAGTGATGGCCTGTGCATTACATCTCAGCTGCTGCATGTGGTGACACAGGAGTGCTGCCATCCCTGCCACACAGTCCCCCACTCCTGTAGTCTCTCCCCCCTCTAGACTCAACTCGCCAACTCCCCCTTCAAGACTCAACCTGCTGCAGTCTCTCCCCTCTGTCGTCCCCTCGCAGTCTCCCTCCTTTGTCGTCCCCTCGCAGTCTCCCCCCTCCAGCCGAACTCTCTTCACCACCTCTGCACACAGGTCCAGTCCAAGACATTTGCACATCAGACAGGCGACCATCGTCTGTGTTAGCAGTTGCTCCGCGGAGTGGTGTTCCGTGTGGGGCATCAGGCTGCAGACTGAACTGTAGTCTCCTCTGTGGAGTTCAACATCCTGCGTAGAGTTCGGCCAACTTTCAGTTTTAACAGACAAGTTGACAGGTTTCTCAAACGTGCTTTCAGAATCTGTTCGGACTGTGTCGACTTGTTCGGAGGTGGGACTGACATTGTCCGCACAATTTTCAGGTTTGTCTGCTGTGGTGGGAGATTCCATGCTTGCAGAGGGGGGGTTTTCTGCTGTGGTGGGAGATTCCATTCCTGCAGAGAGGGGTTTGTCTACTGTGGTTTGAGATTCCATGCTTGCAGAGGGGGGTTTGTCTGCTGTGGTGGGAGATTCCATGCCTGCAGAGGGGGGTTTTTCATCTCTTGCAGCTGCAGTCAGCAGCAGACGGAGACTGAGCTGTCCGAAGGTGTCTACCATCTGGAGCAGGTGCCAGTGTTCACACTCATGGCTGGAAGAAGTGATACAGAATTAGGACTTACAATACCAATATGCAGGGTTTGTGAATACAAAATTGTACACAGTAATTTCTCATGTCTACCTGCACCTAACATGTACCAGTCTATATGCACTTGGGATGTAAATAAATGTGGAGTTAATAACACTGAAATGCTATATTGTACAAACTAGTCTCTTAACAGGTGTGACACCTGGACAGGTGGAATATAGGTGTGGCACCTGCATACATGTACATGTAGTTCAGGTGTGGCCTTACCTGTGATAGTCCCCCCATGCCTGCTCCTCACATGTTCTGGAGCAGTACTGTACAAACTGGCAGCCCCTACACGGGTGTGGCACCAGGACCGGTGTGACACAGGTGTGACAGTGGGTGGGGTGGTGCTTCGGGAGTAACACTGCTGCATACGGCTGCTCAACAATCAACACCGACCCTATAGTAGAAGTGAAAAAGAGACAATCTTAAGAGTTAGTGCTCAATATTCACTTTAATACTTTATGCCATATGCAATTCGTTCTATAGGCCAGAAGATTACATCCTCTGGAGACTCAGTAACAAATCTCATTTGACAGAAAAAGAATGAAGAAGCTTTCTAGCTTACCATGAAAGTTCAACATTAGGGGATACATTTATAGCTACTTTCCACTGCAAAAGACTGAGCAATTATAGATCTAGACTGATCCCATAGTCCCATCCACCTTTGTCATAATGTAAAGATGCAAATTAAAACATAAATAAAAGCATAAAACAGTAAATATTTGACAGGCATGTAGGCACTTTCTCCTTTGTCAAACTGCTAACGGCATCGGTTGAGCTGCCAATTTAGTAATTGTGATGGACATACAGTCATGATCTGTCTATCGAGCCCTCATTAATTGTTAAGAAGCCCATCCGTTGGACTGGTCAAAAATTATGAGAGTCCATTTCTATCTTTTGTGTTAGAATAAAGTTAAATCTTTTTCCACAAGCGTAAATCATGTAACTGATATATTTTTCTTCTCATATACTTACCAGGTTCGAAATCCCGCTGTGCCACCAACATCCTCCCTTTGTCAGTCTCTTGTCTCATGTCAACACCAACTGAGGCATGCGCCACCTGTTGACTCTCTCCATACTGCAGCTTGGGTACGTTCACCTCTTCTGTGCCTCCTCCTTCTTTCCCTACTTCCTGTTTTGAGATATTCCTTCCTGCCGACTTCAGTTCTTTCCTCATCACTTCCTTCCTATTCTCCGGAATATCTGCTCTTTCAATTGCTTCTAAAGCATCCTTAACTTCTTTCTTAGCATCCTCTATTCTACCAAGTTTGAAAAGCACTAATACTTTCCTATGCAGAAGCTTGTACTGTAAATTTTCTGGATAACCGGCATCTATGGATGCAAGAATATCCACCAAGCACAGTTTATATTCTTGTAAATGGAACAACACTGCTGATCTGTTAGCAAGTGCAAGGCTCAGACATTCAGTCCCATTGCCATCACTACTGAGTGCTTCAGGACTATAAGAGATACTGTTTGTATAGAGAGTGAATGCCTCTTGGAATTGTTGTGCATTGTAGGCCGTGTTGCCATTGTCTCTGAGGTGGTTGGCCCTGTCGGTAGACTTGCCCACCTTTCCTTTAAGACTCTGTAGCTTCTTTATCAGTTGGGACAGCGTTTGGCCTTCCCAGCAGTCCAGTTGGAGACAGAATCTATGGAAAACGGGGATGAAAAAAAATAGTTTAAGTTGAATCCTGGAGCTTGATACTCTATTGTATGTATGTATGTTTTGCATTGCAGACCTTATATAATGGTCTAATTACACTTACGTACACATATACATTACAAGAAGAGAAAAAAAACGAAATTGCAGCAAGGGCGGGATGGTGGTAACGTTGAGCAGGAGCGTGCCCCGCCATTCAGAATGGCGGATGTCGCAATAATGAGGGTAACACGAGCGGAGGTCAGAGGTCGCTTCCTCAGAGTAATTCCCTACGATTGGTCCACTGGTAGCCTGGGTGCCAGACCACCGCGCTCCTGGCGCTAATCCTTCGGCCGGGGAAGCAACTCGCGCCGCCGCCACAGACAGCACACGGCCCACTAATTATCTCTCGCGCGATAGATATCAGGATTCGGCTGCCAAGCGCCCGGGTGCCAACTCTATCCCTACTACTAGGTCTTCCCCGGCCAAAAAGGCTTATCATCGCATCGCGCGAAAGGTCTGGTATCCAGGTTAGTCCACTGGCCAATCCTACTATAATGTCTACAAACTATAGAGTCACTTTATCTATTGTCTGAACATTTCACTAAGGCAATCAGAAATGGCAGACTTCACCCCTTCACACGGTGCCTCATGTGGTGTATATCATTATATGGGAAATCAGATATTAGAGCAAAAGGCAGGGATGACAGACTTCACCCTTTTGGATACCTATATGGCTATACCGCTCTGCAATGCTTCCACCCCCACAGACGGAATCAGAGATGGCAGACTTCACCCCTATAGACACACACACACATATATATACACACACATATATACACACTTACACATACACACATATAGAGACAAACACACACATAATATGTCAAATTTTGACATGTGCTATAAATTATTTTCTCCAAAATTCCAACCAGACACACCCCTTACTTTGCACGTTCTTCATTGCTCTTCAGACCGCTAAACTCAGGCAGACGGCGCCCCAGCTCTTTCCTACAAGACTGCTGGAATAATTTCCAGCGTTCTGATGTCGCCATGGTCTGAAATGTGACAGATATTAGGATTTAAAAACCTTCCATCCTTCTCATTGATTCCCGCGCACGATTCCTAAGCTAACCTTCGACCTTTGGAAAAGAAAGACTATACCATTAGAAAAACTGTGATACAAGAATATTTAAAAATAAATTTTGTCACCACATCTACCATAATATTGGATACATATGTTCCACTACGTTTTATATCATTTTGACATGTATTGAAGCAATGTGTATTCTATGAGTAATACATTAACTTTGATTGATATAAAAACTAAATATTAAACACCCCTTCATGAATGGTATGGTCTAATTGCCCTGATGACCCCATTGACGTCACGGTTTCTCGGGAGATCTAACAATATGGCGGCGGCCTGAAACGAGATTATCAGGAAGCTCGCCGAAAAATAAGGTTTGTGGCCTCATATTTCATACTTTCCTTCCAAAATCTTCGTTAACCATATCTTGAACTATTGTAGAAAGGCTAGAACGTCTTCTTTTGTTTGTTGATTTCTTAAAATTTGCACAAAATCGGCCCAAATTTGGAAAGTTGTTTGTCTATAGTACAAACGTCCGAGTCTGTGATCATTGGACCGAATCGTTATTTTGCTACCTAAGCCGCGACCTAAGTAGTAAAGTACAGTTGTTTCAAAGTAAATATAAAGTTTCCTAACCCTTTAGTGTAACTTTCTGTAAGACTATACCTTGTTTAGATAGTTGCATAGTCGTACTCTGTGGTTGGCGTTACGCATGATGATTTAGAAAGTTTGGACGGTGACACATTTTTAACACCTGTTTAACTAATTTATTGGCCAAATTAGACGGGTGAATTGCGTCAAACTAGCGATAAAAGAATTCGGGAGGGTAGCAACAATGAAAACAATTATCTTATTAGCATTGGCGCTACAAAGGAAGTCCTTGGAAATTCATGAGAACTTGGAGATAAAATCTAAGACATTTTTAGAAGACTACGAAAATAGAACACAGTGAACAAGAAACTTTTTGGCGACGCCTTAGAGGCGGATATATTTTTGAAGTTGACTGTCGGTAAAATGATGTCACATAAACTGTTTTAATTTCTTGAAGAAATCTTTTGAAAAAGAAAATCTCCTTTTCTCTGTTACTTTTGTGTGCAACATTTCATGATAAGACAGAGACAAGTGTCAAAGTTTTGGGTTTGACCTCCTTGGTACATGTACATATCCTGAGTGCCATCTGATTACAACTACCAGGCTAGGGGTTCCTATATTCGCTACTCTGGAAAAAAAATCAATTTTGTTTTCAGGATGGCGAGTATAGTAACCCATCATGCTACTTGTCAAAGTTTTGGTTCAGATGATCAGTAGACCTAGAAGTAAGATAACTAGTACAACACATGAGTAACGTTCGAGACCGGGATAACCACAGGCTGAGCCTCCTCATCCCGAAGATGGTATAAAGGTTTAAAGGTACATGTGCTTGCATGTTCCAGGCCTTTTTGTAGACATTCTCTTTACTTAAAAGTTAAATGTTTTCCCACCCAGTTGTTTAACTGTCAGCTGCAGTCATGGAGGCTGAACCACCCCCGCCCACTGAAGGACCAGCTCCCAAGAAGGTTAGAAAAAAACAAAATGATTTTGATGATATTTTCATTAAACTTTTACATGATTCTGTTGGACGATCTCAGTTCAGCACCACTGAGCCCAGCTCAACTTGTGTGTACAGAGTTGTAGGAAAGATATGTTACTACAAATTAGTGCCACATGCCTTAAAATTCAGTTTCAATGTTAGAATTTGAATGCAGATACATGTAACATCGTGTGCTGTGGGACGGTGGGAGATTGATTAGAATGTGGGATAGAATAATCAGAATCTTACCTTAGGCAAAACTAGTTTAGTTTCTAAGTTCTGTTTCATTTTTTTCTGATTTGAAAAAAAGAGAGATCAGACTAAGACTTGTACCTTTCTGGGTGCATTAACCCCAAAGTGCTCATATTTTAGCAAATTGATATGGCCTTTGCTTTGGATAGCAAAATAGAATGTATGTACAGCCAACATTTTTAGACTTACCTTTATTAGTGATTTATGATTATTAGTTCAATAAGCTGGTTTGGGAGTGTTTCAGCTTGTCATATTTCTCAATATTATGCAACTTTCAGGGAAAAGGAGGAAGAAGGAAAGGCAGTCAGGATGATTCCAGGGTATGATGTGTGAACTGGAGTGAACATTAACCTGTGGACTGTCAAATTTGCTTAACCCCCATGCTTTAGCTTTGCAGTTCTTAACATTTCAACTCTAGCTTCAGCAGAAAATTAGAACTAGCTAGAGTAGCAAGTTTCAGTGGTAGTGGCATATATTTAATCAAAAAGTACAGAAGTATATCCCAAGAAAAACAGAAATTTCAACATCTGAAATGTTAATGAGCTACCATCTTTGATTCCTTTGATTTTTTTACCTCACCTTTTATCTTCTTCTAACAGGGAGGCAAGAAGAAAGGGAAGAAGATGAAGAAAAGAGACTCGGAGGTGTCACAACTGGCAGAGGTTGTGGTGGACAAACCTCCGACAACAGAGGGGGACAAACCATCTGTAGTAGAGGGGGAGGGAGGAAGCCCAGCCACTGCACAGCCAGAGGGGGACAGTCCAACTGTGGCTCCAGGGGAGGGGATACCTACAGAACCAGTGGGGGGTAGTGATGCTTTACCCCATGGGCAGGGGGAGAGTCCTGATGAAAAACAACAGGCAAGTACTACGTGTGCTAGAAATTTATTTACCTCTGTGAAAATAGAGGTATTGTTTTCTGTCTGTTTGTTTGTTTGTCTTGGTGTGTGTTCAAGTTTGTTCCAACTGGCCTGGTTTCTGGGATGAATTGTAACCGGAAACTAGCAGAAAGTGAACGTTGGCACATGGCCAAGTCAGGAACCTGAGAATGGCATGTGCTTATTAATAATAAGAGTGGAGCATGTAATATGTGAAATAGACAAGGTTGTGTTATATTTTGTAAAAAAAATTAACAAAAATGTGAAATATTTCACTGAGGTGTGAGCAGTACTATCCCTTGTTTAAGCATCAAAATCTTGCGGCACAGTAAAGTTTGGCAGTAGCTGAACAGAATGGAAATTCTGGCACCTTGTATGTTAGTTAGTATGATGAGTCAACTTTTGCCAAACAAATAAAACTATCTTACATAGATAATTTTGTTTCCTTTCTTTGATACATAGGAACCTCATCAGCCACCAGGAGATGGGGAGGGGGATGTTGCTATGGCAACCACAGCTAAGGATGATGGGACACCAGTGGTCAGCCCTGAGCAGAAAGATGAGGAGGGAGAAAAGAAGCCTGAAGGTAATGTTTGATATTAATATGTTCTTTAGAGATTAAAGCAAGTTAAAGGAAAGTTTAAATATGAAAGTTCATATGTTACCACCAGGCACCAGGCTATTACCTTGCAGGGCATTAAGACCTTGTGTGGATGGTACACTAAGAAAACAAAGAAATAAGCCACCTTCATTTTGCACTGGACGTGCAGAGGACTCCCTGTTTCCCTGGTAATTACATAAACACATATTTACATGTGTTCCCTACACACACACACACACACTGCCACTGTTGTTTTCTCTCATACCAGACACCGGAACAGTGAAATTGATTGACATGCAAAGCTACCAGCTAAAAGTTAATCCTTAGAACCCATTGGAGAAGTACAATGCATGGGTCCGTGTTGTCCCCTACTCCCCAAATGTTTTGACCCCCAGTCTATAAATCCGAGCTGAAAGCCTGATGGTCCAAACAAAAATAACGTCTTGTACATCCCCCCTCAGGCCCTGACAGTGTTCGTGCGGACTCCAAACTGGAGTGGTCAGGTGACCAGGCGACCCTCAGGAAGGAGTTTGATGCTGCTAACCAGCAACGGGAGGAGGACAAGGGAGGGGACACTGAGGACAAACCAAAGGTGTGTTCAACCTTTACTCTCTACTAGACAGTGTAAGAAGAAAACTTGGTGAAAAGGTCTATCCATTTTTTTATTTGCAGTTTCAGTCTTACTCCTTTTGTAGAAGGAAAAAGACAGTGTCGGAAAGTAATATCGTTATTTCCCAGGTGAAGTTGTTTCAGCACCACAGATATGGGCTATGTCCTTGGTACTGAAAGCTGTTAAACCTACTGTAAATGCAGAAATATCATATTGTCTTTGATAGGGCCTAGGAAAATTAATGTTGTGTTTCTGACCATGGTCCTTAAAGATTAGTGTTGGTGGGTAGGGATTCTATTTTTTGAAAGACAAATACAGACTTTTTGAACAAAAATACATTTCTGACATTTTATCTTTAGACTTTAGTTTATTGGTCTAAAGCTCAACATGATTGTACTAATTAATCAGTGAGACCTTTTTTCATTACTCTCATCTCCCAAATAAACGTACCGGTACGTTTATTTTTTTCAGCCTCAAAATCCACCCAGTACGTTCTTATTTTGGACAGTACGTTTATTAATTTTTTGAAAATCACAGTTTTGCTAACCAGGGATTCCATCAAAATCGAAAGTTTGGGTATTCCTGCCCATATTTCCCCGACATTTTTGCTCATAATTTGCTATTTTTCGGCCTAGCGGCGTTGATTTCCCTGCTGCTATGACCCAGCATTTGTGAAATCCTGGCGGTACTAACATGTCAGTCGATCTCGATACAAAGTAAATGTTGTTATCTCAGACAAAATAAGACGCCACACTTAAGTTTTGAAATCTATTTTTCATATAAACAACATTGACAGTTTTTCCCGTTCTAGACCATCTGAATTCTTACAGTGATCGCAAAATTTACGCTCGAAAAAGACAAAAACATTGCCAAAAGAACAACCTTGGAACAACGTAATCAACACCATGAATGCTCAAGTTACCATTGAGTCGCATGTAAATTCTGCTCACGTGAAATACAGCCTTTCCTCAAAACTTTTAGAATATGAAAATAACACCACATTATGACAGTGTCTTAGCATTAAAAACTGAATAATACTTTTAAAATCTACAAAAACATTTAAATCCTACGGTTCCTACCACAAACATGAAAATTCAGCCCTTGGAAAATCGCCACAGTACAGTAACGCACGCTACTAGAAATTTCCCACGGACGGAAGAACTCACTTCTACCAAGGGGAAACAGCTCTTTTTGATCTTCCAATAAAACTCTTTTGTCTTTGTCAGAAATGTGTGGTATTTCAAGTAAGTGACTTCCCACTTAATAGTTGATAAACAACACTAAGTTGCAATCTATATTCAGTAATTATCACCTACGATGTTTTGACAAAAATCACTCCCCTACAAACAAATTGGCTGAGTATTCTCAGAACTTCATGTAGCTCTCTGTTAGCCCCGCCCCTTACTGTCTGTGTTCCTGTGTTCGGTGCCGCTCCGTCTGACTCGCGCTTTGATGTGTAACATGAGAACCCTGTGGTTTGTGGCAATGATTTAGATGTAACCAAGGAACTTTTAATCAGAAAGAGAGAGCACAAAATAGAGCAAGCCTGAGATTTCTCACATCTAAACAATGAATTTGTTGACAACTAAGTTTCTCAAAATGAAAGATTTTTTCTGCATACATCAAGGGTAATTTTTGGATTTGAAATTATTTGGATTGCAACAACACAATAAAGGAGAATATATGATAATGTTCTTTATAATAAGGTGATTTTGTGGAAAGCATATACTTCTAGTAATGTTTACAAAATTAATCCATGTTTCTATATGCAATGCATACATGATAAATGGAAAGTTGAGCAAGAAAAAGTACTAGTAACAACTAACATCATACATGTCATAGTTCAACCTTTTCTACATGGCTTTTACAAATACGTAATACTTGTATTTTCATCGGATATTCAGGATATGGTAATTTTCTGTTCAAGTTCTAAATGTTGATACATTTGTTCAAGGTGTTACCCATGCAAGTGAACTGAGAAGTTTGGCAACTACTTCTGTTTTAATGATATGCCAGTTTATACAACAATTTTCCTTGATCACTTGGTTCAAGTTCCAAGTAGAAAATACATGTATCATGTACATTTTCACTTGTTGAATTTGAAGCACCGTTGGCCCCCGCGAACCTATGCCCAATTTTTCCAAAAGTGGAGAAAATGATTATAATTTGAACAAGATATCTACAGTTATTCGGTTCATTATTTACATACTTATATAGAATATGTAAATAAAAAGAACCTACCTGCTTATCATCTTCTTTCCCTAAGACAGAAGTAGCATGGACACAGTTAACGTGTCAATTTGGTCATTTTCCGGGGGGTACGTTTATTCCGGGGGGTATGTTTATTAGATTTTAAAACTTTGTCCAGGGGGTATGTTTATTCCGGGGGGTATGTTTATTTGGGAGATGAGAGTAGTCATTCATTCATTTTTCTTTTCTTTCATTCATCCATGTACATGTACTCATTCAGTTATCATTCACTAAACTCATTTGTCATATCAGTCAGTTGTTTCTACATTTGTTCATTCTTTCATACATCCATCTTTTCATTCATTTGTTCGAAATGATTCAACTTTCCCACAAAAGCGGAAGAAATCTCGTAGGAAACACAGCAAGTCCAGACGGCGGAGTCGAGAGGCGAGGGTAGGGTGTGTGGCGTACGCGTGGTGTTACGTAGGGGCACAGAGCTCAGTCATGACTTACAATCAGTTTCAAACTTTGTCTAACGTTTTTTCCTGTTATGCGCTGTGCTTTGTCATTGACAGTGTGAACTGTTTTAATAGGCCAGGATGGAGTGAGTGTTTTTAGCTTTGACTAATCATATGTGACTTTTCTCAGATTTTAAGAAAGAAATTGCCTAATTGAATGATCAACATGAAAGCATACTAAGGGAAGTCCGTACCTTGGTTCACACAGTTTCAGGGATTGAAAATACAGGCATGTTCAAGTTTTCCTCTCCTGTCCTTTGTTTTCATGATGACCTGTTGCAAAAAAATGACTGTCCTTAAGCTGCAAAAGCAGCATAATGAAGAAAATAAAGTTGACTTCCATAAGAAATTGACATGTTGCAGTACTTGTGTGATCTGCTAGGTGTGTCTGACCTAACTGGAGTTACTTTGAAGTGTTGGAAAATGATGCTACTTACTGTGCCAGTTCAGAAAGCTTTTTGTTATAAATCCCATCTCTTTTATTTTCTCCCAAATCATTCCTTCCCTTGCTTTGAAGCTATAAAGAGAAAAGAAATTCAAAATTGTCAATCCAACCAGTTTTTTTACTAAAAGTATTGCCAAATAGGGTATTTCTTTATTTGTAACCATGTCGTATTCTCATAACCCCCATCAGGCCCCAGAGATCAGCGTGTCCACCCACGAGCCGTACGATTACGACTCGCGAGACTTCAGCAACATCGACCCGAAACAGTACGGCCTGGAGTTTGAATCCGACGACGAAACATACGGTACAAAATCTCTTTGTTTCTCTATCTCTAGAATCTTCTTCTTCTCATAATTCAAAGGTTACCCATTACCAATTTCTCTTTAAGTTACATCTATAATTTGAGAGATATTGGTTCGCTCCTTACCCATATAATCTAACCACAACTTTTCACTTAATATGCGCATATTATCAAAAAAAAGTTCATGCCTGTGGAATCTGTCATAACTTATATTCAAACACATCCTATCCCCCCTCCAGAACCCCCCCAGTTTGACTCCACCCTTCCTGACATCTACCAGCTGATGGACACGCTGGAGGGGGGTGAGTCTGACCTTGAGGCTGACCACGAGCCCCCCTCCCTCTTCAGCAGGCCTGAACATGCCAGGACATACAGGTTGGACACAACAATCTTATACCCAGTTACTTTTACAACTGTGCAAGTTAAGGAAGATTGAAGACTTACAGCTTGGAAATTTGTTAATAAGGCAATAAAAGAAATATTGATAATGATGAGTGAAAAACAATTTGCTCTTTTTCAATATCTAGGAAATATCCTGATTGAATAGCTTTTTTTCTGCAGGAAAATCACAGAATTGAAGGTCCAGATGGAGGAGGAGCCAATCCCAGCCTACATTGATGAGTTTGAGAGGGATGTGGAGGATGACATGCTGCACATTGCCAGCATCTCATTGGAGGAGGTCCAGGTAAACCTTGGCTGTGATTGGTTCATTGAGTTGAGTTACGGGCTGGTGGAGTGTTTGATTGGAACACTGTCATTTGAAAGCTTAGTTGAGATTGGTTGATGTTGACAATGAGTTGAGAGGAAGTAGAATTTATTCAATTCAGAGTATTGTATTGAATTCAGAGGTGAAGTAGCTAGTGACATTATTATATAAAGAGAGTTGCAAAATAATCATGAATTTGTAAAGGATAAACTTTGAGACAATAATAGCATATCGTTTAGCAATTGCAGTCTATACACATGTAGTACACATAATTGATTATTATTTTGTTTTACAGAGTAGGCACAACCGTTAACTTACAGTAACTATTTGATATATTGAAAAATTACACTACTTTATGTTACTTTATACCTGATAGTGATTATTCAACATTAAAGTTGGTCTTAAATCTTGGTCTGTGATTGGTTGATGAAAACGAGTAAAGAGGAAGTGGAGTATTGAATTCAGAGTATTCAGAATTCAAAGTCTACAGAAGTCAGAGTATTGGGTTCAGACAGAAGTTTGAGAAAGTATTGCAAAATGATTGTAAGTTTTTACAAGATATCATAGTGACAATAATAGCATTATTTATGATAAACATCTGCTTTTAACTGTAGCTACTCTCTGTTTTGTGTCTCTAGGTTATACTTTATAGTCACCGTACGGTTATCATTCAATTCAAAAGTTGGTTTTGTCTTAAATCTTGTTCTGTTATTTTCAGGAAGAGGAAAAGCGGTTGCGAGATGAGTACATCGCGTACCAGAAACAGGAGGCGGACCTGCACCGTAACAGGCAGGAGGACCTGGCCAAACAGGCCGAGGGAGCCAAGAAACGTGTCTCCACCGTCAACAAGGACAAACTCAGGGAACTGAGGAAGAAAGAGGTAAGTTTGACAATTTTGAGTCATGTACTAGTAAAAATATTACAAGGTACATATTATTAAGTTTATACATTATAGGCCTCTATTACAACATACCTAAAACACCATTCAAACAATGATTGCTATCATGATAAATACAAATCTGTCATGATAAAGACTTCAAAAATGGTCCTTTCCAAAACAGCCACAGAATACATGTAGTTTAGAAGCTTCTATTGCAACAAACTAAAACACCATTTAAACCATTGCTGTCATAAAGACCATTCCTAAAATAACAGTCACTGTCAACATGAAAATTTAGCGTCCGTACCCCCCATCTGTAGCGTCTTTACCCCCATCTGTAGCGTCCATACCCCCATTTGACGTTTCCAACAAAATACTGTTAAAATTGCTACCTGATTGAGGGCATGTGTATTATGTAGACTAAAAACGTCCTTGTAGATACATGATTGTATAGATAAATTCTGTTGTTTTAACCAAAGATATAACCTCCAACCCTGCGTCCCCCAGGCCATGCAGCTGCAGAAGGAGCGGCTGCTGCAGGACAGGCTACACAAGGCCTTCAGGCAGTCTGAGAACCAGCTTATCTACGCCCTGGACAAACGGCAGGGGGAGGTCAAGGTAGGCACCCTGGAGTGGCTCAGAGATATCTCCAAGCAGATGTAGGGTACAGCGTGTTTTACAAATATAATGTTCCCCAATGTTTTTGTGACATTCTCTATTTATTGTATTTCTAGTCAGGTCCCCGTTTTTGGCGGCCAGAAAATATATTTCGAAACAACCTACATGTAGATCCTTACATCTGCTTGGAGATTAACTCAGAGGCTACAACGTATCTCAACATCTAAAACTTCCTATTCAATGACTATGTTTCCCTTTAACTTTCTCATTCAGAGGATATTTGGAGTTTCTTTTTTTTCTTATTCAGTTAATGCTACATCTTCACCACTTTATGTAGACAATTTTCTACTATTATAAATTATCTCTATAATCTAACTATGATATTATAATCCCTACTGGTGATTTATACAAATTCTGTCCTCTTCTTCCATAAATCTATTAGATAGCTTCCTTGGCTGACTGTCCTCTAAGGTGTGTATTGTATGACTTCTTAACTATTTCTTAGCCTCCTACTTCTTTTGAAGATTTTCCTCACTTTTGGTCTCTCAGTCTTAGTATCTTGAAGTTCTTATTCCATAGCAAGTGACAAACAAAGCAGGAGTTTTGTAATTATTTTCAAATTGAATATTGGTCTTTTTATTTTTCAAAACTTTCCAGACCATGTACGGTGACCTGACAGTGGCCGATGGGTTCTATGGAGGGAGCAAAGGTCGTAGGTGGAAGGTCGACTGGAACAGGGCTCCTCAGCCAATCCAGGTCAAGCTCCAGTGTATGAGAGGGGTCAAGGACAAGCTGCCAGGTAAGGGTCAAAGGCCAAAGGACAATTAAAGATTAGAATATTAGATGTTTTACGATGAAATCAAAGGGTTTGTATTGTTCCATCTTTAACTGAATTTAGTTTAGCAACTGGTCGAAAATGTATGAATCATGGTCATATGATAGTTTCTAAAACCTTTTGTGAATCTGTAATGGCCAAAAATGTAGAAAAAATCTTTTTTTTGTCTAATGGAAAAAATTGGGGAATGCTCTTGGGTTTAAAAGTCTTTCTGTAGTAATTGTATCAATGCATGCTTACATCCTTTTCTATATCTGCATAGCTGGTATAATTGCCCTTTGGCACAACACACCAGCTTCGGTGTATTTGGTGGCGACAAATTCCACTCTGCGATCAAAAGTTCTAGCTAAGGAAAAAAAACTTTTTGAACACTTCAATCCTTTGTTGATAACTCTGCTGCTTCATTGAATACTTTCGCTATTCCCGCCACAGTTGGTCGTTACGTGCTTCTGGTCTCGCTGTACGACCGCCTGGGTGGTCATGTGATGCGCTGGTCCAACCTGAAGGGACAGCAGTGGGGCGGGGCCACCCTTCCCGTCAGCCACGACGGTCACTTCTGGAACGCTGAACTCAAGGTAACACCCTTCTACATAAATGGGCTCTTCTGGATTGAAATAAATTGAACATTTCTTTTCCTTAGCCCTTACCAAATTAATTTCTAGCATGAAAGTTCATCATTACTTGGTAAAGTACATAATGAGAAATAAACTGTTCTCCAACTCAAGAAATTTTCAACCAAATTACTCGGTCTTCATCAGCTATAAAATTTGACCCAAATTGATTTCTTGTTCTTAGATTTGCTAGAGAAATGCCAATCATATTCGAAAATCAACATGAAAACAGAGAAGTCTGTGGTTTTGGAGAGTCAATGTTTTGGAGAGTCAATGTAGTCTTATTTAAGTTTTCTTCCCAACCTCTGTTTTCTTTTTATTTACACTCTTACATCATTTTGATATCAAATATTTAAAAAAGTTTTACGTTCTTACTATTATGTTGATTCATAAGCAGTGAACAGATGTACTGAATTTATCATTATAATAGTAATAAGTCTTGGAGATATGGTTTTTTAAGCTTCTTTTGCATACCCTCTTCTACAGTTTGACCAGAGCGTGTTTACTGTGCTGCCACCGAAGCCCGACGTTCGTCCGGGGATGATCCTGACCTTTGAACTCTTCCTGCTGCGCGGCGCGGTGGTACCCACAGACCGCGTGGTCTGCTGGGGGAGTTTCCCTATCTGCGATGGACAGTTTGACATCATCGAGGGAAAGTACGCCATCTTTGTAAATTACTGTAAATGCAGAAATGTTTGCGGTGCTTTATTCATATTTGTGGTTTTTGCTGTGAACTCATTTCAATATGTGTGCAACATGCACATGCATGTCAGATGCAGGGCGCAAAATACCTGGTTGCACGTTGCACAGTGCAACAAGATTTCGGTTGGTGCAAGTTAATTCCAAACCCAGGTAGCGCAGTGTGCAACCTTATATTTATGAGCCAAAGATCTCAATCGGAGCCCTGGAAGCTCACAAAAACACAGTGTCACTCTCATAACATTCGGTAAATCTGCAATCGAAATAAAGAAATCAACAATTTTTCGTGTTAAACCATCCAAAACCCTTCATAGATCGTGGAATTTGAGCTGAAAAAGACGAAAACACACTGCCCTCGGCTAAACAAGATGTTGTTAGGTCAATGGGAACACAATACTATCTAATTTATATTTTGAAATATTAGTAGTATTATACGCTACATACGAGCTTAATTTGAAGAAATCGGTGAATGTTGCTGGAGCAACCTGAAATTTGGATGTGCAACCTAGCATTTGCCCTAGGTTGCAACATGGGCAACCTGGCTCAAAAAAGTATTTTGCACCCTGCAGATGTCACTATTTTTGTATATATGCAACGAATTGTGAACAGCATTTTATGACAAAGGGAAAATATCACTTTTGGTCTGTCTGTTTGTGTTTTTTCCGTTATCCCATTTGCAAGTCACATTCACTATAGACTCACTACATAAATATGATGACAGCTGTACCACTGGCATCTAATCAATACGCTCTGTTCCAGGTACAAATGTCCGTTCCTACGCGGCGACATGGACCTTCGCATCGACAAACACGAGAAGATGGAGGAGCTCATGGCCTCCGACCTTGACCACTGGCTCGGCAACCTCTACTTTGAGGTCATCAAACTTCCCAGGTATGCTGTTACAAAAAAGATTTTTCATATTTAGTTAGTAAAACTATTACAATGTCATGTACTCTGTATTTCTCAATGACATACAATTTTTTCTCTACATTCAGTCCATTAAATCCTAAATGGCCTTTAACCCTTTGAGTGTAAAGACTGACTAGATAGGCACTCACAGTTACATTGTTATTTGTACACTTAGGGGGGTAATTTTCTTTCCCCCATACCCACATACATGTATACTTGGCAGGACAGAAGGAAAGGTGGCACTTTAGTTGATAGTTTGAGGGTTAATTTTTCCCTGTTCCCCACAGGTACCTCTCAGGACAGAAAGAATACAAGGTTGAGCTTCATGTGATAGTTTGAGGGTTAACTTTCCCTGAAACCCACAGGTAACGTTACCTGGCGGGACAGAAGGAGTACGAAGTGAAATTTCAGTTGATAGTTTGAGGGTTAACTTTCCTTGTAACCCACACAGGTACCTGGCCGGACAGAAGGAGTACGAAGTTGAGCTCCAGTTCTCGGCGCAGCTCCTGTCTCACCCCGACCGCGTACAGGACGCGGAGGAGAACCGTGACGGCGAGGATCCCCTGCCTGGATCACGCCTGGATCTCAGCTCGCGATTCAGCAGTCAGCGGGGGTCAAGGGTCAGCCTGAACTCCCAGAGCATACTGGGAAGTACGTCTGACCCGGGTGAAGGTTCCAGTAAGATGGTGGAGCTACAAAATGGACAGAAGGACAGGATGGGGAGTGCAGCGGATGTGGTGTGTACTGACAAATATTGAGTGACATACAGTGTATTACATTTTAATGTACATGTAGTCTACATTCACAGCCTCATTACTGAGATGGGTACCTGCTGGCTGTACTTCAGATGAATGAGTATTGTATGATGGGGAAATTTTGCAAATGTTTGGTTTTTGAAAGTTAGTACAGTTTTTGGATTATCATTGATTAGGCATAAATCCGGACGAAAGATGATGATGATGATGATGAAATGTAGTCCTCAGGTTGATTTTCAGCTGGCAGAAATTTAATGAAAAGTCTGTTTTAGAAAAAGGTGAAACATAATTTGTAACAAAATGTAAATGAAGCAAAAACCTTGCAGAATGTACCTAGCAAAAAAACTTTAAAATGATATATTACATTATTTCAGAGATAGAGTGCAGTGCAATTCTACAATATCTCAAAGATTTGTTCTATTTTTTTATCCCATTTCATCATAATGGTAAAGGACGAGGAGAAGAAGGGACTGGACCGTGTTGCTATGCCACGCCCGGCGACCGTGATGGGGTCGCGCAAGGTCGTGGAGAAGGAGATGAAGCTGAAGCACTCAGACAGCGAGGGCAGCAGCTCCGAGGACGAGAACGATGGCGGCTTCCTGCAGGTCAAGGGTCAACCCGGCATGTACTACAAGGTAGGTCCAGCTGTTTTTAACCTTCTCCTAAACTTGTAATGTCGCCTTCTTCAATAATGACCAATCACCTCGGAACGTAAACTCGTGAGTGACAACTCATGAAGTTTTAAGAATGTGTGTGTGTGTGTGTGTAATGTTAAGCAATAATGACAGCACTAATTGAAAGTGACAATGTTAAAACCGGTTTTCATAGCGTCATCTGAACAACCCGTCGGATGTATACGCCCGTAAGCTGTACACCATGCTGCCCAAGACTCCGCTGCTGTCCAAGCGCCGCAGGAAGAAACGACTGACTTACCTGGAACAGCTGGCACAGCACACCTTTGCTGTTCAGTCAGTATTTACTTCTTTCTTCCTTTCTTTCTTTCTTTCTTTCTTTGTTTGTTCGTTCGTTCATTCGTTGGAGCAGAAATGCTCTATTCTCTGATGGCTTGTTACAGTCAGTATTTATGATGATTATCTAATATTTTGTATTTGTTTATCTGTTCTGATAGATTGAGAAAAGCTTTTAACTTATCATTTGAAAGTTTGTTGCAAATTTGGTAAAAGTAGCTCAAAGGTTTTTAACCCTCCTCCTACATTTTATTTTTCAGTCATCAGTTATTTTCATACATTTTTCATCGCTTTTTTATGATGCATTATGTTAGAGTATAGATGGTGATCTAGCAGAATCAGCAATTCTATAACCAGTAGAGATCCTGATCGAAGTGTCTGTCAATAGAAACTCCAATCAGGATTTCTACTAAGTAACTACATGTAGACCTTGGTACTGCAGCAGGACTTTTTGTATCTTTTGCCATGGACATGCTGCGATCTTGTTTTAGTAAGCATTTGTATTATCATTCTGTTACATCCAAATTAATTTTTTTTTTCTTGCTACAGGAAAGCGTTCTCCACCAAAGGCACGTACCAGCGCCCTACGCACGAGCGCGCCCAGTACATCTCGCGCATGTTCCTGGCGGAGATGGGTCTGTCACAGTGGCGCTCTAAGGAGTTCCTGGGCATCCTGGTCATGCTGTTCTTCACCTTCTTCCTGAGAATCTTCCTCCACTTCGGAGGACAGTGGCTCTTCCTCATGATGCTCCGTATCCCTGTCAACAAGTAAGAAATTACAGTATACTCCATTGGTTCAACCTTAGGACCTGGTAATAAACAAGCTAAGGGGGCTGTCACACTTGTGCGTATATCAAGTCCGTATGAGTTCCATATTGACATCTTTTTGATTTCGGTAAAGTTTACGACCAAAGGAGTCATTTTTTTCAATTTGATAACCAGGCTGTACAACAGTGGGTCAAAGTAAAAATATCTTCTTCCCCGCAAAATCTACCTATTATTATTATTACAGTGTACTAGTAAGCCAAAGAAATGTCAATACGGAACTTCATACATACCTGTGTGACAGTGACCCCTTAGCTTGCACCTTGTGTAGTATTCCTGTGAATCATTAGGTGGTGTGCACATCCAAAGCAAAACCTGATGGGACTTAATCCATCATTTATCTTGTGCTTTATAAGATGTTGTTCCAATACAGTCTACTATTATACTGTTTGTATTTAAAGTTGTATATAATTTTTCGCCCGTAGGTTTGAGTTCCTACCTTACACGGTGAACCTGAACTACCAGAGCTCCCTGCTGCGTACACGCGAGGAGATCGCCCTCATCGTTCTCGGCCCCGCCTTCAACATCCTGTGGTTCTCGCTGCTCGTCGCCCTGTCGTGGGTCAGTCAGCGGGCGCTCGGCTCGTTCCCCGCGCTCTTCTCCAAGTTCGTGATGGCGGCAGGACTGATGGCGTTCCTGGATCCCATCCTGATCTTGCTCGTGGACTGTGCCTTACAGGTACTGATTGGATTTTATTATCTCCATGAAAAATGGAGATATACAACAATGTAGTTTTGCGTCTGTCTGTGTGTGTGTCTGTTTGTCTGTTTGTGTTTTCGCACTACTGTAGTCAGCATAACTCAAGAACCTCTGGATGTATTTCAATGATATTTGGTGTGTGGGCGGGCGGGTGTTGGGAAGCTAAAATTCAAGGTCGATTTTGGGCCCCCTGGTATGTGCCTTACAGGTATTCATTGGTGTGAGGTCTTGCTTCTTCAGCATAACTTCCAGTTTTTATAGCTTAAATTTATCCTGGACATGCTATGGTATTGATTTTTTCAAATTGCAACACAATATACATGCAGCTGCAGCAAATTGCTGGTGTTCTGCACCACACATTACCAAACACATTTCACAGTTTCAAAGCAAAGTCAGTACAACCCTCAAAAATAAAGATACAGTAAATGCAATCTCAAAAGCCACAAATTCCAAAAAATATAACCTAAATCATAAATGGAAATATACTGATGACAGCAGTTTTTTAAGGAAACTTTCAAAATTGTGTTTTAAAATCTATAAGATGTGAGAGCTGAACAAAGCCCTGCACTATTATTATTTTTATCATATTATTACTGTTCACGCTTGACAATGAGTATCTTTGTTTGGTCATTAATTCTCTTTACATTCCCTTTTTGAAATGTTTTTGTTTATGATCATGTTTCCAGCGTTGGCGTAACCTTGGCGGCAGCATCCCGATTGGAGATGCGTTCAAGATGTGGTGGCACTTTGACCGCGTGGAGGGCTCGGGGATCGTCAGCGTTCCCATGGTGATGTTTCTCTACATCTTCACCATGTTCCTGGCCGCCACCATCCTCTACATGTACTTCCTACGGTAAGAAATATTAGAATGACTACCCTTTACAACTATAAAATTTTAAGTTCGAGGTAGTGTAATGTACACAGTTTTTGCGGTAACATCTTCACCACAAACTTAAAACCACTGCAAAAATATTTTGTTGTGCCTTCTGCCTGCCTACCACCTTATCTCAACTAAAAACCCTAAATCCTCTCAAACTTAAAGACATTTACAGTATTTTAGCTTTTATTGATATTAGCCTTTTCCATGCTGTCTAACCCTATATACCCAATGCAAATTTGCTGCCAAATGGCTGGTTATATTGCACTGAATGACCTTTGCCCATCTAATTGTAAGCGTTCTTTAAAGCAAACTGTAAATGCATTCAAGTTTGCAGGGATTTAATTTCGTGGTAGGGAGAAATGGAGTGTTCGCTGAGGTTTTAAGTTCACATTTGAAACAATACAAGTAGTCGCGGTATGAGCAGTCACATAATGGAAACAACATAACAGCTGCTTCATAATACTGTAGCATGTAGAGAACGTAGTTCATAGACAAGACATCCAGAAGATGCCCTGACGCCCTGCTAGCTAATAGCCTGGTAACTCTTGACCTTTAACCCCTCAGGCTACACACTATTACAGCATTTTACGATGGATCAAGTACTGTAATTCTTGATTTTGTTAACTGTAACTTAATTTTAGCTGTCCTAACGGTTACTAGTCAACAGCTAAAATGTCATCATCGCAAATATTTGATCACTTTCTAATATTTGAGACAGCAATTTTGCTCCCACTGTTAGAATTCAGCGCCGTGACCTATACTCCATTTTCCCCCAACCGCTATATTTTCCTGCCTCTATATTAAAGTGATTTACAGTAAGCTTATTGGATGTTACTCATGCTAATAAAGACCAATATGTCACAGCTGTTTGCCGATGTTTTTGATAAGCGTAATGTACATTTTGTAGTTTCTACTGTATACGTTAGTGTCCTTTTGTCCTTTGCAGGTTGCACAACAACGGGCGCATGCTGGACATCTACCACCGTCTCCACGGTCTGGAGGAGGAGTTCTTCGTGCCGCACGACCTTGAGCTCAGCAACCAGGAGCTGAACTACGTGGTGAAGAGGGCGGAGCAGTGGCGCGGCGAGGAGGGCGAGCGCAGGAAGGTCGCCGTGTACGACTACATCTGGGAGGAGGAACAGGTCAGGGGTCAACATTAGGTGGTCGTGTGTTTAGGGTGATTAGGGTCAGGGGTCAAACAGTAGGTGGTCGTGTGGTCAGGGCGATGTTGATTAGGATTGTTGATTTAGAATCTTAACCTTCTCCCTGCTGCCTAACTCTGTATCCAATTTGAATAGCCAAACAGCTACTTCAGAGTGATAAAGGTTAATGTCCTGAGTTCTAAATCCTTAGCAGACCACAATGGAAAAGACACTTTACACCTACATGTATTTTTTTGCTTGACTTTGAAAAGGTATACTATAAAATGGGTTAGGGACATCCTCTCATATTGAAAGGTAAAACCGGAGGCCCCATGTTTGAGGAGAACCATACCTTGAGTATGTTAAAGATGCTACCAAACTTACTGAAAAGACTTGGTATCCATCACAGTGTGCACATGGGTGGATCAAACCTTACAATCTGGTCTTAGGCAGCTTGTACTAACTTACAAAACTGGCGTTTAACAACTTAAGTCACCAGACTGGCAGTTATGTGAAACAAATAACATATCATCATAATGGTGAGTTTTTCAAGTCATTTTAGACTTTGAAAATTCAAAGCCATTTCAGAAGTTATGTGATTTTCTAGCCTTTTTTAATTAGAATTAGAATAAATTGTATGTTTCGTATCCCTGGAGGTTCACACTGAAAACTTTCAATTTCAGGTGGAAGACACCACCTGGGAGGAGGGTGAGCGGGAGGTGCAGAAGGCCGGTCGGCGAGAGATCACGACGCACCTGTCCATCCACACGCTGCACCTGGACGGGCTGCGGGAGCTGTACCGACACTTCCTGCGCCTGCCTGATGGAGCCATCGTGGAGGTCAGCGACTTCTCCATTATGATTAAGTCTACTAATAGTTACCTTTGCCAAGAATATTAATTATTATGTTTTCGTAAGCATGCTTGTGTCTGTGTGTGTGTGTGTGTGTCTGTGTGTGTGTCTGTGTGTGTGTGTGTGTGTGTGTGTGTGTGCGTGTGTGTGTGCGTGTGTCTGATAACTGTAGAATGATTGTCTTGCGACTTGGTATATGGGTAGGTCTTGATGAGACCTTGGAAACATAAGATTCTCGGCTGCCAAGCAGCTTTCTATGGTACAGTTGGGAAACTTCTGATTTTGATATTTCGTGTTCTGGACATGGTCACAATGCTATGGTCACAATATTTGGTTGGTAGATACATGAAGTGCTATGCTAGAATGATCATCTCCATGCAGAATGGCCCGTCCCCATTCAAATTTTGAGTTTTGCTCATTTCTTACAATATTTTGGAAATCAAACTAATTCTTAGAACTTATTAATAAGAAGCAGTGTAACGACAGCCAAATCCACTCTCGCCTATATTTTAGGCAACAGGCACTTTCTCTATTGACGAATGCTAGACTTTTCCACAGCAAACTTTAAGGGATGAAAGGAGCAAATCAAGCTAGACAAGGATGGGTACCAGGCTACAAAGGAGGTGCTTTCAATCTTTACTGATGTTCTTTTTTAAAGATCATGTGATGAATTAATGGCTCAACCATGTTTTTGCAGGTGTTTGGTGACATGGGGGTTGTTGGCATGGACAAGGATGTGAAGAAGGCCCTCGCTGAGCGCGCCCAGAGCATCGAGAACCTCGGCTCCACCCTCAGTCTCAACAGCGTCGCTCGGCGGAGGAAGGTCACGACGGCGGGAGGGCTGACCTCGCGGGAGGGGTCGGCACAGTTTCTGTCGGTCCCGCAGGCCGGATCTCGTACCAGCCTGAAGAGGGAGAGTACCGAGTGTTGAGGTGTTCAGCAAGATTCACATACTGTAGATGCAGAAATGTTTGTGGGCAGGGAGAAAATGGAGTGTTCGTGGTGGTTTTTAGTTCCAGTTTGAAGCAATAGTCACACAATGAAACGGCTTTTTGCGGCAGTTTCAAGTTTGCGGTAAAGGGTTCACTGCAAAAACCGCAGACATAAAACCACCGAAAACATTTGTGCATTTACAGTAAGACCTATAAACGTCTAGAATTTTAATCAGAAAGTTCTTTAGGACATCAAAGTGTTGTTTTTATCCAGAATTTAGTCAGAAACTTGTTCAACACCTTAAGACAGTATATTCCATTCTGGTAAGTGGAACTGTGTACCATTTTAAACAGAGCTTTGTACACTTTTTATTATCATTCTCTAAGGAAACTTATTTTGAGCTTCAACAGATATTTACTCACATACGTAGAAAGATCTATTACACACTAAGTCTTGCTTTTTGAGTTGGTTTTGCTTTTTCTAGATGCAATGACTTCAATGATCTTAATGTGCACAAAAAGATTGACTTGCCAGATGTAAATACTACATGTAGATTGTATGTAAATGTTTTTGGATCTCATATTTTGAATCCTCAGAATCTATAATACAAGCTAGTAGATTGTGTATTTTGTGACACTCTGTATCTAGATATGACTATTTTCATATTAAATTCTATGCCTATGCAAAAATCTATATAGATGGAATTTTCCTAAATGTACCTATATTTTGTAATGGATGGTATAATAAAATTTTGCATTACAATACTTCTCTCTGCTATGCAATATGGCAACAGCTATATCTGATAAACAAAAAAGGAGAGTTTTAAATCCAAACTCTATACTTATGACTTCAAGTTGAAAATGTTTTTACATGAGAGAGACAATGGTTTATTTCTTGAACGATATTCCAAAAGTTGTCTGTAGTTTTAAACTCACATGATTTTTTTAGATATACTGAAAACAATGATATTTTCTTTTATCCCATGACATTTTACAGATTTAAGAGTTTATGCTTGACATGCTGTAGGAAAGAGTGCTAAATGTATATGTTTGTGTTTTAGTGCATGTAATCTCTTTGCAATTTTGGATGCACTTTATTATCTCGACACAATTTGTCACCATTTTGTATATATTTTGCACAGAGTAAATAGATTACGAAAACCTCAGTCCTCTTCATTTGTGTGTAATAGCATTATATCACCATTGATTATATGCAAATTATGAAAATTATAACTTAATTTGCGAGAGAAATGAAGAAACTTCATATTTCCAGTTACTATGTCTCACATATATCTTAGTTAAATTCTGTAATGGTCTTGATTTTTAAGGGCACTTTTAGAAAAGCCCAAAATCAAAATTCACGTCAGGTACTTGTACCTTCTACAACGCAAGGAGGTGAAAAACCTCCTTGCGTCATTCTATAAAATCAACTTTCTGTGGCCACACTGGTTTAATATCATGGATGGCATCCACGCACCACAATTATCCATATACTTTCAATCAGTCAATATATATGCTTTAGATATCGTCACAAAGGCTGGCAATGTAAGGCTTCTGTTAAAGAAAGTAGCCTGGTAAATATGCAGTCAGCAGAGTCCAAAAGAGACACCTTATGGCTGACTGAAGTACTGCAGCCGATGATCATTGCCAACTCATTTATGGTTACAGGTCAAAGTTTGAATCGAAAGGTCTATAGAATATCATCTGAAAACCGTTTCGGAATGTCGTGCTTTGTTGGGGTGCCCAGAGGATGTCATCCCTAAAATTAAGTCAGAGTGGCCTTATTTTTTAAAAATTAAGCAATTCAATAACTAATAGTCAGAGCATGTCTCTTATAATATTTTCCTTTATTGAAACTCAAACAAGATACTTTACAGAATCTATTATCAAGATAATATCTCATGGAAAATAATAAACACCACTAGATAATCACCAAACAATAATGATTTCACACATATAATAATTATAGTTTTTCCAATATGGAGACATAGAAGTATGATATACAACACACTAGGTATGCTGAAGTCAGTGTCAAACCGACACACATGGTCCAATGGTCCTGCCAGTCAAAATAGTGTTCACGCAATAAGGTCATCATGAAGCTAAGATTCTCTTGGTGTATACCACTAATAGACTCAACAAATTACAGCTACAGAAATATACTCTGTATTCATCACAAGATAAAACTGTACTTTAACCCTTGGAAATAAGAAAAAATCATAGCAATATCACAAATTTGGTTCAGGTTAAGTACAACATCCGCGAATAGTTTCATCAGGCTGGTAAGTCATTAGACAACAAAGTTCTTTGTGCACAACTATCATAGTGTTTTATTCAACCTGACTGTCAACTTCCTCTGGGCAATACTTTACATTTGGAACCGCATCTGTAAGAAGCGCCATCTAGCTGCAGTGCAAAATACAACCAGTCAGTATTGCCCTGAGGAAGGTGACAGACGGTCACCAAAATGTTGGCTTGAATAAAACGCCTGTGTACAAAAACTTTGTTATCCAGTTATCGATAAGTACAACATAACTGGCACAAATGTCCCTCTAAGTTGTGGACCTCGACAAATGTGGCACATTCCTAAATTACAGCTTCTGTTCTAACACACACACTTTACTTTATAGTGGATTCTATTCTCTGTAAAAATATTATCTACATACGCTCATTATCTAACACATCACGGTGGACAATATAAAACTTTGACATTGTCCAAAAATTTGCATTGCTACCTGCTAGCAGTGATTTTGAGGTACATGTACTTACAATGCACTAGTCTTGCTAATGCAAAAAGATTGATCAACAATATATTTGAACACTAGCTATCACAATTTCAATGACATTGACTCTGTTAAACCATTGATTAAGCAATTAACTATTGCCTAAACTTAGCGTCAATCTACGCAACCTAAGAAATAGAAATTTGGTTATCTGACAACGCAAAACACACATCAATATACAAGAGAGTACAAAATTCATCAATAAAATGTGGATAAATTGTTTTCCAAATGAACACCTAACGTTACACAATATCTACCCTAAACATATCTACCATATTCAATGACCGTAGCACTGGCAACAACAATCATGGCAAGTTTACAAGATAATGTTTAATTTCAAAAGACACAGTTTTTCTCTGAGATTACACCAAGGAAAAACACACAGAGACACGCCACAGAGTTTTAAAAGCAAACTCTGTCCCTATAGCACTGCCTGTCCTACACAAACATACTCCTACAAACCATGGCGCCATCGCAGAGCAAAGCTACCTGAACGTCTTCTAAGTTTGCTGTTGGTTAAAACCTGCTCTTGAGGCACTGACTTAACAACACTGACAAGGCATTCTAAGACGGCAAGCAACAAGACAATGGAACATTGAAAAACTTCTCAAGACATAACAGTCACAAAAGATAGCAGTGTCGCTCAAGACGTAAGCTCCTAAGTTCTTTATTTTGACACCATCTTCTGTTATTTTTGCTTCCTTCGATAGAAAGCCTGTGATAATTTTGAGCAGTAGTATAGCATTCCTGAAGAGATTTTGTTTAAGTCCGATGCGCAGATGTGGATAGAAGTAACTACCCTGCCGACATTATCTACATGTACATTATCATTACCTCTGATTTATACATTCTTTATCATCAAAGTTTCAAAATATATTATCATCCATATGTGCTCTCTTTGGTCATGGCAACTTCCTGTACAGAGTGCTTTCAATGCCACCCCCAGTTCTGAGATGGGCCAGTCCATGTACATGTAGATACCAGTATCTATAGGAAGAATCCATCTCAGTGAAGGGGTGGTCAGGTCAGGAAAGCATGTGAAGAGTACAGGTGGCATTAAGTACATTTTGTACATGGGGTTTGTACCAAATGTTGGCTCTTTCGATTTCTGTGATTAGAGTTTTAGACTATACAAAATGGCGGTAAACGTTGCACCCTTTTTCGTTATAGATTGTCTTCATGCAATTTCACCCTTGTTACATAACGCATGGCCGCCCAAAGCTGACTCTTGACACCACAGAAAAAAGGAACAGCCAACATCTATACACGTTTTTTTTTTTTACAACCATTTCTATCAAGGATTCTATCATCAGACGTGACTCTCGTACGCTAGAATCCCGTCTTGAAGCGGCGGACAAAGCGATCGCGGCGACTGGAAACTGATGTTTCCGTCCTCGCTGAGAATCGTCGTTCTCGTTTCGTCCAGCGATACGTCGTACCCCACCGCGCCCTCCTCGCTGTACGCGGACGCGTTGCTCTGATCAGCATTCCTGTTTTCCGCGTCTTCGACGTACTCCGTCGCGGCTCGTCGTAGCGAAATCCACGTCATGAACACGAAGAGCACCGACATGCACTTGAGCCCGGCCGACAGGCCGAAGTAGAGGAATCGGAATCGGGTGGCGTCATACTCCCAGCATGCACCTTTGTCGCCGTTGCACAGCGGCTGCCAGAGGATGCACGCCGTATCGATGGTGGCTCCGTAGTAGATGGGCGCGGGAATGTAGGCTGGGGGAAACACACAGAATTAGACATTTCAAGCTAGTTTCTCGTATGTGCAAGAGTGTCCCCCTCCACTTTAATTTTTAGACATTTTGATTGATAATCTGAATAAATCGCCTAGATCTGTCATTGACATCAACAGACTACCTTGATTATGTATATCAAAGCCCTTGAGCCAGTATAACCTTTGATATAAACATAAGGCTACCACCACTTGTCAATGAGTACATGATATTGTACTGAATGATAAAAACTTGACTAATGTCAATCGCTCTCTGCGCAAAAAAACACATGCATACATGTATGTGGTATATGTACAAGAATATGGTATATGCCCACTCACCAAGTGTTCGGAAGAGGACAAACTGGATGCCAAGGGCAAAAGGTCGCTCCTCCTTCTTCACCGACCTGAATATGGGTAGCGTGGAGAAAAATCCGTTTAATAACCACCTACAATTTTGTACATTAGTACATTTGATTTTCTGCTAGCAAAATGTAAAAATGTACTGTGATTAACCTTGTCAAATGTGCTTGATACAGGTCCAGGAGGTGAAATCAGTTTTCTAGTCACTTTTGATTTTCTTGCACTTGTGCACAGCAGGTAATGCAGTGTCGATAAACAAAATCTGTATCCTGTATCTATAGAGCCTATAGAGCCGGTACAACCGCCATTAGGCGTAACACACCAGCTTCGCAGGCACGTGGCGCGACAGCAGCTGGTTATATTACATCGGACGGTCTGTTACACCTAGTCTTTGCATATCTGACTTCAACCGTTCTTTAAAGCTACTTAGTCATGAAGCTCCTACAGTACTTGATGACAACGAGTTCCATTCTACTATGGTTCTCGGAAAATGCGAATTTTTGAACACATCAAGTCCTCTTCTGAGCTGGCATTAGATACTTATCAGTCGGTACATCCACAAGTTTATTAGACATTTTGTACATCATGCAAAGTCTGATGCATCATGCAAAAACAAACAAACAAGTAAACAAGCCAGCGTCCGTACCTGAGGGTGACCATCATGGCAGGCACTTGTGCACAGCAGGTGATGAAGGTGACGATAAACAGGAACACCAGGAACGGCGCCAGCGTGCCGCAGTCGCGGTGACACTTCCCTGTGGTACAACAAACGATCATATCAGTTTTGGTTTCACCTTTTATGTATTTTCCATTTTAATCTTTATAGTTTGCCTTTGGATTCATGGTTTACGTTTGTATCAGTTCTTTTACTCTTACAATCTCTGTTCTCTCTGTGTATCATTTTCGTGAAAAGCAATAAAAGGTTATATATTATATTTATATATATAAAATGAGGTGGATGGCTGCTGACCGAGCCTGCTGGGCCAACCTAACTGCCTGTGTGTCGGACGACACAGGAGCCCCATGTAAGTCTAAGTCTGATAAAAAATTGTTCCTAAAATGATCTCATCAGCCAAAAACGACTTGATTTTCACAGGAACCTCTTGATTGCAGAAGAAAAACTGCTTTTCTGTCTTCTGCCCACCGAACACCTTGTTTCAGTCACAAACTAAAAACTACCATGAACACTCCTTTGTCTCCCCGCAGCGAAATCAAATCACCCCAAACATAAGGCATTTACAATATTGCAGAATTAGAAAAGGAACAGGCAAATAGAGAAAGGGTCTTAAGTTTTCCAAATGATTTTTAGTATCATATGCATGCAGGTTGCAAAAGAATCTTCCTGAATCCCCCTCCAAATGAACTCTAATGGTATGACCCTTACCTGTGATGACATGGCCCCCGTATCTCAGCTTCTGCTCCTCGATGCGGTACTTCTTGGTGTTGATGGTTTCCACGGAGACGACTGCTACACAGCTGCAGTCAGTGTAGTTCTGTGGGGAGAGAATGCAGGCATGTTATTGATCAGCAGTGCCCCCTAGTGATTTACAAAGGGAATGCAAGAACCATATTATCTATAAAGACGGTTTCATTGTTTTCACAGAGGTTGTCATGACAAATGATTAGCACCATTGCCTCTGAACCAAGAGGTTGGAGGTTCGAATCTCAGCTGTTGTCGCTCACCTGACTTGCAAGCTACAATTTAATGTACTATAAGGGTTGCAGTCCTTAGGATGGGACAATTGTCCACTGCTGTTCATTGTACTTGTCAAAAAGAGCATGGGGAATTTCCCAGGTATAATGAACCTGTAAATAATGTATGATAACGTATGTCTTCTCGAGTGTAAGATTAGCTCTACAGTTTAGCTTAACTGGTTCTAGATCACTTTTTTTCTAATGACAGCAGTTGTTTGTAAACAACATTGTTAACTCACATATTTAGTGGTCTGTCCGTCCCATAGAAAGTTGGTGACTTTGCGGCAGCCGGCGTGGCAGGGGCTGAAGTAGGTGATACCATCTGAGCCACAGACAGGGGAGTAGGAGTGGATGGCGCAGTCACAGTGCAGGTTACAGTTGGCCGTGAACTCGCTGGGCGCCTGGTGGTCAAAGTTGGGACTGAAAACACAAAAAGACATAAAAAGAGGTTAAAAACTTTTTTTTCAAACATGACACTCAAAGCGTAACAACATCTGAATCAGTATCCGTGTTGAATAACTTTTTATACTGTCTTGTATAGTGGCTGCTTATATTGGATTGAATGAGTCACCTAGCTAGTGACTAAAAGATATTACCCAGGATACTAATAGACAAGTATGACTCATCCTACAACATTCAGTTATCACATCTCAACTTACTCAAGCTTCCTGCAACTATTCAGAAATCACCAACCACAGTAAATAGGCAGATTTAACACTGCAAAATTGAATAACATATTTAATTGTATCACAATATATACATGTAAGAACACACAAAGGATGGAGAACAGAAAACTAATCCAATCCTCTACTCCACAAATCTTAAAGAGACATCAGGTTTAAGCTAAAACCAGGTGGCACCACTTATCATATGTAATAAAATTAGAGACAATCTGATCGTGATAAAAATGAGGTAAAATACTGTATATCATGAAACATTCACGGTAGTTTCATTATCGCGGTGAACTCTCCAGCGTAAATTCAAATGATACCATAAATATGTCTCTTGTGTTTGACTTTAATTAACAGTACACTAACTACAGAATTGTGAATTTAGAATACTGCAAAAAAACTTCCTTTTTTCCTTCTACCACAAGATAAAACTGTGCCAAAGGTAAATGAATATACAGTAAGGGTTAAGTCTATACCCATGTCCGTCTGTGCTTTACGGCTATCTACATTTGGTATTGGGTTTTTCCTCCATCCCAACAGATGACCTTCCCGGGAACAAGAAGACAACTTGGTTTACTGTGTCCCTGAGGACCCCGGGGAGGAGATGGGGCCACTATTACCTTATAGAAATATTGATAAATCAGCCAATGGCAGACAACATAACTTAGGGGAAGTGGGTTGATTGGATTACTCCCAAATGCAAATTAGTGTGGCACCAATGTGTCCATCTAAGCATCTTAATTGTACTGATTTGGTTAAAAGAAAATTTGGGGTTATTTTTACTGTGCTGGTATTTTGGTCCTTTCAATGCAATGCGGCCAAAGCTCATCTACTGTACATGTGTGACAGGGGCTTATAAGCAAAGAAAGTAATAAGGGTGGATATAACATCTGTCACCACTGGTAGGTTTTGTAACTCTGATACAGGCCTGTAGCCTGGGTGCCATCTGATTACTACCGGGGCTCCTAGGGCCACACCAATTCAATTTCTTGGTTAACGGATTCTTATTTTTAATTTTAGCAAAAAAATTCATGAAAACAGAAGGCTGGGGTGAAAACTTGCACCTGACCCTGTTCACTCCCTGAAACTGTGTGCACCAAATTAAAAACATTCCTCTGAGATTCTGTTTTCATGTTGTTTTTCCAATCTAGCATTTTTTTATAAATTTTTTTATTCCGTTAACCAAGAAAATAAATTGGTGTGGCCAAATACTCACTTCCCCAGTAGTGATCGGACGGCACCCAAGCTAACAGGGCTGGGATTGGACCAATATATTCATAGACCAAATGGCTGGATTTAAAGCTCACCATTCCTGATCCAAACTCATCTACTACTGACAAGTAATTTACTCTTGGAGCTGCATGAACAGGAAAAAGTCTGACAACTCCTCTTGATACTGTAAATGCAGTTAATTTCATGGGGATTTAATTTTGCAGCAAGGAGAAAATGGGACGTTGGAATTTGAAACAATAGTAGGGCTGCAATCATAGGTGGGCAGAAAGTTTCGCGGTGGTTCTAGGTTTGCGCTGAAGAGTTCACCATGAAAACCGCTAACATAAAATCACCAGAAACATTCCTGCAGTTACAGTATTTTCAACTCACAGGGTGTGAGTCAAAACTCTTTGTAAAATTTTTAGCATCCATCTAATTAAGGACTAACTTAAACTAAATTTAAGGAATTGAGGGTAACAACTATTATCTTGATCCTTTTTCTTTATTTTCTCAGTCTAAATGCTTAATATATGTCAAAATATTTCTGAAATATTGTTTTCAACAAAATTTCTTTAGTAAGTTCTTTTAAATTACTATTTAGTATTTTCATCAAACCATTGACTTACATTTGTACATGAAATCTAATATTTCAGACCTAAGGCTTACAAATGACAGTAGAGATAGATAATCTTTCACAGAAATAACTGCATCAGGATAACGGTGCCTCCTTCTTTCATCTAAGTTCAAGTTTAGCCTTTAGCACTCTGAAGTAGCCGTTTCGCACCCAATTCCCGATTGGTTACAGAGTTAGGCAGCAGGGAGAAGGTTAATACAAGGTGACATTTGCTTGGTGTTAGAACACATCATGCAGAACTGAAAGGTAAAGTTTTCATTTCAATCAATTTCTAAAGGCCACATTTGTAGCATAATAATATGTCAGTATTTTTATCAATAGTCCTCATTATCGATTTTTTGGACGAAAAAATCCTTAACCACAAAACTCCCTTCTTCCCTTCCCTGTTGTTTGACGTGCAAGGTTATGGCAGCTATGCAGTCAAAAACATCAAAATCAATAACTTATCATCTATATTACTCTTATCTGTGAACTGCATTGACTTATATTTTGAAGGACATACAGTACTGCAAATTGATTTCCTTTTGTGGTGGTTGTATTTCGCGATATGAGGGAAAAGTATAGGTTTTCACGGTGTTTTTAATTTGTGGTTGAGACTATTATGTAGTAAAGTTATATAGCATTGGAAACACATATTTGCAGTGTCATAAATTTTTGGTGGATAGATTATCACAAAATTAAAACCACTGCAAAAGTTTCACGATTTACTGTACTACATGTAAGTGCTATATTGAGCAACATCCCAGCATGAGAATATTTGGTATTTTCCACGGAATACAAAATGATTAACCGTATAACAGGAATTGACACATTGTGTAAATAACACACTTACATGTATTTGTCTTGGTTGCTCAGAGTTATTTAAAAGCTTTTCATTTTGCATCACTTACTGCAAAGGTTGTAGAATGTTAACAGTAAAGGTTGTCAGTGTTTTTTATGTTATAGCTCTCACTTTCAGTTCAAATCTGATGAATTTGTGACCAGGTACCCTTATGAATATGTGTGATCCTCTATAAAAGAGGGTTCCATGAAGAAAATTGAAGTATATTAGATGCAAAGCTTTGACGAATGTTCTGAAATACAACTGAATTTACTATCTAATAAATAGATTTATACTTAAATAAAGGAGAGAGGAAATATCCCCAAATGCCGTATAGTCGCTTCCAAATGATTTGCAAATTGTAAAATCGGGACTGACTGTCGCAGAGTCGGAGTCGATTGAAAGGGTCCAGAAAAGGGCATGTAAGATTATCCTTGGCCGGTCTTACACCAGTTACAACTCAGCCCTACAAACACTCTCCCTGACACCGCTATCTCATCGACGACGTGAACTCTGCCGAAACCCATCTGTCACTATAGGGAATGGTGAGCCCCCCTATGTTGATAGTGTGATAGTCCCGTATTCCAACCAATCAGTACTTTAACTGTACTTGTTATCCTGACCAATCAAACAGTATGCATAATCATTAAAAGACACTCACCTGTCGCTATAGGGAATGGTGAGCCCCCCTATGTTGATAGTGTGATAGTCCCGTATTCCAACCAATCAGTACTTTAACTGTACTTGTTATCCTGACCAATCATACAGTATGCATAATCATTAAAAGACACCCACCTGTCGCTATAGGGAATGGTGAGCCCCCCTATGTTGATAGTGTGACAGCCCACGGTGAACAGCGTGGCGAGGCAGATGAGCGACACGACCGCGCTGACCAGCGACCACTGCGCCGCGCCCTTCAGATCCAGCTTCAGCCGGTTCATGATGTAACCGCCCAGCAGGATGCCACCGCCTGCACTGGGGATGATCACCACACCTGGGGGGGGGATAAGTGGTTTATCATCATGATAATAAAAACACAAAATTATCTGCTCACCAGTTGATTTTATTTCTCCATCGGATCTTTAAAAAGTAAAAGATACATGTAAAGGTGGAGGTGGCATCGAGTTGACGTAGCGTGTGTTTTGCTCCTAACTCAGAGGTCCTTTGTTAGAATCCCCTGACATGCCACTGACGCTGTGCCCTCTGGAAAGGCATTTTACCCGACTTTCCTCACTCTATCCAGGTGTAAAATGGGTACCTGACTTCTGTTGGGCAGGGCATGGTGTCTGCCTTCCAAAACCATGCCTGGACAAATGTACAGTGGATAACAATCCACTGCCCCTACAGCCTCAAAAAGGCTATGTCACTACCTTTACCTTATCTTTAAAGGTGGTCCCATACAATGTAGCCTTTTAGAAGCCATGCAGTGAGGGCAATGGGAGCGCTATTCACTTTGTCTTGAATGCGGTATTGAAAGGTGGAACCACCCTCCATCCCAGCCAAAGTTAAGTTAAGTACCCAATTTACACCTGGGTAGAGTGAGGAAAGTTGTTTAAAGCTGGGGCTGCAACTGTTTTTCAGAAGGAATGTAAAATGGAGTCCCTTGTTCCAGGAGGTGCCTTCAACTCAGAGCACGTTAAAGGGGAAGGGATAGCAACCCCTTAAGTAAAAACATACCCTGCTACAGAAACAGCAAGAAAACTTGCTGCCCTATGATCAGGTACATCAGGTACTACAGGGTAAACAACAACAACAATAATAACTTGAGTGTTTACCTGTGAGAAGGTTGGCCTCAGATGCGGAGACTCCAAACTGAGACTCCAGGAACTTGGGTACGAATGTGATGAAGCCGGTGACGACGGACAGCTCCATGGTGGCACACAGGCTGATGCACAGGTAAGGCACGTTGGTGCACAGGCTCATGACAGCGTGGGGGATGTCTGGGGACAACCAATCAATCAATCAATCAATCAATTGACCAATCAATCAAAAAACAATCCATAAATCAATGATACACAGGTAAGGCACGTTGGTGCACAGGCTCATGACAGCATGGGGGATGTCTGGGGACATTCAATCGATCAATCAATCAATTAATCAATACAATGCACAGTTAAGATACATTGGTACACAGGCTCAGAACAGCATGGACAATGTCAAAGGAATAACAACCATCAATTAAACAATAAACCAATCAATAAATTCATCAACCAATCAGTACATTACTTGAACAGGTATTCAGGTGTTACAGCAATGTTTTCAGGAAAGAATAGAAATTGGTCTCACCTCGAAGTTTCTTTTTTTTTCATGAAAGAATAGAAATTGGTCTCACCTCGAAGTTTCTTTTTTTCAGGAAAGAAAATAAATCGGTCTCACATCAAAGTTTTTTTTCCAGAAAAGAAATCGGTCTCACCTCGAAGTTTCTTTTCTTATTCAGGAAAGAAAAGAAATTGGTCTCACCTCGAAGTTTCTTATTGTTTTTTTCAGGAGAGAAAAGAACTTGTCTCACCTCGAAGTTTCTTGCCAAAGCTCATGTGCGTGATGCCTTCGTTCTGGAGCGTGCTGCCGTCCCCCTCCTCCTCGGTGCCCTCCGCCGTCAGGTGGTACGTCTTCTCCATCCGCAGCACCTTGGGCAGCGTGGCGGGGAAGGCCAGGATGGGCAGGGCACATAGTACCAGGAACAAGGCACATAGGAGGAATCCTGCCCACCTGTACAATACATAACATACAGGTTAGAACAGGGCACATAGTACCAGGAACAAGGCACATAGGAGGAATCCTGCCCACCTGTACAATACATAACATACAGGTTAGTACAGGGCACATAGTACCAGGAACAAGGCACATAGGAGGAATCCTGCCCACCTGTACAATACATAACATACAGGTTAGTACAGGGCACATAGTACCAGGAACAAGGCACATAGGAGGAATCCTGCCCACCTGTACAATACATACATACAGGTTAGAACGGGGCACATAGGAGGAATCCTGCCCACCTGCACAGTACATACATACAGGTTAGAACAGGGCACGTGTTAGAACAGGGCACCAGAAACAGGGCACATAGGAAGAAACCTGCCCACCACACCCCAACCCATCCGCAATATCCTAAGTTACCAATCAGAGAACTTCCTTCACTGCATCTCAACCAATCAGCATGCTTGTTCTCTTTACCAACCAAACAACGCATTGTTCTATCATACATCCTGACCAATCAGATTGCTTGCTTCACTCTCCTGACCAATCAGAGGACTCACCATGCCCCCACCCATCTGGGGTCCTTCTGAGTCATCTCTACCTTGGTGTAGTCCAGCCAGTCGATGTCCACGTAGTAACTGATGCACAGAGCGCCTAGAAGGAACCCCATGGCCGGACCAATTGCACTTGCAGTGTACATGATACCTGCAGAAACACAGGGAAAAACAAAGTTTAAAATCTTGAATTTCTGCTGCGGTACCTTGGAACACTAGGGTAGGGGACCTAAAATCTAATCAATTCTTCAACAGATTAAGTTGTCAAGACCTTTTAACCTGACATAAAGGTACCACATACATTGTATATAGCCATATCCATAATGATAAAACATGACTTGTATATATCTCTTGAATCATACAGTAAACTAACATTACAATCACACACACACACACACACACACACGCATACATACCAATAAAAAATACACGCATACATACACACACACACGCGCACACACACAAATATACAAACGTACAAAGTAAAAACTTAGGTGCACAGCTCCAATTTTGGGTGCATAAAAGTGCATATGCACCCAGTATTTTGAGCCTTGTCTAAATATTAGGGTCATTTAAGGCCTCATTAAAAATGTATATCAATCAACTTACCACACTGCAGGGTTGGTTAGATGACTATAAGATGGCACACACAACACACACTGCACTAGATTGCTATCACATGTAACAGTCAGTTTGAATCAGAGTTTTCACAATGGCATATCATGAGATATGTCGCGGTTGTACATTATGTCCAGAATGGCATATCATGAGATATGTTGCGGTTGTACGTTACGCCAGTTTGCTGTCATGTTAGACGTTGTACCACATTCATTTCGTCCTTATCATCAGTTTCCTCCTGGGCTGATGTTAGACCATGAACACTAAAAGGTCCTATGGTTCATCTTCGTACCTCCAATTATAGGATCATAAAACAAAGAAAAATGGTTTGGCGGTTTGGGACATATAGTTGTCCTGTAATACCCTTCTTCCTACTGCACTAAATGCACCTGAATATATGCATGCGTGTCTGGAATACAGTAGTGTCAGCTTGCTGTAGAATTTGGGTTTATCACAGTACAAATTTCGAGGGAGGTTACAGCGTGGGCTACAGCGTTGATTAGAGCTCGGATTACGGCGTATTCCCAAATTTTTGATGCTTCAACAAAGTCAAATGTGCATTGTATATTATAACATAATTGTTAATCAAAGCACTGTAATGTGCGAGCCACCAAAACTCTATGCATAAAACATACTAAAGACAGTCTTCAATCTTTTTCTGAAACGATTAACCTACTTCATGCTGCCTCACCTCATAACTAATACAAATCTGGTACCAAAAGGGCCACAGGGAGAAGGTTAAAGATCTAAACACAGACATCTATATTGATTGATCTACTTACAAGCCAGACAGGTTGATCTGTTGTAATGACATGTCTAAAAATCTATTTCATCAGATTCTTGTGGGCTCAATACTGGATTATCTGTAGTCATCATCGCACTGGGGTTGACCTACTTAGCTCTGTGGATCCCGCAGGGATAAATATTTCAATACAATGAAAGAAACTATGTTTTTAATGCTTTTTTGGCATGCAATCTAAGTGCAAAACCTCAAACCCTATCTCAACATTTGGCAGAGATAGACAAAACAGTGCTAATAAAAGTATCTAGAAATAAGTAGAACACATTTCCAATGTAGGGGCATCCTCAATTGCTTCAAGCTAGTTGTGCAAAAGTTAGATTTGACAGGTTGTTCAGTGTAATATAATAAAAACCAGCTGCTGCTGTGCCGAATGCCTGTGAAGACGCTGATGGGTGGTTATATACCGTCTATACAGATAAAGATAAGGCAGTCTAAGCCTTGAAGTTATTAGCTGTATCAGCTTATTTCTGCCTTTCTAACAGCTGCGCAGCTAAGCAATTAAGAAACTGAGTGGTTGCCAACAGGATAGCTTTAAAAACTTCAAGTTCGTCATCATCATCTTGAAGTTCAAGGACTGAAAAGGACAACTGTTGAAGCAAATATAGATAAGGGGCTATTTTCAGCAGCATTTACAGGAACTCAGCCCAGAAAAAGAGACTCTCAGGGTCTATATAAAGGATGTTTTGCTGATAAAAGTGTTAACTGAACGTCAACAGGGCAGTCTACTGGCAAATACGATGCACAAGAAGTACTATGTCCAAGTACATTCAGCAGTATTACATGCTGTAACAAGGAAAGCTGCCAGGGGGCCCAAAATTGACCTTGACCTTCATGTTCCTAAGACCTACCCACATACCAGATATCATTACAATCCACCCAGAGGTTCTGGAGTTATGCTGACTAAAACACCTGGAAGCACAAAACACACACACACAGACACACCGAAAACAGTACCTCCCTTTAATTTTTTTACAGAGGTAAAAAGCAGTGACATTGCTTATACAACAGGTATATAGAAATGAAGGAAAAATACTCAGTCACTGGAAAAAACACCATGCTACCTTCGCCTTCTAATAAAAGTTCTATCAACAATCGACACATGGCAACTGGAAAATAAACTGAAATAAAACTTTGAGGTCACACAGACCAATAACCATAAAAACATCACGCCATGTTAATTTCTTGGTAACAAATGAGTACCTTCCGTAGTAGCTGAAGAAAACATTGTAACAGAAGCTAAACATGGAACTAAAAATAGATTATAGGTTATCATAGATTTCCATGAGGGTAACATTTGTGCACCAACAGTACTTGTCTAGATTCAAGACATATACTTTGTATGATTTTGGTCAAATGTTTTTTTCTTGTATTTTTTGCCACTGCTATACTCTGCAGGTTTTGCTGTAAACCTTCTTAGTACATTTTTTTTGTCATCTTCCACATATAGATTTCTTTGTAACACAGGTATACATGTATATACATGCACACACACACACACACACAATTACACCTATAGTAAAGCAACCTTAAACGTTCTTGATCAGAAAACATGTTTGCCTACAAATAATTGAGAGGTCCTGTCTACATAAAATCAACACACAGTCTCCGTGGCAACCAATAAACAAACCAAAACTAACCATGACAGTACATACGTATTGATACTTATGTATCATCATAAAATAATGAGGAAGCGTATTGACATGAACAGATTGTACGCATGTTTCCCAACACTTGTTTGGTTACTAAGCAACTTCATCAAAAACAGGGCAAGGGAAAAATATAGGTTCCCTACGGATATCGTTTGATGCTACATGTACATTATCATGATTAGGCAAAGTATCTGTACCATCTGTCCAAATAAAAGCTGCATCGTTCTTGGTTACTGTAAATACTTTTAAGTTTGCAGGGATTTAAATTCGTGTTCGCGGTGGATTTTAGTTTGCAGTTGAAACATTAGAGGGCAGGTGGGCCAAAGACAGAGAAAGCACTTTCCAGTGTTTGCTTCAGGCCACACAAAATTAATTTCTTGGTTAACGGATTTTAAAAAAAATGCTAGATTGGAAAATCAACAGGAAAACGGAATCTCAGAGGAAAGTTTGTACCTTAGTTTCAGGGAGTGAACAGGGTCAGGTGCAAGTTTTCACCCCAGCCTTCTGTTTTCACAATTTTTTTTTTTTTTGTTAAAAAAAAATCCGTTAACCAAGAATTAAATACATAAAAGCCTGTATATGACTGTCTCTTGTCACGTGATACTCAACATCAAGTCACGTGACAAGAGAACTCCAAGACGAGATCTGACCTTATTACCGGGTTGACGAAGAGACAGAGAATTCGTCTCAAAAGCTCCCCAGAGCAATCTTTTTTATGTTGTGTGTAATGCTTAAATGTTTGTCAAAAGAATTAAATAGGTGTGGCCTTAAAGCACTGCAAAAATTTCCACATTTACAGTAATATGAAAGTGGCTGGGAGTGTTGACAGGCATCTTGGGAGCACATCAACTTCCAAGTAGGAAAAGGAATGATGACTGTCGGAGGGGTATCAGCGAGGGAAATGTCCCATTGCCACATTAGGATGCATTACCCGCATCAGTATGCTAGCACTTTGTCGCGACGTCAGATGATAAAATAGAATAAAGTATAGCCGCTTCCTTTTGACCCGAAGAATTGACGGTTCAGAAATTTAATGCGTGGCCCGCAATTTCAGCAGTCGGTTGCAGATTGGAAGTTGTAGCTGGATGTTTCGAACTGTGGGCCATGTTAATTTATTTTCTTGGCTCTCAGATGGTTTTTGGTAAAAACTCTAGAAATAGGACAAGACAAACACTTGCATATGCCTGTATCCACTCCCTAAAACTGTGTGTATCACCGTACGGGCTTCCCCACAGATTCTGTTTTCTTGGTGACTTTTTAGTTCAGGATGCACTAAAAAAAGCCAGTGGGAATGACCCCTGTAACAAATCTATGTACACGTAACTCGCTCGTTCTCATTTAAATGTACACATTTTGTAATCTCCGTTACCGTTAAAAGTAAGATGTTCCTGACATTAAGACATGCCACATATAAGGTACGCAACTGCCGTTTTTAAAAGCTAGAAAAGTTTTAAGTCGTCATACACAAACTACAGTTTGACATCTTATGTGTGGCATATCCTAATGCCAGGAACTTCTTATTTCAATTGGTAACGGAGATTACAAAATGTGTACATTAAAATGAGAACGAGCGAACTGTGTATATTTGTGGAATTGTAAATATGTAGTGTTAATGTGCTTTTATGTTATGTACTGTATGTTTGAATACAAATGTTGAAAAAAAATAATACCAAAAATAAACAAAATAAAAAAGATTATAAATCTGAAATTTCTGAACCGACAAATAGAGTTTGAAACTTGTAAGTCCATCTGAGTTAACAGGGCTCGAAATTCATTTTTCACTGGTGCACCAAATCAAAAAAATTAGGTGCACAGAAAGAATTTTGGGTGCACCAGATGAAATAAAGTTGAAAGTCAACAAAACATATTTAAATCTAAAGCTATTGAGAACTTCAATCTGTCATTCTAAAGCTAATTTCAAACAGGTAGTACAACAACTTAAGTACCACAAAAGGTAACAATGATTTTTTTTATGCCTTTATATCAAGAATATTCTGTATACTAGTGCACTAGCACCCGTCTTCGCCAAAATTTCATTTCTGTCTGAGGATGACTTCCCGACTTCTGTAAAACCTTTGCAACAGAACATCCCGTTGTTTGATTGAAGTCTGGAGGGAATGGCTTTCCCCACTTCTAAGTAAAGGCGGTTGCAGCAAAGTGGTGGGTGAGTGATGCACTCAGTCCTCGGACCTTCCTCTCAACATCATTAGCCGCACCATTAAACTGCACTTAGGCCCAGCAAAGCTAGTCTCCACATGGCTTCTGTGTCCTTGGGTGGGTGAATGTGCATTAATCATCTTGTGTTTTGCAAGGTAAAAATTACTCAAACAACTGGATCAAATTTGGAAAAGGTTTCAGACAGTCTTTTGTCAGTAACATAACTTTATTCACTGACAAAAGACAGCGGATGCTATCTGAAATGTCTGACCATTTCCAAATTTCATCCAGTTGCTTAATCAGTGGCTTTTACCTATCATGGGTAATTCTTATTACCTGGATTTCTAACCTTCATTGACGCATTTTGTGTTTTGTGCCCATAATTAACTGTGGAAGAAAGCACTTTTGATATTGTTACCGATGTTTGTGACATTTCCAAAAAGATTTACATGTATTTGAATATCACACAGGAGTTTGAAATGTGTTGGTCCATCTGAGTTCATATCAAATGACCTTCCTACTGTCGAGATAACAATGCTGTCCTTGGTGCTGAACGACCTCAAATGAACTGTTCTTACCAGTAGGACTTGTTTTGCTCAAAATTCATTATCAAAGTTTGCTGGTTTGGGGCCAAATTCACCCTCCACAGAGCTACATGTACAACACTACCCTGTTCTATATTTCTTATAACAGCCCTAGACTGTCTAACAACTTGTTCAGACCTTTGTAGATCGGACAAATATTTCATATTTTTCAGTAGCAGGGTATATTTTCACTGGGAGAGGTTGCTAGCTCTCCCCCTCAAAGAACCTCCTCGAACACCATTTAACCTCCCTCCAAAAAGACCGTGCAGCCCCAACTGAGATGTCCTGATCCCCGGATTTGAACCAGGGTCTAATAAAGTCACCAACTACAGTACAGCTTACGTTAAGACTTAACGATTGACGCAAGGATGACATAACGCAAACACAGCGATCACGTAACGCTAACGCAGCGATCACGTTACACTAACGTAGTTGAAAAAAGGAGCTCAAATCTTGGGCTAGTACCAGTTGAGCCACAGGGACATCCCTAACACAGTACTAGACTATAATATGATTGACGACTCCCCTTACACCACTGTTGCCATGCAGAATCCTGAGCTGTTTTCCTGTAATCAGAGACTGTTTTATGGCCTATAGTATGGATGTCCAATAGAACTGCAATGACCCATTTACTGACAGCGCGGCCCCGTAAAATGAAAATTTGTTTCCAATATTAGGTTAGCATCTGCTTGACTGTTCTATGAACAACACGAAAATTAATCTATATCTTTGTACCATATTTCACATCATGATATGTATAATCAAATATGTTTCATCGGTGAACATAGCAAATAGACTGGCAAACACCAGGCTACAATATCACGTTAGAAACATTATCAAATTTATTAAATTTCCTACCGCAATAAACAAAAGTGTACTCGAAAGTATCTTGCATTTCAAAAATAATCTGCACACAAATCAAACCAAAATTGCCAACCAAACATTGCCAGTGAAAAATAACCTTCTTGACAGAGGGCAAAATCTGGATTGCATATAAACCATTAGCAACATGATACTTAGTATATGGTACATCTATACATATGTCATCCTACCAAGGAGGTCTAGATGTTTTTTTCCTAGAAAAGGCAGTACGTCAAAAAACAGTACTCAAGCAACAGGATATGATTTTGCAACAGTCAGATGTTTTTCAGACAGCATCCGCTGTCTTTCGTCAGTGACTAAAGGGAAGAACTTGAGAACCTGTGAGGTTTTATGCCAGAATGTTAATTAAGTGAAGACAATTTTAGGATGATTCAACAGAAGAAAAAGTCAAGACAAGACTGTACGCTAGCATTACGTGTTATGAAAGTTAGTCTAGATTTGATATATTGTGTTATGAAGGTCAGACTAGATTTGATATATCTGTTGTTAGGATTTTAATAAAATCACAGAAATTTGCTACAAGCCTCAAAGTCAGTTGCAGGAAATTAAAGACCAAGAATTGATTAGGCTTGCTGAAGATAAATATACTTGACAGGAAAAAACCTCCATGTGAATTTTGTTTATAAATTGAAAAGTTATCCCTCTAAGTATCATTATTTTTTATAAAGTTTGATACTCCAGTACAGTTATTAAAATTTAACAACCTTGCCAGGCATGTCAGTCATTTTGGCTCATGAGGGAATTTGTTCATCATAATAAACCCACTGATATTAATATGATGAAAGACAAGCCTAAGGTGTTATATGTTCTATAATTGTACATTTTGCTATGTGAGTCAGGTTAGGGATTGGACTCAAACATACAGAAAAGCTGTCATGCTTATAATTACAATTCAAAGATTTTTGTTTGCTTCATACAATGTACATTGTGCAAGCAATTACATTTTTTTTAAATAAGAAGACCTAACATCTACACCCCCTAACTTGTAATAACTTGTACCTTCTTCAAGTTTTTCTCAAACATTTGATGTGATCTTTTAAGTTAAATTACTTTACTTTAATGCCATACTTGACAGCTATATAGTATAAGAGTGTTGGTAGAGTTAATTCTTTAATTTGATTATGATTATCACCTATGCCTTGGAGGCAGTAACCAATCTCAACACTGCAGCTAAATTATGTCTACTCTTGTAGCAAGGTCATCCATGCACTGCAATTAATATGGGCTATAATTTTCATGATCCATTGCAATCATTATTATTAGTACGTTGAATTGGGTTCATGTAATTGCACATGTAATTTGAAGAAATCTTTGTTTCTTCAAAGTTCATTTTGCAGACTGCACTCGAAAACGTATCATTCCTCAACAAAATACATTTAATCTAATATAGAATTCAAGATCCTGCTCTTTAGTAAGACATGTCATATTCACACCTACTCATGCACGCCAGTGCAATTATCAATTCCTCTAAGCGTCCATTTTACTATTTTAGTTGGAGGAGTAGGAAAGAGGAACGAAGTTAAGGGCACTTCTGGAATTTCCAAGTTGGTGATAAAATAGGCCTATTTTTGGAGAAGTGGCTTTGCGAGTAAATGTGTGCTGCAATATGGCTGAGAAAACATTCAGTTCAAATAAAGGTCGGAATCTAGGCTGTCTTCAGTGCGTTCAGTTACTAGCCTCTGCTTTTTCGCGAACAGAATTGCAGGTTTCAATATTCTCCACCTATGATTTTAGTTATTCACCTAAACAAATTGCAGGTTGCAAGTAGGCATTTGCTGCTCTTCCTTCCCTCGTAAGTTTCCTTATGTAGCAAAGAGGAAAGGTGCGGAGGTTAATCCCGATCATTCAAGGTCACGTACGTGGTCTCCTTGGAAGGTCAACGAATGTTCACCGTGATTTCGGCACCCCCGCTGCATGCCAAGGCCGGAAATCAGACATAGATCTCACACCCACAATGCAGATACATCAACCCAAACCCCATCATAGCCGGCTTAAACAACCCATCGTCCTGATTTATGCACAAGCAGCGTCGGTCCCAACTAAATTAGATTGTGAGGCCTGCGTGGTGCTATAAGATGAGTATAGATTGAACACAAGTCAATCTGTACCCTTGTCTGTGTCTTCGCCTTTCAAATTTATCAAGTCCCCACCGGTAGTTGTAATTATTGTCGGAAGAATTAAAGTGGTGTGCCGCAATCAAGGCGAAGGGTTAGTCCATTCGGTCTGGTTTAGGAGGGGATGTTTTAAATGCTGAACTTCAATTATAAACAAGGATCTTAATAAGTTAAAATCTAGGGCGTTTTTTCTGAGGCTGGTCATAGCTTTAAACAAAATTTATGTCTCAAGACTTTGAGAAAGGAAAAGACCTTGCGGATCAATGAATCCTTTCTTGGTTTGCTACAACAGTTTTTATCATCAAATTAGCTTATCAAATATAAACAGCTGTCTTAAAGTGCGATAGGCCTTCTTTAGATAGGAGAAATGGGGAGATTACCTTCTTGAGGTAATTGCAAGTAGGAGCCCTGGGGTAATACAGGTTCTCTAATTCAAAATCGTGATAAGAAGTTGTTTAGCATTCTGTTGGCGTCTGGGGTTCAGACCCTCACTGATGAAGGGAAATAATAAGAGCTCATTTCCTGTGGACGCCCCCCTCCCCACACCTGCACTAATTAACCTTCAGGCGACCTAGCTATAGGGTCTTATTAACCTTCTACATGCTAAGGTAGCCCTTTTGACACCAACTTTGTATGGTTTACGGGGTTAGGTAGTAAGGAGATGGTTAGATTACACTTAAATTTCCAAGCTGTTATGAAGAAGAAAAAAGCCAATTTGTATGCTACGATGGAGGTAAGACATTCAGGTAGTACTTTTTTTCAATAAATCGCTGATGAAAGTTGGCGAATGCTGTCTGAAACGTCTAACCATTTCCATATACAGTTGCTTGAGTAACTGTTACCTTGCGGGCACAATTTGTATTATCTTCAGAATAAATCTCATGCATACAGCTTTGTCTTCACAATTTTGGTAGTGAATATGTAATGTTTATTAGGCAGAAGGGAGAAAGTTAAGTTTTCCTTGAGGCCAATTTGCACATAAGAGCAGATTTCTTATTTAGATAGGATGCCAATTTCCGCACTTTTTGTAATAAGTCTCATTCAATTAGCTCTAAATAGATTTCAGGCTCCTTCCATATGGGTTGTTATTGTCTTAGAAAAGGATTTAGAAACAAATTTAGATTCCCTGATATACAGTACAACGTAGTCGACACATAATAAGGAAGAACAAAATTTGAATCATCTATAACTCAGCACTGTTGGAGTGACTTCATTTTAGTTCCTAAAAGAAATAAAAAACAGCTTACCGTAAAATTCCTATTTACGTACGCACTTTTTAAACTTTTCAAGTTGCAAGCAGGTGCTCCAGGCTGACGCTAGAGTTGGGGTGCGTACGTTAGGAGGGGTTCTTCCTCGGAAAAATCGCATATCAGCATGAGAGTACGGTACATCTTCATGAAAATAAAGTGTGGAATGCTACCACACAATCAATCAGTAATAAAGAATAAATAATACATATATCTAAATTGTTTGATATTTTCTACCCAGAAACATTTTCTCAGTAAGTTGAACATAGCGGGCGGGCGGCTACACTGTGTGCCGACAAACCGACGCTGTAAATCACCCGCTATGCTGTTTTTTTCACCCAGCGTAGCGGCTAAAAAAGACAAAAATACCGTAGTAAAAATGCAAAGGCACGCGCCTCCGCTGTTTCGTAGGAAGCCAACCAGAAGCCATCCAGCTATCAGCTCCAAGGGAGGTGCCAATTACTAAATTAGCACCCCGCCCTACCGCTCCGATCTTGTCTCGCCGCCCCTCCCACCCGGGAAAATCCCATTGTGGCTCGTGTGCCGCTGGCAGCATCGCGCGAAAACGTAAACAATATAGAAGTTTATTGCAAGTTCATGCCCGTGGGCTAATTGCAAATACATGATAAAAACATAGGAAAAACATACATGCGTCAGTAAACTGTGTCTGACTTTGCTGTAACAATAGGTTACTGGTACTATATACAATTGTTGGCTATGTCTAAATTAGCTGGGTTTAAATTAAGTCCCACTTTTTCTAGTATTTGTGGGTTCTGTGATTTCAAGAGAAAGGTAGCTTTTTGTTCATCCGTGAATGTGCAAGAGTAGGGATATTTCGTGATAACTTGTTTAAATAATTCGGTTCTTTCGTCACTGTACAATAGCCGAGTAGGTCTCCATGTGCACAATCTGCGGGGCGGTTCCCGACTATTAGAACAGCCGTAAATGTATCAGATTCCCAGGGAATCTCCTTATTTGGAAGTTAACAGTCCGCAGTTGACCAACACAGAAGCTGTTTTTGTAAAAGATTCCTTTCTCTGTCAGCGCGGGAATAGAATTAATTCTTAACTGTATTTCTGACAAATCTCTAGAGTATTAGGTTACGTCATTTCCCCATCCATAACAGCGAATTAATGCACAGAAAATTCATTTTTACAAAGAGAGGAAGATGAAGTTTCAACTTATTTATAAGCTTTGCCATGATTGGACAATTCGGCTACTGCAAATTTGTGGCAACGCCCACAAACTGCCGACTTTCCTTTTACAGACTTTCTGCCGCCGACGTCGCCATGGTCGCGACTGTCATCAAAGGCTGCCGACTGTCAATCAGCGGCAACTTTGTGGGAAAACGCGCGAGTTGGATCTCCGTACGTGCAAGGAGGCTAAACAGCGAACCTCTGGCGACGTTACGTTCCCTGAACTTTCCCACAGCGATGCTTGTACAAAGTTTTTATTAGACGGAAGTTCCACGTTATCTGTAAAGACGCAGAACAGCGGTTTCGGCTTCCTGGAACGGGCCGGCGGCCTATATATTTGGGGGAGGGGGGTGACGCGATTTCTCGGCGGCGATTTTTCTGGGAACATGCCTGCGTTGAAGCGTAGTATACCAGGAATATCGCTTCCCATTTCGCACCGAAGAGAACTTCTGATGACAGCTACGATTGTTGCGCTTCGACTAAGGACAGCCGGACACAGCCAAAAAAAGGAAAACTGGTATCAACTATTGATATTGTTGAGTAGCTAAATAAACTATTGATATTGTTGTTTCTGAGTTTCAAGTTGTCTTTCACCAGAAATATTGTATGTCAAGGTCATGTGGAGAAGTTGATTGACTGCCACGATTATCATAAATATGACCCTCAAAACTGAAAAAAAAGCCTTCTCAATAGCCTAAAATGCAAGAGCTTCCCCCCACCGGGGCTCTGCCCCTGGACGCCGTCGCAGGCTTTAGGCAGCCCCCTGCCCCGATGCTGTGAAAAAAACCTGGCGAGAACACTGGTAACCCTTTAAGTTGGTAAACAACATCGGAAGGATGATCATTCATGTCAACCTCTTTAACTATCCACCGAAATGCCGGAGAGGGGGTGCGCAGGTTAGGAGGGTTTTTCCCCTGAACGTTTCAACTCACTGAGTCAGGCCCGCAATCGTCCCCAAATCGGGGGTGCGTACGTTAGGAGGGGTGCGTACGTAAATAGGAATTTTACGGTATAACACTTTATTTTGGCAGTCTTTGCTTTTTATAGTCATCAACATCAAAATTATCTATGTTTGCTGCTGTATCAAACTCAGTCCTGGACTACTGACAGCACCGGTGTTGAAATGAAGGTTATTCAGCACCAAGGGCAGCAGTATAGATTAAAGCTTGAAGGTCATCCAGAGGGCACACAGTAACTTTGAAGGGCATTCAGCACCAAGGACAGCAGTGTTTTAATAAACAAGGTCATTCAGCATGAAGGACAGCAGTGTTTTAATAAGACAAGGTTAAAGGTCATTCAGCACCAAGAACAGCACTGTTTTAATAAAACAATGTTAAAGGTCATTCAGAACTAGAACAGCACTATCTTTATAAAACAATGTTGAAGGTCATTCAGCAACAAGAACAGCAGTGTTTTATAAACAGTGTTAAAGGTCATTTAGCACCTAGAACAGCAGAGTTTTAATAGAACATCAATCAGCACCAAGAACAGCAGTGTTTTAATAGAGTGTTCCAAATGTTAAAGACCATTCAAAAATGTTAATGGCCAATCAGCACCTAGAACCTAAAATCTAATCATTTCCAGGTTCTTAAACACTGCCTAGGCGAAGATAGTTATCTGAAATTTGAATTATAACAAGCGTCACCTGTCTATTCGCTTAGGAAGAGCCCTGCTGTCAAATGTATGAACGAACGACTTACGAACAAGGCTATAAAAACCACAGGACATTCCTATTTGCAGTATATGGTAAATGCAGAAATGTTCTCAGGGATTCAATTTTGCGGTAGGAATGGTAGTTGCGCAGTGGTTTTGAGTTTGCATTTGAAACAATAGTAGCGCTACATCCACACACAATGGAATGGCTTTTCGCTGTGTTTTTAAGTTTGTGATAAGGCCACACTAATTTATTTTCTTGGTTATTAACGGAAGAAAAGAAAAAAAATGAAACATGAAAACAGAATCTCAAAGGAATGTTTTTACTTTGGTGTACACATTATCAGGGAGTGAACAGGGTCAGGTGCAAGTTTTCGCCCCAGCCTTCTGTTTTCATGATTTTTTGTTGTTGCTAAAATTAAAAATAAATATCCGTTAACAAAGAAATTAAATTGGTGTGGCCTAAAGAGTTCACCGCAAAAAACGTGAAGATAAAATCAACGCGAACATTTCTGCATTTACAGTATATTATTCCCCATCATTAGCGAAGCACACAAAGTCAATTTCCTACAGCTCATTTCCTGTCGCATCATCTCGGCAGGAATTTTGAATACCGGTAATTTCAATCTCAAACTATCCATCCATAAAATATCAAAGGTTCAAGAGGTAGGGTATTGGCCCCTAAAGGAATTTGGAGTGAAGCAATTAACTGTTTTGGAAAATTGAATCGGATACAAGTTATTAGTATCATAATTAGTTGGTGTCTATTGGTGTAACAACCCTCCTTTAAATAGCTGTCTACCAAGTAGTATTAAGAAAATGCTTTTTAAAGTAGACAACGACATTTAAACAAATGTAATAATTTAACCGGTATTGATTATTTTCCTCCATTATATTTGCATCAGACATACCAAAAATTATGGCGATCCGTCAAGCCCTTCTCGAGTTATTCTCTTTCAAAGTCTGAAACAAAATCAGCCCCTGCAGTTCCGAAAAAGTTGCTATGGGGCCCAAAAATACACCACTTACTCTCTGCCCCAAGAGCCACAATGTACATAGTGTCAAGAACTTGAGATATCAAAAAGGGACGTCCCACTGCAGTGCTGTAGAAAGCCGCTGGGAGGCCCATTATCGAACTTGACCTTCGTTTTCTCAACCCCTACCCACATAATAAAATATGATAACCATCCGTCCACAGCTTCTTAAGTTATGCTGTCCACAGCCAGAAAAACGGCCCCAAAAACATTACCTTCTTGGCGAAGGTAATCATCAACTTAATCAATACTTACACAAGCACCTGCACAGCAATAACATGTTTGCTGGGCAAAGATCACCTGAATGTGAAAATGAATAATTAACTAGATGATTGGCAGCCATACAGCCATTATGAATAGATAAATCAGAAACCCTAGATTTGATGGGGTATCATGTTAACAGCTCTACTCACCTGAGATATGAATCAATAATTAATGGCTGAAAATGATACGATAATAATGTTTTATTCTGTATCACGGGATGATAGATTTAGAGTCACCTCACTGTTTATGGTGTATGCAAAAACGTTCGTCAAAAGGACATCTAGGATATGGAGTTCTTATAGAAATATTAGGTTGAGTGAGCTTAATATCAATAAATATTCTTATTATTCCATCGGGTATCCTAAAACGGCAACAAGTAAATTTGAAGTGACCAGATAGTGCTCAAAAATGCAGTATTAGTAATTCCTGAGGTATGCACTTCAGATATCTTCAAGTGTTCTCAAGATATTCTTGAGAAGACGTTGAGAACCGTTTTTTTATTGTGGCTGTCTAAAGGTATCCTTTGGAATTACGACAGTTGATGTTGACTTTTGAGTAGATTTTTACGAAAAACAGCTTTAATTAATGTTTTATTATGATCTTAAATTTCTGTGCAGTGTTCTCTATCTTATTGTAACATTATTGTATTTAGGTGTTCTCTATCTTATTGTAAATATCATCGCCATCCAGGCATGTTTTGTCTTTAAGTTTTGATATTTGAATAAAGAAAGTAAAGAAAAGAAAGTTATTTGAAAACATACACACCAAAAGTCTTCCTTCAGTGGTAAAAATAACTGACTCACAGGCAACTGGGGAAGATATCTAGTAAATGCTGAGAGGGTCATTTTTCACAGTTGTTTACAGCAGCCGTTGCCAAAGTTATTGCTGGGTATGAATTTCAACATCCTGTCACTTCGCAAAATCCATTTTGAGTGTAGCCAAATGTAGATTATATAATGTGCTCTAAGCACCTGGTAAACAACATCAAATTACATTGATTTTGTCATGAAATAAAAAACAATTAACATGTCATCAGATTTCAGATGATATCTAGCTAAGACTTACATGTTTATAACAGTTATACATGTATGTATATTACAGCGTGATATACAAAATGTAAATGTACATGTACACATGTAGCTGGGACAAAAATAGAGCTAAAATGTGTCCTTGTATTCATAATAATAATGTTACATGGTCGAAAGCCAAAAGTGAATATTCAACTAAGTACAACCTGGATATATTGAAAACCAGAAATACAATGCAAATCTACACCAGTTGGCTGGTGTACTATGTGTACAATGTAAGTCCTGATATAACGTGACAGTTCAAAATGAAAACTTAATCATGACAGGCCTCATAGGACATGACTCACAACATATTCTATTGGGTACAATGGTTTGAATAGCATCTATAAGTTAGTATAACAGTTACCTCTTTACACATGGATAGAAATAACCAACCTTCTGCAACTTCAATTCAGATTTCAACTAACATTATAATCAAATAACTTGTAATTCTGTCCTAGAGGCCACACCAATTTAATGTGTCGGTTCTCAGATTTTTTCAAAAAAATATGGAGCGAATAAGAGACATGGCGGAAAAAAAATAGAATATAAATTTTGGCAAGAACAGAAAGAATAGTATGAATATTCAAGTTTCAGATTGAAAAAAGCAAAACACCCTATGGCAGACATAGAATTCATCCTTTAACTCCCATTGTGCAGTAGATGCACCTGTTTTTCTACAATCACTGATGATCAAGCTGTACAGAGGAATATAAGATCCTGAATTGCCAGTCTCATAATCTACCACCAAGCCTAAGCTACATGTATGCAAGAAGATATAAAAAAAATTGGGTCTGTCAAAAGGGGTAGAAAAGGGGTAGAGATAGAGGCTTGAGTGTTTGTATATATTATATAGAAAATGTCCTTGAATTGCAGGTATAATTTGCATAGCTTGCGTCCTTGTAGGAGTCAGAAAATATGTAATTGTAGGCCTGTGAGTCATGCAAAATTATATGCCATGTGCATGCATGGGCATCATTATCAATTGAAAGCTTAAGATACCTTAAGGGTGCCTTGTTGCTGGTAAAATCTCATTAATATTGTACTGTACATTACCGAGGCGTTAGAACTTAGATCACGGTAAGCGCAAAGCTGTTATCTGCAAATCATCGTCGCGTGGGTTCTGCACGTAGAGGCATGACGCTTCATTAATTTGTCGTGGGTTTTATGCCTTTAACGACCCTGTACTAAGATGTTATTACAGATGCATTAAAAATGCATGCCGCATGGCTGTCTGGTGTATGTAATTGGCTGAGTTTGAAGAATCTTTGACAATTTGCTGAAAAACCTCATGTGGTTTTATTATGACTGCTGATTTTGACTTTTGGTTGCTATGGGGAAGATACCATTACAGACTGAGGGGGTAACATAAAAATTCCAATTTTTTTCAGTTTTAACTCAAGAAGCAGATTTTGCTTCTTTTTATTTGCTTTCATTCTGAATTCGTTGAATTTTTTTCACAAATTTGTTCTCTTTTTTAATTTCTTTCTACAAAAAATTCCTCTTGCTCATACCTTGACTTCAAATATGACCCCTGGCGGTATCCTATCTATGGATCTGAATACCTTACACAGTTAATATCTTCATAACGACACCTCGCCATACGCAGCGAGGCTCTCGTAGTGACGTATCACGTACAGCACGTAATCCGGTAATACTTCCCGCCGTTCTTCCAATCTTTTGCAGTATTAGATATGACCCAGCATCTGCTCAAGTTATTGGGAAAAGCAATCACTACTCAAAGTCAACCAATAAGTCAAAATGCAACTAATGTGCGCATGTAGTGCACAGGAACAATTTGTGAAGATGTTAATTTCTTTCCTGAAAATGTTGATTATAGCTAAGTTATGACTTACTTGTATATATTGTTCCAGAATTTTCAATGATATACTTTTTGATATTATAACCCGATTCCGTATGCTTTTAATACATGATTGTACAAATAATATGCATTTAGATAAATGAACACAGTGCATTCAAATGAAGAAATAAAACCTCAACTTTTCATTGGTATTATCTGTGCATTATGCCTGCCATGCATGCTTTTCCATAAGCACCTCAGTTATGGAGTATTTATATGGAAATGTATGATAATATATTAAAATTTGTACTTTGCCCATAGCTTTAACTTATTAAGTATTAAGCATTTGAGTGTCACTGAGTTGAATTATCACCCTGACAAAATAAAACTTCTCTATTGTTACTGAACCCTCAGAAACTCACACCTGTGGTTCCATGCAAATTCCACAAATTTAATTTTACTCTCTCCTGTCTAAAACCCAGTCCTATGGATCTATGTTGAAAAAATGGCATTCAAAACGACCATAGCGCATACATTGCGGTATTTGCCTATCCTAAGCTTTTCCTCTTAACCTTTTCCAGGAAAAGCAAAGTGGGGTTACATATATTATGTGCAAGTATTATATAATCTGCCCTTCAGGGTAATATAGCAGCTTTGCAGGCACACAGCGTTGGCTGGTTATAACTATGTAGTAAACGTGGATGGAATAACTAAATGTCACACATAAGCTTTCCAAAATTTGTCATTTTCATATGAGTCAGCTGTAGCTCAACTGGTAGCAGCCTCACAGTCACAGTTGAGCTCCTGGTTCCAATTAGTTGCTAACTGGGAGACCCAGGTTCAATCCTGGGAAGGGCACCTCAGTTGGGGCTGCACCCGTCTTTCAAAAGGGACGTGAAATGGGGGTCCCGGGTCCGAGAAAGTACCTTGAGCTTATTAAAGCAATGCCTCCCTGTGAAAACATACCCTGCTACTGAAACATTACTAGTAATTGAAACAGCAAGACAATTGCAACTTGCTACACTACATGTATGTATGTGTCACTACAAAGGTCTGAACGAACAAACAAACAAAGAAACAAACATTCTCTCTGGGATCCTTAAAACACTTAATGTACGACCACCCTGATATATTGGGGAGCACTTTTCGTTAAACTTACTAATAAGTACCCAAACTACATCTATGATATTAATACGTGAACCAAATTTACTCTGTTGGTTCCTTTAACACTTGATGTATGACCACCCTGATATATTGGGGAGCATTTTTCCTTAAACTTAAGTCATCTCTTTATCTTAACTACTATAAGTATCCAAAATCCAAAATTTTGATAAGGGCACCAAATATTGTCTGTGGGATGCTTGCCAATTGGAACAGTAACTGCTGAACCGAGACGAGGGGGGATACAAGCTCAGCCACATTTGGGATTGCGTTCTCGCCGCAAAAGCGGCACCTATATCGGCTACTTATAACGGCGAGAAGCAGTACTCCAGTCAGAAGCTCTGAAGAAGGTGACTCTGACAGACACCAAAACGTCAGCAGGTGAGATTCCTGGTTGTGAAAAAAGAAAATTTGAATATCCTATGTTCTACCAACCTGATGAAATTATAACTGCTGATGCATGTACGACCACCCTGATATATTGGGAGCATTTTTCGTTAAACTTAAGGCATCTCTTTGTTCAAATTCATCTTTATATCATCATATTAACATGGGCACCAAATATGTCTGTGGGATGCTTGGAACAGTAGCTGCTGATGCATGTACGACCACCCTGATAAATTGGGAGCATTTTTCGTTAAACTTAAGGCATCTCTCGTCTAAACCTTCCCAATCAGAACCCAATTACCTTAGCCCTATGAGGGGATACTGGGTGCAGATTACTCTAACTCCTTTATCAGTATTCCCCTCACTTCTTCGCCATTCAGGTGTTGGCGACGGATGTCTTCCAGGGTGCTTCACCGGAAATAAGTTCCATCCGCAAATGATCCTATTGGCTAAATATATCCCTGTAGTGGGTCGTTGACTGGTACCTGGAATATTGAAAACCCTCTTCGCGTGCTGCTTGCAGTTTGACTCGATAACAACAGGATATACTTGAGACATGGTTCCATACTTGTTAAACACTTGAACTGTTGGAACCTATTGAACGTGATGTGAGTGTGGTTATTATTTCTTAGACACTTCCTGATTGTTATACTAAATTACTGAAAGTCTTGGAACGTTCACTGTGGTTTTGTTTTAGCAGTTTTCATGGTGATTTCTTCACTGTGAATTGATGACACCACGAATGGTGCATTTCCCATGTACATGTGTATCACCACTGTACTACAGAATCGTTTCAACCGCAAAATCAAAATGTTGAAACAAACTCCTTTTTCTCTCCTATCATGAAATTAAACATTGTGAAAATATTTGAATTTACAGTAGATAATCTTAAGGACTAGAATAAAGTTGAGGAACAGCCAAATGCAGGGGTTCATCTAAATTGGGAAAGAGGGGCGCTGCACCCTCTTGTTTCAGCTCGGCACCCCTTGTTGAATTAAGATTTTAGCTTAATCCCCAGCAGACAGCCTTCACTCAGCGATCAATTCTTCCATAGATACATAGAATTCGCTCCCTTGCCTGTGTGTGCTCCCTCTTGTTTAATTTTTCATATTCGTCGTCATATGCATCAATGCATCTATCGTAAGTTTAAAATGCACCTGCCATGTACATGTTTAGAATTAATTGTAAAGGATTTGCAATTGATTCATCACTTCTGCAGTCTGCTTTTCAAAAGTAATCTTCAAGGTTAGATCCAGTAAGTGACTATGATGATCATGCTTAAGTTTATAACAATCACAAAATTTTGGTGTTTTACCTGAAGCCTAAACAGAATTCCTTGCAACAATGTTAAATCAAATGTTTTCTCCATGTAAGCTGGAGAAGCATCGGGGTAAGTGGGGAACCACATGTTTAACTCAATCGTAATGATATATAGCATGCTTTAGTTTAGTTTGATTTGAACTTATGTAAATACAGCTGAATGGTAAATACATGCTATAGTGATATAGAGGTATAGAAATTGTATAATGCGTTACGTAATGTACTGATGGCAACTGATTCATGATATTTTAAGGGAGGCTATTGTTTGTTTCTGTGTGTACTACTTCTGTACACAATGTCCTTGATTTCTTTAGGTTTTTTTTGTCACCCATGTCTAGCTTATGTATATTATTTGAATGTACATTTTCATTTTGAAATACCAATAAAGAAAATGAAGAAGAAAAAAAATATTTTCTCCATGGCATGAAATGGCAAAGGGTTCATTCAACTTGAAAACGTGATCAGAAAAGTGGCTTTGGGAGTTTAGTTCTACCGCCGGCACTCTGACGTCTCACTGGATGCCTTTAATTATGAGTTTGACAAATATCACGGGATCATTACCGACATTACAACCAGACAGGAGGTTCATCACAGATCACCCGTGGGTCTGGAGGGAACCCAAGGGGTCTGCATGGGGTATTGGGAATCAATGGAAAGTGCAATTTAAAGAAAATATATTGGGTCGTAATATCAAGCCACATAGATCAAAATGGCACCCTGACAGACATGTGACAGCACTATCGATGTCGTAGATAGAGAATGGGGTGAAAATCATTAATCTAAAATTGGCTTAAGGCACATACATATTACCCTATATTACTTGCATAGCTAAGACATATTTATCTCATAGTTATTCCACGTTGAGCATGTTTGAATTCCCCTGAGGCCTAGCTTGCGAAATTGAAAGTACTTCAGCCAAGACAGAAATATATCTGCCGAGCTTGGTGATTACATAGTGAAGAGGTGATGCGCACGAATGGATGTACAAGGCCAGCGTGAGAATGAAAGCCATTCCAGTATGTTGACAGTGGGGTCAGCAGTAACATGGCAGGAATTTAGCAGGCAAACACTTCGCTGTAACTCAGGGTAAAGTACGCAGGACTGTCAACAGTGCCGCTGATATAACGTCTTACTGTAAAAGCAGTTAATTCGCGGTGCTTCAAAGTGCTGCAGTGCACTAATAATACACAAGTTTCCTGATATAAGTACCGGTTAGTTCTGCTAGTTCACTTTAGTGACACTGAAGAAGAGTGATGGATGTCACTCGAAACGTCCGGAAATAAATCTCTGAATTCTTATCCAGTTGTAGAGTTTGAATGGTCTATATATATTGTTTACCTGGATGTCTAACCTTCACAAACGTATACAAGTTCCTCGATATTGGGGAAAATCCTTCCTTCGACCATAACATTTCTGTTTAGAGGCCCAAAAAAAGCTGCCGCCGACACGGTTTTGAGGAAAAGCGAATTTTGCCGTGTAAATCACCCCATATTCGCAGGGTTGTGAATTTGCAATGGAGAGGTCACAGAGAAAACTGCTATTATCAAAATCTGCACAAAAGTTTTAATAAGAACTTGGACAGTATGAACTAATACCAGTAGTTTCATAGTATAGTGCAGCCTTTACTATAATCACAAATTTGTACAGTGTAGTTTTGATTGAAAACAATGTAATTTCAATTTGTACTTTAATTACGATGAATCTTTTTCTACTCATCATTGAAAGTGACATTCAATTTCTAGTGGGCATATTGTTAACATATTTGCTTATTACACTACAGTGAGTTATGACTTGGTGTTATCTATATAGTACAGTACTAAACAAAATAAATGTTTTCATATATCCAAATAAAGATGATAAATGTTCTTATAGTTTTAATAAGATGTTAACACTTGAAGGATGTAATTAAAAGAATGGATCATTCTTTAATCCAATTGCAAGATTCAGTCCAATTCACTACACACGATATATGTGCACGGCGAATCAGTACAATTTGTGGAATTAAAATGTTATAAATAAACCAATCATTGCATACCCTTATCAAGGGCAACGAGTCTGGCCTTCAAGGTTAATTGGAAGTTACATATTGGTAAAAATGAGACCAATTTGGATATGAGATTTATAATCTTATAAGATGAGAGAACTCAAAACTGTGCCAAATGTCTGAATGTTGGATCATGCAATTACAAGTTGGTTGTGCAAAAAAACATCAATCAAAAACTGTTTTGGTTTCGCTGGAAATTCCCATTCAACATCAACTTATAAAAAAGTCTTTGCCTTTTGAAGGTCCATATTTTTCTTTCATAAATATTTTAGAATGGAACATGGCCATGGCCTCTTAAATTGCTCATTTCTCAACAGCTTCGCCATAAGAAAGCAATATATATAGTCTAAGGAATCAATTGCAAGGAGTTAAACATTTCAAGGGTTAAGTATTGCAGTTTTAGAGAATATTCTAGAGAAGTTTCAGTTAAATGGGGCATTCTAAGGCTTCCGGAGGGGCAAATTATTGTCAGACAGGTCACAGTGTAAAAACCCAAAGGGGCGAGTACGCCGCTCCCGGGATTAGAACCCCCGCCTATCCCGATCCGCACGGCTTGGGAAATCAACACGCTAACCACTAGGCTAAATGGTCCGGACCCGTTAGACTGGTCAGTTTGTGGAGGTTGATCCCCACTGTTATACTACTCCCCCTTTTCTTTCAAGACTCGTCCTGAGTCTCCGAGTGCGATATCCCTGTGTGAACTGATCGTTACTCACAGGGCCGGTGTGGGAACCACTGTAAAAACCCAAAGGGGCGAGTATGCCGCTCCCGGGATTAGAACCCCCGCCTGCAGCTGACGGCTTGGGAAATCAACACGCTAACCACTAGGCTAAAAGGTCCGACCCGTTAGACTGGTCAGTTAGTGGAGGTTGATCCCCACTGTTACAACAGTTGAAGACTGTGGCTACGTACATTGCGGACATGCATCTTTGGTCAATCAGAATTTTATGCTTGTCAGAGAATTTGCTCCCCTGGGTAAAGGGATCCGGATATGGTAAGATCATGGGGGCGAAACGCCCTTCTTCCCCTCTTTAGAAAAAGCCCTCGGGCCCTTGAGTAAAGGTACGTAATGGCAATGGGATGCCTTTATAATGGCGGCTAGAATTAATCTGACCGTTTACATTCTAATGTGGCACGATTCCCAACAGTGTGCTGGACAGCAAGGCTCTTAGCTGGTAATCTGGGCTTGAGTGGCACGTGGGACGTTACATGCATGGGGAAATTGGGTTAGCAAGCCCCCGGAAATCGAAGGCAAATTAGCGGACAACTGGCCCAAGCCAGAAATGGAACGGACAAATCGAATCACAGGGCAACAATCGCAACAGGAATTGTCTAGCAGTCGGCATTACGATCAAACTAAGGAAGTTGTATAACACCTGTAGCTAAAGCAGTAAAAAGTACTAAAAGAAAAGTTGGTAATTCTCAATTCATACTGGGACATGTGTGTTTCTGTATGTTTGTTTGCACATGAACTGTGTTCCTCTGTGTGTGTGTGTGTGTGTATGTGGGTCTGTGCGCGTGTGTGTGCGTGCATGTACATATTTGACTATGAGTGCGTGTGTATTCAGATCTGTATATTCAATCGTGACACTCATATGTGATAAGTACATACAGTACTATAAGAAAGAAAGCCTCAATAGTGGGATAAATCAAATTTCCATATTATATGTAATTATAGAAGATTACCAAACTAATCACATAACTAATCAATAACCTTAAAGGCTTCTTCTTCCCTTCCCCTTAATAACTGCACGAATACAAAACTCATCTTATCCTTAGCATTCTTCTTCATTTTGCTTCCCATCTATAATGTGAGTTAAATATTGATGTATAATGTGATACGGCTACACAATGTCCTCTACGCAAGAAAATAAAGGGGCTGTATCGATCACTATGCCCCATTGCACTAGCTGCAACATCTATGTTACACTGTAATGCGTTTCCAATATTCTGGAACAATAGTTCTTCCACACTAAAAGGCAATGAGGTTAACTGCAAGCCATTCACACATTGTGCTCATTTAACACAATATATATCTTATGGTTAGGGATTTAATTATGGAGTAATGTTATAAGCTGTCAAGTGAGTAATCTTAATTATTGTATGCGATGGTTGGGTGACTATTGCAATAATGCTGCATGTCATAAAAGCGCTGAAAGACTATTATCGGGGATAACACTTGAGAAGGCAAATCACAATGCAGAAAACTCTCATTCATTCATAATTTTATTCATTCATTAAATCATCTATCCGTCCATCCAACCATCAATCCATCCATCCTTCCATCTAACCATCCATGCATTCATCCATCCATCCATCCATCCATCCATCCCATTCATCCTTCCATCCATCCATCCATCCCATTCATCCTTCCATCCATCCATCCATCCATCCATCCATCCATCCATCCATCCATCCATCCATCCATCCATCCATCCATCCATTGTAAATTGTGATACCAAATTGTTAGTAGATAATGTATATAATGATGTTAATATTCCATAACAAGACTTACCTAGATATATAGAAGCCTGGCTCTTTTTGACGTTGTCATCTATGTAGGTCGTACCAAGTGTGTAGATGGGGGTGGAGCCCACGCCGATGAGAATCTGGGCCCCCATGAACAGAAACATGAAGATGGAATCTCCCGACTTGGACATGCAGTCGGCGTTATTCCCATTCCCGGTCGTGTTCTTACAGAGATTGCTGTCCTCCGTTCTATTTTTCAGATCGCGGGATTCCCAGTCGTACTTCCCGGCCAGGTAGTGGGGTAGGGTGAACAGGGCAGCACCGAGGGCCAATAGGAACGCACCGCATCCAATCCACTTCGGTCGGTGACCGAGCCCGCCGAAGTAACTGATAAACACGACGACCAGCAAGCTCCCGATCTCGTAACTACTGACGATGAGCCCTGATTGGCTGCTGTGGAGTTCGAACCGTTTCTCGATGGTTGTGATGACGCTGCTGAGGTAGCCCGAGACCAGCATGCTTTGCACCAGCGTGAGTAAGCTGATGGCAATGACCACGCATTTCCCGTGCGTGAATTTCTGCAGCCAAGATGGCGTCCAGCACCGATAGCCGCAGAGTTCTTCCATCTCTGTCCTGTGAGCGTCTTTCTCGCCTGACACGCAGCACGGGCAAACGTCACTCCCGTTTTTCTCGTCCTCTTCCTCCGCTTTCAGATGTTCGATCATCATCCAGCGTTCGGCGACCGCGTCGGCTTCCGCTTTCTCCTTCTCCATCTTGGTGCCCTTTGGCTCTTGACCTTTGACCACAAAGACTGGATCACCTTCCATGTAGTTTAAGGTAGTGGTACTTTTTGGTTTGTCACCTCATAATATTTGGATGGTCACACTGCAAGGACGCACCTGTAAGAGGAAGACAACACAGTTAAAGAAATGTCAATTTTGAAGACTTGCACTAACAGTTATTGATGAAATGGTATCTGTATCTATATAGCCTGTATAATTGACATTTGGCGTAACACACCACCTTTGCAGGTGCGCGGTGTAGCAGCAGCTGGTTACATTACACTGAACGTCCTGTCACGCATAACATTTGCACATCTGACTGTAAGCGTTGATTAAAGCTATCTTCTAGTTCACTTCTACGGTACTTTGTGGCAAGGAGTTCCATTCTATGGCAGTTCTAGGGAAAAAGCAATTTGTTAGTACATATATGTCAAGTATAAGGCTAAAACTAAAAGGCTCAGTGTACGAAAATGTCCTCTCAAAAAAAAAGACGCGACTCGTGTTATCTATCCATCCAAAGTTTTATTACCTTTGTCAAGTATATATACAGATTAGAGAAAAATACTGCAACATTCGAAAGAAAATAGGTTAACACAATAAGAAATGGAAATCGTTATACCTTGTTTTCAATTGATTGTTGCCACAAGTTACTCATTTGTCAGCGTATGTACAACTGTATTCTTTTGTTTCATGTTGAATGAATTACACCACCCTCTAAGAACAGTTATGCGGCGTAAACAAAATTAGAACCTCACGGAACAATAGCACGGTCTTTCTCATGAAATATTAAAACAGTTTGGACACTCCCTTTCAATATCCATCATACATAATAATCAGTAACTATCCTCTATTGTTCCCACTACATATGGGCACTTGCACCATTGGTTTTGCTGTCAGAGATAATAAAAGAAAAGTTATGTTTCCCAAACAAATAAGATAATGTCCTCGAGATGAAATGCCATTATGAATAGGTTATTGGATCGCGGAGTTGGAATGTGTCAGAAATAATTTTCTGTGCTGTAGTTTTGTCCTGGAAGAGGGCCTGCATGCCCCTTTTACGTAGAGCGTAATCGGCCGTTTTAATTTTTACGTAGAGCGTTGCCGACCACTCCATAATTTAGCGTAGAGCGTATGGAGGCTTTTCTGAATCTAGCGTAGAGCGTAGGGAGGCTTTCTGAATTTAGCGTATTACGTAGCCGGCCTTCCGAATTTAGCGTAGAGCGTTGTCGGGACCCCCCATGCAGGCCCTCCTGGAATAGCATGGTATCACTCATTCAAATTGCACATTGCTATACATTCGTACCCACTAGCTGAAATGTTGCAGATTGATATTGATATGACAAAAATTGATTGGCCATAAATATACACTATGTACTGATGTATAGCAATGTGCAATTTGAATGGATGGTCTTGTGAATGAAATTTTTGATATTTTTCACTTTACAACAATGTGCAGATAATTGACTTGATCAAAAATGTTGAGTTTTGCTTGACCAAAAAATATCAATTATGTATATCTACATAAGACATACCTTAAAAATAAGATGCTTATAAGACTATAATGATATGCCAATGTCCTACATATATCAATATGTACTATGGGTAAAAGGATGTATAACAACAATTGTGTTAAAGGCAACATTATACCTGTAAGGACCACTGCTTGGATTTTAAAATGGGACATTAGGGACAGACATCCTAAGATGCTAAGTCTCTTCATGGTTGCCCCTAGCAACAGAGCCAAACATCCCTACATACATGTAAGCGACCAGCAAAACATGTCTGTATAGTATTACCATCACAATCCATTTCCACGGTTACCTTTGTCCAGATACTGCAAATTCACTTATTTTCATGGACAGATTTTGCTGTGTTTTTGTGGTGTTTTAGGTTCATGGTTGTATGGTACAGTAGTTTTATACCGTACAACCACAATGAAATGGAAATGCATACATTGTATTTGTGGTGTCATCACCTCGGAAACCCCAAAAATAAAACCACCTCTAGCATTTCAAAATTTACAGTACACACATGCACACATCATACAGAAAAAAACAAAATCATGGAAAATAGTAGAAACAACAATTTTCACAAACAACTTCTTCTGTTGTCTAAAAACAAGAGGCAAATGCAGCTGTTATAAACATTGTGACCTTATTTACAAGGACTTTACAACCTTGAGGAAACAACAACAACATTGTTACAATAGCAAAAGCTGTTGTCTTTAAATTTGCAATGGCAGATGTTGAACCACCTGTTTGTGTTTGTGAAAGCACATGGACTCCCAGGGTGCTAATGGTATCTGATAAACACCCAATTTCCTGTGTGTACTCAAGATCACATCTCAGATAATTTGGCCCCTACAGTTTTGCCTACTCATTATACCTAGTGACCCTTTTGCTGACAACTTCATTTTACTTTCCACAGTTCTAAGAGAACAATAAGTTTGTCATATTATGAGAGTGCTTAAGTTCATACAGTTGAGTATCTGGGGTCCAATTCTAAATGGGAAACAATAGTAAATATATACCATGCACATAGATCTCTCTCGGTTCAGCTTCATGGACAAAGATACATACTAGATACAAAGTTAAGAACAGCTGCCTTGGTAGCTGTATTAACAAACAACAACAAAAAACAGCAGTCTTCTATGTTGAGGACCAACCCAAATGGACAATAGCTCAACTGAAAAAAACAGTTTATATTGAGAGTGGATTCATTCCTCAGCTGACATATTTTGCACAGCAGTCATCCCTCAGTGAGACAGCCTGGGCAACACAATTCCCGTTCAGAACTTTTCATTTATTCACCCTGTACATGGCACCCAGGCCTTTTGTCAACGTAGCTTCTTCGGCTGAGAAAACGTTTGCATACAAACAACACTCAAACAAACCCTAAAGTTCTTTTCATCTCCCTATTTCATGTTAACATATTCCTAAGATTTCTATCTTTCTTAAACAGATAAGTCTAGGGGAGGGATTCAACAGGATTATTCTCATCCTCTATACATCCTATCATCTAATCCTCTTATTGGTCTTTTGCTTTCAACAATGCTTTTTGCCTCCTATTCATGAAAAGCAGAAAAAGACTAACCTCAGATGTATCATGTAGAGTGACACTGACAGCTTTGATCCCACATACAAAACACCATCAGAATTTGCAAATGAACCAAGAGACTCTTACCGCACAGCAGCGCACTCAAGACACCAAGATGCACGAGCGACAGTCTCCATAAACCATCTAGAGCAATATGTTGATGAAGGTTGGACATCCAGGTAATAAGATACGCCAAAAATAGTTGGTACTCAAGCAACTGGATAAAATTTTGAAACAGTCAGAGTTTCAGACAGCATCTGCTGTCTTTTGTCAGTGACTTAGGCGCAGTTTACATTACGTTTTTCGCGTCAGCGGCGAAATTTCCCGCTGTCGGGAGGCCGCTGTCGCGACGTCTCTAGACACACCGCCCGGAAATCTGACAGACACCTGCGGTGCTTGCATTTCGCCATCTTGTAGAAAGTATCGGGCGTAAGCATAACAAAAGCAAGAAACAAAATTGTATAATTGTACAACGGTAGACGGCGTCTCCCCGCCCGTATTAAACTGCAAAGCCTTGTTTATGTGTAGATATTCCATGCTCATCACTCGTAAATGTGGGGAGGGGGGCACAAGTACGATAAATATATCCGCGGGGAAATGAATGCACGGCACAAAAGTCGCCGCGGATCCCGCGAATCTCTCTCTCTATACATATACCGGGGATCTAAGTAGACTTACAGTATGCTAATCAACGCGTGCTTTATGCTAATCGCCGGAACCCCGACTCCCGCTGACGCGAGCCCGACGTATTCTCTTTAGACGGAGTTTGAAGTTGACGGGGACTCCCGCTGTGCTGACGGGCGACGGCTTCGAAGCTGACGGGAGAAAATTTGTTGACAGCGGGACTACGTCGACGGGAATTGTCTTTACACGGGGTTCCCGCTGTCGCCAGTGGCGCTGACGCCAGTGGCGCTGACGGCAAAAGTATAATGTAAAGAGAGCCTAAGGAAAGATCTGGCAGAACCATCTAGCAATGACCCAACAGCGATATCCTTAGACTTCTGAAAGTCAAGGCTGCACGTACAAGAGGCAACAACTCTCACAATCAATATATGAGGGTGTTTTTCAGAGCATTCTTTAGCCTAATTGATGTGAGCACAATTGCTTGCCTTCCATCGCTCTTGGTAAATATTTACCTAGCAGCGCAGTCCTGTACAATGCAGGGAGTGGCACTCGGTCCACGCCTTTCCTCACACCTGGCTGAATCAACAAGTGGAATGAAGGACAAACAAGAGATAACAGCTGGACTCAAAACACTTCTTTCTGCATATATCTCTACTGTGCGTAGTTCACATTCAAAACAAAGTCTGAAAACCTTTTCGTGCAGTTCAAAAAAAGCCGCTAGCAGGCTAAAACACCTACACCACTTACTCTCTGGCTCAAGAGACCACAAGATATCAAAACATGAAGTTCCACTGCAGTACCATAACAGAAGCCGCTAGCTCTAGAAGGCCCAAAATCTCAACACTTTAGGTCTCATCAAGACCTACCCACATACCAAATATCAATTCAATCCATCGAGTTTTAACAATTTGATGTGGCTAATGTGACTGAAGGTGGTTGTCTGTAGTTCCATTTTGGATTAATCTTGGTACAGATAAATCAAAGATGCTACGTACTATGGCTCAAGGCATTTTTGGGCCACTACTGGTAATTTCAAGCCCTGTAACAGTCAATGCAGGCGATATTTCAAGCCCTGTAACAGTCAATGCAGGCGATATTTCAAGCCCTGTAACAGTCAATGCAGGCGATATTTCAAGCCCTGTAACAGTCAATGCAGGCGATATTTCAAGCCCTGTAACACTCAATGCAGGCGATATTTCAAGCCCTGTAACAGTCAATGAAGGCGATATTTCAAGCCCTGTAACACTCAATGCAGGCGATATTTCAAGCCCTGTAACAGTCAATGCAGGCAATATTTCAAGCCCTGTAACAGTCAATGCAGGCGATATTTCAAGCCCTGTAACAGTCAATGCAGGCGATATTTCAAGCCCTGTAACAGTCAATGCAGGCGATATTTCAAGCCCTGTAACAGTCAATGCAGGCGATATTTCAAGCCCTGCAACACTAGATGCATTTCAAGCCCTGCTAGTGCAGTAAAGTTCAGGTGACCTCAACATTATTCCATCAAGCCTCTGCGGTCAGCTACCTCTAGCCTACATCTGTAATAGATGTTTGATAGATCATTTAGATGTTAAGGTTCCATTCATCAAGGACCTGCACTCAAGCTCTCTGGTGTACCAGAATATAAATCACACTTTCAGGCAATGCAACTACTATCAATCGTTTGCAGCAGACAATCTAAATGCAAGTACAATTTGTGCCTGTCAAGACTTATATAGTTAACACATTTCAATTTGTTCACAGAGTTTTTATAGCTTCAAATTTAAATCTACCACTTACTAATAGAGGATACAAAGAATGAACAAATTGGACACCTTCAAACGTTCTTGTTTTTTTGTTTTAATTTCATTAATATTGGTTTGGATGCATGTGCCTTTATGAATATATAATGTATCAGACAGACTGGCTTCTAAAACAGAAGTCCTAAACTAACCCACTGTTGGCACACTAGCTGCTAGCATCTAAATCTGTTCAACAAGTATTTGACTTTGCGGCTTGATAGCCAAATTTGCACAAATCCATACAAGGTCGCAGTTCAAATACGTACAACCCAAGTCAGCATCGATCGCAAACACAAAATCGCTGCATAGTGGTTTTCCCTTCAAGTACCAAGTACATTGTACATGTACAAGTTTCTAAGCAACTGCAAACGTAGGTATTCCTTGAGTGGTCCTTACAGCCAAATCCCTATACCTAACAACAACACAGTGTACTTTAAACCTCTGCACTTTGCCTACATGTAGTACTCAGTACTAGTAGTTGATGGACTGTACGCTTTGTACCAGTCACTGGGCAGTTTTTAGAACTGCTATTTTTTGCTACTTTTTTTGCTGACCGAACATTTTTTCTGATATTCAAATGAAAATTCATCTGTGAGGGTATTTAATCAATAACATTGAAGAGATAATTTACTGTTGAATCATATACAGTATAACCTTGTTGGTAACAGCATTACTTTGTGTACGGAAATTGCATATAAAATGTCTACATTGCTTTCTGTTTTTTGCTATGTTCTGCTACTAGTAACACAGTGAGTGCACATGTATATTCTCTAGTCATCATCATCATCATGGAATTGATTTGTTTATAAAGCCTTAGAAGTAAAGCATAAAAAAAGCTCATTCTCGTACAGTTTGTCATTCAATTTCGCTCCTTCTTTAGTTATTGCATCATAACATTAAACATAGCAACTCAAAGCTATTGTTGGACTTCAACCAAAGTCCACTATAGTTTATAAAAGACTATAAATAAGATCAAACAAATGTCAGAGACATGTAACTAATCGCACACTCTGCAAATAAAAGACCACAATAAAATTTCTATACAGAAAGTTATTTTTACTGGCCTTTTGTGTTGTATGTGTGACCTTAGGTATATTTATCATACCATATTATGCCTCCTGAGCATAGGGCTTTAATTTGTCTTTGCTCTACTCATTTTGTTTCAGACTCCTGGCCGTGTTGTTAATTTTCCTTGTTAAATGTGTCATTTTAAGCTTACAAAAAATTCATTAATTTTATGTCATTATGTTCAGATTTTTGCACAGATGGGGTGAAATTTTGTCCGTCCCAACAAGCAACTTTCCACAGCCTTGCCTGAGTGACATGGAAAATATCTTTATATCAACTCAACTCTGGAAGTTGTCGATGGCTGTACTGATAGTTGTGACACCAGAGTGACCTTCTCTACTGACCCCTACATAACTTCTGATAATTTTCCTCTCAAACAGCTGATCCATTTCGAAGGGTGTGCAGCTAAGCCAAGGCCTTTCTGGGAACCCCAGTACTACTAGTGCTTGGGCAATATGAAGCAATTTTGTGGATAACATCTTAGGATGCAAAACGCTAGATACACCCTTCATAAAAACTAAATTCAGATTGTATGAAATGAAACCTTTAATTTTTTTCAACCTTGTATGATATTTTACTATTTCTAATTTCCAAGCAGATGTTGGGGTAACTTTGCCACCCAGGACTTTCTGACAGCCACTATAATACATCTGATCAACTCTTAGAAGAACCTTAGGCAGTTTGAAAACATTACGTTGTCAACCCAACATCTGCTTGGAGATACAGAATGTGTTTTGCTTTCTCCAAACACAAGGCTGTGGGGTTCTCAACGTCCTTCTCCTCTCCTTCAGTTTCGTTTCCGAGCAACAAATATTCTGATTTTGATGCCAGGATGCTATCCAGGTTCCATTTCATTTTCGTTTATTCTTCATTTAGCTTTCAAGTTTGGAGGAACTGACAATTTTACTGATGAAATCAGATGTAAAATTCGGATTAGACACTTGTTATTTTACGTCTTTCAAATCAATATTAATATAATTGCGATTCCTAATTTTGTCTCCATAGCACTATTTATTCTATGGCTAAAAGCGTAAAATCATAAGAATGACTTTTTACCAGATTGATAAATAAATTAGTCCAGTTCAGCAACTCTTTGGACTACCGGTAGATGTTAGAATACACTGAAAAAAGCAATATATAAACTTACACAATATACTTCACTTAATTTTGCTACCACGTCTTTGGTATTCTTAGTCAGACTTATCCTTCAGTATAATGCATTGGTTTAGGCATCTGGAAAATCAGTCTAGTCCTTTCAACCATTAGAAGACACTCAAGTGCCCCCATGTAGGGAGGTTAAACTGTGTCACTAGCAATTGGTCATGGTCAAAACAGCAGTACTGCTATGGGGTCAGGATTGGGGCTCAGTACTCTCCAAGCAGAGGACGGGTTCCGGCGGGTTTTTTACATGTTTTTAGGCGTTTTTGTCGGGCTTTCTACTTTTTCATTTGTTTGTCTCTATAAACCTAGAGACAAAAAAAAGAAAAAGTGATTACTTGGTCAAAGCGTTCAGGTACAGGTATATCATATATGTCCGAAATGCGGATCTCAATACTGGTACCTAGCTGTACCTGTTTACTGTTAGTGTTAGGTACACAATCTTAAATTCTGAAGAACTGCAACATACATACATGCATGATGCTGCAGCTGCAACAGGACACTGCCTAAGGTCCAAGAAAGACAAAGCAATTGATATGTAAACAGAACAACACATCGAAGAAAGCACGTGTACAACCATGCGTGTATAACCATGCGTAACTTGAGTAAGGCATTACCTTGTCAGATTACAAAGAAAGTAACCTGAAGAGCTAACATTAACACTAATGCCTCTATAGGCTTTCTGAACAAGCTCTGAATACAGCCTATTCTTTTCTTTTATTTGCATCCCCTATTCTCTGTCAAGTCCTGCCATCTGTATTTGTAAAAAAGGACAACCAACATCGGTCTTCCTGATGCCTTTAAACAGCCAACCAGAGAAATTGTTGAAACTTCACACAGTTATGAAAAAAATTCTTACTCCAACTTCCAAGAGCTCAGTTTCGATTGATAGATTTAACAACAAAAATCAACAACATGGGCTCCCAAACAATGACAGGGAAAGAAAAAAATTAAAGCTAATATTCAGTCCTCTGCTTGTATACTGACTGTAGTGCTAGCCTCTACCAGGCTCCGCGCGATCGCTGGGAAAATAGTAGAAATCAGCCAAATATCTAGTGAATAGTATGCCAGGGGTAGTCCGCTATACAGTGAAGCTCAATCCGTGCATCGCCTATTGAGCTTCACTGTATAGCGGACTACCCCTGGCGGCCTGGCATACTATTCACTCTATTTGGCCGATTTCTACTATTTTCCCAGCGATCACGCAGAGCCTGGTAGAGGCTATGTAGTGCCCACTTTCTTGCAAGTGAATGGGACTTACATTATCCTAAGCTCAAAATGACATATTTAACAATGAAAATAAACAACATGGGCTCCCAAATAATGAGTGGGACGAAATAAAATTACACCTAAAGACAGCCCTGTTACTTTTAGTTTATGTACGTATACACACCTGTATTGGTAACCTGTATTCTGTCTTCTGCTACACTGACTGTAGTGCCCACTTTCGAGTGAATGAAACTTAAGCCTTATCCTACACTAAATAGTGCTTAAGGGGACACCTGAGAAGCCTCAGTCATACGCACGAGGGAACCACTACCTGTACCTGCCTGGCACAACTTGTTGACACAATAGATCACGTGGCGGGGATTCAAAGATCAACCGGTGGCATGTGCAAAACGTGCACCTAGCCGACCCTGTTTGTGACTTGTGGTTTGTAAAGATAATTCATCTCCAAGCAGATCAACCAGAGGCAAGACAGTATCCAAAGGGTCAAACAGTACTGCACAATCATGCATTTATAAGTTTGCTTGGTTTCATTTTCGCAGTAAGAGAAAATGGCGGTTTCACAGTGGTTTGCATTTGAAACAATAGTAGCGGCTACTAGTCATAGGTGGGCAAAAAGTTTTGTGGTGGTTTTCAGTTCGCGCTGAAAGTTCACCGAGAAAACCGTAAACATAAAACCACCGCAAACATTTCTGCATTTACAGTATCCAATTGGCCCTTTGGATAATGTCTTGCCACCGGTAGATCTGCTTCAAGAGTATTGATAATGCGCACTAAATGCAAATCAAAACTTTGTGTCATCAAAGCCAAACATATATACTCTATTTGGAGGGACGAAGCTCATATATCTACCTGAAATCACCTGGACGCAAGAGGCCATGGACCAAGATAGCAACATCAAGAAGTAAATGGATATGTATTTCAGCTACTGTTTTGTTCCACCTGTATGAAAGCTTTGTCTCCTATAACAATAGCAGTAGCACCAGGTACGGAGTAATCCGACCAACATGTAGATATTCTAGACAAAAGAACAAACCATTGTTCCATGCCACCAGGGGGGTTATTGGACAGGATTATGGTGTTTTTCGCACCTTAACGCAAACCACAAACAAAACAGGTGCACTTGTGTTGGGCCATTTCACAATAAGGTCATAAGTGATTGCAGACTTCCTTTAAGAAGCTTTCTTTAATTCTTAGATTTTGTTTAGATGGAGCAGACATCGTATTCCTCGATGATATCTTAACAATATACCGATTTCTTAGAAGGACGGGCACTGACACAACTGTCAGAAGAAAAGTGATTGATACAAAAATAATGGGGTTAGCTATCTGCAATCAACATACCTTTAGGAGCAAGACAAAAAATCTTTTAAACCTAAATAAAAGATTATGACAATACAGAAAGTAGATTTCTTTACATATTAGTAAGTGAAATTAACCCTCTAGCATCGTATACCAATATTCAGGGAGAGAAGTTGCACCATCTTTGGGGCCCAAATGTACTGTAAATGCATTTTTAAGTTTGCGTGGTTTTTATTTCGCGGTAGGGAGAAAAGGAATTGTTCGCGGTGGTTTTAAGGTCGTGTTTGAAATAACAGTAGCGCTTCAGTCATAGGTGGGCAAAAAGTTCACGCTGAAAATTCACCGCGAACATAAATCCACCGCGAACATTTCTGCATTTACAGTATATATAAACTACGCACAAAAAGTTTGGAAACTTTACTTTGATTGATCATATTTCCATTGTTTTTTTATCAATTTCAATGTATTACATATCGTTGGAAAGCCTGTGTAATTTCCTTTCCTATGATACCCTACTCATTATAATTGCAATCTAATGGAGCGAGCACCAGGCCTGCTTACGCGAGTGGGTTGTAGAAAAAAAGTGCCCAAATTTCCATAATAGTGTCAAACACCTATAGCGCAGCGCCAAACCCATTAGTGGTGGTGTCGTCCAAATCGTGAATGGAACAGTGTGTGGTGGAATGTTATGTTCACAGCTACAGATAAGAGAAGGTTTATTTCGACTGTTGGATGGGTAAATTAAAGTGTTGGGGCGGCGAGGAGAACCCTATGCTGACTGTTACACAGATAGACTGACTGTTTGTTTGGGTCAGTGTTATAGTGTGAGGCAGTACAACGCTAACTGCCAGCGGAAAAAAAAACAGGCTAATCATCCTAAGCAACTTCGATGTGTCGATATAGAGACACCTTTCTCCATCCAGTCACATTTCCAAGATCCTTATCTCTACAATATGATTATGAGACTGGGTGCCATTCTGCAAGATGATAGTGCACGTCCATACAGAATGAGTCTGTGAGAGTCATTTCAGACCACCTCCAGTACCTATGCAGGAATACAGAGGATAGAATGGCCCTCCTGCAGCCCAGATCTCAACAACAATTGAACACAGTCTCAGACTCTGTGATCACTGATCAGCTTGGGCGAGCTGTGCATGCAGTTGTGATCAACAGAACAACACTCATCTGGTCGACCTGCGACGACTCCTTGTGGAAGAATAGCCAGGGGCCGCGTACCAAAACTGGTGACAAGCATGAGGAGGATGTGCCGGGCTGTGTAGTCAGTATTAAGCCACCCTCATCATAACTGAGGCTCCTTTACGCATTTTTGTTGGATGAAGACTACCCTTGGCTTTCATATTAATGTGTTTTGTTGGTTCAAGTTTCACATCACCCTCGTACAAAAGCCACGTGTTACCAGCAGAAGACAAAATACTGAATTGAGCGTTTTACATTAGTAGGGTAATTTGGGCACTTTTTTTATGAGACTCGCTCGCATAAGCAGGTCTGGTGCTCATTGTATTAATTTACAACAATAATAAGTTAAGTATCAGGAGAAAGAAAATCACAAAAGCTTTTCAATGATATATACATTTATTGAAATTGATGAAGAAACAACGGAGATATGATCGACCAAAGTTAAGTTTCCGAACTTTTTGTGCGTAGTTTATATATATACCGGTAGTGTTGTCTTTAAGATGGGAGGGGGGCCATGCTACAAGTCAGATCCAGTACTGTATAATAATTCAATTGTGATTTTCTGTACTCAAGTAGAACAATTCAGTGTAATAATAGAGACAAATTGTTGTTGCTTTTTGCAGAGATGTGATAATTTGATAACTCCACAGGGAATACTTCTGTATGAATGGGCATGTCAACATCAGCTGCTCTTATTACATGGGATTTAATATTCATAGTCTTGTCCTTTGGAGATTGGCCAACCAAATCATCAATTACATCAGGTTGAGTTGTCAATGGTGTTATTCACATTGTCTTCAAGTAGATGTGGGGGGACATCAGGCCTCAAAATACTGTATGTATCTTGAAATGTTTGCGGTGGTTTTATTTTTGTGTCTTTGGTGGCAACCTTTTACTGTGAAATTATAACAACGCAAAAATGTATTTTGCTTTTATTGCATTACAGAATTGTTTCAACCCTGAACTGCATACACTGTTAAACCTACATTTGTACTTTTGCATCCAACAAAAAAACTTAAGTCCACATAGAAAATAGATGAATTACAGCACTATACTTTTTTTCAATATGTGGAAAAACTGAAATGATACAATGCCTGCATTCTATTGGATTGCCAAATTTGTTTTTACTGTATCTTATGTTTATGTCTATACATGAAGTCACACCACCTTTCAAGACATTGAGTCAGAACCTAAATTTAAGACAAGGAGGTCTAAAAGGATGAGGCAATGTCTCGGGACTGTTTGCTACATAAACATGGCATTTCTGGAAGTGGAAGGCCAACCATCCCTTCGAGTATTTTGTCTATTTTGGGAGGCGGTTAAGCTATTTCTGGATGAACTTTAATTATTCATTTCAACTTCTAACTAGAAATTTGTCTTATACCTTGAACTCTTGAAAAACGGACACATTTGAAGAAGTTTGAATGAAGGTAGAAAAAAATGTCCATTGATTACAACCTAAGTTGGCAAGGAAAGGATTTAAAGCTCAGTACATATCCTGAAATGATTCTTTGTTTAAAAGATGAAAATAACACTTTACTAAATATATGTAACGTTAACATCATTCATGGTGTCCGGAAAATGACAGTGCTGAGATTGGATTTGACCGGTACTTCTACCAGTCATTTATTTATACAGTAGAATCCAGCTATTTGCATTACTGTTAATAGCATATTTCGGGGAGTTGCATAAAATTATGAAAACCCAAACCATTTCCCATTCACTCCATTATAAATAAAATGGCATAATTGCATAAGCCATTTTCGCATACTCCGGCTATTTGCATAAAATAATGCCAATGGTAACAGGTAAAACTGGTTGAACATGTCAAAGTCACTAACTCTTATGGATCTTATGCAAATGTCATTCAGATGTAAATTGAGTATGAATAGTTTCTATGGTTAGACAACACCATAGGAACTGTTATTGTCCTTTGTGTTTTGAAAAAGCTGTTGCTACTCCATTGTCATTTGCTGTGATAGGATTCAGAAGAATAGAATTGCCAATTTTTCGCTAAGTTTGCCATTCTTTGCACTCAACATGTGTAAATAAACTGATGATATGCTTATGAATTCAATATGATACATTTTGTATAACCTGAAAGTGAGTGAATTTGACACAAAGTGTGTCTGTTTCCTTCAAGTGCCATCCTAGTAACCACAACAACCCCCTCCCCCCTCAGTGCACTCATTTTGTCCCCTAGGGTTAATTGACTACTCCTTATAATTGCATAAAATGCACTGGCAAATCAGTTATGCAAATAAGCGGATTCTACTGTACTCGTCTATGCAAGACAGTCAAAGATAATTGACCAATCAGCGCATCGGGTATCATTTTGCCCTGGTTATAGGCTAGGTTGCCCTGATCTGAAGGTCTAGTTCACTATGTACTAAGTAGTGGCTTGGTTAGGTGTGGCCATGTAATGTTAACAGTTTACAACAAAATGTCTGTACAAAGAATACCGCAAAAAGATAAAGCAGCTGATTTAGAAAGAGAAAACTTGCAAAACTTCCTCTAACCAACAAATAGCATAATATTTTAACAAATCCTTTCCAAAAATTTCCAGATTTCAAAGTTTCATTCTTCCAATATCATATGCAACATCTGTTCCATGCAAGTTTGCGACCTGCTAGGAACAACACCTGTCATGACTTGACCCCTATTCTTTTAGGGAACAATGGCGGGGTCACGCTATGTCCTTCAAAATTGTTATTCCCATATTCATTATTGAAATCTGAAGTACAGAAGGTACCCATCTGAGTAGTGAGGCTGTTGTAGTACCTTTTAAAATACTCAAGGGACCCAATTTTATGTCCCTTCCGAAAGATGAATGCAGCTCCAACCAGGGTGCCCTTCCCTTATATAACATGCACTAAATGCAGAAATGTTCAGGGTGGTTTTATGTTTGCGGTTTTCGCGGCGACCGTTTCACCGCGAATTTAAAACCACCGCCAACATTTTTGTCCGATACTGTAGCAGTATTTGACTTAAACGTTTAAGCGCAGCCGCAAACTTAAAACTACCGTGAACACACAATTTTCGCCTAACATTAAATGCATTTACAGTATTTAAAACTTGATCACTGCGTTCAATGACCGCTGTGTTAGTGGACATTGACCAGCCTTGTCTTCCAACACCCACTCAGGCCAAACAAATAAAACGCCAAGCGGATATTTGGTGTCCAAACAGGGGGAGACAACTTTGCCCCCCGCCAGTCCCTTGCCAGTCGGTCCCCAGATGTCTTTCACGTGAACAAAGGTGCACTTTCTTCAGCCAAACCCCCTGGGTTTAAAATAAACACTTTTTAGACTTCAACGCAATGGAAAATCGTACTACGGGAAGTCTCTAGTGCCTCAGAAATCTGTACCAGTTCAGAAAATATTTGATTTGTGTCTGAAGTACAACGTTATTGATCTTTTCGCCGTGACTTTCAATTCTAACCTTTTGCAGAAGCACTGGTTTTAATTTTCACCAACCGCATCGAAACAAAAACAATCCGAATCGCAGCAGAAATCCACAATTTTAAACAAGAAAGTACATCATTTATATCTGCCTTCTTAAAACTCTACACGAGACAGCCTGTTCGCAAAAATAAAGCTAAAGCTCTGTCTAAATCCCTGAGAAAGAAGATTTGGGCTGACAAGCGTTTGGATGCGGCTATCAGCTGCGGACCATTTTTGTACACAATAGAACCCGCGCTCTAACAAAAATAGTCGCCTTAAAAACAACGTCCCTCTTCTGAAAAAAAGCCAAGAGAAACAAACACACAGACACGATTAATAAAACAAGTCATCCCCACACACGAAGAAAGAATCCAGCTCTCTTCTTGGCCGTCCTGTAGCCAAGAAATCATGAGAAGACTGTGAAAACCTATATCTAGTTCATCCGTGAAGCGGTACGTGCAAGCACCGCGCCGGCCCAAAAAAATACCCCCATACAAAATCCCGATTTCTCACTATTTTAAACCAGTCAGCTTGACCAAAAACGATTGTGGTATGGAAAACACTTACCCTGATCTAAGATCGTTGTCTGAATCGTTAATCCGTGATAGTTGGGGTTGTAAATCGGCTGGAAAGTGCGGGGTTATTCTGGCGCTCAGCGCTCACAGCCGCCACGTATGGGTCTGTCTGTTGTTTTCTCTCTCAAACGTTGCGTCACACTCAGGACGAGTCCATTATACCGCAAAGGGGGTGAGTTGGAACAACAACTTTGAATGAAATGAACGACAAATGTCACGCATTTTACGTCAGAACCTACGTCAATTGTAACAAAATTAACCCCAACCCCAAATTACGTTTGTGCTATTGCATTTTGCTAAGGCCACATTGATTTAATCATATGGATGACATCTTGGCACCGTTAAGTTTATGCAAACAAAATAGATGTTGGCCAAAAAAGTTGTGTTTTTTTTAAATGAAATCTAAGTGGTCAGGAAGGTTTAACAAATGTCTAATTTTAAAGAACATGGTATAGATCTACCAAACACTGAATTCTTAATTATTTTTGTTCTTTCACATTTTCTTGGAAAATTGGAAAATGTCGATAAGGGCTTGAAATACATTTTTTATGTAAATTTATGACAAAATCAGTACGTTTAACGGCAGGAAAAGAGGCATGACACTAGTATCCATTTTCTGATATTATTTTTCTTTTTTGTGTGTGCAATTTCCGGTAAATATTTGCTCATTTTGCAATTTATTTGTACGATTAGCAGCATGGTCGCAATTTTTTTTCTTATGGACAAAAATTGATGTGCGCGTGGATGACATCCATATAATCGAGTCACCGCGGCCTAATGCTTTAATAAAGAGCTTTATATCTTAAGTCGGGAACTTAAGTAGGTGAAGGACGGTCTTACTTAAGGTCGCACCTGGCTACGCTTGTTGTAGCAATGAATGGATTGTTATTTCCTGTCAACGGTGATTATGGTGTATTCAGATCGTGGCGTGACATCAGCTCGCTATTGTGTGGTGGTTGAGATCTTCAGATGCGGCCTAAGTGAAGGTACACAAACGATAAACCAGTCGACGTAACCATGGATAGCTCAAATAAACATTGCAGGTTATTGGAGAACAACTGTCTCCCGTTAGTTTAGCTCCTACTCAGTTGTGTATGCTAACACATACACAAACACTGTCACATGTACACGGACACCGGCACAGACACACAGACACAGACACAGACACACACACACACACACACACACACACACACACACACACACACACACACACACACACACACACACACACACACACACACACACACACACAACCGCGATCACAGTGGTCCTACACTAGTGACAGAAAAACGACTGAAAACTCGGCACGTCTTACCTTGTTGGCGAGTTGGACGTCTGCCTCAAAAATACCGTGGGTATTGGGTGCTGGTTTGTATTTATACCTTGCTCCTCTTTTGAAATCAACCACGCCTAACACAATAGTGGCGATTATCGAACTACATCATAAGGTGTGTTAACCCTCCTTCTTATTACAACAAACTTCGGGCAGGCATAAAGGGTGGAGTCAACCTGAAAGATGCAATGACCATAAGAACATGAACCTTAAGGTTGACGATTCGTTTGAATTGTACATTAGAAATAATAATTAGAAAAATGAATGAATAAAGATTGTACATTATCCGAAGCGACCGCCTGAACTATGACGGTCGTATGTATATCAAGTGAGAACTTGACTTTGGGGGTGTATTTAGCATATATAGTATAGGCTTTTCAATTTCAAGTTTAGCTCCCATTAAAGCAGGCAATAGTTTTTATAGAAAACATTACCTACGAGTAAAAAAGCTGAGGTTTACCTGACCTTAAGAACATGACCCGAAAGGTTGATCGACGACCTCTCGGGCAGAATTACGGAAAGGCAACAATAAGATGCATGCCCCTGTAGCTCAACCGGTAGCAGCCTCACAGTTGAGCTCATGGTTCAAATTAGTTGTTAACTGCATGGGAGGCTTCCGGTCAAATCCTGGGAAGGGCCTCTCGTTTGGGGCTGCACCCGTCTTTCGGAAGGGACGTAAAATTGGGTTTAAATGAAAGAGGTGGCCTCCAATGGGGGTGCTGTTTCTGTCTGTATTTGTGTGTTTGCAGCTATAACTCAAGATCCTTTTGATCCTCTGAAACATGGCGATTTGGGGCAACGTAACAATATTTTCAGGTTTTTGAGAATTATCAATCTTAAAGGTAGCGTGGTACAGCCATTAAATCAGCTGTCGCAGAAGCATTCGACCGACAATATGGGTATGCCCGAAGGCTATGACACGTCAAAACCTACGTCAAACGTAACAAAATTATCTCAAGTAACAACCTCACAAATTAGGTTTGGGCCGAATTGTACATGTATTCGTTGTTCTTAAGTTTTAATCATTTCATTCCTTCGCTTGATAAAGTTATCTGTGAATGCTTACTAAACTATCAACTACATATTCTTACTCTCCAAGCCGAAGAATGGGTCCCGCTGGTTTTTGACGTGTTTTTATGCGTTTTTGTCGGGCTTTCTATTCTGTCCCGTTTTCTTTATGACGTCGCCAAGCCATTGGCAGAAAGGTCGAGGACGTGTTTTGGTGATAAATGAATTTTCAATTTGTTTCCTGTCGTATTCAGATAGTATTGTCTGGGGAGTGCGGCCTTGGGGTGGGCACCAAATGAAGTTACGCAAACAAATTAACCTATCAGCGTAACCATGGTAGCACAAACAAACATGTTTATTAGATATGTCGCCTGTGTACGTAGCGGGTAGGGTTGAGCTAATGTTTAAGCGAGTACTATGCAGTCAGATTGTTTTTGTGATTGTCTGTTTTGGACGTTTCTTTAATGCGTTTCTATCGGGCTTTCTATTTTGTCTAGCTTTAGTCCGCTAACCAAGCTCCGAGGAGCTGGACTCCAGGCTAATTTTGTCCGCCAGCTTGAAAAAGGAAAATTGACAAAATAGAAAGTCCGATAAAAACGCACAAAAAGACGTCAAAAACAAGCCGGAATCTAACCTCTGCTTGGTGGGGAAAAAACAATGTATTCGTCAAATATTTCTTTTTTTCAAGTTCGATATTGTTTTTTTCTTTCTTTCTTTCTTTCTTTCTTTCTTTCTTTCTTTCTTTCTTTCTTTCTTTCTTTCTTTCTTTCTTTCTTTCTTTCTTTCTTTCTTTCTTTCTTTCTTTCTTTCTTTCTTTCTATCTCTTTTCATCGACTGATTCTTCCCTCTTCCGAGCCAAGCTAAAATCCACACAGGTCCCCCCTCTATGTGTTCCCAGTGGTTTCGCCCTGTGGGTTGGTCAATGTTTACGTCTGAAGTTCGTTCGTCATTGGTCATGACCGCGTCATGTGACAAGGGTATAGCCTGGGTTTATTTTTGGCGGGAAAGTGGCGCGTGCGGATGTTGTTGTTTTGATGTCCTCAGCTGTCCCCAGGCATACTATCGTGTTACATCAAGAATGGGCGAGAGGAAATATAGCATCCATAGCAGGCTTTGAACCGGCTTTTTAGGGGGCTGAATGATACACTTTTTCTAGCTAATTCTAGCTTATAGGGGGCTCCATGGTCGACTTAAATGTGGCCAATATGCCGTTGAAATAATAGCATGAGATTGATATCAATTTGTTACCTTCGCCAAGAAGGTTATGTTTTCGGTCATACGTTGGTCAAATTGGTGGACTGATTGCAAATGAACACCGTTTCTAAATTTTCTTACCTTCCATTGTAGCTCAAAGGGTTATTTTTCCCTCGCGTTTTATGATATCATTTTTTTCGCATTTAATTTACTTCAAACTTCTTATATTTTGTAAGTTTATCTGTCTTATTTTATCTGTTTTGTAAGTCGGAATATGGCGGTTCACCTTGCCTTACATCCTTTAAGGACCTTGACTTTGAAACAAGCATTGATACTGCATAAAGCAAAAGGGGAATCAGTTTGGCAGCCTGACGCCTCGAGAGTACGTAAAGAGGAGAGTGCTGCATACCTAAACTCATGTTCAGGTTCAGGTCTGGATTCATGCCATATTTTCGTTTTCCAGTGTAAATTTCATGATCTATGGAAGGTTTTTAAATGGTTTAGAAGAAGAAGGAGAATATAAGCGAGAGTTTTCTTTGGTAAATCCGGACTTGTTTCTAGACAATTAGGTTGTTTTTTTACTTGAACCTAAACGTTAGGTCCAGTCCAGCTCAGGTCCGGGGTTTAGGTATGCAACACTAGCCGCAGCTATATATGAAAACCACCCAGCCTATCGCTAAATACGAATAGACATCCAATTATACAACTCATCTGTAGAGAACTGCATGCAGGGCAGACTCGAAAGTCCTAATCCCTCATCTGTTTCATATTCCACAGTAAGCTCGTTCTCATTTTTGTAACTTCCGTTACCGTTTGAAGTAATACGTTCTTGACATTAAGATATGCAACATATAAGGTGCCAAACTGTCGTTTTTATGACGACTTAAAACTTTTCTGGCTTTTAAAAACGACAGTTTGGCATCTTATATGTGGCATGTCCTAATGTCAGAAATGTCTTACCTCAAACGGTAACGGAAGTTACAAAATATGTACATTTAAATGAGAACGAGCGAGTCGCATCACAGGCTCCAACGGTCAATCCTTTTTATAACGTCTAAGGCCGTGTTGATTTGACTATATGGATGCCATCCTCTGGGAACCCAAAACTGATGCGAGCGTGCGAATAAAAAAAAGTTTTCCATGAAAAAAGGTTGCCTTAATTATGAAATCTACGTGGTCAGGAAGGTTGAGGAAATGACTTAACACACGTACAGGGAATAGTATACCAAATAATGGATTCTTCATTTGTGGTCTTTCACGTTCTCTTCTTTGAGTTTGGCATTCTAGACATTAGTATCTGTTTTCCGAAATATCTTACATGTATTTGTCTATTTTGTAGCTGCTTTCCACGATTTACAGTATGGAAGAAAACCTTTTTTTTCTTTGGAAATGGACGAAAATTGATGCGCGCGCGGATGTCATCCATATAGTCAAATCAACATGGCCGAAGAATGTGTCTGATCAAGTAGTGAAAGATGGCTCCGAGTTTCATCCTTCCTTTAACTTAAGGAGATGCCCCACAGAGTGTGCGTGGGCGGGGTAAGGAGTTATAGACACGCACTGGTGCACTGTCCGAGGATGCACCGTATGTTTTCTGAGAATTACTCAAATTATTCACAGACCTAAATGCCAACAACCTCCAGCTATCTCAGGGTTGTCTAAGTATAGTTGGCAATCGATATTGCCGAATATAATACGGTGCAACTTTACCAAACTTACAGAGCAGTTTTTATTACTATACTTAGCGATTTAACAGGTATACTTAGCAAGTTAACGGGTATACCTAGATACCCATAGCAATTAATGTTGCCGAATATACGGTGCAATTTTACCAAATACAGTGCAATTTTATTAGTATACTTAGCGATTTACGGGTATACTTTTAAACAGCTTAATCAGTATACATAGCAATTATGCTGGTCATGATACGTAGCAATTTTGCGGTTAACAACTCTTGGGGCAGGGAGTAATTATATACGTTGTGTAAGTTTGTGCCACCTAGCGGCTTGTTTGAAACTGCAGTGTGCCTTTTTGTTATGTTGGGAACTTTTGAGGAGAATAACTCAAGCAGGGATCGATGCATTTTTGGGAAATGTACTAAGTAAGTATAAAAAAGCATTTAAAAACTCCTATTCCTAATTCTACGAAGTCTTCGCCAACGTCATTAACCTTTAGCACTCTGAAGTAGCCATTTGCCCCCTAATCCCCTATTGGTTACAGAGTTCGGCAGCAGGGAGAAGGTTAAACATAATGCACTGCATGTAACAGCATTTTGATTTGCATTACGCTGTCTCGCGAATTGTAATTCCATTTTACAAAGAGCCGCCATGTTGATTATCCTCGCTCTGTAAATCAATATTACACACGACTCACCGACGTGCTAGATATTCCTAGTTTTCAAGCAGACCCAACGGTTGCAAAGACCGTATCCAACTGGCAGAAGGAGTTTTGTTTGCAGCCCGACGGTGCCTGACAACTTCTCTGGCTGACTGGAGCTTCTCTGGCTAGCGATTTTGGCAACGTGGAGATCTGCTTGGAGATAAAGATATTCCCCCATTAACTCACGTCTCCTCCTTTGCTTCAGCGATGTCACTGACCAAGAGTTCGGTGACCCCGTCATGTCTTATCTGATGAATCGGTGCAATCACGGTTCAAGAAGTCATCAAAGAAGCCTTAAGAGCAACGGCCGTTAAATATTCACAGGGGAAGCCACACTTCTAAAACAAATTATCGAATGTTGATCATGCTTCGTTGGTGTGTCTTGTGGCAGCCGTCGTCATTTATATTCTGCCATTTTAAATCTGCTAGCCTCTTAAGCCGGCGTCACATTCATGCGAGCGTCGGCCGACTTTGTAGATCGCCCGAAGCTCGCCGACTTTCAAAATCGCCCGAGCGTCGACCGTATTTTCAAATGAAAACACCGTCGAACACTAAAAACTAAAAATCCCCCATGAGATGGTACCATCTCTTGGGCATGGACGAAGTCAGTATCGACTGACCTGGTAAAAGGCCAATATTTTATTTCTAAAAATCGCTCGAAGCCCGCGTAATCGACAGGACGTCGGCCGTACTTAGGCCGAAAATGCACATTTGAAGCTCGCCAACACGTCGGCCGAGCTAAATTTCTTATTTGTGACGGGGGCTTTAGGAGCGTGCGCGCAATTGATAACTGTGAAGTACGCACATCCTGCCACGTACTACGTTGTTGAGTCAATTATTTTTCATTGCACGTCCGTTATTCTGACTTGAGAAGCATATCCCATTTTCAAAGGGCCGCTTAAAGGAAAGCTACACAAAAATTTGAAAAGCCTACCATACTATGCTAACTATACCCGAAGTCAAGTGCTCACTTGTTTCACATAAGTCCGTCATAGTTCTCGGATCTTTCACTGTTTGCAACTCAAGCTGTTATTACACCTTCTCACCTGATGATTGAATCATGTGACGTCAGTGTTCTAAATTTCCCAACTAGAATGAATAGGACTTTTCAAACTAGGCTTTCCTGGGGATAGATTTCAAGGAACTTTCCGAATTCAAAGCCCACTAACTTGTCAATTCCCTCAAATTCGTCGGGAATTTGATCATCGACATCCATAAGTTGCAAACGGTGGGAGATCCCAGAACTATGACGGACTTATGTGAAACAACTAGAAGACTTTTTGTCTGTGTGTCTGTCTGTCTGTCTGTCTGTTTGTGTTTGCAGATATTCGTGGTCAGGATAACGTTTTAACCTCTGGATGGATTATAATGATGTTTGGGAAGTGAGAAGGTGTTGGGAATACCAAGGCAATGTTGATTTTGGCCCCCTGGTGTATGACTTCGGTACTGCAACTGAACTTGCCAGTTTTTGTATCTTTTGTCCTGGACATGGTTTGGTCATGTTACCGATTCGTTATCTGCCGCGTATGAATCTGTAGATTATTGATTTTCACAACTAGCTTTCAAGAAACATTAGAATCGCGTTTTGTAGTCTTCACCGGCCACGCTCGATCATCACGATACTTGACGCGTGCTACTTGGGTCCAAAAATAAACTAAATAGGTCAGGTGTTTAATCTAATTTAGAATAAGTGGCAGTCTCTTGTGTCAGACACTGATGCCTGCGAACGATTGATTGCAGTCTCTCCGTTTTATCTTTGATTGAGTACAAGTGGTAGTCTCTAAAGGCACTCAATGTTGAATATTTGGACGACGTCTGAAGTAATTCTTTTGTTATCTCTTTACATACTAAGTAGAATCAAACCCTTAGCATTGAAATAACGATATTTATGGAGGAAATAAACAGCATCATTGGACAGTATGAATGTGTAGAAAAGCTATGGTATTTGTTTACACCTGGCTAGTGTGTATTTTTTTGATATCGCCCAAAAATAAGAAGAACTTGGTGCGGGTTGGTTTTGCGCCGCTTGTCTTGTAAATGCTGGAAATATGAATTGATAATACAAATGTACTAAAAAATGTGTCCATAATTGTTAATGACGTTGAGTTTTTGTTATTCTAAATATTTGCACTTTTGTAACCAAAATTTTACAAAGAGCCCCTTTAACACACAACCCACCCCAATTACCAGTTCATTCGTGATTCTCCTCAAACACGAATCATTCTCAGGTGCGACGAGAAATCTATATACGCTTTAATCCTCCAACGATTGAATAAAAGATGACGACCGGATACGTCCATTCCATACTGTATCTTAATTTCCGACATCAGACGCGTTTTGACGTCTTGTGGAGCGGAAATTACATCTGTAGACGTGGGCGTAAAGGATGCGGCAAATTTAGCTTTCAACAATGCTAGTTGGGATTACGGTGGACTGATGAATTTTGCATATCCCGAATTATTCGTGATGATCTATTCCTATGCGTAGGAGGAAGGACTAACTAGACGTTTTCCTTGGATTCTGTCAGGCGTGGGCGTAAAGGATGCGGCAAATTTAGCTTTCAACAATGCTAGTTTGGATTCCGGTGGACTGAATTTTGCATCCCGAATTTTTCGTTATAATCTATTCCTATGCCTAGGAGCAGTGGCCTAGGAGGAAGGACCAACTAGACGTTTTCCTTGGATTCTGTTACCTCTGTGTACGGGGGTTTTGTTTTCGATGTACCTGTTTTTCTATTTTCGTGCCTGCTTGTATGTACGTGATTATTTGAATATGATATCAATAGAGAGCCTGATCTCCACATGCTAACTAGACACGTCGTGGACGCTGACAGGATGTTAGGTCAAAGGTTGCAGAATAGTTTGTCTCACTTTCTGTCTTCAATTCGCTACTATATGCATTTCCCTGTGGGATATTCACAAAGATGAAAAAAAAAGAAATTCACAAATTTTAAACCTGAAAAATACTTCAATAAAAAGCGGCCTTCTTTGAGCTTCTCATTAATAAACGAAGCTTCAAATAAACATTTTACATGTACTGAGGTATATGATATTTACGGTGTCTTGCTCATTTGGTTTGCATGTTTCAAAAACAACCAAAATATGCTGTGTTATAAGTGATTTTACCCACATCCACATGATTGAACTGAATACTGCTATGATAACCAGCTTCCCGCCGACCACATGTCTACAAACCTGAGACACACAGTCTGCTGCCTAATCAGTCATGATCACCCACGCGCGCCAGCACTTCAGCCCAGAGATAAGTGTTACACTCAATTACACTAATGTCTTATCGTGAAATAATCATAGACAGTCAATAATACCGGACTTTTCCGTGCTTTTTTTTGTCAAGTAATATCTAACAGCTGTGTCTATTTTCACTTGCTGATGCTTTTCAACAAAAAATAATTGCTTTTTTATTCTTGCCTGAGAACGATAGAATCCAAAATAGACAATCATGAAGAATATGCTATGAATACGGTGATGTGAAGTCGGCGGTCACGTGTATTGGGGGAGCCTCAGACCGTCAAACCCCTAAAAGAAACGTAAAAGAACCCAACACACTTATCGAGAAGAGGAGGTGGCCCCGTGTACTTTCCTTTTCCTGAAAACACGAGCCGCATGAAGCAGTTTTACACGACTTACAGCTTCTTGAAAAATCATCCCTTTACCAGCATTGCACTACTGTAGCTACTGAAAATAGCACCTCAGTCGAGGATGACTGTAAAACCTTTGTGTCTTTATGAATACTCGAATATGTTAGCGTTAAAGGATAATTTTTATTATTATGTATATGCCTTACAACAATCTACTTGTAGTATAACATCTCTCTATGCAAAGAGACACAAGCCAGGACGTCCTGTATTTTTCCTTAAATCACAAAATCCACAACATACGGTTGTCGATGTTACGAATCTGTCAAATCCTGTCAGAGAGAAGCTATCTACAAGACAATCTTAAGTTAGTCTGTTACGAAGTATGTGTAATGGGTGTTCCGTTAAGTCATCTTACTATTAGATTATAGATTATAAGATATATTCATATTTGATGAATGGCGGGTAAAAGTTCAACTGCTTCGGACATACATGGAATATAAAGTTTATCACATAGTCTTTTGTAGATTTTATTTTCACACAACTGTTGTAGAAGTTGCCACACGTTATAGGTCATATTACAATTGTCAAGCAATAAAGATATCGCGATGTAAGCACACTTTGCCACGGAGTGAAAAAATACCCGTAAATGTTGCAACGATAAAGGAGTCTACAATACTTATTTTTACTCACTTCTTTTATGATTTGTGGGTTTGATTTTGATAGTAGGATTGTAAGGCAGACGTAGTCCCTTCCGAAAGACGAGTGCAGCTCCAACGATGCCTTCCTTTGATTTGAACCGGGGTCTTCCAGTTACCAACTACGAACCAAGAGCTCAACTGTGACACTACCACTAATGGAGCTACAGGGACATCCTCGACATATTCCCAAACCATTTTCTATAGTAGCTACCTGAACTGTTTGAAGCCCTGAGAACCCTCCAGCAGGTTATTTTAATTACGCCACCTGTAGGGTCGTGTGGCGTAACGGCAGGGTGTTCGGCCCAGACCAGCGGTCCCTGGTTCGAATCCCCTGACGCCACCGATGTTGTGCCCTTGGGAAAGGCACTTAACACGACTTTCCTCACTCCACCCAGGTGTAGAAATGGGTATATTGTTCTCTGTACGTGGCACTGTTGAAATAAGTTATAAAAAACTTGAGTGCAGTGCCACGTCGTCCAAAGGAAAAGCGAATTACATGTAAAAAGGTTCTAACATCATCGTGACGGCAACGGACACAAATATACAACGGCGTGATCTAATATAACTCCGGCACTGACGCAGACGACGGTGTGACGTCATCAGGATGCGTCGGTCGGCGCACTTCAAACGGCTCTCACAGCCAATTACGGCGCACCGCCAAAGCAGTTGACGAAATTCTCCTGGCGGTACTTTTTGCAGTTTGACTTTGTCGTGAACCAATTAGGCCTCGCGTGGTAAATTGATACACGTAGAGGTAAAGCAGTCGTTCTCAATTGGGGTGAAGCATAATGCTTTTCAGGTAGCTAGTGGTGCTGCAATGAGGAAGTTCGTTACAGCTCGCGTTTTTAGCGACGCACAAGCCATCTGAATCACACAAGGTCACCGGTACTCTTCTCGATAAGTGTGTTGGGTTCTTTACGTGCAGAGGTTTGACGCTTGAGGCTTGAATCGCCCTCAAAAATATTGATTCAGATGGCTTAGCCGCGGGGTTACCTTACCGCTTGCGTCACAAAGAAGAAATTTCCCTGGCGGTACTTTTTGCGGCGTCTTTTGTCAGGAACGAATTTAAGCCTACGCATGCGCGCACGGCAGACTGGGACGTGGGTGTACAGAATATGACGTCACCGTATCATTATACAGATTGAAGGTTTGGCTTTCAACAATCATGTTTTTATCTGGAAGTTTTGGCGGTGCTAGAATTGTCAACGGTTTGTGTGCACAAATTTCAAAGTCATGTTGGTCATAGCTATTCCAATATGTAGAAATCAATCAATCAATCAATCATTCAAACGTCTGATTGGTCTTCTAACTAACTTATCTAAAATATAAAAAGTTTGTTACAATTTGTTACGGATTTCTAGCACTATGCAGATTCAGTGAGGCTTCAATGAAAAAAAAACATAAGGCCATGATGACTACAGACTATATGCACGTCAGTTCAACTGTCCAAACAAGAGCAATTTATCACTCAAAAACCATACAATGTCCAGAACACGAGATATCAAAGCCGAAAGGGCCACTGCAGTACCATAACTAGCCACTAGGGACCAAAAATCGCCTCATTTCGAGATCTCATCAAACCTACCCACAAACCGAATACCAAAACAACCCACCTAGGCATTTTCGAGTTATTTTATTTCATTTTATTCAAATTGCAGCAGGCAATACATGACAACCCAGGCAGCAGTAGCTGATATCGGGCGTCTAACACATAGCACATACAATAACAATCGTGTTCACAGACACACGCACCCTAAAACAAAACCTTCTTGGCGAAGGTAACTAGTTGCTAAGGCCTGTATTCCGTTTATTATAGTATTACGCAGGTAAACCGCTCGCTTAAACCGGACGGTTACAGCTCCGCCGTACTTTCCCCGAACTACTTAAGAAAACGTAGCGACTGCCAAGTGAGCTACTTACGCTGCTTACAACGCCATTTCATGGTTCCCTGTTTGAACGTGATCGATTAGAAAGCATTTATGTTACAGCTGTACTTTGAGGTCTTTGAACTTGGACTTATAAAAATCAATTTCCGTGCAGCTGACCTATACTTGCCCCAAGACTGAGGCAGACCGCGCAGTTTCTCAAGATTTCAGGCGGATGACAACAGCAGACGGAAAATATGATGGAGATTTCTGGATCAAAGTTTAACTGTAATTGCTAACACACAAAAATGGACCAAATCTTCAACTGGTGAAATACAGTCTTTGTCAAGAAATTAGCAATCCACTGCTTCTGTGACGTCACGTTATGCATATAAAACACGTGACTCGGTGAGCAGTGAATCATAAGCTGCAGAACGTCTATGGCGCCCCCCGTCTCTGTTGAGGGCTGATTGTAAAGCCCTGATATAGATTTCATATTTCACTTCTCTTGAATTGAATTGATCTTTATTCACACAACCTGCAGGCTTTAACAAGCCTGAATTTTGTCTGGTTCTGTACATGTGTCTAAGATTCTTACTTTGTCTTTACTCATTCCTTGAAAAATACTGGAGTTGATCAGTTGAATATTTCATGTCTGTGTTGGCAATCACAGTTCAATTCTTGATCCAGAATCGGACTTTTACCAACGCAGATGATCTTTCGAGTGATGATGGAGATTTAGTGCGAATCCCGGGGTTTGCTATTTTGTCACGACCGCTTCTTGTGTATGTCATAAACGTAAGCCTGATTTGGGGCATGTCTCTGAGGCCCAGACACAGGTCTAGAGTTCCTGAGCCAGAGCGTAGTTAAGAACATGCCGAAGGGTAGTTCTTGAGTGCAAAGCTATCTCAGCTGAAGTCCTATCTCCTCACGTACTTTGGATTACTTTGCCAGACATACTTAACGTTAAAGTAATCACCACGGGTTTGGGTCGGTATTTATGGGAATAATTACAATACTAGCAGACTACGGCGATGTGAATAATAATGATGGTTTATTCTACATGTACTGGTATATTCAGTTCAAACTAAAACATGTTTGACAACAAATCTGTCAAACGAATCTTCGTACATAGAAAATGCGACAAATTGTACTGTGTTTCTTAAGAGCCGCGATAGTTTGCCTGTCCTTGTCAGGTAAACTAGAACTTACAGCTAACCACTGTTCCAACACCCCTCGCGTCATTAACCACTCAAGGTCAATCGAACTGTAGTGACCTTGGACGAGCCCCGTGAGTGATAGAAACTCCCCGGTGTGCCGCTCTATCCCGATAAATCGACACGCGCTGTCCACGGTATGATTGCAGTCAGACCTGGATTCAGAAACCGCTAAAGGACTGGGGAAAAATCATGGCTGCTGAGAGCAGAGCGGGGTTAACTATGTAAAATTATTCACCAGGTTGTATTATTTCAGCCAGTAGGTACCCATGTGAGTAATGAGGCTGTTGTAACGAGCTCGAGGCACCTCCTCGAACACGGGACCCCCATTTTTCGTCTCTTCCGAAAGACGGTGCAGCTCCGACAAGGATACCCTTCCCGGATTCGAAATGGACGGGACTGTTTTAGGCCCGATTTACATAGCCTCTACCAGGCTCCAGACGTGGCTGGAATTAAAGAGTAGAAATCGGCTAAATAGAGGAGTTGGCCAGCCGATAGGTACAGTTTGTCAACCGTCTTCAATTTGGCCGATTTTTACCCTTTCCAGCCACGTCTGGAGCCTGGTAGGATCTGGCAGACTAAGAGGGTACGATTTACACACAGGTTTTCGGAGTCGATTCGGGGCTGTGTGTGATGAGCTTTGGGCTGCTCAAGTGGAGTTTTCCTACTATAAAATGCTTCTTTATTGGCGTAGGGTTCTCCCCGCACAGTCGTGAGTCGACTCCAAGTCAACTCAAAAACGCGTGTGTAAATTGTGCTTTTATGTGTGCGTGGCTTGTGCCTGGAGGTGGTTCCCTTACCAGGTTTTATTGTATATGGCTAAGACAAAAAATGGTCCGCACATGCGCATACTGGAGCCCCGAGAAGAACTCTATACAGTAATCTTTATTCATATTCCTAATGCGACTAGACAAACCTCCCATTGAAAAACATGTCTGTTCTTTTATATCTATTATAACCTAAAAGCGAGAAGTAAAATTTATCTAAATATGGTCATATTCTTTTTTTTAATCCGTTAACTGTACTATTTTGTTTTGTTGTGACCTGTACTTAGCCAAGTGTGGCAGAGATGTGCAATAAAGGTCTTCATTCAGCAATCTTTATCGAGACAACAAAAGTACAGCGACTTTCGTTGGGTTCTCTACAACTGCTGATGCAAGCAAATAGTGGATTAAAATCATTTAACGTAGTACGTTACTACAAGTATGTGAATAATCAACGTATATCTAATTTTTACTACTGGTGCTAAGGTTTAAACAGTATTTATTATATTCTTTGATTATTTACCTATTTGCGCATAGTAAAGGTTGTCTCCTGCTAGATTGTAATTCATTTTGTCACATCGTGTACAATCCATGATAATGTGTCTATTCTTAATATTACTTGGACGTTCAATTTACGACTACAGATAGTTTTATGATTGCTCTACCAACTTCACATGTAGTATTCATTTTAGTTGCCCAAATTCTGGTAATTACTGAGCGTCAAAAATGCCTTTCGGAACGAATATCGTATGATCAGTTTTGAAATCACATGATGTTATATTGCGATGATATGATATGACATTTGAATGTCGACTGGCCTTGGGTTCGCTGTAGCATCAATATATGCCTCACGATGCAAACAAGGTCCAATCACCGTGAACTATAAAGGTGAACGTAAAATTAGACCCCATTGGACAAAAGCGAATAATGGAAACACATTTCGTTTCGGTTCTCCCACGCCATTGGCGGATTCGGCTTGCGTAATACGGATCGAATCAATACGGCCGACGGGGCGGTCAGAGCTAGGTCCGATTACAATTGAACTTCGACCAAGGTCACCTGAAGGTTACGTTTCTGAATGTTAGCGGTAATCTGACCTATAATTCGTTTCTAGTACACATGTATGTGGTCACATTTACGAATCAATTATCAGGGCATACGGTCCGATTTTCGTTGGGAACACTCTACGTCCAATAATCGATAAGTAGTATTTCTTTTAACAAACTTTGATCGTAGCCGGAAAGCAACCTTCCTTTAAATTGTGCTTAGTCAAAAATTCCCCCAAACTTAAGACGACTAAAGATGAGTTTGAGAAATAATGTAAATCTCGAAAAAATACCATTATGCAAAATCAAAAAGCGAATATACACTGTATGTACATTTAAACTCTGTCATGTCTATATCATGACCCCTTTGTGGACTACTTGACAGTAACGCTTGTGATTGAGTCAATGATTTGACTTATAATTTTGCACATATCAAAATCATACACATGTCAACCTACAAGAACACAAATGGGAAACGTAATCTAAACAGAACCACAAAATATTTCTTCTTTTTTTTACTTTACCATTACAATGAATGGAGGGGGATACAAAACATGTGAAAAATAGGGGTCCATATGCAGAGGTGGACGTAACACAGGGTTGACTGTAGTTTTTGATACGCTTGCTTCATTTCATTTGTCATACACACAGCAACGTTACGTTGTTAGCTATAGATTATGTAACGCACGCTCTACATCATGGCTTTTAACGCGTTGTTTTAGTGTCATCGATTTCTTACAATTATTACTTTATCTTAGCCTCCATCTTGGCCACAAACCCCGGGTCGCACTTAGTCCATATTTAGTCTCTAACAGTTTTTCGGTGGAACAAAATCACTAAAACCAAGGAGGTTTTATATAAAACGGTGAACAGGGTGAACGATATTCGTTTATTTTAGCCGATTTACTCACAACTATCAAGTTTTAATATCAAACATGAATGAGCAGTGTTAGAATTGAAGTCGTCATTAAGAAAAGCAATTCTTCCAAAAATCCAGACAGATAGTACGGTAAATCTTGAAATTATCCCAATGGTTTTGTTTTCGTGGTTTTCACCAACATGAAGATCAATCATTTCCAATCGTTGCTACTGTATTACGCGAAAACGAATCTCCAAGTAGATCCCGGTGGTAGAATCGTTCATAGGAAATGCCACCATAATGATGGACATTGTTTTTGCCTATATAACTATCTAACTGATTCTGCCAACAGAAGATATACCTGGAGATTTCGCGAAAACCACCTCTCTTCTCTTGCCACGAAAATATAACGTTAACTCCCCACGAAGATCGATGAATTCACAGTCAACGCAGCCGGGATTTACTGGGTGTTACCGGATTCCAGAAAACGTAGAGTTTTGCTATGTGGCCCTTGTGCCCAAACGTGACTTCTACTGATATCTTGATACCAGTAAGTCATATTCTTTACGCCAAAAATAATTACTCAAGCAACTGGATGAAATTTTGAAACAGTCAGACTGTTTCAAAATCTTATCAAGTTGCTTGAGTAATTATTTTTGGCGTATCTTACTACCTGGATGTCTAACTTTCATCAAGTCCTATTCTTTGTTTGAGGTATTTTTGTCTTCCAGCATTCAAAAAGCACATTACTTTCAAACAGTTCAAGTAATCCTCGACTAAACTCATACATCGGTATTCCACTCTTTAGATATGACATTAAATCTAGTTATTGATAAACGACATCTTTTTCTCGGAATCAGACGATGTTTTCGTACGCCTCATGACGTCACCATGTCTGCGCTTGCGCAGTGCATTGCATCTCTCAGCTACGTGACCTTGTCCTTGACTCAGACATGGAGTTAAGTACGCGGTGAATGTACTATAGCGTGTAATGGTCTGGAGAAAATGGAGTTCGCGCCATTGACGCTTTGGGCGCGACGCGGACGTTGACTGATTGTTTTTGTGACGTCACGACGCAGGGTGACAATGACAGGTGTTTTCAGGTTCGCCGTTCGCAGCCGTCAATTCGCATCGAGTCCGATCACCACGGACCAAGGAGGTTAAATATATTTAACCTCCTTGCACGAACCAATCCCAAAACCTCGCCCACTCCGTCAAAACGCAAAATAAAAATATTTGACAGACATGCAGTCACTCGCTTATTTGTCGAACCGCTAATTGCCATTTTCTCGTTGGTTGAACTGCTAATTGATCCTAATTGTGATGGACAGTCAGGAGTGACAATCGGTAGAAACTAATTTTCATTACATCATAAGGTTTGGATGGATGCACTGGACATTTTTCCTGTTGAAATCTGACAATAAAATCGATAGTGTAGAGAAATAAAACATTTTGAAAGGAAACTCTCGGCAGTGGCTTGGGGCACAATATGTGGTGAAGTGCCAAAATGATAATTTGATCCTACATTTTGTAATTTTTGCTTCTATATCACAATTGTGTCATCAGTAAACTAATTTTGCATCAAAAGGTTGATTGCAAAAATACACACAAGTTTTAATTTACCATCCAAGGTTAACCATCCAAGATGGCCGACATTACTTAGTCATAGCAATAACATTACAAGTTTTAATTTACCGTCCAAGTTTAACCATCCAAGATGGCCGACAATACTTCCGTCATGGTAAAGTGAGTACAAAGACCATGCAGAAATGACCAGGTATTTCATCACTGAGAAAAGTTTTATTGACACAAATGTTCATCCTTGCCTTCACAGCTGACACAGGCTCAAGCAACAGATGCAGAGAAGAACAGTGATATCTAAGCATTCATACTAATTTCATTAAAATTCTCATGAATATTACTCAAAACATACAAATCGGCTGGAGAAAATGGACATATCTCATGTTTTGACCCAAGGGTTTGTCATTTTTTCGTGACATTTGTATGATTTTAATACCAATTTGAACATTTTAGGTAAAATCTGTCTGAATTTCACACAAAAATACATACGGATTTCACAAAATGCGTATGAACACTTAGAACATCCCGGAATAAGGTGGGACCTTACATAGACGTCAGATAATATCACAGTCAACAAATAGTACTTTCCCAAATAGTACTTTCTGAATCTATATCTTCTAAACAATTAGCTTTGCTTTCTGTGTACCTGAAGACCCAAGCAACTGTAGTAGGTTGGTCCAAGCAGCCTTAACTTTAATATAGCAAGTCTTTCACTGTTGCGTTTTCACAGTACAGTTTTTGATGTAAGGAAACCAACTCTTATACTAATTTCATTCGGTAAACACAAGAAGACGTTACGTACATTTCATAGTTTAGTAGAGAATTCCCAATGTTATAAACTTTAGGAAGTATGGGTTAAACATTTACTGTATAATACAATGGGCTTTCACTACACAATAGTGCCAAGGCAATCTTTTTCCCACACAGGAGTCCAATCTGTAAAAATACTGTTCTTTTCAAATTGCGACCTGATTGGTCCTGACAATAACATTTTGATACAAAGAACACGGTTCTGGCCAATCAGAAAGGCTGTGACTGCACACTGGGTTAAGATCACCACGGAAACTTGATAAACAAATATAAGCACTAGCCAATTAAGTACTACATAGCTATCACGTGACCTGTCACCATGGTTACACAGAAGTCTAATACCTCTATATAAATCACAAACTAGGTACATATTTTATATACCAATACGTTAACTAAATCACCAGCGAATACCACTAAATATACATATCTGGATAAACATCATATACCCTATCCTACTACATCATATAGAATAATCACTAGATAGATGACAATCAAAGGAATAAAGATACGTCAAAAGGTGCGACATTACATACAATATATTCCACCACATTGGACAAAAGTAAGCACCATTTCTTAATAGCTAACCACCCATCCCCAAACAGTTGTGATCACAGTAACAAATGATTTTTGCCAAGATGAATTTATACTTTAAGTGTTTTTGCAACAGTGGAAGAAAAAGAAGTTCTAACAATTACTGTAAAGGACTGTATGGTGTACAGTTAAATTCTCAATAATATCAATTTACAAAACACTTGTTAAACGTCGCATTGGAACAAGACTTGTTGAGCATATACGCAAGCTTGTGACATCAGTACGGCTTTTAACACGCGAGAACATTTAAAACATCCGCTTGTATCTGTTACACAACGACCCTGGTGTATCGGTCAAAAATTTGTCCTTCTCGCTGCGCTAGCAATGGCCACCCATCAGTAGCCAATCACATCGCTGCTTATGATAACTTTCCCTTTAACATTAGCAGGGGAGTATCTGATTGGCTGATGACTGGCTAGAGCCAAACGCAGTGAGAATGGCAGAATACTATCAGCAGGCCTGCCATGAGTAGCCTGGGTACCATATTCCGTAGTAACTGCTGGCTCAATCTATTCGCTTGCTTACCATGGAGGATGGTACTCAGGCTATGCAATGAGAAGACGATCAACTTTTCATCTATACTTCAAACACCAACTCAAGTGTCCAGAAAAATGGAATCTTTGTCACATTATAAAGAGACAAAAACATATATCTCTGTTCTGAGTTCCTTGCAAAAATACACTACAAGTAGAGCTGTAGAGTAGCTATGCAGTTGCCATGGATACTGTAACCACGGAAACAAGCAGTGACAACAACCTGTCTTGAAAAGTCAACAGTTTTGTACTGTTACCCCCAAAACCTGTAGAGCGATGACAAGTCTTTTTTTCTTCTTCACATAACAATTCCACATATGGTACGAACATGCCTGTTTACATATACAACAGTCAATAATACGCCAATCAAAAAACAACAATCTTCAGTGTCCTTTCTTTGTTCTGATACAAACAAAGCTCTTGTTTAACATGAGGACATCAACAATATCTGCGGAGAAGTACTTTTTGTTCTTTTCTCTTAGAGAGGTTCTACGGTTGCCATTGGAGACCAACAGCTGGCACTAAGAGGTTGCCTGAACTTAATTAAATCACTTGTATCTGACCAATCAGTGCAAAGCATTTAATCAGATTATATAATTACAACAGTGCACAGCTGCGAATGTTCAAACATTTATGTTCAGAATAAGCATATTACATGCTGATTACCTCTGTAAAATGTACTTTTGTCAAATTTACTCGAATATCTTATTTCTTGCTATCATGAAATACATAAGATATTAACTCATTTATCAAGTTGCTGGTTTTCTTTGAAATGCAGGTATAGAAGCTGTAGCAGTCTTAACCTTCTCCCTGCTGCCTAACTCTGTAACCAACAGAGAATTAGTAGCCAAAGAGCTACTTCAGTGTGCTAAGGGTTAACAGAGCAAATTATGGGTCGTCACCAGTGATAGCCCATGGTTTCACTTTTTTACCTTTTTGAAGAAGGTATATACTATAAATTCAGTTCATTGTATAATGGCTAAACTGTAGTAACAATATGATGGAAGTGTGGTTGCCCCCTTTTTGCGTGCGCAATAAGTTTGAGGTGATCATGAAAACTGTAAAAATACAGACAGTATTTCAAGTATCACTGCAACTATTTTCAGCCATAAAAGTATCATCCCTATAAACTACTTCTAGAACAATGCTTTATACTTTCCTCCTTGGCTTTTCAATTTACGGTTGACTTACGTTTTCACTTTTCATTGGAAAAATTGCAAAAATAGAGACATACCTATATGATAGGTACGTGCAAGTCAATGCATTTGTAAAGGTATTTATTAAGTACTGGATGCCTACCACTGATAATATAGCAACCCTACACCTACCCTCCACCTAACCTATTCTACACTCCTATATAAGCCTACCATTTCAAGCACTTGTGGCCTTGATTACACAACAATGCCCCCTATCTGAGAAGTAGTAAACTGCAACTACCTTCTGTGCTTTATTCTCGAACATTTCTACTGTATTTCTGCAAGAAATTACTTCTGTTTGAGTCTAGAGTAAGATTTTGGTATACGAAGAGTCCTTACCTAATGTCACAAAACCATTCTTGTATTTGTTACGTCAAAACAGCTGTTGTATTTCTGCTCCAGTGAAGTTCACATTTCTAACTGCGTTGCCACATTTCACATTTCAAGTCATTTACCATCAATAACATAACATCATGTTCATGTCACTTATATTACAGCTTCATACACAAATTGTATGGGCTTAGAATTTCTCGACTTTTTACAGTTTTGCGTAGCAAAAAACTGTGCCATTTTCAATACTGTCTTTTTACTGCCATTTTCAATACTGTCCCCTACTTGTTTCTTACTGTCAATTTATCAATTTTTGCTAATTGCAAAATGCTCAAGTTCCGGAGGTCACAGGCCAACATTAGAGCAAAGGTCAGCTTTTCAAAGGTCAAAGATGAAATGTCAAAGTGCGTAAAATCTTAATTAGAAAGATATACCTTATGTTACAGCCTTTACTTCTAGAAGTCTTTAATTCAAAGATATTGAAAGCTTACTGTAAGTCTTCTTTTTGAATTACTTCTGAACTACTGTGTCCTGACAAATTTAAGTAATAAATGGGGTAAAACCCCCCCAAGAATTTACAAATGACAAACTCCTGATTATGTAAACCTATCTTATTCATATGCTTATTTTATGTACATACAATGTAGTACTAATTACAGAGGTGGGTTTTCTTGTGTTAGTTTCTTTCATAACATGTATTTATTTTCTTTCCTGGTTTTCCCTATTTTTCTAAAGCAATTCAAGTCAATGAAGGATAAATTCAATAGGGGGGAAATTCTAGAATTTAACTCTGTTCATGAACGTTCATGAATTTTAAAGTGGAATTTATCATAAAAGTTGAGATGGATCAAAATAATGGGGTACCAAGATTTTACATGGTGGTGTAGGGAGACTTCAGTGTATAACACCATTCTCCTCAGTAATGCCTCCCCCTGGACCGAAATGGAATAGACCAGATACAACTAGGCTGTGTTATAAAATGGACTATACCACTTATGTACAGGGGGATGTTACATGGCAGAAGCATCGGTTACAAACATGGAAAAGTTTGCAGGTCGATGGCGTCTAGTGCTTCTTGCCTCCGCGGTTGCGCGTGCGGGGTCCGCCGTTTTCCGCCTTGTTGGCCCGGGGGGTGAGGCTCACGTCGGTGTCGCCGCCCTCATCCGAAGACGCCTCGCTGCCCCTCTTCTTGGCAGCTGAAACCAAGTATAGAAAAATTAGTTACTATCATTTTTGGAAGATTTTGACAAAAGCGCCCCTGCAGTTCCAAAATTCAATGTTAGGGAGCCCAAACTTGTGTCACTTCTTCCCGAGCACAAGAGCAATCTACCACTCAAAACTTGTGACCATAGCTTGTCCAGAACAAGAGATATCAAAATTAGAAGTTCCATTGCAGTACCTAGGAAAGCCGCCAGGGGGACCAAACTCTAATCATTTCCAGTTTCATTCATAACTTGCGTTTGGGAACACATGCATCTATCAGCAGCGACACCTGTGCTGCAGTGCAACGTGAACCTGTCAGAATCGCCCTGAAGAACTTGTCAGATGGTCACCAAAACCTTGGTTGAATAAATTTCTTTGTTGAGTTCCAAGAGTCCTTTTCTCAGTGACTTACTAACCTAACTAAACTATTCACGGTTACTCAAATAGATGTTCTATAGCAAACTTTCACACATGACAGGTACATGAAGTGCACAGTATGTCCGTAACAGTATGTCCGTACCTTGCAGCTTGGCCTCTCTCCTCTCCTTCTGTCGCTGCTTGGCCTTCTGCTTGGCCGCCGTGGCCTCCCGGTACCGACGCAGCTGGAAGTTCAGGAAGTTCCACATCATCCACACCTGCAGCAGGGAGATGGCCGCCAGGCAGTTGATCCTGAAGTCAGAAATCACTGATTAATCATGACCATTAAATCAAAATCACCGATAAATCATGACCCTGAAATCATAATCACTGATTAATCATGACATCATTGATCAATCATGACATCATTGATCAATCATAACATCATTCAGGTTTTGGTGCAAGTTTAAGAAAAATTCTGGTGCTCTAAAACTATTTATCATGTTTCTGTGCTTAACTGTTTTCTATTTTTTGTTAACCATGTTACAAATACTCAGTTTACCTTATAAGGAAGGTGTTGAAGTTGCCGGTGGCCATGTCGAAGATCTGGTTCTCCGCGCGGCCGAGTCCGAACCAGAAGGTGAGCACCGCCAGCGTCACGGTCAGGAAACGGGCGATCACAAACAGCACTGCCCAGATGGAGAAACTGGGGGGAAACAACAACCCAAAAAGCTTAGATTGTATTCCGTAGCAGTTCTTAGAATAGCTCATTGTTTATTGTTTATTGTTAAAATGACATCCATTAGTGAATTACACGGATGCAATTCACTACTCTTCCTGGAGTCATATACATGATAACATATATGTAACATTGCTTGAATTGTTTGTATCCTATACATTGTTTATTGTTGCAATTAGCCCTCACACATTATGTGTGGGGGTCACAACATCAGTAATAGCTGTCTGTGTCCCACATGTATTGCACTTTTGCAATTCCAATAAATCCAAATCTAAATGCGCCTCTTGTCCAAAGGTGTCCTACCCGGGACCCCGGTCCTTCTGGTCCAAGTAATTTGAACCAGATGTGGCTAGTAACAGAAGCGCAGACCACTACATCACAGGGACATCCCCCAATGGTATTCTAAATACCATAATAATACATTCAAACTGATACGTACCCAGTTTTAGCGAAGTCCATTTTCTCGCTGTAGTACAGCATGCGGGACACGTGGAACAGAGCCTCCATGAAGTAGTGGATGACCATGCAGCACAGGCCAACACGAGTCAGGCTGGGGACACAAACACACAGGTTACAACTTACAATACTGTACAAGTCATGCAGAAATGTTCCTGGTGGCTTTCTGTTCGCGGTTTTCGCGGTGACTGTTTCACCGTAAACTTAAAACTACCGCGAAGATTTTGGTCCAATACTGTAGCTGTGTCTGACTATAGCGCTGCCGCAGACTTAAAACTACCGCGAACACTCCATTTTCCTCTTAACGCGAAATAAAAAACCACACAAACTTAAATGCATTTACAGTAATACCCTGTCACAAAGTCGATGAGCTTTGGCCATAAGAAACTAACTGTAACAAAGACTCTTTTAATTTCAGTTAACCTGACAGAAAGACAATAAAATGTTCCAGTTTCCTGTGGTATACAGTACAGCAGTTAGAGGAGATTTGAGGATGCAGTACTCACTTGAGAGCATAGGTGGCGCCAATGAAGACGAGGTACAGGGAGGCATATTGCACCCGGGCAGGCATCTCATCCTAGAGGGAAGGGTAGAATGACCATCAACAACAGCATAGACAGTGAACACTGGATAATAAAGTTATTCAAAGAAAAGGAAGGAAGGAGAGAATGAAGGAAGGAATTAGCAGGGAAGGAAGTGGAATGAAGGAAAGAGGAATGGAGGAAAGCAAAAGGATGGAAAATGGAAGGGAAGGAAGGAGGGAAGGAAGGAGGGAAGGAAGGAAGGAAAGAGGAAGGAAGGAGCTAGCAATCCTTAGAAATAGGACTTCAGCACTATTCAAAGAAGAACAGTGGTAGAAAAAAACACAAAATAAGTATAGAAGGTATAAACTAAAAGGCATGAAAAGAAAGTTACAACAGGTAGGATATCACAACAAAGACAGTAATTCACTGCCAAAGTACTTAAACATGTCTGAAGAAAGGCCTGACCTTCTTGACTTTCTGGAAGTAGAGTTCGGGGAAGCAGTGGACCCAGTAGGCCAGCTGGCAGATGTAGAAGAACTTGGTCTGGAACAGCATGTCAGAGTGGGGGTACCCCTCCCACAGTTGGGCTATGTTGGTGATGTAGTTCTCCTGAAAAACATTTTAAAAACCGGATGTTAAGCTGTAGTACTATAACAAGCTGCTAGGGGGCCAAAAATCTAACCATTTCAAAATCTCATCAAGACCAACCCACATACCTAACCCTTGTCCTGCTGGACTTTTTTTACCCTATAGTAGTCCCTGTGCTGGGCTTTTTTGACCCTATTTAAAGGAGGGGTACTGCTTTAACTTTGCTATTTTTTTTATACTTTGCCCACAAATAACTCTATAAAGTTATATATCAATACAAAGCTAAGAGTCCCTACTTTTCAGAAATATATTGCAAATTTTGCCTGCACCTACCTGTATTGATTGATAATGGCAATAAATCAATAAAAAACCCTTTTTTCAAAAACCATTTGTATTGAAGTATCTGAACCATATAAAAAGTACCAATATCAAAGCTGCAGCATTCCTGACACATCCTGACAACATCAGAGCTATATCTATGATGAAGAAGTTCAACCAGGTATCTCATCAGGTAGGTTTATGACCATACAATGTCCACGGTGCTGAACTGGCTTTTCTGTAGAAAGGCTGAGCCATTTAGAATTAGTATACTTTTTTCTTTACCTCTATTACAATCACTTTCCTACACATCAGCTGAAAGCTTACAACAGGTATTATCTTTGGAATTCCAAACAAAGTAATATCATTGAATACAAAGGTAATAAAGATACAAAAGGCAATAAAAAGTACATTATTCCACAAAGTTTCCATATACTGCTGCATAGCACCAACACAGAGGTCTCTACCAAGACTACAATGTTGCTGACCAGTCTTGGCAACATCAGAATGATACATGTGAAGAAGTAAAATACACAGGTATTGTAACAGGTGAGTACATGTATATGGTTGTAGACTGCCCTTGGTGCTGAACTCACTTTTGAGCAAAATCTACACTCTCATACAGAACAGTACACTTCATGCTGTAGCCATAGAACAATTGACATTCTAGCTTTCTATACATGAGTGGAAAGCTTATAGTCTAAACTTTCTTGTCATATCAACATACAGTTGTTACAATCTATACTAAAGGCTTTATCATAATAAAGACATAAAAAGCAATAAAACGTACATTTATTCCACTATGCTTTCATATGCCTTTGTATAGCATCAACACACAGGTTTCTACGAAGACTACAAAGTTTCTGACCATTTTTGACAACATCAGAATAATATATCGTATTATATGCAGTGTTCTCACCAGAATTTTTTCACAGCATAGGGGTCAGGTACAGAAGGCCAACTTTACGCGGTGCAAGTCACGCGTGGAGTGCCGAAGACATGACCAGAGTAGGGAGTCCGGCATGTTCCCCCGGAAAATTTGTAAATTCATAACCCAATGAGACATTATTTCATGCATTTTAAGGGATAAATTTTGTGAAGTAGAGTTTTTCCTCTGTCACAGCCTCATTCTTAAGCCAAAACTGAACTTTTTATAAGATTTATGAAGGGTCACAAGGTTCTTCCTAGAAAGAAACACCCCTATGCTGGTTGAAACACAGCATAGGGGTCCAGATCACAGCATAGGGGGTCCAAATCACAGCATAGGGGGCCCCTATGCTGAAAAGGCCTGGCGAGAACACTGATATGTAAAGAAATACGAATTGCAGATATTATAACAGGTAAGTATATGGCTATCAAAGTCTGAGACTGGTCAGCCCCACAATATAAATCATGCACCACTTCCCCGCCAGCGACCACGTCCGCTACCTCCTCGGGCACGTCCACGCCGTCCTCGGTAAGTGCCCCGAGCTTTTCCACGGCTAAAAGTAGCGTCAGTGCCGCTGTCAAGTTCATCAGCAACGTGTAAGGGTCCCTCTCCGCTTGCCCCGACATGTCTTCGAGGCCGATGTTGTGACTCCCCGTCTTCGCCAGAACTGTCACTGATTTCAGCGAAATTTTCGCTTGATAAAGGATATTCCACCACTGAAACGTTCGTGAAAATGTCCTCGAGAACGTCTTCGACCGTGTACTGATCCATTTTGGCGTTTAAATACCGAAATTGCCGCCAGAAATACGGAAAATATCGCCCCGAAAACATTCCAGCAGACGACACGGCATCATGGCGGCCTCATTAACATAATGACCTCATTATCATATCTCGCAATGCATCTTGGGCCGATTGCGTAAGAAAAATGTTGACCCTTGACCCCGTCCATGCTACAAGACTATGTTACTTCCGGGTTCTTTGCGTTACGCGCCTGTGCGACGCTTCCATGCCGGAAATACCCCCAGCGCCTATTTATAGGCGGTCCGCAGGACCCGCACATTATGTCTAGCGCCTATATATAGGCGGTCCGCAGGACAAGGGCTAATATGAAGACAATCTATCCAGACATTCTCAATTTATTGTGCGAACAGACATGACTCTCACAGACACACAGCAAGTCACTACAATACCTCTGTTTCAGAGAGGTAACAAGTGTTTGAAGACCATACCTCTCTGTGAATCAGAAATAAAAGAGTTTCTTGTATGACTTGTATAATTGTACTATGTAAACAATCAATAGCTGGGTGCCAAGCATGTAAGATGCATGTTGTGAGAGGGGAGGTCTGTTTCGTTTTTGCCTTTTCCAGACACAAATGGAAGTCATCTCCTGCAACTTCAGCTTTACATCTTGTCTACAACTAATGCAATCTTGAGTTTTGAGCAAAATTACTGGGGAAATGTTGGAAGAAACACCCTAACTTTGAAATTTAATAGGATGGAGCTGGGATAAGAACAGGATGGAGGAGCGCCACTGTTCCATTCTTTAGGGAGATCCGTGCTCAAGTGTTATCAAAAACGACGGTAGAAAACGACAAACCTCGAAGATGATGTTGGACCCCCAGATGACCGAGGCGACATAGAAGATGACCAGCTGGCCAGACTCGTTGAACTTGCTGTGCTTGACCTTGGACAGGTGCAGGCGTCGGTTCACCTTCTACAAAACACAAGAAGAAACACAATGTTAACTTTATACACTAAGTGACTAAGCTAACGTACTACGAAAACATCCTAATCTTTTGATAATGCTATGCCAGGGCTGTCTCCAGGACCCGTCCCTCTGTCCCAGGACGGAAATTTGCTTATTTTGACGGACAAAATTTTTATCCCATCCATCTGAAAAACTTCAGCACATGAAGCTGATTAAAATTCATTTTACTTTACCTCCATAGGAAGATATACAATGTAACAACTACAATTAACAACAACATGGGCTCCCAAACAATGTGTTGGAAAAACTTTTAAAGCAGGAGACAGTCCTGTGCTATATACAGCCTTTTGTTACTAATTACTGTAAATGTTTGTGTTTTATTTTCACTGTGAGCTCTCCACAGCAAATTCATGACGCCGCAAATATGCGTTTCCAAAGAATTAGATTTGACTTAACCATGAAACAGTGAAAAACTCCTTTTCTGTCTTACTGCAAAATAAAACTACCGCGATGTGGCGTAAGATAATGAATTTACAGTTAATATACATCATCGGCTATGTCTAGTCTTTTGAAACATATAGTGATCAGCATCAATTAATCTAGCAAACAAAGATTTGACATACAAAGATTTGACAGGCTTATGATCTATTTCATAGTCATGTTCTTTTAAAGGAGCATAGTTGAAGTACAGAAACAGAAGAAATTGCGACCCACGTCCAAGATGTACTCCTGCACGACAGCGTGTAGCACGATAGCGATGAGCAGGTAGAAGAACACGCTGCAGAAGTCCTTGCGACCGTTGGTGTAGTAGGTCACTTCTGTGGGCGGCTCTGTGTCTGTGTGGGAAAGATGTGGGAGGTAGGTTGTTTATAAAGAAGAGGAAGAGTAATGGTCCCAGGACAATTCCTTGCGGAATCCCAGATGATATTCTAGTTGGGACTTTGGTGTAGTAGGTCACTTCTGTGGGTGGCTCCGTGTATGTGTGGGAAAGGGGTGGGAGGTAGGTCGTTTATCAACAAGATGAAGAGTAGTGGTCCCAGGACTATTCCTTGCGGAACCCTGATGATACTCTAATTGGGACTTTGGTATAGTAGGTCACTTCTGTGGGTGGCTCTGTGTCTGTGGGGAGAGGGGTGGAAGGGAGGTCATTTATGTACAACTTACAAGAGGAAGAGTAATGGTCCCAGGATTATTCCTTGCGGAACCCCGATGATACTCTAATTGGGACTTTGGTATAGTAGGTCACTTCCGTGGGCGGCTGTCTGTGTGGGAGGGGGGCGAATTTAAAAGGTTTTGGTACAGGATTTTGCATGGAGTATTCTTTTCTGTCATCACGATACAACCATGCTCATCTCCTAGAGTGAGTACCGGTAGACCTTATTCCAATTTTTTTTTCATATTTGAGACTTCTTCATATTTGATAATGTCTCTCTAGAAGACACTTTAGGATGTACGTCGATGAAGATTAGACATCCAGGTAATAAGATACGCCAAAAAGCAATTACTCAAACAACTGGATATGATTCTGGAAACGGTCAGACGTTTCAAGTAGCATCCACTACTTTTCGTCAGTGACTGTGAGCAAGATCAGTTGAACAGCAGGTTTATAACCACGAACTATGAATTGATATGCAAATAAGGAGAAGACAAATTTTTAGAAGTCCAATAGAAAGCGAATTAGACAACTCAAGACGAGGTTGAAGTAAAAGGGGACAATAGCTCCTATTGTTTTAACCCTCAAACCACCGTAGCTTTTTTACGACTAATCTTACCGTATGGGGTCAAAACTGACCCCACAATGTTTTCTACAAATATAGCTTTATTGGTGACTATTTTTGTGGCTTTTATATATGTATAGTTTAAGTAATCTATAAGGGACAGTTTGGAGGGCTAAGGGTGGAACTGTCTGGCACTTGGGACATAGCCTTGGGGGCAAACCAGCTTTAGCTCCTATATTAACCCTCAAACCACCGTATGGGGTCAAAACTGACCCCAGGCGTATATCAAGATGTGCCATTTTGACATTTCGAGTCGAAAACAAAATTCCTTCTATGAGTTTGTTTCTATATATGTCTTATAACTTCTCACAAGTTTTTACCGAGATTGGCTCATTGTTGATTAAGTTATTCTAGAAAGTTTACGCATGGTCCAGTGGGGTCAAAACTGACCCCAGCAAAATCTGCACTCATATTCCCTATTCTTTGATGCTTGTCATCCAGTAACATGTATGATAAGGGTTATCATCATCATAGTTACAAAATATGATTTTGTAGAAACGTGAAAAAAACATATTTTTCAAATGAACGTAAATATTAATGACGTTGCGACTTATTTTATGACGTCATTTATGTGACTTTATTGACGAAAACAAACAAATTGGATATTTCCTTATAATTCAAAGGTACACGATAAAACTTAAGTAGAAATTATGTATGATAAATCATAATATATCCAAAGACGTTATTTGTAGATGGCAACAGGAACGACGTCAAAATGACGTCATAAAAATCATATTCATATCAAGTTACACTAGCGAAATCCGCCATCTTGGTTCCGCCATCTTGAATTATTTCAAATGCATTTTTTCATCATATAACCTTATAGCACAATAAAAATGGACCAAAGCATTTATATTATGATTGTTTCTGTTTGAATTAACATGGTAATGATGAAATTTGAGGTTGAAATAGCCGGTTATAGGTAATCTAATTATATCGTCCGCCATTTTGATTTTGACCGATGACGTAATCAAATATGCATAAATTATGACTATTAAATCAAAAAAGTGATAGTGAATTAATTTTGTTGGTATTGATGTCAGAAAATAAGTGCAGTTTAAAAAGACAGCCCTAGAATTACATTGTAAAATCCAAAAGTAGCGACTTTTTCCAAATATGGCTCGAAGAAGGCGGTTGCCATAGCAACATGAAAACCTTGATTAGTTATTTCATTCATTTAAAATTGTTGCCAACAAAATTTTAGCAAAGGTGACCAAGTTTGGTTGTTTTAGAGTAAGATATTCAGATGCTATATGACATCAAGTGTTGGCGCAGGCCTCAAAAGAGCCCACTTGTCTGAATAGCGTTAGTTGGAAAAGACGATGTTCCCTATTTTTGCATAAATTATCATAATGAACAGAAATTATTCACACCTATTCATGTCAAACTGTCCCTTATAGATTACTTAAACTATACATATATAAAAGCCACAAAAATAGTCACCAATAAAGCTATATTTGTAGAAAACATTGTGGGGTCAGTTTTGACCCCATACGGTAAGATTAGTCGTAAAAAAGCTACGGTGGTTTGAGGGTTAAAACAATAGGAGCTATTGTCCCCTTTTACTTCAACCTCGTCTTGAGTTGTCTAATTCGCTTTCTATTGGACTTCTAAAAATTTGTCTTCTCCTTATTTGCATATCAATTCATAGTTCGTGGTTATAAACCTGCTGTTCAACTGATCTTGCTCACAGTCACTGACGAAAAGTAGTGGATGCTACTTGAAACGTCTGACCGTTTCCAGAATCATATCCAGTTGTTTGAGTAATTGCTTTTTGGCGTACTTTAGGATGTAATATTTGTATGTCATTTGTCTGCTAAACTTAGCCTGGATACCAGACCCCCGATCTAAAATATATACCCACACAATATATATTTTAGAGATTGGGGGTCTGGCATCCAGGCTTGCTTAACTTTGTATATTGGTTTCTTAACTTTTTAAGTTACAAATGCCAAGAAGCACTTAAAGCAAATGATAAAAGAACTTGGTTACTGTTGATAGAAAAATTACCAAGATAAAAAATATACTTCATGTTTTGTTAAAATATAGAACGCTTTTATACAGTTGTATTGCATTGTGATCGTCTAGCAATCGTTCCTCTTCAATCAATATAACTCAATCATTTGTTAACTTATTAACAACATTAACTTATTGTTAACCTACCATTGAAGACCTCGGTGTGGTTATGTTGCATGGTGATGAACAGCGATGCCGTCTGTTGTGTGACCTGGAAGAACAAATAACATTCCATCATTAGTGTAAATATCATATTTCCTGTACAAAATATAGAAATATTGAAACATGTTGTAACAGATGCTTTCTTCCCATCACATAGAAATACTGTAAATGCAGAAATGTTCGCAGTGGCTTTCTTTTCGCGGTTTTCGCCGTTAACTCTTTACCGCCAACTTAAAACCACTGCAAAAAACTGTTCCATTGTATGACTGTGTCGCTATTATTAGTAAAATAATTGTTAACTCAACTCAAAACCACCATGAACACTCCATTTTCTCCATATCGTGAAATTAAATCCCTGCAAACATTTCTGCATTTACAGTATCATACAGTGCCAGCATATGTCTCCACTTCAAATCAAAACCCTCTTCTAGGAGTTTAATCATTTTCCTGCTTCTTTAAAATTTTGTGAACAAAACTAATCTAGTAAGTCAAGCAAGAGCAAAATATGCCCCTAACATAGTTGTACATGCAGTATCAGAAAACCAAATAGTGTAACACACTGAATGTGTTACAATCTAAACTGTTAGACATATGGCAGGGCTAGAAATTCATTTTGGACGAATAGGTGCATCCAACCTAAGAATTCTGATGCACAAAAGAAGTTTATGAAAGTAAAGACATTCTTAAACCTGACTTTGTTCCAAAAACAAAGTCATTTTGTATCCACACTTGTCATATTTTGTACAAGCTTCAAGCCACGCATCAGATTCTTTTCATGTACTTGATATGTGCACGAGTTACCATAATCTTGAAATGTGTACAACTGTTTCTTCTTTCCTGCAGTCCATTCTTATTTTTGACACTTAAATGTCAAGAATATGTCCCATAGTTCCTTTGCATACATAAGGCCACACCAATTCAATTTCTTGGTAAACGGATTTTTATTAGAAAAAAAAAAATCATGAAAACAGAAGGCTGGCCCAGCCTTCTGTTTTCATGATTTTTTTTTTCTAACATTTTTTTTTAAAAATAAAAATCTGCTAACCAAGAAATTAAATTGGTGTGGCCTAATTACCCTACAAAAATATTTGGTGCACCAAGAGTACAACATTATTAGGTGCACAGCTCCAATTTTAGGTGCACAAAAGTGCAAATGCACCCAGCCCCACATGGATAATACAATTTTGTGTTTTTTGACTAGCCACATCTGGCGCTAGCTCTGCTAACAGAGCACTGAAAAGGTTAGATTAGAAACGCACACAATGTGCGTATGAAAATGCCTTGTCGTCATAACAACCAATGATATCAGAAATATCATCTCCAGTACTTCACACGAACGAATAATTGTTTCCACAAGTGCTACAATTGGCATTACAGTGACTCAAGTACTGTAAATGGCGAAATGTTTGCGGTTGTTTTATGTTCACAGTTTTCGCGGTTAACTCTTAACTGCAAACTTAAAACCGCCACAAAAAGCCATTCAATTGTGACAGCGGCGCTAATATTGTTTCAAATGAGAACTAAAAATCACTGCGAAGTCTCCATTTTCTCCCTACTGCGAAATCGAATCCCCGCCAAGATTTCTGCATTTACAGTATCTTCGTAATTTTCTCTATGATTCATGCGAAGGACTACTATCTTATTCTACCTGCAAGACATACATTTGTATGCGTAAAATCATATCTACTGTACATCCTAAATAATTCTTTTTGAATAAATTGAGTTAGATTCAAGGGCTAATGACCTCTTTTGAAGATCAGACTCTAATATCTTTAAGATTGATTTTGCCTCATCATATGTTACTAGTATCATAACCTGCAGACATGTGCAATTGTGCATATGATATCTACATCCTAAATAATTCCATTTGAATAAAATTGAGTTAGATTCAAGGGCTAGTGACATCTTTTGAAGATCAGATTCTAATATCTTAAGGATTGCTTTTGAGTTTTGACTCATCATATGTTATCACAACCTGCAGACATATGCATATAATGATATCTACATCCTAAATAATTCCATTTGAATAAATTTGAGTTAGATTCAAGGGCTAACGACCTCTTTCGAAAATTAGATTCTAATATCTTTAGCATTGCTTTTGACTCATGATATGTTGTCGTAACTATCTCTCTTCAACATGTTATCTGACTGTAACATCTTTAAGATTGTTTTGATGTCTACTGATGGAAAAGACAGATACACAGCCGGTGTCATGGCCTAGGGGTTATCCGATTATGTCGACTGTTTTACCATATTAGGACATGTAACAAAAGAAGGGGACTGTTTTTCTGTAGAGGAAGCAGATACTGTACATGTATAATGTCGTAAACAAGGCTGTAACAGTATATGCATAGAGCTTCTGATAAACAATATAAGGATAGCCAAGACTAGGTACCCCCACGTAAATATTACATTTAGTAATATAGGACAATGAATTATGATGGACAGCAGAAAAATTATGGTATTCTTGTCCCTAAAATTGGTAATCCAATTTGACTTTCCCATGCAGAAATACACATACACCAATAAACTATAGATACCACTTGATAATGATTACAACAGGATAAATCTATTGCACAGATGTAGACATACACATTAGGTATAATACTGTAAGGAATCCTGGCTACCACTACTATGCAAAATTAGCAAAGTAAATTGATTGGAAGTTTGTTGTTATGGGTATTTCTTACAAATACAAATACTGGAACACAAGCATACGTATCATATTTCTTCCATTAATTTCAAAACCATTAAAGGTATGATACTAACAGGAAAAACTGATTTTACATGTGCAAAATTACTTTCAAAATTTCCATGTCCTATACATGAAGATAAAGGACAGTCAAACCTAGCCTGTGTAACACACTCCTTCACTGTCAGGGGCTGATTTGGGCCTAGTGGCTGCTAGAACTGTGGTTTAGTTGGCTAAGGCAAACCTGCCCAAGAAGACCACTCAGAGGACAGATACAATCTGGTCTACGTGGACAGGTGGTCACTTAAGACAAGACTGTTTGTGTCAATGGGAAAATACTGTAAATGCAGAAATGTTTGTGGTGGTTTATGTTCATGGTTTTCGCGATGAACTCTTTACCGTGACCTTAAAACCACTGCGAAAAGCCATTCCATTGTGTAACTATAGCGTTAACTATAACTATATTGTTTCAAATGCGAACTCCAAACCAGTGTGAGCATTTCATTTTCTCCCTACCACAAAATTAAATCCCCAAGAACATTTCTGCATTTACTGTGTTCTAACTTCAAGGTCTGTTCCAAGTTTGGCAATCACAAAGTGACAAACTCCCTAGATTTTCACACATTTCAAATTAAAATCTCACAAATTAATTTCATATCTCTAAAACACATCTTTGCAGTTCTTTAAAAAAAATCTAACTAAAATTCTGTGCTCTGAAAAATCTTCAAGTTGTTCATACCACCCCACCCCCTCTATAGACTATACCACTTCTAGGAAGACCCCATCAACCATATGCCATATTTGGAAGATATGCAAAAGTAGGCATCAGTTTAGAGAACAGTCTGAAACAAATTATTGGGCAGATCTTTTCTCGGGAGTTTGTTGGCATCCCTCGGGCTTCGCCCTCGGGAACCAACAACTCCTCGGGTGGGCGGAGCAGTACCAAATCCACTAAGAAACCCAGATCTCGGGATCTAACTATTACGTAGTATGCTTAATAAAAGCTACATCTATCACTTAATCTAGCCAAGATTTGAAACTGATTTTGGTTTTAGATTCGCAAATCACAGACCCTTGGGGACAGATACGTTGTCTACACTACGAGTACGAAGCATACGTGGCACTTGCACGAATAAATTTTGTGTTGAGTGTGCTAAAGTCTTAAATTACACCCTCTTTTAACCACTCTACAAAACCTACAACAGCAACGCAAAAGGGAACAGTAGTGACCAGTTGCACTGAGAAAAGTGTTGATGATTTTAAGGATTTTCTTCTCCATATGGATATGATAAATCCACACACAAATATGATGCGAAGGAAAGAGGAACCAAACGATAATTTGCGTCTTGGGTAGCGGTTGAGAGAAAAACAACACGTCTTCAATTTTTCTTACCATCTAGAGAAACTGTGTTGGCTCAAAGGAGGGTTGTAGTGAGTTGTGGCGACAAGAAATGGTGGGAAGAAGAAAATAGATGGCGTTGTCTTTTTTTCAAGGCTGGAACGAGCGCCCCATATGGAACTAGGCAGGTAGGAAGAGGGGGGAGGGCGGTGGCACCTTACCTGAAACATCAGCCCAACAACCATGAACATGGCCACGCAAGACACGATGTCCGCATGGTTCTGGATGACGAACTCGTGACTGAAGACGCTGGGGCTCTTGGTGCTGCCGACTTTTCTCCGCATCCCCATCTTGAAGACGTTTTCGCAGCTACTCCTTCACAAACCACTCCTTCGTCGGTGCCACGAAACTCGAAGAGGCCGAAATTTATCCACAGATGCATGAAATGGGATGACACGATTGGTTTAAATGGTTCAGACGTCAAAAAATACTCTACAGTCATTGGTCAAACAGCCATAACCTCGTTGTTGATTGGTTATTTTGGTATGACAGTCGGGTTAGTGGCAAAAGGTGATTTCCTGCATTTAGACGAGCCTAAATTGGAAGGGGTTGATAAGGATAATGTACTTTATAACACACCATTTTCCCGACAAGAAATAATAATAAAAGAACAACTGCATAGTCTTATACGTTAATCACAATATAGATTTTGTTATTATTTGTTTCATTTTCTTAGATATGCGTTTTTGAGTGAAACAATTTGAAAATATAAGATTACCACCCCTGCAATGTTCCGCGTCCCAAGATGGCCGAAGTTGGTGGGATGTGCAGAAGAAAGTGTGGGAGTTTTGAAGTGTCCGTCCGGCCACCTGTGTACATTCTCTGACGGTCAAACTTCACACAGGTACACTCCACAGGTGAGAAATAACTCTGAAGTTTCAAACGATGAGTAAAAAGCCGAGAATAAGGCTTTCTCTGGACATATTTTTTCCACCCTGCACCCTTCCATCTTCTTTCATTACATGTGGGTTGATGGGCCCAGAACGTAATTTATGTGCATATGAAGGCTGACTGGTGAATGATTTGTCTGTATGTACATCTATAATCAGTGGCAAAGTCAACTGTCATCAATAAGTTTACACCTTTTAACACTTGACCAGCACGGTACCTCAGTTGCAATGTGTTGCCAACTGATCACCATTAACATTATGTGCTCCAACATGGCACAAAATTAAAGTTGTCCTATTGTTTTGTATTTTGTGTCATACCTAGGCCGCGAAAAAGTTTGATATGGGTGTTCCGGACCGGGTGATAACTTGGGTTATCACACAGGCTTCTAATTTTATCACACAGGCTTCCATGCGCCGCTCGCATTAAAATGACATATGTAAATATGATATATGACATATAACGTTATAATCATAAAACACAAAACGGTGTATTCCGCATCACCCTCGGTTCCAACCTGACCGCGGGAAGGATCCTAACTGCGGTCCGGCTGGTACCTCGGGTGATACGGAATACACCGTGTTTGAAATTCTATGTGTATTGTCAGTGACCCATGCTTTCCTACCCATCAGGTGATAATCATCCATGGCTGACAGTGCTGCTGCATGGGGACGTACCTCCCCAACACCACCCCCACAGGAATCACCCCCACCCCAGGGGAAAACTCCACCACCCCAGGGGATGGCACAACCCCACAACCCCGGGACTGCTCCACAGCAGTCTTCTGTAGTTGAACCCCAGTCAGAAATCCAGTCCCAGGAGACACCCATGAAGAAAGCAGCCCCACCCCAGAAGACCTCCCCACCACCCCAGGGGGCAGCGTCACCGCCCCAGGGGATAAGGACATTGCTCAAAGAGACAACACCATCACGTAACAGGGCCAGAATGCAGACCCAAGGGGTAGCGCCACCACCCCAGGGGACAACACCCTCACCCCAGAAGAACAGCCCACCACCCCAAGGGATAACACCCCCACCCCAAGGCACAACAACCCCACCCCAAGGCACAACAACCTCGCCCCAGGGGACTGTGACACCAGGGAGCCAGGATGATGGGACAGTAAGGAGAAGCAATCGAGCTGCCATTGCACGGTATGTGTCGCAAACAAGGGAGGTTACTGTAGATAAGTTATTTGCGGAACGGTGGTTTAATGTTCGCTGTTTTCGCGATAACCTTATAAGTTATATACTTAATTCCACCGCGAAAATGCTTGTTCTATCTTCTGCCTGTCTACCACCTTGTTTCAACGGCAAACACTCCATTTTCTCCTTACTGCGAAATTAAATCATCATGCATTTACACTACCTACTTACTTAATACTTTGATTGGAAGTTTAAGTTCAATATGCACTTGAGAATTGATTCTTTTCTCTCTTTCATATATCTCTTTGCATCTTTGGCTGGTACTATTCCAGATGCTTCGGTTTAGAAATTAGACATCCATTAAAAATAAAAGGCCAGGTACTGGTAGCTGTAGGGATGTTTGAATTTTCATCCCTGACTTTTTAAACATTTAAAAAAAAACCTTTTTGGCCATTGTTCTTCCTTGAAAATCCAGCTGCATGTAGTTATAGCTAGGACCGTGCAAACAAAAGGGAAGTGAACTTTGGTACTGATGGCATAGAGTGGACAAGTAGAATTGTTTGGCGAAATGATATATATACTTTGTGTACAAATTCATCTTGGCTGCCTTGCAAGTAGTGACAGAAGCCATGGCACACATGTACACACAGAGTGGGTTGTGTATTCCTCCACATTTGGCCCTGTTTGAGCTGAATTCTATTCCCCAACTGTTTCTATTTGATTGATCAAGTGATTGATCAAGTGATATGAAATGTCTCCTCGGAGAACGATGCCCTCTGTGTTAAGAGTAAGAATTTTTGTGCCACTGGACACCTGTGAAAGTACTGTATAACAAGTGTATATGCTATACAGTGGCTACCTCTACATAGCGACCACCTAGCGAAAAAAAACAAAATGAAAAAGAAAATAGCTCGGGCACTCATGAGGAGGGAGCTTGAAACACATTGCCAACTACTACAAAGTCCGCTAGTACAGAGTTCCGCCTCCTCTGTACTTGTGTATGAAACTGATTAATATGAATGCGACAAGGTAAGTAAAAGAATTGCATTTTGATAGTATAATTACTAAAGGACATGCAGCTACAATTCATGCAGTCAACACAGTGGGAACCCTGTCACAGATATACGTACCCTGTTTTACACGTGCATCGACTGCTTGTCAAAAATCGGGCACTGATGGTCACCAACAAGGTAATGCTATGCGACGCATCCCGCTTCCGCATTGACCGAAAACATAACGCCCTCACCGTAACTACATCTACCCCCTCCTCAAACAACCCTACTCGGTGGATACATCAGTCCACAAAGAAGGCATACCATTTTTATTTGGTCCGCTCTGAAAGGGTTTCAGAGCCAAAAAGGCTCAACAGAAGACAGTCTGCATATTCGACAGCCATGCGCGCGCGGCCGTTTTTGTCCGTCAAGGGCTGTTTTTGACGGACTATTCGAAATAGAACAGGAGGCGGGGCTTCTAGTGTTCGAACTGGATTGGTCCATTGCAAGGAGCTGGCTTGTTACTCTAGAAACAGTCTGACTGGCATCCAGGCTAAATTTTAACATTATATATTATTTTGTCACCTAATATACTATAAGGAGTATTTTGTAAGACTGTGATAAGCAGCTAATTCAGCCACATTAAGATTAGAAAATTTGCTTTTCCAATTGTAGAATTCTTAATTTAATTCAAAGCACTGACATTGGTTGTGCATATCTATCCTCCACCCAATGTCAAACAGGGATCTCGTAGCTTAATACATATGTTGAATACTGGCATTCAATTGAGTCATTTCTTAACTGACTTAAACATAAAATCCTGACAGACCAAAAAAATGTGTCCATAATTCCACTTTCTTAGCAGTCTGTGTGTAGATCTATTTGCAAAATAGCACAAGCTGTGAGACAAAATGGTAGCCATGTCAGCTTGTCCTTTCCATTTACTCCTAATATGGACACAAAACAAGATGGCTGAAAACCTGCATCCCAGTGGTTGACATGAAGGTGAAATAGGGCAAGTCTGTATGTTTGTAGTGTATAAATACAATGATCGGTTTGATTGGTTGGTTGGTAATTCATTCCCCTCTCATTTACGAGTACAATCATATAATATATGGCACAAATTTGAGAGTATTTTCAGTTCTGCTTCTGTGTCAAGACATTTTCTTCACTCAAGGTTTGTCATTATGGCGTAATCAAGACAGGACCTGTACATGGCACAGAATAACGTAAGAACATTATTTGTGTTTGTAAATCATATCATCACCTCCAACATATGTCAAATGTAAACATTTTTACTCTTATTGCTGCACCAATGTGTTATACGTGTACCATCGTGATAGGTACCTAGCTGCAAGAACCAACAGATACAAATGTATGCCCTGGACTTGTGCCAATCTTTGGATTATGGTGTACATGGACTGCTTATCCAAGAAATCAGGTGCCTTTTCCAGGACTGTCTACGGCTAACTGAGCTGTTGTGAAATAATCCTTATTGTAGCTGCCAGTGGAAGGCATAATTAGGATTATTTCTTGAATTTTGTCCCATTATTTTGGTTGTTTCTGTTCTTATATAATGGTTGTTTGTTCTGCTGCTGCCCTTTCCCTCTTTCCAACATGGTTGCACAATGCCCACAGGCCAGTTGCTTCCCCCCAGCACGAATCAACCAATCAGGACTCGCCATGTTAAGTGATTGACAGGTGAGTTGGATGAGAAGTTTTCAAGAATCTGAGACAGCCATGTTGCAAGCTGTTCTCTGAAGAGCCATGAGGCTAGGTAATGCCCCTCTATCTAATATCACTTTTCTCTAATGCCCGTGTTCTCATTTTCAGGCGAAGTCTGCCAAAACAGTGAATTTGCTGCATATTTTTAGTCGTTTCACGACACAAATGGTATCACAGTGACTGCTAATTTGCTATCTCTGATGTTAACTCCTATGCAATTAGCCTGTATATGTTGACCTAATGCTTCACCATCCTATTAGGTGAATTTCAGGCCAGCAGACATGGCGTCTGTACAATTGTACCAGTCCACCAAGGTTTAGCTGGCTACACAACCAAGAGGCCCTGTCAAGGGTTTCCACAAGTGTGTTTTTCTTCCTTTCTTTTCTAGGAACCCCAGGAATATGAAGAAATCACCGTGGAATCAGCAGATAACCGATTGTTGCTTCTGACTTTCATTTTGCTTAAAGACTTCACCGTTGAATCTAAATCTTCAATAGCCAACTGGGTTTCCAAACAATATCCAGGTCATAATGGCTGACAAGCCCCCCTCCCCCTTCCCCAAGTCATTAGGCATTAGCTTATACAAGCATGGTACACCTGCACTGCAATGAATCCTCTTACATAAGGGAAATGCACATACAAGTGCTCCAGATACAGGTATACATAATTGTGTAGGAAAGTTGGAAAGACTCCAACAGTACTAGTGTTGGATCAGTGACTGATCTTATGTGTACAAATGTATCAGTCTGTATAGCCTGGATGCCAGACCCCCAATCTCAAAAATATCTCACACGATAGATGTACAAATTGTCTATGTCTCACTTATGTCCAGTTAGCTTATATCCCTCAGATTGACTTGGACATGTTGTAGTTTATATAGTCTGGAGTTCTGGACTGCTATTGACAATTCTGAATCATTTAAGACCAACAGTAAAGTCACTGTCACTATGGCATGATTGTTAGTGACGATTTCTAAGTGCTAGACCTGTCATGGGTGACTGTCCCTTCAATCCTCTGTCACTGGATTAGCTGAGAGCAGAGTCAAATGGGGGCTTCTGCTGTATTCCTAACACAGTACTGGTTTGTAGAAATCAAAGGTATTTGTATCAGTACAGGGTGTTGGTGTTTTACATTTAGGGTGTTTGGCCCAGAACCCAGAGTGCTGGCTTGGAATCCCCTAACATGCAACCAATGTTGTGCCCTTGGGAAAGGCACTGAACTTTCCTCACGCCACCCCAAAATGATAATAACCTAAACTGTTGTTTCAACTAAGACTTCCATAGGTAAATGTTTATACTTCCTTCCTGATCATATGAATCACTGAAGGGCACACATTTCGAAAATGCTGAAGGTCATCTTGAGATATATAGATAATTGTCTAACTTGTAGGACAGAAAACAGTATTAATCTTTTGTTTGTTTCACAAAAACGTTGAACTACCTTAATTAGCTTTAGGCACTATGAATGATGATATAGCACACCATTTTTGTACAGTAGGTACAAGCTGCATAAGACTGGACTGGAAGATTTGATCCGCTCACATCAAAATGAGTTAAGTTTAAGCTATAGGGGCTCGAAATAGTGGGTGCATGTGCACCTGTGTGCACCCATAATTGGAGCTGTGCACCTAATTTTTAATTTGACTGTGGGTGCACAGGTACATGTACATCTAGATATTTTTGTAGGCTATAGGTTGAAAAAAAATAAAGGTACTATTGTACACTAGTAAACAGAATATTTTTGAAATGTAGGTATCAGAAAAAGCAATATAACACTTTGTTGCACTTAATTTGATGTATTACATGTTTGAAATTCGGAAATTAGCTGTGAATTTAGTTATGTTTTGCTGACATTCAACTTTATTCTGTGTGCACCCAAATTTCTTTCTGTGCACCCAATTCTTTTAGTTGGGTTCACCAGTGCACCTTTTTCCAAAAATGAATTTTGATCCCTGAAGCTATGTTTGGCCACCTTGCATTAGTGCCCAAATGACTTGAAATGTTTACTTGAATATGTGAAGATGTATTCCATAAAACGAGGAGGCCAAATACTAAGAATATAGAAAACACATTGTAAAGACAATCTCCCAAATCCTGTGATCTGTAATATGCCAAACAAGTACTAGTGCTCCTTTTTCTTAGCTGCTTTAAAATGTCTAGACATTCTGTGCCCTTGTGAACTGACCTTCTCCAGCTCCATTCCAGAATTACCCAAGATCCATCAGGCTGTCAACCAATCAGAAGCTTCCATCTTGTTTGATTGACACATCCATAAGAGCTCTATCTAGAAGACATGATTTCTGTATCACCCAAATTTTACTGTCTTCTATTTTCGATATGTGGTCAGTATTATCACTTTATACATTTTTACATGCAAGATAGGTAAACAAACAAACAATATTTACACAATAGATATGATATTTTATACCTTTTTACAAGTTTCCTTGAATGACAGTGCTTCCACAAAGTATATCACCAGTAGAACTTGAATGTACATACAGAATGTATACATCTAGTTGGCAAAAACAATGTACTAAGGCAGATAATTTCCTTTGACTAGAATACATACATGTATACTGGTGCTCCGTGACATTAAGGCGTTTCATATTTGAGTAAGTTTGCAGAGAAATAATCGCTTATAATTCATATCTGGTCTGTTTTTTTTTTACTATTGGCACAAAGTTCCATGTCCTGTAGTTTGCTTAGATCTACAGTCCGGCCTGGGGCTGTTTTAACCCAGCTTAGAAGTCAGCCAATCAGAGGCCAGCAAGTCACATGATTGGCAGCAGTGTTGGACAAGAGGAGAGGAGTTCATGATCAGTATGGTAGCCATGTTGTCTGGCATGAAGGGGTTATTTCACTGTCAGGTATTCTAGCTGGGACCATGACGTTTTGGTGTAGTTATATGCTGGTATACATGTCATATATCTAAAACGTATACGTATTACTCAGCCTGCTCTGTAGTATAAGTTTATTGACGTATACATGAATAGGTTGCATAGGAATTTAGATTTGAAGGTGTACTCTGCACTAAATACATGTAAATATTCTTGGTGATGGGCAGATATGAAGATACATTGTACGTTGTCATTGGCCAAATTAGTTCCTTCAGATAAGTTGATTGTTCAAATTTCTGGCTCTAACTCTAAGATGATGCAGGATTTAAAACCAATTCATTCTGAATATGTTTTACTTTGGCTAAGAATTGTTAATGTGCTGTAAGAAAAATGATATGATACATGTTTAGCTTGATGTTATCTGTTCTAAAGGTCTGTGACATGATTTGATGTAAACAGTGCCATGATCTAAAAATAACAGCTTCTTATTTCAAAGCAAGTTTATGTCAATGTTTGTTTGTCTCCCGTACTGGCTTACAGTGTTGGTTGAAAATCACATGGTCTTTAACTTTAAGCACTAAGTGTGTAACAGTATGAGCTATGCCATTTTTTGCCCTCAGGACTTGACTGCCCGATTTTACAGACAAGTTGTTAGGATACATGCCAGGTGACCTTGTTGTGATTAGCAACTGGGGAAGTACATGTACTGTAAATGCACTTATTAAGTTTGCGGTGGTTTTATATGTTCTCGGTTTTCTTTGCTGTGACCTCTTCACCTTGAACTCAAAACTACTGCTGAATTTTTTTTTCTGTCCTCTATCTGTCCACTTACAGGCTTATAGGTAGAGACTTTCCACATAGAAACAGACAACACTATACAAAACAGAGCAAAAACAAAATGATTTTAGCTAAGCCTGGATGCCAGACTGTTTCCAGGGCCTACCAGGGCCAACATGCCCCCGAGGAAATTGTGGTAAAATTTCATTGGGGGCATACTGTAAATGCAGAAATGTTCGCGGTGGTTTTATTTTTGCGGTTTTCGCAGTTATCTCTTTACCGCAAATCTAAAACCACCATTGTGTGACTGTAGCCCTACTATTGTTTCAAATGAGTACTCAAAATCACTGAGAACACTCCATTTTCTTCCTACCGCAAAATTAGATCCCTGATAACATTTCTGCATTTACAGTATTTGTTCTAGAGTCGCGGAGCTAAGTCTGAGTAGACCCTGGAAACAGTCTGACATGACCGTCACATCCAAGCTTCATATGATTGCATCCCACCCCCTCAGTTTTGTACTTAGAATCTTCCAATGACCCCCTAATGACTTCTTGAGAGGAGAGGCCAAATCTGAGCTGTTTTTTTACATGTTGTTCCTACATACAGAACTAAACAGGAGATCAGGAATGCAGTAGCCCAGCTAAGCAAGATGGAGGGACAAACCAAGAGGTCAAAAGGTCAGTCAATCTGTGACTACATGTATTATTGACCTTTATTGTACAATTGTATATATCTGTCCTGGGCTCGAAATACATGTGTCTAATCTTTTATTGCCTGCAATTTTGTAAGGTGTCCAAAATTTTGCATCGAATGCCAAAAAAAAGAATTTTGGTTTCAAACTGAGTGTATACTCTATGTGTAACATAAAAGACAACGTCACAAAAATAAAGGTGGCTTAAGGGTTGTTGACTCAGAACCTGGAGGTACTGAGTTAAAGGTCCTGACAGGTCCCGATATTATGCCCTTGGGAAAGGCACACTTAACACCAATTACTTCACTCAACTTAGGTGTAAATGAGTATACCTACATGTAGCTTTGGCTAGGGACGTCCCTAATTTATAAGATACCTGGACATAAATAGAGGTCCCTTGTTTGAGGAGAGCAGGTGATATCAAAGATGCTAAAGAACCCACCACCCTTATTGATTTTATCGAAAAGAGTAGGAGTCCTTCCCGGTGTGAATGTGAGTGGATGAAATAAATCTGTCTGGATATGGAGCTTGTATACTCTTCAGTACAAACTTGGTGTGTTTATGCCACAAGACGGTTTACCAGGTATGCAATACACCTTAACCTGTATGTCGTAACTCACAATAGATTATGACTGAACAATCCATTATAATATATGTTTAGACGGTTATCAACACGTATGAATGACATTCAACAGTCAAACACTAAACTAAATAATTATGATTTCCCAGAATTCCCTGGTGGCAGCCATGACAGCTTGAAGCGGAAGAGTCCACCTGAGGAGGGCGGGGAGGGGAAGAACCAGGACAGGAACCATTCCAAGAGTGCCAAAAAGAAAAAGAAGCGACCTTCGTCTCCATACACCAAACCGCCCCCTCCAATCAACCAGGATAAAGTGAGGAATTGTTCAAAATCCTTCATTATTACCTCAGGGCTCGAAATAATGGGTGCATGTGCACCCTTGTGCACCCAAAATTGGAGCTGTGCACCTAATTTTTGACCTTGGGTGCACCAGTGCACCTAGATATTTCTGTAGGCTATACTATTGTACACTAGTATACAGAATATTATTTAAATGTAAGTATCAGAAAAGGAATACAGCCATTTGTTTTACTTTATTTCATGTATTGCTTACTAGTAGAATTACTTATTGAAGGTCTTGGAGGCAGTGGCGTAAACTTTGAATTAAAATTATGTTTTGCTGATATTCAACTTTATTTTATGTGGTGCACCCAAAATTCATTCAGTGCACCTAATTTTTTTGGTTGGGTGCACCATCGCACCTATTCCCAAAAATGAATTTTGAGCCCTGTTACCTTCATGAAAAATTGAGGTACTGTACTACTTTTTGGTCTGATTGTCTGTGTGCGTGCATGTGTGTGTATGTTTCCGGTGCAATATCTTTTGAACATCAGTTCTGGATGGATTGTGATGACATTTGGTATGCGGGTAGGTGTTGGGGACATGCCAGTCAAGGTGAATTTTAGGCCTCCTGGCAGAGGACTTTGGTACTGCAGCAGAACATTTTTGTATCTTTTGTCCTGGACATGCTGTTGTCTTGTTTTGTTGTTGTTTGTAAATAAGTATGTTGGTTTTCTCTGTCAAGGATTCATATGCTTGCAAAGAAGCTGCAGTTTGAAAGAACCTGCTAGGGGGATTGCCTGTTCGGCAGCAATTGTTAATTTCTTGAATCGAATTGAATGTGGATAATGACATCTTTCAAAATGTTTAATAACTGTTGATAGAATCATAAGAAATTATTAGTTTTTTTCTTGTCTTGCTGCTCACAAAAGACCAAACAAACTAACTTTGTTAAAACGGAATGTGCTGCCCTTTGAACTTTTAACCCTTGTCCTTTGACCCCTAGGACTCCAGGAATGACTTCTACTGTTGGTTGTGTCATCGGGAGGGGTCGGTGTTGTGCTGTGAACTTTGCCCCCGGGTGTACCACACCCGCTGCCTCAAACTGCCGCAGGAGCCTGATGGGGACTGGGTGTGTCCTGCGTGTGAGGTGGGTCAGAGGTCACCTATGCAACCTGTAATAAACTGGTTCACGGTTTTAACTTGCCTTAAGGTGAAGGCCTCTAACTTGTTTTGTTTGTGTCTCAGGGACCTTCAACTTTGTCATACTGTAAATGCAGAAATATGTGCATGGATTTGATTTCGCGGATGTAAGAAAATGGAGTGTTCGCGGTGCTTTCGAGTTCGCATTTGAAAAAATAGTATCGCTACAGTCACACAATGGAACGGCTTTTCGAGGTGGTTTTAAGTCCTTGATTAAGAGTTTACTGCGAAAACCTCGAACATAAAACCACCCCTAACATTTCTGCTTTAACCACAGTACACATGCGCAGTTCAGACCGTGAACTACCTTATTTGCTGAAAACTTATCCAGATAGCAGATTTTGCAAGGTAGCAAATTTCTGACGTTCTAATCATGAATCACACAATTTCAAGTAGTTGACGAGTACCATCATGTATTTTCAGTGCTGACCAAACTTCTTACAAAATATCATTTCCCCTTCTTTTACAGTTTCTAAACCAAAGCATTTCCGAGCTAAGGGGACACTGATTCTTAAAGCTTCTTAAAGACTTCCAGTGACTTCTGAGCTAACTATGTTGTTACTGTTAACCCCTGTAGAAAATCATGTCAGCCGAGTGTGTGGACACCCAGTCCAAGGCCATGGGAATGGTGTCAGTCGAACAACTGTCCAAACTACTGCTGCACTCCCTACAGAGGATGAAGCATTCAGGGGTCAGTATTGTTAATGTTCTACTGCTATTGTTCTCTTGGATTTCATCACTTAAAGGAATTTAGAATTTTTTAAAGTCAATTTATTTAATCATTTCTATACATGATTAGTTCAAACAACACTATCACAATGCATAGCGACGTCCACCCCAAACATTACGTTCTACAGTATTAAGATCGTTAAGATCTACAGTATTATGATTCATATGATTTGACATCATTGCAGTTTTAGATATCTTTCATATATAAGTTTCAATACAGTATGAAATTTATACATGAAGTTCTCTTCATTTTTCTTTCTGTATTTTTTCTTTCTATCTCTCCTTTTCTTTTTCCTTCCCTCTTGCTTTCTTCCTGTCCTGCTTACTTTGCTTCATCGTAAATTTGCGTTTAAAAAAATAACAGCAGTTATCTACAAAGGTATGTATTTTAGATGATGCATTGTCTTTTCAGCTACTAATGAGTTTGAGTGTTGTAATGCTTGTGGCTGAACGTGCTGCTACATTTCCCCTTCAGGCCGAGCCGTTTCAGAACCCAGTAGACCCAGAGCAGGCTCCAAACTACAGAGAGTACATCTTCCATCCTATGGACCTCAGCACTCTTGAGAAGGTGGGCACTCACTCACTCACACTCACTATCCGGTTTATCGTCTTCTTTTCCCCATCATTTGCTTGACGTGCTTGCATGCTGATGGGGGAGCTTGGTGGCCGCTCGCCAGGTGCCTCTGTCCTGTGGATTTACATCGTGTAGGTTGAGGTGGTGGAGGTCCTCCTTGATGTTTATTGCCTTTGTGAAAACAAGGGTATTATAGTCAGTTGATATGTTTGTTTGTCTTGGTGTGCGCCCACAGTTATGTGAATGTTGCAGAGTGGCATGCTGCCAGGATGTAAGGCCAAAATGGTGTAATAGGATACTAAGAGAATTGAAAGTATTGTATGGCTTGGGTCCAGATCCCATGGTGTTGTAGTTGAGAGCCAGTGGACAGATGGTCACTATAGACAGGATTCTTAATGCTTGTGTCAAATTAACTCAATAGGAAAAGTTATATAAGGGACTACCAGTGGTAATAGTGGTCAGGTGGTCCTTATGTAGAGGTGGTCAAATTGTACAGGTTTGACCGTATCCTGATTACTGGACCCTCAACTTGAAACAGCCAGCCACAGTTGGTACATGATAAAAAAATTCCCTATCTTCAACTATAGAACATCAAGAAGAACAAGTATGGCTGTACGCAGGCCTTCATAGCTGACACCAAGTGGATCCTGCACAACTGCATCATCTTCAACGGTTCCAACAACAAACTCACAACCAGCGCCAGGATGATTGTCAGGATCTGTGAACACGAGGTACGCTGCAGTTTGGGTGTGAACTGCTAGGTGGCATGCATGCATTGCCAGAATGTTTTTTTGCTTCTGAAAATTGCTGTATGTGCAAGAACAAATGTGTCAGCCGAGATGGTGGTTAAGATCTGTGAACACAATGTAGGATGTAGTTTGGATTTGAACTGCTAGGTGGAATGCATGCATTGCTGGAATGTTTTTTGCTTCTATGAAAGTTGTATTTGCTAAAACAAATGTGTCAGCCAGGATAATTGTCAGGATCTGAGAACACGACTTAGGCTGCATTTTGGGTTTGAACTGATAGGGGGCATGCATGCATTACTGGAATTCGTGTGCTTGTATGAAAATTTCTACGTTTACAAAAACAAATGTACTTCTTCCTTTGCTAAAAGACTGATAAAGGCAAAGTGGAAAAATGCATTATAAAACAATCAAGTGGAAGAAGGTTTGTCTTTTTCATTGCTAATCTCAGCCTGCCCCTCTCCCCTCAGATGTATGAGATTGAAGTGTGTCCAGATTGCTACACCTCCTCCTGTACAAAGAAAGACAACTGGTTCTGTGAACCATGTGTAAGTAGTGTTTCATGTGCTATAAATTCATAATAGTTTTGCGGGGATTTGATTTTGTGGTAGGAATGCAAAGGAGGTTTTCAGTTTAAGTTCACAGCAAAGACAATACAGTAGCACAAATACACATATTTGGAGTGTCGTGATTTAGCAGTGGAGAGGCATTGCAAAAACCAATTAGAAAATAAAACCACTCCAAAAATTTCAAAACTTACAGGAGTATAAACCTTTCATTGCTTCCAGGTAATGTTATGTACATGTGTAGGTCAAATGCCATCTTAATTACCTACATTAATGTAGTCTAGTGTTATATAAACTTGTATGGAATGAATTAAGTTCTTAAAGCCCAAGTGATCGAGACTGGTTTTCCCAAAATGGTTTAATGGTTTTTAGAGAAATAGTAATAAATGCCTCCGTAAGGCCACACCATTTTAATTTCTTGGTTAACAGGATTTGAAAAAAGATGCTAGACTGGAAAATAAACAGGAAAACAGAATCTCAGTGGAAAGTTTGTACTTTGGTGCATAATTTCAGGGAGTGAACAGGGTCAGGTGCAAGTTTTCACTCCAGCCTTCTGTTTTCATGATTTTTTTTTGCTAAGATTAAAAAAAAATCTGTTAACCAAGAAATTAAATTGGTGTGGCCTTATATATCTATCTGAAATTTTTATTTCGCCTTCTGTTTTCCCAGAGAGAGCCCCATATCCTGGTATGGGCCAAACTCAAAGGCTTCCCCTTCTGGCCGGCGAAGGTACTGCAGGAGGTCGATGGGCAACTCGATGTGCGCTTTTTTGGGCAACATGACAGGTAAGCACCCTGCGCACCCCTCTCCTGACAGTGGTAAAGCTCATGGGATGGTTTAGTTTGGTGTTTTGACAGGATCGCTCATTTATTGTGCGGGGGTGGAAAGGCCCTTGATTTTCCCTATTTTTAATTGATTATGTAAGTTATGTAATGAAAGTTATGCAAGGATATGCAACAACAACAAATCATGTAAGATGCTGGGAGGATAGTGAAAATTTACAACAAATCTATTTATTTATTTACTTATTGATTTGGCTGTCTAGGACACATAGCCAGGGCTGCCCAACTAGCCTGTGACTATTACAAAGGGCTAGCCCTGCTGACAAGGTCAAAAATGTTACATATGGAATTGAGATTTAACATAAGATAGAATAACAATCAATATCATTCTAAGTACATTAAGACATATACATGACTTTTGCATGATGAAAGAAATCTATCCAAGAGGTCAGGTATTTGTGCACCCTGTAAGGGTTGCTTAGACATTCCAAGACAACAAAACTAGGAAAGATGGTTTGTATCTCAACAAGACTTTAATATGAAGTGTAGTGATTTAAGTTTGACCTTTCGATCAGGTAATACTGTAATTCTTGATTTGTTAACTGTAACTTATTTTTAGCTGATTTAACGGTCACTAGTCAACAGCTAAAATTTCGTCATCACAAATATTTGATCACTAATGTTTAAGACAGTAATGTTTGTTCCCACCATTCAAATTAAGTGCCGTGACCTACTCCATTTTCCCCGGACTGCTATATTTTCCTGCCGCTATGTTAAAGTGATTTACAGTAGTCAGAACTACAGTAGTATCTGTATTCCTTGTTATGTCCAATTTTGAAAGGGTAATGTTGCTGTTTGCGACCTTTCAGAGCGTGGGTTCCTGTCGAGAACTGTTTCATCATGTCGGAGGAGATCCCGTTCCCCGTCAAGAAACAGAAGGGAAGCTTCGACAACGCCGTCGCGGAGATGAACATCTACATCGAGAACTTGCGTCGCAAGTTCGGCTCATTTGAGTACGCGCCGTATCGCAGCCCTTACGACAAAAGCCGTGCGTACACCCACAACAAAGTCAGCCCCGTCAGCAACGCTCCCACGGGGAAGGTTCGGAAGATCAACGACGTCGCGCGCAAACTCGCCAAGTCGTCGAAACCTAACTTCGCCGCCATGTTGGCTGTTAAGGGAGAGTCAGGCATGCGGAGTGAATCCGCCTCGGAGCAGAGTCTCGTGTTGGAGGAGATAGACTACGGAACGTACGCCAGCACGCCGAGTAGCATCACCACGGCTTCCCCCCTACCCAGCGTAGACTCTGCTGATCCCGTCAACGTAACGAGCCCCGCGTCCTACACTACCGATGTCTCCAATGGCAAGATTCCAACCACCGAGTCAGAACAATCAACGTATGACAACATAGCTCCTCCCAGAAGCTCACCTGACTTAACAACAGAAGCGAAACTTCCATTTAGTACCATAGACACTTCCGTAAAACAGCCACCTGATCCGCAAGCTTCCTCCAATGCCAGCATTTTGCACGAACCCAAACAAGAGAATCCGGCCAATCAGATTTCTGCTAGGCTCACAGACTCGATAGCAAAACTGGCAAAGTCGCATAGCAACAAGGAAGCTTCCCATAGCAACAAACCTGTTTCGCATAGCAACAAAAGTTCCGTAGTTAAAGCACCAAGTAGTAAGGACACACCAAACAAGTACAGTCAGAGTTTATTGGGAATAAAGGCTGGGACGGATAGTACTGAAGAGGATGGCCTGTCTTTGCCACAGGAGACTGGGGTGAAAAGAGGGATTCCGTCTACAGGTAACAGTTTGCAGCATGTTTCAGATGTATTGGGTGGGGAGGGGGGCCTGCCTGATGTTTCTCCTCCTCTAAGCACTGTTAGACAGAGCAGTTCACTGCTACAGACCATCGAGTCGTGCAAGGCCAAGTTGGGAATCGATGAAGTCGGAGAGTTACCGCCACCAGAAGAGGATGGCGAAGAAGGGGAGTCCGAGAGCGAGTCCGACAGCGAAAGCGACGAATCAGACAAGGACAGGGAAGACATGGAGGAGGAGGAGGAAGATGGGGACCAATCAGAGCAGAGAGAGCAACATACTGAGAGTAGGGAGAATTTAGATAAAAGGAGTTCTGAATCATCTTCAAGTGATATTGTTGAACCAAAGGGACTTACTGATGGAAAGGAAAACAAAAAGAAACTGGACCAAGCTGTGAAAGATGTTGATGAGGATAGAAATTCTCCTGAACTTGAGAGTAACCAAGTGCTTGAGTCAGTAAATCCAGTGGAAGGGTTACAGCGTGAGGAGAAAATGGAAGTCGATCTTCCCAAGGATGGGGAGAAGATGGATGTTGATCCAAGTGTAGATGGGGAGAAGGCTGACTCAGACAGTGGGGAGAGAATGGAAGTTGATCACACGTATAGCAAATCTGCAGATGAAAAAGGTGAAGATTCTCCCGACATCGGACTAAGGCTTGACTGTGACTCAGATTCCGACTCCCACGACCTTGTCATTGACCTTGGGGAGGACTCCACCTCTCAGAAGAAAGAGAAAGCAAGCAGGTAGGTACAAATTCTGCTCTAAGTAGTATTCTGCAGCACTTTTAGTTTAAATGGCAAGATATTTTCATGGCCATTGTTCTGCTGAACTCTCCCTTCTTGTGCCACCATAGATAACTTTTCGGCACACAACTAAATTCTCCTTGTGCTCACATCATTACACTGTCCAAATACCTCCTACAGCAATAGCCTCTTTCCATGACTGTGACTCCCAGAAAAGTGTTTGACCTCTCAAATGCAACTCGCAAGCCTTCGAAACCAACATTCACATTTGTCTCCTAGCAGAACAACTTATATCTTTTATCAATTTAGTACAGTACCTCATTACATTGAACAATCTCGTTAAAAAAAGTTAAAGGAAGCCCATGTTGACTTTTTTTTTTCGGACCCTAATATTGCTTGGGTTTCCTTTAAAACAGCCGCGAATCCTCCATCCCCGGGAACGTAAATGCAGTAATGTCATCAACATGGCCTAATACTGAGTATACATGAAACTAGAAGATGATTGTTTTATTTTAGGGAGGTTAAACAGGAGAAACTTTCGAAGAGTGACACAGAGAGGGATCTGTCTCCGCCCGCGCTCAGCCCCGTCAGCGCCGTCTCCGTAACCACGGCAACCCAGGCGCCCACCCTGCAGAAGGCCACGGTAACCACGGTTTCAAGCTCTGACAAGGGGTCAAAGGTAAAACCGAGAGAAACGCTGTCTGTGTCGTGCAATAGTTTGCCGTTGTTTGACAAAGCTGTCTTAGTTTTTAACTCTCCCAATATCATGTGCTGATCGTAAAGCCTATTATTAACCTTCTCGCTGCTGCAGTAGCCCTTTGGCAAAAAATTTGGATTGGTTACAGGGTTAGGCAACAGGGAGAAGGTTAATGTTAGAAGTGTCAATTTGTATATATGCAACACTTAATTTTGTGGTGATTCAATAGTGTGCAAATGTTGTTTTTTTGGCAGTGCCTCTGGGCTGGAGCCATTTATGCACTTGGCATATGGTTTTGTGATATCAGCTTTGTTAGGAGAACTCACCTTCAGTGCATGTACTTCAAGTCCTGACAATGTTTTGATTGATGAATTTATGGAAAATATTGATTGATCTTTCGATAGGATCCTGTGGTAATGGAGTCTATGAGTAAGGAGTGGACGCAGCGCCAGTTAAAACGTTCCAGCCAGGAATATCTCCAGAAACAACTGACGCAGAAGGAACCTCCCGCTAAAACATCAGGTACCATGACACTCAGGAGTGCAGCAAAGTCTGCACCAGGTTGGTTAGTTAATAAGTTAGACACCATTTCGATAACCTGACTCAGTAACTAAACCAAGAGAAGATGCAACCGTAATGACCACCTGCACCTAAGACGCATAATCATCATCATCATTCACCATTGCAGCAAAGTCTGTGTCAGGTTAGTTAGTTGATAAGTTAGACACCTTTTCGATAACCTGACTCAGTAACTAAACCGAGAGAAGATGCTGTAATGACCACCTGCACCTAAGACGCATAATCATCATCATCATTCACCATTGCAGCAAAGTTTGTATCAGGTTAGTTAGTTAATAAGTTAGACAACTCTTTGATAACCTGACTCAGTAACTAAACCGAGAGAAGATGCTGTAATGACCACCTGCACCTAAGACGCATAATCATCATCATCATTCACCATTGCAGCAAAGTTTGTATCAGGTTAGTTAGTTTATAATTTAAACAGTTTCAGTAGGCGACTTAGGCACTAACCTAAGATAAAGAAGTTGCAGTTTACTTAAAGAATCACACAGACTGCCCATTGCACCTACGAAGTCATCCCCACTTTCATGATCATCAACATCAGAAAAATTATTGCATTCAGATTGTTGAAATATGTATCGAACCTGTGGTTGCTATTGACTCTTTCAGTTCTCAATGTCACTATGTTTATACATTGTATACTGTCCCAACTGATATTTAGTATATTTACCAGGGCTCAAAATACTGGGTGCATGTGCACTTTAGTGCATCCAAAATGATGGAGCTGTGCACCTAATTTTTAACTGTTGGTGCACCAGCGCACCTAGATATTTTTGTAAGCTATAAGGTAGAGGTATCACCATAATGATTGTATACAAGTATACAGAAGTATCAGGAAAAGCTATGACCTTCGTTCTACCTTTTATTTTTATTACTTATTGAAGCTAGCTATAGAATTACAGATTGACATTCTTCAGAGAGGCAGTTGGGTTTGTAATTACATTTTGTTGATCATCTTACTTGTTATGCACTCAAGATTCTTTTTTGCGCACCAAGATATGGAAATGAATTTTGACTAGCCCTGTTTATCATATACCTCAAAAGACATGACTGATTCCAGCGTTATTTATCGTTCCGTAGCGCCGGCCACAAGCACCGCCACGTCGGTTTCTCAGACGTTCCCGCGCTTCGTCCAGGTGTCAACAGGTACGCCTCAGAAGGTCCTTCTGGGTAAGAACCTTACATCATTGCCAAGCAGTTTCCACCAATCACAGTGGCTCACCCAAACGTGTTCAGCCAATCACAGCAGAGTTTTCATTATGATAATAATCTTTTGCTCATTGTAACAAGCTTCCTGATTTGTTACTTTGTGATGGACGCATCTCATCCAATGTTTGCAAAAGAAAATCTTGTGAATTTTTTTTCTTTCTCATGGTTTGAAACTGTTTGCCAGTGATATTGGTGCAATGCAATCAACCTGTGTAACATTTCTTGTACATGATTATGGCAGATCTAAGTGTTACATCTTACTGTATCAATGTCTGTAAGCTTCAGTTAGTGTGTTGCTATGATTGTTCTTTCAGCGATACTGTTACTTCATACAAAATTTCTTTACAACTTTGTAGATACTTTGTAGTAGTACATAACATAGAATATATTGATTTAACACAGTATTCTCAAACCTAGGGAAGGAGAGAGTTGAGACTAGTATGGACAAGGAAAATTAATGTTTTGTTTCCTTTTTTTGTCTTCTTTATTTTTATATTTTGGTTAAGTAATCAAGTGTATGAATGTATAATGGAAACGTATCAGGACACTGGTTGTTTCAACATCATATTTTGCCAGGTTGTCAACATAAAGGAGATAGAATTGTGGGTCTGTTTCTATCAAATTTTGTCTATTGCAACAACAGAACTGAAAAAAGAATGTTGGAAGATAATTCTACAAATTATTATGTTGTTTTCATCACTCAGTGGAAAATTGTATGTCCCTTGCCAGTGGTCGACCCCCCCCCCCCAAAGGCTAAGGTCGGTTGGGTCATTAGAAACATACTATTTTTTCCTAGACCCAAATTGAAATATTATTGATGGTATTTACTAACACTAAGGCCACACCAAAATGCTAGATTGGAAAATCAACAGGAAAACAGAATCTCAGAGGAAAGTTTGTACTTTGGTGCACACAATTTCAGGGAGTGAACAGGGTCAGGTGCAAGTTTTCACTCCAGCCTTCTGTTTTCATGATTTTTTTTGTTGCTAAAATTAAAGAAAAAAATCTGTTAACCAAGAAATTAAATTGGTGGGGCCTAACACATTGAGTATTTAAGTATGTGTCTACCCCCCTCCCACAGCAGTACAGCAGTCTGCCCACAGCCAGCCTGGCATTGTGGGTCAGAGCCCAGTGGTGTCCTCGCCTCCTCCTGTAACCTCCTCAGTCAGCTCCTCCTCTACTACTCCCACCACCAGCACCAGTACAGATAACACACAAACTGATGACATCAGCAAGTACACAGACAAGGTCAGGAGAAAATTTGATACTTATTAATGATGATATTGTCCTCATCCTTTATAAGATATTGTAAATGCAGAAATGTTTCAATTTCGCAGTAGGGAGAAAATGAAGTGTTCGCAGTGGTTTTGAGTTCGCGTTTGAAACAATAGTAGTGCTACAATCACACAATGGAACAGCTTTTCGTGGTGGTTTTAAGTTCGCCGTAAAGAGTTCGCCGTGAAAATAAAACCATGGCGAAGGTATAATTTCTGCTTATTCTCTACTTGCTAAGTTGTTCTAGCTATGTCTTTCGGCTAATTTACAAAAAGTTGTATAGAGTGCATATTATTACATTTAGTTAAAGTGATAACTTATAAGAATTTAATCATTCCATAATGTATTGTTCCGTTCATCTGTAGGTTTACTCTCTACCTGTGCTTTTCTAAATCCTGCCATTATTCTGAAATGTCATGTTTTTGTTGACCCCATGTAAAGATTCTATTTTCTATGTGTGTGTACTTTGTTATCTCCATGAAAAAGTGCCATAATTCTTCTAAGTGTTAAATGATTGGACTGTTAACATATTAACCTATGTAACTTGTAAGTCAGTCAGAAGTGTACTTGACCAAGCATAAATTATGCAAATGTTGAGGTCATTTGCAAAATCAAAATACTTCACGGAGATATGAGGTCTCTGAACTCTTGTTTGAATGGGTGTGTGTCCTGCAAGTGTCAAATTGGAGTGGTAGGAAGTACAGGTCATATCTGGCAGAGCTAGTTGATAATCAGACCTATGTATACATGTTTCTTGAAGGTCGTGGAGGTGGTGAAGGGCACGTTCCAGCAGATGTGGGCGGACCTCGGTCGCCGTGGCGATAACCTAGCAACCGTGAAGCACCTTCAGCTGGAGGTGGAGAAACTGAGCTGGAGACACCGACAGGAGATGGCGGAGATGAAACACAACATGGGTCAGTCGGGCTGGGTTTGGATTGTTCTTTTCTGAGCTGAAACAAACTGGTGCGATGGCCTAGTCGGTAGAGTGTTCGCCTTGGACACGGTAGATGGCTTTTAACAGCACCTGCAGCTCGATGTGCTCTGAGTGCCCCTGCAAAAGGAGGGGGTCTGAATTCCTTGTTTTCTAAGTGTAGGGTGTCCAAAAAACGCCCTGATGATGCCCTGCTAGACTAAGTGTCATATAGTGCATATCAAATATGTATAAGCAGATGTGTGTAGGTAGAGGAATCCCTTAGCTTACTGAAAAATGGACGTGGAGTATGACTAAGGCAGATCAAGGCAGCACAAGGCTGTCCATTCCCCCTGAGACTTGCTACTTCCTTCATCATGTACCTTTGTGATTTATCTTGTGTCTGTCAGAGAAGTTGTATATTGTGAAACATATAAAATGAGTAACCGAGTGTGTTAAGCAAGACAGACTGGGATTAAGGATAGAGAGGAGAGGACATGCAGAGTGACTTGGAATAAAGGTCTTTCCCATCGGCCACGGCAACAACTGGAGTCTAATAGGTAGTTTCCCTCCCCAGAGCTGACGATGGCTGAGATGAGGCAGAGTTTGGAGCTGGAGAAGCAGCGTCTGATCCAGGACCTGCGCCGGCAGTGTGACGCCGACAAGAACAGGGCTGTGGAGGAGGCCAAGAAGAAACAATGGGTGGGAATTTTAACTTCTCTCTCTGTTTAAAAAAAAAAAAAGAATTATCAGTTCTCAGTGGCAAATGTGCTAGATGTTGGTACATCGGCAACCAAATCCGCAGTGTGTTTTTTAGCACACAGTTTGACACATTAGCTGAATAGGCTCCGTGGGCATCACTCCACCGTCCGGGAAGGTAATATAAAGTGCCTTCCCAAGGGCACAACGTAGGGGCATGGTGAGTATCGAACTCGGGACCTATTGATTCTGAGTTCAACGCTCTAACCGTTACGCCAAGCCGACGTCTCTCTCTCTCTATACTGCCATACAACAAAAGAAATTTGCTTGATGGCTAGCAGGGAAAAGGTTAATCTAAGAAGAAACAATTGGTGAGACAATTTTAACTTCCTCCCTACTGCCTAACACCAAAAAAACCCAATACTCATTGGGTGTCAAAAGGCTACGTCAGGATGGTGATGGTTAATCGAGTCATGTTGCTATGCTGTGGAGGAGGCCAAGAAGAAACAATGGGTGAGACACTTTTAACCTCCTCCCTGCTACCTGACCCCATACGACAAAAGAAATTTGCCAAATGGCTACCTCAGCAGGAAAAGGGTTAATCTAAGAAGAAACAATGGGTGAGACACAGTAGCAATGTACTCTTTTAACCTTCTCCCTACAGTCCGACCCCAAATTGCAATACTAATTTGGTGTCAAAAGGCTACCACAGCAGGATAAGGTTAATTGAAGTTGAAGTCGTGTTCCTTTGCTACCTGGAAGTTGGTTGTAGAGTTGTGTGAATGTTTGATATATCCATCTACCTGTACATACAGGGCTCGAAATTCATCTTTGGGAATAGGTGCACTGGTGCACCCAACTCAAAAAATTGGGTGCACAGAAAGAATTTTGGGTGCACCAGATAAAATAAAGTTGAATGTTCTTCAGAACATAATTACAAAGTTTAACGCTGCTGCCTTTCTAAAGAACTTCAATCTGTAATTCTATAGCTAACTTTGAAATTTCAAACAAATAATACATTGAATCGAGTACAGCAAAAAGTTATCATGCTGTTTTTATAGTTACATTTCAAGAATATTCTGTATACTAGTGTACAATAGTACCTTAACCCTATAGGCTACAAAAATATATAGGTGCACCAGTGCACCCACAGTCAAAAAATAGGTGCACAGCTCCAATTTTGGGTGCACTGGGTGCACATGCACCCACTATTTCGAGCCCTGACATATCATAAATTTTCTCATAGGTTAGATTTGTGGGTATTTATACATGTACTTGTTGTATCAATAAAGTATTCTAAATGTATAATGATGTTTCAGTGTGCTTTCTGTGGGAAGGAGGCCATTTTCTACTGTTGCTGGAACACCAGTTACTGTGACTACCCCTGCCAGCAAGCTCATTGGCCAGTCCACATGAACACCTGCAGCCAGTCCACCAATAACAGCACAGCACAAGGTGGCACTGACCAATCAGAGGCCACTAGTGGTGAGTCACCAACCAATCAGGTGCGAGCAGCTGTCAGCATCCAGCAGGCACCTGCAGATTCACAGGTCAAGGGTCAGGCTGGCTCCTCCAATGGTGAAGGTCCTCTCTTTGTCAAGAACAAAAATTGAACTTCCTTCCATAACATGTTTTATTGAGAAATGGCCTTGACACCTAGCATGAGCAATCTTAGCCAGTGCACTGTCTCTACTAACTGCTAGTCTCTACCAGACTAACCGCGCCGGCTATAGGGAGAACATTTGCCGGGGGACTTTGGCCATGGAGGGTAACATTTGCAGGCGATTTTTGACCCTCTCTCCGTAGCCGACTCCCTTCATACAATTGAGTCTATTTTGGCCAATTTCTACAATTTTCCCAGCGACCCGCGGAGGCTGGTAGAGCCTAACTAACTGCTGAGCTGTCTCATAGTTGTTTGCTTTTTGTGTTTTTTACTTGCATTTGCCTTGGTGCTGAACATCTTCAGTTCTTCATTTGATTAATGTTATGTAAGGCCTTCATGGCTTCCTGTCACGCATAAGAAATATAAAGTCTTCATTTCGCAGTCCACTCCGTTTTTAAACTCCTCCCTCAAGTCTTAACAATCATCTAAGATTTCTTACAAAACATGGTAATGTAAATGCAGAAATGTACTCGGGGATTTAATTTTGCAGTATGGAGAAAATTGAGGGTTCGCTGTGGTTTGAGTCCGCGTTTGAAACAATAGTAGCGCTATAGTCACACAATGGGATGTCTTTTCGCGGTGGTTTTAAGTTCGTGGTTAAGAGTTAACTGCGAAAACGCAAACATAAAACCACCATGAACATTTCTGCATTTACAGTAATTTATAACCAGTTAGATCAGGAATGACCTCATGTAAAGAATACAGTTCTGTAATTCTTGTTTCTTTCACTGTAACTTTATGTTCACTGTTTTCACAGTCACCTCTGTACCGTGAACTTATCATCATTGTGAAAACCCTGTTGTGATTATTTATGATTCCTTCAGTTCTGTAAATCACTTGGCGCCACCGTGAAGTTAAAGTTCAGTGAAAATGTCCATTTTCCTTACACCATGAAATTTTGCTACCGTTAGGATGTGAATTACAGTAACCTTTAACATTTGCAGTGACAGAAAGCGAATGGAGAGAAAAGGCGAGAGAGTCCCTCACCACTGTGCTGCAGCAACAGAAGAAAGAACAGGCACAAGTCTCCTACGCACAGGTCAGCCCCCCTCACATTCCCACAGGCACCAGCTTAGAGAAAGCCAGGGCATGCCTCAGCTCCATCTTGAAAGAGCAGGAATCAGAACAGGCGCTAGATTTAAATGAGAAGGTCAGTCTCAGGTTCGGTTAGTCAGGCACCAGTTCCGCTGCAGGAGACAGCACGTTGGTTGGATAACCCCTAACTACTACCAACGAAGGAGGTTTATTAAACAGAAGTTGTGACATACTTTTTCACATCATATTTTACTTCCTAATCTTTAATCCTCAATCCTAGTGAGCAGTTAAGCTACGTAGTCTCAGGATTTTTTTAAAAACTAGGGCAAAGAGACGCTGTTACAGTTATATATGTAACCCCTAACCTCAGAGTGGCTTTTGCGTTACACCTTGAAGTGATCTTTGGGTCTCGTTACTTGGTGACCATGCATTGAGTAAAATAAGCATAATTATAATAAGAGCAAATATATTTTCAGTTGACTTAACATCTATATGATGAATGTAATATACTAATTACTTACAGTTCAACTTTTGTACTGATGTTTACATCTTAATAGAATGTCCAGCACCTGGAATGGTTTGAAACTGTAAAGTAATTAAATATTGCCAACATTGTAATATATACTATATAGACCTTAAGTAGCCTTATCTTTCTTTTATCATTTGTACAGGTATATTCTGTATTATGTTGTGTTCCTGTGTGTCATGTAGTTTTGTCTAGTCATGTTTTTAAATGTACCACAGGAAGAGTAGCTGTTAAGCTAATTGTGGATCCTAATAAACTCAAACTAAACCGGCAGTTGAGACAACCTACATCCTCCGTCGACGTGTTGGACTGAAACCACCACTAAGCAGATCAAATAGACAAAAAAACTCGTTTATCCCCAGAACTCTGTCATCTATGACCATGTAATGCCCGCCAAAAACTATGTGTCCACGTTGCTATTGTTGACAATGTTGTTATCAAAGTTTTAACAATGTGAATAATAATGTTTTATTCTCTATGTATTTAATCATCCAATGTGCAATAGTAGAAGTGTTTGTAAAATCAATACAATTCAGTCCAATGATAAAGGACTGCAATGTTGATTGAATCAATTAAGTTTGAAGTTTGAACTTCCGTTGACACCTGCTGTCCTGTGTACAGGTGAGCCAGCCAGGTGTGCAGGTGAGCCAGCCAGGTGTCCAGGTGCGCTACATCCAGCCAGCCGCCTCCAAGCCGCCGCAGTCCATCCAGACCTTCACAACAGTCCGACCTGGCAGCACCATCATTGTACAGGTGTGGACTATCAGATTGTCAATCACAATTAGCAGTTCGACCAGTGATAGCATGGCAAGTAGAGTTTCAACCAATGCTAGCATGGCATTTTAGCAGTTCGACCAGTGATAGCACGGCAAGTAGAGTTTCAACCAATGCTAGCATGGCATTTTAGCAGTTCGACCAGTGATAGCACGGCAAGTAGAGTTTCAACCAATGCTAGCATGGCATTTTGCAGTTCGACCAGTGATAGCATGGCAAGTAGAGTTTCAACCAATGCTAGCATGGCATTTTGCAGTTCGACCAGTGATAGCATGGCAAGTAGAGTTTCAACCAATGCTAGCATCGCATTTAGTACTGTTCAACCAATGATAGCATGGCAAGTAGAGTTTCAACCAATGATAGCATGGCATTTAGTACTGTTCAACCAATGATAGCATGGCAAGTAGAGTTTCAACCAATGCTAGCATGGCATTTTGCAGTTCGACCAGTGATAGCATGGCAAGTAGAGTTTCAACCAATGCTAGCATCGCATTTAGTACTGTTCAACCAATGATAGCATGGCAAGTAGAGTTTCAACCAATGCTAGCATGGCATTTAGCAGTTCGACCAGTGATAGCATGGCAAGTAGAGTTTCATCCAATGCTAGCATGGCATTTAGCAGTTCGACCAGTGATAGCATGGCAAGTAGAGTTTCAACCAATGCTAGCATGGCATTTAGCAGTTTGACCAGTGATAGCATGGCAAGTAGAGTTTCAACCAATGCTAGCATGGCATTTAGCAGTTCGACCAGTGATGGCATGGCAATTAGCATTTGCACAGGTGTGGATAATGGACTATCACAGTATCAGATTATAGACCGATCCTGACTGTCAATCACAATTAGCAGTTCAACCAGTGATGGCATTGCATTGGTTTGACCAATGAGAGAGTGGCTTTTCCTTCTTGAGCAATGTTTGTGCCCCCAGCAGCTAACAAAGGAACTGCAATTCATACTTATTTCTGTGAAGGCTGGAGGCCTTGATTGGTAGACCAATCCTATAGCCCCCACGCCTCTGTAGGAAGGCAAAACATGAAGTGACAACATAGAAATGCATGCCAAATATTAGATGAGACTACCTTTACCAATTCAAAGCAACAGAATTAAACAATTACTGTAAAAACTACAACATATATATACACCACATGCACCCACATGCAAAAGTGATTGTTGAGTTTTATTATGGCTAGCTGTTGCACTAGTTACATGTTGCAAACCTGGGGGTGTTCCTGTCGTGTAGTGGTCTGCGCCTTCTGCCTCTTACCACAACTGGTTCAAATTACTTGGACCAGAAGGACTGGGGTTCAAGCCCCAGGTAGGACACCTCTGGACAAGAGGCGCATTGAGTCATACCAAAGACTTAATAAAAATGGTACATACTTATGAAACAGTATGGAAATTAAACACACTTCACTGCCTGTGGACTAGCCCCCTGCTACAGTGATTGCACCACAGTGTGGCCCAGGGCTATGAAATGGAGATGGGCACAGCCCTATACATCAATAATGGTGTGGGAGGATTTTAACTAACTAACCTTTACCTATGTTTTTTTGCTTGTTGCAGAGACCAACCTCTGTAGCACAGGTGGTCCAGCCAGTGGGCAGTGTGACGTCCATCCCTGTTCTCTTAGAAAAGGAATCCAGGAAGACTAGTAAGTACATCATGTATGTTGCAGATTATATATGAGCAAACAAACAAACAAAAAGTTGTGTTTTCATGCCATAGACTTTTGAATCGGGGTCAGGAAATTGCATGACTAATAAATATTGAGAGTAGAAGAGGAAAATATTAGAATGGAAGACTGTCGGTATAGTTTTATGTTCAGTAGAGTTATTAACATTTGCTGTCAATGCAGAACAGAATGTTAAATGTAATCATGAATACATGTTTTAATTTCAGTCATAAACATGTTTATGTCAGTAACAAACACATATTTCCATTTCAGTCACAAACACATATTATGTTCATTTCAGTTACAAATAGATGTTTTCATTTTAATCACAAACACATATTTTCATTTCCCTGCAGCAGCTCAAGTACTGCAGCCTGCAGGTGTCCTGCAGCCAGTGACAGCGTTGCCTAGCAACAGCAGCAGCTCCACACACCACTCATAATGATGCTGCATACTGCCCCCCCCCCCACCCCAGGAAGTCAATCAACAAGTTCACAAACAACATTAAAGAGTTGCTACTTTAACCATTGTTGTAGATGGGCTAACATACTATCTGGTAAAGGTAGTGGCTTGAAGTCTATATATGTGTTGGTAGAATTCATTCTGAAACACGATTTGACTGTGATTTACAAAACAGTACAGAATAAGCTAGCTCATTGTTTAAAGTCCACATGAACAGTCTGATGCATTGTGGGTAATATGTCAAAGTTTAAGAATGGCCAGGGGCCTTCAAGTTTGGGATGTTACCCACAATGCATCATGTTGTGCATGCGCATCTCAAACCGTGAACTATCTTATTGGACGTACCCACATTTTTGACAGTACAGCACCAGTCTTTTTCAAGGAATGAGCAAACAACCCATTCTTTTCATGTACATCTCACTAAGTCATTTGTCCTGTCTATAAGCAGAGGTTAGTCTCCGGCTTGTTTCGGACTTCTTTTTAATGTTTTTATCAGGCTTTCTAGTTTGTACATGATTAAGTGACAGCACAGAAGCAGTGGATTGGCTTGGCTCATTCCTTGACAAAATCTTGTGCCGTGAAGTTGAATTTTGTTTTGGAAATCACAAATGAATCGTGCTCCAGCCAAAGATTAAAGATAGTGGGCTCTATGAGCTAACATGCTATCTGGTAAAGATAGTAGCCCCCCTGTGGGGACTCTACAACATGAGGTCAATAATGTTGAGGCTCAGAAGTGTCCCCCCTGGGACGGAATGTTATTGACATTGAGAAGTTATGACAATTGCTTTGATGTGATGTCAGAAACTACACAGTACTAGCTAAGTTTTTGCTTAAAGGTAGTACTCATATACTGTAAATGCAGTAAAGTTTCCCGTGGTTTTATGTTCGCAGTCAAAACCACTGCAAACTTTTTGTTATGTCTTCTGCCTCCCTACCCCTTGTCTAAACACTTGTCTATTACCAGAGTATGATAAGTCCAACTGTAGCAGCCTTACCAAGTCGCTAGAAGGTTGGTTGTCTGTAAAGGTGCCAGTTTTTCCCTTTACTTTAGGAGTATGTGACTATAACGCTATCATAAACACGAGTCAAAAGGTCTATTTTCTCCTTACTGCAAAATTCAATCACCGCAAACCTAAATGCATTTACAGTATTTGACTTCATAGAGCTATAGATGTGTTACAGTTTGTTTTGTTTGTTATTGAAAATATATAATTGTACTTCGGTTACTTTGTTGAAAATCTCTGAGAGATATGATATACTGACAAAGAGTATGGTTTAAAAAGGCAAGTATGCATAAAGAGTACTGATTGTTGTATATTTTTTAGTTCAGTTGTGAATGTTCTCGCTTTAAATGAAAGTATTAGGCCTGAGAAATGTACCATTCCGGGTGGAACATTATAGTATGACTGTCTTTTCAAAGAGAGATATACTGTAATGCTTAAAAGCAGCAAGAGAAAGTGGTTTAGAAATAAAAGGTTCCAGAAAACCTTACCAGTGAAATGACAATATTAATAAAGCTGCTTGTCATTTTGATATCATGACTTCGGTGGTTCTTAATTTTGTGATTTTGAGGGAATTTTTGTTATCAAAAGAAACATGTGATTACTTTACCCATACACGCCAAGAATACAAACATATTCCACAGCATATCACTTTGAAATATTTATTCAACATGAAACTTCAATTTAGCAGACTTGAGAGTCTGAATGTTGTTAGTATTTACATGTACAAACATTCCAGTAGAGTTACACTAAAGTCAAGAAGGTTCTCTCGTTAAAATACTTGATATCAAAACTTTGCTCAAATAACGATCATCAAAAATATGTAAAAGCTATTAAAATTGGGCTTAATTTCAGAAATATTGATATGACAAACATGTCACTTTTTGAACACAAGACCACGAGGACTTACAAAATCATAGATTGCAGCTTTTAAAAACAACTTAGAAAAGGATTCCTGTATCATTAACAAATATTACAGTCTTTACAGTGAAATTTAACATCTAACTTTAAACGACTACAATCGTCATTATAGCATGAAGTTCTTCTGCAATGTTCCTACATATATTAACAAAAATGAAACTTTTCGTAGTTAAGATCTAACAATAGCCATGCTGATTTTTCGTTGTCCTACTCAAACACGCCACAGTCACAGTACATTATTATTCCTGGTCCTATGTCAGCATGGCGTCTCACTGCATTCCTGACATACAATCCAGACATTTGTAATTTAGGGCACATTTTGATGCCTACTAATGTCTGTGTTCTTTTACAACAGTAGCTTTCTTCATCATGTACAAGCACTGATTTCCAGAGAACAATGGAAACATGCAGACAATAACAAAGTAAGTACATATAAGCTCAATACATCATAACAGAATCATTGTCCATAATCATAGTCCTATTCCGTGCAAGTTTAGCTCTCTTATCTTTGCTGTAGGCCACAAATGGAGTTTCTTTTTCATGGATTTTCTGGGTGATGTTTTTTTTAGAACGGCAATGGAGGCAAGGTTCCGGGCTAAGGACTTGTCCGGTATTGAGTTGATTGAGCTGTAGCTAGGGTCCAGTGAGGCGTTATGGGCCATTACAGGTTCAGGTTAAGATAAATGTTGGGACCTTCCTCGTCCATCCTGAAGGTTTGCGCATGCCTTTGTGGGTCTAATGGGGCTCCGGATCGTGGCATCTCTGTGCCATGTGGTCGCGACGAGATGTTGGAGTTGACGTACTAGTAGGTGTGGGTCCGTGGAAGTGGATCCGGGATCTTTTCTGCCTGAGTCGCCATCGTGCCTTGAGGCTGCGACGAGACGTTTGAGTTGACGTACGTGTGTGTCCGTGGAAGTGGATCCGGGATCTTCTTTGTCTGAGGCATCTCCGAGCCAGAGAGGCGTGACTTGTCGTTGAGGTCAAGGTAGATGTTGGGACCCTCGGCTTCCTCTTCTCCGTCCATCCCCGCGCCTTGTGAGTTCGCTGCGGCCCCGTGTTGAGAAGTTGACGCCTGTCCCAATCCTTGTGACGAGACGTTGGAGTTGATGTAAGTGTGGGTCCGTGGGAGTGGAGCCGGGATCTTTTCTGTCTGGGTCGTTGCCGTGTCTGGTGGCTGGGATGAGACGTTAGAGTTGATGTACGAGTGGTGGGTCCGTGGAGGTAGAGCCGGGATCTTCCCTGCCTTGGTCGTCTTCGTGGCTGGTGGGTAGTAGTGAGAGTCGCTCGTGTCGGCTGGCCCGTCGGACCGTGGAGGTGGATCCGGGGCTTTCCCCGCCCGTGCTATCCTCGGGCGTCGTGGTCTTGATGAGGCCGAGTTGATGGGCCTGCCGGGTCGGGGACGAGGGTCTGGGATCGATGTGGCACCTTTCGGCTCTGTCACGTCTGCGCCATACACAGGATTTTCCAAACGCGACGTTTCGGCATACGGTTCAATGGGTGTGTCGTCCGGGATCGTATCATAGGCCTGCTGTGGAGATAGAGGGTTCCCAGTCGTGGGGGCAGCGGCCGGTGGCTGGAGGTTTTGCAGCGGTATGCCTCCGATAGCGCCTGCAGCATTGCCTTGTAAGTACTGACGCTGATTTTGGCGCCTCTTGTAGCGCTTGCGGCAAGCGGCGACCGCCTTGTACAAAACGAACAGAGCCAAGCATGCGCTCAGGATGCAGATGAGTACGAGTATCAGCATCACGGTTTGCCATTGGGCCTTCTCAGCTGCTGGGGTTGTGCCATCCTGCCGGGTGTTGTTGTCCGTGGGTTTGCTCATCCTTCCTGTGATCCTGGCGTTCTGCTGGACAGGTGTTGTGGTGTAGACAGGGGTCCTCACGGTATTCCAGTGTCCTTTATCAGTTGCTGGAGTGGTGCGATCCTGCCGGATGTTTTTGTCTGTCGGTTTGATGATCCTTTCTGTCACCTTGACATTTTGCTGGACAGCTGTGGTGGTGGTTGTCATTACGATGTGCTCTTGCCTCTTTCCTCCTTCAATTGTCTCACTTGACTTGGTCAGTGGTACATCCACAAAGACGTTGCCTGGTGCAGACTGCACGACGCACCGGAAACTGCCCTCCGTCCAGCACCAATAGGCTTGCTGACTCATGCGGAGGGTGGAGGTGGACTTGCCGATGTAGGGTAGGCCGGGGTAGTCTGTTGATGAGCGCGCCGTTCCTCCTTCAGGATCGTGCTCCATGCTTGTGGTTACAGTGGCACCACATCGGTCGAGTGACTCTCTTTCTCCAACGGCCCTCCCTCTTGGATCCAACCAACTGATCTCTGGCAGCTTCTCCCAGAAGACCTCACACACGAGAGTGGCTCCGTGATCTTGACGGGATACCCTGGCTTCAGGTGACGGACATGGCATCTCATACCTCTCCACGTCAGCGATCTTTCTCCCCGAGAGGCCAGGCGGGTAGCTGCACCGCAGTCTGTTGTAAACAGAGTAGCCCAACGCCCTTGGCCCCATAGACTTCAAGCTTTGCAGCGCACAGGTGCAACGGAAGGGATTCTTGTCAACCTTGACAGACTGAAGTCCGCGCATGGCAGTGAGCGACTCCGCGGGGATGGTCGATAGCCTGTTGTGGTCAAGGGAGAGCATACGTAGACTTGGGAGCTGATCGAACGACTTCCCAGCAATGTGTGAGATGTTGTTGTAGCTCAGGTGCAGGGTTTTCAGGTTGGTCAGCCCGACAAAGTACCACTCTTCCACAGCACGAAGCCGGTTATACGTCAGGCTGAGCAACTCAAGCTTTATCAGTGGCTGAAGAGCGTTCTTCTTGATTTCCCTGATTTCATTCCAAGACAGCTCGAGCTTTATCAGCTTCCAGATTCCACCAAACCAGCTTCCAATGGCTGTGATGTCGTTGTTGCTCATGGACAGACCATGGAGGTTTGGCACGGCTGAAAACGCGTCACGATCAGCCATCAGGATGTGCCCAGGCCCCAGCAGCAGGGTGGCGAGCTGGACAAGACCAGGCAGGGGCTTCAGCTTGCCGCTGCTGTCGGAGTGCCCCGCGACTTGCAGCTTCCTCAGAGTGGGTGGAAGACACCCGAGCTGATTCTCATCGGTCTGTCCGGTCGTGTTGCACATTGCGCAAGGCAGGTTGGCGATAAAAGGGCCTAGGTAAATATCTATCACCCCTTGCACCTCGCAAAACCCACTACGCTTAACCTCACAAAGCCCAGGACAAGATGAACCGGCCCGAGACGGGGCAAACGCAAGCAGGAAAAGGAGAAGCGACATCTTTGAGTCAGCCATTTCAGTATGCTCTTCAATGATCTTCTACTACACTTTAGGCCACAGCAAGTAATTTTTATGGATGACATCAGCGCGCTCATTAATTTTCGCCTGATTTCGAAATGAAAAACAAGAAATTTCATTGCCCTCCGACGGTGGTCAACATGTCAAAAATTGGCAAATATGTCGTAAACGTTGACAGTCTAAGGTGTTTTATTGCATATGAATACCCAGTGTAGTTCCTGCCCATGATGGTATGACAAGCTGTTTTCTGCGTTTGTTCTAGTTAATTGAGGTGTATACACATCTTCAAGAACAGTTTAATGTTGACAGTCTAAGGTGTTTCATTGCATATGAATACCCAGTGTAGTTCCTGCCCATGATGGTATAATAACAAGCTGTTTTCTGCATTTGTTCTAGCAAGGACATTATATAAATAATGGGGGGGTCAAGTTAATTAAGCTGTATACACAAGGTGTTTCATTGCATATGAATTCCCAGTGTAGTTGCTTCAGATGATAGTACAACAAGCTCTTTTCTGCATTTGTTGTAGTTAGTCTATTGAGATGTATACACATCTACAAGGACATGTTTACATTAAATCAAGGAGGTTTTATATTATACATGTATATGAAACCTCATTGGTTGAATACAGGAATAAAAGACCTGTTGGTCATGATATCATATTTCGTCGCCTCAATTCTTGTTTAACAAGACTTATGATCTCAAAATTTGAAAATATAGGAATCTTGTTTTTTTTGGCCCGCCTTGTTTTTTTTTCGCCCTATCTCATTAATTTTGGAGTCTGCGGAGGATGTCATCCATAGAATTTACTTGCTGTGGCCTTACAAATCTTATCAAGCCTGCCACTGCAAATACTTGAAGATACACCAAGCAGTCTTTCCATAAAACTGTATCGTGTTCTATAGTGTTCTTCGTCGTTATCACAGCTGGTTCGCCACAGGTTGCTTGTAATCGCCCTGAAAGAGAGGAAAGAATTTTATTTATTTCATGTTCTGTCTAGCAGTGACACCCCTCCCCCAAAAGGCTTGGGTTGTCTTTAGTATTTCATATGGCTTAGCAAACCTGAATAACGTACAAATCATTAATTCAAATTAATCAATTTATAAATTCAAATCAACGATTTAATTTGTTGATTTATGTTAGCTCTATGATCAACATATGGCAATTTCTAGAGAACATATCGACTCCACAGGGATCGCCGAAAGTGAAAAATAAATAAACAATAAAAAAAAAACGAAGAAAAACACCGCGTAAACTAACGTTACCGCTGTTTGCAATTGTGATCAAAGCATATCTTAAGTCGTGTGGAGCACGTACACAAAAACTCTGAACCACTTATCCGTCTGGAACGAGGCAAAATATAGCGTCAATAATATGAAGGTAATCTCAGTAGTTTCCTCGGAAGCCCTTTTAAGAAGCGAAGCTGGCGGGGAGGTCTTCAATATATTAATTTGATAAAATAATTGAAGTATGAACTGAAATTAATACAGTTATTCAATCAAATCAATAAACTCCAAATCACACGACATTCAACGCCATGTCTGTTCGATGGGTGATTCAATAACTGCATGATCATTTCCTAGAATTATGCTTTGCAGACTGGCCTAAGCCGACTAAAATAAAAAAAAATAAAAACACGCCAATTCAACAATCTGTATGAAAGGGGGAAATCCCTTTAAAATCCCCTTACTGTAATGGGGGAAATGTTAGTCGTGGTCACAAAACTACGATAGGCAGTATACTTATTTCTACCGTGATATCTTGTCTAAGGCGAATTTCCCGACGTCCTTACCGTTTTAGGTGTAATTTTAAAAAACCGGCCTTGCAGAGCACTGCTATATGTAATGTATAGTTTGACTTTTCTTTCGTAGATTTCAACAAAAGCTACTTCCGTTTCTAGGAGGTTTAGAAAAGCAACTCTTATTAGATAAAATATACTTACACTTCCACCGTATTTGACGTACAATACTTACTAGTCCTTTCACATAATACGTAATTTCTTGTGCCGTTCTTTCTCTATTTCAAGGGGATGGGAACTAATTCTAGTTATCAAAATGTTAGATGATCATCAAAATAACTCACCTTGGTTTTTTATTATCCTTGCATCTTGTTCGGCAATGGTAGGTAGACTGAGTTTCCCAAGAATTCCATAAAAGAGCAGCCCGCTCACTTGAACAGTCGCAGTATATCTAACCTTTCCCAGACCAGTCTCCGTGCTTTATAATACTGTTGATAAATATGCACTAGCGTTCAAGTTCAGCGTGATCCAATCAGGGGAAGCGTTACTCCGAATTTAGCAGTTGTTTGCTGATTTTACACGTTCGTGTGAATCATGGACCAATCAGGAGAACGGTTACCCAACGGTTTATTCATATCATCAGAAGCACATATGTCGCCTATTAACTTAGTTGTTGAGTTAATATCGATGTAACATAGAGTTTTACCGGTAAATTAATTTCCGTATCCATGGCTCTTACGCATCACATGCGTGCAGGTATTGCAGTAAAGGGCCAATGCACTGGTAATGAATGTGGTTTATTTAAACCCACGTCCTCCCGAATACAAGAGAGCACTCTACCAACTAGGCCACAGTACAGGTTAGGCCACAGCAAGTAAATTTTATGGATGACATCCTCCGCAGACTCCAAAATTAATGAGATAGGGCGAAATAAAAACAAGGCAGGCCAAAAAAAACAAGATTCTTATATTTTCAAATTTTGAGATCATAAGTCTTGTTAAACAAGAATTGAGGCGACGAAATATGATATCATGACCAACAGGTCTTTTATTCCTGTCTTCAACCAATGAGGTTTCATATATGATATAAAACCTCCTTGATTTAATGTAAACGTGCCCTTGGAGATATGTATACATCTCAATAGACTAACTACTAGTACAACAAATGCAGAAAAGAGCTTCTTGTACCATCATCTGAAGCAACTACACTGGGAATTCATATGCGATGAAACACCTTGTGTATACAGCTCAATTAACTAGACCCCCCCCCCATTATCTATATAATGTCCTTGCTAGAACAAATGCAGAAAACAGCTTGTTATTATACCATCATGGGCAGGAACTACACTGGGTATTCATATGCAATGAAACACCTTAGACTGTCAACATTAAACTGTTCTTGAAGATGTGTATACAGCTCAATTAACTAGAACAAACGCAGAAAACAGCTTGTCATAACATCATGGGCAGGAACTACAATGGGTATTCATATGCAATGAAACACTGTCAACGTTTACAACATATTTGCCAATTTTTGGCATGTTGATCACTGTCGGAGGGCAATGAAATTTCTTGTTTTTTATTTCGAAATTAGGCGAAAATTAATGAGCGCGCTGATGTCATCCATAAAAATTACTTGCTGTGGCCTTACTAGTATATCATCTACAGAATCTGATGCGCTTTAACTTTCCTGAAATCGATCCCAGTTCTTCTATCAAAATGCTATGGATTTTTATAACATTATATACAAAAACACTACATTTTCATAACATAAAATCAACAACTTGACAGCAGAATCAGTGAGCCCGTCTAATGTGATGGACAAAATAGTAGATTTACAGGTGAAATTCGACGCTCGAGTCTCTGACGATATTCAAACTAGGCGACCCTCTGGCGATCAACAGATTCGGGAGAAGGTGTTTGAAAATGTGACCCCGGCTCTATGAATGGTCCGGAATTAAGTTTGGCTATTTTGCTTATCCGCAGATAGGTAGTAGTGGGGGGGAGGGGGGATTTGGTGCTGCTGTGTATTCTACTGGTGTTGTTCAACGTTCACGCGCAAATCACGGCCTTTTATCATTATATTTTTGTTTTATATCTACGTATTTGTTTTGTATTTATTGTTTTTCTTATCATATTTGCGTTTTAGACGCGTGATATCGGATGAGACTTTGTTTTAGAGAAATCAAGGAGACGTTTTTCATAATTCATGTTACAACATAAAGCAACTTGTACGGCAGTTTTAATAGAATTTTAATCACTTGTTATTCAAAAGACTATGCAGAACTAGATGGAGTTATTAGCTTGTACGACAGAGTTTCTAATATCTATGTACTTTCTAATGTGTATGCCGCTGCTTTGTTCCATTATATAACTTAACTCGTACAGAGCACGTACACCCCAGCTAAGAGCTACTTAGCCGTCTAGGGCGAGGCAAAATATAGCGTCAATGATACGGAGGTAATCTAGATAGTTCCTCAGAATCCCTTTTAAGAAGGAGGGAGGTTTTGAATATATTCAGGTTGTTATATATCGATGTAAAATTGTATGAAATTGTCTGGCCGCGTGTGGCAATGTTATTTTTTCCTTTATATTATTATTATCAATTTTGCTTTGAATTGAAAATAACACAACTATACATAAAGCATGTATGGAAGTTAAACACACTCCACTGCCAGTGGACTAGCCCCCTGCTGCAGTGATTGCACCACAGTGTGGCCCAGGGCTATGAAACGGAGATGGGCTATACACCTTATGATGAGGGAGGATTTTAACTAAACTAACTAACTTTTAACTAACATAAAGCCCCAACCAGCAAATCAAATAAGGAAATCAGATGATATCACATCAAGTATTCCATTTACCCAAGTGTTTCTTTAGTCTTCCCCTCCTTTTCGCGATGATATATTGCACGTTCTTGCCCGTGGGCTTTATTCTACTTTGTGAAATTAACGGTAAATTGGTAAATTAACGAACTAAAGGAATGTTTGAAAATTCAGGTTTGATTTGTTTCTGCTTTGAAAGATACACCTTTGTTTCTTAATCGTTTCTTCTTAATACTGTATTAAGAGAAAAATAACATAACCGCACGCGGCCAGACAATTTCATACAATTTGCACCGGTACATAAAAACCTGAATATATTCAAGACCTCCCCGCCAGCTTCGCTTCTTAAAAGGGATTCCGAGGAAACTATGGAAATTACATTCATATTATTGACGCTATATTTTGCCTCGTTCCAGACGGATAAGTGGTGTACGTGCTCCACACGAGTTAAGTTATGCCTTGATCACAATTGCAAACAGCGGTCCCACCAGGTAACGCAAGTTTACAGTTTTTTTCGTTGTTTTTACTTGTTTATCATTTTTTACTTTTCCGCGATCCCGTGGAGTCGATAAGTTTTCTAAAAATTGTACAAGTTGCCATATGTCGATAATAGAGTTATGATAATAAGTCATAAACTTCTCTAATATAATACATTCCTCCAAAAATAACGTCGGTGCTTGCAAAAATGGCCAAGCAAAAATAAGCAGCGATATGTGCGTGAACAACAAATCCCCCTCCTCTCTATGAATCTACGGAGTAGCAACATGGGAAATTTGATTGTTAACCATTTAAACCGGCGGAGCGCAGCAAGAAAATAGCTCGCCGACAAGTCTCTGAAGCTAATTGTTCGGAATAAGACTATGGTTATGGACAATGATGTATTAAACCATATACACTTACTTTGTTATAACAAGTAAGTAACTGGCTTTGTCATTGTCTGCCTGTATTGAAAGCATAGCTTATATTCCACTGTAGTCACCTCTACAACTACACTCATGCCATGTTGACTATTGCCAGTGGGAAACAAAATGTGTGATTTTTTCCAAAATCAGGCGAAAACCAATGCGCGCGTGGATGCTATCCGCAAAACTTACTTGCTATTAAGTTAAGTGAACAGAGTACCTAGAAGAGGAATTTATTAGTCCTTTATTATTGATATTAAGGGGAAGATAACATTAACACAAGCGGCCAGACAACTTTATACAATTTACACAGGTACAAAACAAGCTGAATATATGCAAAACCTCCCCGTCAGTTTTCCTCCTTAAAAGGAATTCCGAGTAAACTGTTGAGATTACGTTCATATTTTTGCCTCGTTCCAGACGGCAATGGGAGCTTGAATGATGCATATTCATGACCTCTCCGCCAGTTTCGCTTCTTAATATGAATTCCGAGGAAACTCTTGAGATTGCCTTAACTGTATTGACGCTATATTTTGCCTCGTTCCAGACGAATGAGTGGTTCGAAGCTGTGGTGTACGTGCTCTGAACGAGTTAAGTTATGCCTTGATCACACAATTGCAACCAGCGGTCGCATCGGGTTACGATAGTTTACTGGCTGATTTTTTTTCGTTGTTGCTTCTTGTTCCTCTCGGGCAATGGTTAATCGTTGAGAAATACTCGTTCCTGACGGATAAGTACTTATCATACATATTCAAAGCTGTCTTGTAGTGCTCCGTACGAGTTAAATTACATAATGGAACAAAACTGTTTGTACGTGCTCCGTACGGTTTAACGTATATAATGCAACAAATTCATCTACACATTGACAAGTGATAATCCTTGCATTGTAAGATAGAACAGTACACATGCACACAAAAAACGCATGGATAGTAGAAACTCTATTGTACAAGTTAATAGTTTCATCTAGTTCTGCATAGTCTTTTGCAGGGTAGGTAAGTTTATATGAAAACTGCTGTTCAAGTTGCCATAACCTGTACCATAGAGCTAGAGACCAAGTCTCGCCCTATATCACGCTTTTAAAAATGTAAACACAAAAATATATAATAGAAAGTCAGCGATTTGCGCGTCAATGTTGAACAACGAAAACAAAATACACCAACGAGCCAACGCCCCCCTCCCCCTCTGCCCATCTACGGATATGCAAAATGGGAAACCGTGATTCATAAAACCATTGTCGAAGACCTTTGAACGAACGTGTTAATCGTCAACAGGTCCCCTAGTTTAGAAATCGTCAGAGTCGAACACAGATTTCGCCTGAAAATTGCCCTTTTGTCTATAAGTACATTAGACGGGCTCACTGATTCTGCGGTCAATTTGTTTTTTGTCAAGAAAATATGTTTGTCTACATATAATTATAGTGTAATGACGATCCCATTCATTTTGATAAGATAGCTTGGATAGATTTATGAAAAGTAAAACCGTATACACCAATATAAACTCAACTAACTTAAAAGACGGCATATTTGCTTCTGGGGACAACAATAAACTAAACGCCGAGTAACCGCTCTCCTGATTGGTTCACGATTCACATGAACGAAGGACATCAGTAAACTGAACGCCGAGTAACACTCCCCCTGATTGGTCCACGCTGGACATGAAAACTATTGCATATTTACCAACATTACATCATAAAGCAAGGAGACTGGCCTGGGAAAGGTTAGATATACTGCGACTGTTCAAGTGAGCGGGCTGCTCTTTTATGGAATTCTTGGGAAACTCAGTCTACCTACCATTGCCGAACAAGGTGCACTGATGATTAAAAAGGTGGGTTATTTGATGCTCACTTTTCTAGATAACAATTAGAACTAGAAAGGCAACTTTTGCGAGCAAATACAGCATGTTTAGCCATACTCCTCGCCATGCAAAAAAAGGACTCTCCCAAAATAACAATGGACCATTCTAAAATACTTGCACCTAAAAAAATGAATCACCCCAGTCCAAAATTGAGTCTTCCAGTAGCACCTCAACACAATATGGACCAGTCCACAACCATATCCACTAATTGATTAACAAATACACTTCTGCTAAAAAATGGACTTTTTCATAATCATTCCAGCTCAAAATTGAAAGAAATAATTAAAGAATCCTCCCCTTGCAAGAATGGGATATTCCGTGCCATTTCCATGTAAACCAGTCGAAAAATATCTGCTGAAAGTTACACTCTTGCGCATAATCAACCCAGTTCAAAATTGAATTAAAAAAGATCAACCCCAGGGAAGAATGAAGTTTTCCATAGTATACATATGAAGATTTGACAGGAGACGAAGGAAATGACCAAAAACAACATATTTGAGTCAATTCCAAGTCACCGAGAGGGTTTTAATATAATATTTGTAATATGTTTGAACTGTTTTGATTAAAAGAATGTCTAAGTCACAATAGTTCTAAAGTGTTCAAACAATTAGAATTGAAACTTATAACATGTTTGAACTTATTTCACATACGTTGGAAACATTTCGAACGTAACTACACAAAAATCTCTTTATTTAGAACAGTTTCAAACCATCTATCCAAATGTTAATGTTCGAACAATTTGTAACAAAAGATTTTCACAATTGCCCTCATAAACGAAGGTGCTAAGTCCTCCTGTGTGTTTCTGCCTATTTTCGGTGGCCGCGCTAGACCACCAGCGGATTTGTTTTGACGGAGCGTCACCCGCGCGCGACGATGTACACTGTTCGGCACCGCTAATATCCGGCATTTTCCCGCTCCAAAACACTCCACAAGACCCACGTTTTTAGTGTTTTGCCTCTTGTGCAACACGATTCGATTTGCATTACTAACGGGACGAAAATGATAGAAAAAATTCACCCCGTCCCGGCGTCCGTCCCAAAAACATGAACGACATGAAAATATATTTTCTTACAGATTCTGATCACGAAAATCAACAGCATGGGATTCCAAATTTTCGCAACGGCCGACCATTTATCATGGTTGAACTTCCTTCCAAGGCGTGCGATAGATAAACATTCCCGGCACATAATAGTCACTAGTACCAGACTAACGCAAGCTCATGATGATAATAGGGAGAAAGTTTGTCAGTGAAGTTTGGCCACCAGAGGGTACATTCATTTAACGTTACAAGCTAGCGCAAAGGGGCGAATCATTGACCTTACCGGGGACTGACTCTACTGGCCTAATCATTCCTTTTTTGCCGAATTCTACGACCCATACGCCCGTACGTAGGACATGTAGGAAGGCCTGGTGGTGGACGCTACACATCACGGGAGAGTGTTGGTCCGAGACAGACAGCGGCGTGCTTTCGATCGCGTAGCGGCGACGCACCGCTGCGACAACGTGCGGGACCAAAACGCCTGTCCCCAGTGAGACCATGTGTTTTGAGCGGCATGCCCCGAATCCGTCTACCATTGCTGAATGTAGCCCGATTCATAGAGGTCTATTTTGTAAGCATTATTTCATGTACCCCTCAGCGTGAGAATTCCTTGTGCAACACTTCGCTACATTATATGTTTAAGTTTCCCCCGCGCACCGCCTACCACCCGCCTTTGATCATGTATGAAGTCGGCGGCAGAGAGAGATCATCAATCAATTTTGACAGGAGTGTCGCGCCAGTCGGAGGAGAAACGATCTCCCGTGTTGTGTTGAAAAATTTGGAGTTTGAAAATATCTGGAATAACTAATGCTAGAATAAACATTCACAAAATCATTGATTCAACTTGTTTTCTGTTATAAAATTTCCTAAACTGCAATTTAACCACTGAGTTTAAGGGAACATGGTGTTTTCCCGATAATCACGTTAAATGTTTATGTCCGGTCTTTCCTCCTCGTAAGCAAACTTCCAGCTTGGCCAGGTGCAAGGCACTAGGGGTCAATGACCTGTAGGTCATATGTAGTATTGAAAGTGACAGAAGTGGCAAATATTGTCAAGAAAGCCCAAAATAAATCGTTTTGAATATATGTATGCCGAAAATGGGAATGTAGTCCTTTAAATATTTGTTCAAGCCACATATACAGCAAATTTCAGGTCATTCGGTTGAAATACCAGGGCGCAGGAGGCCAAGATATGCTAAAAATAGCCTAAAAACCTCAATAAAATCACTTTCAAGGTCAATATCAAAACAAGGAAAAGAACGCACATTGGTTTTTGCCTATATTACCTCTGTACCAAATTTCAGGTCATTTGGTCAAAAAATGACAGAGATGAATCCATTTGAAGATTTGACAGGAGGAGAAGAAGAAACATGAGAGAAAACAATATGTTTAGCCATACTTATGGCTAAACATAAATAGTGTTGACCTCCTTGAAATAGAGAAAGGCTGGTACAAGAAATTACCTGTGTGTGAAAGGACTAAGTCTTGTAAATACTGTAAAAGGGGAAATGTTCGAGGGTATCTCATTTCGCGGTAGGGCGAAAATGGAGTGTTCGCGGTGGTTTTAAGTTCGCGGTTGAAGCTACCATGCAGGCTTTTACTGCAAATGAGTAAATGTTCTAGGCGGTTTTAAGTTGACGGTGCAGCCTAAAAAAAGACAACATAAAACCACCGCGAACCTTTCCCCTTTTACAGTACTAGTAGGCCTGGATTTTCTCCCATGTGTTGCCGATATTAACGTTGATACTAGTGTATTTTAATTTTAATTTTCTGTGTAGGCAGTTGGACACGAGTTGGTTGCTTCTCACATATTGAAGATGAGTTTCAGTTTATCATGGAATGCTCTAAATATGAGGCCCTACGCGATGAGTTATTCACCTTTCTCAATTCAAGTACTTCAAATTTTAAGACACTCAATGCCACAGATAGATTTGACTATACATTTAGATGCAACAGCTCATACAGTGTTGAAATAGGCAAATATATAAAAGATTGTTTTGTTATTAGAAAAGATAATGATACTCAAAATTAGCCCAACTTGAATCATGTAAAACCTAAGATAGTCATTTAGTCGCGCAATAAAGTTCTTCTATCATTTCTTACATTCCTGAATCATTACGCAAAAAAATGCAAATACGACATAATCCAAGTGTTTCAATAACGCGGCTACTTTTGTACACAGAGGAGGAAGTGTATTTTTTGTTTTCTTAAATTAAAAATACCGCATTTATTGAGAGGACATAGAAGAAATTTACTGCACTACAATCGTACATGGTACAATTTAAAGCAACAACTATATCAAACATAGTATAAAATAGAAGTATAGAATAAAACTTAACATCCTTATTACTAAAACAATTAGGGTTAACATGTTGAGTCTTAGATATAGCATTACAATCGAGTGGGGCTACAACAACGGTCGTGTTCCGGTAGATAATGTCCTCTTGACCTCGTAGTACCCTGGTAGCCAGACTGAGGTCATCGGGCTGTTTAGCCAGTTCCTTCGGCGGCCCAAAGCACTACGCCCGCCAATGTAGATAAGCGCAACGGGGGAGTTCTAGCCCGAGAGTTGACCGGCCCATACCCAAAGGTAAAGGGCGCTGTCACCCCGGAGCGTTAATTTAGAACGGGCGGGCTGATTGTCTCGGGCCACCGCGAAGGAACTTTCTAGCTTTCCGATCCTAGTCTGGTTCCCAGGGTAGTAGACTTGTCGAACAAGCTTTTTTCCTGTTGTGTGATACCCTGGGCGCCAGACTAGTACCGGGTCGCTAGCGATTTGCTTCGGCGGCCCATGAACAGTCTGCCCGCCCGGTCTTAATCAACGCTCTGGGGAGTTGTAGCCCGTGGGAGTGAACCGCGCCCCTTTTACTAGGGTCAATTCCCCGGCTATAAATCCCCCGGCGCGCTAATAAGGGTTCTGCGGGCTGAGGTCTCTGTGCCGCCGAAGGAACTGACTACAAGGTACCGGCTAAAGGGAACCGGCTAAAAGGCCCGATAAACAGTCTGGAACCCAGGGTAGTTGTGTGACAACGGCATAAAATTCTTATTCTCTTCTGCAGGCAAATAGTAGTGGACAACCTCAAGTCAACCGTACACACTCACTTAAGGCTGTCCACTACTGTTTGTCTACATATTCTCCTCTGCAGTTTTAATGTGTAGTACAATAGAATTGTTCTTGTACGCTGGTTGTGACATTAAAACATATAGATTGTTGAATTTTTGTAAAGGTAGTTTCACATTGACGGGAGTTGTTTATTTTGAGTTCATAATTCAATCGATTGATAAAAACAAATGGAATAATTGATTTGAATGTATAAATTTATAAATTTGAATTAATGGTTTGTACGTTATTCAGGTGTGCTAAACCAAATGAAATACTAAAGACAACCCCGTTTCTCTTTTTGGGCCACCATATCAGACAGAGTATAAAATACCTAAAATAATATCTTCTATTTCAGGTTGCGCCTGGGCATGAGACATTCTGATTGAAAGTGACAAGGGCGATTACAAGCAACCTCTGGTGGACAAGCTGTGTTAAGCGAGAACACTGTAGAACACGATATAGATTAGATCTAAAAACTGATTGTTGTATCCTCAAATATTTGCAGTGTCAGGTTTGATAACATTTGTAAAGTGTAGTAGAATATCATTGAAGAGCATACTGAAATGGCTGGCTCAAAGATGTCGCTTCTCCTCTTCCTGCTTGCGCTTGCCCCGTCTCGAGCCGGCTCATCTTGTCCTGGCTTTTGTGAGGTTAAGCGTACTGGGTATTGCAAGGTACGTGGGGTGATAGATATTTACCCAGGCCCTTTTATCTCCGAACTGCCTTGCGCAATGTGCAACACGACCGGACAGACCGATGAGAATCAGCTCGGGTGTCTTCCACCCGCTCTAAGGAGGCTGCAAGTGGAGGGGCACTCAGACAGCAACGGCAAGCTCAGGCCCCTGCCTGGTCTTGTCCAGCTCCGTACACTGTTCCTGGGGCCTGGGCACATCCTGGCGGCTGAACGTGACACGTTTTCAGCCGTGCCAAACCTCCTTGGTCTGTCCATGAGCAACAACGACATCACAGCCATTGGAAGCTGGTTTGGTGGAATCTGGAAGCTGATAAAGCTCGAGCTGTCTTGGAATGAAATCAGAGAAATCAAGAAGAACGCTCTTCAGCCACTGGTAAAGCTGGAGTTGCTCAGCTTGAGGTATAACCGGCTTCGTGCTGTGGAAGAGTGGTACTTTGTTGGGTTGACCAAGCTCAAAGTCCTGCACTTGAGCTACAACAACATCTCACATATTTCTGGGAAGTCGTTCGATCAGCTCCCAAGGCTACTTACGCTCTCCCTTGACCACAACAGGCTATCGACCATCCCCGCGGAGTCGCTCACTGCCATGCGCGGAATTCAGTATGTCAAGGTTGAGGAGAATCCTTTACGTTGCACCTGTGCGCTAGAGAGCTTAAAGTCTCTGTGGTCTAGGGCGTTGGGTCACTCTATCTACAACAGATTGCAGTGCAGCTACCCGCCTGGCCTCTCGGGGAGAAAGATCGCTGACATGGAGCGGCATGAGATGCCATGTCCGTCCCCTGAAGCCAGGGTATCCCGTCAAGATCACGGAGCCACTCTCGTGTGTGAGGTCATCTGGGAGAAGCAGCCAGAAATCAGGTGGTTGGATCCGAGAGGGAGGACCGTTGGAGAAAGAGAGTCACTCGACCCATGCCGCGGCGGTGTAACCACAAGCTTGGAGCACGAGATTCCCACCACCCAGTCTCCTGAAGGAGGAACGGCGCGCTCATCAACAGACGACCCCGGCCTACCCTACATCGGCAAGTCCACCTCCACCCTCCGCATGAGTCAGCAGGCCTACCGGTGCTGGACGGAGGGCAGTTTCCGGTGCGTCGTGCAGTCTGCACCAGGCAACGTCTTTGTGGATCTACCACTGACCAAGTCAAGTGAGACAAGCGAAGGAGGAAAGAGGCAAGAGCACATCATAATGACAACCACCGCCACGGCTGTCCAGCAAAACGCGAAGGTGACAGAAAGGATCATCAAACCGACAGACAAAAACATCCGGCAGGATGGCACCATTCCAGCAACTGATAAAGGACACTGGAATACCGTGAGGACACCTGTCTACACCACAACACCTGTCCAGCAGAACGCCAGGATCACAGGAAGGATGAGCAAGCCCACGGACAAGAACACCCAGCAGGATGGCACCACTCCTGCAGCTGAGCAGGCCCAATGGCAATCCGTGATGCTGATAGTCATCTGCATCATGAGCGCATGCCCGGCTCTGTTCGTTTTGTACAAGGCGATCGCCACTTGCCGCAAGCGTTACAAGAGGCGCCAAAATCAGCGTCAGTACTTACAAGGTAATGCTGCAGGCGCTATCGGAGGCATACCGCTGCAAAACATCCAGCCACCGGCCGCTGCCCCCACGACTGGGAACCCTCTATCTCCACAGCAGGCCTATGATGCGATCCCGGACGACACACCCATTGACCCGTATGCCGAAACGTCGCGTTTGGAAAATCCCGTGTATGGCACAGACGTGACAGAGCCGAAAGGTGCCACAGCGATCCCAGACCCTCGTCCCCGACCCGGCAGGCCCATCAACTCGGCCTTATCAAGACCAGGACGCCCGAGGATAGCACGGGCGGGGAAAGCCCCGGATCCACCTCCACGGTCCGACGGGCCAGCCGACATCAGCGACTCTCACTACTACCCACCAGCCACGAAGACGACCAAGCCAGGGAAGGTCCCGGCTCTACCTTTACGGACCCACCACACATATGTCAACTCTAACGCCTCATCCCAGCCACCAGACACGGCAACGGCCCATACAGAAAAGATCCCGAATCCTCTCCCACGGACCCACACCTACGTCAACTCCAACGTCTCCTCACAGGCACACGGCTCGGGAATGGCGTCAACGTCACAACACGGGGTCATGACGGACCTACGAGCTCAAGGCAAGTCACGCCTCTCTGCCTCGAAGATACCTCAGGCAGAAAAGATTCCGGATCCACTTCCACGGACCCACACCTACGTCAACTCCAACATCTCGGCGCGACCACAAGACTCTAAGATGCCAGAACAGATGCCACGATGCGGAGCCCCATCAGACCCACAAAGGCAAACCTTCGGGATGGACGAAGAAGGGGAAGTCGAAGGTCCCAACATTTATCTTAACCTGAACCTGTAATGGCCCATAACGCCTCACTGGACCCTAGCTACAGCACTAGAGTCAATCAACTCAATACCGGACAAGTCTTTAATCCGGAACCTTGCCTCCAGTTCCGTTCTAAAAAACACCACCCAGAAAATCCATCACATATCTAAAACATTCAGCAGCCGGAACCCCTGCTGAACCAGCTTCGGTTTCCTTGAAGTACAAATTATAAAGCTAGCACCACATTCACAAGGCCAATAACCATGGTTTTTATGCTCATCTGGTTAGGGCTAGAGGGTTAGGCACCCTAGGCAGTGGTTTTGCAGAATTCCCTTCCACGCCCAAACACAAAAGTCTTTAAGCCTTACTGTGTGATAAGGCAATACACATGCCATGCTTAAATCGAAACCAAGCTTTGAACACTTCATAACCAAATGAGTCTTGTTTAGGATACTCAAAAACCTAGGATGGAACTGAGAAAATTAGTATACAAACCTGACAGTGAATATGTAATGAGACTTCATAATGTTGAAATATGACAGTGTAAACGTGTTATAATCGAGACTTTAACACCATTCTGTAGTTGAAGTTGTAGTAGCAAAAATAGCAAACACAAGTCTAGCCTCAAACATTTCATGAAAAAGGAACTGTGTTTTGTGGCCAACAACAAGGATGAGAGAGCAGACCTTGCACGGAATAGGACTATGATTGTGGACAATGGTTCTGTCATGATGTATTGAGCTGTACATACATACATACTTACTTTGTTATTGTCTGCATGTTTCCAGTGTTACCTAGAAAGCAGTGCGTGGCATACTTATGACGAAAATTACTAGTAAAAGAACCCTGACATTGGTAGGCATCAAAATGTGCCCTAAATTACAAATGTCTGCAGAGGATTGTATGTCAGGAATGCAGTGAGACGCCATGCTGACATAGGACCAGGAATAATAATGTACTGTGACTGTGGCGTGTTGAGTAGGACGCCAAAAAATCAGCATGGCTATTGTTAGATTTAAATGTAAATTGTAATGTCGGTAGATATATGTATCGACGTTGTCTAGTTGTTGTACACTTACGTGGCAAATGCAAATACTATCATAACAACAAATGTAGTCGTTGAAAGTTAGTTCTTAAAGTTTTATTGTAAATATTGTAATATTTTTCAATTTAAATACCGGAATGATTGTCTTCAGTTGTTCAAAAAAGAAAAGTTGATGAATATATGAGTTTGTTTCAAACATTGTTGAAATATCAGAGGCCAATAAAATTGTCTTGTGGTATGGTTTGAAACTGTGGTTCCTGGTTTTATTGATTGAAGACTTCTTGACAGGAAAACAGCAAAGGTCCTATTATAGTATGTATTCTTCTTTTGTCTCACAGTGGATGCTAAATGAGAAACCGTTAGCTCTTTTGAGAACGTTTAAAAACGTTGTGACGTTTTATTGTTTTTCATTATTGCTAGCAAAGAAAACGCCACTTTGGGATTGTGCTTCAAATTACTTTCTTGTCGGAAATATTTCTACCAAATTGACGAAGCTTCGAAGGATAACGTAAAGTGGTAACGTTATACAATCTTTCTTGACACAACAAAAGGACAGCGACGTTCGGAAGGTCTTCTACAACTATACATGCAAACAAACAATTGGATACAATAATCAACCTAACGTACAAATATTTGAGATAATTCAAAATGTTAACGTTACATTCCAATTGTAAAACTGTTATAACGCTATAAAAGATTCAATCAGCTGATATATTACTAGTCGGAATTTGAAGGGTCAAAGTCCATGAGAGTTGTACACCTGTCGTCATGACGTCATCACATAGTAAACATGACGTCATGCCCACGGTAAACACTATCCGTAGTTTGAACTGAAACAACAGTCAGGAACAAAACACGTCTGTACTGCTGCTACGGTCGCCAGGTAAGTTTTCCGATACACAAGTGCTGTTTTACCCTCCAAGATTACAAACCAGAGAGGTGTTGTGTAACGTGGAAACTTAAGATATTAACGTTATATCGTTATGCTATTGTTGTAGTTCCACCATATGGTAAAACATGCATATATGGTATCATAGGGTTGATTCTATAAGGGTGTGAAAATATTGCAGATATTGTAATTGTATATGCCTTTCTCTAAAACCATCTGTTGGAAATTTAAGTTGTAAAGGAATACACAATGTACACAATGTACAATGTAGATAGATTGTATTGCAGTCAATGGTGTTGTCATTGTTTATTTGTTTGTGACTCTGCGCATGTTTCCAGATGGCTCTCACATCTGAATGGAAGAGCCCACCAGAGTCCTGGACTTCCCTGGACTTTCAGGTCAGTGTGCTGTCAAAGTAACGTTTATGAAATCAAATTAAATACCCCCAACAAGCCTCTATACTGTGAAAATACCTGCTAGATTGGAAACTACTGCTTAGAAAATGATATTCAAAGTATAAATCCCAATTTCTCTTACAGTGTTGGACGAAAAGTTTAGTCTTGTTGATAATATATTCAAAGTATTTTAGTTTTAGCATGGTGTTGTTTTTTCCATGGTATGGTCAAGTACAATATCATGTGATATCACAATATCTTGTTTGTTTGTTTGAACCTTTGTTTATTCATGATAAGGCCGCTTTTCATTGAGGTCATGAGGGAAGAGGTAAGGGTCAGATACAATATAGCAGAGATACACAGTCATTTGTATCCTAATAACTCTATCAATATATATCATAAATGGTACAACAATATACAATTGCTACAACATACAACATGTAGTAAGGCAAAAGCTGGGCGAAATCTACTTCAAAACCCTCTGCAGGCATCTGTGCATATGAATCGCTATATTTTCATGCTGCCTTGTACAGTTGTATGCACGTTGCATGTAATTTTTGTTGGTGTGATTTTTTTTTTACTTATGATAGGCCAGTTGGTGCTTTCCTTTGCAGACGATACGGTTCAAACATCAATTTTTTTCTCCATTTAGGTTGGAGATTTGATTGAAATCCAAGATGACGACCACTCCAGCTGGGCTCTCTACATTGGGCATGCACAGGTAGTCTACACTGGGCCATCACCTGACCAACACTCAACCAATCAGGGCACAGCATCTTCAGCCAATCAGAACACAACACATACACCTGGAGGTGACAACGAAGTGACCAATCAGAGCATCGCAACTCCTGCAGCAGGGACCAATGGGGAGGGCAGTAACATCCAATACCAAGTCAAGAAAGGTCTACTGAAGGCTGTGATTGGTCAGCACACAATCAGGATAAACAACATGTATGACAGCACCAGAAAGGCCTTCCCAGTGCCAACTATAGTAGAGAGAGCTGAACTCCACATTGGAGAGACTGTAAGGGATAGAAAGGACGCCATTGTGAACCTTAGGTACGAGAGACAGATGAGAGTCTGGCATCTGTAGCAAATCTTGAAATGTTCTGCAGTACTATAGACAGCTGCTAGGTGGTGCATAATCAAACTTGTTCATCATCTTGCCAACATCTATCCACATGTCAGATATCATAAGGATCCATTCAAAACTTCTCAAGTAATGCTGTCTAGACACACACACACACACACACACACACACACACACACACACACACACACACACACGAACAAACAGACAGCACCAAAAACATAACCTTCTTGGCAAAGGTAATAAAAAAGAAAAGTTATACATACTCACGTGCCTTTATTTCACAGCCTAAACACCAGTACTATATAGTCAACCATTTTTACAATGTACAAGTTAGACATATGCTCATCTGATATATGTGCAGTTGTTCTCTTAATTCCACTCTACATATAATAACCATTTTCAGGAATTTTAGACCAACATATGGTAACATACAGCATCATTAAATCTTGTCCTTTCAAAAATATCTTCTACCTACATCATTCTTCCTCTGTATGACTGTACTGATGATATTTTGTACATCTACAAATACACTATGTATATATACACACAACAAGTACAGGCAGACATTTCGGTGCACACTATAGAACTATCGTACAACTTTAAATTCTACCCATATAGTGACTTCATGCATGCACAATTCAGACACTAGTGTCACTGTCTTTTGCTTGCAAACAGAGAAGTGCACAGAAGTAAAAATAAACATTCTCCAAAAAAAGCTGCCAACCCATGTACTTCACATAAACCGTACAGGATTATTGAAACAATTAGTAAATACCTAATAGTATATCAATTACCCAAAATTTACAATAATGAAAATCAAGTTTTTATCCTCTTTTAGAGCATAGGCTATATGATTTTTTAAAAACATATTTCTAAATGTTCTTTCCTACATGGAATGTCTTTGCCAACACAGTCAAAATATCCAATCACAGTGCGTTTAGGGCTTGATTTAGCCAATCAGAGCACAGCATGGTGACCAATCGGATACAAGCAATCTACATGTCAGAAATGAGAAGTTGAAGAGTCAAATCAACCAATCAGAGGAAGTCTACAGTTTGAATTAACCAATCACGGCGTGGCAGAAGAAGTTGGAGTGTCAAATCAACCAATGAGAGGAAGCTACGGTTTGAATCAACCAATCACGGCGTGGCAGAAGAAGTTGGAGTGTCAAATAAACCAATGTCAGTCTACGGTTTGAATCAACCAATCACGGCGTGGCAAAAGAAGTTGGAGTCTCAAATCAACCAATGAGAGGAAGTCTACGGTTTGAATCAACCAATCACGGCGTGGCATAGCGGACAGGTTGCCCGTGAGCCGATCTCCTGTTCGTAGGCGCGGTGCTTGCAGGTCTGACACATCCAGAACTGGTAGTCCAGCAGGGGGCGCCCCGTCACCACGCAGGTGGAGAACTTCTGGTCACAGCTGGGGCACACCGAGCACCTGGGGTGGGGAGGGGGGCAATGATTGAAATGTTGTCATCTGTTTGATCAAGTAGCTCGAAGTGTACCAATACTGTAATTCACTTTATCTTCATGGTAGCAAAATTTCACGGTGTAAAGAAAATGAACATTTTCACTGAACTTTAACTTCACGGTGGCACCAAGTGATTTACAGAAAAGATGTGTGAAGGGAGCATAAATAATTTTTCAAATGCGTTACAACCTAGCTAGTGTCCTTTTTATGCAATGTGAGTGAGTGTGCGTGTGTAAGTGTGTGTGTACAATGTGTGTTTATATGCATATGTGTGTGTGTGTGCATGTGTGTACATGTATGTGTATGTGTGTGTGTGTACATGTATGTGTGCATTTATGTGTGTGTGTGTGTGTTGGTGTATGTGTGTCCATTTTCTTTACATGTACTACAAGTATGTGTGTGACTGTGTGTGTGTGTTCAGTGTGTGCATGTTAAATGACCTGGATCAGACATTGCTACAATGTACATATACATCTACCACACTTAAAGTAACACTATGTGACAGTGAAACTTGACCACTGACCAGTCAGGGATGACACTCTCACAGCTGGTACACTCCGCCTTCCCTGTTCTGGTGTCTTTTGCACTGTGCCTGGACAAACAATGTCATGTTATAATTAGTTAGCGTTAGCATTATACAGAGAAACCAACACAGTGTAAAGTCTGTATCGTCTGGTGTCCTCAGACCAAAAATCGTCGGAAAATATGAATGTCCGAATCTGGTATTCAGATTTTTGACAGCAGTACACGCAGCACGCTCAATGTACATTCAAAATCTATAGCCAAAAGTATGACACAAGTTTGTTTGTTTTATTCAGATGTCCATTAGTGTACATTTTTTTTACATTGAATACAATCAAATCAAATACAAAATCAAAACTAAATTATACAATGGTTAGACATACAAACTAAACAAAATCAAATATGATGAACTTAAAATAACGGACACATAATATGGATATTATAAGTAAGAAAACCCTAAAGTAATAGCAAATGACAAGGATGTAAATAACTTGAATGAACTGAGCATAAATGTATCCAGAATATGTGTGTATGACACAAGTAGAAGCCTCAGTGTGGTACATGTACCGTTGAATGTTATCACAACCCATGGCCAGGTATATGACATAGAGGTTCCTACTTGGTAAATATCTCCAGTGCGAGCTCCAGAAATGTTTCCTTCTGGTCCTGACTGGTGTTGTCCAGCGACTCCAGTTTGATGAAGGCCTTGGAACAGGAGCCGAAGGCACGGTTGGCACAGGCAGCCAGGGCTGGGAGGGGGAAATGCAGAACCATTACACTCTGGGCTAGGCCTTGTGAAAATGTGGAAACTTAATATGCATGAATCTATGGGAGTCAATTATTGTAGCAATGAGTTGGGAGCTCAAACAAATTACTAGTAATAAAGTTAAAATTGACCTGAAAGATAGTAAATTCATACTAACAGAAACATTCTAACTTTGTAAATTTATGGTTGAAAGAATATATGTTAAACTTAACGTAAGCAAAAACATCACATTCAAATTAAAGAATAAATAAATGCAGTATACAAGATTGAACAGGGGTCTCCCAGTTACCAACTAATTGGAACCAGGAGCTCAACTGTGAAGCTGCTACCTGTTGAGCTATAGAGACATCACTTATAACTGTAATTTTACTGTACAATCTGAGTGTACTCTTTTTAGAGATTTCTTGCATGTAAAACAGATGATAGAAGAGATGACATCACACACCGAGTAGAGAGTAGATGTCGACGGGATCGATGATATCCTCGTACTCCCGCAGGTGCAGCGCGGTCTTCATGGCGGCGTCCACGTACCCGTTGTACAGCTGGCGCTGCGCCAGGAGGTAGAAGTGGTACGCCTCCGCGCCGCGCCACGCGTTGTCGATCACTTTGGAGTCCATCGTTGAGGCGTCCTCTTCCAGCAATCCAGCCAGAGCCGAGCTCGCCTGGACGGAGGAAAATATGATTTCATGATTATTTGATTAAGAAATCAAGCTATCTACATACCACACATCTTTACCATATGTCACCCCCTTCTTGAGTTATTCTCTTTCAAAGTCTGAAACAAAACCTGTTCCTGCAGGTCAAAAAAAGTGGTGCTAGGGGGCCTAAAAACTACACCACTTATTCTCTGCCCCAAAAGCTACTACCACTCAAAAGGCTACTACCACTCAAAAAGGGAGGGAAACATTACATCAGTACGTGGTTTTTCTAGGACAAAATTGTGGAGTTTTAGAAGAATTTCAAGTTCAGATGGGGCATTCTAAGCATCCTGAGCGGCAAAGTTATTGTAAAACAGGTCACAGTTGAAGACGTGACCTGGTAGCATCCCTCAGTTCAATCAGAATTCTATGCTTGATAGAGGATCTGCTCCCCAGGGTAAATCTATCTAGTTGCAGAGTTTGAATTGTCTTTCTATATTGTTTGCCTGGGTGTCAAACCTTCATAGATATAATCAAGAACAGTAACAGTTGTATTTCAGTGCCATTGGTGGTATTAGCACTTTGATAGCAATGATACTGACCTCTTGTCTCTTGCCCTTGGCTTTGGACTTGGAGGTGAGTTTCACCAGCTCGTGGTACTTCTCCACCAGCAGAGCCGCCAGGACGTACAGCTTCTTAATCCGCAGGGGCTTCGTCTTCTTCTTAGTCTCATCTTCTGCTATCTGGAACGTACAGAAGAACATTGTGTTTAATGTTAAGTTACTCTAAGGTCACTCTCAGGCGAACACTGCAAAACGACGGGACGAAACTGGGATTACATTCACGTAAGGAAATGGCAGTAGCGGCACAAGACCACAACCTTTGGAAGAAGAGAATCCGAAGCCAAGTTGACCTATGCAACAAAGTTGCGGGAGGATCTAAGGTCTAAGGTAAGGTAATGTTAAGTTACAGAGGGTTTTGGTTACGACATTAGAATGTAGATTTCAATTGTCACTGGATGGAAAACACCATTTCTGCTGTCAATCAAAATTATGTAGCTATTCAATCACTAAGACTAGAAATTGGTCAAGTATTTCAAATCTACTTTCTATTTCAGTTCCACATCTATGTCAGGTCGAATAGTCTTAATCTACAGTGAAAATGATTTACCCGGTATGTAGTCTGAAATACAAAATTTTTTTTTGACAACTTTGGGATTATATCTTTAGTTAACAAATGTCATAAAGATGCCCCTCTTATATGATCATTCATACTTTTTTCCCCATTCTGTCAGGTACCATTTTCAAGTAAACAAAATCATCATTCCCAAAAATGTAATTCAAAAGTACACAATTATTGTTTTCAGTGGTGTAGGGTTGCAGAATATGACTCTAATACCTCAGGGCTCGAAATACTGGGTGCATGTGCACATTTGTGCACCCAAAATTGGAGCTGTGCACCTAATATTTTACTGTGGGTGCAGCGGTGCACCTAGATATTTTTGTATGTTATAGGGTAAAGGTACTATTGTACACTAGTATACATTATAGTATTCTTGAAATGTAAGTATCAGAAAGGCAATATAACCTTTCGTTGTACTTTATTGGATCTTCCGAAGTTCTTGAGAGCATTAAACTTTAAACTTTGTAATTCTGTTTTACTGACATTAAACTTAATTTTATGTGGTGCACCCAACATTCTTTCTGTGCACCTAATTTTTTTGGTTGGGTGCACCGGTGCACGCACCAGTGCACCAATTCCCAAAAATGAATTTCGAGCCCTGTACCTTGAAGAGCAGCTTGGCAGCGTCTAAGAAGTGGTTTGCCTTCCTGTAGAGCTCAATGGCGTTGACAATCTTGTCCTTCTCCAGAAGATGCGTTGCGTACTTAGCCAGGAGCGAGTCTATCTCCTTCATGTTGTGTGCCTTGGCAAGGTCCACGGCCTGGTTCCACTGGGCAGTACAGGGGAGACTTGTTGTTAGAACTGTTACAAAGGAGGTTATGGCACAACCAAATGTTGTTTTGTTTGTGATCACTATCCTCACTAATCATAATGTAGCCAGCTGCTGCCATGCCGCGTGCCTGCAAAGCTGGTGTGTTACGCTAGAGGGCAGTTATATAGGCTATACAGATACAGATTCTATTTCTATAGGGCATAGTGACATGTAACTGGGAATAGATCAGAAACCTGAGGCAAAAATTGTCAGTGGCATCTTGTATTTCACAAGATCACACTGAACAAATCAAACATCTCTCACCTGGTTGAGCTGAACACAACAGTCCACAGCTGCTTTCACCTTATTACACTGGATGGGGAAGGAAGATGGAGATATTTATAGACTTTAAAGCTTATACACTTCTTCACAAGTAAAACATTTCAAACATCTCAACAGTTCTTAGGAGACAGTCTACCTTTAACAGAATGTAAGGTAAAGTGTTGAATCATACATGCAAACAATGATCGTTGCCTTATATTGCAAAAGGTTAGCTACGTAATTTTACCAAAGTGTGATATCAACTGGATTACGTATTGCAATTGAGGACTACAGTAAAAATTGAAACTCTTATGATAATAATAATATCAATGAATCAATAAAGGCGAGATCTTCTCACCTTACAATATGACGCTACAGCCTGCTGACACATGCCTACAGTCACAAACATGGCGGCGATTTCCTGTAGAAAACACACAACACATGGTTACAATTGGTAAGATTCTGTTTTCATTTAAAAGACATCAGACTATTCTATTTCATCTCATGCAATATTTTTGAAGTCTCTAAATTGAGAAACTAAATAATAATATGTTTTTTTTTGACATCCTTAGATTAAAGTTTCCTGACTGTGAATTTGTTCAGGAAAGTTGCTGCTAAGATATACAAATATAATATGCTTTACTGTACATGTAAATGTTGGACCAGGTGATTTTATTTTCGTAATGACTTCACTACAAATTCATGACATCATGTATACATGTGTTTCCAATGTATCACTACTGTGTCACAACATTCATCATCAGGTGTACCCCATATAGCCCCATCAGGGGGGGAGTTGAGGTCCCGGGCTAAGGCGGGCAGGCCTCCAGCCTGGCACGGTAAGACTCAACGGTGGGAGCCGTCACAACCGTGCCAGGCAGGGCATTCCACTGGGGAATAGTGCGGGGGAAATACATGTAGGAGTATTTGTATCATACATGTATCTGTTCTGGCGTTGATGGTTTGAAATTTGAGATAGACACTGGCTCCCCAGGGTGGGCCCCTGGGCTGGTTTCAGTAAACTGTCAGTGTTTACATAATATGATTGTTAACTAGCTTGTAGAAATTTGCTTGAATCGCAATTTAACTTAAAACAACATGAATATCCCCTTTCCTTCTCTACCGCAAAAATAAATGGATTTACAGTACTCACAGGCAGTAGTTTGTGGTTCTCCGGTAAGGAGTGCACCAGACTCTCCAGCCCGGGGTAGTCCTCCAGCATGTAGTAACACTCCGCTAGCCGCTCCTGGTTACGACCCTGGACGTAGTACGTCACCGCGTTTTGCCTGTAGTTTTCATCGAAATGCACAAAATATGATGTTTGTGATATGATAATATGAGGTTTGTACATAATATGATTCCTCTGATCCTTATCAAGTTGAAAGGACCAAAGCCTATGTCACGTGACCTGAACACAAGTGTGAAACGTGCCACGTGCAAGGTAATCCGTAACGGTCCCCGTCTCGGCCTCTATCACTATTGGAAAGTAATCATGCTCTGTGTCAAAGTCTGACCCGTTGCTCACTCATCACACTTGAAGTGTTTTAGTCAGGTGATATACACTTAGGCTTTGGTTCATTTCAACTCAAAAAGATCACAGGACTAATCGAAAGCTTGTTGGTAAGCTCTTTACTTTGCGTACAGATATGGCATGTAAAAACTGTTTTGTTAAATTTTGCTCAATTGTTGAGGAAGATGAAGAATACTGTAAATTTCCAAAATGTTCGCAGTGGTTTTATGTTCGAGGTTTTTGCAGTGAACTCTTTACTGTGAACTTAAAACCACTGCAAAAACCTGTTCCATTGTGTGACTGTTCCACTACTATTGTTTCAAATGCTAACTCAAAACCACCGCGAACACTCCATTTTCTCCCTACCGCCAAATCAAATCCCTGCAAACATTTCTACATTTACAGTATATAATTCATAGTACTACAAAGCTGTCATTTTTAAGCCCTCTTTCCACTAGACGACCCTAGCAGTGTCCCTGTGGTGTAGTGGTCTGCGCTTCTGGTACTTGCCACATCTGGTTCAAATTACTTGGATCAGAAGGCCCGGGTTCAAGCCCCGGGTTAGGACACTCCTAGACAAGAGGCTAAAATGGTACATACTTCTGAAACAGTATATAGAAGTTAAACACACTCCACTGCCAGTGGACTAGCCCCCTGCTGCAGTGATTGCACCACAGTGTGGCCCAGGGCTATGAAAAAGGGAAGGGCACCGCCTTATACATAAATTATGGTGTGGGAGGATTTTAACTAACTCCACTAGACGACCAAAATTGGATTTCTGTGACCAGTAGATTTACCATTTCTGCCTGTCGGCGTAGTAGTCTCCGATTGCGTTCCACGCCTGTTCCAAAAGCACGTCCTCCCCACCGCCGCTTCCCGTCTTCAGCAGCTGCACCACGCGGAACCAGTCCCCCAGTTTCACCCGCAGATTCACAGCAAGGTCCCTGCAGAAAGGTAGCACCACGTTTGACATATTATGCGCCAATTCAAAGACAATACAAATAGCCAAATTTGACAAAAGAAAACAAATTATATACTGCACCACATTTAGAAATGTGCCAATTCTATGAGAAAAATAGCACCACATTTGACAACATGTCAATTCAAAGACAAAACAAATAGCACCACATCTGACAACATGTCAATTGAAAAATGATGAATGAATGAAACTCATCCTGTACAACAACAAAATTATATTTGCAAAAAGAAAAAAAAGCTTTTTAAAAGCTTTTACCTTAAGTTAGAAAGCTACTGTAACAGACTAGTGATAAGATATGTGACTTTCTTACAGCTAATACTAAGAAAAATGGAAGTGACAATGTAGATTCTGAAGCTTCTTTACCTTCTGTCAATGTCAAGATAGACCCTCTCAGCCTCTTCAAACCTCTTGAAGTAGGCGGCGACTTCAGCATTCTTCATGGATTCACTCTGAAAACAAAAACCAACACCAGTCCTCTAAGTGTTTCCATGATTGTCCAACTGATCATAACATGGTAGACATCCTACACAGTTAACGTTCAATGCAATCTTACAAAATGAATTGAATACTTTGGGCCGACAGTGTCTTGTTAATGATTATTACAAGATTTGTCTCAATTCTTAGCAAGGAAACTTTCCAAAAGAATAAACAAGTAATTGTGCCCTTCCACAGTTGCTAAGACTATGAGTTAGTAGTAGTATTGGTTTATTGCACAAAGAAGCATATGGCAGCCTGACGGCTGAATTGCACGCTCATTTACATACTGTTAGTGGAACACGTAACATAAATAAAAATTAACTGTAATCATCAAAACAGCTACGAATCTAAAATCACTCTGTAATACGCAACAAATCTAAAATCACTCTAGGCTTAGTGCCACGACGATGTAATGATTATGAAAACGTAATCATGTAGAATAGAGTTTTTCTGACCTGTAAGTTGCCCAGTTTTTTGACGAACTCGATTCCCTGATAGTCCTTACACCGCACAAAGGCCTGCTCAGCTGTGGGCAGGTCTAGCTTCTCCAGGGCTGCCTCTGCAAGTAACCGCCTGGAAAAAAACACATGACTAAGTATCTTCATCTTGGATCAAAAGTCTCAAACTTAACCATTAGAAAATGATTAGGATACCCAAAGAAATTGATTGTGTTGGTACATGTAATGCTGTACATAATGGTTATTACTCCTTTCAATGTGGATTCCGAAGCATTCATGACCAAGAGACACACTGCATTATCAATATCATTGTTTCTCAACTTCAGCAGAATTGAGTATGGTATTGTACATAATCTACATGTATTATCCTGTGATCAACAAAATTAGCATCTAGATATTTTTCTTTATACCTAACAGTTTCAGTTTTATAGCTCATGAAGAGTGATACCTTGCTTCCTTTTGATAAGATTCCGTACATTTAGGCAACATAACATAACAGTTAACTATAGATCCCTACCAGAGCCTGGGGTGAGGGTTGTCCTCGATGAACTGTGACGCGTCCGCGATGCCGACCTTCTCCAGAAGGTCACGACTGTCTCGTAGAGACTGGAGACGGAGAGAAAGATGTTTGTCTATATATAATTCTATATTTGGAGGTTATACATTGTTCTAAATGCTACTAGTGTTTTCAGGTTCTTCAACTTTACCAAATAATGAAGATCATTCTATAAAAAGTTGTTCTTAACAGATTTTTGAGTATCATTCTTGTTGTGGTAACAAAGTTGATACACAGCAATACATTTAACTCTAGGTGCTATCATAATGCAAGTGGGCAGATGTATTTTTCAAATCCCAATACAATAGCTTTAACACTTCTAGGGCTAGGCTATTTGCTAGCGGTTGTTAGGGCGTTTTCTGCACACCCTACGCTTAGAAGTTAGAAAATTAGAAAACAAGGAAATTAGACACCTTCCTTTTGCAGGGGATAACACACACAAACACACACACACATACCACACAGACACACACAGACACACACACACACACACACACACACACACACACACACACACACACACTGTTGTTTTTTCCTCATACCATGCCAGATACTGGGACAGCATGAAAATTGATAGACAAAAGGTAGATTGATTGATATGCAAAGCTGACAGGTACTTGCTAATCCACAGAGCTCATTGGAGAACTCTGGTTCCGACTGCCCCCCCCTTGAATTTTTGACTGACTTTTCTATATAATGTAAATCCTAGCTAAAAACCAGGTTAACATCGATTCCGTACCTTGATCTCCATGTCAATGACGAGCTCCTTATTTGGAAGTTCTGGTTCCTTCATGATCTCGTCCAGCAGGACGGAGCGAATCTCAAGGTCGGCGAAGTGGCAGATGTACCCGGAGCTCAGGATGGGCTCCTCGGGGTCAAGGTTACGGAATATGTACATCCTGGTCTTCTCCATCATCGCAAACAGCTCGGGGTTATCCTGGGTCAGGTGAACAGCAAGTTAATGGGTTAATGAAGTAAATGAGTTTAGTTAATGGGTTATTGAACATTTCTCAAGGTCAAAGTTACGGAATATGTACATCCTGGTCTTCTCCATCATCGCAAACAGCTCAGGGTTATCCTGGGTCAGGTAAACAGTTAGTTAACGGGTTATTGAAGTAAATGAGTTTAGTTAATGGGTTATTGAACATTTTTCAGGGTCAAAGTTACAGAATATGTACATCCAACATTGAAAACAGATTGGGGTTATCCTGGGTCAGGTGAACAGCAAGTTAATGGGTTATTGAAGTGACTAGCTAAAGTTGATAGATATTGGTGCAAATTTATCAAGTTAATAAGTTATCAATTCAGAAGTATATGGGTTATTTAGGTGTACTGGTTAACAGGTTTTCAGTTAAAGGCATTTAGTACTAATAGGTAAATGTATCAAGCCTATGGGTTATTGACGTTAATTGATGAAGTCAATGGGTTACTGGTAGTTAAAGTGCACAGGGATAGGGTGATGGACAGTGGTGAGAGAAACTACAACTAGAGTATTAACTACTGTACATGTAAGTAAGTAGCAAAATGGCAAATAACCTTCTGGCTCTAACACTGCGTGGTGCAGTACCATTGCAATGTGCTAGGTGTCACCTGTGAGCAGACCTAATTTTCTCCAGTGCATTTTTCCTTACCTCAGCCCACTTCATGTCCCAGACGTCCTTCCGCTCGAACTTGAGATGCTCCCCGAGGATCTCCTGCCCCGTGCTGTCCGTCACGCGAGTGTCAAGGTCAAAGAAGGTCAGCACGCCCGCGATGTCAACTACGGCCAGTCTCCTGTAGAAATGGACAACGGGCGAGATTTACAAAGGACATTCCACAACACACCTTACATTTCATCTGAGCAAAGGATGAATATGAAAATGATTTCATTTAAAAAAATCAACATTCAAGCAACCATAGCAGATAAAACAAAAAAAATGCAGTGACACCATATGAAATATCATTCTATAATTGTCCTTTTTTTATGTCGAGGAACGTTTTATAGTCATGGCAACTCATGTCTATCATGCAACCCAAGACTAATTTTGCATTAGGCCACACCAATTCAATTTCTTGGTTAACGGATTTTTATTATCAAAAAAAAAAAGTTTTAGAAAAAAAATTATGAAGACAGAGGCGGGGCCAACTTTCTGTTTTCATGCCTTTTTTTTCTAAAATAAAAATCCGTTAACCAAGAAATTAAATTGGTGTGGCCTTATTTAGAAGTAAAACAGAGTTTATAAGTGAATTTTATAAATGGTTGTACTCTCTGTTAAAGCTGGGTTTAGCTAATATCAGTACTAAATAATCATATATTAGACTTCAACCTAATACTGCAAATCCATTTACTTTCACGTTGGTTTTATTTCACCATAGGAGGAAAAGGGAGGTTTTTGCAGTGTTTTAAATTTGTGGCTAAAACAACTCTGTAATACAGTAGTCATACAAGGGAGACATATTTGTGGTGTCATAAATTTGCGATGAAAACCGCAAAAATGAACTCACCACGATAGTTTTAAGATGTACAGTAGTGTCTTTTAATTCCTGACATTTTCAACCAAAGAAAACTTGAACTGAAAGTCAATTTTAGCAAAACAATGGTGGTGGTATCATTTGAACTCACGATGAGTTACAGTTGAGCGCCAGTTGGTGCGGACGACAGTTCAGCACGTGTTTGTGTACCAGGGCGAAGTTAGGCATGGTGTAGCGATGCAAGGTACCGGACTCACGTGCCTGGGAAGGGAAGAAAAGACACTTGTCAATAGATATATAAATCAGTGAGGAGCAATCCAGGAACATTGCAGTCTTCGCAAACAATACTCTTCAATATTATTAAATATGAAGTATGTTGATGAAGGTTAGACATCCAGGTAATAAAATACGCCAAAAATAACTATTTCTCAAGCAACTGGATGAAATTTTGAAACAGACGTTTCAGACAGCATCCGCTATCTTTTGTCAGTGACATAAAAATGAAGTTACTAATTTTCAATTGTGATCATAAAGTTTAACTCACCACAACTAGAAGTTTCTCTGATGCAGTTATACAGCAAATGAGATCTCTGGTGGGCTGGAGAGAAACAACAAAAAATGATTACGAGAGGACCACAATTGTAGCACCGATTATGTTCACAAGTGCACAAGAACAACGCTCAGGGATCTATCACTATTAACAGATTATTGACTGATGATGTTTTAATTCATTTGCTTCGAATTCGGCTCAAATGAATGATTGCTTTGGTAATCACATCCGTTCATCAAAAGTATTGTTAAAGAATCTGACCACTACACAATAGCAAAGGGCATGAATTACATTTAGCCAAATACAAGAGGGCATTTTGCCTGAGGCTGTGTGATATCAAAGAATGATTTGAGTAGACTTTCAAGTTAATGATTTGGATCAAAAGTAATCAATTGTTTGAGGGAATCAAATACACTTTATTATGTCACTCTAGTATTTCAAAAAAGCACATTTGTTCATAGCGGAAGGCTTGCTTCAAGAAGTATTCCCTAAAAGAATTATGCTGTTTACGTTTACTTTATGCTGTGTTTACAACACTTTTAAGCTGCTTATGATACTTCTAAGCTGTTTACAATGATTTGAAAGCTGTTTACGATACTTTTATGCTGTTATCGTTAATTTTATACTGTTAACAAACATGTAAGCAGGTGAGGCCATTGTTACAGACAGGTGCGCAGGTGCGGACACTTCATAACATTCTCACCTGGAGTTTTTGCCCCTCCTAAAGGGGGTATGCAGGAACATTAAGTACAACACATAAACATAAACAAAACTAACAAAACATACAGAACAACATGCAAACTACAACAGTTTACGGAATGAAAGTACATGCAGCCAAGTTTTGTTACTAAACCAAGACATCTTTGCTACCAGGCCCATAGTTTGTACTATGCAATCCACAAGCAATGGCCCTGACAATTACAGCCTATAATCTAAATTATTCTTGGGATATTTGTGCTAGCCAGCAGTATCAACCAATCAGATACTGCTCTGGAAATGAGTCATGCCCAGTTGATGTTCACAGGCAAGTTAATAGCCAATCACGTCGCGTCATCCGGTCAAAACATGACCTGATTGGATAGGAACAACAGATGGGAACAGCCAATCCCAGAAGGACATACTGTTTTACCTGAGGGCTACCAGTATTGCCTGTGTATTGCATGATACAAGCTATGGGGTTGGCAGCATAGGATATTAAAAGAAGAATTTACTCTCAACAAATGATATAACTCAAACAGGAAAGTGATCTGTGATAAATGGAGGACATCAACATATGACATGTGTATGATGAACAAAATGATGAATATATTAATTTTATATCTAATAATTTAATAAGGACATGGTTTGATGGGAACGAAATGACAAGGTAATAGAGGAGATGAGAAATGACCAAAAGACCTTACTGCAACAGGCAAAAGAGAGGAAAACAAAAGAAAGAAAAGAGTTTTCTTAGAAACAAACACTTCAAGACATTTACCTGTAGAGCTTTGGTGAAGTCTGTCAGCCCCTCCCCACCTCCAGAGGGGGTGTCATCTATATGGAACAGCCTGGAAACAAAGAACACCAACTTATTTTTCAGAAACAAGACAGAAAGAAGATACAAGTTGTTGCTTTTTTAACAAGCAATTATAGGATTTGCTCACTGTTCTATGATGTAGCTTTTTACTGAACTTTAACAAATCTGTACACAGAGTATCATTCCAACCAGACGAGACAGGTATTTCTAACATGAGGCAAAAATGCTTGAACTGGACAGCTAAGATGAAGTCTAACTTAAGTATGAGGATGGAAATAGAGCGAAAGTAAAGGATTCTACAATGTAAAATAAAGTATACTAGCCCTCAATCCATTGTGAGTTACAGTTACTGTAGAAGCATACACAAGCTCACCAAAAATGGTTAAAACCTGTTGGTGTTATGGTGTTATGGTTGAGAAAGAGTGAGTAAAATCATGGTAAACAGGCCATTAGCTAGCAGGGCGTCAGGGCGTCATCTGGATGCCCTACACTAAGAAAACAAAAAAAAAATTAGACGTCCTCCTTTTGTAGGGGACACCCAGAGGACACCCTGTTTTCCTGGTAATTACACACAGATGTACATGTGTTCCCCAAACACACACTGCCACCGTTGATTTTTCCTCATACCAGACACTGGAACAGTATGTAAATTGATTACATGCAAAACTCAAGTTAGTTATTATAGTTAATCCATAGAGCCCATTGGGGAAGTCTGGTCACCCGCTCTTAGTTTTCGGACGCCCTGTGTATAAATCCTACACCAATTTAATTTCTTGGTCAACGGATTTTTTTTTTAAATTTTAGCAAAAAAAATCGTAAAAACAGAAGGCTGGGGTGAAAACTTGCACCTGACCCTGCTCACTCCCTGAAACTGTGTGAACCAAAGTACAGACTTTCCTCTGAGATTCTGTTTTCATGTTGATTTTGGAATTTAGCAGTTTTTCAAAAAATCTGTTAACCAAGAAATTAAATTGGTGTTGCCTAACAGTCTGATAGTAAAGGCAACTGACTTCTCCCGTCCGTCCTTCCTCTGCGTGCTGTACTGTCCCACGTCCATCATAGCCAGTTTCTTGGGGCTGGTGTACTGCCACGTGTAGAACGCCTCCTTGGACGCCGCGATGATGTGGGACGCAGTCATGGACACGTACAGGGGCTCTGGGGACGGAGGTTTGGAATGGTTACACCACTATTTATTCATTCAGAACCTTGTAGTGCCTAGTGACACATAGGGTAGCAAGTTGTCTTGCTGTTTCAGTAGCAGGGTATATTTTTACAGGGAGGGGTTGCTAGCCCTTCCCCTTTAACATGCTTGAGGCACCACCTCAAACAAATTTTATGCCCTTCTGATCAGCCTCCCACAGCAAGAGATTGTACAACACAGGCTACACCACTACGTTCCAACAACCCACAAATTTAAAACCACCATGAAAAGCCGTTCCATTATGTGGCCGTCGCGCTACTATTGTTTCAAACCACAGCGAACATTCCAATTTCTCCCTACCGTGAAATTAAGTCCCCGTGAACATTTCGGAAATCCGCATTTACAGTAAATCAGACACACCTATGTCGATGTACTTGGAGTCTAGTGGAGTGCCGATTGAGTTACACAGGACCAGCACGTACTGGCCGCTCTGATCGTCCGCCCGCGTGGACAGGCAGCAGAAGTCACCGCACGCCGTGATGGACATCAGATTTTTCACGTACTTCACAAAGCGCTGGAGGACAAATAAAGTAACAAAAGTAAAGTAAAGCAGTCATCCTCAATCGAGCCAATTCAAGGTGTAGCATGATGCTTTTTCAAGTACATGTATCTAGTAATAGTGCAATGCGGCTTCGCCACGGCTCGCCAACATATAAGCTTGCAAGGTTTTGGCCACCCTTACACATTCTATCATTATTTTTGCTTATTGTGTCTTTGTTATGTGCTAAATAAACAATGAGCAACAAACAATACCTCGTTGTTCTTGGTGTCCCAGAAGACAACGCAGTGTTCCATCCTGTCCGGCTTGGTGAAGGAGTACACCACAGTGTTGGAGCAGTAACCCCACTGGAGGGGGGAGAAGGCAGGAAAGACGGCATTGCTTAACACTCTAACATACACAAAACCTGCATTATATTACATTATATTTAGCAACATTGTGCTGAAGAAAAATTGCTTTACTTTAGATAACTTGGAATCAGCTTAAAATCCTTAAAAATCTTTGATTTAGTATTTGATTCCTTGTGAAGAGAAATTACAGAACGGCAACACTTGTTGTACTGTAGTATAATGTTCAGATAAATCATTTGAGTGACTCACAGTTATAGTGATCATACATTAGCTATAGATCAAGAGCCTCTCAACGAGAGGTCAGGGGTTTGATTCCTGACATTGTGCCCTTGGGAAAGGCACTTAACACAACTTTCCTAACTCCACCCAGGTTTAAAATGGGTACCTAACTTCAGTTGGGGAGGTAAAATGCGGTGGAAGGAGAGGGATGGGCTCTGCCTTCCACTACCGTGACCTAGACACAGTGGATAACAACCCACTGCCCGTACAGCCTAAAAAAGGCTATGGGACTACCTTTACCTCCCTAATAACCTCAATGAAAAGCACCCTTAACTTCATGACAATTTGAGTTCCTTACAAATATATGTAAAGGTACAAACAAACCAAGTTAAAGCAACAGATTTGACACTTACCTTGTAGTCAGGTCTGATGTTGGCAAAGTAGATGAAGGAGTCCACGGCTAGGGCGATACGCAGACTGCCCCCCTCCCACGACACGGACTGCATGGACTTCCCCGGGACCTTCAGCGTACGCAGATGCTGAGAAAACAACAAGAAATCTTTGCATTACATACTGTAAAAAATTCATTTACTTTCGCAGTGATTTTATTTCACTGCAACAGGAAAAGGATGTTTTTGCAATGGTTTAAATTTGGAGTTGAAAAAATTCTGTCAGTAGTACAGTAGCCATACAAAGGTCATGGGAAATACCTAGGCCAAAAACGTTTGATTACAGGACTGGTGTCTCGCATTGTGTGATAATTTACGGTATCACACATGGTTCTACTTTTATCACACAGACTTCCATAGAATATTCAGTATGCATTTCAAGTGCGCCGGTTACGCCACTGTCAAAAAAAAATTAAAATACCGGATTCCCAGGTTGGAATTAATGACTTGCTACAATAATTTTGCTCAAGGACACAAAACTCCCTCAACTTCAGGCGCATTTTGCATTGAAATGTGTTTTTTGGGTGGGTATGACATAAATAAAATACAACACGGTGCGTTCCGACAAATAAATATACATATATATCACAGGATGGCTGAGATTCTGACCTCCCCAAACGGAGTGTAGAACTGCACCACGTTGATGTCCCTGTCCTGCTGTTGTGACTTCTGTGACCCGCCGACAGCGAGCACGGCGCCGCAGTGGTTCCACGCGATGCCTATCACCTGCATGCCCGTGTCAATCAGCACTGGGGCTGTAGAGGGGGTACAACACAAATGGGTTATCATTCTAGTTCATCCGTACATGTGTTGGTAAATGTCATTATGAATTATGGACTAAACTTTACAGCCAAGACTAGAATGAATTGGGACCCAAATTTTCGGCTGACTCTGTCAACCTTGTTCACAGAATGGACGAAAATTTGGGTCCCAATTCATTCTAGTCTTGGCTGTAAAGTTAAGTCCTTAATTCATAATGACATTTACCAACACCTTGCCTTGCCTACACAGATGAACTTAAATGATTTATCCTTAATTCATAACAGATGTGTTAGATAGGGAAGGGTACTGGTAGCCAGGTATCCACTCTGGCTGTACAAATGTGTTGGATAGGAAAGGGTATTGGTAGCCTGGTATCTATCCTATTCTATATAGGCCCATTCCCTGCCATGCAGAATAATCTGGCACCAGAGAAATGATCGGCATTTGAATATTTGCTAAAGTATAGGCGAGGGTTCAGAATGCCTAAAATGTCACACAGTCCTTGAACAGCATAGTTTGAAGAGGAATTTGGAAGTTTGATTCGTTATACTGCTTCTGAGAAATAAGAATAATGTTGGATGTTAGGACCACACATCTACGTGGGGACGGGGCAAGGCAGATCTACATGTATATGGAAGCAATTGTTGGAGTTAACTGGGGCTAGAATAGGACGGAGTTAGAATAGGATGGATACCAGGCTAGGGTCTTGGTCCAATACATTTAGGTCCATGTAATTTTGTCCAGTTCAAGTCCAGAGGGTCAGGTCGAGGTCTGTGGTGTAATGGTACACCATATGCTGAGGGTTAGACACAAAGTCCAGATCCAAAACAAGCTAAGCACAAAACGTGGTCAAGGTTTGGTCCAGGTCAAGACCTGGCTAAGTGGTATACACAAATTTAGTTTAAAACAAAAAAAACTAAGCACAAAATGAACCAAAACCAAAACTACTCTCACCTTCATCGTACTCGTGCCTCATGATCTGACATCTGCCGTTGTCGAAGCAGATCCCCAGACACGGGCAGTTGGGCTCCACGAAACCATCTGTCCCATTGTACCACTCCATCCCAGCTATACGCACGGCGCCAGTCACGTTAGTCAGACAGTACAGGACCATCTTGTTCTGTAGAAAACGATCAAATTTATATCTTTAACCTTCTTAACATCACTGGCCAATCAGAAGACCGTATAGCCTGTCACTCAATTGTCAGGACCAATCAGATTTGCACTTTCATAACAAGTTGCAAGGTGACAATTTTGAGACATTTTTCGTACATAGAAGCTGTTCTGTGATTGGATAATTTTGCCAAGGGAAGGGAGGGCAAGGGAGCAATAGATGCGAACAGTAGTCTACTTGATTTTACTTGTTCTTCTGCAGTACGAAGGTCATACACTAGGTGGACCAAATCAACCTTGAACTTTGTCTTCCCAACAGCTACCCACATACCAAATATCATAACAATCCATCCGGAGGTTCTCAAGTTATGCTGAAGTATCTGGAAACACTGACAGACAGACACACACAAGACACGCCCAAAACAATACCTACATTTTTATGGAAGCAGCAACTTCAGCATTGATGCTAAGATAAAAAAAGTTCGGATTAAAATAAATAAAACAGGAAAAATAAAGACTTACGCAGAAGTTTCCCTGGTTGTCGAAGATCTGGATCTCCCCATTGGTCATCCCAAATATCAGGGACTTACCATCTGGAGACCACTGGAGTGGGGGGGAGATGTAAATATTTAATGTTACAACAGGCTACAATTGTACTGCTAAACAGTCAAGTTTCCAAGACAGTCCAGTTCTTGAAATAGTTGTTTTGGCTTATATGCAATGGTGCAGGTATAGCATGCAAACAAATTATACCTGTACTACTCTGCTGGAAAAGTAGATTTTATGAATTCAAATAATACTTTTGATGTCACTGACCAATCGGGATCAAATTTGCAATATACTTTATTTTAGTATTTACTTTATTTTAGTATTTACTTTAAATTTACATTTTTTTTTTGAAATACATTTGTACCATTTACAGAAAATCAGAGAAGAGAATATTGAAATACAATTAGAATTGCAACAACAATTCCTAAATGTCTGTGCCGATAGAAAATCAGAAAAATGCTGTCCTGACTTACAGCCACGTTGGACAGCTGCATGCCTTTCAGTTCCTTCCCCCAGATTCTGTTTCCATCCACAGATCCTACAATCACTGCACCTGGAGGAGGGAGGGGGGCACAACAACAACATCAATGTCATGTCTTGTGCATGCTTCAACATCTACAAGATATCAATGTGAGCAAAAGTGCAAACTGATAGCAAATGTCCCTACGTTCTAAGCTGGTCATTCAGTGTAAGATAACCAGCTACAGCTGTGCCATGCCTGCAAAGCTGGTACGCCAAAGAGCAGTATGTAATACTAGCTACATTGTATACAGATACACGAGTATGGCTTAGTACGAGACGAGCTTACCGTCCTCGTACACGATACAGATCTTCTGTCCGTCAGCGTTCCACTGCATGCTGCGTACCACCGACTTGTTCCTGTTGTTGATCATTTCCTCATACCACAGGCCTGAGGGAAATGTACAAAAAAGATCTATCATTCCTGTCTTTAGCAAACACAACTAACCATGGCATTTAGACCTCTCTTCAGCTCTAGGTATAGGCATGCTCCACCAGCATATGTTGAACTTCTTTAGCCAACAACACTAATTCTTGCAGCACTTTTTGACGATCAAGGAGGCAGAATAAGCCCTTTTGCACGTATGAGTAAAACTGGATGTGCAGTGTCAAAGGTGAAGGCCCCTGGCTTGTAAACAGTTCTCATCTTGATCATTGTTGCAATTTGCATAACAAAATGCTCAGACGTTTTTTTACGTCTCAGGGGCCTTCACCTTTGACACTGTACATACGTAATCGAAAGTGCGAAAGTGCTTATTTCTGGTCCATCCCGAGCAGCAAAATTCATCCAGGGACTGAAAAGAACTCTGATAGCAATTTTACTCCAGTGATCTATAATATTCTATGCCTATCTACATTTGTATCTGCTGTGGTAAACATGTAGCCACCAATAATTATATCTAAATAAAGATTGAATTCTGTCATATATCAAAACTGTGATGTGAGACCTTTGTACAGCATCCAGACGATGATGAGGCCGTACTGGTCACTAGTGGTCAGCTTCTGGAAGTGTTCGTTCCACGTGCACACCTGGACTGCACCTGGTAGGGAGAACATTAGACATAGTGTTATATCAGTATGCCAGCTTTTACACTTACAGTACAAATCAAGAAAGAATAAGCTACAATTATGTATGTATCCTTTCTTCTTCTTTTCAGTTTTTTTTTTTGTGCCGCAACTTCAACCCTTCCCATCCTGCCAGTCTCCCATTACACCATCATGCGCCTCACATCCTATCAATCTAAAATATTCAAATACAGTAGCTGGAACAGAGTTGGAGGGTTGGAAGACCAGATCTTCAACACACTCCAGGCGCTGGGAGTCACCAGAAACAACTGGAGGGTCTATGCCGAGAGCAGACCAGCCTGGCGAGCCCTATGCATGTCTGCAGCCGCCATGCATCAGACACTGATGCCTGCGAACGATTGATTGATTGATTGATTGAGCTGTAACAAATACCTCTGTTTTCATGAACTCAAGGTAAAGATATACAAGAAAAGTGCTCTCACCACTGTGACCCTCCAGAGTCTGGTTCATGGACAGGTTACTGGGGGCAGCCAGACCCTTCATCTTTACATCCTTACCTGCATGGGGAAAAACAATGCCACATATTATGATTATGTTACTACATGTATATGTCACAGTAGAGATTGGAATCCATTAGAGTCTGGAACTCTACTAGTAGAGATTAGAATTTCAATCTCTACTAGTAGAGACTGGAATTCCAATCTCTACTAGTAGAGTTCTGGATTCTACTAGTTGAGATTGGATTTGGGATCTGAATATTGGGATTCCAATCTCCACTAGGAGAATTCCAGATTTTACTAGTAGAGAGTGGAATTCCAATCTCTACTAGTAGAGTTCCGGACTACTGGATTTCAATCTCTACTGTGACATATACACATAGTGTCAGCATGTCATTTGTACACATAAAAAAAGCTGTGTCATGTTAGCCATCTCTCTGCTTTGTACTCATCAATGTACAAAATTTACAAAGCAGTAACCATTAAATCAGCAGGAAGAAGGCTAAATGAACAATGGGTACATGACTTGTGTGCAATCCAAGATAGCGGACCTCAGTCACTTCATCCCTTGGTGGTACTAGTAAGCACTCTCTAGCAAAACATACAGCAATTGCAGTGCAGAAAAACATACACACACGTGCACACACATGCGCGCACGCATGAACATACATGTACATGCATGCACACGAGCACACACACACGTACACACACACACACAATTGCAAGCAATATCAATTTCTCACTCTTTTGGAGAAGTTATAAACCAACATAAAACTGGGAGTGCAGAAAAAGAGTTGATGCAAGCAAATGTCAACACCAGTCTAATACTTAACTTTGTATACACTCAGCAACAACTACTTGTAAAAAGCTGAACTTGTGAATACATTATGTACTAAACTCCGTATCTTAAACGACATTGTAGACTTACTAGACTGTGACTCCAGTTTGAGGACCTTGAGTAGCCCATCCTCCCCTCCACAGGCGATGTAGCCCTGCTCACGGTTCCAGGCTAGCGCTCGCAGCTTGGTGTTGTTGGGGATCGCAATCTGCAGACGGAGGAGGAACATTGGTTGGAAAAGAACACGTAAATGTTTTACATGTTACAGAATATACAAAATGACATTATCTGAACATATTGAAGCTTCTTAGAGATCTGTTGAGTTGCATGGGCAAGAAAATTACAATGAAAGTGTCAGTGGTGTTATTTATTATACGTTTAGACTTCAACAACGTGCAAAGTTGTCATTGTAATGAATAACATCAATCTTATTCTATATCAATCATAGGTCTTGATGGCATTATACAAAATTTTAAAATGATGAATTATGTGTTTTGAATCTTAGGTATAAAGGTATAATTTACTTCAAACTCATCATTCATCAAAGTGTAACGGGCGGGTGCCTAATATTATGATAAAGTCAGAATGGGTGAATTATCAGAAATCCAAGTACGATTTCTGTAGATGTTGAAAAGTGACTTAGAACTTAGAACATTGCCTACAAGTCTATCTAACAAGGATATTACCTAGTAGTACAAATGTAGTTCCAAAATGTACATATAACTTTAACATGCAAGTCAGTACAGTACAGCTTGCACTATGAACGAAAAAATAAATGTGTTATAATTCAACACCTTAAGAAATACAACTCACCTTTTTGCTCAGATAGATGAACATTTTTGTTATCTTTTATACGGCAGCCGCTGATCACCCAAAACGTTCTGTTTCCGCCAAAATTAGCGATATTTTCCAGCCAGACTAGTGAAAATTCAAACTTGGTCCGCCATATTTCTTTGCCAGGAATTCCTATCTAATTTGCATAATCTCGTTTGGATAGGTATCCCCGGTTACAAGATATTTGTAAGCCTTTCTGTGACGTTCATTGGCTTCATTTTTCTGTAAACCAAACTTTCATAGTTTTATTGTCTTAAAACTTGTCAAACTTTTATCAAGAAATTTGACTTTTGATTATTTTTGTGGAGATTTAGGAAATTTTTTTCAACTCTCGCGAGAAGTGGTCCACATCCGGGAACTTGTGACCGCCATCTTTCTTTTCCCCCGAGTAGCCATACTCTCTGCACGTTTTCCGGTAAAATCTACAAGAATTTCGTCAAAATTTGCTATTATATCCCGATTTCTCTCACTTATCTGCCGTTGGTTGGTTTTATTTGATGACTAAGGTCTTGTTTTACCGTTTCAGTGGTAGTAGGAGCTCGGAAAATCAGCCAAAATGAAGCAAAAGGTGGGTGAATTTTCAAGTGTACACATGATGAGTTTCTGTCACCAATTTTCGTGGCATGAGTGCAACGGTTCTTTGCAAATACAGATTTGATCGCAGTGTCATAATCATCACACAAAGTTATGACATATTTTGAACACCAATATGTTGTTGTGTGTGGTAATGTATTGATCGATTCTTTAGTTTGGACAAGGGCCCTTGGTAAAAAAAAAGTGCCCCCTCCCCCCCACATGCATGGTACTACAGTACTCTAGGCATGGTCCCCAAATCCCCCTTCCCATTAATTTCTTAACACACGTTTGTGTAATTAACGAAATTAGACAGACATATTGGATCTTATACCTGAATACTGTATTTGGAAAAGCTTCTCTGGACTAGGCCCTGCAAAGAAGAGGATGTCACTTGTTCCAGTTTTGTTAAAAACTTACAAAGAGTTGCCCAGTTTTACCTACATATCAAAGCAATGAATCCAGGGTTAGTTAAAAATCTTGCATTTGTATTTATCAACCAAAAATAACTGCCATGTATTGTAACTTCGAGCATGGGCCGTATTACGGATGCTACTGTTTGTATATACTGTATTATTGTTCCGTTATTATGTAGAGTCTAAAAGATCTTTTAAAATCTTGTTACAGAGAAAGACGATGGAGAGCATCAACTCCCGGCTGCAGCTGGTGATGAAGTCTGGGAAGTACGTCTTGGGCCTGAAGGAGACGCTCAAGGTGCTGAGGCAGGGCAAGGCTAAACTCATCATCATCGCTAACAACACCCCCGCACTCAGGTTGGTACAATTGGCAGTCTCATGTAATAAGGTGTGAGGCGGGATCCACTATTTAGCTTGTAGGGGGAGATATGAAAAGAGTTTATGGTGCTGAGGCAGGGCAAGGCTAAACTCATCATCATCGCTAACAACACCCCCATGATGATGCCTCATGATGCCCTTCCCCAGATTTGAAACGGGGTCTCCCAGTTACCAACCACATAAATCTGAACCAGGAGCTCAACTGTGAGGCTGCTATCAATTGCATTGAGCTACAGGGGCATCTGTGATACATGTATGTAATAAGATTTCTGCTAATCTTACAAGTTCTGACTTTCCGCCCTACAGGAAGAGTGAGATCGAGTACTACGCCATGTTGGCTAAGACAGGTGTCCATCATTACTCTGGTAACAACATCGAGCTGGGGACAGCCTGTGGTAAATACTTCAGAGTCTGCACACTGGCCATCACAGATCCAGGTAAGGTCCAAACTTTAAGCCCCTGTCACACTTGTGCGTATATTCAAGTGCGTGTGAGTTGCGCATTAACATTTTCTTTGTTTATGTAAAGTTTGCAGGGAAGAAGTTGTTTCCTACTTTGACCCACCGTTGTGCAGCCTAGTTATCGAACCAAAGAAATAATTTCTTCGGCTGAAAACTTAACCTAAAACAAAAACTTGTTAATGCGTAACTCATGCAGACTTGCATATATGCACAAGTGTGACAGGGCCCTAAGATACTGGAAATCTGAGCTGTCTCCAGGACCCGTCCCTCTGTCTCGGGACAGAAATTTGCTTGTTGGAACAGACAAAAAATTTCACTTCATCTGAAAAAAATCTGTACTTGACATGAAATTGATGAAAATGCATGTTTGTAAGCTGAAATGACTGATTTAACAACAAAATTTAACATGGGCTTAAAAAATGAGTGGGACAAAAAGATAATTGAAAGCTGGAGACAGCCCTGCTGTAGATTATGTAATTTTTATGTTCATTTTTCATTTCTGAACGCAAACAACATCAAAGTCATCACATTGCAATCGCTGATTCTGCCGGTAGAAATCCTTATCGGTGTTAGGATGATCTCTTAGTTATAAATCCTCAGTTTCAAGTTAATCCGTTGAACTAAAGTGACATGAAACAAAGTTTAAAAGTTCTGGCTGACTTTTAAGGGAATATCTTAGAATTGGCTCAGGTTGGGATCTCTATTCATTGGAAGAATCGGTGATTCTTACACTTCCAGATCACAATCTGCACCGACATAATGTACATGTATGTGCCTATTCTTTTGTAATTGTTATGAGCAAAGTACCTGAAAAATAGAATTTTTTAGAATTGATCATGTAAAAATCTCTGTTCTGTGCAGGTGACAGTGACATCATTCGCAGCATGCCAGCAGAGGACAAGGGCGAAGCCAAGTGAGCAGCACCACCTAGCAAGTTACAACAGTACTGCAATACAAGATCTTAATGCTGTGAATGAAATAAACATCTCCAGTTTAAACCTCTTGTCTTGGTTTTTATTCATATTGTACATTTGTACGTGAGTTATCTGTATACCTGTATATCTACAGCATCTTATAACAAGAAGAACTCTAAGAGGTGCCCAAATTAGTTAACAAAGGTCTGTCTTGATACAAGTTTTAGGCTATGTTGATTTGATTATTGATTGTCAATGATCTATAGGTTCTGTCTGGAAAGGTTGGGGGAGGTCGGGGTAGGTCGGGGTAAACATAACCTCAACTCTGTCAACAGAACATGTTGAAGTTTGCCTTAGCAACTGAAAGCTGGCACACCAAACATCCCATTCTACAGTTTCTGTAGTTGATAAAAGCCAGCCTTTTTGCACCGCTGTGGAAGTAACACTATAAACTTTGCAGAAAATTTTAACTTATTTGTATACCCGAGTTAGTAAGATCTACAAGTCATCTTGAAAATGGACTGTTCCAAAATGTGTGTGTGGCAAGGTAGGGGGTAAACATTACCTTAACTTTGTCAGCAAAACATGTTGGAGTTTGCCTTACCAACTGCATGCTGGCACAGCAAATATCCATTTGTACCTTCTGTAGTTTATAAAAGCCAGCCTTCCTGAACTTGCTACATGAATTGTAGTAATACTATATTTATTTATTTCGATTTACCACATTTGTGGAAGGATTGACATAACAGGTGAACTATCAACTATAAACTTTGATTAGTATGTCCAGTTACTGAAAATGGACTTTACCAAGACGGTTGTGCCTACAGCAAGGGTGGTTGGACTTTGGACCAATGGTGGCCCTTGACTCTGAATCAAACATGGTGGCAGGTGCTGTATACGGATAAATCTACAACAGACAAACCTGCTGCTTGGTTTATAGCTGTGCAATCTCTGCACAACCAACAGGCTAGTTTTAGGTTAAGTCAGCTTGGGATTATGGGAAGTACGATTGTTGTGTTACACATGTGTTTGAAACATAAGTGATGTTGGCACTTGAATGTACAGGTTGTACATGTGTATATATTTGCTCATGCCACCTGTGAAAAGACATACCACAAGCCATGGAGATTGAAGAAAATGCCTCAGGTTGTGAGAAGAAATATCCAGGTGTCTCAGATGCAGAGTCGAGAGCTCCAGATACAGACTTAAGTCGTTCCATGACAGGCCAGGTGTCAAAGAATCCCCAGTTTAAAAGCACTAGAGATGAGACTGGTGCGAAACCAAAGACAACTGTAGAGAGAAAGAAAGAACTCCACACGGCTTCTACGGACGGGTCCTTCCTTACTTCAGTCTTCAGTTGGTTTAAATCAGCGTCAAAACCTACAGGTAAGATAATCATACCCTTTATGAAGGACGTGACTCATAGAGATAGGTTCTCTTTAAGTGAGTGAATGAAGCCAGTTGTTTACTGACCTTTAACAAATACATATAACATAATTTCACAGATACACAATGTAGTAACAGAATTTGTTCCAAAAATTAATGCGCTGCATTTCCTACTGCTGCTTAAATAGTCTTCTTAAAAGAATAAAAAAGACGAGATCAACTAGATCACCTTCTGGACACGTTACGTCGGTGGTTTGCTTGATGATCAAAACAATCCATTAGCACGGTTTGAACTGTGCATGTGCGAGATCAAAGGTAAAGGCCTGTTTTTTTTTTACATGTATGTCCCTGGGGCCTTCAACTTTGACATACACACATGTATCATCCTGATGCATCAAACTGCACATGTGCAGACTAGACCGTGAACTGCCCCACTGCATATTTTTAGGAACCCCAGCGGTTCGTAAACCCACGCCCCGAGAGTTGTACCACCTGTGTCGTACCCTGGGTCCACACTGGGAGCAGGTTGGTCAGCGGCTGGGGCTGGACCAGGACACGCTTGACCGCTGTGCCCTGGACAACAGGGACAGTCTGTGGGGGGTAAGGGGAAAGCCCTGTATAGGTACCCGTACCCGTATACCTGTATAGGTATACCCGTATACCCCATTTGGGGCCCCAACAAACCAGGAAACTCGCTATGACGGCCACCATATGGGGCACCCAAAACGGCTGTTTTTTTACGGTCTGACCACATTGATATACAGTAAGACACAAACAGTTGACTACACTCGGTCAGAAAATAGCTGAACAATCATATTTGACGATCTTTTGATTTCTATGAAGGACGGAGGTTTGGAATATAACGTTACGGAATTTGCGAAGTTGCTTAGTTTGTACGGAGCGACTGTCAGAACGTGCCAGCACCGATCTCGGAGACCTTTCAACTAAACCCGTTCTGAAAAGGTTTAATACGGAAAACCTACAGGAAACAGACAGAGACCGAGCAATGCATTTTCAGACAAATCACGCCGAATGGCCGTAATGTTTGTGTAGCAATAAGTGGTTACTTTCCGTCTGAGCAGCTGGACCTTCCGTGCATCGAGAACGGCATTTCCTGTAGCCGGTTTTACGCAGGTTTACTGGCAGCTCCAGCCATCATGAGTATTGCATCTGAAGATAATGAAGAGCGGAAAGGTTGATAGTTTGGGTGTGTTTTCTATTTCTTTTCAGAACGGGTTTAGTTGAAAAGTCTCCGAGATCGGTGCTCGCACGTGCTCGGGGAGGTCGGATATATGTCGTATTGGTAACGGAATAGTACCAGATTTCTGTCGGTTTTTCACTGCAGCTTTTACCGATGTTGAAGCCGATACAGATCCAGAAATCAGGCCAAATCAATGGAGTTCGCCCGTTACTTTAATTTCCGATAGCCTTCGTATAAATTACCGACGAATGTCGGGCATGTGTCGGTTTTCACACAAAAGGTCACTTGCGGTCATTATGTGTGTCAGGTCCCGATTATTACGATATTGTAGCAATATCTCGTCGGACGAGTTAGACATTTTTTTCCATTGTTTTCCAATTACCGTAGATTTTCCTTGATATATTTTCGTCAAAAGGCAAACCAGGTCATTGTATGATTACCGTGTTGGTAGATGATTTTGTTTGCTTGTTTGTTTGTTTGTTTGGGGTCCTTTTTTTTTAAAACTCCGCCGCTATTGTTATTCGTGGATAGTTGACCACTACATTACGCTGTATATAGCTACATCTCATGTATTCCATATTCGTCTTTTCAGATTCGTGACAACCGGCGTGCCAGTTATACCGGCCGTGCTTAAGGATGGGGACGGACTTTCCGGACAGATCGATTCATCTTAGTGAAAAGACAATTGTTCATTAATTTATTCCTTTTGTTCCCGTTCAGTTTGCTTTCGTATTGATTTGTTTCGGTGTTGTTTTTTTCCAACTGTTTGCTTCATGTCACTAATACTAACACCTGACGTTCCCAGGAACTAACAAGTTCGGAAAGCTAACATGAACTCACATAAGATTTTCACAGATTATATTTTATTAACAAAATAACAGTAATCAAAGTATTGAACTTGAAGCTGGTCCACAGGAGTTCAATCATCGAGACAGATTTACCACCATCGGTTGCATTTTCCGGACCACGGTAATTTGATACGCTGTATGTTAACAAGAGAAGAAATACTGAAATAATATGATAATGTAAATTGCTGAAAGAAATCGGGAAATACAATCAAACTACGAAATGAAAGTTGCAAACATTAAAAGAGATAACGAACTTTGTCGATGTAACTCAGTTGTCCAGCATTTGAAACTTTCGTCTTGCCCGTATACATTTCTTGTCACCGACGGCAAACGAAGGACTACTGAGAAACGAATGACTACTGAGAAGAAACGTATTAGTACTCCTAGATAGAAACCGGGGTGTTATGATGGTCATATCGATGAGTTTTTTTCAAACATTGCATTACTTTTACTGAATCTCGCACTGGATAAGCGCCTTTATTTGTAACGTTCAAAAACATGCTGCGACTTGACTAGTGACTATGGACTGACTATGGGATTCGGAATTATATTGTCAATTTATTTTCATTTAACGAATATGATTATGGAATATTGAAATATTCCTCCCAGTCTTACTGGTGATTCTTGCCACAGTTCAACCAAGCACTACGTAGCGCAAAAATCAACGCATGTTCCCGCGCGAAGTGCAGCGATTTGGGCCATTAGAAGTTCACGGCTCCACGAAAAATTAAAAAAGAACGTTTGTTCACAAACTGTTGGGATGTTTTCTAGTTTAATTATAAAAATGCATCGCTATTGTTTCCAATTGTAAATACATGTAACAACCATTTTTTTTTCTTTTCCAGTGTCCCAACCAGGCTAGGAATCAAAGATGTATGATGATGGCTCACGTGCTTTGTTAGCGTTGGCAAAGACGCCGTCAGAACAAAACGACGGGTCAACTAGTAGAAGTGCAAGGACAACACCCAGAGACCGGAGGCCTTCATCAAGGAAGCAGATAGAGATGGATGTAAAAAAAGAAAGAATAACAAAACATTAAACATGATAAAAGATAAAAATAAATTAAAGTAATGTTGACTGTAACAGTGAAAAATACAACATAGAAATGAATCGATGGGCTCGAACCTGTACATCTTGCCTGGTTAGGAATGACGGTCAACAACACTACCAGGTTAGCAATCAGCGCGATTCAAAATTATGCTGGTTAGATCGCGTATATGATATTGGCACTTGTCGTCTGTTAAAATAAAGTCGCGTCAATTGTTCATATTATCACTTTGTTAGCGAACGACGACCAACTGATTGAAATGAAACGAAATTTGTGACATGTTAAAATAGAATTGAACAAAACAAACAGAAACACGTAACGTTCGACCGTAGAACAATGCAAGTATAGTCATTACGGACTGTAGCTAGCTGTGGAACCCCGCGTGATGGGCCGTTTGTATTAAAGTGGTTTGAAGGTATTGTTACCTCGCCGCAATATTTAGCTCACCGCGATACGCCGCTTGCGTTTGCGAACAAATGGCTGCCGTACGGCGCCGCGAGCTGCAGGTTCGATGCCGGGTTTATACTTCCGCGTCCTTTAAATGAATTTCCTTGGTTATTGAGAACTTATCGATGTTTCCTCGATTATAATATCTTAACTTTGCTTCCCATACTTGCCGATTACAGACTTCTACGGAAATATCGTTCCTTTCAATATTTTATTTTTTGCCGGTTGTAATAAAAGCTTTATTGACACAACAAACAGTACAGCGAGTTCCGCACGTTCTACTACAAACTACGTACAAACTAAGTCTTATAACTAAGCAATAAAAGTTAACATCCGTAAATATCAAATATGGTGCCGGAGAACAGCTGATCGATTATCGTCTGAAGTTTCCTTTTTATTAAGCTGCGTGCCGCGACGACCATGTGCTTGCCTCTCCGCTGTCAATCATGCAGTGTCCATGGTAACCAGTACCGCGGCTACCCGTCAATCAACGCCGTTGCCATGGTTTCATCCAAGCCGGGGAGTCCCCTCCGCCGTGTTTGTTACTTGTTGCCTTGACGACCGGCATCGAGTCTGTGGGAAAAAGAAACGACGTATTACCGACAAATTTGTCGGGAAACATGAGTTTCTTATCAGGAAATTCGAGACCATCGAAAAATGACCGTGTGTAATGTGTATGTCGGGAAATGTAGATCGACCGATTTAACACCGATAGTGCTCCGACCAGCCTAAAATCCGGAGGACAACTGTTAACGTTTCCCGATACATTCCCAGAGAATTGTGACTATGTATTCCCGACATGTTTCCAGTGTATACCCGACCTCCCCGAGCACTGTGAAAATTCTGACAGGCGCTCCGTACGAACTGCGCAAATTCCGTATTTTACAAACCTCCATCCTTCATAGAAATCAAAAGATCGTCAAATATGATGGTTCAGCTATTTTCTGACTTAGTATAGTCAACTGTTTGTGTCTTATATCAATGTGGAGACCGTAAGAAACAGCCGTTCTGGGTGCCCCATATGGCGGCCGTCATAGCGAGTTTCCTGGCTTGTTGGGGCCCCAAATGGGGTATACCGGTATACCCATACGGGTACCTATACGGGTACGGGTACCTATACAGGGTTTTCCCCTTACCCGTCTGTGGGGGCAGGTGCACGACATGCTGCTGACATGGATGGAGAGGGCGGGGGCCGAGGCCACTGTGGAGAGGTTGACTGAAGGTCTGCGAGTTGCAGGGGTGGGGGCACATCTGTACAACTGTATCAGAGGTACTGTGAATGCGTTTACGTTTGCAGGGATTAAATTTTGCAGAAGGGAGAAAATGGAGTGTTCGCGTTAGTTTTCAGTTCGTGATTGAAGCAATGTGGTAGAAGGGCAAAAGACAACAAGCATTTTGTGGTCGCTTTAAGTTCACGGTGAAAAGGTCTCAGTGAAAACGGCAAGCATTAAACCACCGTGAAAATTTCAACGTTTACAGTGCATTTCTGTCTCTCTCATTGTCTGCTATTTTGCAATGGGATTTTGGAAAGATGAAGCGACCAGGGCTCTTAACCATTAAAAGACAGCTCCACCCCTACCAGCTTCTTTTCAAACTGCAGAATGATTGAAAATATTTAGTTTTATGAGTAGCTCTAACTTGCTATCAGCTATCCTTCGCAGGGCTTTATGGCAGCCGCATCCAATTTTACATAGTTACCACCCTCTGTCACAACCATTTTTCCTCGGTCCTTTGAGTGGATGTTGAGACCTTGGATTTGACTGTACATCATTGCTGTTTCTATATACAGTGCCATCACTATTCGAACTGGACCATCTAGCCTGGAAACTACACGGTGCTTCAGTTTGGGAGAGTGTCATGCTACATCTAGGTCTGACACAAGACAACATCAGACAGACCAAAGCAGCCCACCCCAACTACAGGTTCAGCCAGGTCTTCCACATGTTACTGATGTGGCTGGAGAAGTCAGGGACACGGGCTACGGTGGACAGACTGTGTGACGCTCTGAAAAACCAGAACATCGAAACAGAAAAGTTTCTCTTCCTAACAGGTCAAAACTTTTGTTGTTTCGTCATGCCTTAATTGCTTCAATTAAGTCATGCAAACTTAATTTCTTGGTTCCAGGATTAAAACAAGATTATGTCACAATTGAATATCAACATGCCATTATTCAATAATTTCCTGGTGTACTAGGATTGAAACAAAAAAATTAATACTAGTAGCAACATGAAAACTGAGTCTAAGTTGATAGTGTGTACTTTGATGCACACAATTTCAGATGCAGGTTTTCCTACCAGCCCTCTGTTTTCATGATGTCTGGACATAATGTTCCAGAACCAGCAAATTATATTGGTGTGGCCTTTATAAAATCAATACAATTGTAAGACTGATTCAGTTTTGGATATAGCAAAATAATGATTTACATGACTGTATAGTATGCTAAAGAAAAAACATCCAAGCATTTCATGATGTGCTTTTTCTCATCACATTTGGTGACAGTTCTTTGTGCTACAAAAAAAATTGAAATATATTCCTGAACTCTGTTACCATATTTCCCAGACCCCTCCTTACGGCAAGTTACTGTGTGGGACTTGGCCCGACTTTCCCGTTCCTTCCACACCGACTGGGAACTACTGGCGTTTGGACTGGGCCTAACAGAGGAAGACATTGAGTGTTGCAAGGATAGATATCCAAACGATGTGTCCAGACAACTGTTGTCTGCCCTTCTCATGTGGAGAGAACAGCCCGGTACCCAGTGTACTGTCAGTATGCTGTCAGGAATTGACTCAGAGGTGTACAGGTCTCTCCTGAGTAAGTTCGTTTTATTTCAATTACTTGCTTTTGGTTCATCTGTGTGAATACACTAATGAATCAGTGCTACACTACATTTATTTAATACTTATAATAGTGTACTGCTATAAAAAACTACTACTATAATAAATTGACTGTGAAGGTCAGACTTGCTGGAGTGGCAGGAAATACAGGTCAGAGTTGGTCGAACTAGTCATTAATCAGACATGACAGTCCATGGAAAAAGGCTAATTCATGGGAGGTGTAAGTTGTTTTTTCCTGTCTATTTGTCTGTGTTTTCACATTTAATTTACATTTTTGGTCTTGTTTTTCTCTGTCTCACAGACCCGTCCGTACCAGTAGCCAGTGTTTGGCAATTAGGAACTATCGGAAACAAACTCCACCCTGATACATGTGATGCAGTCTGTCTTCACCTCGGACTGACAACAGAAATGATACAGTCACACAGGGAAAAATGCAAACTGGATTCTTCAGGAGAATCAGGACCCTTGGAAACAACACATAACAGCATCCACAACATTACCCTGCTCCTAAGGTGGCTGGACATGGCTGGGAGTCAGGCTACGCTGGACAAGTTGTGTGAAAGTCTTCACTGCGAAGATGTACCACTGGACAATGTCATGTTTAATTTCCTTTTTGGTGAGTCTTTTTGCTGTTTATTGTGACTTCAACTCACTGTATGACAAAGGAGTTTTATAAAAATCATTATGATTAACCTAGAAAAAAATGCTAGTGTTTGTTTGTTTGTTTCTTTGTTTGTTATAACCCTAATGGGGCATACGTACGTTGAGTGGTTGACTGATGATATGATTTCTATCACGGCCCACAGACCCGACCATATCCAGACATCCTACAGACCTGGAGCTGGTCCAGCTGGCTGTACAACTCCACTACATCCCCTGGGTCCTGACCCATCTGTGCCGTCCAATGGGCTTCCAGCATCACGACGTACTGCGCTGGGAGCGAACCGGCCCGGGCGGCACGTGGTTCCAGGTTCACGCCATGTTGGAAGACTGGCGGAGCAAGTTTGGCGCCGAGGCCACGGTTGTGAGACTGTGTGGGCAGTTACATGACGGTGGAGTGGAGCCAGACAAATACTGGTTTTTGTGTCGGGAAGAACCCAAGTTGTTTGAAGGCTAACACTGTTAGTACCTAACACTATGGTTTACTGGCAGAAGAAGTTTGGCATGAAGGCCACGGTTGTGAGATTGTGTGGGCAGTTACATGACTGTGGAGTTTCACCAGATAAGTACGTACTGGTTCTTGTATCACGAAGAACCCCAGTTGTTTGAACGCTAACACTGTTAGTACCTAACACTATGGTTTACTGGCAGAAGAAGTTTGGCGCAGGGGCCACGGTTGTACAACAGTGTCAGCAGTTACATGACGGTGAAGTGTTGCCGGATGAATACTGGTTTTTGTGTTATGAAGAACCCAAGTCATTTGAACACTAGCAATAGTAGTGAATGGCGACGGCAGAGGGGTGCCAGATAAATACTGTTATTTGTGTCAAGGAGAACACTGGTTTGCTGGGCGGAGCAAGTTTGGCGCGAAGGCCACGGTTGTGAGACTGTGTGACCAGTTACATGATGGTGGAGTTTCGCCAGACACCCCAATGGCCCAACCTATATGTTTCGATGCCCTGTTGTTCCCACATCCCTATGTTAGGGTTAGCATTAAAGGGTGTCGGAACAGGCACAGTTTAATCTTGGAACTGGCAAATATATATATATTGTCAGGCTGTGTCAGCAATTACATGTATATGGAAGTGGAGTGATTTTAGCCAGATAACATACTGGTTTCTTTGTCAAGTTTGGTCTTTAACTATCATGGTAGCACACAGTAAAAAAGATATGCTTAGCTTCACTTCTTTCGAATTAAAAAGAAGTATTTTCTGAAATAACAACGCACCTCAAACAAATGTACAGTATGCCCTTTAAATTTGATAGCCACCAACACTTTTATAAGGTTCACAGATCTTACATATGATATTTAGATTTTTTTGGACACATCCAAGTTCTGTATACAGCACTTCATGGTCCGGAGGTACGTAGCAAAATCAACAATCCATCCATAATAACAATCAAACATATTTCCGAAACCCTTACCAATGATTTGTAATTCACACGGTACAAAAATATTATAAACATTTGAATAAAATCAAAGTACACATTTTTGTAGTGCCCAGCACTTTAACTGTTAAAAGCTTATCAAAAATCAATTATAATAAACCATCTTAACCATGAAGATGTGACATCAGTAAATTTGTTTATCTATCTATTAGATATCAGATATTTCTTTTCATATTGCACTATCAAAAACAAATTACGAAGGGGACAAAAAGAGGAATTACAAGCAATTAATCTCAATGTACTGATTCACTCTCTCCGTCCCTGTGGGTTCTCTGATGACTGTAGATTCCAGTATAACCCCAACGGTGTGTAAGCACATCGACTGATCATGATGATGATGATTTCTATCACGGCCCACAGACCCGGCCGTATCCAGACATCCTACAGACTTGGAGCTGGTCCAGCTGGCTGTACAACTCCACTCCATCCCCTGGGTCCTGACCCGATAATGTAATGATCTTAATGTACTGATTCACTCCCTCTTTCCCTGTGGGTTCTCTGGTGACTGTAGAGTCCAATTCTGGAGCCACAGACTCGAGCACACACTGGACAAGACCATTTGCTGCGCATAGGACTTTTTGTTACCCGTTTTCCAACTATCCCGAGGCTCTTCTTTTCCTCATTTCTGCCAGTGTCAGAGTTGATTTTCTTTACCCAGGAATTGGGTGTGTTTTGCCATTCTCTCCTGCAAGTAAAATTTGTTAGTGGTTGTGTGAATTTTCGTGAGTGTGATTAGAAATGAGTACAAAATCAATCTCATGGCTGACTCGTGCTGTTTCAAGAATACATTTGGCTATATGCAATTTTTTTTTGTACATTCTCCTGTGCAGAGCCTCGTCTGTGACCTATACAATATACCATGGGGAGGATCACCTAAACCGGGCTGAGGTTTCCCACTTTTGTGCATAGCGTGGCCTCTAACCAGCTGTCAGCCAATCAGACAATTGCCTATCAGTAAATGTGTTCTTTTGGTAAAACCGATTATCTGATTGGCTGATAGCTGGACAGAGGCCACGCCTCCAAAAGTGGAAACCTCAGCCCAGTTTAGCAGAGCTTCCCAAAGGTATATTGTATATGCTGCAGGCAAGGCTCTGAGTAGGTTCTTCAGTTAGTTGAGTTGAGAAGATTATACTATCCCTACCTTCCCACCCTACATAGACCGATACGAGGTAGAAACAGCCCAGAAACTTGCCACAAGTGGAAGAAATGTAATATGAGAAAGAAACAGAAGAACAACTTGGTAGTTCAGCTTTATTCGTGATAAATTCTAGATGTAACATACATAGCAGAGTCATTAGGTGCTTCAGTTAGTAAAGTTGAGATGTAGTATTAATATGCTACAGGGACTACACACCAAGTTTTAGACTTGCTCTAATGTAATAGCCCAAAACCTAAAATTTACCTGGAGAAATGAAATACAGTCAAACCTGCCCAAGGCGACCACCAGGCGGACCGAGCAAAAACGGTCGCGATGGACAGGTGGTCGCCATGAAGAGGATTCCACTCACATGTTTCCAGGTCGAGGTTTTCAAATACAGTACGTAAATGATGGAAAATTATGTGAATTTAGACAGCATGACCCTCGCCAGGTTCAATTCTCATTGACAGAAAGATCCTACAAAAATTACATTTTCCGTTATCGATGTGATAATTGCATACCGCTACATCGTGTACAAATTTTCGTCATAATTTTGACTACAAAACGATACATTGAATAGTACACACACACACGCACATCGTCGAAGTTTTAAGGCCTAAGACAGATCCCTAGAAAACGCCTGCTGGTCCCAGCCTTTTTTGGGTCGCCGACCGCTGGATGAAAGGGTAAAAAAATTTTCGATCTGACAACTAAAGATGAAAACGGAACGCGTTAACGGTGTGATTTCGTCGCGCCGCGCCGCGAAGCTCTGTGCCACCGCATCGAAGGGTAAGTCAGTGCAGCAGAACGCACAGCGTCCAATAAAGGTTTGTGAGATTCATGGAAATAAAAAGAAAATAAGAATTTTGATTTTCACCAATAACTAGAGTATTCGTAAATGTTCATACACAAAATCATCGTGTTTTAGAAAGGTCAGCGGTACGCCAAATCCGGGCCGCCCGAAATCCAAGATGGCGTCGGGACCATGGAACAACATTTCTCGCCTGATGTTTTGCCCGCCGCGAAGTCATTTTTCGGCGGAATTTAGCAAGACACAGACACATTTTTGTTGAAAATACAAGAAATAGATAGTAATTTCTGTGAAATCTGACTTTTTGACGCCATGCACTACGTATTCGTTTTGAAAATTGAGTTTAAACGGAACTGAGTTCACGTTAAACTTTAAGATTACGATAGGCACAACAACATCACAAACATTTGTCTTTACAATGTTTATAGGGGGAACGTTTTATTAAAACACTTCACGGAGGAATCGATGGTATAACATTGCTATTCTATATATGTTTGATCTTATTTTTGTCCTTTAAAGTCTTGAAAACATTTCCGTGAAATCCGACAGCAAAATGATCTGATGTCACCACACGCTTGAAAATTAGGCGACCGCCATGGGCAGGGATTGTGCTCTGTGCGGTCCCAATTCGTGGCGGTCGCGGTCGCGTTGGACGGGTGGTCGCCTTGGGCAGGCAGCTTAATGCTTGTGCCTATGGGGAAAATTTTCGGGACCGAGAAAAAGCGGTCGCCATGGCCAGGTGGTCGCGTTGAAAAGGTGGTCGCCTAGGCAGGTTTGACTGTAGTGTAGAAAACCAAAATAAATTCAGAAACGAAATTAGAAGAAAATTTCCCTTCACCAAAGCTCTGAAGTGGAGTAAGCAACTGTAGGAGAACACTGCAGAAAACACTGTCCTTACTTCTGTACATGTGCCTCTATATGTCCTTCCTGTCCGTACTTGAAGACCGCATCCACGTACTGCTGGTATAGTTTATCCATGAAACTCTCGCGGGAAGGGAACAGCCAATCACCGAAGCCAATGTGGCCCCCGTGCGACGTCACCACCAGAGCGATGTTTGGGTTCTTCTCTATCTCTTCAGTTGGAATAGCTGGAGAAACAACGCATAGTTGTAAGTCACTGGTTGTACAGATACAGACAGAAATTCCCTTACTATTTATTTATCAAATGTCATTCCAAAACGGGAACATCATTTGACATCTGAGGTCATTTGAGGTCGTGGAACTCTAGCTTTTCTCTAGGCCAGCCCATACATATGATATTCATATTTCTAGGCCATGTTGATTTGATCATATTGATGACATCCTCAGAGCTGGAAACCCGAAAAACTGATGCGAACATGCGAATAAAAAAAAGTTGTCTTTGTTTTGAAATTTAAGTGGTCAGCAAGGTGGAACAAATGACTTAAGACATAGAGTATGGTAAATTGAATGAGAAAGTACTCATTATATTTATCTCACAATCTTCTTTAACTTTGGAATAGGCTTCAGCGCTCTACGAAATTAGTAATCCAATTTTTTAAAGAATGTTGCAATTTGGGTACATATTCACTCATTTAGCAGCTGATTTGTATGATTTACAGTATGGCCGAAAACCTTTTTTCTGGAAATGGACATAAATCGATGCGTGCGAGGATGTCTTCCATATTAATCAAATCAACCTTTCTGTCAGAGTACTCACAGCACAAGGGGGCAAAGACGTCGTCCGCTGCGTTCAGACTCAGCAGGGGGGTCTGGACTCTGCTGACTTTGTAACAGGCACTCGCCAGTGTGTAGAAGTGATCCACGGACTCAAAACCAAACACTTTGATGGTGAAACGCTCGTCATATTCCGCTATGGTAGACGACTTCCAGTGTGGAAAAAAAAAAGATAAGACACGTGTAGTTAGAAATCCTACTTTTCATATAACAATTAGAAATACTATGACTTTGCTTCATACAAACTGTATAATATATGATAACATAGTAAAGTATTGTTTCGATGATAAACCAAGACAATCTGTCGTTGGCATGAGAAAACAGGTGTCATTTTCAATTTCAGAATTGAGAAATTATTCATGACTGTTCATGATGATTGATGATTGTCCTTGCTTATGCCATGAATGTTTAGGATATCGATAGAATGTTTTTGATTTACCTCAATTTTAACCGTTAGCACACTACTTTCAACTTCACACCTTCCCATTCCTATGGCTAAAAAGTTACAAGTTCATTAATTAGTATGATAAAGGTTAAACATTTTTCACCTTGAGGGCATGGTCAACATCCACACGACTGTCCTTGTCAAACACTTCTCTGTTTCTGAGGGCAAAAATAATAAAACTATTGTCTGTATGCTTTGTTATTAATATAGTGTGAGAACAGTGCTGAATAAAGCTTTTGATAAGCCCTTAAGTTCCCCATTAGGAAAAATGTCAGCATTTGAATTGCTTGAATTTTTTAGCCAAGCACATCGGGTCACCTCTGCTCTACCCAAGTGTGTTGCGTTTTTTTACATGCAGAGACTTATGCCTGAAGCTTCCTTATACACAGGGCCACTGGCTTAACATCACCATCCCAAATGACGAATGCAATCCCTTACAACATGTTAGCTGGGGCCGACCACTGGATCTAAGTCAGGCCCACGGATCCACGGATTAGAATTTGATCTAGATTGCCAAGCAGCGGGGTTGCGTTATTGCTTGCGCCACAGGAACATCAGATTATTATCTCTATCGACAAGGAACTACAGTATCACCCATTCTAAACCCATATACTATAACTCTAAGACTTGTATTTGGTAGATTAGCCCTCATACAATGTATATACATATTTAGAACTGTTACAGTAGTTATGTACCAGCCATACTTTGTACCTTATACAATGGCTGCGCAATAAAGTTATCCGTATAATGGTAACCCTTTCCGTCGCAATTTAGTTTGATTTTTACATGACACATACAAAACTTTCCGAAGAATGAAATCAATTTCCAATCGTAAGACAAATATGAAGGGCCATCTAGCTACAAGTAACATGCCAAAGCAATGTAAGTGCTTACTGTCTTAGATGTTGCCTCAACCCAAATGTGAGATACTTGTTGAACAGCAGCCTGTTCAGAGGTTCTTCAAGTGACTCTGTTGTCTTGAAGGTGTTCCAAGGCATGGACATGACCATGGCTGCTACCAGACCACAGTCTTTGCCAAACTTGGCCAGATAGTTGAAGATGATCATTCTGCGGTTTAATCAATGGAATACAATACAAAAATCACTCTTAAAAGCCTCTTAGCGTTTTAGTCATGGATGTATGCATCTATGGAATTATTAGGACTATAAGTTTATGGATTTATTAGGATGACAATTATATAATCTGTATCTTTGTTATATTTTTTCCGTCCTTATATACCTCTTCCCTCATGACTACATGCACACAAACACATTCATAGAAACACACTCAATCACACACACAAGTGCGACACACGTACACACACACATGCCCAAGAACACACACAAGCACACACACAAGTGCACACACACATGTACATACACCAAGCACACACACACTCACTCTCTCTCTCACACACACACACACACTCACACACACACACACACACTCACAGATAGACACTTCTTGCCTTGATTTGAACATTTTCAACCTTACCCTCCAAGTGAAGCCCCTACAGCCATGAGTGGTGCATCTGGGTAGAGTTTCCTGATGTGAGCTACTACATGCTGGAGGTCAGTCGTGTCAGCTGCACAGTAGTACCTGTTATTCTGAACAAAGGAAAAAAATTAAGTTATCCCTGCTCTCCGCTAGCCTGACTGATTCAATATTCTAGCAGCTCTCCCATTGGTCAAGCCACTGGGGAGGGGGCCCAATCAGCCCTTGACAGCAAGAGTAGGTGTAACACAGGCTATGTTCACCCCAAAAGCTTACTGGTACAACTTTGAGTAAAAATTATTTTCTTTAAGACAAAGGTTAAATTTGAGATGGTGAGGTGGGCGTTCCTCCTCCTTTCGGAGAGAAGGGGCCACAGTATGATCTTATCCAAAAGACCAATCCTGACTGTCCATCACAATCAGCACAATGATAGCATGGCAATTAGCAGTTTGACCAATGAGAGATCTAGAGGGGCAGCATGTCAATCAAATCTTTGCATGCATTTGTGCACTTTTATTTTACATTTCTACCTTTCGATGGAGGTGGGTGGGGCGTTAGGATCGGTCTACCAAGAGTCCAGGAAAAGCTTGCATTAATCTACTTGGCACTGGTTGCCTTCAAGTCGAACAGTGAAAGAATGTTACATGTACTAACAGTACTAATTAGGACATAATGAATAATACTGATTTTGAATCCACTTCAGCAATTGGTATATATACAGTTGGGTACATGTTAGGAATCCTTACCAAACTGATGGCATATGTATACTATAATGATAAGTATGTAGTTCTGCTTAACCATTGACGCTACAACAGCATACCTTTAGTTTGACTCCATTGGATCCTCTATGGTTGTACACAGCACTCCTGTAACCCTTCTTACTGGCAGCTTTGGCCAGATTAATGACATAATGGGAACCACTGTGTCCTGGTGGACAAAGAAAGCAAAAGACACAGAAAATAAATCAAATTTTGTTCTTGCAATATGTAGAGAATACTGCAAGGTGTATCACATACAGTAAGGCTGAGACCGAGGATGATGTGGAATACACCTGGTTGCATTCTTTTATGTCATACGGACACCCCAGAACATAAGTTCCAATATCAGAGTCTGCTATTGAAATTTTCGATAATGGCTCACGTTGTGCATACGAAGTACACATACATTGAAATAATGTTGGAAGCCTATGGGTTACAAGTAGAAGTCTGTTGGACACAGAAAAATTCCAGACTAGTTTGGAATACTTGTATCAAATGTTATCACGGTCCAGGTATGACATGAATCTAATTATGCTATCCTTTCTATAATAGTAAAGGAGGGTGAAGTGATGCAAAAAAATTCTACCATGCTCCCCCTACTGAATTTGAAATGGTGCAGTCCCAACCTGACATCCCAGGGAGGATGATTATAATGGGGCGTGTCCTGTTGTCATGGTGAATGTTGCTATGGTGTTCCAGCCAGTCCAGGTGCAGCTCCCCTCCATCTGGCATGTCTAGAATCTCCCTGTAAAAATTCATTGTTGACTTGATATATTTATTTGGCTGTAAAAAAATACAGCTTAGACCTGGCTACCCAACTTAAGCTATTACATGTACAAAGGGTTACTAGTAGCCCTATTCATTGTTTGTTTCTTATGTAGAGAATACAATGCAATCACTTCAAGGATTCACAATCCATCAGCTTATACAAAATTTAGTTGTGTTCTTTTCAATACCTACAACACAAAAGATGAGTTTCAGTTGCCAAATTATGTAGAAAATACAGTTATTGAGGATTCGAAGAATCTAGTCACGTTCTTTCAAATACTTCCAACACAAAAGATGACATTCAGTTTGGCACATTGACTCCAACTGTGTTAACATCCAGAGTTATTAAACACAGAAATAGGAGGGGAAAAAATATCACCTCATATTCACTTTGAATAATTATCAACTTTCTAGCTTTGAGCTCTAAGGAAAACCATGACAAAATTTGATTATTTTGTGCTGTAATGTTTCAAAATTCTCTTTTGTATCTCAGACCATTTATAATATCTTACCGTCTGTATGGTGGCAGTTTCCATGTTGTCAACTCACTCAACAGAGAACACATGATGGTGTGAGCACGTGAGGTGAAGCACCAGACAGTAGGGTAGTACTCCTGCACCAGGACAGGACAGCGGCGCTGGAGGAAGTCTGCACAACGACTACTGCCTGTTATCAGCAACGGCTTCTAGAATGGACGCAAATACAGGGTTGAATATTCATTTAGCCTCTACTAGTACCAGGCTCCGTCCAATCGCTGGGAAAATAGTAGAAATTGGCCAAATGGAGTGAATGGTATGCCAGGGGTAGTCCGCTATACAAGGTAGTCCACTATACAGTGAAGCTCAATAGGAGATGGACGGATATTGAGCTTCACTGTATAGCGGACTACATTGTTCCTTGTATAGCGGACTACCCCTGGCATACCATTCACTCTTTTTGGCCGATTTCTACTATTTTCCCAGAGATTGGACGGAGCCTGTATTGTTACCGACAGGGCTTTTTCTAAAGAGGGTTACAGGGGTGCCACGCCCCCATGCTCTGTCCATGTGTCCCCTTACACTGGGGAGCAGCTACAAGCATAAAATTCTGATTGACCAGGTATGCCACAAAGTCACATGTGGCCAGTCTTCAACTGTGACCTGTCTGACAGTAATTTCGCTCCTCAGGAGGCCTTAGAATGCCCCATTTTTACTTGGAATTCTCTAAAACTCCACACCATCCTCTTGGTTGATCCGCTCCCTCGCAATTTTTCCCGGGAAAAAACCTGATAGCGATACTGAGTGATGAGAGAAAGTGCATGAGACATACTGTAAAATGTCCCACAGAATTTGTCTGGGCACTTATTTGGGGTTTGGTCACCAGTTTTTCTTCAAGAAAATTCCATTAGATGCCAAACCCCCATGCATGCCCTTGGGGCCCAAAAAGGGTATAGGCAGCCCAGAGTAGACAGCCCGGCTTTTTCCGTAAACCCCTTATTTTTGCACCATTTTTCTGGGATAGGGTTATAGCATATACGATTAGGGTTGACAGGTTCATGAAGCCATGAAGTGTTATTCACAAGATCATGAATGGAACATCCTGTCAATAGTGCCCAAAATATTATTTACAGGAGCATCCTGAAATTAAAAAAATAAGAACATCTTGTCAATAGACCCCTTTCCAAATACCGCGGCCATTTTGAATCTAGCGCGAGCGCGCGTGGTTCGAGCTCGGGAAAGCGCGGGAAAAGTACACACCCGGTAAGTCCGAGCCAGCGGTAATGGCGTCCTCAATAGAAAGCAGCGTTGAGTCATCTTCGGCGGCGAGATGTTCTCCTCCTCGGTGAAATCCATCGATATATTTGCATGGCACAAGTAGATGATATTGTTGTGGACACTTGGACTCGATATCGGCCAGTAAAATTGTGAATTTCTGCTACTTTTCCACAGTTCCTACCGGGATGTTGAGCGCGCGCTACAGTGATAGAATGCTAATATGTTTACATCGCGTGCTTGTAGTCTCCCTAGTAATGTTAGCTTAAGTCGAGAAAAATCCCACAAAACATACACTTTTCGGGCTGGGATCCTTATAGCTACTAGTACTTAGATAGAAATATACAGAATTTTACCGGTTGTGACCGTAATTTTGAACGATGCCAACTTCGCCTGGGAAAATGCGCGTTGAGAGGGGGTCGTGTGTTCTGTCTAGCCTTTCTTTCTTTTCTGTCTAGCCTTTCCTTTCTTTCTTGTTACATCTCTCCGCATGGCGATATTTGACATTTCCGCTGAATGCAATCCAACAAAAAAAGACGTGAAAATGTAGGCTTGAGCTTAAGGTCAGTTTGGTTAGGAATTTAGCAGAATTTCGGCGGCTTCTTTTGACGAGTTTTCTGAAATATCAAAACCTAAAGTACGTGAGTGAAGATGGAGTGTTTTCACTTTGCGCCGTAATATCTTAATTTCCGTCGGATGATATTACAGAAACGTGAAAATATGGGCTTGAGGGCTTTGCGAGTATAGAAATTTGACGGAACTTCGGTGGCTCCTTTGACTTTGACAATATTTTAGTGCCAAGATTAGCTTGATGAAGTTCGTGAGTGAAAGCAGGGGGCGTGTTTCATTACATCACTTTTCGCGGAAATATTTTAGATTTTCACAGGATGAAACCCCACAAAAAAAGGAAAAATATCGGCATGAGGTCCTTCAGTCCTCAAGTCAATACTATTTAACGTTTTTCGGGTTCCATCCGGGCAACAGATATCTGAAATATTGCCGCGCAAAAAGATTTAAAGAAACGTCAGATACAGTGGAAAACACACCTTCACTCATGTACTTGGAGTCCTCAAGACTAAATTCTTGGCATCCTAAAAGATCGTCAAAAAGCCGCCGGAATGCTGCCAAATTTGTACTCAAAAGGACATTGAACTCAAGCCTATATTTTAACGTTTTGCAGGATTTCATTTGGCGGGAATATAAGATATTGTTGAGCGAAGTCGATGTAACGCTGCACAGAAAACACGCCCCTCCCTCAAACTAACGTAATTTCAAGATGATGTTGGCATTGTTACGACAGCCAAAAGGCTCAAGAGTTATATTCATACCTAAACGTAGCTATAAGGATCCCAGCCCGAAAAGTGTATGTTTTGTGGGATTTTACTAGGGAAACTACAAGCATGCGGTGTAAACATATTAGCATTCTATCACTGTAGCGCGCGCTCAACATCCCGGTAGGAACTGTGGAAAAGTAGCAAAAATTCACAATTTTACTGGCCGATATCGAGTCCAATTGTCCACAACAATATCATCTACTTGTGCCATGCAAATATATTGATGGATTTCACTGAGGAGGAGAACATCTCGCCGCCGAAGATGACTCAACGCTGCTTTCTATTGAGGACGCCATTACCGCTGGCTCGGACTTACCGGGTGTGTACTTTTCCCGCGCTTTCCCGCGCTCGCGCTAGATTCAAAATGGCCGCGGTATTTGGAAAGGGGTCTATAGTGCAAAAGAAAATTATATTCACAAGAGTATTCACAAGAGTATCCAGGCAAAGCTTCCGCCTACACTGAAAGCAGGTTTAATATACCAGTTGAAAAATTACTATAACTTTAACGTGCGCATACACTTTTTATAATAGAATAGTTGTCGTACTTTGGCGGCCCCCTCCCGCTATCAATCATAATAATCTTTAAAAAAACTGTATGGAAAGAGGCCCATTCGCCTTTTGCTCGTCCTTTCACACTAGACATTAATGTAATTTAGGCCTTATATTATAACGTACAATGTATGAATTTTCTATTTTCTTCAACTGGCATAAAGTCCCTCTTGTTTAATAGCTGCTCGACCAGTTTTTCGTCGTCTGCAACTTTCATTAAATGAGGGGGAGGGGGGCGACTGAAAACTTAAAATTGACGTGAAGATTTTATAAGATAGCGACATAGATAAGCGTCAAACTAATACCTTGACAACACGGTGGAGGTAGTAGGTAAGTGCTGCGACTGATACACCCACAAAAATCGCCAATGACGACGTATAGGCCAACATTTTCTCTTCAAATAATCCAAGTTCGTCCAAAGTTTCCGCCATCTTGGAGTGACCTAAGGTCAAAGTTTATTGACCTTAGTATTGACCTTAGTGGCCTGATTCTACGGATAACTTCGCTGTCTCTTCATCCAAATAATGGAGTAGGGAGGGGCACGTGGCAAAGAACACACATCACAGGAAAAATCCCTACTCATTTCTTGGCTCTATACGTTCTCTATAATGCGAAACAATTTTTTTAATCCCTGTTTCACTCTACTCTAACCCCACATCACGCCAAACCTACCTGTAAAACAACCGTCTTCTGCCGACTTTCCGCCATGTCACTTGTAAACATGGCCCTGAAGTAGGGGCTGGCCGCGGACAGAACAAGCCGATGCGATGGCAGGGAAACCGCCGGCCCTCGACTTCAAGGACGACATCCTGCAGTACCCCAGCCTTCTGTAAATCATCCACAGTTCCAAGAAACCCGCGCAGATAGCTCTCGTCTTGGTAGGAACGAGGACGAACTGCGCTGACGTGGGGTTACGCGCCGATTTGAGGCACAAGACATGGTCACGTAAAAACTCAATAGATCTCGCACGACAGGCCAAATCATGCATATAAATGTGTCCTCGTAATGTCAAGAAGCTGTCCAAGCTCCTGCAATACACTTGGAGATCCAAATATAATTTTCATACGAGATTTGCAGAGTCAAAGTTGGCCCTCAGGAAGCCTTCTTGTGCTAAATTCTGTCGTAGATTTCGCACTACATGGGGGTTTCCGTGCTACCGTTTCAGCATTATCAGGCGTAATTACTTCCGGGTCGTAGCAGAAGGTTTGCGGCAGAACGCGGCAGTGAGGTCTAACTTCACATTCGCAGATATACAAATGTGACGGGTTCCTTACTGAGCGCCCAGTACGGAACCTGTGGAGAAAATGGAGTCGATACTCGGCGCCCCGTACGGAAGAAAGTTCCGCACAAGAATTCCAGTACGGAACGGCTTTATTCCAGTACCGAAGCTTCGTCAGCACTGGACGTTCAGAACTGAATCTTGTTTCGGTAACGTTACTCGTTTTCCAGAGCTGAACTCTTCTCGATACTTTGGTTCCAGTACGGATTTTCGTTCAAGGGTCATTCAGTATTGGATACCCAGTGTGGAGGTCATTTAGCACTGGATAACCGAGTGCCGATATACGGATGTAACGGGTTCCTTACTTGTACTTGACTTAGATTTCTGTAGTCTCATCACTCAGTTTCCAGTCCTGACAGGAGGGTTCCCAGATTAAACCGCCTTGCCAGTACTGAATTGAAGCTGCCCTACACAGGAATTCCAGTACTAAGAAAGTCTCAGTACTGGAGCTTCTGTGCTGAAGACCACTTCCGTACTGGTTGTCCGTGCATATATAGGTGTACACACGCACTTGAAAAGGCAAGGTTGAAATTGGGTCAATGCCATGACCCAAATCTAAAATTTAAGACTTTTCCGCCTACGTCCGTGCCTATATGGGTGTACACACGCACTTGAGAAGGCAAGGTTGAAATTGGGTCAATGCAATAACCCAATTCTAAAACTGAAATTGGGTCAATGCAATGACACAATTCTAAAACCAGAGACTTTTCCGTTTGACATCTGTTCCTATTTGGGCCAGTGTACACACGCACTTGAGAATGCAAGGTTGACATTGGGTCAATGTATATGAAATGACCCAATTCTGAAATCAAGGACTTTCCGTCCTACGTCCGTGCCTATATGGGTTTACACACGCCCTTGAGAAGGCAAGGTTGAAATTGGGTCAATGGAATGACCCAATTCTAAAATCAAGGACTTTCCGTTCGACGTCCGTGCCTATTTAGGTGTTCACACGCACTTGAGAATGCAAGGATGAAATTGGGTCAATGGAATGACCCAATTCAAATATTTAATACTTTTCCGTCCTACGACGGTGCCTATATAGGTGTACACACGCACTTGAGAAGGGAAGGTTAAAATTGGGTCAATGGAATGACCAAATTCTAAAATCAAAGACTTTTCCGTCCTACGTCCATGCATATATGGGTGTACACACGCACTTGAGAATACAAGGTTAAAATTGGGTCAATGCAATGACCCAATTCTACAATTAAAGACTTTTCGTCCTACGTCGGTGCTCATATAGGTGTACACACGCACTTGAAAAGCAAGGTTGAAATTGGGTAAATGGAATGACCCAATTCTAAAACCAAAGACTTTTTTCCGTTTGGCGTCCGTGCCTATATGAGTGTACACACGCACTTGAGAAGGCAAGGATGAAATTGGGTCAATGGAATGACCCAATTCTAAAATGAATGCCTATAAGGGTGTACACACGCACTTGAGAAGGCAAGGTTGACATTTGGTCAATGAAATGACCCAATTCAAAAATCAAGAACTTTCCGTTCTATGTCCGTGCCTATATGGGTTTACACCCGCCCTTGAGAAGGTAAGGTTGAACTCGGGTCAATGAAATGACCCAAGTCTGAAAATCGAGGACTTACCGTCCTACGTCCGCGCCTATATAAATGTACATACGCCCTTGAGAAGGCATTTCATTAAGGGTATGTTCACACCCATATACATGTAGGCACGGACGTAGGACGGAAAAGCTTTGATATTAGTATTGGTTCATTCCATGTAGGCACGGACGTAGGACGGAAAAAGTTTTTGATATTAGTATTGGGTCATTCCATTGACCCAATATCAACCTTGCCTGCTCAAGGGCGTGTGTACACTCATATAGGCACGGACGTAGGACGGACAGTCCTTGATTTTAGAATTAGGTCATTTCATTGACCCAATGGCAACCTTTGCTTTCTCAAGGGCGTGTGTACACCCATACAGGCACGGATTTGGGACTGAAAGTCTTTGATTTTCGAATTGAGTCATACCATTGACCCAAGTTCAACCTTGCCTTCTTAAGGGCGTGTGTAAACCCATATAGGCACGGACGTCGAACGGAAAGTTCTTGATTTTAGAATTGGGTCATTTCATTGACCCAATGTCAACCTTGCCTTCTCAAGGGCGTTTGTACACCCATCTAGGCACGGACGTAGGTCGGAAAGTCCTTCGTTTTGGAATTGGGTCATACCATTGACCCAATGTCAACCTTCTCTCTCAAGGGCGTGTGTACACCCATACAGGCACGGACGTGGGACTAAAAGTCCTTGATTTTCGAATTGAGTCATACCATTGACCCGAGTTCAACCTTGCCTTCTTAAGGGCTTGTGTAAACCCATATAGGCACGGACGTCGAACGGAAAGTTCTTGATTTTAGAATTGGGTCATACCATTGACCCAGTTTGTTTTAACCTTGACTTCTCAAGTGCGTATGAACACCCATATAGGCACGGACGTAGGACGTAAAGTCTTTGATTTTAAAATTGGGTCATACCATTGACCCAATTTTAACCTTGCCTTTTCAAGTGCGTGTGTACACCCATATAGGCACGGACGTCAAACGGAAAAGTTTTTATTATAGAATTGGGTCATTCCATTGACCCAATTTCAACCTTGCTTTCTCAAGGGCATGTGTACACCCATAACGTTATAGGCACGGGCGTCAAACGTAAAAGTCTTTCATTTTAGAATTGGGTCATTCCATCGACCCAATTTCAACCTTGCTTTCTCAAGGTCGTGTGTACAACAATGTAGGCACGGACGTCAAACGGAAAAGTTTTCATTATAGAATTGGGTCATTCCATTGACCCAATTTCAACCTTGCTTTCTCAAGGTCGTGTGTACAACCATAACGTTATAGGCACGGGCGTCAAACGGAAAAGTTTTCCTTTTAGAACTGGGTCATACCCATATGGGTGTATACCCATATGGGTGTATACCCATATAGGCACGGGTGTCAAACGAAAAGTTTTCCTTTAAGAATTGGGTCATTCCATTGACCCAATTTCAACCTTGGCTTCTCATGGGCATCTGTTCTCCAATATAGGCACGGACGTCAAACGGAAAAGTACTTCATTATAGAATTGGGTCATTCCATCGACCCAATTTCAACCTTGGCTCCTCAAGGTCGTTTGTTCACCCATATAGCCACGGACGTCAAACGGAAAAGGTTTCATGATAGAATTATGTCATTCCATTGACTCAATTTCAACCTTGGCTCGTCAAGGTCGTATGTACACCCATATAGGCACGGACGTCAAACGGAAAATTTTTAATTTTAGAATTGGGTCATTCCATTAACCCAATTTCAACCTTGCTTTCTCAAGGTCATGTGTACAACAATGTAAGCAACGACGTCAAACGGAAAAGTTTCATTTTAGAATTGGGTCATTCCATCGACCCAGTTTCAACCTTGCTTTCTCAAGGTCGTGTGTACAACAATGTAAGCAAGGACGTCAAACGGAAAAGTTTTCATTATAGAATTGGGTCATTCCATTGACCCAATTTCAACCTTGCTTTCTCAAGGGCGTGTGTACACCCATAACGTTATAGGCACGGGCGTCAAACGGAAAAGTTTTCCTTTTAGAATTGGGTCATTCCATTAACCCAATTTCAACCTTGCTTTCTCAAAGGCGTGTGTATACCCATGTAGGCACGGGTGTCAAACAAAAAGTTTTCATTATAGAATTGGGTCATTCCATTGACCTAATTTCAACCTTGCCTTTTCAAGGGCGTGTGTACACCCATATCATGAGGCACAGACGTGAAACGAAAAAGTATTTTAAGTATGTTATAGAACTTACGAAGTTTTGCTTAAGAACAGTATTAAGCCTGTCTTAAGTTGGCGGGTATAACCCGTTTGATAATGCAATCTTAAGCGTTCTCAAAGAGTGGTTTTCAGTTAAGATTCGGAGGGTATAAAAGCCGAACACAGTATAAAGTAGAAAGTGTGCCAGAACATTATACAATGCCCTCGTTACTTTCAAACGTGTACTGGGCCGCCTCCTTGTGCGCTTCCTGCCCGAACACAGTCAACTGTCATCAGAATCAATACGAAACATTTTTTTTTGCTTTGTCTTGCCAGTATTCTGCTGTCACGCTGAGTGTGACCCGGAAACAGTTGAGTGTCGCCTCAAAACACATGCCGCAAAACCCCCATATGGTGCGTATTTGGTCCCGAGTGTAATAGGTTAAACCATAGGAAAAACCTTCGAAAATGGGCCATCTTTAACTCGAGAAATCTTGCTTCTTGGAGAAGTTTAGATACCCAGCTTGATTGCACGGGCTTGAGAAACGTCTTGACATTACGAGGACACATCTATATACGTGATTTGGCCTTTCTTGCGAGAACTATTGAGTTTTTACGTGACCATGTCTTGTGCCTCAAATCGGCGCGTAACACTCGCCCACTATGTGGTGCGAATATAATTATATCAAAAATTATTCAAAGCACATATATATAGCCATCTGTGTCGTTGGTGGAACTGACCATTCGTTCAGTTACTTGTTTTGTGTGTGTGTGTGTCTAGCAACAATATAACGTTACACAATAAACTGTCTATAAGGAATAAAATATAAACATGTGAAATAAGTGGCAAATGGTCCCGCTCAATGGTCATGGTATGAAATATTTCCGTGTTTCACTTGACTGCATGACAATTTTTAACATATGAAAAGGATTTTAACATATCTTGGGGTAGAATGTGATGATGAGACCTCACCGCGTTCTGCCGCAAACCTTCTGCTACGACCCGGAAGTAATTACGCCTGATAATGCTGAAACGGTAGCACGAAAAACCCCATGCAGTGCGAAATCTACGACAGAATTTAGCACAAGAAGGCCCCTTGAGGGCCAACTTTGACTCTGCAAATCTCGTCGGAAAATTATATTTGGATATCCACGTGTATTGCAGGAGCTTGGACAGCTTCTTGACATTACGAGGACACATTTATATGCATGATTTGGCCTTTCGTGCGAGAACTATTGAGTTTTTACGTGACCATGTCTTGTGCCTCAAATCGGCGCGTAACACGTGTTCAAGAACGCCACGCCAGCGCAGTTCGTCCTCGCTCCTACCAAGACGAGAGCTATCTGCACGGGTTTCTTGGAACTGTGGATGATTTACAGAAGGCAGGGGTACTGCAGGATGTCGTGCTTGAAGTCGAGGACCGGCGGTTTCCCTGCCATCGGCTTGTTCTGTCCGCGGCCAGCCCCTACTAAGGGCCATGTTTACAAATGATATGGCGGAAAGTCGGCAGAAGACGGTTGTTTTACAGGTAGGGTTGGCGTAACGTGTGGTTAGAGTAGAGTGAAAGAGGAACAACTTGTAAAACCACGAAACATTCCAATAAATAATAGTTTGTCCCTCGCATGCCCCCCTCCCCACTGATATAATTTTGTTGTTAAGGGTCAACGGTCAACTTTGCGGGTCACAATGCGTTTTCTAAAATATTATTCTAAAATATATTCTCGATTACAATAAAGCACATGCAGTGCGGAAATAGAATGTAGATAAGATTTAACCTTATCAAACAGAATTATGTTTTTTCATGCTCTATATACCTCGATGGCTTATATGCGGTGAACGTCTGAACATTGATCTGTTGAATTCTTCAACAGGGTTTAGATGCAGGCATGTTTGGGGAGATCCTGAGTTACATCTACTCGGGAAACCTCCATGTGTCCCTGGACAAAGTGCAGCCCCTGTACCAGGCAGCCGACCTCCTCCAACTGGACTATGTGAGAGACACCTGCAGCAACTACATGGCCATGAACGTGGAGCGCTCCACCTGTGTGGACCTGTACAAGTTTGCTGATGTCTTCTCTGTGGAGACTGTTAGAAAACGTTGCCTACAGTGGATGTATAAAAACTTTGCTGAGGTGGGTCTTTCTCTCAAACTGTTAACTTTGATTTTTGTAGAATGCTGGCCTCATCAGATACCTGGGATAATATTAACTCAGTACAGTAGAAAAAAAAAATAGGGACTTTGTCAACTCCATATAATCACTTAGGACAGAGCAACAGAGAAATGTCTTTCAAATCTTTTTGTTGTAAACAGTACCGAAGATTGATCTAGACACATGTTTACAGTATCATTCTTGAACATGTACTCTGCAACTCCACAGGTTGCCTGCAGCGAGGAGTTCTGCAGCCTGAGTGTGAGTCAGCTGACAGCTGAGATCATTAGCCATGATGAGCTGGATATTAAAGAGGAGACAACAGTGTGGGAGGCTGTGGTGAAATGGGTGCAGCACAGCAGGGAGGACAGGTCGGAGTCAGTTCTCTTTTTGTACATCTTATGGTTTTTTTGTGGAGTAAACATGCAAGAAAAATCTACCCCTACCCTGTACCCTACAGACTGCACCACCTACCCAGCATCCTCCCTCACATCCGGTTCAACCTGCTGACCTCAGACGACACGGCAGCCATCTTGGAACACCCTCTGGTCAGGGAGGATCCTGGGAGTTCGGAGGTCATCAGGAATGTGGTACAGAAAGGGGACCCCAACCAGAAGCCGAGGTTTGGGATGACCACGGAAATGGCTCTGCTGTACAATCAAGCCCCGGGGTCAGTATATACCTCTTATTCTTTTGTTTTTGAATTGTGAACAATCCTCGTATAAGGTCTTTTACATTTTGAGGTCCTGCAATACACATTTCTAGTTTTTAATTCCTGTAAATGCACTCGTCCTCTAATTCCAACATATAGTTATGCTCAAAAGCATTTCTCAAGGGGCTACGAAATAATATTTGACAGATGATAACAGTGCATGCTTTGATTGAAAAAAAAACTTAGTTTCATACTATTCTTATTGACAATTTGCAATGTGTTTTTGTCCTCTCTAGTTCCGAGGAGTTCCTCTTCATGAACCCCCAGGAAGGCAAGTATATCAGCTGCAGTTACAAGCCTGAAGACCTTTCTGGTTCTCAGCCATAACAGTCACCAGTGATAACAACATTTACATCCTGCAAACAGGAGAATCAGAGGACGAGAATCAGTTATCCCTGTCTAAGTACAACCATGCAAGGAATGTGTGGGAACATGAATGTATGTCCTCAGTATCTAAGGGACCGGATTATAATTTGAAGTTTTGCGAGCAACTCCTCATTGAAGTTGATCAGATTTTGTACTACATTGTTCTTGATGATTTTAAAGACAGACGATTGCATGAGATGAGAAAGTACAATCGGCACATGAACCTGTGGCAGGATTGTTCAAAGCTGCAACTTGACTATGTTACATACTACAGTGCTGTAGTGTCCTGTGATTCACACCTGTATTTCCTCACAACCAAGGAAGTGCATCGCTACGAACCAAGGCAGGACCGTTGGTGTAAGCGGAGCCAATTGTTAGAACCCAATTTTGAATTCGGCACAGCCGTTGCCATGGGAACAGAGATTTTCTGCACAGACTTTGCCTTAAGACTGGCTATGGTGTACAACACACAGTCAGACTACTGGCAGAAACTGCAAGGCTTGTCAAACCCAAGAAATCTTGTAATTTTTGATCTCAGTCTTTTTGTAATGGAGAACCAGCTGCATGTATGGTCGACATGGGCTAATGACGAAGATGAAGAAGAATATAATGTATATGTGTATGACAGGTCCACTGACGTCTGGAGGGACTTGAAGGTCACTCTGCCTGACACTAGTAAGGAATATTGTGTGTATGGTCCCCAGTGCCCTGTAGCACGTATATACTTACCATACCTTACAATGCAGGATAAGGCCACATAAAGTTTTGCACGCTTCCAGAGTAGGACTGTTTAGTTGCATTTTGTTTAGACTTCAGGTTTTGATAAATGCTCCTATAAATGGGATAGATCTTGTAGCACATGTACTAGATCAATTTCATACTTTAGTAGGCATTTTACAGAAACGCTTCCTTTTTTTATAGAAAAGATATGTATTTCTATGGTAAAGTGAACTAATGCTCTTGTGTCTTAAGTAAATACAACTACGTGATTAAACATAGTAATGATTGCTCTTGTTGTTACCTGTTGGCGATTACTGCCATGTTTAAGTCAAGGTTAAAGAGATTAGAATAGATTCTCGTGAGTATTAAATACCCGCATGACCTCTGACCTGTCACGTGATCCCGGCGCACTGTGCCTGCGATCATGGCGGAACCGGCCGGAACTGCCGTGACTATGGGGCCGCAGCTGGCGACCCAAACTAAAGAAATATTTCTTTCTCGCAAAGATTTCGAGGAAAAACGTGCTAATGTTCAAAAATCAACAATGACCAAGTATATCCAGAGCAAAAAGGATAAGTTTTTCGGAGAAAATGGTGAGTTTTCAGTCAAAAGTGTTTCTGTCAAAGTTTTCGCGCGAAATACGCACTGTTTCCGGTCCACTGTTGTTTACTTTTACGCTCAGGATTTGGCCCGTTTGACTTGTACCGTTACTATTAATGAAAGAATGAAGTGCGTGCCTGAAAATGCATTCTGGCGGGAACTTAACGAAAAATTGATGCTTTGAGATGTTGAAGTATAACAAAAAGTGATGTTTTGAGATGTTATAAGTTCGCACTGCCGCTGACTTACGATAAAAATACAATCCGACAAAACTTAGCTTTAACCGAGGTTGTTGTTTTTTCAAACTATGTTTTAAGTCCTAAATTTTAAACTGATACACTTGAAATATAACAATAGAATAAAGACTTTTTGATGACCACTTGATAGTGATGGTAACATCTGTAAAACTATTGTTATATTTTAGGTGTATCAGATTAACTGACTTTAATTTAAAGACTGTATTCTATTGTTATATTTCAAGAGTATCAGATTATCCTTTAAAGACTTATGATTCAAACTGGATGTCCAAACCTTTATAAACATATAATTGAAGTTTGGCATTATCACACAAGGATTGCAATTACCAGTAAGAGTTGGAAGAATTCCACAAAGCATGTCTTTGAAACAAATTGGCATGTTGTGTATGACAGCATTAGAACCACTCAATCATAACTCTGACAATGTATAATATCAAAATTCAAAGCTCATTTTAATTATCAAAGACTAATATTGTCATCAAACCCTTTATATCTGAGTTACTCCTGATTTTAATGGCTAAAAGTTCCACGGCAACAATAAACAGATACGGAGACAGGGGGCATCCTTGCCGTACCCCTCGCTGAGGCATAAATGGCTTAGATAAATGTCCATAATTGATAATTCTACTTGATATATTACTATAAAGTACCTGTATCCATTTGATGAAGGAGTTTCCAAAGTTAAAGAATTCTAATGATTTTAAGATAAAATCCCATCTAATACGATCAAATGCTTTAGCATAGTCTGTCACAAAAATTATTCCTGGCGAGTTTTCTTTTTCATATTTTTCAATGATTTCCAGAATTCTGCGAATCCCGTCTCCTATATACCGTCCCTGCATAAAACCAGTAATAATACTCTGTAATACTTTACACATTCTTTTGGCTAAGCACTTGGACAGGATACGAACATCACAATTCAAAAGTGTTAAAGGGCGCCAATTAGTTAGTGTGGATGGATCTTTGTCTTTCCCATTTGAATCCTTTTTAAGAAGTAGTGATATTAGCCCCTCTCTTTGTGTACTTGACAAGTGGCCACGTTCGTAAGCGTGGTTTAGACATTCTAACATAGGAGATTTAAAATGATCGAAAAAAACGTCATAAAATTCTACAGGAATGCCATCTTGTCCTGGCGTTTTTCCTCTTTGGAAAGATTTGATTGCTTGCTTTAATTCTATTTCTGAAATAAAACCCTCACACTCTTGTCTTTGAGCTTCTGACAGGCGTTTAGGGTAATCTTCGGGGAAAAAATCTTCACAAATTTCTTCCGTGAGAGGAGTTGGAGGTTTCTGAAATGAATATAGTTCTGAAAAGAAGTCCGTTTCCATATGAATGATGTCCGCGGGATCTGTGAGGATGCGTCCATCAGAATTTCTTAACCTCAATATATTTTTTCTGGCGTAATTTCTATGCTCGAGATTCAAAAAATATTTAGAACAACGCTCCCCTGATTCCATCCATTTGCATCTAGATAAAAAGTTCAGTCTACACGTCTTTTCATAATATAACCTCTCCAGTTCCTTTTGTTTACACTCGTAATGTTGAAGAATTTCTAAGGAGGGGGAAGGATCCTGATCTAACGTGTCTTTTAGTTCGCTTATTTCTTCTATAAGTTCTTTCTCTTTTGCAACGTGTTGACGTTTCTTCCATGAAGAATATCTAATAGTATGTCCGCGGACACAGCATTTAAATGTATCCCAGACTACCTGGGGATCTGCCGATCCTGTGTTGTGTATAAAAAACTCTTTGATGAAGTTTTCGGTTTCTTTCAGGTATTTTGGGTCTGATAGTAATGAAGTATTTAGCTTCCAGTAACCTTTCCCACGAGGATATTCAGATAGAACGAGTGAAAGAGCTATGAGGTTATGATCTGATCTAAGGCGATCTGCGATAACAGTTTTACAAACTTTGGACAGTAGAGAGAATGATATCAAGAAAAAGTCAATTCTACTTGCTTGTTTTTGGCGTCGCCATGAGTACCGAGTGGCATTTGGGTTCCGATGTCTCCAAATGTCTATCAAGTCGAATGTGTCCATTATGTTAAGAATTTTTTCTCGTGCTTGGGGGTGGTAATTTTGCACCCTCTGTCCTGCTCTATCTATTTTGTTATCTATAACCGTGTTGAAATCACCAACTATCACCAGGTTTTCAATTGAAACATCTGCTTTTTGTATACCTCTCTCGATTGTCTCAAAAAAATCAGGATCGTCCATATTTGGACCATAAACATTCACTAAACAGAACCTGAATTCTTCGATTGTTATATCTAACATTATCCAACGCCCATCGTCATCCATTTTCTTGTCATGGATTACGTACTCTAGATCCTTCTTGAATAAAATCAACACACCTCTACTATTACTTGTCCCATGAGAGAAGACAATGGAGCCTCCCCATTCTGAGGCCCACGTATTTTCATCGTCAGCCTCAGAGTGGGTTTCTTGTAGGCAAATGATTTCAAAAGATTTTTCGGACAGCCATGTGAAAACTTCTTTTCTTTTACGTTTGTCTCCTAATCCATTGCAGTTAAAACTGCCTATTTGTAGTTCCGTTTTGGCCATAAGAAATAAACAGTTTTAGAGAATTCTAGAAATAATTTGCCTACATCCACCGCGAGAAGGGGGAGATAATTAAAGACCTCCCTCCCATTTCCACGGTTCGCAATCTTATTCCCATTAAAACTTGCTAATTTCAGGTCATGTTTTGTCATCATATTGGAGTGGCTGTTTACCATTGTGCCCACAATTACTGCCGACCGGTGAAAAATCACCATGCAGCTGTGTTTTAACCAGGTATTGTAATACTCATTATGCAGGCATTCCGGCCACCTACCGGGAACCCATGGAATTTGATGGCTACTGATAAGTAGATTTTGCACATTGTGCTTGTACGACAACATAATCAAAATAAGAGAATAGAGTAAACATAATATAAAGTAAAGGTAACAATTTGTCTCAAAGAGATATGACCAAATGATATTAAACCAAATTATAGTAATTGCATGATCATTAAAAGGGAGGAAACGAGGGCTATCTACATACCCTTCTGAGCACCGTTGTTGCGTGGCCAGCTGGTGTCTAGTCATGGCATTCCCGGCATCAGTCACCGGAGCAAATCGGTAGTAGACAATAATCAAGTATCTAGCAGTGTGTGTGTACTCAAACAGAAACAGAATTGAACATAAAGATAACAAAATCGTACGATAATCATAATCGAAATAACAACAAAACTGGGTCATCTCCAAAGAGCACTGGATGAATTTTCCAGTGCTCCTGTAGAGATTATAACACATTATAATTAACAGAAACCACATCAAAAATAACTTATAAATGATCAGTAACAAATAAATCTCGGAATAATAAAGAACCAAAGAAAATGATTGATAAGTGTCACTGGGTCGGTGATTGTGGAAACAATCAACACAAGCCAACAAGAGTTCAATTGCTTTTTTCTTTTCCATTTTCTCTTTTGAAAGTACATCTTTTATTAATTTCATAATGTTGAGAGTCTAGGGACAGTTACTAGTTCCTTTTCGCTCGACTGGAACGCGGTCTTAAGGTCCGTCCCCCTCCTCCGCGTGTGGCATGTTGTGACTGATCCGAGCTCCCCGGGGTGTTGTTTCCCTTCTGTGATTTGTCCCGTTGATGTTGTCCGTTTCCCACTGTCTCTTGTGACCGTTGTATGTTCTCAGGTTCAGCCTCTGGGGCGTCTTGGAGCCATTTGCTAGGAATTCTCCAGTGTGCGAACGACTCCCCCTCAATCACCAGCCTGTCCCCCACGATCGTCGCTCTCTTCCCCTTGGATTTAGCTCTTTTCAGAGCAGGGACCAATTTCCGCTTTCTCAACTCCCTGACATTGTAAGGCACGTCATCTGAAATGAAGACAGGCTTGTTCTTGAGTTTGGTTTTGTTCTTCCATACCTGATCTCGGTCAGCTCGGCAAGTAAAGCGTGCGATAATAGGGCGAGGCTTACCACTTCTATTTCTTGGCTTTCCCAGGCGATGGACGCCACACATTCTCATTCCCCTTGTATCGAGCTTCATCTCGCCACCTATGACATCTAATACTTTCTTCGTGCAGTTCTCTTGTTCTGTCTCTTGTACCCCATGGAAGAGTAGGTTCCATCTCCGGCCGTACAGCTCAAGATCGGACAGCCATTTTCCCGTGTTTTCCTGCTCCTTTTCTTGAGACTCCATTCTGCATGTCAGCTCGTCCACGTTTTCCTGGGTGAATTCCATAGATTTGACGAACTCGACATTGTCGACATGATGTTTGGAAACCTCACCTGAGACTGTATCCAGGTTAGACTCTAGCTGCTTCACGCGTGTTTCCAAACATTGAAGCCGGTCTACTATGGCCTCCCATTCCTTCCTGGGAATTTTCACCAGTTCCTCGCCTCTAGTTGCGGCCATATTTTCACTGACTGTGCAGAACAACCTCAGGAACAACTTCAAGGGTTGAAATAGCCAAAAAACCGACCGAGCGAGGCAGTATTTCACAAGTTTTTCCACAATTCGCCGTAACACAATTTAGGCGACCACCATGTTGGATTACCCAGAATTCTTCTACCTAGAATCAAAATTGTCCCAGTATGCGGAGGACACTAACTTTACTTTAGAACCCACATCGGTCTCACTTAACGCTTTAACTGAAGATTTAAATCACTTCAGCGCACTCTCTGGTCTCACACCCAATTATGACAAATGTAAGGTAGTCAGAATTGGTTCTCTTAAAGGTACAGGCTTTGTATTACCGTGTCAGTATAGCGTGGAATGGACTGATGGACCCTTTGATATGTTAGGGACACACGTTCCAGTAAATATAAATGAGATCACTTCCATCAACTGTAGTAAGTGCCTTAAGAAACTGGACTCCACATTACAGCCGTGGAAAGGAAAACCACTGTCATTGTACGGCAAAATCGCAATAATCAATTCCTTGGTTGTTTCGCTCTTTGCGCATATATTTCTTGTTCTACCTTCTCCGGATCATATGTTTTTTCAACAATATGAAACAAAAATTTTCAAATTCATTTGGAATAATGGTCCGGAGAGGGTAAAGAGAAAAGTACTTTACAGCCCATATGAATGTGGAGGGTTAAGGCTCATTAATTTGTATGCTTTCAATGCTTCCTTAAAAGCTTCCTGGATTCCTAAGCTTTATCATAACACACTCTGGTTTTGTTCAAAACTTCTATCAAACACCCATGTTGCATTTAGAAAGGGTTTGTTTCCATTCATGCAAATAGGTGATGACAAAGTGAAAATTGTCACGTTTCTGAAGCATGAGCTCCCTGGTGTAAGTGTATTTTTCTTAGATGCATTGTCTTCGTGGCTATCATTCCAGTTTAACCCTCCTGAGAATAGTTCGCATTCCCATGTTCTGTGGTATAGTTGTCACTTTAAAATTGATGATAAACCGTTCTTATGGAGGGATATGCTGGATCAGGGCATTCTGTTTGTACACGATATTTTAGATGCAGAAGGAAAAGTGCTGTCTTACACAGAATTAAGATTGAAATTTGATGTAACTGTTTCAGAGTTTGTTTATAATAGATTGATATCAGCTGTCTCCCAGTACCGTCGATTGAAATGTTGTAATGTAAGGAACTGTAGCGATGTACAAGTATGCAGACCTATGTTACAAAATTATGAGTGGATAAGAGGTGTTAAAATCAACAAAAAGGTGTATAAGTTCTTTTTAGAAAAAAAAGATTTGATTGATCACCCTAGGAACATCATGACTTACTGGGAAGACCAACTGAACGACATTGTACCTTGGAAGGAAGTTTTTCTCCTCATACATAAACTAACAATCGATCCCCCGACCAGAATCTTTCAATTCAAATTAGTACACAAATTTTTAGCAACAAATAGATTATTACACATCTGGAAATTGAAAGATTCTCCATTATGTGCCCTTTGTAAAAAAGAGGAAGAAACAATAAAACACCTTTTCTATGACTGTGGAAAGGTGGTTGAATTTTGGCGGAGCGTACAAAGATGGTTAAACAAAACAACAGGGCTTTATCTGAATGTCAATAATCCAATGAACATTCTGTTGGGGGATCTTTCCGAATCTGTGCCGATAGTGTGTAATCTTATTATTCTTCTGGGTAAGGTGTACATTTTTAAAAATCGTGAGTCATGTACTATTTCGTTGCATAAATTTATCCCATTTGTGAATAATTTCAAGTGTCAAGAAGAAACCATCGCAGGAAAAAGAAACAAGTTAAGTAGTCACTTTAGAAAATGGGGCGAACTTCAAAATGTACTCAAATACTAGCATGTGTGTGTGTGTGTGTACTCTAATGTTTTCATGTAATACAGCTGTCTTTGTGCTTTTATTCTGTTGAATAAAGATTTAAAAAAAAAAAAAAAGACTAATATTTCCCAACTGTACAAAGCAAAGAAACGTGCAACAATTCAGTCATCTTGGTACAGTCTAGATAAACTACTAGTACCATTTCTATAAAACCAGACTCTTACAGAATCTCTATGTATATTTAAGTAATATTAGATTGCAATATCATGTTCTGTATTCCAATTCTTTTACGTACAATGTAATAGTTTGCAACTTAACTAAATGATTGAAAATTGCATTATCATTCCATATCATGACCAGCGCAAGCTGACTTTCGGTCTGCAGTCCTAGAAACCATTGTTACAGCAAGGTCAAACCTCCTTTTCACTGAGTAATTAAGAATGTACAATATAAGTATAAATGTCTTGTGGTTGCTAATTGCTAAGACATGTACAATTGTAAATACTTAGCCAGCAAATGTTGGAAGTGGACTAAGGCAAATAAAAAGCTTAGTAAAGACTTTGGCTACTAGTTATTGTGTGCAATGGTGGATACATAAAACTATATTCCTTATACAGTGCTGTTTTATATGGTGTTATATCTACACTGGAGACTAAAAAAAAGTCAAGATTTTATATTTGATACTAAAAATTGCAATAATTCGATAATACAGCTGCAAGCAGTTCCCAGCGAAGTTTGTCATGAAGGATCAATGGTGTCTGCAATGTATAAAAACATATTTACAAGTTACAACAAATTTCAGTCAAAAACAGTCAGAATCATACAGAAACATGCAGAGTTGCAAGTTATGTTTTCAATGACATGAAATAAAGATCAGAGCTCAACTGAGGAATTATGTGAAAATTGAAAATGGACAAACAAGTACTAAAAACGCTGATTAGCAAAGCAGGTGGGCGTTTCGCCATGTTGCACAAGTTCATACGCTTCCAGCTACCAGTCAGTGATCAGTACTACAGATCATCCTGTGGTTCCTGTATGACAGCCAGGACTGAGCAGGCTGGAGAGGGTGCAAACATAGGTGTTTGGTACATGGAGTACAAGGCATCTATTTCAATAACTCTCCCCTCCACCATGAGTGTGAACTTCTGAATTAGGAGAAAAAGATAGAAAGAGTGAAAAAAACATATTGCAAGTCTGGAGATGTAGAAATATAACCTTGTGTGTGAAAATCATCAAGTCATTTGCTCTTTCCCAGATAATACACAATATGGCAATGATTGTTACCCCACCCTGGGTTGTTACATTCTATAAAAAGGGAAATTTTAAAGTTCTTATTGAAAGTTTAAAAGGACAAAATCAAATCAAATGAGATGTTATAAGTCAGCCCTCTGAATTGGGTGGACTTAACATGTTAAACACGTTGGATACATAGGTTGATGTAGCCTCTCTTCTTTTGAAATCACAGAACCCAGTACATGTACTTTTATCATACTTTTTATACCTGTTATAGCCATTGTTCATTATCTCACAAATGTTTTTCTAGGTTTGTTTTGCTATTAGCCCTCGGGCATGAACTTGCAATAAACTTTCTATATAGATTGATGGTGGAAGACAAATGTAGGTGGGTAACACTCACCCCCTTTTCCTTTGGTCCCAATAAGCTTATACTACACATGAACTTTGAAAATGAGGGTGATGTCCCAAACCTCAACCTAATTCCCACATTTTATCAACAAGTTAAATTATCCTATGACAAAGTTGAGAATAGAGACGACATTAGGTCCCAATACTTAAAAGAACAGATAATGGTGAAATGAGAATATAACATCAAAAGGTAAAACCCTCTTCTTCCCCCAGTTTATTAAAGAAGACATAATCTATGTGCAAGATGTATTACCCAGGTGAAAATACATCTCTATGAATGAGTACCCTACCCTTAGCCATAGACTCAATACTTTAATTGAGCACATTAGCCTGTCCCAAGCCCTACTCAGCACCTGGAAAACTCTTATCAAAAGTGAACTTGACTCAGATGACCGCCCAACGCATCTTCTTACTGCCCACCCCTACACCTGTTCAAACCTATTGAAAACAAATTTAAGAAAAACATGACAAAATCCTGTACATTACATTCTACACTCATAAACATGCAGTGTTGCCAAGCTGTCAGCAGAAATGACAGACAATTCTTCATTGCACTGAAACCTTTGACTGGGGAAAAAATTACGCTCTGCAGAACTGCATGTAAGGACATACAAATAGCTGAACTGAATTACAAACTACTACATGAAATACTGCTGTGTGGTGAAAAATCAAATAAGTGGAAAAAATGGGCTAATAATTGATCCCCCGTGTATACTATGTGACAGTGGGGAGATTGATAATTATAAACATATATGTTTGTGGATTGTAAGAGATTATCAGACCTGTGGAACACAGTTCATCATTACATACCTTTCAGTCCCAGTAATCCTACAATAGATTTTGAAGATCTAATACTTGGAAAAGTCACGCAGCCTCTAAACACCTTAAAAGACCAATACTAATAATACTTATAGCTAAATGGGTCATATTTAAAACATGGGTTTCTCTGAGGAAGAGCCAAAGTCACACCTCACATCAAAACAATATCTCCACTCTTTCTAAATGGGAAATAGTTGTTACAAAATGAATTATATATAACTGATCCTGCTGACAGTTCCTGTCACGCCACAAAAAAGGACAGATAAACATATGTTGTACACAGCTAAAGACATAAGGACCTTGCCTAGTCCATGATATCCATCATACTTGGCACACACGTAATTTGAAGGGAGAAGAGTGTAGAAACGTACCAAACACTATTTCTATATATTTCCACTTCATTTAAGTGTCTTCTTAGCCCTAGACAGAAAGAAAACCATGATTATTCATACACATAACAATAACTTGAAAAATACATCATTACCTTACACATTATCAATATTATCAATATACATATATTTTTCAATATTACACAGATGTCCAACCTTCCCCGGAAAAACTGACGTACTGGACCCTGACAGATGTTGACTATGACGGCGTGCCTTTCCAGCTTGTGGGGAGGATTGTCTACGCATGTCACCAAGGAAAGGACAAAGCCCGCAAACAGAAGGAGAAATACAAGGCACAGAAACAGGCAGAAGCGGTATAGTAGTATTTAATATATACTTCCAAAGTTGTTGACCTAATTCAAGTCAATGGTGAAAGGAAAATCAAAATCAAACAGAATAACAAGGGTGATTTCAACCAGGTGCAAAGAAATATTAGTTTCACATAATATAAATTAGACAATGCATAACAAAGTAGAATACATCATGCAAAGTTCATAAGAGACTGCTGTATGTCGTCTGTGAACTCAAATGCTGTTTTATTCTGTTAGCGTCAAGACCATAACTTCAAAGCAACCCGCAAGATGATACAACATACAAAGAATGTGAACTGCCCTGCAACGTTAACTGCAACACAGATCATCAAATTTCCTGCTTTCAAGGTACAGCATTCTAATTCTTCAGCTGGGAAGCAATCCTCTCTCCTCCTTGGAGAAGGATTGGCTCCAGGCACAATGTATCGTATAGGTGAGTTAGGTGTGTGATCCAGGTAGTCAAAGGAAACACAGCTATCTCACGTGTACCTGGTGCCATCTTACATAGCTAATACAGGCAAAGTAGACACACCCACATCACCTCTACAATCCCTCACCTGGTTTACAAAGAAAGAAAACTATCTCACCTGTGCAATGTCTCCACTGGTCCCAATCAAAGACATTTCTATGCTATATGGTGTCTCACCTGGTTCCTAGACAAAGAAAATACACATAATATTATCATATTATTGTAATTAGTTAATGCAATCATCCATATGCCTTGCCTTCTCCATTATCTTAAGTTATAGGATGAGACTTGGTAATGGATGCAGTCCTATATTTTCTTTGTCTGCCATAATAACAGCAGACAGCCAAAGAGTTAGTATGGAGTTAAAACCAGTATGAGAGTTAGTATTGTAGTCAGGGTAAACTCACATAGGATAGTACCAAGGCTACTATTCTTACCTATACACATATTCTAATCCTAGGTTTAAAAAAACACCAAGGCTTTGCAGACACTGGCTTCAGCAGCCCTGAAAGCTGAGTTAAGATCCAACCCTTCAACAGTTGAAGGTGTTGTAGAATACCATGTTCGATTTCCCGCCATGACAGAGTACGAGAACCACCCAATTCTTGGAGAGGTAAGTACATTGTGTATGTAGTCCGTTTTGTTAAGTTCCTCTCTTCTTCGGCTAGGCAGGTGATACTACCAATAAAATGCCATATTGTCTTTACTACATATGTTGTCCATTTTACTTTTAATCAATAACACAACTTTATGTAATTGGCATTTAAGCAAACCTTAACATATGCGTACATCTAATTCATGGATTCATGGATGCTATTACTTCTCAGGCTGCTGAACTACGTGAGCCTGTAGATGCTGAAGTAGAGAAACACATCCTGAAACTAGCCTTGGACGGAGCGCGTCGGGTCAGCGAGTTCAGACGCCACATAAACACATTTGTGAAAGATGAACTTCTACGGGGACAACAGCCTCCCCCACTGACCCGCCGCCGCTACGATCCGACTGACCAGGACATTCGAAATATCCTGTCTAAGGCGAAAAGACAAACAAGAAACTCGGAAGACGATCAAGTAAACCTGCAGGTAATAAACAGTTTACATAAATGCAGGTTTTCACGTAATATATATGGATGTCCATCACAGCAGGAATGATGTTTCCAGAAGAGATAGCTAATCTCTATATGTTATACAGTGTAATCTTTCATCACCTTCAACGGCAAGGTCATATTTTAACCTTCGACAAGGTTTAATAATAATATTCTTTGGGGCGTGTGTTTGTGTAAACAAACAGCATAATTCGAGAAAGCAAGGTTGGTGAAAATATATAATGAAATGCTGGAATTGCTGCCTGAAGATCATTTTGTTAAAGCTATGAAATAGTGGAACTCTAGTTAGCCATCAGTCCCAGTGCGAAATTTTGTAGAAGTAAATGTTAGCCCGCTGCTGGAAACATAAACAAATATTCTATGTGGCCATGGCCCAATACAATGTATAATGGCTTACTCTTTCTTTCATTCACAGATATTGACCTCCAGATGGGCTGCAGAATCTGGCTGCTGTATCAAGTACAGGTCAAGCCAAGTACAGGAGGATGGAACTACAACCAAGTTCCTGTTCTGCTACCAGACACACTGGCAACAGAGGCTGCTCCACATATATGGCCAGCAGATGTGCCTGTTAGACGCCACTTACCGAACATGCCGATATTCGATGCCTCTCTTCTTCCTGTGCGTCCGCACGAACGTCTGCTACGTTGTGGTCGGCTCCTTCATGGTGAAGGAAACCACAGTAGATGTTCAGGAAGCCTTGAACATCTTCAAGGAGTGGAATCCAGACTGGACACCTAGCCACTTCATGGTGGACAAGTCTGATGTGGAGATTAATGCCCTGAACAGAGAGTTCCCGGGTAAAAGCACAATTACTGTCCAAAATACACATTAACACCAGTCACTTGAGATTTAGACAGACACTAGCCATTTGGAAATTCAAGCAAAGTTGATGTTCTACCTTCAAGTGAGACATCAGTGCGTAGCTCTTAGTCTACTGAGTATAGTGATATGAAAATTATTATTCTGCAATGTTCACAACTTATGATATCATTGATGATAAATGCAAGAAAACTGCGGGAAATTGAAGCACCCCGCTTTCTTTTTTGGTCATCCCGAGGTGTGAAACTACAGCCCCGCAAGGAAGAATGCTTCTCCCCGCAAGGAAGAGTGCTTCTCCCTGCCGGCAAACTGTTATTCCCCGCCGGGAAAAAATGGCAAAAACTGTGGATCCCGGCGGGTTTTGACAAGCCCCGGGGAAGAAAAATTCAGGTCCAAGAGGTGTAAAAGGTGTGAATTCAGCCAAATGTATACAGCGGGACAAAAACTGAACCCGCCGGGTTCGCTATCCTCCCCGCTGTCCAACATAACATTAAAAGCCAGGATAGCACAATTCACATCCCTCTGTTAACTTTGAAACAGTCAGTATAAGCATTCTGAAAATGGCCACCTCTTCTCATCCTGAAGCAGCCCAACTGTTTAAAAGTTCAATAAGTGTAAGTTAAACCAGGCACAGCTTGCACAAAATCATTGTTGGTACTTGTCTCACAAACAAACTAACCTAGATTTTAGACAACAAACTTTACTTGGATGTGAGTAGTTTCTATCCTGAAATCATCAAGCAATCCTATGCCACCAGACACATTATACAGCATGGATAGACCTTTGTTTTCTACACTAGCACAAGGAGTGTACAATGGCCTTGTTTTCTGCTGTGTCTTTCATTGTGTTGGCTGTGACATACAACAGAGGGAAAATGTTACAGTCTGACCACAAGGACCTCCTTGGTCTGACTATACAAGTTATTAAATACCTGGTGCTTTCTCTAAAATAATGCCGTAAAATCTACTCTCTCAGTGGTGTTCCTCTTACATCTATCAAGATTACAGTGTGAATTAAGTTATCTGTAACAGGGCTTGAATGTAGTAAACAAGCCGCAATTTAATTCCGGAAAAACAATTTAATTCCGGACTCCGGGCCAATAACAGTAAAGTACTTTACCCAATCAAGTTCATATTTTTAATGAGTATACAGCAGGGGGTGGGGAATATGCGGATCATTGTGTATTTTTCAATCAAAGAGATGCCATAAGACATAGCTTAGATTACCAGCCAAATGTGCCCCTAAAAATACAGGAAATAGCGTTTCAAAGGGTAAAGATTTCAAAATTTTCTCGAGGTGCATGCCCTCGGGCCCACCTGCGATTGTTACATGTACGCCTCCGGCGAAAATATGTCAGGAGGGCAAACAATCTAGCAGAAACTCTTGTGTACTTTTCACTATAAGTGCAGATATTGCCCCTCAAAATGTATTTGAGCGGGTCGAGATTTTACAATTTTCCCGGGTATTCTCTCGGATCCCGGCGCCTACAATCGCCGGGCCGCTCCGGAGCGATATATGTCGGGACTCGGGGAATCGCGCACCATACCATTCAACTCTTGTATATTCTTTTCACTTATAGATATGTCATCAAACATAGCTTAGTGTAACAGCAAAATTTGGCACTCAAAATCAAGGTTATGGCATTGCAGGGGGTCAAGAGTTTCAAAATTTTCCCGGACGTCTCGCGCCTTCGGCGCTCGACGTGGTCAATGTACGTTCAGCAATATCTTGCTGTCCCCTCCCATACGAAATTCCCTGCCGCCGTCACGGCTACTCATTATAGTTACTAGTACGGTTTAGTTTGGTCATCAACAGATTCATTGTCACCACAATAAATATTAAAATTAATAATTTTGATGTAGAACTAGATAGTTGAATCATGCGTTAAGTGTTTAAGTCGGTTGGAAAGCCTCATGATTTAACGTAATTCGTAATCAGCTCTGAAAATTTAACGTAATTCGTAATCGGCGGCAAAATTTTTCCGTAATTCGTAATCACTACCCCCCCATGCAGGCCCTCTCCAAGCAGAGGTCGGTGGGGCAAGATTGTGACTGTTTTATCATGCCCCGTTTTTTGTCCGCTATCTCTATCAGTGGGAGATAGCGGACAAAAAACGGGGTATATGATAAAACGGTTACAACCTTCCCCCACCGACCTCTGCTTGGAGAGTAGGAACAAGCCAGGTTGAGGCCACTTGAATCTGGCTTGGAGCATTCATGTTTGTTTGTTTTATTTGAATCTCCATTAGTGATACAATTTAATGCGCAGTATTCTTCCTGGAGTCCTTCCAGGGATGTTGACAAATTTGTCCTACTCCTGGCTTTATTGGGTGCTTTTGAAGTCTAACTACATGGAGTACAGAAGCACTCAATAAATGGATCAATTTGAAATTTTATTGTATTATCACCATTCTCCAAGCAGGGGTGGGGGTAATAACCCTCACCATAAGCCCTGTTTGAAGATTTTATAGACTACTAGTATCAGCTATCAGTCTGATTCATCAGCCTGTGTAGACTATGCTTGCGGTCTACACTTGGCCCTAAAAGTCTAGTTGTTGCAAGATAGGCCCCCTCGTGACACTAAATGCTGTAAATGCATTTCAGTTTGCATGGTTTTAATTTCGCGGTGGTTTTGAGTTCGCGTTTGAAACAATAGTAGACAAGACGTTGGAGGGCGAAGCATTTCGCGGTGGTTTAAAGTTTGCGGCAAAGAGCTTACAGCGAAAACTGCGAACAAAAAAACACCGCGTACAATTATGCATTTACAGCAAATTACTTTGGAGACAACAGATCAGACCAAGAACTTCAAGGTTATGACCTTGATCAAACAGCAAGGTAAATTTGGCTGCACATGGAATCTAATGCCATTTTCAACCAAGGAGGAAAACTTCCTTGCTTCAACTAAGGATGTTTAATATATATGTAGGGACTGTACGAAATTTACATCCGGTTGTCAGACTGGGTTGGTTAGGAAATTTTTCCTGGGCTCTCACCCCAAGTCAAAATCATTTTCCTAGGCCCACTCCCCAAGCCAAAATGTTTGCCCTCTAAGGCTCTCCCCCCTCCTATCAACTCTTGAAAAATATTCAAGTCGGCAAGAAAATCACTGTGCTCCAAGGCTCGTCATCTGTTGCTTCTAGAATTTGTCAGAAGACTCAGAACTTTACCCTGGCAAGTTGATTCCCACAACCGGACGTCAATTGATATTTCTCAATACAAGGAGGTTAAATACATCCTTGCTCAATATAAAGATGTTGGTTTAATAGCAGGTTTTAAAAAACCCTATCTCGGGAAACTTACAAAAGTTAGGTGTCCGGCACCCAGCTTCAAATAACATGAGGTACCAGTTAGCTTATATGTCCTTGCATTGACTGACTGATACAAAGGAGGTTACAAAATACTAACTGCTTAGAGATGATAGCCAGGCTCTAATAGCCCTTCTGATCAGTCATGGTTTTCAGAGAGTCCTCCATGCAGTGTCTACTGCAGACTGAGGCAGTCAATGGTCAGGAGGCTAGAAGTGGTCGCAATTTTGTGAAGGGAGAGAGACATTAGAAATCGTCTCCCGACCCCCCTCAAACCCCTCCCCCCCCACACACACACACAAACACAACACCAACAAAACCTGAGAGACCATTTGGAGAATGCCAGACGCAAGATCATTTGGTCAGCAGCCCTTGACAACCCTATGTGATAATTGGTCTTTTGCATGTCTAGGACAATAGCTGACCTTGTGAACCCGCATATCAATGGACCGAATAATTTCAAAAATTTCCAGAAGGAGGAAACTCCTTGCTTTGCTTATCGAGGCCCATTTGATAGGATTCTTGATTTAACAGAGAACAGAAATAAAACAGATGAAACAGAAATATTTTCTTGAACAAACTTTTGCCTAATGTTTCCATTCCTATATGAGTGATCAACAACTTCATTTCATAGTATGTTTGGCATTCTATCATATTTCAAGTCAAGTGTTTATCAATGGTCAAAACAAACCTCCTTGCTGTAACCTGAGTACTCCCCTCCAGACAAGACTAGACCAAGGAGGTTATGTAATCTATATAACCTCATATATATATACTGTATAGTCAACCTTGGCCATTGACTAGACCAAAACAAAACAAACTTTCTTGTAAACAACACATTCGGTTCAAAGGGCTCAATGTCGTTGATACGTCAGATGCAGTAAACACCAAAAATGGGCCAAGATCTATTCAGGACTAATGTTGTGCATGACTCGAAGGCAAATATATTCAGACTTCTTGCACTTTGTGTGTAAACTTTGGACTAATTTCTTTAACCTGGTCATAAATTGGTCCCTATTGTTATCTTCAAGTGGAATTGTCTTTGAAGAAACTCAAATTATCTTTCACAGTTGTGAGCACTGAGCAGTCATGCTAGAATTAATGCGAGCGTGCAAAAAAGATCAGTTGGGCCAAAAAAAGTTGCCTGCATCATGTTCAATCAATTGGGCAGGAAGGTTGAATAAATCACCCAACATACAGAACATGAAATGTTCAATATGCAATGAGTAAGTTTAAGACAAAATCAGAACTCTTGAGTATAGAAAAAAGGGGCATTTATCAAAATCATCAGCTTCCATTTTCCGACATTTTTTTCGATTCACGGCATTAATTTTTTTAAACGAGTCTTTAACAAAATAGCAGAGCCCTCCCACGAGTCTTAGCAAATTTTTTTGATAACTTCTTTGTAGCTAAGATTCCTGGGAGGGCTCTGTAAAAACTTCATTACAATAGAGTAGAATTACAATGTATAATACCCGCACTTAGAATTTGGATGATTGATAACGTTATGTAAAGTCATGGATTCCCGTAAAAAATAGCTTTTAGTTCATTTTGTAAAAAATAAACCAGCCTACCGCTACTACACGTACTACTACTACTAACGTTACTAATCGCACTGAAATTATACGTACAACCAAGGTATATAATGACCTAATCGGCCGCGTGGCGCGTTGGATACACCCGATCCCTCGATCTCGGAAGTTAAGCAACGCGCGGTCCGGACAGTGCTTGGATGGGGGACCAACCAAGGACGTCCGGATTGCTGTAGCCTCACGAAGCTTTCCACGAAATCGTCTTCCGGGAGGGACGTAAAACGGGGGTCCCGTGCTCGAGGAGGTGCCTCGAACACGTTAAACAGCCTCATTACCCTACACATTGGGTACCTGCCTGTGGCACTGGCTGCAAATACACCTGATATTATAAGTCCTTATCAACCTATCTGATCTGACCTACAGGTCGTTGAACTTTGGTCACAGCTGGTCATTCCAAGATGGCGGAAAGTTTGCATGAGATGTGGGCTCTGCTGACGAAACGGCGGACAGAGTGGCCAATAGCCTCACTTCTCGTCGGTGTGACGGCAACTGTAGCAACCTACTACCTCAAGTATGTCGTCAAGGTACGTTTTACACTTATTTGTTTTGGATTTTCCTTTTTATTTAACATTCCTTGAACTCAAATGTCATGTGCTAGCCTCCCCACATACCGGCCTTCCTAGGCAACATCATAATTTTGGAGAGGAGACCTGTTTGATATAACAGTAACTTGCATGTCTATTTCGCGAGCTGTACCTTAGGAAATTAAGAATTCAACAATTTCAATTTGAGAGTAATTATCTGAACATGTAATTCAAAAGTATGAAAAAACGATTTGTTGAAATGTCACCGGCCTTGGACCACAAACGACCCGTAGAGACTGGGACCAGGCTGATGAATATTCAACCCTGTATTTGTGTCCGTTCTAGGAACCCATGCTGATAACCGGCAGTAAGAGCTGTGCAGACTTCCTCCGGCGCCGCTGTCCTGTCCTGTTGCAGGAGTACTACCCTACTGTCTGGTGCTTCACATCACGAGCTCACACCGTCATGTGTTCCATCGTTGGCAACCTGACCAAAAAGCTGCCACCATACAGAAAGTAAAGCACCGCACATGTTCCTGTATTATTCTGAATTACAATTTCAATTACTGTAATTCTTGATTTGTTAACTGTAACTTAATTTTAGCTGATTTAACGGTCACTAGTCAACAGCTAAAATTTCATCATTGCTAATTTTTGATCACTGAGACAGTTACGTTTGTTCCCAAGTGCCGAGACCTACTCCATTTTCCCCAAACCGCTATATTTTCCTGCCGCTATATTAATTTTTTCCAGAAGTGTGATTCATGTACTAGTACTTATTCTGTAATAGTTTGCACAGCTGTGTGATCCAAGTCCTGTAGAAACAGGGATGTTTGTAGAAATTTGATATTATTTAATAGCGTGATCTATGTAGGTGTAGCAGTCGGGCTTGTTTTGAGTGTACATGTATTTGGCCGTATTTTGTCTGTTTTGTCTGGAGATTACGACACTGCTTTTTGCAGATACCCTCATAGCATATGTAAAAGCATAATCTTCAGAAAAGCACTCCCAAATACGCTCAAAACAAGCTCAACTGCTTGGAAATTGATCATTCCTGCCGTGTTGATATTTCATTGAATTCATATTTCATCTTGCGTTGCACGTTACATGATCAAACAATGGGTAATTTTACAGAGAAATCCTGTACCCCCCTGATGGTGGAGAGATCCACTTGGATTGGCTGGATCACCATGGTAACGATTGCCATGACAACAGGACACGCCCCATTGTTGTCATCCTCCCTGGTCTGACAGGTAAGGCAAAAAACACAAATTATAATGTAGTTTTTATACGCCCTTCCCACCTCCTCACCAATCAAAAAAAATTTTCTATTTTCCAATAGAATCATTACAATTAATGCCCAAATCAAGAGCTTACAAGTATCCAATTGATCATGATGTGTGTACTTAATATCTTAGATGGCAAACTTCTAGCCTCTACCAGGCTCCGCGGGATGGCTGGAAAAAAAGTAGAAATTGGCCTAATAGAGTGGGTCCCCCGAAAGTGCGAAATGGAACGAAATGGAACGAAATGGAACGAAATGGAACGAAATGGAACGAAATGGAACGAAATGGAACGAAATGGAACGAAATGGAACGAAATGGAACGAAATGGAACGAAATGGAACGAACTAAAACAACATATGAAACATTATGAAATGAAATACCAGTAGATAGCAAAATATAAGGAGTAGGCTGGAACAGGAAGCATTTTAGATACAGAAGTGAGTGGTAGATACATAATATTACGTGTTTTATTTCTTGAATCTATGTGATAATATTAGATAAAACGCTTTTGTCGCGTTTGTGTGGCTAGATTCTTTCCTAAAAATGGAGGCGCCGCGTGCAAAGGGATCGATCCGCCACTCTTCCTTGTGTACCAACGATCTGCAAATGAACTGCTGCAAATAGCAGGGAAAACAAGCAAACGGAACTGAGTATCCAGCCTGGGTGCCATCCTATTTCTACCGGGGCTCCTACACTCGCTACCCTAAACAAATATTTTTCTAGGGTAGCGAGTGTAGGAGCCCCGGTAGAAATAGGATGGCACCCAGGCTACTTAGTATCGAAGTTAGGACTAGATTACACAGTTGGTGGTAACATTGCATCTCATAATTCACCAAGAGGGCATGAGGCAAGCGTTATTTCATTATACAGCGTGTTTGCGTGTTGCGGGACGGAACTCTTCTCCCCCAAATGGAGCCCCCCATACAAATAAACCGCCATTGTTGCCAGCGCGACGGAACTGTGGGCGTGCTACTGACAGGTTGAATCAAACTCCGACTTTCCAGTTATTAACATACAGTTTTAGTCCATAACTAGTACGTAGCATATGCATATCTCCGCAACAACGATGTTTATTCAACCAAGTTTTTCGGCTCAAAGTCAGACCCCTGTCGGAGAATGGACCCCACCGTTAATGATATGCAAATGAAGCTCTGCGCTGCGTCACCAATTTCACACATTTCACACTCCATTCAAACACGGACGTGGAGTCCTCTGGAGACATTTCTGCTTCCTTGTTCACGACAAAACAAAGGGAGGGTGTGAACGAGCAGGACAAATATTTCACGATTCACACAACACGCAAACACGCTAGCTGTATACATGATAAGATTACGCTTGCCTCATGCCCTCTTGGAGATGCAATGTTACCACCAACTTCTGTATAATCTGGTCCTAACTTCGATACTCAGTTCCGTTTGCTTGTTTTCCCTGCTATTTGCAGCAGTTCATTTGTAGATCGTTGGTACACAAGGAAGAGCGGTGGATCGATCTCTTTGCACGCGGCGCCTCCATTTCCAGGGAAGAATCTAGCCAAACAAACGCGACAAAAACGTTGTATTTGATATTATCACATAGATTCAAGAAATAAAACACGTTATATTATGTATTTACCACTCACTTACTTCTGTATTTAAAATACTTCTTGTTCCGGTCTACTCCTTATAATTCGCTATGTACTGGTATTTCATTTCATAATGTTTCATATGTTGTTTTAGTTCGTTGCATTTCGTTCCATTTCGTTCCATTTCGTTCCATTTTGCTCCATTTCGTTCCATTTCGTTCCATTTCGTTCCATTTCGTTCCATTTCGTTCCATTTCGTTCCATATCGTTCCATTTCGCACTTTCGGGGGACCGAATAGAGTGAATAGTGTGCCAAGGGAGTCAGCTACGCAGAGAGGGTCCGAAATGGAACCTTACTGTATAGCGGACCTACCCTGTATAGCGAAGTACCGCGGCTGATTTCTACTATTTTCCAAAGAATAGGACCGAGCCTGGTAGAGGCTAGCAAACTTCACCCCCTTACACATACTGCTTTTCCACCCTTCTCACAGACAAAGATAGCGGCACTAGTACTGCGAAGAGAGAATGTATGGCAATGCTGCACTGTGCCACTCAATTTTGGGAACCAATGAACACACAGAAGAGCTAACGACAATTCTATTAATGCATGTAATGCCTTGTGTTTTTTGTTTTGTATTGTTTTTACTACCAGGAAACAGTTCTTCCTATTATTCCATAAGACTTGCCGAAGGAGCTACTAAGAAGGGTTACAGAAGTGTCGTTTTTAACCACAGGGGCTCCAATGGGGTAAAGTTAAAGGTAGGTGGCAGGAACAGACTTAGACTGACCTTGAATGTGCATAGTTTCTTTTACCCTGGGCGCCAGACTACCGGGTCGCTAGCGATTTGCTTCGGCGGCCCAAGAACAGTCTGCCTGCCCGGTCTTAATCAACGCTCCGGGGAGTTGTAGCCCGTGGGAGTAAACCGCGCCCCTTTTGTTAGGGCCGGTCAACTCCCCGGCTAGAACTCCCCCGGTGCGCTAATTAGGGTTTTGCGGGCTGGAGTCTCTGTGCCGCTGAAGGAACTGACTACAAGGTACCGGTTAAAGGGAACCAGCTAAAACTAGTAAAAGGCCCGATAAACAGTCTGGAACCCAGGGTAAGTTTCTTTGTAAGTGATGTTAAATGTGCATAGTTTCTTTTTGGTGTTCTTTGATAGCATTAAGCACTTTATGATCTTTTTGGCACTTTTGGATGGGGTTGTTGGAAAAAAAAACTTGACCACAACGTTTTCCGACGTCCAGACTGGACTGCTATTTCGACCAACCCCTTTTGGATAGATTTGTGTTTTGCATATCAAATTACTTACCTGTGTGCCACATAATGATAGTTCTAGTATTTAAAAAAGTATAAGGATAGGGGCTGTCCCAGATTGGATGAGACATAGATAACATATATAGTTGTTAGAGTCATATTGTGTGGGGAACAGGATAGTGAGTATGTGTCTCTTTCATTTTACTTTATTTGTTGGAAAACGTCTAAAAGTGACAACTCTGAATGTGCAACACACAAATTCTACAATGACTGAGGAATAAAAATGGTTGTTTTCCAGTCCAACAGGTTATACTGTGCTGCTGACTTTGAGGATTTTCAACGTGTCGTCGGTCACATCAAGAAACTTTACCCAGCCGCTCCACTCTTGGCTGTGGGCTGCTCCATGGGAGGGTAATTAATTCTCCACATTCTTACATCACAATAAGCTAGTTCACAGTTTGAAGTGCACATGTGAAGAGTGATGCATTGTTGGTAATATGTCAAAGTTCACCTGGCAAAAATTTTCAAAATGGCCAGGGGAACTTCAACTGTGATCACATAATACTGTAAATGCATTTAAGTTTGCGTGGCTTTTATTTCGCTAATGGAAGAATGGTGTACTAGTAACTGAACAGTTGCATTGCAGTGACATTTCAATGAATCAGCTCTACTGTCACTTCTGTAATGAAACTGAAGTACTGGTCAGGAGGTTTTTAATGAGTACCTATGACTGATCTCTTACTGTTTGTCAGTCTTGACAGTTACTGAAATGCCCCTGGCATGGTGAGCATTAAATTATTGTATATTATAAGCATGTAATTAAACTAAAGTTTCTAAACTTTTTGTGCCAAGTTTACATCGTCTTGATTACTGTTAATCTAATTTTTGCCTGCCTTTGTTTTAGAATGATCCTGTTCAACTATGTGGCAAAGTTTGGTGAGAAGTGTGGGCTGGTGGCTGCCATGGTTGTGGGCATGCCATGGGAGGCCAACAAGACAGGAGAGTCTCTAGAACAACTGATCAATCGTCTGATATTCAGCAAAAACCTGGTCCGACAAATAAATAGGGATTTACGTTTGTAAGTACAGTGTACATGAATTCCCATTTTTTTTTACTTTAGACATTAGTGACACATTCAAGTGATCTAACATGTAAAAGCTTAATATGGTATACTTGTTATTCATTTTGCTCATGCATTTCTTATCAATTGATTATCAGAAAACACTGCAAATATTCATCTCCAATGTATTTCATGTATACTACAGAATTGTTTCAACTGAAATTTTAAACACTGGTAATATCTGCTTCTGCTCATTTGCTGCAAAAATGAAGCCACTGCAAAAGTAAATGAATTGAATCACAGTATCTTCTAATCACAGGTCAAAACTGCTAGAATTTCATGTCAAGATCTTAATTTCTACGTCACTTGCACAGTTCTTGTGTGTTCTCACTCCCGATAATACCCGTGTACATTGCCCAACTTCACCATACACACACAAACGTTTTATCCTTTTTCACAGTAACCGTGACATGTTTGACAATGATGACCGAGTGGATGTTGACTACGCCCTGCAGGTGAATATTATTATGATATATAAATAATAGTTTATGCGTGTAAGTGACACGTACTCTTATGTTATCATGTTATATTGTTGTCTTTGTTTATGTTCTTTTATTCTGTTGAATAAAGATTGAAAAAAAAGTTTTAGTCATGTGACAATGTTGATTAAAGAGGATCATATTGAGAAAACTGTTTTGTCAAATATTTTGTTAAAGTTGAATTTAGATCCTTCCGCAATTCTTTCGGTGCAATATTGTGGTGCTCTTTTCCATTTCTGTACCACTTTGGTCACACATACATAGAGGATTTCTGTGAGATACTTTAATTGTTGTTTCTTTTACTGACTGTAACTTTATGTTCGCTGTTTTCACGGTCACCTCTGTACCGTGAACTTATCATCACCGTGAAAAAAAACTAAGTTGTTATTATCTATGATTCCTTCACCCATCCACTCTGTAAATTGCTTGCCACCACCGTGAAGTTAAAGTTCAGTGAAAATCAATTTTTCCTTAAACCATGAATTTTGCTACCGTAAAGATGAGTAATGAATTTGCTCTCTTGTAAGCAGCCAGTGGCGTCGGCGTGGCGTAATGGTTAGAGCGTTGAACTTGGAACCAATAGGTGCCGAGTTCGATACTCACCATGCCCCGACGTTGTGCCCTTGGGAAAGGCACTTTACACGATCTTCCCGGGCGGTGGAGTGAAACCCACCGAGCCTTTTCGGCTAATCTGTCAAACTGTGTGCCAAAAACGCTCTGCGGATTTGGTTGCTGATGTGCCAACATCTAGCACATTTGCCACTATTAAAGAACCGTTTAAAAAAGAAGAAGAAAAAGCAGCTATCGTCATCATGTATTCGTTTCTCTCCACCCCAAAGTCCTCTACAGTGATGGAGTTCGACGACCGTTTCACCTGCAGGATGTTCGGTTTTGACTCGGTGCGTCACTACTACACGACAGCGAGTGCGTGCTACAAAATCGACAAGGTCAAAATCCCTCTACTCAGCCTGAACTCCGCCGATGATGTCTTCGCTCCCTTTGACTGTGAGTAGACAAGAGAGAATCATATTGATGATATAAATATAATACCAAACCCAAGGGTTCTCATGTACTTGAGAAATCTGCGTACATTATGAATTGAATATATATTCATTTATAGCTAGTACATTTTGTATATTGTCACAGTAAATGCAAATTTAGAGAACTAATCCTGACATTGTGTATGACTTCCATCTTTTAATTATTAGGCATCTTATTATTACCTCCGTGAAAATGGAGACATTGTTTTCTGTCTGTCTGTGTTTGTTTGTCTTGGTGTGTGTGTCAGTAGTTATTTGAAAATTCTACATGGATGTGAGGTGGAAGATGGTGTAACGGAAGACTAGCAGGATGGGAAGGTCGGCTTGACCTGGGTCCAAAGTTTCCTTGCAGGAGAATGTATAGACAGAATAAGATGAAAGTTTTCTGTAAAAACTTTTTCCAATTGTATAATTTGAATTAAAAAGATATGTATGTATTCATTCCTTGATGCCTAACTGTAATAAATGCATCAATGTGTACAGTTTCTATATTGTAAACCTTTTGCATCATTTCTCCTTTAGCCATTCCTACCGAGGATATTAAGACAAACCCTAACATCTCATTGGTGGTGACATCGCATGGCGGACATGTCGGCTTCGGTGATTGGCTGTCCCCTACCCGTGAGAGTTTCTTGGACAAACTGTTTCAGCAGTACATTGACGCTGTCTTCAAGTACAGGGAAAAAGAACTTATAGGGACACATATGAAGAAGCAATGATAGAGAATTTCTTGTTGTTGAATAATGGAAACTATATGTAGAGCTTAATTTATTTTTGTTTTAATTCTAAGAAAAGCAGTAAAGAAAATTAAGATTTGGGATTTTAAGAATTATTGGAAACTGTATGTAGAATAAGCTTGTTCAAATTGCAGCAAATTTTTAACTTCAATTTAAGGTATTGTTCACTTGGATGCATTTTGATTCAAATCTTTATTTGGCTTTGTTGTTTTGTTAACTTTCAATGTCTATGCAATATAAAATTATCATATTAATGAATAGATTATTAAGATTGACTTGTTGCCTTTTGTCATGTAATTCTATTATTTTCATTTTTAAAACAGATAATCATCTTAGAATGAATCATAACTGATTATAAGGATACACAAAAGGACTCAAACATCGCATTTGTATATCTGAAAGACATCATTTATTAAAACTGTACAAAGATCACTTCTTTCCAAGATTATATAACGGACCTTATTTCCGGTTTAGCACCACTTTAACCGGAAACACATCACTGGTACACTTTTTTTCACAAATATGACATTTTTATTCAATTGGAAGTCATTTTTAAGAATCACATAATATACAAAATGTTAGAGAACTATTCTTCATAACATTCGAAAAACTGATAACATAACAAGATGTCAGAGAATACTCAACATCGGTCGATACATTAATATCTTAACATGTCAGAGAAAAATAACACCCAATTTCAACTTAAAAACCAACACCCCAACACAATAGAAGATACTGTAAATGATTGTAAATTATACCTAAGATGCTATTTAAGATATTTTGAAGCATTTTTGGCAGTTTGAGAATACAATTTTCTCTGGACCCGCTGGTTTTGTTCTTTTTCTTTGCCCCATTTTCTTGTTCGATCATTGTGTTTGGTACACCAAGTCTTAACCCTCTTGGCTGATGTTGTTTATAGATAGAGCTTGGTGCATGGGCTGGAAAGGGTTAACATCAATGCATGGAATGTCCCCAAAAAATGAGAAACAAATTTTAATCATTTTTCTCCATGAATTACTTGTTTTTTAACCATAGCCCAGACACAGATACATAGATTTGTATTAACTGTACAAATTGGACAACAAAGCTATAGAAAATTTTTGGCCGAGTAGCACATGTATTAAGTAGCAGATATTATTGCCTTCTTTGAGGGGTATTGCACAAGTTCTGTATATAGAGATACAACTGCCACCGCCTACTTCTGAGAAGTGTATGCTGTCCTTAGCTTTGTTTCATCGACTAACTTTGCAATATCGTTAGCCAAACTTTCGCGACTCTATGACACTAAAAGTTCCATCAAATTTATGCCAAATTCACGGATTTGGGGGTTGTATGGCAATCTTGTAGCTGGGTAACGTCATGTTTTGTTGTTTTTTAAGTTTGATGTTCTTTTCTATACCTACATGCCTTAAGGTACTTTTAGTACCTAATATTTTGACTGACAGCCTCAATATTGATGACGTGATATTGATTGACAGCAATGACGTCATTTCTACATGGAACAACATGGGATATATTCACTTGGCGCGATGTCTTATTATTGTCCATCGCCAATGACATTGGTTAATGCCTCTATTTGTGTCGTCATCATACATGTCCCCTTTAACCATGACGCCATTCGTGACGTCATTCGTGATGTCATTCGTGACGTCATTCGTGACGTCATCAGTCGTAGCACATGAGCTCCGTGCCGAGTTTCTTCTTCTTGTGTCCGGTCATGAGCGCTCTCTCCAGCTGGAACATGTGCTTGCCTAGGTCCGTTTTCATCCTGCTGCCGATGACGCCGTTCGTCGTGTTGGGCATGTCGTCCGAGTACACGGGGACTCTTTCGGGCAGCTCTTTCTGGGGCTTGGGCCGGCCCTACGTTGACAAAAGACAATATTTGTTAAACACGGGTTATGACACCCATAGAGCTACGCTGAAGTACTCATATATGTACATGTAGTATTGGCAGAGTGTACATCTTTGCGGTGGTTTTATATTTGCGGTGACTTCTCCACTGCAAATTTGCGACACCACGAATCATAATGAATTCCATGCATTACTGTAACTGTACTACGGAATTGCTTCAGCCGCGAATTTAAAACACCGCGGAAACCTCATTTTCCCTCCTACCGCAAAATTAAGCCACCGCGAAAGTAAATAAATTGACATTAGCAATGTAATCATCTTGATTTGGCAGCTACAGAGCTTTTTCCGCAACACAAAACCCACTAGCACTGCCTGTGTCTTCGTTAAGGCTATTTTTGTAAACGTTGAACGATAGGATTTAGGATCTATTCTTTCAACATCAGAAGATGTCTTTACTGCATCATGGTCACCTTCAAATTCAAGGTTAAAGTTTAAGATGAAGATAAACTCACCTTCTGATCATACTCCTTCAGGAACCCCCAGTTGTCTTCCCTGTAGAAATGCAGAAGACGGAGAAAAACATTTAAGATGACTTTACTTCTTGTACTATGAATCACGTGAAAGCATTATCAACCTTATCAATATTGTTTTTGTAATCTTAATGATCTAAGGTGTGTGCGTGTGTCTGTGTCTGTGTGTGTGTGAATGCGTCTGTGTGAAAAGTAAAGAAACGGAAGATGGGAAAGGGAAAGAAAAGAGTGCTTAAAAGATGACAAAAAGAATTTGCAAGGAGATTCGCGTACTAACGTTGTATGGATTATCTTAGTCGTAATAATTTTTCCTAATTTCTATTCGATAATATAATTTGATATATCTCGGAAGCAAGGTTTGGAACAGCTAGCAGTTTTGAAACGACAAGACAAGTGCATTGACAGCACATTGCGTGACAACTTAAAATGCACGCGTCCTAGTCTATTGTTGGTTGATAAACGCAGCTGTCGACTAGACTCTGTTAGGAACAATAGGACAGACGCAAGAGTACTGTTGCCACAACGGTGAAGCAAGGTTAGGTACAAGTAAAGGTCCCATGGACTTTGAGACCGGACGAGCAGTGGGTTGTTAATGTACATTGTGTCGAGGGCACGGTATTGGAAGGCGGAGCCCATCCCTCTCCTTCCACTGTTATACCTCCCCAACCGAAGTCGGGTACCCATTTTACACCTGGGTGTAGTGACGAATGCTTTCCCCCAACGTCTAGCCAGGAATGGGAGAAAACTAGACCAGTGCTTTTTTTCCTTAACTTGTATAGATGTCATCTTTTGACCGTAGCTTTTATAAAGCTTTAATGCTCGCATGCTATAGACACTGTTTACACTAGAGCTCTTTCATCAGTTTGATTGATTACGCTTTTTACATGGCGACGTCAACTGTAATGTGTTTTTGTATGGCATGAAACGAAGTGCACACAATCTTATTGTGCTGATAGAATAGGTTGTAAAAGATTCATAATTGATATGCTACATGCATTCAATTTTAAGATCACGGTTATGAACTAGCATCCAGTAGATAAATACCTTTTGTGCTTGGAATATAGTAAATTTTATAACATTGTATGTTTTTGATCGTGATTTGGAACTGCGATTCGGATCACCAAAATCATGGTAGGATCTGGATTTTCAATACAACGATTTCATTATGTTTTTGCATACTTATCTTTCGTTAATGATACATTGGACAAAGGGTTAACTAAAATTACACTTTTGAATCTACTTCGATCGTGCATGTTTACTGTGCCCAGTTACGCACAGTATCACGTAACAAGGTATCTTATCTTCTACTTTGAACCGCTTTTCAATGTTGGCACGCAAAGTTGAGTTTATAGCCGATAATCAAGTTAACAGACAGACTACATTGTGTAGAGTTAATTCTGACGACTGTTGGAGCTGTAGCCAACGGCTGTGTTCCGTTTAAACAAAGTTCTCTGTTTGAACCTGCCTTGGTTTAAACATGGCCACCTGGACCGTCAATTCTTCACTCAGCGTCACACATCAACTTCACACTGTTGAATAAACATGTAGCACTCTATTCTGAGACGAATCATTCGTGCGAACAGTCTGTCAATGTTTCAAAGCGTTGTTGAGGTGTAATAATCACCAATATTTCATCTTTCAATGCGTTTGATTCTGTTTATATATATAATCTGTGTGTTGTTTGTCAACCACAGCTTTGTGTTTTGGAGCAGACAATATTAATAGTGGGGTGAGATTACACCGCATTTTTTTTCAATGGTGTCGCGGTTTTTGGTCAGTTATTTTTTCTTTGGTGAGAGTGTTACCCAGTCTGTGTGTGAACATCACTAACAAATTACGATCGACAACTTAGTCTAACGTAGGTTTAACGTTGTACAACGTTTGCCAGCTAGTGATCGTTACACAAGTACTTTCCTTTTTTCGCACTGCCGATTCTTAATTCTGTGTTTTGATACGGTCCTTTGTTGTTTGTGTAACACAATCACTTTTTTCAATCCTCTTTAAGTCAACACAAAAGTCAGGGCCATTCTTGCTAAGTCATCGTCGCTGACCCTCCCCATACTTGTACCCTGGGGGGTATGATTAGTCAGAGAACCAATCTACTTTAAAAGCTACACCTGACCTACAGCATAGTATGCAAAGAGATATAGAAACACATTTTATCTCAAATTGTCCCTTCTACGATCACGAAAGAAAGGAGCCGCCAATTAAATACCATCCTAATTTCTCCGCGTTTACAGACAAAAATGAAACTACTCTCCTCTTAACATCACAGAACCCACACATTACAGAAAAAGAGGAAACCTTTGTCTTCGAAAAATTCCACTGTCTCAGAAAAATAAGTTGAACCCAATAAGTAAGTTAGAATTTAGAGTCAGTATTCATACTAGAGTAGACGCTTGCTATGCTGTTCTACATTATTTGTCTTTTCATGTTAGTGCAATTAGCCCACGGGCACGAATTTGTAATAAACTTATCATTGATCATAATAATTATGCTTGGATACATCTAGAGGTACAAAGTATGTAAGCTAGGTCATGTAGTAAAGATTCTAAGGAATAGAATTTTGTGTAGTGCTTCGGTAGATCGTAAACCGTATAGGACGTTTTCTTAGCTAATATAAGTCTGTATTATATTACAGTCAACACAAAAAATCTTCAAGCACCCATTTTAGTTTTTATAAAAGTCGTTAAGTTTTGTATAGAAAACTTAAAACCAGGCCAGAGCGCGACGTTTGATTATTGAAAATGTCATAGCTCTTGAAGATTGATATCTAGCCTTAATAGGTCTTTCTGTCAGTTGTAACTTAAGGGCGGACAGCGAAGTGATTGTTCTAAGCTGAGGGGTTGACACAAGACGGATATACATTCTCCACATCAAACATAATGTCACCGTGTGTTTGCTCGAACGCTCTAGCCGGATGGTCCGCAACAGTACCAACAAGGCAACCCAGGTGAGCAAACTACGGGTTCTTTTGTGTTGGGTTCGAGGACCAAATCTTGCCAAAGTTTGAGTCACGTTTGCAGCCTGAAACGAGTAATATATGAAGGCCCTACGAGATGAATCCTTTTAGTAGAGACATATTTTTTTTTCAATTCGTAGTGCGTAAACTACGGATTCTTTTGTGTTGGGGTCGAGGAGCCAATCTTGCCAAAGTTTGAGTCACGTTTGCAGCCTGAAACAAGTAATATTTGAGGACCCTATGGCAGAAATCCTTTTAGTGGAAACATATTTTTCTTTTTAATTCGTAGTGTCCAATTCATGATCTAGCAATATGCCAAGACCTTAAAGCATTTATGGTTATTATACAAGTCAAGAGCTTTATCATGTTTGCTCAAGTTGGTTCTCCGTGACTTCTATTTTACCACATTGACTCAGCAATTTTTGGTAAAGAAATACTTTGCCACGGATACCATGAAACGGACTTTGCTCCAACTGACTCGCATACAAATGGCATTTCATACGCACAATGGTCCTCAATATGGGACAATTTATCAAATCTGACAAAGTCAATATTATATTCAGCTTTGTGTTGCTTGGATTTTGATAAATTATGCAAAGAGAAATTGCTAGAAAGACAAATATGTGGAGTGATACTCTCTCCATGGTAATGTCACGTTGTCGAATAGCTTGGTAACGGAATTTTGTTACAACATACAGTATAGGTGTCTTCTTAAGTCTACTATGTTTTGTGTCAGGATAGTATAGTTCTTTTTCTGTGTTGTCTTTTCAATATGCATGATTTTAGTGTAGATCTATCTGTGGTATTTTTCCTTTAATTTTTCCTCCTGTTTTAATGATACAATTTCGTCCAATATTTCTCCATCATATAATCTTTTGTGAATCAGTGTTTTTCACGATAGAAGACTAACAACGTCCAACATCAGCGCTGCTGAAAGGCAAAGCCACTGCTGCGAATCTTACCAACAACCAGTCCAATTCACAGAAAAAATGTCAACTTTCTCAACACGACAATGAAATTTTCGAAACTGTGTTGTGTAAGAGTTAATTTCGGGGTTTGGTGACGGAAATATTTCCACACGAATAGTGTAACACTATATAACATGGGCTTTAACCAATTTTGTTAATGTCAGTAGCCAAGGACTGGTAATCTATGCCCAAGGCGAAGATATGTACCAATTTACTATACAAGTGGTGGGTTGGACCAACATACGGATATATCCAAATCCCACATGCCTTCGGGGCTTGAAATGGAATACCATAATTACACACTGGGTGGGATGTAAGGTAGTCACTGCATTTCATGATAACTTGGAAGATATACTAGTAGATACAGAAAAGTTTGGAAAGTGTAACAGACGAAAGTAAAGACAAAAATTCTACTAGTATTGAACTCTTAAATTTTGGATGAATCTGTAAAAATGAGGCGGTTTGGGTAAGTCAGCCAAACTAGTAGAACTGTAAAATATACTAGTATGTTTTATCAAGGGTGGGTGGGTGGGTGTATTTAGAATTCATTTTAGTTCTAACTATGAATTGTCAGTGAATGGCTAGTGATTGAGGAAAGAAACAGAACAGAAAGATGACTAATTCATTGTTGTCTACAACTGGATTTTATGTTTACAGGTGTTTGCAATAAAGATTATTCCAGGATAGGGGTAAAATTAATGTTTTCTCTCCTATTTAAGATATAAAGATATCAAACTCACCATTGTTGAACTCCTTTCCACTCGTTCTTGACGCTTTCTCTCCAGATTTTGTCCTCGGCGACCTCGTTGCACTGGCGGTAGTCTGCCTCGGTGCGCTTGCCGCCGGCGGCCGGGGGTGGTGCCGGGGACGTCCCCTGGTCCTGCTTCGGCACACACCGCTCGTGGAAGGCGCTGGGGCCGCGGAGAGGAAGGCGGTAACCCGCAGAAGTAGTGCGGTTAGAAAACTCAACAGCCATTTTTTTTACAACTCTTATAGTTATAGAACACTTTTCACAGTTTTTGGTGGTCGACCTTTGTCGCTACCTTTCCGTAGAGACAGTTCGCAAGTTATTTGTGTCGCTGCTAAGCTGAGAGGAATTTGCCCCGTGGTTGTTTGTCGTGCTGCTCGTGTGTCGATCACTCGCTCTGACAGAATCGCTAATTATCGGGAAAACTCGTAGATCCTTCCTCAGTTGCCTTCGGACACCTGTCTGGTTGAAATTCTTCAGACGAAATTTTTCACGTCTTGGTACAAAGGTTGAAGTCCAAACGTGTCCAGTGGTTGAAGAATCGGCTTAGAGTGACGATTATTTCGGTCCTTACTTCAAGTGTCCAAGATTACGTAGATCTCCCAACTTCTTGTAAGTCTCCTGTCGTCTTGATAAGTACCGACCTCGTGTTTCTTTCTCCTCGGCGATTGCTTGTCTTGTAACCGAACGAGCCAGGCAACTTTTAGACAAAGAAGTCGGCAAGTTGTTCTTGCAATTTAGTCCCTGCTTGTCCAGTAACTTTACCTGTCTGGCCTCTAATTATAGAAATCCCGACTGACTGACGTGTCGTGCGATGAAATTATTCCGCGTCGCAAGATACAGTCGTAGTGTTCGAATCTTCCTGATAGAACTGTTCTATCGTGCTTTAGAACAGGTTTCTGAAAATGACGTTGGGAAAGAATACCGTTCGAATCGCCGGTTTCATTCAGTCGTCACGAGGAAGATCGGCGAAGAAAGGCGTTCCCGAGCAATATCGTCGGCATTTGTCGTCGGAAAACGTAAAAGAACGAAGGACAGTCCTCAGATGGGACGTCTGAATGACACCTATTGGCAGAAATGGCCCGTAATTCCCTGGAATATAATCAATTTAAACGCATCCCTACTCTCTCGTGGCCAGCGTTCGTATAGACTCACTCAAAATACCACGGGGGTCGAGTGTCAGCTGACAGACGGTTGGGATATTATAATGAGTTGTTTTGTTTACCGGTCGCTAAGCCAAAGGTGACGTCGATAGGTGAGTAATGAATATTCAGCGGGTGGTCGTTTCAGGTCAGTGCACCTGTTGGGCCCGTTCAGTTGTCGGGAGTCGCACAGGAGTTTTGGGGTATGCTGTCTTGTGGTTTATGTATTACACTCCCGGTGAAGTAAAACCCTACTACGGACTCCACTATGTTCGTTCGCGAAACGCAAAGCCACAAGTGAGCAAGACTAAAGTAAAGGCAACAAAAAGCAACGGTTTGATATACCGATATCTTTATCTTACTGAATGAGTATGTACGAGTTTTGCCTGCCTTTCTGCTTTTTGTATTTTGACTGTTTTGCGTTGGATTGTTGACCCTTTGAAATAGATAGACATTAGACATCGGCGTTCTTCAACAAGACTAGAATAACTTCCACGTTTCGATGCTTTGAATTCTGAATTGGCGGCCAGTGATCTTTATTTACATCTGTTACTGTTACTTAGATTCGTGCAGTGACGTAGAATGGGTGACGAAACCATTATGTAACATATGCCAAAAGAAATCTAAGAAATATCTTGATCTAAGTTCTCAAAGTATGAAAAAGCATATTTATGCCAAACGACGGTCGCTGTCTATCTGGAAATTGTGCTTCGAGTCCTTAAATAAGAATAATTTAAACACGTTAAAGATTAAGATATATTAGGCCTTCAAAATATAATTGTTGTCTAGCCTGAAAACCATCCTCAATAGGCCGACTTAGGGATATTCTACAGACCGTAGCTCTACCCTGGTCTTTTTCTGTCAGCCTATCTTCCCAGTCGGCCTTTCTAAATACTGCCGCGAAATAATTGAAACCAACTCCGTAAAAATCCTCCGGCGTACGCTATCAAACTGAGCGGGCGGATAACACTACCAGTACCGTAAGAAAACCGGTCAGTTCACCGTGTGGTATGGCTACCAGGCTAACTCGTTTCCTTTGCTCACGTCAAATAGAACAAACTTAAATCCGTAACGTTACGTGTTTGCACAAGTTGTTATGTTATTTGATAACACCTATTATAGTGTAGGTAATGTTTAGCTACCGCTTACCGGGCTACATGTAGTAAGTAGGGCAAAGTGCAAGCTGTTATGGTCGGGTGGTTTGATAAACACATAGAGGAGTGGCCTTCCAAGTGGTTAGTTCAAGTCTCTTAAAGATGCAAATATAAAGTTCTGAAGATGTTCCAAGAGAGAGTGTGTTTTGAATAAGAACCATTTCAAGAAGTCAAAATGGTCAGGTGGTTTCGACTCCAGGGGTTTTGATACACACATAGAGGAGTGGCCTTCCAAGTGGTTGGTTTAAGTCTCTTAAAGATGAAAATATAAAGTTCTGAAGAAGTTCCAAGAGAGGGTGTGTTTTGAATAAGGAGCCATTTCAAGAAGTAAAAATGGTCAGGTGGTTTCGACTCCAGGGGCTTTGATACACACACAGAGACGTGGCCTTCCAAGTGGTTGGTTTAAGTCTCTTAAAGATGAAAATATAAAGTTCTGAAGAAGTTCTAAGAGAGCGCGTTTTGTGAGTGAAAGGCCCGTTTCAAGATGTCGTAACCGTAAAAATGTTCATGTTTTCTTGAGACAAAATAAAGCAATCCATGCTGTATTGGTTGTGACTGTGAACGTCTTTTTTTCGAAGCTCATGTAACAAGACATAGAAAAGAATTGGTTAACTTTCACTTGCGCCTTTTTTCAGTATCGGCTTTCACTTCACTCACATATTCCTTTGTTTGTAACGTTTTACCTCCTTGACCAGTGACGCAGCGACTAAGTAAAAATATTTCACTTCATAAAATATAGTACCACATGTAGTGTGTTATCAAGATCACGCGTTGACAGTCATTGTAACAATTTCTTCATTTAAGAGCCTACACTAGGAGCCAGCCATGTACAGAGTGCGTCCGCTGTCCAATGGGTTGTAGACAGCTGAATGGTCGTTGGCAAGCATTTCGAATCCATACAGGCCTGGATACTATAGCTAGGCTATTTGCAAGAGGAAGACTTCTAAATCATTATCAAATGACTATGTGTTATGTCGTTCTTTTTTATCTGTCAAAATGTCGTTCTTGTTTTTTTGGGGTCAATTTTCTTTTCAGATTCTTTTTCTTGATCTTCAAAGCGCAACGCCCCCCCCCCCGTCCTGACCCACTTGTATTTACTCACTCCTGACATGTAACTAAGGCTGTCATCTAAGCCCCTCCATTTACGTACTCATTTTAATCCTACTCTTGTCGACTCTGAGTGGATCCTGCCACGCCTATCTGGTCAGCTATTGTGTGAGAACGCCCGGCCAGATCTCCATTCGCTTAGTGAATGGTTTCTTCGGTATTGAAACCTAGATCTCTTTTACTCATTCAAAGTGACCAGGCATGGGTGTGACGTTACGGTCTGTACACAGTAAAATGGGACATGTTGGTGTGGATTTAATTTCGCGGTAGGGAGAAAATGGAAAGTTCACGGTGGTTTTAAGGTCGCGGTTTGGAACCCCGTCCTCGATATGACGTAATTAGCATTTCCCAGTAGTGAAATTGAACGCCAAAAAATTCTACATTTTCCGGGAAAGGTAGAACGAGAATATTACAAACACTGAAACCTTGTTTTGGAAATTAAAGCACCAGTCTTTGGGTCGAAAGGTTGTATCTTCTTTTTCACTACTCAAGTATGCATCTATAGACTAGCTACCTTCTAAATCTTTTTACGTTATCATATCTGTGTGACCCTTGCAATTAGCCTTTATGCATGAATTTGCAAATAAGGAATATCTGTTATTTTAATTTTCTTAATTCGTTAAGTAGATCAGTTCTTTAGAATAGTTAGATATTAGCAATAGTTCAACTGTCATATATGTACGACGTGCCATACATTTTACCTGTTACAATTGTCGTGCAATAAAGTTCTTCTCCATCATTACCTTCGCCAAGAAGGTTATGTTTTCGTCAGCGTTCGTGTGTGCGTGTGTGTTTCTGTAAACACGATATCTCGAGAATGGCAGGATGGATTGTATTAATACTTGGTATTCTTGACACCTGGAAATAATTAAATTTTGGGACCCTTAGCGGATTTCTATGATACTGCAGCGGAACTTCCGGGTTTGATATCTCGTGTTCTGGACATGCTATGGTCATGATTTTTGAGTGGTAGATAAGTCTCAGGAGTAAGTCGTGTAGGTTTGGGCCCCCTAGTTATGACTTGCATTTGTCTTCCCCTGTTTGAGTATTATCATACTACCTCTACAATGTTTATCTAACGCTTCAGCCAGAAAGACGAGGTTTAAATGACATTCCTATCACAACAGTTGAACGTGAGAAGCTTTTGTACATGTTACTTGTGTTGCTAGCTCTTGACATGATTGGTTTTCGCCGCTATTGTGGAGTCGGGAGCCACGGTTTTTGTTAGTCCTGTCGGCTGGTAGATTAATGTTCTTTAGACAAACATCTACAGTCGCATCCAGGGCGCAGAGTTCAGCCAAAGGTCTCTCCACACCATAGAAACCCGGATTTCTATTGTTACTGTGGGATAAACGTTCTTGCAAGAAGAACATTCAGGAACGAATTTGGACTTTGATAACCGAGTTAATCCTCAGTAGCGAGGATATTACATATATTTCTACCTACCGTGAGTTTTGTCAAAGTACTGTACTTCTTTCCCACATAGTTATAGTGTTGTTTGAAAAGGCAAAATGCACAATATTAATGCAGAACAATATGTCGTTCACTGTACTGGTATCCTAGTAGCACCCAACATGGCTAGCGGCCTGGATAGATTCCTTCGTTGGAGCCTCAGTTCTATTTGACATGTTGTGGCGACGTCTGGGACGAAGACGTTAGTCCAACAAGCCTGGTAACTGAGCTACAAAATGCCGCGACGTTTTATCATAAATCGACAACGAATTTACGAAGACAATGTTTTCCCTTTAGTGTTTTCCCATTGGTGCATTTTGATCACCGGTATCGATATGTGTCTTTTTTTCCGAGTTAAAATCCTCAGGCAACTTTCCTCTTTCAGTGTCAAACCTTTGCATCAGAGAAAGCTGAAGATAGAAGCAAAAACCTTCTTGCTCCGAATACTTGAAATACACATTGTCGTTGGAGGATCCCGTGCACAGTTGAATTGTTCGCTCTGTGATACGACCACACGACTTCAACCACTTTCAGTCTTTCAAGGCACAGAACCGTCCCAGCTTAGCAAGGCAAAACCGTCCATAGTCGCAGCTTTAAAGGGTGCGACGCTCTTATCCATTTGAGTTACAAAGAAAACAAACATGACATTTGATACAGATACTGCCCCCTATAGCTGCTACTGTCGCCGTAGCTTGCAATCCAAGACAAAGGCACGAACCTATGACACTATGACCTTGACTTAAACATGGCAGTAATCGCCAACAGGTAACAACACGCACAATCATTACTATGTTTAATCACGTAGTTGTATTTACCGTTGCTACGAGAAGCAAGCGCCGAATGTCCTGGGATCAAATCCCAAAGCAACCGGACGCCAACATTTCAATCTCAGTCTAGGAATGAGCCTCCGACAAAATTTCTCACCTTCAAGATGGTAGTTTTCGTATCAAGTTTCAGAGGAATCATGAATGTTCTTTTTTTTCTTTTGGAGTTATGATAAGTCACATATTGAAATGCTTCGTAGCGAGAACATTTTGAATGCGCGACTAAACTGTCAGTTCCGAATCCATGAATGAGAACAAAGATTTTTAACCGTATCAAGTTAAAATATAGTCAAATATTTCATACTTGGAAGAAGGTTAAAACTTCAAACATTTGGTAGAAAATCATACGTAGCGAGAAACATACTACCAAACGTATACCATTAACTCAAACATTGTGTCCCATATTGCATTCATGTGTTGAAAGCGACTTTAACTTACTCGCAGTTTCACGCCAACATTGAAGGATCTTATGAAAATATTCTTTCGCCATCGTCATATCTCTAACAAATCACGTTCCCTTCAAACAAGGACGTTTTCTATAGACAACATGACATACCGGCAGGATTAAAGCAATTTGTCTCGATCAGCATTCCGGTAGCTGTGAGTCTGTCCTTCTCAAGTTGTCACTCTACTTTAACACACACTTTGATTTTCAGACAATGAAACTCTCCCTCAATCTTAAAGATGGTGACACTTACCTCTTGTTGTAGTAAGAAAACATGGTGTCTAGTATGATGTAATCTTCGAGAACATCTGGAAAGTACAGACAGAGAGAGCGCTGTGCACCGGACCGCAGTATTACAGAGGTGGACGCAGACTGGCCCTTTATACAGAAAGGATCCGACTCGAAGTGAGGTCACGCCTTAAATAGGGAAAGATCGCTGTTGCTTAGGGGCGGGGTGGCTAGTATTTCAATCAGGTGTCCGCAAAGCCGTTTCCTCGGTCTATGTCGGTTGTGTACTGATATAAATCGATGTAGTATTTCCACGTGACTAAGAATTTTTGTTGGAAATGCAGACCCTTGTAGTGCCTAGTGGCATATAGTTCAGCAAGTTTCCTTCCATTTCCGTTGCTAGCCCTTCCCCTTTAACATGCTCGAGACACTTCCTCGAATAAGGGGCCCCCATTTTACGTCCCTTCCGAAAGACGGGCGCAGCCCCAACCGAGATGTCCTGGCCCATGATTGAACAAGAGTCTCCCAGTTACCAACTAATTGGAACCAGGAACAGTTGAGCTATGGTGACATCCCAATATCTAGCCGCTGTCTTTCTGACTTAAGCGTTAAGCGTTGACGCGTCCCCCCCCCCTGAAAGTCCATGGACATAAAGCACCATGGCCCAGGTAAGCACTACCGTGTTCCACCCTTTCAGAAAGGTACATAAAGGTTTATCCCCAGACAAAAAGGCGGCAGCTTTCTTTCCGTTGCTAGGTAACCGTCTCTGATTAAACTCCAAGCGAGGTTTTGAAGAGCCCGGTGTCGTTAGCAGCTTTTTGTGTTGGAGTGTTCCGTTGACTTTTGCGATTCCGTCATTCAGAACTAGCCTTTGAGTGGAAAGTGTCAATCTTTGTTCGGTGAGGGCTTTTAGAAAACGACACGTACTGTAATCATTGGGCGTGTTCTTTTAGTCATTGAATGAGAAAGAGTCAAAGAAGCCAACACGCCATAGAGCGTTACATAAAAAGCCATGGAGAGTATCGTTTCAGTAGGTCAAGTAAGACCGAGTAATCAGACTGTAAAATGTATCCGTGTGCCCCGAAAGTGTTGCAAAACCTTGGGAACTATTTATTATATCTAGGCCGCAGTCAGAAGTGAAATATCTCGCGACAAAGTTTACCCATTTTTTTTACTGCTTTCTTGCTACAGCAAAGTTAAAAGACTGTAATCTTACATCTTTCCCCCTTCGTTTTTGGTCTTAATTATCAAAATAGCTTAACTAGAAATGGATTTAGAAAATGTGTTAATCTTCTCAATGAGATATACCATTGTTTTGCTTCGTTTGCATGAATTGCAATAAGATTGTTACAATATCATTATCCCTAGCTTTGTCATTAAGGTACACTTTAAACAAAGAAGACACAGCAAAGTATACAGTAACAGCGAAGCTATTTCTCTTGGTAATTCTAGCACGTAGACACGATTTTGTGACAGCTTTGATGAGAAAAAAACCCCGGTGCAATGGTCTTGAGTTCGACCGAGTCACATCAAAGACTTTTCAAATGGTACATACTGCTTTCTCTGCTTAGCAGCCAAGCATTCGGGAGAGAGTATGGTAGTTGAACACAAACTACACACTGACTACTAGAGCACAAGTCAACTGTATGGTAATGATTGCGTGAAGCCGCGTGGCCCAAGGGCTATTGAAACGGAGATGGGCGGCGCCCTATGCACCATGGTGTGGAAACTTGATGATACAAACCTTTAAAACGCATTCACTGCATGAAAATAAACTTTATTGCATGTACACATCCGGCGGAAAGGTATTTAACATGAACACAATCACCCTCCGCGCTCTAGATAAAACGATCCGTCCCTTATTCTTACCCCCTGACACCGATCCTACTGGACATGTCCAGATAAAACACCAACACCCATCCGTAACAATACGTACCACCTGGATATTGTTTCCCCCGTTACCGAGTTACACCGGAATTTGGGGCGCCTCTGGTCGGGACCAGTGATCCTAAAGCCCGTCACACAGTCGACAAGCGTCGGTCGTACGTCTTGATCACAAGAAGGTCGTCCGATTTTAGAATTGAGAGGGTTGCACGTAAATTTCACCTGAAAATGTACCCTATTACATTTAAGGGCCCTGTCACACTTGTGCGTATATGCAAGTCCGCATGAGTTGCATGTTAGCAAGTTTTTGTTTTAGGTTAAGTTTGCAGCCGAAGAAGTCATTTCTTTGGTGCCATAACTAGGCTGCACAACGGTGGGTCAAAGTAGAAAACAACTTCTTCCCTGCAAACTTTACATTAACCCCAAAATTTTTAATGCGCACCTCATACGCACTTGAATATACGCACAAGTGTGACAGGGCCCTAACAGGGCCCAGCGAGCTGCGTACATCTGCGTACATCGATGTCTGAAAAGTCGAGCGATGATCGAACACTGCCGAAAATGTCCTTTAAAACTCAGCCGATTTTTCTGCTTAGTCACAGGGACATAAAGACAAGAGGATATCATTTCCTGTATCACAGAGTTAGAACATGTGTTTTCATAACGTTGCTGTCCATCTTTGAAAAATAGCTATTACGACAATAGCTATCAACTTTGTTTCCATGTATTTTAGTCTTGATTGTGTACGCCTTCACAAAGTATTTTAATGTGCTTTGTTTGTATTGAATTTTGAATATTGTTCAGTTACCATAGCTAACGCTTTGTAATAATAGCCTTCGGCTAGTTAGTTAGTCTGGCTGCACTTTTTACAGCCAAATGAATAAATTAAATCAAACTTCATGATAGCACTGAACTTCTGTGTGTTGGTAGTTAACATAGTAGACCCAAATAATGGTGAGATTGGGAATTAAAACCCACTTATGGATTTATTAGGACTCCAATGATAACCTGTATCTTTGTTCTATTTCAACCCATCCCTCTTCCCTCATGACCTCAATAAAAAGCGGTCTTCAGGCTGATTTGAGTTTTCAATTAATAAATAAAGACTCAAAGAAACAAATGAATGACCAGGAATTGAACAGTTTATTTCAAAAATTGTGTGTAGGCAACCATATCATATACATTCCATCACAGGACACTGCATATATGTGCAAGCATGTCTAACCCTTGCATAACAGGGAACAACAGACGATAAACGGGATAGTGAGAGTGAGTGAGTGAGTACTATACTGAGTGTCCTTGTGCATCTTTTATGCTCACAGTAGCCAGGAATCAAACCCGTAACCTCTCGATCCAGAGTCTGCTAATATATTGTACAACATTTTCTCCAATGGTTTTTGTGTCTCGAGCATTGAAATACTAGTTGTGTAGTAGCGGGCATTTCATATATCTCCCAAATTGCCTAAAATAATGGTTAGGCCAGAAAAATTCTGGAACCCTTTATATGAATCTTAAAGAAGGTCTATAATGACTCCTTTGCACTATTCACAAATTTCATTAAATCGACCATTTATTTGTGCATTTAAAGTTGTATGTCAAAAATAGTTGTAACATAACACAATTTGTATGCAATGCTTTGGCAGCCACTGCATTGCCATAAGCTGCGAAGTAAATAACAAAATAAAGAAATACAATATGACAAAAATAGATAGATTCATACGAAAAGTAATAAATTTTGCCTTATACATTCTGTGGTATTGCACTGTCGAGAAAAGCTTTGATCGCATAATTGCGACAAAATATATATTTATACTGCAACAAAACCATAGCAACATTAATGTTAAACTTAAAGCTCCATATGCATACTTTGCTGTTGTTACATTTATTAAACTTGTCTGTAAGAAAACTTGAAACTCGCTAAGCTTTTCACATAACTCTGAAGAGGAACAAAAAAAAAATCAATTTTCATTACTTCTCTATTATTATGTCTTATGTACATGTGTATATAATCATAAACTCATTTTCTGAGCTTCAATCATTTTCTTCTTAATCAATTTTTTTACATACCTCTCTCAATTTCATTCTGCTATAACAAACATCTGTTCTCTCTTCAACATTTGGATGGAATAAGTACAAGTTAGTTCCACATTATCTATGAGTAGGTGCATCTAACTAGTCAGACTTTGTGCTTGTTTTGTTACTTCGTCATCCTCTAAAGTCTTTCTGATTTGTCCCCTGATGAAAATCTCATTTCTAGGCTACACCAATGTCTTTCCTCGGTTCTTAGTCTTTTCTTACGTAAAAGGAGAACACGAAAGAAAAACTTGACTAAGCCTGTATTCACTCCTTCATACTGTGTACAGACTTTGCTCTCAAAGTCTGTTTTCATGTTGACCTTTCAGTTGAGCATAAGGCCAAGTTCATTTGATTTTATGGATGAAATCCTCTGGGGACCCCAAAACTGATGCAAGCACGCAAATGAAAAAAAAAGCTTGGCAAACAAAAGTTGCCTTCATTTATTCATTATGAATCTACAAGGTCAGGAAGGTTGAAGAAATGAATAAACACATTATAAACATGATAGAATATGGTATAATACCATTTTTGTTCTTTGACATCTTCTTCTTTGACTTTGGAATTGACTATGACATTAGCTTCCGTTTTCTGAATTTTTTTTTGCAATTTACTGCATATATTTGCTCATCTTGCATCTGCGATTTACAGTATGGTCAAAACTTTTTGTTTCAAACGGACGAAAATTGATGCACATTTGGATGTCATCCATATAATCAAATCAACATGGCCTTATGTTTTTCCAACTCAGAGAATCAACTTATCAAATTGATGTGGCCTAATTAAGAGATGAGGGCACAGAAGGCAAAAGGAATGTTACTCTTGCACTTGCTTCATTTCATCTACCCGTCTCTCCTCTTCCTCCTTTACCAGCTCCTGTCCATACTTGAAGACCGCTTCCACATACTGCTGGTACAGTTTATCCATGAAACTCTCGCGGGAAGGGAACAGCCAATCACCGAAGCCGATGTGGCCCCCGTGCGATGTCACAACCAGCGCGATGTTAGGGTTCTTCTCGACTTCCTCGAAGGGAATGGCTAAAATAGAAAGAGGACAAAATGAGACAATTCAAAGAAACCACACTGTAAACACAAACTAGCAAATGAACAAACAACTTTTAGTTACAGACTGGATGTCTAATCTCTCAAGGCAAGTGGAAGGGTTTTCGAATTGGCACTAGTGGCCTAATGGTTAGGATGTTTGACTCAGAATGTAGTGGTCAAATTCCTGACACTGGCCCCAAAGTTGTGCTCTTGTGAAAGGCACTTTGCAGCAATTTTCTTCACTCAACTCAGGTAAAAATGAGTACCTAGGTAATCTACTCCAAGATTAAGTCAAACGTTAACATACAAATAGATCTGTGATGTCAAACTTCAACCTACACAAAGATCTGTGATGTCAACTTTAACCTACACAAAGGTCTGTGATGTCAAACTCAAATGTACACATAGATCTATGATGTCAAACTTCAACCAACACAAAGATCTGTGATGTCAAACTTTAACCTACACAAAGATCTGTGATGTCAAACTTTAACCTACACAAAGATCTGTGATGTCAAACTTTAACCTATACAAAGATCTGTGCTGCCACCTTTATAAACCTACACATAGATCTGTGATGTCAAACTTAAACCTACACATAGATCTGTGATGTCAAACTTAAACCTACACATAGATCTGTGATGTCAAACTTAAACCTACACATAGATCTGTGATGTCAAACTTTACTTACAATCTAAAGGAGAAAAGATGTCGTCCGCTGCGTTAAGACACAGTATGGGGGTCTGTATGTTGGGAACTTTGCGATGCGGGCTGGCGTCGGTGTAGTAGTGCTGCAGAGACTCGTAACCGAAGGCTTTCGCAGTGAAGCGCTCGTCAAATTCTCCAATGGTGGACGCCTAGTTGGAAAAGGTAGATCAGTTTCTAAATGAATGGTACGTATTTAATTACATAGTATGGCTAATCATCTATAATAGGAAAAGTTGAAATTTCACGCCACATCAATCTATTGATTTTTGAATTAAAACAAAAATAAAGCTGAACTGGAATATTACCATGAAAATAGAATCTAAGGGATAAGTCTGTACACACAGTTTCAGAGAGTGAATACAGTCAATGTAATTTTTTCCCCCTCTTTTTTAATTTTGTCCTTTGCAAAGTTTCACTAAGTCTTAGAAATATCATAATGTTCTAAGACCTCATATCATAGAACTGTCAAAATAGGTTGGTGTGGCCTAAGCCTTACCAGATTATGAAATATGACTGTTGGTAAAAGTTATAATCTACTAACCTCTAGAGCATGGTCAACGTCAATACTGGCATGCTCGTCAAAAACTACCCGATTCCTGTGGACAAGATTTAGTCTATGGTTATGATAAACAGCAGTGTGTTAGTTATTCAAACACAAAAAAACTAATGATCCTAACTCGTTAATTACAATCAGTTGATTGAATTATTCAATAGCACAGAATTAACATTTGCTTCAGCTCATCTAATAGGTCTTATTGGCTGATTTCAGATAATTTTCTAATGGTATTAAACTGGGAGTCAATTATTTGATGAGACCAAGAAAAATACTGTCATATTATGGTATGAAATTCAATACCTTAATATAAATAGTTATTGCAAATACTATTACAGTATTAAGGACCATGCATAGGTCCTGATGTAATTACATTATAGAGAAACCTCTGCAAGCATTGTTGTAAGTTTTTATTTCAGGTTTTAACACTTCATGCAAATTCTTTTTTCCTTAGTCGTCATTCTTTGTCAATGGTTTAATGTTTGTCAACTTTCCTATATATTTGCACTTTGCTTGTAGAACTTAAACGCACTTCACTACAGTTTTGTTTGAGAATTTACTGTCACCCCCCTCCCCCATGATCAAAAATTGGTTAAACAAAAGTAGCCTACTATTCACCTGCGCAGATTCGAGGTCAGCCCTTTGGCCAGGTACCTGTTGAAGACCAGCTTGTTGACCGTCTCTTCCAGCGACCTCGTCCCCTCAAACACGTTCCACGAGACCGAGACGACCATGGCCGCCACAAGTCCGCAGTCCTTACCGAACTTAGCCACGTAGTTGAACAGGATGATTCTGTATTTTAAAGAAAAGACAAAAAACAATGGCTACTTTCTGATGTTGCAATAACATGTACTAGTATAAGATGTAGAAGTTTAAAACAATATCCATGGCTAGTTGTGTGTAGTTAGGGCTAGAAATTTTCTGTTACCTGCAATATTGCAAGTGCTACATGTAGTTGTCATAATCTTTTACTGGAATGCAATTCGCCATACAGATTAGCATATAGATGTTTAGACTCCTTATTTAGGCTTACCCTCCGAGGGACACCCCTACCGCCATGAGTGGCGCATCCGGGTACAGCGTCTTAACGTGGCTAACTACAAGATGAAGGTCGTCTGTGTTGGACGCACAGTACGACCTCGCACTCTGAAAACGAGAAAAGTTGTTCAAACTTTGATCAAATCCAACTGATACTTACAAAGCCTTCAGCAAATCTTTAATACAATCATTACTATCATAGTAACTAATTAAACATCTCAGTTTATCAATAATGGTATAAAATGGTAACATTCACTCAAGTTAACCTTTGACCTACCTTGAGTTCCACGCCGTTGGTTCCCCTGTTGTTAAATACGACGCCCCGGTAGCCCTGCTTGTGAGCGCCCCTCGCCAGCCTGGCTACATACGCCGAGCCACTGTTACCTGTACAGATACTCAAATGTTGTTGTTGTTGTTGTTGTTCACCTTGTAGTGCTTGCTTACTTGCTTACTTGTAGTGCTTAGCGGTACATAGGTCAGCAAGTTTTCTAGCTGTTCCAGTAGCAGGTATATTTTTTCAGGGAGGGGTTGCTAGCCCTTCCTCTTAAACGTGCCCGAGGGACCTCTTCCAACATGGGACCCCCATTTTACATTCCTTCCGAAAGACGGGTGCAGCCCCAACCGAGATGCCCTTCCCAGGATTTGAACCTGGGTCTGCCAGTTACCAACTAATTGAAACCAGGAGCTCAACTGCTACCAGTTGAGCTACAGGGACATCCCCTATGGATACACAAATAACACGGATAAAACTTTTAAGCATTCTACAGGTAATGAAGTTTTGAAGTAAACGTCAAAAGATGTGTATAAAAACCCAGCCTGAAGTGGTAGGATCAAACTTCATATACAAAATATCAATGCTCTTTGCCTGACTTTCCCTATTTTTGAAATGGCCGCATCATCCTAGACACAAACCATACCTGTCAGTCCAGGCATGATGAGAACAGTTGGGCGGGTCTTGTTGTCTTGGTGATGGTTGCCATGGTGACTGTCTCCATGGTGCTCCAGCCAATCCAGATGGATCTCCCCTCCATCAGGAGTGTGGAGAATATCTCTATAAAATCACATCGTAAACAAGTATTTCATTCGCTGATGTAAGTTAGACATCCAAGTCTTTCATTCATATTACTTTCACTTATAAAAAATACAGGATGGCATTTAAAACACATAACATAACATAACATAACATAACATAACATAACATAACATGTAACTCTCTACATTGGTCCAGTGGTTTAGATTTAATAAAATGTCATCATTCCATCCTGGATGTCTAACCCTCAATTTAACATACCAGGGTATTGTAAAAAAAGAGTTTGGAGACCTCATACCCCCAGGAAATATTTAGATCTTGTCTCATTGATTATGCAAACATGGCAGTAATTAGCATTATCTATTCCAAATAATGGTCTTCTTGACCAAAATAACATGCAAACATATTATAGATATGAAGTGAGTAATGTAGTAAATTACATAAATATCAAACTTAAACACTCAATATCATACATATCTATCTGTGACAGGACCTCTCCTTGGTACTGAACTGAGCATCACCACTATTATATATCTGTGACAGGACCTCTCCTTGGTACTGAACTGAGTATTACCAACAGTTACATATCTGTGACAGTACCTCTCCTTGGCACTGAACTGAGTATTACCAACAGTTACATATCTTGGATAGGACCTGTCCTTGGTACTGAACTGAGTATCACCAACTATTATATATCTGTGACAGGACCTCTCCTTGGTACTGAACCGATTATCACCTATCTATCAAATGCTGTGTGCTAAGCACACCCCCAGCACCAATCTATCTACATGTACAGAAAACACTAAGGCAATTCTCTGATTGGCTGACAGCTGATTAGAGGCCACCTCCACAAAAGTGGAAACCTCAGCCCGGGTTTACAGAGCATTCCCAAGGTACATTGCATATATAGGATGTGGGTGAGGCTCTGTGTTGGAAAATGTACTATTACTACTACATGTACTATTGATGCAATGGGGGTGTTTCCCTACGTACTGTTGGTAGGAGGGTGGTTTGCCGTCAGCCAGGTCCCTGATGATGCCACAGATGAGGGTGTGAGCTCGCGATGTGAAGCACCAGACAGTAGGGTAGTACTCCTGTACCAGGACAGGACAGCGGCGCTGGAGGAAGTCTGCACAACGACTACTGCCGGTTATCAGCAACGGCTTCTACAATGTGAAAGAGAGGAAGTTAAAGTGATCTTGATCCAGTGTAGCTTACTTCATAGCAGGCTTTTGGATATGAATTATAGACAGAGCATCAAAAAAATGAGGGGGGGGGGGATTATTAGACTTCCCCAAAGGGTTAACAGTTATTCTTGTTTCTTTCACTGTAACTTTATGTTCACCGTATTCACAGTCACCTCTGTACCATGAACAATCATAAACAATAACAACAGGTTTCTCACGGTGATGATATCATCATCACCGTGAGAAACCTGTTGTTATTGTTTATGATTCCTTCACACCTCAGTTCTGGCTATGGGGCAATTTTGCAACAAATTTCCCTAGCTCTTTTCGACAAGCACATTATGAACTGTGGACCACGGCTTAACGTCCCGTCCTAAGGACTGCGACACTTTCCGGTAGCGTGCTTGTAGGATGAGCGACAACATCCGGGATTCGAACTCCTGAACTCTACATACATATCAAAACATTGAAAATTCATGACAATATCGTTACAGAAGTGGGTGTATTCGATTGAGCTACATTCATACAGCTTTTTATTTGTCATTCAGTCACTGAAAGGTGCATAAAGTTCTATTCAATAAGCAGTGAGTTTGGTACTATATATTTCATGCAAATTTTTAGACGATTCCCTTCATCCTTGAAAAAGAGTGGTATAATATTATCGATAAAAATGTTGCAAAGATAGGCGTAAAACGTCGTGAATGAGCATGTTACATCTGCTTTGAGTAGGAGTAAAAGTTGTCTTGCGGATGATGACCCGTTTGGAAAAGCTCACTGTCCTCTCTATAAAGGTCAAATGTTGGTAAAAACTTACCTTGGCGACACACTTGACATAGTACGTTGCTACCGTGAGGGCTACACCGACCACAAGGGGAAAAGACGGCCAGTTTTCCCACTGAATTGACAACCAACTCCTCAGCTGCGAATCTGACAGAAATTCGTCAGCCATCTTGGAGTTGGAGTGACCTTCGACCTTCAGCGGCCTGACTCATTTGTTTCATCACTATGTATGGCTTCATTATTTTTTTTTACAAGGAGCCGTTGATTTTTCTATTATCTGTCAATTATTGATTATCAATAATCATTGATCATTGTTGTTTCAGCCTTTTATGCTAGGTCAATGTGATGTTTAACTTTATCCACATAACGTTAACTTTTCATTATTGCTTGTTGGCATTTATGTCCAATGTTTACTTACTTATTATTTAAGTTACCATTATTTCCTTGTCTTTTTTTTTATTTGCTACCTAACGTATAAACGAAGGGGGCCCAAATTTGCCCCCTTTTTAAAATCATAAAGTTATATTACAAAGGGCCAAGAGATTTTTTGGTTTTGATATATCATAAGTTTCGTTGTTGGACTTTTTTTACATACGTGTTACAATGGGGATTGATTGAATATGACTTGACATTGATATTCGATCAATCACCATGGTAACGCGTAATACGGTATGTAAAAAGAAAGACGATATTCAGCCTGATAATATCTGTCGTAACCAAACTTGGGGACGAGAAGTAGGGAACGAGACGGTGCTGGTCACGTGACTGGTACTGCGGCACCATACCATGACGTCATTGTGAGGATTTTGTTCAGTGTTTTGTTCTGTGGCGCAGGTGTCTCTGACATTTCCGGCGAATTTTCCCCAGTTTGGGACAATTCTTGTCTACAATCCTGAGATTTTCTTGTAGAAGATACACCAGAGGAAGAGTTTTGAGGGACAGAGTCGAGGTTTAGGGATTTATAAAGGTTTTATTAGCAGAAAACCGAGAAGAAGGCTCGAGAATCAAATCAGGATGGGCGCCATCTTGGGAACTCTCGGTCTAGGCAGCTGTGCAGCTTCGGTAGGTTTTAACCACATTTTTATCTCAAACTGCAATGTTTAGAGGCCGATGAATAACATTTTCATGTTCAATGCCATGTTCTGGACATATTCTGAGGCGATTTGATGTTTGATAGTGGCTGCCAGAATGTACAATTCGGCTTTTTTCTGTGGGATTGCCATGACGCAACCGGCAGACATTACGTGATGTAAACAAGCACATCTGCATACCGATTTTAGGAGGAAGTGAATGAAAAACAAATCATTACTTTTCTTTATATGACGATCATCCTTATTGGATTGCGATATATGCTCCATATCTATAGCCATTTGAACTTCAAGAAGACTGTATTTTGATACAATTTTTGAGGAGAATTTGTGTGAAATCATTCGACCATGCCATGTTGAAACAAATTACGAATCAGTCTTGTGACTTATCATCACATGTCTTGTACTATAATAGTCAGGCTGGATTTCTGTACTAGGATTGTGTAATTTGATGGGAGATTATACAAATGTACAGATGTGGACTGTAAAATTGCGTGGAGTCAATTCTGCTTATCTGTTTTGTGTCACTGTCATACAAATTCAAAATGGACTGTAACAGGGCACTGTGCCCTTTAAAGTCACTATGTCTTGCCAATATTTGGCCCATGTATTTCCACTTTCACTCTAAATTGGGACTTTGAAAGTCGCATTGAAGGGGGCACCTTGTATTTAGAAAAACAGCAATTGTTGCTTAAGGAATGTGTGCAAACTTTTCAACATGACATTTCAAAACAAAATCCGTATGCAGCACAATGTTAAATTAAAACAGTGATCCTCAACATTTGCATCATACTGTACTTCATATTCATTTATCATTTACCATATTTTCTTGATTTAAGTACGCACCCCTGATTTGGGGCTAGTTCAAGACAAATTTGCAGAACTGAAACGTAAAGGCAGAAACCTCAAATAAAGTACGCATCCCTTCTCCATTGATCTTGAACACATTTTGAACAGAATAAATTCAAATTTATGGGGTTCCTTCTCTTTTCTCTAGGTAATTTTGCTTAAATCAAGGACTTCTACATAATGCCATTCATTAGATTCATAAAAGGTTCTCTTCTTAACCCCGGCGGCTACATCTCTGCAAACTTGAGAGTTGCCTACGACAAGTTGCAAACTTCTCAAATTGGCAGGTATTGAGCCATGCATTGCTGCACCACAGCTGGGTTCCTGGCTTGATTGAGCAAGGGTTTGAGGTCCTCTTCGAATTTGTCCTGGCAATAACCTTAAATAAAGTACGCACCCTGACTTTGGCAATGATTTGTGATGCCTTTTGAATTTTGAAATGTTTAAGAAGTGCGTACTTTATTCGAGTAAATACGGTATAAGTATTTCTGTCTGGGCTAGAGCAGATCAGTTTTTGTGTATTAATGTACATGTAGCAGTCAGTTTTCTTGGCTTTGTGCTACAATACTGAGTTTTACGATCTCACGACTCCATGAAATATTCAGTTTCTCCTATGTCTCATTTGATTGTAGTTCATTAATTATGCAAATAAGATTGTGATTAACAAGGTACATTACATGGGTCTATTGATAATGATCACATGCTTTTACGCTATGGTGAATGTGACTAGCATATATGGAAAATATGTAATTGCAAAAACACAGACAAATACTGAAATAGGTAGACCCCAAATAATAACTTCCAGTGAATAAGTAGCCTCTTCCATGGACTGACTGTCATGCATATGGCTGATTATTTGCTAGTTACATGTATACCGGCTCTGAACTGTACTTCCTGCAACTCTGGCAAGACTGACCTTTATCAAAATGTATCTTCCCACTCACTTTATGCCAATCTACTGACAGTCTATGCAGCTAACTACAGATGCATACCAATACAAACAGACACAGGGAAATCATAACTCTGTACACTGAGAAAATGGGGGAAATTTGAACTGATTTATTTTTGTGTTCCCTTCCAGCTGGCATGCTGCTGCACCAGTGCAGCCTGCAGCCTGTGTTGTTCTGCCTGTGGGAAGAGTAAGAACTCGGTGGTGACACGCATCGCCTACGCCCTGTTCCTGCTGCTGGGCATGCTGGTGGCCTGCCTCATGCTGGCTCCTGCAGTGGAGGATGGACTGAAAGAGGTAAGAGAGAATCATAAGTGTCAGGGTTAAGATTAGGGTTTCCGGAAAAGGTGGGCCAGGCTAGCGGGGTAGGCTATCTCATGATCAGTGGGCTACCCTTTTTTGTGCCCCAAGGCCAATCTCCATGAGGAAAAAGTGGGTTAATCGGTGGGTGGGCTGTAGAGAAGGCCACAGCTGATAATAAAAATGTTGCAGGGGGGCTAAAGATTACAATGTGGCAGAGTTCTTGAAAGATTTTTCTTGTATGTTGTGTTAGTGAGATCTCTATTTATTTGTTTCCTTGCGTTTCCTTCTGAAACAGTTCATGGAAACCCCTCAACTCTGTGACGACACCATAATCCATGATAAGCTGGTGGACTGTGCCTCCATTGTGCGGAGCGTGACGGGATACCTCGCGGTTTATCGTGTCTGCTTTGGATTGGCTGGTTTCTTCTTCCTCATGAGCCTCCTCATGATCAGTGTGAAAACTAGCAAGGACCCCCGCGCCGGCATTCAGAATGGGTGAGAGATACAGTTCTTCGTTCAGATCCTTTTATTGCCTAGTAACACATAGAGAAGCAAGTTTCCTTCCTGTTTCAATAGCAGGGTATATTTTTACAGGGAGGGGTTGCTTAAGTCCTTCCCTTTTAATGTGCTCTAGGCACCTCCTTGAACTTGAAGTTCGAACACAGGACCCCCATTTTAGGTCCCTTCTGAAAAACGTGCAGCCCCAGCCAAGATGTTTAGGTTTTCATTGGTTCATGCAACTGTATCAAACGATCTTTTCAATATGATTGATTTTGAAATGGTATGAAGAATATATCTATAAATACTTTACCCTTTTTGAAAAAGAACCCACTGTTTTTACCATAATGACTTCACGATAATAAAATAAAATCTCAACTCTAAATGTGCTGAAATTCTAAATGGCTTTGAGATAGGTCTGATTGTGGAGATTTTAATTATTCCATTGATGGATGAAATTTTTAATAGAGAATTCCTGTTTTAGCATAAGGTTGTAACTTAAGGTAAATTGTTACTTTGCAGATTCTGGTTCTTTAAGTTCCTGGCAGTGATCGGCATTTGCGTTGGAGCATTTTTCATCCCCAGGGGCGCTTTTGGATCAGGTACATTCTTTTTTATCAGATACAATGATGTTCAATGTTTGAAGACACAAATCTTTGCTAGTCTACAACCATAATTAATTGTGCTCAATCAGAGTCAATGTTTTTTTGTGTGCAATTCCTTGACAGAAATCTGCTTTAACAAAGGTACATGCAATATGTTCTTCATGAAAACACTTGATAGTGAGCTCGAGTGTGTGTGTAAGTGACTGAAGAATGCACAAAAGTACATTGTGTTGTTAATCATTGTGACAACAGTGGTAAAGTATGGAACAGAGTTAAAAAATGGCACAAAGTTGTACAAAGTCTTATAGAGTTTAAACTAAACTTTTCTCCCCAACATACAGCCTGGATGTACATTGGAATGATCGGTGCGTTCCTGTTCATTCTCATCCAACTGGTTCTACTGGTGGACTTTGCTCACTCCTGGAATGAGTCCTGGGTGGAGAAGATGGAAGAAGGCAACTCCAAGTTCTGGTACTTTGGTAAGTTTACGATGGATTAACTATTACCAGGTAGCTTTGCATGTCAATCAATTTTCATGCTGTCCCAGTGTCTTGTATGAGGAAAAAACAACAGTCGCAGTATGTGTGGTGGCAACATCAGTTCATGTGTATGTAATTACCAGGGAAATAGGGTGTCTTCTGGGTGTCCCCTCAAAAGGAGGACAATTTCTTTGTTTTCTTAGTGTAGGGCATCCAGAATACGCCCTGACGCCCTGCTAGCTAATAGCCTGCATGCCAATAAGTTAGGATTATTATTCTCTGAGTGACACAGTTAATAACTGATACAGGTAGAAATATTCATTTATAATAAAACTAGCTGTCACATTGACAATAATGCTAGTTATAGCAATGAAATTTTGCGAATATTCTGATTTACATGTACGTTTGTTTGTCTTTCTGTAGCCCTGCTAGCCTGCACATTTGTGTTCTATGCCCTGGCCATCGCTGCAGTGGTGGTCTTCTTCATTTTCTACACTGTGGTGAGTCTACAAGAACCTTTGTGCTGTTGTATATCCAATATGTACTATTTATACTGCTCATCATTATGATACACATGTAAGATATGAATAAGTTATTTATTGTACTAGATGATTGTTCAGTAGTCTTCCAATGAATTAGTTGGGATTTTACCTTTTCTTTTCTACCATGATTGGATAAACATTCCAAGATTCAAGATATGCCAACGAGAAAAAAATTGTTGGAATCTTGACTTTGTTTCTCTCAGTTTCCAACATGTAAAACAAATCACACTTTTTGCAGAGAGATAGGATACTCTGTGTATATGAAGATTTAATAGTCATCTTAATTTGTTTACAAACATGAATATATATATATTTTTTTCCCAGCCCGACAGTTGTGCCACCAACAAGTTCTTCATCAGTTTCAACCTGATCCTGTGTGTGGTTGCCTCTGTCATCGCCATCCTCCCTAAAGTCCAGGAGGGTAAGTTCTCACACTTAAGCTCTTACTCTCCTTTACTTGGAACCATACCTAACATTGCTGAAGACTAGGTATTTCTTCTTGTGTTGATACAGGGTATCTATCATGGTAAAGTCCTGTACATGTATATATCTGTGGGGTTGACATTCATATGTGAACGGTGTTAAAAATAGTACCTAGCTGTATGCTGTTTCCAGCTTGAAAAGATCCATTTATAATCATATTGGACCTAACCCACATACTCTCAACACAAGAAGGTTGAGAACTTTGTTGTGATCAATCATATGTCCTGCAAAAATTGCATTGTTTTACATATCATTGGAAAGCATATTTGTGCCCTTTATACAATGATATCCCATTCATTGTTATGATCGTACATTCATGAATTGAGCACTGGGGCTACTTACGTGAGTAGGTTGTGAAAAAAATCACACGGATTCACAGGTAACAGTTATTCTCCTGAGTGGTCTTCTTTGCTAGTGTCGACTACGAAACATGACTGAGTTTCCTAACTTTTTGTGTTGAATGTAGATGTAACTTCTTGTTATTGTCATTTCAGCCCAGCCACGCTCAGGTCTGCTCCAGGCTTCAGTCATCACCCTGTACACCATGTACATCACCTGGTCTGCTATGACTAACGAGACAAGTAAGACCTACATACATCTTAAGGGCTCAAGATACTTAGGATGAACACATGAGTTCAAATTAGAATTTAAGACACTACTTGCAAGTAGCAAGCCAGAAAGCTTACTCAAAATGTAAATCTTACTTAAAATGTATTTGGCTTGATTACTTGTCGCATATGCTGTAGGTATTAGTTGATGTATAATTTTCAAATATTATCCCAAATATTATCATTATTTGATAATTGTTTATCGTTATAATTTATCATTACTATTCATTCAAATTGTCAAATATGTACTAATCCATAGCTAAGAATCAGCTATTAAGTTAGATGAGGGAAGAGCTTGAACAATTACGGCTTCCAGAACGTGTACTCTTTTTTGTTGTTGCAGTATTTATGTTTTGTGAACTGCTTTCATCATCATCAGGTCGTGATAAGTTCATGAGCGTTTTCACTGCTTCCACTGTGTAAATAAATCAATCAAATCAAAGTCAAATCAATATGCTATTGTTGAAACTTTTTCATCATTTGCCTTTTCCTCTTCTCCCTACAGACGGGAAATGTAACCCGAGCCTGCTGCAGATCACGGGACTGACTCCGATCCAGAACGGAACGCAGCCCGGCACCACCGCCGCGCCCGCCACGCCCTCCAGCGTCTTCCTCGGCATGGACGCCCAGGGCATTGTGGGATTGGTCGTCTTCTTCGTCTGTGTCATGTATGCCAGGTAGGTTGGAAACTTCTTTTCCTCGCTACAGGTGTGTCTTTGTGTTTGTCTTAGTGTGTGTGTGAGAGAGTGTGTATGCATGTGTGTGTGTGTGTGTGTGTGTGTGAGAGAGAGTGTGTGTGTGTGTGTGTGTGTGAGAGAGTGTGTATGTGTGTGTGTGAGTGTGTTTGTATGTGTGTCTCTGCATGTGTGTTTTCATTATTGGCTAGTATAGGTAGAGATCAAATATAGATGTTGGTATTTAGCACTGGTGTACTTCATATACTTACGGACTGAAGTATACTGTTAATGGATTTAAGTTTGTGGAGGTTTTATATTCACGGTTTTCGTGGCGACCTCTTCATTGCACACTCAAAACTACAGCAAATCCTCCATTTTCCTCCTTACCGCGAAATTGAATCACCGCCAACTTAAATGTATTTACAGTAATACTGGGGAGTGTTACTTGAATGTTACAACCTTCGCTAACCAGGCTCAACTGTCTGACTTCTTGTAATATGAAAGATCGCCATGTTTCGTTTTCCAGCATCCGCACCTCGTCCAACAGCAGTGTGAACAAGCTCACCATGTCGTCGAACGAGAGCACACTGCTGTCCAACAGCCAGGCCCCAAGTGAGTATGGTAATATTATTTCCTTTTGCTTTGGTTTTTATGCTTTATTCGGTTTAAAGGTATGGTGTTGCTGTACACTGTGTGGTTCTAAAGCAGGTATTTCACTAGACTGTGGCATGTTGGTGACCTCGCTGCAACCAAATAATTTGACAAGAGTGCTCAATGAATTTTATAAAAAAAAGACATTTTTTACACTTTGTGTGTTTTGTTGTCTCTTTGATCATACTTGTGCTTTTTGCATGATATTCCCATTATAAAGTCAAGACAGTGTAACACAAATCCAATTTAGGACGCAGTGAGATCCCCAACGTGCCGCATTCCAGTTAGATATCCGCTTAAGGAATGCATTGTTATCTTGCTTAAAGACGATTCCTTGTGTTTATGTTACAAATTGAAAATGTTGAATTTTGTCTTTAGGTGTCTGAAGTTGTTTCTTGCTTCCCAGTTAGGCCAACTGCAGAACACATTTGTGAAAGGTTTCTCACACATTTGCTGTGAACTCTGACGAAATTGTAAAGTAATTATTTAAAATTTGCTTAACATAGAGGATTTGCCTTCAAGTTAATGAACATGTTCGACCCTGTTGCCAACTGCAAGGCTATTGAAACCAATAACATCTTTTCAAAATATACAAATTCTGTTGCAATAATTGAATTATTTCGAGCTCTTTCTTGCATTTCTGTGTTCCAAAACAAGCCCAATTTAAAACGCATTAGCACTGAAAGAATGAATAACGGCAACTGGAAATTAATTTCCTTTGCTCTATTGTGAACCCTCGTTGATGCTCTACTTCATCAATTGAAAACTGCTTATTATACCAATATCAAAGAGTCAAAAGAGTCAATATGGTGCAATGTAAATGCCTTTAGCAAAAGAAATATATGCCAGTGAGTCAAATTACAAATGATCATGAAATCTTGTTTGCTCGTACTAACCCCTTAACAGCATCATCTTCTTTTCAATCTTTAAATCTAAAAAAAATATCTAACTATTTTCCTAATCCAACTTACATTTAGATACTAGAATTTACAAGTCACAGCAATCTACACATAATGGTATGACGTATTTACAACTTTCACTAAGCAAACAGGACTACACACAACACCTTCTGTTTTAACAGAAAACTTGTAGTAAACCCGGGGTTGTCGTTTTCCCCTAGGCACTGGCGATGTGGAGAAGTCCGTGGTGGATGACCTTGACGACGACTCCCCTACGATCGATAACGAGAAGGACGGAGTGAAGTACAACTACTCCTTCTTCCACTTCATGTTCATGCTGGCCTCCATGTACATCATGATGACTCTCACCAACTGGTACAGGTAAGGGGACTACTTCAACACACCTGTCTTTCAACTTTACAAATCAGCAAAGATTAGTAATACAATGCTTAACTTTCTTCCAACACTAAGGTATTCATATTTTCAACGACCACCTTTGCCTTCTTCGGGATCAATAACCATTAAGTCATTGAAAATTTGAAGACCTTAGAGTTGGAAGAAAGTTTAGTGTTGTATTATGATTACTACCTACATAGATGAGCTTCCATGATAATTAGCAAAGATTTGTTTTGATTTAAGTGTAAATTAGGGCTGTGTACTTAAACAATTTTCAGGTACAGGTACAGTGGTTTAGATATACGTCCAGACCTGGACCTGAATAAGTTTGGTCAATTATTTGTAAGTTATACATGTAGCCAACTGTCTTTTTTAGTGGTAAATTGTCGTCCTTTTATGAGTATTTTACATATTCTAATCTAAAAAAAAAAGATTGTCAGAATTGTCAAATACGTTTTATGAAATATTTGTTTGGGCAATTTATGGCAAACATTTGCTCATTTTAGAACTGCTGCTTTGTATGATTAACAGTATGGTCGAAAACCTTTTTTCAGTACAGTCAAATATTGATTCGTGTGCAGAAGTCATCCATTTAATCGAATCAGCATGACCTTAAACTTGTCCCAGCTACCTGACTCTGTAACCAATCAGGAATTGGGTGCCAAACTGCTACTTCAGTGTGCTAAAGGTTAACTTAAGTAAAGTATAGTCATGAAAATTTATGAATTTCTTTTTCCGTAGCCCGGATGGGTCCAACTTCAACAAGCTGGAGCCTAACCAGCCTGCTGTATGGGTCAAGATCGTGTCCAGCTGGCTCTGCATCCTTCTCTACGTCTGGACGCTCGTCGCGCCCATCGTGCTTCCCGACCGCGACTTCGAATGAACGCCCTAACCTCGCTTCAACGAGGGATGTTTCCCCCGATCACTTCTTGTCACACGTTATTGCGTAGACCGGATTTTAGTCAAGTTGTGTTGGAAATATGATGTGGAGAATCAAGGATGCCGTTTGTAATATCTAAACAAGATCTCCTGCAGAAAAATTGGCAATTTTAACTGTTAGACAAAAAATATGTCACAAACGTAACAGCACTTTATTACAACTTTTGTCTTGATAATTAATAGTAAGGACTGGAATGTAATACTATGAAGAGTCTCTCTGATTTGGTATTTCAGATAAATAACAACAAGGAAGTCCTGCCATAAACCTATTTTACATATAGAAAGATTTTCATTACAGTCATAGCATAACAAGTGAGCCAAACAGATTTGCTTGTAAGAAAACCTAGACAAACAACATAAGACTTAACATGCTGCTCAACTTTGAGTGGATACACCATGAGATTTGATAAAAAGTGATCGACTAATTAGAGCCTAATGCTTTTAAGAAGTCATATCTAAAAGATCTTGGTGTGGTATGTTGGCATTTTTTACTGTATATACGTATATAAGCTCGTAGTATACATCATGTATTTCAAAGGATTGTACGAACAGTTGGAATTATATTGACAGCGAGGAGAAAAATCTTGACTCCCACCTAACAGAATTAGTATGCCATACTTAACAGTATGACATCTGAAACCATGATGTACAACTGTAAAAGTGAATGTTTTTTGTAATGTTACGGTAACTATAAGTCTTGAAGTCATCCCATGGAAAGGATTTTGCTGCTGTTAAAATGTGAAGATACTTAAAGAGGTGTAGGTATGGACGACATGGTCATTTTAATGTTTATCATTTGTGTATATCAGAAATATGATATAGGTGTTTAGTTTTGCTGTAAGTGAAAATATACCTGGGTGAACTGAAATTTAATGATTGTAAGAGTATGTTGGTGTTTGGTTTTGTGTATGGAACAAAATGGGAAATGTGAGTGATGGACAGAATTATCATTTTTTCTTTGATAGTGCACAAATATCTAATTATTATACATGTAACTCAAACAGTGCTATCAATGTAATGTAATATGCTCGGCGTAAGTAGTGAATATACAATTGTGCAGATTTGTGGAAAGAGGTCTGTTCTATGCATATGATTAGACACAACAACAACAATGCATGCAATAACATGTATCATTTTTCAACAACAGCGTGTATGTACATGGATATTACAGATATGTGCTTGTATCATGGCTTGTATGTGTGTTTTTCCGTTGATGTTTCGCACATGTTTCTCTAAAAAAAAACTATAGAACCTGAAAGATATAGGAAAGGAAATATAGAAAGTTCCATTTCAGAATAGCAGTTAACCAATGATATAGCTTCTGTTGCCTCTAATCTTTCTAAATGCACTGATTGATGTAGCCTGGTGTTATGTAACTACTAAAATTTGTCCTGATATACCAAAAGTGTTGTGCAGATCACAGCCTTGGCGCTTCTGTGTTGCCCTGAATCCATTGTTTATATTTTAGGGTTGGTAGAAAGAGCGGTCCAGTCTGGTCAGGTGGAAAAGCGGTCCGACCTTTTCTACCTACGTGTGGCTGCCCCTATACATGTACTTTACCATTGCCACTTGTACATTGACTAAGTTCTATTCTGAAAGACAAAATTTAAACAGACAGGCAAACAACCATTTCAAAAACGTTTTAATAACAATCAAATATATTAAACTAACATATTATTAAGTAGTCACAACCTATGAAACTTAGAGTTTGGAGCTACAGTTTTGCCAGCCTGAATATCATCTTTAGGTTTAGTTCACTGCTCAATAACTAAAACAAGACAGAACGGTTTTAGCATTATTTTTGTCTGTTAAACTGCACAATATATACAAATAGCAGTGGTCCCATTTCTATTAATATTATAAACATACTTTATATGACAAAGTTTTCATTGTGGTCTACGCTGTTATGTGTAGGTACATTTTGTAAAGTGGTCATCCTCAGCATAATACTTTTTGAAGCAGCTTAAGCACATGTAGTGGTGCCATGTGGCTTTGCTACGGCTCATGTTTTCAGCCAAGCACACCGGGTCACCCAGACTCTTCTCGATAAGTTTGTTGACTTTATCTTTTTTAAAGAGATATTTGATGCCTGAAGCTTTCCCATACACTAGGCTGCTGCCTTGTACCCAACTGAATTGAACCCCTAATAACCGTGCCCAAGTGGGGCTTGAACCTCGGAGAAAAGCAAGAGGTGTCAGTGGAGTTATTCTTATACAACATAGATAAGTTTACCGAAACAGCAATGTCTTTTTTAAACATATTACCCAGAAATATGACAACTGGAAGAATTTGTAGAACTTATCTGTCACAAGAATACTTTATCTAGTAAAACATTCAATACTACATGTAAATAACTTTCATTATGAAAAAAAACAAAAAAACTATGGCTTATCTATCAAGAGGATAGATTACAACAAAAATGTGTGATTTCCAACTTTTTCAGAACGATGACATATTCTGAAGGTTAACATGAGAATTTTGCCTTGGACATTGTACTTCTGTAGCCAGATTTTTACCGAGAAACTTATGAGAACCATACAAGTTTCCTTACATCAAATGGATTGCAAAGCCAGTAACCTGACACATTTTTCCACATTAACATAAGACCATATAAGGCAGCATTCTTTCTGTTTCTTGGATATCAAGACTGAACATACTGCAGAACTGAAAGAACAACATGAAAACAGAGTCTGAAGGAAAGTCTGTACCTTGATATACACAGTTTCAAGGAGTGAATATATTCAGTATCAAATTTTTCTCCCAGCCCTTTGTTTAAATTTTTCTTCTTGTTGAACATATTCCAAGAACTGAGGAAATAAATTGTGATGGCCAACTAAAATAACAAAAAAAATGACCACCAATATGGCCAATCATGATATTCTTTACACACAAGTTGAAATGACCGAAAACTACAAATGTATACAAACTTTAGGACATTTTTGCAACATGCCATATCTTCAGAAATGTTATCAAATCTTTGTTCATATCAGTATCACACAGGTGACATCACCATTTCATTTCAAGAAAATAGTATTCTGTGTTTTTCTTTTTCTCTCAAAATACACAATTTACTCCCTCAAACCTCATGAGGGTTTTTAAAAAAAATTAAGAAATTTCAGAGGGAAAATCCGAAATAAATGCAAGTTTCTTAAACACTTTTGCTTGTTACTGTTTTTTCAACAGACTTTCTCCCAGCGGTTCTTAGAGTCTTAATTTCACTTGCCAGACCTTTTCTCGAAGGGAACCTAGGAAACACGGGGTCAAAGTGGTCAGGCATAAAAGTGGCATTATGAACTATAATGTCCTTTACACAATGTACTATTAGCTTAGGGTATTGTTTTTTGACATAGACTTGCCAAATGTCTTTCAAAACTAATCTACAGCTAAACAATCTCCACATACATGTACAAACAAACTTTAAGGTTAAAAAAGACTCTTCTTATAATACAGACTGAGTTAATAAAGTATACAGCTTTTCTGTAATAGAAATACTAAGCTCTTGGCAACCAAAACAACAAGTAGTTTTACATCTTCACTGAAAAGTTATATTTAGCGCACAAAATCTATTTATTTCAACAATTGGCAACAAAGTTTTTTCCACATCTATATAGACTTTAACCAAAAACTTGCAAGAAACAAAATCTTTTCAGCAACTAAAACTATCAACACATCTTTATATGCAACATTACACGTTGTCCTAAGGGCATAAACCTGCACTTTTTTCACGATCAGATAGAGGGCACTCTTGTACAATATTCTGTAAGCCAAGAAGCTTGGAATGTGGGTGCCTGAGTCTCACTACATGTAAGTGTCCCTGGCAAGATTTAAGTAGTACATCAAACATTTCTCAAACTTAATAAGACTACAAAGTTTTATGAAACATTCTATAATTGAAATGCCCTAAATGCTTTTCCAAACCGCAATTTTTTGTTCGTAATTTCGCTACTGTTTTGAAACCCATTACATAACTAGAAATGCCATGTAACATACATATTAAATGGCCATGCTGTTTTCACATGAGTATGTATTGCATTATGAAACTTTTGTATTGTTGCTCTACAAAGTTTGAAATATTTGCAATGCATGCCATTCATGTGTGAGTTTCGGATGAATATAAAATTTTCTCAATTTTTGCCGAACCTTGAATTGCAATGAAATCTTGCATATCTATAAAGACCGCAGGCCTTTTCATATCTACGTTCCAAATAACTGGAATATTTCAACATCCAGAAAAAATAAACCATTGCAGAAGTCCTCAGCACTAATGCAACTCAATTATGCGTTAACTTTTTAGAAATTGTTTAGAACAATGTTTTCTAAATCTCACATCCAACAAACATTATTAGAACCAGATCATTTACTTCAAGCTCCTTAAAACTGACTATAATATTTACATAATTGTACATTCACTAATAGAAGTGGTTTCAACATTTTTGCCGAAAGCTTAACAGAGCCCAAAGCAAGTTTAGAACGTTAAAACTTGAAATATTCTGGATATGGCAATCTGTATATCAACATTTACTTGCTCATATTAGCACATTTTTATCATGATTTCATACTTTGGGCATTTAAAAAGAGCACATAATCAACCCGCACAAGGAGTCCTTTATATATTTGAACCACCAAAAAACCAGCGCCCAGATTTTCAGTAGGTGGTTCTCACCACACAACGACATTGCATCTTTGCTCCATGAAGGTTGATATGCCATGAGATAGTGTTATCTAAACTTTCCACGAATAGAAAGGACTAAAAATTGAATCAGAAAATCCAACTCTCAACGTGCTGAAATCGCTTTGGGCTGCTTTAAGTTTACTTTAAGTCTTCGACGTTGTTTGGTTTGGGCTAACATGATAATACCATTCTTATATCATCTGTCTTTCTTGGATGATGTCACTTTCGTCAACAAAGCAAGGGAGGAATGTCAGAATTTTTGAAAATAGACTTCTTTCTACCAAACATGTTCCAAATAAAGCAGATTTGTTTGCCCTCAGACAAGCTCAACCTCTTTCCAAAATCTGGAGGCACCTTTTTGATTGGTCAAGGTAAATAGCGAAATACACCGAAAACACCAAAATACATGCAGAATACATAGTACTAAATGATTTCAAATTGTACTAAACTCAAACAATGCATGTGTATTTTGCATGTACAAAATGCATTTCATTGTATTTTGTTGCATTTCGCTATTTAGTCGGACCCAAATTTGAAGACATTGTCCATATACCTATCAGCTATCTCTCCTTATGTGTCTTCTACATATCTCCATACAAAAGTACAAATGTAGCCAGCATAGCGGTGGGAGGTTTGCCGGACGTGCGGTGAGTTGTGCTAGGAGCTGGTGCCTCCCTGTGCGTCTGCTTGTGAAGAAGAAGCTCCCTGGGAACTGTCGGGATTGACTTTGGTGTCGGACGTTTCTTCTGAAAGTAAGAAACACCATAAATCAATAAAACAATCAAACTTTATTGCACAACAATTGTAATGGTACAATGTTTGATAAGTCATTGAGCAGTATTAAACATCTAGACCAGTAATTTAGCATGAAAGCTCATCTAAATTGGTGATTAACATAGTAAACATTTTGTTCTATATCAAAAAGCCATCAACATCTTTACAATGCAACATTAGACTTTGTCCTGCAAGTCACAAACCTGCACTTTTGTCAGGATCAGATAGAGGGCGCTTTTGTACCATGTTGTTGGTTCTTAAAAACTCAGATGATCTTTATTTCTGACCACAATAAACAAGAATTTTCAAATGATATGTCTCCATGGCGCCCTTGGTAACCTTGTCTCCATGGTAACATTGTTGCTTAGCCATGAGGATCAAATTCCATGGATCCATGGGCAGAGGTTTGATCCCAGAGTTGGCCCCAGCTGGGACATGTTGTGAGGGATTACACTTGTCATTTTGGATAGTGATGTAAAGCCAGCGGCCCCATGTATGAGGTAGCTTCAGGTGTAAGCCTCAAGAGTCAAACTTCTGCATGTAAAAGAACCAAACACACATATCGAGAAGAGTAGGGGTGGCCTGGTGTGCTAATGGCTTAATACAATGGCGAAGCCGCATTGCAGTACCACTACCAATTTGAAAAAGCATCATGCTTCACCTCAGTTGAGGACAACTGTTTTACCTCCACCACAACTATGTTTCCAGTCACGTAACGTTCAGCACCAAGGACAGGATACATGCCAAAAGCACATGCCGATTCATTCAATGTCTATTTACTAGCATATGCCTGATTGTTCTATTACTGACATTTAATCTATAGCGATCTACTGAACAAAATAAATGCAGCATCATCAGTATTAAATGTTAGGCAAGTGCATTTTAGATATCCGGTTGTTTTCAAGACATCCTTAAGAAGGCCTTGAAAACACTGTTTTTTAAATATGGTGTATTGGGATACCGGAAGGAATAACAAGCATGGCCATGAGACTCAGTGTTGATGTTAAACTTCCTGGCACTTTTAACTAGTTGCTGACCCTGTTGTCATATTGATTTTCCAAATCAGCATTACTCTTGACTATCTAAATCAAAGAGCTATAAGTCAAAGTAAGATCAGTATTGAATATGTTTGGTAATGTGTAGTGTACAATACCATCATAATATCAAGTCAAATCAATATTGATATCAGTATTGAATATGTTTTGGAATGTGTAGTGCCCAACACCAGCAATTGGTTCCTGGCATCTCCATGTTAATTATAGTTTGTGCTGTTGAAATTCCAATAAAGTCAAACCAAATTGCCATGGTCTAAGCCGTGCACGTCAACTCAAATCTCCCATAATCCAGCGCACCTTCTGCAACGTGCCCGGTAAATCCTTACGCCCAGCGGACTTAAGATCCAGCAATCTCTGTTCATTACATAGAGGCATACAAGCGTTCAAGGATTTTCCCTGGGCTCTAGATTTCTTTCTGTCAGAAAACCTAATGCACACCTCCTGATGGGACTTTTTTTTCAAAATCAAACTTTGAAAAAAAAATTGTACGGTTCTTGGTGGCAAATGTGCTAGATGTTGGCAAATTGGTAACCAAAATCTGTAGTGTGTTTTTTGGCACACTTTAAGACAGACCAGCCGAAGAGGATGGGTGGTAGTGTAAAGTGCCTTTCCCAAGGGAACAGTGTCTGGACATGGTGAACATGGAACATCCAACGCTCTAACCGTTGCGCCACACCGACGCCACAAAATTCAACTTGAGTTTAACCTTCTCCCTGCTGACTCAATAGGAGAAGCATACAGGGGTTATGAAGGCTGCTCGGGAAATTCCCTAGTACCCAATTTAGACTGAAATAGTTTTGATCCACTCACACTGGGAAGAACCCCTTCTCTTTTTGACGAGAGTGGGGTGTCCTTAATAACATCCTCGAGGTGTGGCTCTCCTAAAAATCCATTTAACGTTTGATCCGAGGGATTTGACATGTAATCTTTTTCACATCAAACATGCCAGTTCTGTCTACTAAGATGATGGAATGGTCATTATTTTGTCTGTCATTGGTTACATTTCATCAGATGATGGAATGACTGACACTGGGCAAAATCCTGTGATCATGTTACTTTTACAAGTTGTCAGAATATTTGAACTACTCTGTATTAGAAATCAAGAACAAAACATGATCATAATCTAATACTCACTCACTCACTCACTCACTCACTCACTCACTCACTCACAGATGAAATATGCATTACACTTTTTCCTTCTACATTTACATCTTTGTCTATTATTTCCATTTTTGTATGATATAAATTATTCAATACATTATTATCTAAGTAATACTTAATTGTATTTTGGTGACCAAAAGACAACATAACCCAACATAAGTAGCGTACGTGCGTAGTCCAGTGGTTAGCGATCTTGCCTCTGGAACTAGAAGCCTCGGGTTCGATCCCGGCTGTGTCGCTCACCCGACATGCACGCTACCGGAAAGAGTTGCAGTCCTTAGGACAGGATGTTTAGCCGTGTGTCCACTGTGTATGTGCTTGTCGAAAAGAGCTAGGGGAATTTCCCTGGTACGATGAACCTGTAAATATTGTACATAGCGTCTGTCTTCTCTGTCACGACCAGTGGAAGATTAGCTCATCTGCTCATTGAGTTCATTTGAGCTAAACTGGTTCGCGATCACTTTCCTTTCCTAACCACAAGTTAGATCACCTTGCCTCCCTGCCATGCATATCTATTTCACACCTACAGTACCCTACTGATTACTATGCTACGTGCTATAATAGCTTCTCAGTAAGATGAAATTGGTTTGTGGCAAACTCACACTTCCATTTCCATTATACATCTTTAAGCACGTCTGCAGTAAGCGATAAGCCATCTCAGTCTGTGTAAATATGTAGCACCAGTCCTACCAGCTTTACCAAACCTTCCCAAACCTCAAATCCTGCATAACACGCTCTCACTTTAAAGCCTGGGGGTTATCTTTCAACCGATTGTATGTCACATTTACATAATCCAAGGGTATGTATTATGCTGTAGTATGCTGTATACGTCTCAAAAGTAGCTTTGCCCCCTGGCATATTACTGTAAATGTGTTTAAGTTCGCGTGGTTTTAATTTGGAGTGTTCCCAGTGCTATTAAGTTCTAAGATTTAACGCAGGTCTATCAATCAATTTTTTTTAAAATAAAACCCCCAAAAGAGGGAAGAAGTAGCAAGTAACACGATTATGATCTAAAATCAACTTTTACTGGCATATTACTGTAAATACATTTAAGTTCGCATGGTTTTGATTTGGAGTGTTTGCGGCGGTTTTAATTTATTTCGCGTTTGTAACAATAGCAGCAGTACATGAACACAGGCAGAAATGTTTGCGGTGGTTTTAAGTTAATTGTAAAGAGCTTACTGCAAAAACTGTGAACATAAAACCACCGCAAACATTTCTGCATTTACAGTGCATAATGTAATATGCTGGCAGCAAAGCTACAAAGATTTAAGTCGGGTTTATCAATCAATTCTTTTTAAAATAAAAGCCCCAAAAGAGTGAAGATGTAGCAAGTAACACGATTATGATCTAGAATCAACTTTACTGGCGGCATCTTGGTACAACTAAGGATTCCTCTGGGGTTCAGTAATAGAAGAATCATGTAGGCCAAACCAATTATTTCCTTGGTTCTTTAAAATCTTGAAGTAAAAGTAGAGAAAGACAACAGTCAGGGATGAGATGAAAACGTGTATCTGACTGAGAAGAACAGTCTCCTGGCTCCCGGGGATCGAACCCGGGCCCGCCAGTCCACAGGTCGCTTGCCATAACTGCTAGGCTAAAGGGTCCGGACCATTTAGACTGGACTAAGTTAGTGGCACTTGAACCCCACTGTTATATTACTCCCCCTTTTCTTTTTAAGATTCGTCCTCGAATCTCCACGTTCGATATCCCTGTGCGGCACATTTTGCCATTGCACACAGAGTTAGTGTGGGAACCAGTGAAACACTAGAGGTAAGTAGAAACAAACTCCCGGCTCCGGGGGATTGAACCCGGGCCTGCCAGTCCACAGGCCATGCGTCATAACCGCTAGGCTAAAAGGTTTGGACCAGTTAGACTGAATTAAAAAAACATAGAAAACCTCCTCTAAATTTTTCCTTCATGCTACCGCAACTGCAAACGTAGATAAATATTACTGAACAGTACATATGTTATTATCATTAGATTCTATTTCCAGCCTTGACAAAAATCCAAACTGTCTTAACAATAACGCCAATCTTACAACTGATGCAGCATACATGTAGATGAAAGACCATGGAAATAAGAAGAGACAGTCTCAGTGTTTGATGGATGTAGAGTTGTCCTGTAGGGCAGCTTTCACACGTGGGAAGATCAAGGAACTGTCACATCAATGTAGCTACCGCTGTGGCGTCAAGCATACATCATTTTCTGGCAGTTTGAGAACCGCAGTCTCTCTAAGGCATTGACTTCAATTATAACAGTAATGGCGCCATGTCTGCAGAGCCATACTGGGAAAGACGGGGAAACAAATGAAGACACCAATACGGTCAAACATAACCTGGAAAATGGATGCTGAAATGTTCTTAACCTTCTCCCTGCTGCCTAACTCTGTAACCAATAGTGAATTGGGTGCCAAACGGATACTTCAGTGTGCTAAAGGTTAAAAACTGAACTGTCTTTTGGAACATTTGAACTGTTTTGTGAACATTTTGGACTGTTTTTGGTTAAAAGCCAGGTGGAATGCAGATCTTGTTCAGTGTCACTGACGAAAGCTAGTGGATGCTACCTGAAACGTCTGACTGTTTTTATAAACTCTATCCAGTTGTTTGTGTAACACTTACCTTGCATATTTTAGACTGTTTTTCAAACTTTTCAAACAGCATTTTTGTGTTCTATGTCCTAGCCCGTACTAGACTGACTAAGAGTATTATTAGTGTCAGAGCCCTGATATAAATAATATTTTTCCTTCGCTTCGTTTTATCAATAAAAAAATATCTAGCAATAGTAAGCTTTCCTGAAAACTAAGATTTTGTAATATCAAGGATTCTAAAGAAAATCTATTGTAACATTTTGTATGAAACGAAATTTTCTTTCTGCACACAAAATGTTCCCTCCTATTTCTTGTTGCAGTCATGATTACTGAGGGCTAAACCTCATTTCTGTGCTGTTTCTTTGATGAAACCGCAATCATGATATAGACAAACCCACAGGAATTCTTGAATGTCTGTGGGTGCAGTACAGATCTTTGTACTGACATACTGTAAATGCAGAAATGTTCGCGGTGGTGTTATGTTCGCGTTTTTTAAAACTCTTTACCGCAAACTTAAAACCACTGCAAAAAGCCATTCCATTGTATGACTGTAGCGCTACTAGTGTTTCAAACAAGAACCAAAAACCACTGCGAACACTCCATTTTTTTACGTTAAAACCCCGCGAGCATTTCTGAATTTACAGTAGTCCAAAGCTTTCATGTCATACTGGTAAACAGTTGCCCTCTATTGGCACTTAGGTGAAGCATACTGCTTTTATCATACCTTTCCGTGTCATAGATTTTGTAGAAGATCATGTCAAAATGCACAAGAACACTACAAGAGTGCAGAATGTTCCAATCAGGTCAATAGTTCTTGGTCACCTTGGTGTCACCTTGAGAACCACTTAGGTCTGAAAAGAAAGCCTGGAGCAAGGGTGTGTAATTTCATCGCTATTTTCTTGAAAGTGGATAAAGTCTTTTATCACAAAGATCCCCGCCGCAGTTAACACTGGGCCAGAGTCTATCTTGTTGATGGAATATAAGGACTTTTTAGAGGTCGTTCAAGAACTTACGGATCGTAAAGTACAAAACTACTGTCATGACAACTTCTTTGCAACCCAATGGCGGACGACCAAAATCATGATACAAAACAAGTAACTGCTGATGGAATGTTTAGTTCATTTATATATAACAAGAGATTTCTACAAAAAATTATAATGATAAAATCATATCCTGGCATGTCATCACAGTCACATGATAATAGATAGAAATAATAAGAATATGACATCTTTTCAAAAACTGTTATTCTTACCCAGGAAATACCAGATGGAAAAAAACCCACATGTTTTTGTTGCTCCAAGCATAAATTGCTATAATGCCAGTGTCACAGGCCAGAACATACCCCCTGCCAGCATGTATCCGGGTACATTTTTGTCGGGGGGTGTATCCAGGCCTGCAAGACTGGTCTTCAGGGAAAGTGGGATACCTTAGCTGATCTATGAATAAAATATTACCCAGGATAATTGGAGCTGTCAGCAGAACGGCTGCTGTTAATGGACAGGAGAACCCTCTGGAAAACTTTAATTGCCAGGCTAAATTAAGTTTAACGATAGGGAGGGCTGCAGGACGGCTTTTTGGAATCTCTGCAATAAGCCACACCAATTCATTACTTGGTTCTTAGAGACATTTTAAAGTAGAAAAAATTGTGACCATAGTTTGTCTACAACAAGAGAATGATATAAAAGCCAGAAGTTCTGCTGCAGTACCCAGGGAAGCTGCAAGGGCGTCGCGGTGGCATAATGGCAGGGTGTTTGGCCCAGAGGTCCTGGGTTCAAATCCTGGGTCCCCAGACTTCTCCCATTGATATTATACAAATTTCCTTACTCCCCTCAGGGGAAAAGGAGCACATAGGTTTGAGTTAGGGACGTCCCTCAGATAGGACGTTAAATGGAAGCCCTGTGTTTGAGGAAAATCACACCTCATGTATGTGAAAGAACCCCTGTGACTCTGCTTGAAAGCAGCAAAGGAGACTCTTATCAACCAGGAATTTAATTCAATCTATGAAGTATGAACCTACCTTTGTGCTTGTTATATCTGTTATTCTGTAAACAAGGACTTCAAAAGAAAAGACACAAAAAAAGATTTCCTTATTTGAATCCTACTGATGCTGCCTCCTACTAGGCACATTCATCAAAAGACCCTTGAGAGCTGCCGAAGATATCCTGTTTCAAAGACCTATTTTTTCCTCTCCTCCTTTGATGAATCAGACTCAATGGAAAATTGCTAGTTGGACAGACCATGGCAAACAAAAGCATGCCTTCCGGTACCGCTACAAAGCCGAGCTATTTCAAAGCTACCTTGTTTTCAGCACCAGAGACAGATGCCTTATGACAAAAAGTAGGTCAATGAGAAATTACAGGGTTAGAGTTTATCATTGATAGTTGGATAAAGCAAACAAAGGGTTGACTACTTCTGTAAATCTTGAAACTTCCGTGGTGGTTTTATTTTGTGTTTTTAGCAGTGACCTCTCCACTGCAAATTGTGAATACAGTTTTTGCGCTCCTACGCCCTTGTCTACTATTGTCTCCAACGTGAACTTAAAACCACAGCAAACACTCAATGCATTAACATGTATTACTGCAGCAACTGTACTGCACAACTGTTTCAACCACATTTCCGAAAATAATTTCATCAGGTTGGTAGAACATGGGATATTTGGAGTTTCTTTTTACACAACCAGGTAATCTCACCTGCTGATGTTTCGGTGTCTGTCAGACACCTTCTTCAGAGCTTCTGACTGGAGTACTGCTTGAGCGGTGAGAAGCAGTACTTCAGTCAGAAGCTCTGACGAAGGTGTCTGACAGACACCAAAACGTCAGCAGGTGAGATTACCTGGTTGTGTAGAAAGAAACTCCAAATATCCTGTTTCAACCACAAATTGAAAACACTGCAAAGACCTCTTTTTCCCTCCCATCATAAAATAAAATCTACAGTGTGAACTTACAATATTACTGTACTAAAAAGCTGAGCTACTCAAAAGCTACCTCACTTTCAGCACCGGGGACAAATGCCAAATTTATCAATGAGACCATTTCCCTTTCTGCCAAAAAGAAGTGAAATATAATGTGGTACTGTATTATATCTCAAAGCCAACATTAAACCACTATCAAAAATTACATCAGTGACAAGGCTATATAAAGGTCAAGGTAGTCCTATATCCTTGTTAAGGCTGTTGGGGTAGTGGGACTACATTTAGATGCAAATAAAAAGATTGATTTCAATATCAAAAACAAAAAGTCAGACATTCATATGTTCAACTCACCCATATTCCCAAAATCTGAACCTAATACAGTCATGTTGCATATTAGAAAAAAAATACATTATGTAACAAGCCGTAAGAGTACATATGTGGCCTAGCTCTGACCTATGATCATATTCTCTCCGTTCTAACTTGCTTAGTTCACTTAAGAGTGCCTGGTCCATGTGATTTAATGTAAGAGGTCTTGACTTCAAAAGCTGGGTCAAAAGAGCAACCTAAAGACTTTGCATAAGATGGTGGTAAAAGGAAAGGGATCTCGATCCAGTTTTAGCTCACTGAAGAACTTTTCTTCCACTATATGTGACAGAGAAGACAGACGCTATGTACGGTATTTACAGGTTCATTGTACCGGGAAATTCCCCTAGCTCTTTTCAACATGCACAATGAACAATGGACCACAGCTTAATGTCCCATTCTAAGGACTGCAACCCTTTCCGGTAGTGACACAGCCAGAATCGAACTCATTGCTTCTATATAGTTCCAGAGGCAGGGCCACTAACCGCTAACCACTATCACCCTACACTGGTAGTCATGTATACTGCTCTTTCAGCATAGTAACAACTCGTATTACAGAATGTCAGATCTTTCTTTTGAAGGTCAAGTTGAAAGGTTAAGTTGACGGATTACATAAAATCCAATTTTGCTAAGCGATGATTGTCGTCTAGTGCAAAAATGTGAGAACCAAATTCTCAAAACGATTTTTGTTATGGCATAATGAAATGATTTTAGTGTGAATATACAGTAATGATATCACATTTTTACCCTGTGCACTTGTTGTATTGCATTACCAAGACACGTACTGTAAATACCCGTAAGTTTGCGGTGAATTAATTTATTGGTAGGAAGGAAATGGAGTATTTGCTGTTAGTTTTCAGTTGAAACAATGGGGTAAATGGAAGGACAAGCATTTTTGTGGTGGTTTTATGTTTGCGGTGATGAGGTCACCACAAAAACTGCGAACATATAACCACCGCGAACTTAAATGCATTGACAGTCGTACAATACTGTTCGCTTGCAGTAATACCAAGTTACAGCACATGATACCACAGTTTTGGCATTGAATAATGCGACAATCGCAACCAAGGGCATTCCAACCGAGTGGGCATACAAAACATCAAGTACTCCTTATCCTTCATTCTGTTACCCCATAGACACTACAGAACGCGATATACTCTCTTTCTAATCCAAAGAGAGAAAATTGAATGTTAGCGGCCATTCAGTAAAGCTTCTTCACTTTGAAAAGGCCCACTTGCTTCCTGGAGATTTTAATCAATGTCTCAGACTGCACGTTCGCTATTCCAATCATGTCTGGCGCTAGAAAAGGGCTATATTGATCACTGGGGAAGACAAGTGGGATAACAGAAAGGCTGGATGGGGTAAAATTAGATCTCTCATTTAAAAGTGTGCTTTTGTTATGACATGGATGGGGAAGAAAATAGGTTCGGGTCTCTCGAATCGATAAAAGGGAGTACCGTAAATGCAGAAATATTTGCGGGGATTCAATTTCGCGGTAGGGAGAAAATGGAGCGTTTGCGGTGGTTTTGAGTTTGTGGTTGAATAGTATTAGTAGTACTACAGTCAGACAAATTGGAGCTGCTTTTGGCAGTGTTTTTAAGTTCCCGGTAAAGAGTTCACCTCAAAAACCGTGACTGTTTCAAACTATATAACTGAGTGAACCTACATGTAGGCATATGCCAGGCCCTCTGGCCTTGTTTTCATGTCCTTTTTTCAGTTAAACATTTATCTTTTGGAAACCTGACAGCCAATCGGTGCCTTTGGAGTACTATAACCCTCTCCCTGCTTGTACTTTGGTGCACACTGTTTCAGGGAGTGAACAGGGTCAGGTGCAAGTTTTCACCCCAGCCTTCTGTTATAATGATTAAAAAAAAATCTGTTAACCAAGAAATCAAATTGGTATCGCTTCACATAGTAGAAATGGTGTGTATTTCCATTGTTTTCAGTGTATATTACCTCCGTGAAAAGAAAGGTATTGTAATCAGTTTGTATGTTTGTTTGTGCAGTTAAAGGAATATTGCAGAGTACTGCAAGGCAAAAGTGGTATATAAGGATACTTCGAGGATTAGAAGTATGGTTTGCCTCAAGGTCAGACTTGATGGAGTGGCAGGAAGTAAGAGGTCAGAGGTGGTAGAACTAGTCGTTAATCAGACGTGACAGTCTGGTTGCCACTCAAAATGACGGAAATAGCGTTTCAGAAGGTCGCCAGATATTCTTCAATTTCCTGTGAACCATGCCAACCCCCAGATACTGTAGATGCTCTCACTCATGGATCTAATTACACCGTAGGGAGAAAATGGAGTGTTTGTGGTGGTTTTGAGTTTGCGTTTAAAACAATAGTAGCTAGCGCTACAGCCACATAAAGGAACAACTTTTTTGTTGTGGTTTTAAGTTTGCTGTTAAGAGTTCACCGGGAAAACCGCAAACATAAAACCACCGCAAACATTTCTGCATTTACAGTATCAGACTGTTTTTCAGTGTTTGTGACATTGGCTACCCCCCTTGACGATGAACACCCCCTAGAGCTAAATTGTCTGATTGCACTACTGTGCAGAGGCCATAAAGACACGGTTGTATGGTAGAGATAATGATACAGTAGGGAGAAGTAATTATGAGCTCAGCACAGCTGAAGGGTTTAACAGTCATCGGTTTTGGCAAACAATCCATGATAAGCTGTCTGTTCTAACCATGTGGGACGTCTGTGGAATACAGAATATGTTCATATGGGGGCACATAGCATATAGAAGTTGCAGCTAGGAGCCATAAGCCTGGTATATATATCCGGCGGATTCCTATTCTCGCTCTATCAAGGCACACAGTCAGCGCCAGCGGAAAATGGTCACCCGTGTGGCCGAAACCTCTGCTTGGAGAATAGCTAAAAGCCTGCATGATGATGATGATGAAACATTCATGCTGTTATTTCAAAACTGTTGGAATGAAACAGGAATACCCACCTGATATCCTGAGCTCTTCTAACCTCAGTTTGGCTTCTGTGACGGTACATTTCTCCTTGGCCATCACCTCGGTGATGTCGGGCAGCGCGTTTCTCCTCCCTTTCCGACCGCACGCTAAAAAATCTCCCCCTGCCTCGTGGGCCACCTCTGCCATCTCACGACTATTGGTCATAGATTATCTGCAAACAAACAAACAAACAAACAAAAACATCAGACACATTCGGGAAGATACAAGGAAAGACTTTCACCTCAAACTACATAGTAGCACAAAGGTACATTGTAAGTGGCAGTCAAAATGTAAGGTAGAAGTGGTGTAATAGGATACTTGGAGAATTGGGGCCAATGTTGTCCACCTCTGCCATATATTCTTCTCTTCCTTAATGACGTCCATCTGCCGAAGAATCGGCAATTTCTGAGCAGACATGTATTGGGTCGCTAACTGTAAGGTTTTGGACCATCGCACATCAGGGCATGCCTGTACTCTTTTTTGAAAGATGTGGTGGGTTCTTAAACGTGTGCGGGATATGGCTCTCCCCAAACACGGGACCTCCATTTACCGTCCTATCATCAGAGGGATGTCCCTAACCTAGGCTAGGTACTCAGTTACACCTGAGTGAAGTGAGGAAGGTTGTGTTAAGTGCCTCTCCCATCCCCGCAGGGGGACAAGATCGGTGACATGGCAGGATTCGAACTTGGGACCACTTGGTTCAGAGCCAAACGCTCTGCTGTTGCGCCACACGACCCCATCACGACTGTTCATAGGTTATCTGCAATAAATGACAAATGCAATCCCTTACAACACGTCCGAGTTGGGGTCGACCTTAGGATCAAGATTCCATCCTGACCGCAGGCTGGAGGGCCCGGAGGCCAGACCACCCGTATTGAACATTATCACACCCCAGGTGTCAATCATAATTATAATTATAACTTTATTGCAAGTTCATGCCCGAAGGCTAATTGCAGACAAACAAGTACATGGAAATACATGGGAATCGAAAATGGTTATCTTGTCTACTGTGAAAGTTCTAAGTTAACTTAAGGTTGACTATGGTTGGGTTTGACTTCTTTTTTGAAGGCAGTGGAAAATGAAGAGACCCAAGTTTTGTATCGTAAGTGGGTTTGTTGATTTTAGTAGTGATATGGATTTTTGTAAGCTATCATATGCACACATCAGTACTGATGCATGCTGGCTGCTGACACCTCTCCAGAATGTTCTATTCTCGGCACAGGATCTACAGTTCACTGGAGTATGACATGAAACAAATTACGTCGGATTTCATAGAGGTTATATTGTGGAAACACAACCTATGCAAAACTTTATATTATATCCTTTCTCTGTCAAGTATGACTATCGCATACTGTGTACCCTTAAAGACCGATCCATGAGGGCTGTTCCAGGAAAAATGATATCCTTTGAATTACAAGTTTAATATCCTGCGCGTTAGATTACAATTATTAACAAACTGACAGCAATGTAAATACTTTACTACGTGAGGGAGGATTTGTGCGTACAGTTCTATGACCAAATTTGTTCATGGGTATAGGATTGTAAGGCAACGTGAATTCAATTTCTTGGATCTTGGAATCACCACTTCATCTTTTTCTACCTTAATCACAATTCGTCATCAATCAACCCCAAAATTTGAATCATATATTTTGATTCTTTGATAAATATTATAGATAAATATTCTTATCAAAACTTTTGGCACCAACAGTTAAAGAAAGTCCTTCTTGTTTTCTAGCTGTAACAGTTTTTCTATTCACCAGCATGCATGAAAAGTTGAAAATTCATTGTTTGAAATATATCAACTAGCTCTAGGTATGTTGACTTTCAAAATTTGGGTCTATCACAAGACATATCATTTTCCTACAAACAAGAGCTTTTAAAAAAAGCTGGCGTTTCGGCTACGTTTATGAGTGTGAATTGTCTTTTCCCTTTACTTGAAGTAAAATCTGCCAGAGGAAGTCACTCAAGGGCTGTTCAGTCTATAAGAAAAATTGTCATTTTGGGAAATGAGTACTGTTTTAATAGAGAAAGGCAGATTGGGGAAAGCAATTTTGAAGTTATACGTCACTTAACTTAAGTGCTTTTGAAAAAGCTGGTCTTGGCCTACAACTTGTACTTATTTGTAAAATGTATAATAGGCTCATTATAAAAGCTATCAATGTAATTATGTACATGGCACGCAATAAAACATAAAATTTGAAAAAGCACCATTGAATCATCAGCACTATGGTAATTAAGTGAAATAGAAGTTCATAACAGCTAAGGTTCTATCTAAAATGACTACCAAATGTCAAACAAATCAACAGCTACCTCATCCGTATTATTCTGGTTTCCGCATTTACAACATTTCTTCCTTATTTTCCTGGGTAATTTTGCTAAAATTCATGAAAATTCCCATAGTTTTGTGCCGAGGGGCGCCACTTTCCACGTCCGTGTTGTCTGAATGAAGTCGATACTGAACAATGGAGCATTTGCTACTGTAACAAAGAATCGCTGTTTTGCAAACAACATCAAGAGCCTCTGTTTACATCGGGGATAGAAGTTTAGTGGCGAGTGTTTTGCAAGAATCATCTTACCGCGCATAGGAGCCGCTGCACGGTATTTTCCATTACAATGAACAGAAAAATTCGAATGCCGGGTTTGGAATCTATGAAGTCCTGTTCATAAGACAAAGGCCTTGTATATATTAAATGAATATTTAAAAATAACAAATATAAAATATTTATTTATTTATTAATGAAAAAAAATGATATTCATAAATATGATATTGATAGATTAATATAATATCAATATATATTTTTGATATTCAATATCTAAAAAGAAAAAAAAATCCATGCACGGACACGAACCCGTATCTTCTGGGTCCGAAGTGCTTCGCGTTGCCAGATCGGCCAAGCTGCGGTACGTAACTAATCACTCTGGACGTAATGCTATAACCTCACTATATGGTATCATTTATGCCGATTTTTGGTCGTTTTCTTGACGAAATCATTTTTTTCCTTCTGCAATCTTGTGGAATAGATGTAATATGGTCATTTTTCAGGATATCAAAGTCCGAAACCACAATGCAATGATATTTCCGAACAGTTGTAGCAGTTACATGCGGTCGCCCTCCTGTGTCACATGCAAATCTAGCCTGCCTGCCTTTTCGTGCTCTCTTGCCATATAAGGCAACGGCTATACAAGGATTTGGGAACGTATTGCCATATAAGGTCTTATTGTGTGCGACACAGTGTTGAACCAAGGAACCTCCTTGGTTGAACCAAGCTTCCTTCCTTGAAGGTAAAAGCCAGGACAATGCGTTCCGGCGCGCATGTGCCGAAACGCAAAAAACCAAGAACCAAGAAATAATGTGTTTAAAGACAATCTCAAAACTGACAAACTATCATCTAAAAAATGACAGCTGGTAACAATGGCTTTACCAACAGTGTTCTAAAAAAAAATTTATGTTGTTTTTGTCCTTTTTGAGCAAAAACTTCACATGTGAATCCAGTAAATAGACTGACATAGCCTTGAGACTACAAGTTCATCACCTTAAATGACTCTTGAATATCTAGACTTGTGCTTTGAAATACTTAGGCTATGTCACAAACACCTGCTGTTATTCCTTTATGCAAATTGCTGGCTGAATGTTTTCTTCCATCGCATTTAGTTCAGTTCTGCAAAATTGCCAAACAGGCTTATGATTCTTTGTCTCCCTCTCTCGATATATATATATAGTATTGCAAAGGATATTCAGGATTTATTTACAAAAATGAAGATGAAAATTACCCCTTATATAATGTTCTGACAACCTTGGAACATAGGGGCGTCGGAATATAGGGGTGCCAGAGCATAGGGCTAGCTGTCACTGAAATGCAATCAGAAATCAAAATCTTTCTGCACATGAAATACGTACTAGACATACTATATAATATCAGATTAATGATAAATGATATAAAGTGCACCCAATCTAGCAAAACAGTCTTACAGTCAGGCAAACATATGGCATTCAAGAGTATAAATTAAAGAAAATGAAATGGTTCCATTTGTTTATCATTGCAATATCTCAGGCTTTGAACCAATTAAATTGCTTCATACATGTACCTTAGATTTACCAGATGGTACTAATATATTTTGTATACATCATTAAGAATAAATTACCTCATCTCGATACATTGCAAGGTATATGAAAACAATATGTATCATATGTATCATTGATTAATTTTCAATACTGATATGAATATCATTTACATTTAGCAGATCGTAATCTAACCTTTAACACCATGGATGAAAGAATTGGTCCACTCACACAAGAATACATGACTTGTACATGTTGTATTCAAACTGTGATGATATACACATGTAAGGAAATGACACAATCTTGCAGGAGGGTGTATCGATTTCTTTGAGCATAAAATTAGGTACTCAAAATCAAAATTAAGTTGTCTGCAATTAAGTACTTATATTACCTTTTTGACTCAACAATTTACAATATAGTATTGCATATATTGTCTGTCTGCCATTTGATTCAGTCTGCAACAATACCAAGCTAAAGACACCACCCTTTTATGAAATGGACTGTTCCTTGTTTCACCATGCAAGGTAACTTCAGGTCATGGGAAAATGAACACCTTGCCGCGGCTATGAATGAATAAATATCAGGGAGCAAATTTTCAATGTCGGGGAGGGTTTCAACATCTACATTGTCTTTCCTAAAGGGAAGTATTTTATTAGGAATTTCAGAAAATAAAAATATTACTGAGAAGGAGGTAAAACTCAAGCACCAAGTGTTGAAAATAGTATCATAAAATACATTGAAATAATATCATCATAGCAAAATAAAATCATCGCAAAAGCAAGTAAATTTACAGTATCAAACTTGTGATAGCGCACAAGTCATTCATACTACTCTTACAGCACATCATCAGACTATAGTATAGTTTATTACAAAAACCCATCAGCCTGTAGATAAAGCCTTTTTGTTTACGATGGTTCGTAACCATTAAATAGCCACGCTGACTGTGGATGATGAACAGAGATAACGAGCCGTGGTAACCTCAGTTGCCAAGGTCGACAGTGACGTTGATTAGAATTAATTGGCCACAGAGACTGACGTTCAATAAGTCATCAGTATGCTGTCAGTGCAGACCAGTGTAACGACCTGGTCTGCACAACATATAATACTGTAGCACTGGTTGCGCCGCTTTCGAAAATTTGTATACCAAATACATGTACCATTCTCAGTCTTAACACTCCCAAGTGTCAAGATTTGCCCTTCTCAAATCATTTTTGTGCAGTTTCTCCTCTGTTGGACTAAAGTTGAACTATTTCTATAAAAGGTAAAGATAGTCCCATAGCCTTTTTGAGGCCGTAGGGACACTCGGTCGTTATCCACTGTGTCTAGGGCACGGTATTGGAAGGCAGAGCCCAACCCTCTCCTTCCACCACCTTTTACCTCCCCAATTGAATCAGGCACCCACTTTTACACTTTGGTGGACAGAGGAAAGTCATGCCTTTCCAAAGGGCACAAGATCGTTGCGTGACAGGATTCGAACCAAGGACCTCTGGTTCAAACATCCTGCCGTTACGCCACACGACCCCACTTATACCTGATGAAAGAATACAGAAAACAGCGAGAGACTTGTAAGAGAGGATAATTATAGTGAACTTTCCAAAGGCCCTGGCCTAGAAATTAGATAATGAGGCATGTGTTGTCAAAAAAGTCACATATCCTGTCCTTGGTGCTGAATGATGCGTGACTGGAACCATACAGCAAAACACTTCACACCTTTCTTGTAGAATACTGTAAATACAGTTATGAAGAACTTTATTGCGCGACTATTGTAGCAGGTACAAAGTATGGCAACAACAGTAAATATAGAACAAGACATAAGTATGGAATAAAACTATTCACTTTTGTTTGTTTGCAGTGATTTAATTTCAGGGTAGGGAGAAACTGGAGTGTTTGTGGTGGTTGAAAGTTTGTGGCTGAAATAAGGCAGTAGGCGGGCATTTTTGCGGTGGTTGTAAGTTCATGATGAACAGGTTACCACGATAACTACGAACATTAAACCACCGCAAACTTAGATGCATTTACAGTGTATTCGGTTATTTTGAAATAGTAGTAAGATGATAACTTAATGGCATCAAGAGGGTAAGATTTGCATTAATTAAAATTGACTTGCAGGGATAGGACACTTACCCATATGGAGTATATTACAGCTTTGATACTAGAGAGCTAGAATTGTTGCTAGAATCTAAGTCTAAAAGGAACAATGTATTGCATACACTGAAACCTACAGACATTCAAAACGAGAATTCTGTAGAATCTGACTCAAAACACACTATCCCAAACCTTTCAAATTCCGTAACTGCTGAGACAGTGAAATCTTTTTCTGAGGCGTTTCATTTTTGTTCCATCTTATCTGACCACCGAGGTGGAACATTAGCGATGTTGATGGACTCCCTGGAGCTTTCCTGTGTAGCACTTTCCAAAAATACACCGCGTAAATGGAACACTTTGAAGACCCCCGAGTGGAAACCTCCCCATTATAGATAACGTGGATCACGATGCATGGAGATGGTGCCATAAACATCTATTAACATAATTCCACCACCCTAAAGAGATACGTCCAAACAGATCTCCAACCCAACGTCCCCCAGTATAATGCACTCAGGACTGTATATGTAAACTGTGTATACCTGGGGGGTGCTGCAGTAGAGCTCTCTCAAACCCACTGTTTTTCAAAGTGGCTGATTTACTTTACCTGGTGGATTTATTCGAATGGAAGTTAAACGTTTCACGTCTTTCCTTCTGGGCAAAGATAGACTGTCTCAACAAAGGGGTTCAAACATCTAAAAATTGGAAAAAATACAAAATTTGGAAGCCTAGAACTAGTTTATAGACATGGCAGAAAGTGTATTAATCTATTTTCACAAGAACTGCAGAGAAATGTATAAAATGCAGAATTTAGTTTGTTATGTTCTCCAAAAGGATGTATGTTGGACTGAAAGGTGCCTCTGCATGTCCTTACTTGGGCCATGTTGATTTGATTATATTGATGACATCCGTGCGCACATCGATCTTTGTCCGTTTTCCCCCCTAAGGTTTTTGACCACACTGTAAATTGTACAAAGCAGCTGCAAGATGAGCAAATATGCATTTTGTTGTATGCTGTACATTAAAAAAAAGTATTTCGGAAAAAGTCGTAGAATGCCGAGGTCAATTCCAAAGTGAAAGGAAAAGATGTGAAAGAAGAAAAATGAAGAGTCTATTATTCGGTATACGTTTGAGAAGGTTAGACATCCAGAAAAACAATAAACAAAGAGAATTCAGACTATACAACTGGATTATAATTCAGAGATTTATTTCCGGACGTTTCGAGTGACATCCATCACTCTTCTTCATCGTAACTAAAATGAACTAGCAGAACTAACCAGTACTTATATACAATAGCTAGAAAAAAACGGTTTTACATGGCAAATCACACAGTCATGCATAAGGTACTGAAATGTAAAACAAGATGGGAAGGTTCCTATGGTAAGACAACACCATAGGAACAGCTATTTGGTATATATTACTCTGTGTGTTTAGTTTGTTCATCCTTCCCGACCAGGTACTACTACTAGATTTTATAATGAAGGCAACTTTTTTTCATTGCCAAACTTTTTTTTCATTTGCATGCTTGCATCAGTTTTGGGGTTCCCAGAGGATGTCATCCATATAATAGAATTAACATGACCTTAAAGCTGTGGACCATCTACCAAGACACCAAGAACCAAACTTAAAGAAGTTTTTGAAGCTTGCTTTAACTCCCAAGATACTGGTCACAATTTTAAGGCAAAATTTGATATTCCCGACCTTTCTTTGGTATCAGCACCTATCGCTTCACTCAGAAGATAATTGTGTCCCGACAGACACGGTTTGATGCTATTTATAGTTCGCTGAGCTTAGTTCTCGTAAGCCACGCGTGCAATCTACCATAAAAGGGAGATCCCAGATTTGGCACGGCCTCTGATGATCTTCATCATACATTCAATTTCTAAGACCCTTAACCTATAGGGTTACAGGTATGGGGCATTGAGTCTACGATCTCACCAATTAGAATTTTGCACATTACAAGATTACAGCTTTGAAATGGTCAATATGTATGACATGAATCAAGAATGTTAAAGCTTTGAAAATGAATGGTCTATGAAAAATAAACATGACTGTCAAAGCTTATCATCAAATAAAACATGAATGTCAGAGATTTGAAGATGAATTGTCCATAGAATATAAACAAGAACGTCAAAGCTTCTTATCAAATAAGACATTTAATGTCAAAGACCTGAAAATGAATGATCCATAAGAAATAAACAAGGACGTCAAAGCTTCGAAAATGGTTCTTTATATATATCAAATAAAATAATGAATGTCATAGATTTGAAGAATCGGTGCAATGGCCTAGTGGGTAGAGTGTTCGCCTTGCATACGGTAGGTTGTGAGTTTGAACCGCGGCCGGGTCATACCAAAGACTCTAAAAATCGTACATACAAGTACTGCTTTCTCTGCTAAGCACTCAGCATTTAGGAAAGAGTCTGGTAGTTGAACACACCACTACCAGTGGACTAGCCCCCTGCTGTAGTGATCACACAAAGTTGTGTGGCCCAGGGCTGCCAAAACGGAGATGGGCGCCGCCTTATGCACCGTCTGGTGCGGGGAGGACTTTAACTTTTAATAGATTTGAAATGATCCGTATGAAATAAAAGGAGAACGGCCATAAAAGATAAACTCTAATAACTAGTTAAAGGCAATGATTCAATTTGCTTCCCTCACTTTTGACCGTCTTTGTTAGACGTTATATTCATCTTTTCAAACTCAAAGGATCAATACTGTCTGTCCATCACAATTAGCAATCAACCAATCATAGCAGGGTATTTAGCGGTTCAACCAATGACTGAGTGGCTGTATGCCTGAAGAAAAAAGAAGAAGCACCCATTTCATTACTTTCCCTTGGGCCATGTTGATTCGATTATATAGATGACATCCTCCGGGAACCCCAAAACTGATGCGAGCGTGCGAATAAAAAAAAGTTTGACACCAAAAAATTTGCCTCCATTATGAAATCTATGTGGTCAGGAAGGATGGTATATCAAATAAGAAATTCTTTATTTTTGTTCTTTCACATCTTCTTCTTTGACTTTGGAATTGACTTTGGCATTCTACGACATTAGTATCTGTTTACCAATTTTTTTTTCCAATATACAGCATACATTTTCTCATTTTGCAGCTTCTTTTTATGATTTATAGTATGACTGAAAACTTTTTTTTCAAAATGGACGAAAATTGATGCGCGATATAATCAAATCAACATGGCCTTACTGCCCTCTACTATACTATATATAACCTTACCTTATCCATCACTTCAAAGTTTGCCCTGAAGATCAGTACCCCAGCTGTCTTGCTATCAAAAGCTGATTGCAAGAGTGCCAATCTTTCTGACCTTTGATCTTTCTGAATTATGTAGCGAGACCTTAGGTCTCAACTCTTACTTTGATTACTGAACCTAAGATCCAATTATCGCTAACAGTAGCACTTCAAAGTCCCAAAGGAAAAGGCTGTATGATAAAGGTATATGCTCGAGGCCTTCAATATTTGTGAGACTTCAAAGAAATACTTTTTCTGTCATCTACATTTACTGTGAAAGGGAAAGTGTTCCTAGGGATTTGATTAAATGCGTTAGGGAGAAAATGGAGTGTTTGGGTTTGTTACCTTGCATGTTTTTTGACTGAATAACTGAATAATACTGAGTTTCATTGTCGAATACGATAAGAAAATGTTGATTTCACACTATTTTATCTTAAGAAAGACTTCATTTTCAAATTTCATTGATTTTGTCTTAAAACTAGTACAATTTATGATTATTGAAAGAAGATAAATGTTGTTTTAAAGCTTTCTCCTGCATTGTGAATTTTTTTCTACCCAAGAAATTCTTACCTTGACCTTTCTTGTTCCAATTTGTTTTGACGAGTCTGTCAGATGAACCTTGGGTCTTCCTGCAATATAAACAAAACAATATGATTATCAATTTTTATGAGCACTAATAATTTCATTCTGTCATTTTTGGTTGATATTTGTTTTTATCATATTTATTTGCCGTTGATTCTGTTATAATCAGCTTTGGTTGATATTGATATTCTGTTATATCTATTTACCATTTGTTATCATTCTATTGTTTTTAAATAGTAGATACTACTTATATTTAGATTGTATTTCAAATTTTGTTTCAACCTTTATGTATTAGCTTCTTTGGGATTCATAGCTTATGTTTGTATTTAGTTCCTGTACTTAATTATTTTTCTTCTGTTGGTATTAACATGTAATGTGAAATGCAATAAAAATTCTTTAAGGAACTTTTTAATGATAACCGTTTTGTAAAACATAATTGAATGACATTATGTACATAAACAAAGAAATTAGAATTCTGAGAGGCTCCAAATATTCAATTTTTCCATCTTCAATCAACCAACCCTACCTGCCAGATGAAAGAATGATTACGGTGTTAGGGAATCACTCCTGGGTCCAGGATCTGATTACACACTATGTGATCTCCTTAATTGTAATGTCTAAATATAGCCCAGCCCCTCCCCAGTGTGTGAATTAGCGCAAGGCAATTCATTCCACGCACTGGAATATACATGTACAACTCGTACATGGGCCTTTTTTACACTCCAAGCAGAGGTTCATCTATGGCTGGTTTTTGACAATGTTTTTAGGCATTTTGTCGGGCTTTCTATTTTGTCCTGGTTTCTTCATGTGGTTAACAAATCTACTTTATATCATATTCATGTTGGTTAAAATAAAATGTCCTATCTATCTATCTATCTATCTATCTATCTATCTATCTATCTATATCTATATCTATATCTATCTATATATATATATTATGTCCCTTTCTTTTTCCATTTGACTCTCTCTCTCTCTCTCTTACACGCACACACATGCATGCTCACACACATGTACACATTCACACACATATTACATATAAATTGTAGAGTCGACACACAAATACACAAACTTCCACACACAAAAAAACACACCAATATACTTACATAAAACTACCCATCCATCCTTTAGAATTCCCAACAGCAGAAGGATGAGTGCATCCCCCAGTTAATTTTCCAGTCACTAGTTGCCTGTCTGTATCCGACAGCACAGGGAGCTAACTAACTACCTGTGGTGCGCTGGGTGCTCATCGGTGTGTGTGGATGTTACCAGCAGGCCCAATTTACCTTACTTATGGTCTCCAGCTGTGCTGTCACAGTGCCTGCCACAATTTCATTTTACTCTCGGGCCCAAGGAAAAACATGCTGTGTTTGTGGTTACTGTAAATGCAGAAATGTTCGAGGTGGTTTCATGTTTGCGGTTTTCGCGGTGAACTCTTCAGCACGAACTTAAAACCATGGCCAAACTTTTTGCCCGCCAATGACCGTAGCGCTACTATTGTTTCAAACACGAACTTTAAACCACGATCCAAACACTCCATTTTCTTCCTACCGTGAAACAAAACCATGCGAACTTAAATGCATTTACAGTACCATACCGACCCCTACCAACCCAACCCTAGCCTTTTTTTTGTCGACAGCTAGCAAGGTACATAAAATTTCTGATCCGACATCTGGGTGATGAAAATTAAAATTGAACAGAATAGGACATATTTTGCATGTTCTGACACCATGGCCAACACAGTTCTGATGTTTTGATGTTGCATTTAGCTAAGGTGTGTGGCCACGGTGCTGAAGTTAGGGTTATTGTTCTGCGCATGCTATCAAAAGCCTCCAGGCAGATCTCATAAATTGGACTGGGAAAAAGCACCATAACTTAATACCTAGACCCCTGGGTGTTTCTTTTGGTGGATATATTTCCATGGAAACGTAGCTTGCAACTGTAATCAGCTGGGAACATCATATTTGTCATTTGTCATTTTTTGTCATAGTATTGCAATGTTCAATAACAGGAGGAGGGTGACATGTATATTTAGAGCAGATGCATACGTGTATGATGATTGAATAATACAATCATGTACTGTCATGTTGAATAATATGATAGTACTATAATCACGAATCAGCTAACATTGTACATTGGTTTAATACAATCTTCAAACTCACAGTGCTCTTTGTACTGGGAGTGTAGGAAGTAAGTAATACCATATTTCTTCAAAAAAAGGAAATTTTTTTTACAATCATCCTTCTAATCTACATGTTTAAATGATGTTACCTTTGTTATCTATTGCAAAGGAAAAAAATTATAACAAAAATTTCCTTGATTTGTAGTAGTGTAGGATCATAATTGCTTTTAACCTACTAATAAAGTCCACAAAAATCCATAATTTATGACTTTTTCAACTATTCTTAATGAACCAATAAATGCCACAATACCTTTTTGGATTATATCAAATATGGATTTATGTAGCTATTAACGCTTCTAACAAATATGTGAAAATAAACGTTGTAGGTTTGATTTCAAGCACAGCGCTGGGTGCCAATGTCTTTGTTGGTTATTATCAAATATGGATTTATATAGCTATTAACACTACTAACAAATATGTGAAAATAAACTTTGTAGGTTTGATTTCAAGCACAGCGATGGGTGCCAATGTCTTTGTTGGTTATTATCAAACATGGATTTATATAGCTATTAACACTACTAATAAGTATATCAAAATAAACTTTGTAGGTTTAATTTCAAGTCAAGCCCTGGGTGCCTTCAATTTGAATTCATCACAGAAACAATCAATATTTATAAAAGGAAAATTGCTGACATGTTTGCTGAATCATAATCAGTCACTATAAACGCAAATGAAGTCTTGCTCAGCATTCAATCTAATCAATTACTGTCCCAAAACTGTCAAGTGGATTGACCTAACCAGTCAGAACTCCACATACTGTAAATTCAGAAATTTCTGCGGTTACTTCCACACTACCAAATTCAAACCACCGCAAAAAAATTTATTTGGTCTTCTACTAGAAGTTCTAGCCGATTAGCCCTCTGTTTCAAACGCAAACTTAAAAACCACCGCAAGAATGATAATTCAGTCTTCTGTCTGCCTACCCTTGTTTCAACCGCAAACTTAAAACCCTGCAAACAGTCCCTTTTCTCCCTACTGTGAAATTGAATCACTGCAAACTTAAATGTATCTACGGTATTCTATGGGAATGGTGTGAAGTGTTTTGCTGTATGTTTCCAGTCACGCATCATTCAGCACCAAGGACAGGATACGTGCCCTACTAGCATTTGACAACATATGTCTGATTATCTAATTTCTAGGCCAGGGCCTTTTGAAAGTTCACTATAATTATCCTCTCTTACAAGTCTTTTTGCTGTTTTCTGTATTCTTTTATCCTAGTATAAGTATAGTTTAACCTTTAGCCCAGGGGGGGGTCTTTCCACTTCTTTGTTCAAAGTCCAGTTAGAGTCCAGTGATAGAAGAGAATGAAGAGCTAAAACTTGTAACAGCAAGTGCCCTGTGGTGTAATTTATATGCAATTTTGTTCCCCTTTTATGAATACCACAAACACTAATAAATTGCCTGATAAAGTTGTAGATCATTTCGCATTTTACTGGCAATAATGTCTTCTGCGAAGTATAGGTGGGCGTTCCAAGCTAGGGCTGTAAGCTACCCTGTTTCTGCCCTGTAAATCCTTGATAATTCCTCGTTTATTGCTCTAAGTCTAAGGATTATCACGATCCTAATCCTTTTGGGGGTTCATCAAACTCTTCCTTCATTCCAAGTGACATGATAATAAGATTTTACATAGATTTTAAGTAGCTCAATCTGTCAGGGTAAAATAGTGCAACAAGAGTGCATTTAGATTAAAAACCTACAAATCCTTGGTGGATTACAAGTATAAGACCCATTAAATGAACACAGATGCATTCAAATATGTGGGGAGCCGACACTAGCTAAGTGAAAAGGTAGCTTAGGCCCCACCAATTCAATGTCTTGGTTAACAGATTTTTATTTCTAATTTTAGCCAAAAAAATTATGAAAACAGAAGGCTGGGGTGAAAACTTGCACCTGACCCTGTTCACTCCCTGATACTGTGTGCACCAAGGTAAAAACATTCCTCTGAGATTCTGTTTTCATGTTGTTTTTCCAATCTAGCATTTAAAAAAAAAATTTTTTAGTCCGTTAACCAAGAAACTAATTTGGTGTGGCCCACATATAAACAAATATCATAACAATCCATCAAGAGGTTTTGAAGTTATGCTGACAAATATCTGAAAAGACAGAGAGACTGACAAACACACACACATATGCACGCACATACAGACACACCAAAAACAATATAATTTTTCATGGAGGTAAAAATGATTACCAAAATTGTAATGTACTTGTGATGACACGAATGTATTTTCGAGGTCATATCTATTTATTCCATCAGTACAGACGAAAGGTCGAGGTAGCAATTTACGTCATGGTGAAAGGTTGCTCATGACGCCACATCCTGCTTATATCTCGCAAATACTCCGGATTATAATTTTCTTGCCTAAAGGCCTGTTCTTGCTTTTTTTGTGGCTCAGGTAAAAAGGTTCCAGAGAAAAAGAGTAAAATGAAATATGCCCTGCACACAAATCGATAAAGAACTATCCACGCTCAGAACTCAAATTTTACAGCTAGAATAGGAGGGACTCCTTTCTTACTACTTATCCAATGTTGACCTTGGTTGGGGAGTGGTCGGGCGCAAAATCGTTAGAAGGTCTTGAATGTGCGAATGGTTTTACCATGTACTAGAGAATACAGAACGTTTTAAAAATAGAAAAGGTCCCATATAGCCTTTTGAAATTGCAGGGGTAGTGGGTTGGTGTCCACTATGTCTAGGGCACGATATTGGAAGGCGGAGCCCATCCCTCTCTTTCCACCGCCTTTTTTACTCCCCAACCTAAGTCATGAATGATTACGGCCACACGCCTTCTCTCTAATCTTTCATCATTACTCTCGGTATCATTATACTTCAAAAGGAGCAATATCTCTCTCTAGCAGACAGGGGAAAGCACATAAACATCAATGACACCATTCTCACAAAATGTGTAAACTTGATAACTAACATTACATACATTCCATATCTTATCTTCCACAAAAGAGAGATTCATTCTCACCCTTTCTTCCAACTGAAAAACACTCCACAGTTTTTGTGATTTATTCCTCGTCGATTTAAGCCACAGGCACACGTTTAAGGTTGCCTTTTGTCGTTTACGGCGCTGAGAATCGCCATAAAAGATTGCATGACATTTCTGTAATTGCTCCCGAAGGCTTTTTAGCTGCAAAGTGATGGTGCCATAACTATAACCATATACAATCTTGCATCTGCGAAAACCCTTCTTTTATGTTACTCTGGGTATACAGCCAAAGGCATACTTCAAGTCACAAGTTATTCTGTGGAAACTGAATCTCAGCACTGACTGTTACAGTTCAATTTTTTCTGATAAGTATGTAGCATGCGTAGTCCAGTGGTTAGGGACTAATGCCTCTGGACCAAGAGGTTGGGAGTTCGAATCCCGGCTGTTGTCGCTCACTTTGACATACACGCTACTGGAAAGGGTCGCAGTCCTTAGGAAGGGATGTTAAGCTGTGGTCCACTGTTCATTGTGCTTGTCAAAAAGAGCTAGGGGAATTGGTACAATGAACCTGTAAAAACTGTAGTCATTGTGTCACTCTGTCTTTTCTGTCACAACCAGTGGAAAAGTAGCTCTTCAGTGTGATAAAATGGTTTGAGATCATTTTGAAAGTGAAATTCACATTCCTAATGCATTGCCAATGAAATTGTATCTGATAGATGTGGTTTGATTTTAACCTTTTCCCTGCTGCCTTACACTATAATCGATACAACTTCATCACCCAACTTAGGCTACCTCAGCAGAATGAAGGTTATTTTATAAAATAGTACTGTAAGACCTTAAAATTTGATGACAACCGAAATATACATTTCTGTTGTAATTTGCGACTGGACTACAGGATTGTTTCAATAATATTGCAAATTCTAAACTGTAAATGAAATTTTCCCAGTCCTACCCCGAAATAAAACCATTGTGAAAGTAAACAAATTTACCGTAAATGTTCGAAGTGGTTTATGTTCGCAGCGACCGTTCCAACTCGCACTTCAACTTCAGCAGCATGTGACTATAACACTGCGGCAAACTTCAAACCAACGCAAACACTCCATTTCCCCTTAGCACGAAATAAAAACCGCGACGTGAACTTAAATGCATTTACTGTAGTATGAGCCATTCTTTTTTTTTTTAGTTGGAGTCTTGTGTCAGACCAAGATGATGGTTTAATATCGTTTTTAATAGTGAAAACTATTATACCATTTTCAACTGCTCTTTGACGACATATAATATTGCCTCAACACATCATAATCATTCACCGTTCATTCACTATACTAAGTGAAGATGCACTTTTAAAGTGTCTCCTATATAGTTATGAGATCATCTTATCTAGTCAATTTGCAGTTAAATGCGGGTCTAATAGCTTAACTTCGCTTATACCCAGCTTTCTTGAGCAAGTATTGAGACGCCGTAAAAGCTTTTTTGGCTTTCCTCCAATACTTAAGTATGGCACGTGGCAAGGTGGCTTTGTGGCTGAGGGTCGTTGACTCTGAAACTGGAGGTACTGAGTTCAAATCCCAGACAAGCCCTGATGTTGTTCCCTTGGGAATTAGGCACTTTACACCTACATTGTATTTCCTTACTTATCTCAGGTGTAAATGAGTACCTAAGCTTTGGCCAGGGACATACACGAAGTCAATGTCATGTGACATGAATGGACATATCAATGTGTAATTTCAACTTTTAGGATCAGGGGATCTTCAGGTCCTGGGCCGAACACCCTAACCTTAACGCCAACACGACAGCAACATACATTTATAGCGTAAAATTTCCTACAATGTTAACTACTGTCACAGATGAACTTTTCCTTTGATTATATATAGTATGTGAAATACACTTCCACACAATCAAGCAACAGTCTCCACTCAGCTCCATCCTGACTGTCAATCAAAATTAGCAGCTTGACCAATAGGAGAGCGTCTTGGTGAGAAGTTGACTGTCAAGGTTTTTGCCTTAAGCTTGCAGTTCTGATTGTTTTAGCCTATCAGTGTGTTGCTGTATGGGATTTAGGTTTATCATGTTATACTGGTTTATCTGATGATATGAACATGAAATCTCATCATCAAATCACATCGATGCCTCACACTTCACGTCCAACATTTCTCTGTGGACTTATTTGGAGGAGTGTTGCTCAGTTCTCCATTGATTACACACCGGATATCCTGCTAGAGTTGCTCATCAGGTGTGATAAATCATACCCAGGAGAGGCCTGCTCTTTATCAGTTAGAAAATAACAAGTCTGTTCCCTCCATGAAAAATGAAGCCTTAGGGGTCAGTAAGTTTTTTGTTCCATTTGTCAGCGCGTGTGTGTTTGCGTATCAGGAGCAATAACTTAAGAACCTCTGGATGGATTGCAATGATATTTGATATTTGGGTAGGTGTTGTTAATGCAAAGGTCAAGGTCGATTTTGGGCCTCCTGGTCGCTGACCTTGGTACTGCAGCAGAACTTTTTGATGATTTTTGGTGTCTTTTGTCCGGGACATGCTGTGGTCTTGTTTTACCGTAATCTAATTCCTTGAGGCGATATCTTGGTTAAAAAATGCTAGATTGGAAAAACAACATGAAAACAGGATCTCAGAGGAAAGTCTGACTACTTTGGTGCACACAGTTTCAGGGAGACTGAACAGGGTCAGGTGCAAGTTTTCACGGTGACCCCAGCATTCTGTTATAATAATGTCCTTATGCTAAAATCTTACCGCTAACCAAGAAATTAAATTGGTGTGGCCTGAGGTATGGAGAAAACCTGATTGAGTGCATCCCTGGTATTCAAAACTTTAAAAACTCAGGTAGCTGATGGGAGGATAACTTTACACGGCAGAAGACGACCAGGACGTTAGAAGACGAGCTACCTGACCTATGTCCAGAACCTGCTGGGGGATGCTGAAAGTAACCCGAGCCCAGAGGCCATCACTGCAATGGCTCACTGATCGTCGAGTGTGGAGAAGACGTGTGATCGGCTGCTGTGCAGCTGACCGATGATGATGACGATGGGTAGACGCAAAAAGTGCCAGAGATTCGAACTCAGAACCTTTAATACAGTCTGAATCAACACCCTTTAAACCACAAGACCCCCTTAGGGCCCGTTCCACCTGTATTCTGGGCAGGGCTTGAAATACTGGGTGCATGTGCACCTGTGTGCACCCAAAGCTGGAGCTGTGCACCTAATTTTTGACTGTGGGTGCACTGGTGCACCTAGATATTTTTGTCCTCTTTTGCACTCTGTTGGGTAAAGGTTCTCTTGTACACTAGCATACAGAATATTCTTGAAATGGAAGTATCAGAAAAAGCAATATAACTTTTTGTTGTACTTTAATAGATGTGTTGCTTGGTTGAAATTTGAAATCTGGATAGACTTACAGATTGAAGTTCTTAACAGAGGCAGTAGCGTCAAACTTATGTTTTGCTGACATTCAGCTTTATTTTATGTGGTGCACCCAAAAGTTTTTCTGTGCACCTAATTTTTTGGGTACATGTGCACCAGTGCACCTTTTTCCAAAAATGAATTTCGAGCCCTGCTGGGTAGAGGGGCATATTGCAACCTTGTCTGGCTCCTTGCGATTGGCTAGTGCGTGATGACAGGTCCACACAGGAAGCATGGCATGCCTAATTAGACACAATCTTCCCCTGACATTTTGGTGACATTAATAATGCTGAAAAGCTAGATCATGGTAACGCCATGATGCCATAGGGCACTTTAAAGGCAACCAATTCAATATCAGGGCCCAGAATATGAAAATAAAAAAAACACTGAAATCTTTATAGTAGTGACATTAAATAAACACTATTTAGAACATTTGCATAATAACTTCGAGCATTTTAAAACCGTGCAAATACGTGCCATAGGACGAGCCTCCAAAAACCCTCGGCTGGTGACAATTTTCAGTGAGTTCTCACATCACAACAACGTCATATTTTTGCATGATGGACGTCGCTATACATTGTGTTGTTTGAACTTGAATCATGTATAGAAATGACAAAATAAATTGACTTTCAAAATCCAATTTTCGGGCCCTAATATTGGGCTTCCTTTCAGTTGATACAGGAAGATGGCACTGGCTAATGATACATATACATCATATGTACATTTTGTTTGTAAGTTTGTTAGAATTTATCTATCTGATAACAGGTAAATTTTCTACTGAACATATTCTGTGATTTCATTGATTGAGATTTATCATGATAGTTGTAGCAGGATTGACATATAACAGGTGACAATCATCTTTTTTAAATATTATTAACTGGTTATAAAGACCTAACACACCACTAGATCTTTTCATAGTTGTACAAGCTGCATACAAGACTGGACTGTAATACATGTAATCATAAGGTTTGATCTATTCACATCGGGAAGGACCCCTACTCTTCTTGACAAATGTGGTGGGTTCTTTAACATGCTGAAGGTGTGGGTCTCTTCAAACACTGGACCTCTGGCTTTATGTCCTAACTGAGAGGAATCGTCCTAACCAAATTAGCAAGGTACACATTCACGTTAAGTGCCTACATGTATCCCCAGGGTATTAAAGCATTGTGACCAGCTGAGTGCTAGGGATTTGAACCCAGGACCTCTAGACCAGGGGTTAACTACCATAAGGAAATGCAATGCCACTATTGTTATAGGTATTCAACACAAAGTCTTGCTAATCGTGATACAGTCAATTGTGAACACTGTCATATAATTTATGAAATTATGCAAAGTATTTCACACCATCCATATTTAATGAGAGAAATAAAACTATTAGAATTTAGATAAGTTAGAAGCTTACAATGTTATAAGAACCAAAAAGTGTCTGTTTGCTAACATGAATGGCTGCGTAGTAGAAAATCTGCACATGCACTTGACATTTCAATAATGTAACAGGTCAGCCCAAAATAGCTCTACATGATAAATAAAGTACAAGAGAATGTACAATCTCGCCCTAAACAGGAAAGTAGGTCTATGCACTTAACTTCCTGGCACTTGGGATAACGCGCTCCCCCCGCAACCCCCCCCCCCCCCCCCCCCCCCAAGACGAACAACATTAGCTCCTAAAGCAACAGGAGCTAATTGATTCATTAGCATACGACCTTGTCTTAACTTACTATAATCTATTGAACCATCTGAAATTGTTACTTCATTAACATATCTATTCTGAGTTTTGGTATAAAATCTGATCTTTATTTAGTCACTCAGGGCAGACGAAAGATAGCGGATGCTGTCTGAAACGTCTGATAGTTTCAAAATTTTATCCAGTTGCTTGTCGAGTAACTATTTTTGGCGTATCTTATTACCTGGATAATTATAACCTTCATCGATGTACTACAAAATGTGCCTATCCTGACTCTCATCCAAAATAAACACAATCTATTTGCGAGATTGAATTTTTGCTAGTACATGATGTCTATTTTTATAATCATAATTATATTATAGTATATTACCCTCAAATATTTCCTACAGAATTTAGATGGTTTCATGCCCTATTGCCACAATACGGTATCATTATTTAATGTGCATTGTTGTTTTTGTCTGTCATTTAACAATATATTTCAATCCTTTGTATCTTACAAGAATTAAGATACTGTACATCTGGAAATGTTTGCGGCGGTTTTATTTCGTCGATTTTTGCAGTAACCTCTTTAATGCGAATATGCGTATCCAACCTAACCGTACATTAGAAGCATTTCAACCGTGAACTTATTGCAAAAAGATCTACTTTTTTCAACTCTCCTCCTACTGTGAAATTTAGTCCCTGCAAAAAAAAGTCAATTTACAGTAATGCAGTAAAAACATCTGATTTTTCATCTCTCCTACAGTGAAATTTAGCCCCTGCAAAAATTAGTGAATTTACAGTAATGCAGCAAAAACATCTGATTTTTTTCTCTCCTACTGTGATTAATTTAGCCCCTACAAAAATAAGTGAATTTACAGTAATGAAGCAAAAACATCTATTTTTTTCATCTCTCCTGTGAAATTTAGCCCCTACAAAAATAAGTGAATTTATGTTGTAACAATTTACAGAAATCTAGCCCCTACATAAATAAGTGAATTTACTGTATTGTTATGAAGCAAAAACATCTATTTTTTTCAACCTCCTACTCTGAAATTTAGCCACTACAAAAATAAGTGAATTTACAGTAATTTACAGAAATTTAGCCCCTACAAAAATAAGGGAATTTACAGTAATGAAGCAAAAACATCTATTTTTTCATCTCTCCTACTGTGAAATTTATGCCCTGCAATAATAAGTGAATTTACAGTAACTAAAGGCAGGAACCCAACATGAATGCCATTTGAAACTCTTCCACAACTGAAGCATACAAAACCTCCTGTCACTGACACTGTTAATAAGTGTTATGCATACAACAGATGGCTGGAAAAGGTACATAATTTATCAATAATAACAACCTACAATCTATCACTGATATTCTATTGAGGAAATGCCATTTAGATGCAGATAACTATATAGGTCGTCGTAAGAGGACATAAATGCCTTACACATACCCATAAAACCAGCGGAATACTTAAAATAGCTACAAAAACGTTACGACAGTTAACGATATTATAAGATTCACAAAGCGATTTATCCGACTTACCAGATAGCGTGATCCGGTTTTCTCTGCGTATGGGAAATCTCAGCCGTTCTTTCAAGGGAATATGTTGAGCAAAGCAGCCATTTTATTTCAATCCAGGAATCATCAGGGGAGAATCACACTCTGTTGGTCGATCTGGAACGTTCCTCTTTTCTCCTAGGGGTGGGCAGGGTGGGTGAGGAAACAAAGAGAGCGTCTTTGAGAGTTTGATGAGGGAGTGAAGTTATTCAGACGGGGTCAACACTGGAGAAGGCTCGAACACTTAGTGCTTGACACGGTCATTCAGCGTGCCTGACAGCATCACAATAGGCATGTTGGAATGTTCCACACTTTCTGGGGGTACATGGGACAAACCATTTTACACATTAGTTAGTGGAGAGGGAAATTCTATTTTCAGTTGGTCTGAATTTTTGATACAAGATTGAAATTGTATTTATAAAATTCATTTCGTTTTTCACTTTGGAAAAAAATATTACACTCCTGTTCAACATTAGTGACCAGAAAAGAAGTAAGAAGTGCTTTTAATATCTCAATACTTTACTTTTAGAAAATTGTGTATACATTCTAGTCTTTTAGAATAGCATCATATTTATAACAATAGACAAATTCAAGAGAGCAATTCAAAAATCCTCTTGAGTTTTGCTACATCTGTCTGCCAGGCTGAAAAAATAGTTAAAATTGGCAAAATAAGGAGAATATTTTATTGTAAGAGTTCTCTAGACCTTTGACTGGCCAACTCCTCCAAAATATTCAGACAATTTCGACTTGTCAAACCTGTAAAAATTACCACCTCTACATAAGGACCACCTGGCCAATGTGACATCACTTAGTAGCTTTAAAGAACGGTTGCAGTCAGATATGCAAAGACTAGGTGTAACAGACCGTTCGGTGTAATATGACCAGCTGCTGCCGCGCCGCGTGCCTGCAAAGCTGGTGTGTTACGCCTAATGGCGGTTATACCGGCTATATAGATACAGATACAGATAGTGACCACCTGTTCACATAGACCAGATTTGATTTTATCAGTACCCTGAGTGGTCTTCTTGGATAGGTTTATCTTTGACTATTTAGGCCCACTTTACACTGATGACAGTTAGAAATTATGCGACTGTTTTTTTCTGCGACATTAATGGCATTTTCAGACTGTCTAATGAGGTTGGAAATAGTGGTGCGATGGTTTGTCCGCGAAACATATATAGTGCGACTGAAACGCACCAGGCGAGTAGTACAGTCTCCTGGCTCCCAGGAATCGAACCCGGGCCCGCCAGTTCACAAACCCAACGCACTTACCACTAAGCTTGCAAGTAAGTAGAGCTGCTGGCAGCAGTCATCTTCGATTGAGGTGAAGCATGATGCTTTTTCAAGTAGCTAGTGGTAAAGTGCAATGTGGCTTCGACCGCAAAATTGTGCCCATCCCCCCCCTGCCACAGTAAAACTGGTCCCTCCCTTAAGCCCTAGTCTGTTTAAACATCAGTAGAAAATCAGCCTGGAAAACGGCCAGCTCTCTTAATTATTAATTCCTGGGACCCCAGTGGTCGTTGCCAGGCAACCAGGAATGGAAGAGGAATATATTCAACCCGGCTTTCTATCGATTAACAATCTAGAGGTTGCAATTTAACCTGAATCTGATGTTTTCAATGACAGATTGACGAAACAATCAAAAATTGTTTACCATTTCTTGTAACGATTAGATTTTGGTATTTAAGGGAGGCCATTTAAGGAATGGAAGGCATTCCGTGAAATATTCTAAATTAATGGACTGTTCCATTGGGTTGTACCATTCTTGAGAGCTACGGGGGTGGCAGAAATGATTTTTTAAGGTGAAACATTAAAGGGCCAAGCACCGCTTATTAATACAGAATGACCTCAAAAATGTACAAAACCTCAAAACTAAGAAAAATATGACAAATTCAAGCAAAAAGTTTCAATTCTTGAAAAGTGCATTTTCTAGAAAAATAATAATTACAATTGCAGTTTCTAATATACATGTACCATATCTATACATATAATATATACCATATACCGATACATACATATATTTACACCATGTATACGTACTTGTGTACACAAGCATACGGCATATTCTTGCCATTCAAGTGTCGGAAAGTCACAAAACCTTTGTTATGCAAATATGCATACTACTCTTTTTAAGTCATTGTTGTTATTATTATTGATGTCCTTGTTTAATGTCATAATCTATAATTCCTTAGATAGACGTGGTCACACGATGCTAAACTGTAGAATTTAGGTTCTTTTATTTTATGTTGTGCACCCAAGATTTTTTTTCTGTGCATTTAAACCTTTAGTCTAGTTTCACCAGCGTACCTATTCCCAAAATGAATTTCAAGGCCAGATCCGATAACTCCAAGAGTATAGTTGTTACTTGTTACCTTTTGCATTGTACCATGTCTGTCTGACCATTCAAGCAACAACTTGAAGGCGTCTGAGCTGCGTGGACTGATATAGCGACTGATTCGCGATGCATATTCCACAACACACTCGTATTAACCCGACTATCCACCTGTAAATGGCAAACACTGTTGGTCGTAAAAATCTTCACGCCACGCCTACTGTTACTCAGTTAACGACACCACTTTGACATGTTTTTGTAAGGAGATACAAACATCACGATTACCTATTAATAGTTTCTATAGGGATTATCTTAGAAATGAAAACATAGCTGGCCTATTTATATTATGCAAGGTTGCAATATTCTTAAAGTGTCCAGGGTACCATTTTGGGAGCAATAATTACATTTTCAACTTCTTACTGTATTTTCATTTATTTTTGCAGTGGCTTGATTTAGTGGTACTCAGAGGTTTTTGTGGTCGTATATGTTTGCCATTGGAACAATTCTGTAGTACAAAAGTATTACACAAAGTAAAAATGTTCTTTATTGCACAATATTGAGTCAGTGTGTAGTGGGTGACTTTTAATCTCCAAGCAGAGGTTAGATTATAATATAGCTATTGAGGTACATGTATTTAACCTTTATGATATTATTTGTTAAGGGATTCCAAATTCAAGTTACTGACTTAGTGTTAAGCTTAGAGGGACAATAAATTTGTGAATGGGTGCATGACATGTACATAAATTTTGTACTTACAAAATGTCCCTACTATTTCTCATGCTTTAACTCAGTTGAGGATAATTGCTTTTAGTGTAAGATTATTTTCCCCTTCTTTTTTTGCAGAATACGAACAACCACCTGTTGATTTTATATATCTAGTTCATGTAAATAAGACTACTCATTTTTTGTAGTACATACATGCATATAGTTATACTCGAAAACCTTACCGCACCTTTCAGACTATTTCAGCATATAAGGGCAGTGCCCTTCTCTGTTTCTATGGCCCTTGGGCCACACAAGACACTACAGTGGGGGGGGGGGGGGTCAAGTGCACTGTATATACTTGCAAACCTTGTAAATATTTTTCACATCACAAGTCAGGTTATAACAGTTTTGTATCCAACAAAGGCATCAAAAATGGTTGTAAATAAACAATCTCAAAATGTATCGTGGTATCATCATGATAACATTAATAGTTTACAATTCTATAGCAAAAATTACTTATCTTCAGCAGAACTTTGTCTTGCATGAACCAAACTTTAAGATCTTGATATTCATCTGCGAGACACAGATTTTAGTAGATATTGCAATCAATTATTGCTGTATCCCAGTAACCACATGCTATAGGCACATGTTTATGCTACAACAATCGTTAATGTTTGAAAAGAATGATGGCAGTTTTCCATTTAGTGCTAAATATAACATGGATTTATAAACATTCCTCCTTTAGTTTGCAAGTTTTATAGTCTTAATTTTAAAGAGTTGTCGCTTTTCTATCTTATCAAAATAAAAGGTAAGATTTGATTGAACAGAAAAATGATCTCCATGTTTTAGAAAAATGATAAAAGTGTAATAAACATTTATTCAAAATAGACTAACCCTTTTCAAAATAGGCCAATTAAAAATACTATGTATTTATACAAAGGAACAAAAAAGACTTTACCTTTCTTTGATAACTTCAGAATATTTCCATGTATGCCTTTGAATTGCCGTCCATTTTCCACAGTTCCGGTCTAAAACAAGCCTAAGTCAATACTTCTATTTGGAGAACAACTATTAATAGTTGACCAGGTGCTTAGCCTTGCACCTTAAGTAGGGTATATATCAGACCAACTGTACACATAGTGATGTAATGTCTACTAGTCTACGTACAAATGCATCCAGCAAATACAAAAGCTTAACATTAACACTTAAGTTATGAAACATATATCATGACATCTTTTCACATTAAGAATTCTACATGACTAAAACGTAATTTTAAAGCAATTTGTACTTTTTTCTTAAAAGAAAGGAGAGCCACTTTTGTCTGTCAAAGATAATTAGTAAGATAAGAAGTGATAAAATGCAGATGGAAGCCGTTTTACATATTTGCGAGTGAAATTGTCTGATGATAATAAAGATTAAAGACATTTTGTGAATTTTACGTGCCTGGAAAGGAATAAAATTAGAAAGCAATTTGTACTCGTCTTATGTTGTCAAAGATGATTAGTATTTTAATAATTATAATGAGCACTTATGAAATGCAGAAGCTGTTTTTCATATTTAAGTGTGAATTCTGATTATAGTGAAAAATAGTAACAGCCTATGGATATTTTGTAAGATTATATCAGGGCTCACTGGAGGTCAAAGGTCATCAAACTTCATTCTAGTATTTCTACATTCAAAACATTTTCATGTAGTGACAAATATTACTCGAACTTTGAACACTAAACTGGAACATTTATCTATTTTGTAATAATTTCTGTTTCAATCATGCAAGCATAACCAGTGATATTTTCTGTGAAGTAAGGGTGAACTTTGTAGCTTAGAGAATAAAACTGAATTATCCATATGCTGAAATTATTGACTGTCAAGTTCAAATGGAATTAAACCTTAAATGTATAATACAGATTACGACAAAGTCTCTGAATGCTCCTGGGATAGCCAAATTCCACGTGGATCTACTAGTTTGTTTTATGCCTTGTTTGGGAACAAAATATCTGCTTATTTCTGAAATCTAAAATAAGCCAGGGGCCTCGGATTTCTGTAAACCCCCCACCCCGGGAAAACTGGTGGAAAGCGAAAATCTGATCAGTGTTTAAGCCTTAACCAACCGTTTTACCGAAGTTAACGCTAAAAACCCTCCTCTTCTAAGCTAGACAACACTCGTATGTCTTACCTGTTCTGTAAATGATGTCAAGCGTTGATTTAGAGAGCATGAAACGGCTTTTGGTCTCCAAAATGACAGGGGGTCACGTAAATGTAGTCTGTCCAAATTTGACAACAAAACACTCGTGTAGCACATACGTCCTCTAGCGATCTGTATGCAAACTACAGGTTGCAGTTTTTTTAACGAAAATGGGTTATGTTTCAATTTTGTATTGTTAATAACAGTAAGATTGTCATTAGATACTATAACAACGACCTAATAGACAAAATGGCAACGAATGAGTTCACACCTGGCGCCCTGATTTGTTAAATGAACGCCCAGAATGGATACTATGACGGGAACCACCTGTAAACACCAACTCGACCGTCATTGAACGCCCCCTGTCGACCATAATGTACACTGCAGGTTGTGCACGAAATATAGTTGTGTGATGGTGAATTCAAATGCCTGACGAGCATTTGGAACGATTTCATGTTGCCACGATACGATGTCCGTACATATTATGCCTCCTTGATTAGACTGCAAAATTAGTCCGGAAGGAATTGAAATAATCTCATACTTAAAACTAATGGCTGCATCGTCAAAGCAAAAGATTGGCCGTCCAGAGGGGAAATATCCCAGGACAGCGGATAGACCCAAAACAAACCTGGACAAGGTAATCTGTCTAGTCAACCCCGAGAGAGAGTCTGATGAAAAATAACAGTTGGCTGATGAGGCTGAATTATGCAACGTTACAAAGAAGGGAGGAGAAACCGAGTCCACTAGATCTAGTCCTCTAATTAGCTTGTATAAATTCATTTGTAAAACCCTGTTTTGTGCCCTACATTCAGCCCAATATGGGGCAAAGGTGTACAACAAAGATAGGTCTTACTATCAGTATTATTGTTATCCTTATAACTGTTATGATTATCATTACCAGTTTTATTATTATTATCATTATTCGTCGTTGCGTGAGCAGCTACATGTGTATGTTGTGTTTTGGATGGTGTGTGTGTTTGGGGGTAAGGCGGTCTTGCCGTTATATATAGAATAATACGTAACATGTAGATTGTCTTATCCCGTGTTCAGGGCAAATAGATCGTCGATATGTTCAGAGCTTAGTCATCTTGCAATTGAATGCTTGATAAGCTGCTCTGAGCTATGAGCAATTGCATATTGAAGATTATACGCTTACAATTAGCGCACGAAAACTATTCAAATACCAAAGTTTCTTCTTGAAAGGAATAATTCATTTCATCAACAAATACAGGATTTCCTACTTCGAAAATCTATTTAAACTGACTGTTTGCAAGACCAAACGAGCTAATTTTGTTTTCAAAGACATTAATCTATCGATAGCGTCTGTACTTTATACAAATGTTATTATAGGATAAAGAGGTGAAAAGCCAAAAGCGGGACGGTGTAAATAATGCATTAACGTTACACAATAACACGTCGGGCTATCCCCTCGATGGCTCACGTCATAGTAAAACCATAGTAACAGCACTGCAAAGGGGACGGTCCATTAAAGACCTCCTCTGGGTTGTTATCAATGATATAATCTGCGATTCCTGGGCAGTTTTGTTGCGTGGATAGCAAAACTACTTTTCTCATATAAAATAGAAACACTTCCATATAACCAGTAGTGGCTGTACGGCTAGAAAGTGCAAACGTCGCCATTTTGTAGGTGGGCATGGCATCCCCCTGAAAACTTAGTGGGCTGTCAATCAACGTTGGGGGCGCGGTTTAGTGTCTCGGACGGCATAGTGGTTTTGGTACATACGTCTATAATGTAAGCAAAACCGTACCTGGATCTAACGGTCAGACGGTTTACGTTCCAAGCTACTTTTGAAGAACAAGTCTGGAATGTGGGTCGTTTCTATAGGAACCGTTAGCATGGTGACGCGAGGATGATTGACAGTTGGTCTTGATTTGAGAGATGATTTTGTTGACGATCGCCCGTCTCAGCAAACGCGTTTCATATCAGGTGCGACCACCTTACAGAACATCGCGGGGAGGAGTCGACTTTCCGTATATGAAGAAGTGGACACGATCTTGCCAATCTAGTAAGTTGCTTGCAGCATCTCTGTACTACTTATTGTGACGATTATTTAAGGAAGGCGAATTCTGAGGAAAACAATAGTAAGCGGAAACCAAGCAACACTATCTATATGTACGTAATACAACAAGAGAAAGATCAGAAAAAAAACGGCATAAATTTATGTATTTTTAAAAGTACTGACAGTATTTACGTCAAGTGAAGATTTTTTTTTTAAACGGAATAGGAAAAACCACAGGCGTGCGTGTGTGAAAATGATTTTGTTGTCAACAAAAGTACATTTTTTTCTTCTATGCAGCTTCTATTTATGTCAACTTTCTTACATACTAGTAAAGAAGTTCTAAACGTACTTGCTTGCATCATTTTTTTTTATAATCCTGATGCATTATTCTAATTTTCACCATTCAATGCAAACGATTTCCTTACTTTATCCAGGAAAATCATAAAAAATAAATGACAACGACGTTAAAGTGGCACAATTTTTCAAACGGTCACACAATGTGTGTAGACGGATTTAAATTAGGCCATTTAAGAGAAACCTAGCCCGACATTCGACACGGTAATGCATCTCACGCTTGGATGAAAATGTAAAGAATGTTTGTCTGGTTTGTATCAACAAGCATCATCGTGAAATAACAGTGAATATCGCACAATCAAGATGTAGCAAAGTGACCAGATTTTCTAACTGGCCCTTTAGACCAATATCCTAATCACTCGGGCGTTGTTGTTATCATATTTCTGAGCTGAGTGTGTTTTACAAATTTCCGACTTGCGTTAGCATACAATATTGGTGTAGAATTACAACTGACAAGAAAACAACGACGACAGTTCATATATATCATGGTTTCGTTCAATATCATCAGTACTTTACGTTATTCTATTTGATATGATATCATTTAAGAAGAGATGATTTTACATCTATGTCGAATTTTGGAAGATACTGTGGTTTCGGACAATAATATGTCTTTAATTATTAACTGCAGCACATAACCCTGTGTTAAAATGCACACAGCAAATACTACCATGCTTCATCAGCAGTTAATTTAGATATATAGCGTCGAAAATCGTTTTTGATGTCAACAGCAGACAATCTGATCATGTCTACAGTATATGTGGAGCTACCTGGTCACATTCGTCGAACGTACTAAAAAACTAAGGATTCTTCGAATATTGGTGTCGTAAAAATATTCAGTTGTCTTGTCATGAGAAAAGGCTGCCTTAGCCTCTTACTGTTCTGTCACAGCCTACTTGAAAATTCTACGACTACGAAATCATACGACGGCCTACGACGAATGTTACCGCGCCGTTAATGCCGTTTTGGCCTCTGCTACACAGTTCGTACGACGGGTCTAGGAAAGCAAGTCGGGAACATTCTTAACTTTCGTGTCGTTAAAACTGGTTTGTGACCGAAAAAATTGTTGTTGGTCTTGTCCTAACCTTACTGACAAGCGGACTAGAAAAATGTCGTTTATAACGAATGTGCCTTTTTCCAAGTGATTTTGGCAAAATACATCAAAGATTAATTAGTTAGATTTATGGTACAAATTAAGTCACTGAGTTTCAAAATCTCCAGAGAGTCGAGCGCATTTTTTTGCCTAGAAATTTATCCTATCCACCTTGAGTGGGGCTTGGTGACCTGTCAACATCAGCCGATCTCTTGAAATCTCGCCATGACCGAGAGAACACCGGGCGTATTACTAGTATTAGTATCACCAGTACTGCTGAAAATGTCCATTAGTGTTCGCAGACTCGTTTGGCAAGCTACCAGTGTTTTCTTGCTTGTGACACAGTCTTAATGCTTTTTCTTGGCCGTTTGATTCGTGCTGTATGTTTCCAGGGAATACCCTCATCACAATTATGTTGTTCGTGTCCCCGAGGGCCGTCCAAAAAACGTTTCTATCACGCACTTTTTGTGGCCGTATTTTGTAGATGGCTCAATAACAGTTACACGTACCATGCTAGAAAGAACTGCTATTTGTAGATGGCTCAATAAAAGTTACATTTAACCATGCCAGAAAGAACTGCTAACACTAAGTGTACAAATGGCTATCTATCGACTAATAAATTGATTGGTTAATTAATCAATTGATTGATTGATTGATTTGAATAGTCGCTAGCCGGGCATTTTTTCATCGGGTAAACAGGGACACATTAAGATTGAAGCAAAGTATTTTATTGTGAAAAATGAAAGAGGTAATTATAAAATGAGATTGCAATTGGAGGATGCCTTTAGAACAGAAAGCCATTATAGGCACACTTGTTACCAATAAGGGAAGAAATACACAGACTCAAAACACCTAGCTAATCGCATTGTACAATTTTTTTAGATGCATGTTTATATTCTTGACCTTGCATTGACATCCAAAATTTGCATCGAGAACTCCCATGATGCAACGGGCTCTGTATGACCTCTGACATTTGTGCATTTAAGACTTGTAGAGAGGAACTCCTCCACATGTGACGTGTGTTGATCCTTGGTGAATATGCTTCTAATTCTATCCACAGAAAATGGCGAATTCTCCCAGTCATTCTGAGGCAAGCTTGTGAATTTTTCGTACAGGTCTCGGTGAGTCACTTATATCTACTGTATCCATTGCTTAGAAGCAAAGATTGTATTCTAAGACATGTATCTAAAGTAGCAAGAACATCATATTACTAACGGTACCAATACAGCCTTGTTCAAAATATCTAGGGCAGTGTTACATTGACGTTAGGCGTTTTTATAAAGTTGATTTGTAAGTGTTGCAAAGAAGACAAAGATTCTTCTTCTCTTTTTGGATCCCCATGCTTTCTTTATGAGTTTTCCTGGCAACGCTACCAGACTACCACTATCAATCTCTAAACAGAGGATTGGTTTAAAGCCCGTTTTTTAGAAATGTCAATCTTTTCCCTTGTCAGACATTTTGCATTGTTTGCCGCGGAACAGACATTCAAGCAAACGTATCTACGAGGAAAAGGACAAGCAAAAAACTAGTCAACGTCCCGCGTATCTGCTTGGAGATCGTCAGCAACACCATTCAATAGGTCAACTCCCGGGAATTCAGGCCCGTTGCCATGACGATGGCCACACCCCGCAGGGCGGTAGTGTGCGGTCCTGTATTGGCCCCTTGATGTGTGACACCGGCCTTTTCTTGTTCCCGCATTTTTTATCGGTCAAAGAATATTCCAACCCTTTGTCCTCAGTCACGATTTCAGCGATCAGATGTCCCGAACGATTTTTAAATGCAGAAATGTTTTGCGCAGCTTGCAGATCTATACGCGTGACTGAAAACTATGGTGTTGTTTGAATATTGTACACGATATGAGTGATTCAAACCGTTCTGATTGCCAAATGTTTAGTACCATTACATAGGGCCGCCTTGAAACAACGGCTACTCTTGGATCACTATCGGATCAGCATGTTGGCAGGAAATTGCAATGAAATGTAGCCACCATAACGTTGACATCTTTTATTGAAGTTTATGCACTGTTTTCTAACTTCGGCAGATTACGTGCTGTTTTCTTATTTCTAGATTTGCAGATTACGTTCTGTTTCCTTAATACGTTGATGAAGGTTAGACATCCAGGTAATAAGATACGCCAAAAATAATTACTCAAGCAACTGGATAAGATTTTGAAACAGTCAGACGTTTCAGACAGTATCCACTGTCTTTCGTCAGTGACTAACGATAGGACTGAGAACACCAGGTTTTATACCAAAACTCTGAATAGATATGCTAATGAGGTAAAGACAATTTAGGATGTCTTGAAGTAGTCTTCAAAAAGAAGATTAATTCAAGACAAAGTTATGCCAATAGTTCAATTAGCTACTGTTGTTCTAGTACAGTAACTAAATGTTGCTTGTCCGGGGGCAACACCATTCAACCGCTAACCGCTACTCCTCTGCCATTTACCACCATCTAAAACACAACCAGGGACACTCATTCAATTTCGAATCCACGGACATCCTAGATGGTGAAGAACGCTGGTTCGAACGGGGAATTAGAGAAGCAATATATGAGAGGATGTACAACCCCGCCCTCAACAGGAAAGGGGGTCTACGCGTTCAACTTTCAGGCACCTGGGATAATGCACTGCCCACCACCCCCCACCCCCGGACAAGCAACATTTAGTTACTGTACTAGAACAACAGTAGCTAATTGAACTATTGGCATAACTTTTTCTTGAATTAATCTTCTTTTTGAAGACTACTTCAAGACATCCTAAATTGTCTTTACCTCATTAGCATATCTATTCAGAGTTTTGGTATAAAACCTGGTGTTCTCAGTCCTATCGTTAGTCACTGACGAAAGACAGTGGATACTGTCTGAAACGTCTGACTGTTTCAAAATCTTATCCAGTTGCTTGAGTAATTATTTTTGGCGTTTCTGTTTCCTTACTTCTGCAGATTACGTTTTGTTTTCTTAAATTGGCAGATTACGTTCTGTTTTCTTACTTTGGGATATACGCAGTCTCCAAGCAGATATTTCGGTTGGCAATACAGTACCAATGAGCAGAAACTCTATCAATGGGCCAGCCTCTGTTTTCTCAATTCTGTTGGTTACGTATTATTTTCTTATTTTAAATTTGCAGATTACGCACTGTTTTCCGAATCCTACATACTGTTTTTTTTTACTTTTGCAGATAGAGTTGCATTTGAATAACGTCCTAATTACATGACTGTTAAACATACAAATCCAAAATCACCTGGCAACGTCCTGGTTTAACCATCCAATATGGTGGACAATACTGACGTCATAGTTACGCGAGTGTAAACACTGCATTTTTAACAACCTTTAAGTTACAAAGTTGTGTTTTTCAGACTAGTAGCTAGCTGGAACTGACTAGGCGTCATGGCAGGGCGGACGCACGTCTGCTTGGGATTTCTGCTGTTGTTTCTTCTGGCTCAAACCGTGAGTGTTACTCACAGTCCAGATTGATATGTACGCTGTTCTATACATAAGGAATAGAAATATGATAAAGTAGAATATGTAATCATTAGAATACACAGGAGACATTTTTTGCATGAAATGTTTGCACCAGAAGTAATACGATCTCTTTTGTGTTAAGCGTTACATACATTACGTATACGTTGACATCTATCTATATATCGATATGTATGTATGTATGTATGTATGTATGTATGTATCTTTCTTAAAAAAAGATATGTAGATAAATGAACCTACTATCTCTGTCTGTCTACAAATAAAAGCTGGCTCAAGTACGACAGGCTAGGGAACGACCTGGAGTCAGGACATGACATAAATAGGTTGGAAGTCTATGAACTTATCTTGGGTACGTTTTCGCAGGTGGCAGGTGTGTCGGTTCGCAGCTGCGCGTTTCAGCTCAGGTGCACCTGCATCACGTACTCGGACGGCCGGGTGAAGGTGTCCTGTAACCGGCAGGAGCTGACCACCGTCCCCGCGCCCACCGACAGGAACGTCACCGCCTCGTTTTACCTGGAGCGCAACCTCATTTCAAACATCGTGCCAGGTAACGGTTTTAACGTACGGTTGTGCTGGAGGACAGCCTTATTTCAAACATCGTGCCAGGTAACGGGTGTAACGGTTTTGTTGGAGGACAACCTCATTTCAAACATCGTGCCAGGTAACGGTTTCAACGGTTTTGCTGGAGCGCAACCTCATTTCAAACATCGTGCCAGGTAACGGTTTTAACGTACGGTTGTGCTGGAGGACAGCCTTATTTCAAACATCGTGCCAGGTAACGGTTTTAACGTATGGGTTTAAGCTAATATACAGGACACCCTTTTTTCAAATATCGTCCCAGGTATAACGGTTTTACTGTTCCGTTTTGGTGGAGCGCCACCTCATTTCAAACATCGTGCCAGGTAACGGGTTTAACGGTTTTGCTTCTATCCGACACACATATTTAAAGGTCACATATCTCCTACACCATCAAAATTGCATCTAAAGGAATCTCCAATGCAACATCGTCCAGTATAATGGCTAGGGTTCATTTCTTCTTTTTTTCAATCAACACACATTTTGCATACAGAAACAGTGATTCATCAAATGATAATTCGTTATTTCAATCCTCATTCTGTATCATAGAATTATAATCAAAATCTACAAACATTCTATTCTACTCCAATGTTTTGATTATTCTCTCCACCCCAAAACTATCTTCCCAGGGTCATTTTCCGGGATGAGGAAGTTAGAGTGGTTGAGTCTAAACGGCAACAAGCTAAGGTCCATATCAGCAGGTAAGGTAACACTATTCATTCAAATATATGTCTAGGCACTTTCCTATGCACTGTCCTTTATACACATCACACGACAATATCTAGTTAGATTTTCTTTTTTGATCATTTTCGAATACTACTATAATCATGATAAAAGAAGCTAGACGTGTGTATTATGTTTGATGCATATCATCATTATGTTTGGGACATTCATTTAAATTCTAATAATGATATACTGTCTACTTGTTAACAATCCACGAAGGTGTGTTCTCGGACCTACCAAAGCTACAGCACCTGGACCTGAGTCGAAACAAGATCACTTCTATCGCCAAAGGTAAAGTCAATTGGTTGATTTATTTGATTTTGTACACGTCAGTTTGTAATATGTTCACTTATGCCATAATATCCATCCTTTTCTCTGTTTTCGCTTCGCTCACCGAATTGTCTCCTTTTGCATGCAGAATATTTTTTAACGAGATTGCTTAGTGCAAGGTCAAGAGATCACTTCTGGGCACTAGACTAAATTGATAGGAGAAATCCATAGGTTACTGTGCTAGGAGATGGTGATAAGTGTTGGTTTTGAAGGCTTGGTTGTATTCGGGAGTGAAACACTTGTCAGGTAGAGAGTTCCATAACTTTGCAGTCCGTGGAAAGAAGATGTAGCCTTTGAAACTGGTATTGGAACAGTGTTATGATGTGAGTTAGAGGAGAACCTAGTCGTATGCTGAAACTCTCAAGCCTCAGTTCTACGAAGAAGCTAAGCGATCAGAGGGGCGTACCGGAATTAGAATAGGACGGATACCACGCTATAGAAAAGAATGATAACGACGTTATGGTCCAATTAAGTGAGTTGCTAAAACTGTGTGTTTTCTTGTATAGCTGTTGCATTTGATGTAGATTGTATTTCCATAGCTTGGGATATGGGTAGATATAACCCTAGACAACAAAACGTTCTGCAGATATAGAGTCAGATAAACCTTGGAAGTGTTCGCTACAGTTAGATAGTAATTGCTTAACTTATGACACGGAGAAGCAAGTTGCCGTAACATTAAGTATTTCCTTTTCAGATGCGTTCAGGAAACTGCCAAGACTAGAGTGGCTGAAGATGTCACAGAATCGACTGTCGTCGATTGATAGTGGTAAGAAACGGACCGAAAGTCTTCGATAAGATTTCTTAAAGTAGCACTTTTCTTAGACGTTATTAGTAAAAAGTATTGTTCCATCGATAGTGTGACGTAATAGTCCTGGTGACGATGATGTTGAATAGTGTGTACCAAGCAAGTTGAATTATCATTTTAGAGACACTCTGAAGAAAATTATTCTTCATTCATTTATTTAGCACAATAGAAGTATATGTCACCGACAGGCCAAGCAATGATGTATTGTCTATTTTCTATTTCAACCCGTTTACTACTAAGTTGTGTTTGTTTTACCTAGTCCCTGGTTAAGTATCCTTCTGGGACCAAGTTGTAATTGGTTACAGGGTTAGGCAGCAGGGAGAAGGTTAAAATGTCTCAATTTTCTCCATAGGCATCTTCTCCGACTTGTCCAAGTTGGGAGAGTTTTTCCTGGACGGCAACAAACTGACATCCATCGGCCAAGGTACGCCAAGCATTATCCTCCGTAGCAGGCTTAAAAACAGGGCTTTTTTGTGTTTATTATGCGCCATTTTCTGATTGTACTAGGTTTCTTGTATCCCTGCATTTGTTACGAATGGTTGCCGCCTTATACGGAGGTTTTATTTTCGGTGTGTTTGGATGATTCTCCTCTTGTGTGTTTGTAGCTGTTTGAATGCATTGTCAGTAGAGTGACAGGGACTGAGTCACCGAAATGGTCAAACTTTTCAATGGTGACAGAAAGTAGAGTTCAAAGTTCGTTTATCAGACAGAAATTCCAGGTCATAGGGTCAATAGAAGAGACTGCTAATTTGCAGGGAGGCATTGTTTTTGGTTTCTCTGTTTGTGTTTTGCGCATTTATGTATTTCCATATGCTAGACACGTTCACCGTAGTGACAGAAAGTGATCATGGACACTTATAATGCTGTTCAAAACCTTGTTTGCATAATCAATGAACTATTATTAAACAAGATATAACTTTACAAAAAACTCGACATTTCACACAGTCGTAACATCTTCAAACCCTTGTTTTTCAGATGCGTTCATCGGGCTGACAACATTGCGGTATCTGATGATTCATGATAACGAGATAGGCACCGTTGAGGAAGGTACGTATCTCATCACAACACTTGTTTCTATTGAATGTTTTTCTGAGGTTACCAATAGGATATTTCATTTATAATTTTCTTCTTATTTAAGTATCTATGTGCTTGAAACCAAAATATATTTTGATTGATAAGAATCCGAAGAGGTAGTGCATAACAAAACAATTTCCTGTTCATTCAATCCAACATTGGGAATATTGTCATCTGAAAATCATACTGATTACAACATCACGTATTCCTTCAGCGTTGTGTGTGGTTCGCCCTATCCCAAGCAAAATGTAATAACCATATCTAATACTTCCAAAAATTACCTCCAAGATGACATTATCACTGCAATCAACATTGAGAGCCGTACATTGCTTTTTGAAAAGTATATACATCAGGACTACATAGGTTTGTATTGAGGATAGGCTTGTCGCCAGTATGGCTGAATTACGCATAATTGGCCGGTTTCATTGCATCTTAACTTGACCCCACTTTAACGTAACTCGCGGTGATCATCCCACAGTCAGACATAACTTCGTTACAAAACAGATAAATGTACATACAACCCTCGATGGGGATTTGCTATACAATTACGTCTATGGCTCATTTGATCAGGCAGACTAGAGTGGAATAATTGATTGCGTACCGATGGTATTGCCGGCTCCCATGTGCATAGAATTGCTCCTTGATTGAATAAGCGGAAACGAAGTAGCAAAAATCAATAAAACTGAGTACAACCAACATGTATTTAGTCTTAATCATACATTATGAGAATCTCAAGTGTGCATTGAATTCAAATTTTCTTCACCCTAAGTCACAGATTTAGGGAGTTAGTTTTTCTGAGTGTTCACCTTTCATGCTTCTTTAGATGTTAGGCCTTCTGGTCCTGTCCTGTTAGGGACCGCTTACTTATCTTTATTCCTCCTTCAACGCCCCATGTCTCTTCCCTCCTTTAGTTTAATTAGATGAGCATTCTACCCAACGGTTGATTTAGTTGCGAAAGGATCTAAGGTCTAAGGTCACCAGTCCTCGGGGAAAATACTATTTTTTCAAACTTTACGTGATACTATCTACAGACATGTCAACAGTTGCTCAACTGCCTTCATCAGATCGTAATAAACTGTTACTGCTTGCCGCAAAGTTTCAGGTTAGAGCATGTATATTAAAAAAAAAACTATATTATTTTCTTACGAGCTACTGACCTGATAATGATATTCAAGAAAATATTGCTTCGTTGATTACATATAAAAAGTATGATAACGTAGCCCTTTTGAGGCTGTAGCTAGGGGAAGTGCGTTGTTATCGACTTTCTAGAGCAAGGTACTGGAATGCGGAACCCAGCCCACTCCTTCCTCCTCCCCAACCAAGTTTAGCTGGGTGGAGTGAGGAAATTAATAAATGAATAATGAATTAACACAAATCTTTCTCCACTATTTAGGTGCGTTTACTGACCTTACATCCCTGCTAGGACTTCACCTCGCTGGGAATAGACTGGCATTCTTGGACGGAGGTAGATAAACGTTATACAGACACGTCAAATAGAGATACGAGCACTCTTTATATTGTAGTATGGTAGGGAATATTTCTGTGGGTCAATTTCAATTTCAATATATTTCAATAAAAAAAGGCATAGATAAAGGCATACATCAGCAAAAGTTAAAATGTGTGATGAGGTTTAATTCCTTGCAGAGGAACTTGTTCAGCTGAACAAACTGGCGTACTTCAGCCTGGATAACAACCCTTGGCATTGCGACTGCCGGCTGCAGAAACTGGTGGAATATCTGAGGCAGAACCGGGAGAACATCAAGTAAGTCAGAAGTTTGTTTTTGTCGTTCACGCATAGTTAACAAGAGCTGACGTTTGGATGACCGGCTGTCATATTCTCCTCAGGGTAATTCTGACTGGTTCTCTTTGCATGGGAGCTAGGTGTCACCGCTAACAATGCGGTCCCAAACGTAAAGTATTGTCTCATACATGAGTATTTTTAAGCAACACATTCTTAAACCGTTATTTTTACCAAACACGAATAGGACCGCATTGGAAGAAATTGCAACGACCGTTCTGGAAGGCAACGACCGTTCACGAGATGAACATTTGCGGCGGCATCCGTCGATGCCGACGGATTTAAAATAGGTTTCGCTAACGCGAACCTGTGGCAACAAATGTAATTGATCTGGAACAATAGTATATTGTAAATTTACGTAATTGTAATTATCTGCTAACATGTTGACATTACACTTAACACCAGAACGCCATCCGGTCAAGCCGCCCCCCTCCCCAACTGCACGACTCCAGCGGCTCTTCTTGGGCAGAACCTGTTGTCTCAGACGGAGGACACTCTACAGGAGCAGTGTCTGCCCTCCTCTCAGCCGCCCAAACCATCTCCTCCTCCCACAGGTATTCTATAGTCACTAGTTCAATGTTACTGTTAATATTCTATCAGCACATACGGGAGATATTTCCGGGAATACAAGTAATCAGAGGAAAACATTTTGAAACAGTCAGACGTTTCAGACAGCATCCGCTGTCTTTCGTGAGTGACTAAGGATGACGAAAGACAGCGGATGCTGTCTGAAACGTCTGACTGTTTCGAAAATTTTATCCAGTTGCTTGAGTAACTATTTTTGGCGTATCTTACAACCTGGATGTCTAACCTTCATCAACGTAATCAGAGGAAACGTTACAGATTTGAGACCCATCGTGTAATCTGACTGGTAGGAAGTTACACAAGATTACAACTTCGTAACAGCATTTATTGGTGGTAATCATAACGTAAGTTTTACTTTTATTAGAAAGAAGAGTCATTTACTTCGTTACTTAGATAATCAGTTAGATTGGGTATGCTGTCATTGTTACTCCAAAATAGGGTTTAAGACCCGATCTCCACGTTAATCTAATACAAAATTGTCATCTCATTCGTTGAATACTTAATCACACAGAACATCGGATGAAGTACGCAATTTTCTACAAAGAGGCTCTTATAACTTGTATAAATAGTCCGTAGTAAATAACAAAACTAACATATCAAGACATCGTTATTCCTTTAAGCCAGTGTAATCATCCAAGTTCGAAACTACATACTTTATCATACTTCTAAATGCGAACATGTACTTCAATCTTATTTTTCTTAGTTATCTTCTTTCTATCTATTTTTCTTCTATTCAATTTCTCATATCGAGTCATCTCGACAGTAACCATCCCCTTTGAAAATGCACTGAGAAGAAAAGCATCCATGACCAATGTCAGCATTACACAACAAATATCATTTATTGATGTGCAAGATAGATTTGATCCTTACGTCGTTTTGTATGTCAACGTCTACGTCTATGTACTTTCCATCAAATTGTAACAAACTTTTACTTGTGTTCTGTAACCACTTCCAGTTTTGTGAGTGGATCAAACCTAACAGTCCATTGACTCCATTCTTGAGCAGCTTGTACTTGCTGTACAAAACAGTACCAATATTTAAGCAATATTTTTTTATTTTCTAGATAAAGTGTAAGTTAGGACTCTTTTAAAAACATGCATACTTCGCCGTGAACAATGAAAAAGCGATTTGCACTCACAACTGACGGTTGGTAGAGCACCAGATGACACCGTTTATTCAGATGGTGCAAGTTCATCTGGATAATGATGAGGCACAAGGGAGTACACAATACTACACATCCTTCATCGTCACCAGCGTTCACTTAACCATCATATTCTCCTTCCATCTACAACACCCCTATGGAAAAATGGTCCACTCCTTTCTGCTCACATCTGTCAATGCTGTCTCCTTTTTCCTGGTCGGGCGCATGTGCAAAGAAGGGGTGTTCTGGCAAGCAGATGTAATAGATGTGCAATGCAATTTTGAGACGGTTTTTCTTCTTTTCTTGAAATCTCCTTTCCCCCGATTTTCCCTCCACTTTGCTCGCCCGTTCCTGCCCAAGATATCATGAAGCAATTTCGATGGACGCCAGGGGTCGCTGCTTCCATGCTCAACCACGAAGAAGTTACGCCGCTGTTTAACATCGCCACCGTGCGAGATTGTGCGGTACTGTGCTGGAGCCGTGGAAAAAGCGAGTGCCTGTCCTTTGAGTTCATGCCTGTGATACAGAAGTGCGTTCTCAGGAAAGGGAATACTTACACCGTCGGCTTCCGGCTGCGTATTGAACCTGGAGTCGCCTTCTATGAGTTACGAGAAGGTTGGTTTCTTTACTTTCATTTCCATTGTTGAAATTACTTTATCACTTTCTAACTTTTCAGCATGTATATAGATGTCTAACTTCAGGGCGTTACAGACTCTTCTTGTTTCTACCGCAAGGTGGCGTTTATGCAAGCATACAGCCCTAAAAGTTTGTATTCTGAACTATCAAATAACATGATGAGGATAGTCACAATAGCTTGTTATTTTGATAAGCTGACATTAATTTGGACATACACCGGCGATTTTTGATTACATGGGTTAATGCAAAGCTTCTTTAGCAAATGTCATACCGCGATAGACATGACAGTCTTCATAGTTTTGCTTTAACTGATAAAGGCCCGGTCACTCTCATCGCACTATTGTCGTACGACCACAGAACTGAGGGCACTTGGGATAGTCGTGCATATGTCGTGCATCATTCGTCTTAGATCCTTGTCGGCAGTTGAGTCGGTCACAACCTGCTTGAAAAAGTTTGCAACATGAAAATCGTGCGACGGCCTACGAAGAATGTGACTGTGCCATTATTTTCATCGCCAAGAAATTCAACAAGAAAAAATTACACTTTACTCGAGTGAAACTGAATCGCATAGTTATGCTAGGGTCACATTTCTGATCCAGGCCCGGTCGTGCAGTCTTGAGGAACGAAAAGTATGACATAAAAGACAACAGAAACACAAAATTACGAAAAATTATCAAAGAGCATAGCTTGTGCATATTCACTGATATACACTTTAATTTTTCGTTTCCCTAAACAACCCGGCCGGACCACTGTTGGGAAATGTGACCAAAGCATAAGATGTTCAGCGTTACGATGAAATAGGAAGTCTTTCTTGACTAACAGCATCTTAATGTTTTCTTCCTCCTACAGAACTGAAGCCACAGTTTAAGATCTACGGTCGTGCTTTTGGAAGAAGGCGGCCTGGAAGAAATGGAAAGTCAAAGAACAAGAAAGACAAGAACAAAGAACGGGGGCGGAAGAAGCATGGAAGAAGGAGAAACAAGAAAAAAGACCGTACCGGGAAGAAGAAAGAAAGGAATGACCGAAAACGAGGAAAGAGGAACCGGAAAGAGCGGCGACGACAACGAAAAATTAAGGAAAAAGGAAAAGATTCTAATCTAGTTTGGATGAGAAAGGAGGGACCAGCGTCACCACCGTCTGACCAATCAGAGGGCATGAAGAATGAAACCATGGTAACGGATGTCGGAGCTGATGACGGCGCCATTTTGGCGGTTCCAACAAAGAAGGAAGATGCGAAGCAGAAGCGAAGACTTAGAAAGGGAAAGAAGAAAGGGAATCGAAAAGGGAAAGCGAAAAAGAAAGTGAAACAACGAAAGACATTCAAAGACAAGAATAGGAGAAACGAAATTACAAGAAATGATAGCGATTATCCAGTAGTTTAAAAAAAAGAATGACATGGTCGGGTTGAGTAGCTATAAAGGGCTAAGTGACATAACAGTCCAATAGTGTGTAGTGTGCACTACAACATGTTTTAAGTAGCCTCCATGCAGATATGTGATAGGTGCACTAACAACATTCCGAGTAAGCAACATCTCTTCACATCCAATATGATATGGCAAAAATAGTGCAAACGTCCCGATTTAGTTCTAACATCTCGATTTTTCTAGTTCTACGGATAATCATATGTTTACAGCGTCTTATCATATACTATAGATTTTATTTGCATAGCAATAATCATATTTTGAATCCCCCGACGACCATGTTGGCGGGAATTGAATCAACAGCAGTAGCATGTTGGCGTGTTTAACAGACGTACACTGTAATCCAACATGGCGTCAAATGAACATCCTGTATATGATTTAAACGATGATCTATGAATATAAGAATCAATGCTTATCGGTTTTATTAGCTAGGAAGAAGGTTGTTTCCATTCTCGTTTCGACAAGCTTTATTATGCTTCGGTCTCAATTGGAAAAAATTCTGGGAATTCTTGTGAAACGGGCCTGAAATATACTATTAAGCTCGCTCCTGAAGCTTCGCTAAAAAGGAGTACTTCACGGGCTGTTTATTGGCTCTGACGGGCTGACCCTACATGGCCCTGTGGGACACCCTGCGGCTAGGCTGCCGGGCTATTTTTGGGCATCTCGACACGGCCTTAAAATCAACGAGGGACCCGGTGACAAATAGACACCATGAGGTAGGCCCCCTCCCCCCTTGGTACCCGGGGACAAATCTGTGGCTTCGAGGCCCGTCCGGGACAACTACCCCGCCGGGCAACGGCGCAGTTGTGACCGTAGCATAAACAGTGTCCTACGGCTCAATGTCCCGTTCTTAGGATAGCAAAACTTATCAATAACGAGCACGTCGAGTGAGCAACAACGGCTGGGACTCTAACTCCGGGACTCAAACACTAACTCGACCCGCAGGTCCAGGGGCAGAGAGACTAACCACTGGACCGCACGCGCCACCACTGTTAGAGGCAGAGATATGATTGGTCAGAACAATTGACAGATATGTAAACATTGTCCCGAGAAATGCATATTACACAAAAATACAACATTTATAATCACCGTACTTTACAATAACAACATATCTATCTAAAAGTTGTACAATTATGATAGTAAAGCAGAGGAAAACAACACCATATACATATTGCACGTCGAAGGACATGTTATTATGATAACCATTAATACAACTTATGGTATGGTCACATTGCCAAACCGGGGCCCGGCCGGGCTAGTTGCGGGAACTAAGAATAAAAGTGTATGTCAAGTAATATACAAATATTGTGCTCATGATTAGATTCGTTACGTTTTGTGTATTTTGTTGTCTTTATATGTCATACTTTTCGTAAATTCCCGCAAACTGTCCGGCCGGGCCCCGGTTTGAATATGGGATAGTAGTATAATGCTTGGGGCACATTTTCAATCCGGGGTCCGGCCGGGCAGCAACAAAAAACACAAAACGTACCAAAAATTATTCAAGAGCATAGCTTGTGCATATTTATTGATACACATTCTAATTTTTCGTTTCCACAAACAGCCCGGCCGGGTCCCGGCTGGGAAATGTGACCCAAGCATAAACATGCATGCTTGCGTATAAACAATGACCATAATACTAAAGCGTATTAGCTATATAGTTAAATTGATACTAATTCTCTAAACTAATGCTAGTACTTAATATAACTTTATCAAACACTATAGTATATATATATACTAACTTGTAGTGTGTGACCGTTGCAAGAAACCCTACTATTGAAGTCCAGTTCTTGTTCTGTATCACTGATATCATATAATGTTAAGAATAAATAATTAAGGCAACATCTATTCCACGTATTTGCCTACTTTGTGACTTGTCTACCTTCAATCTTGTTTTTTTTTACAGATATATTGGTTTAAACTGTAGCATCAGAGGCCGTTACTAAGTCTTATTTAGAAATACATATAATATATGCACCGTGATACATTTTGAGAATCATTATTTCAGCTGCTTTAGAGGAAATGTCTAGCTCACCAGAGAATGTAACAACTGCACCAACAATGAGCTGCAATAACAATTAAGATATTCTGATGTGCCGGGCTGAGGGAAATTCATCGGTGTAGCCTTCGTTAGGCTGGTAGAGAATTTTTTTTTGAAAAAGGGGCTCATAAACAGATCTAGTCAGTTGTCTATAATGCTGAGAAATTTTCAGCTAGCTACGTAAGTCAAGCTATATTGATAAAATATGCCAAAAATAGTTACAAGCAACTGGATAAAATTTTGAAAGCATCCGCTGTCTTTCGTCAGTGACCAACGATAAGGACTGGAAAACCAGATTTATACCAAAACTCTGAATAGATATGTTAATCCAGTTGCTTGAGTAACTATTTTTGGCATATCTTACTACCTGGATGTCTAACCTTCATCAACGTATATCGATAAAAAAAATGATAAACGTATTGCATATGTAACATTAAAGAATAGGTCTACATTGCTCGTAATTCACTCGCACAACAGCAACAAAATGTTTTCTTGTAGTATCGCAAACAACAACAACAACAGCAGCAGCAACAACAACAACAACAGCAACAACAACAACAACAGCACAGACAACAGCAACACTAACAACAACAGTTCCGGCGATTCCATCTTCATCTGTCACCATGACGACAGCTTTGCCACGCCCAGTTGTGCCAACTAGTCAGCCTACAAGAAACGCTCACTCACAGAAATCTGTCAAACCCACAGTGTCACAGGCCAAAGGTAAGTAACTTCTTAATCATCAAGATGTGACTTCCCGTTTTGTATTTGGTGTGTGTGTGTGTTTGTATGTGAGTGTCTGTGTTATCCAAACGCCCCCCCCCCCGTTGACATTCAGACCAGTTGGCAGTCATGATACAGAAAAACATTTGTTAAGTCATGGATATGCAAATAATATGCAAATAACTATAGGTTGGTGCTGAGACAGGTGCGCAAGGTGGAATGTCGCTGATTTAATTCCTGATGCGTTGCCAGTCAAGACAAATATTGTTAAAAAATAGTAAAAAAAACATTTGATAAAATAATTTTGGTATGTAAGACGTGAATAAGTATCTCTAAGTCTAATACAGCCACCCTCATTAAATCAGGACCTCTATCGCTCCACGTTACCTTGCTCGCGAAGGGGCCCTGATAATCACCGCCGCCAGACATGGTTCTGGCGACGTCACCGCCCAAACAGCTTCAGCCAATCAGAGGGGTCTGCTTCCCCTCATCGGAAGTAAACGCGCAAAGAACGCTGGAAAGCTATCAACCAATCAGGTTACGTGTTACATTGTTGCTTTGGTTACCCAGAACAAATGGCAGCCGATAGTTTTGCTTCAGCTGTGGATTAGAGCGGCTTCGTCAGCATCAGCAGTCCACCCTACAGACACTTCTTGATGGCAGGGACGTATTTCTAAGTATAAGGATAGGCGGAGGGAAGAGCCTCTGTTATATGGGCTTCCCAGCGGCAGCGAAAGCCGAGCAAGCCCACCGACCCTGTCCGCGACTTCCGTCTGGAGATGAGTTCGTCAGCCCGCTCATTACCAAATAAGGCCAGCTCATTAATCATTCATGAGCAAGTGTTGGCGACGTTGCCAGAACCATGTCTGGCGGCGTGATTATCAGGGCCCCTTCGCGAGCAAGTTAACGTGGAGCGATAGGATTTAATGAGGGTGAAAACAGCCAAAGTGATAACTTAACGACGTATTTTGTGCAAAACGAATCACCATCCTTCAAACATTCTACCCACAGAGAGCGCACAGTGGGATAGATGTGACAAGAGACCGTTAATCGTTGCCTTGGCAACAGTCAGCACGTTCGCGGCTGTCCTGGTAGTCATGGTGATTGCTGGCTGCTGTTACATCGTTCGACGTCATCACTCTGGAGAAGCAGATCTCCAGAAGGATAATGAGCTGGCGGAAGAGTTACAATTTGTCAAAAAGCCCGGTACGTTTTACATAATCAAAAAACATCCGTTAAAGGCAAACAAAGCAATATTAGGGACCAAAAATGGAAATGAAAAAAATGCTGAAATCTTTATTGTACTGACATGTACTTACACTGTCTAGCAAATTTGTGTAGTAACTTCATACTTTGATACAGTTTGAGCATTCTAAAACCATCCAAAACATGCCATACGATGATCCTCTTAGTTTTGCGAGCCTACAAAAACCCCGGCCACGATTTTCAGTGAGTTCTCACATCACAACAACGTCGTATGTTTACATCATGGACGTCGCTATACATCGTGATAGTTTTGTTTGAGCTAATCATGTATAGGAATGACTAAAAATGAATTGACTTTCAAAATCCTATTTTCGGTTCTTAGTTGCAAAATCATGCCCAAAGGCTAGTTCAAAGTAGAAGAAAAGTTTATGTCTTGACCTTGCCAGCAGGCTAGCCCTTTGTATTAGCTAACGTTACAGGCTACTTCGGCAGCCCTGAGCCGGCTGTGAGTGAAATTATGACAATGTAATGGCATGTTTTGCCTACCTCATACATTCTCTACTCACGGAAATAACCGTATTTTTCTTCACATGTCTACTACTGAAGTGTGAACGACACCGCACAAGCGTCAGAAGCAAGAGTTTGCAGCTAACAAGTCTTTACTTCGTATCTGCTTGCCGACTATAATGTTCTCGAATAATTTAGAGTCAACCATCATCTGGTGGTCTGCAAAAGTATGAACGCTTCATTACAACTGACGGATTGCGACTGTTTTTAAAGAAGTCGTAGTATTTGTCTTTCAAGACTGAAGTGAGATTGAGTGATGTTTGTAGGTTAATGGTGTTCGTCATTTTCGTGTACGTATATCATACATATGACGAGAGTACGTGCCAATGTTTATGTTTTATAAGAGCCACGTTTTTATAAAATGGCACAGTCAATTGTTGATTTCGCCGAGAAAGTTATGTTTTCGGTGTCGTGTGTGATTGTGTGTGTAGACAGCATATGTGAAGAATCTTTCGATGTATCTTCATTATATCCTGCTCTCGGGTAGGTATAGGAGAAAAAAGGGGAGGTTTGATTTCTGGCCTTCTAGCGACTTTTTATGGTACTACAGCTGTTGTAGACAGAATAAAAAGAGGAATAATTAACTATTTCGTGTCGAATCTTATTTCAAGGTGGAAACACGTACTTATATGCACTACTTAAATTTGATCATGATCTTTCTCAGGTGAATAAGAGCTGATGATTAATCTTCTTAAAGTTGCGAATGGTATAGAAATGGGACACTTATGTGTAAGTTTCCACCTGACTTCTATGCGCACATGCGAAATGAACGAATAGTGACAATTGGCGAATAGTGGGAACTTGAAGGGGTTATAGAAGTGCCCAGCCATCGCCATATTTGGGCTAGTTTATACTTATTTTTCACACCGCAAAGAGGTCTTGGCAACTATGGCATTGTTTGTTTGTTTGTTTTATTATGATCTCCATTCAGTGTACATTCTATCATGTGACCACTACGTGGTGTATTCAGCGTTGTTTGATCTTGATTACTTGCCACAACCATTATATGTTTGCTAGTCTATGCCAAACTAACTACGCTGGCTATAGGGAGAATCCTTCGGCATGGGAGTTTGGCCACCAAAAAGGAACTTTTGTCGAAAAATGTTAACTTTCCTGCAGACGAAGGAGTCTATTTTTTTGCCAATTATTTACCCTTTTTTTGGCGAACCCTTTCATTCAAGGAAAACCTGGTAGGTCGTACATTTCTGCTACCTAATGTTAAAACAGCATACGCTACTACGTTTGTAGGTTATCAAAGATGAAAACAGAAGCAAACGACGCAACGAAAGAGACTGTAGACTTACATTTTTCTGCTTGCGCTTTTATTTTGATGCCTACAATAGATAAGGTGCTCCTTATGTGTTCAGGATTTGTATTAAATGCGGAAGAAAGTCAGTATGAGACTATCAAAGAATTCTATTGGTTAAGGTAATAGGCCATTTGGTGAAATGTTAACTTAGTTATTATCACATGGATTGCAATAGGATATGTGGGTAGGTGTAGCAACTAAGTTGAAATATAGTATACAAATCCTGGTAATTATGTCATCATATCCGATGGAATCATTCCTAACTTTGACTTTTCTGCACCGAAATTAAAAAGAAAAAAACATAACTTAGGGTACGATAATCTATTTGAAATTCTATAACAATGCGAGAGATGGCAAAGAACCATTCCGTGCTTTCTCACTTGTCCAGATGTCACAATATTTCTGATAGTGCTTCTGTTCTAAAACAATGGTCTGTATCATTCAGTGAACGTTCTATCATGATCTTTCTACGCAGCCTTTTGTCGCAATGTCAAAGTATAACAGATTCCAGATGATGTCCTTAGACTAACATGTTCCCTTCTATGTTGATAATCCTGCCCATGATGCCAACGTAGCTCTCTCCTCTTTGACCGACAGTTTACCACATGATGTTGTTGTTGTTGTTGTTGTGGCGCAAACTTCATACTTGTATTCCATCCATTTTACACCCTGTTTGTCATGTTCTCACAATGTGCTATCTGCTTGTAGATTCTACTCAGTGATGTTACATCTTTAGTGATTTCTACACCGTTTAATGCCAGTTGGCAGGATTTCTCTGTGTACCCTTTCTAAGTATGTAGAGCGAAGCATTTTCAAATGGTTATTGTATCTCTGAGTGGTGTCTACATTCACTCGCTTGATTACATCAGTCAAGGTTTTCCCAATTCTCTACGAACACTTATCAGTTGCTTTGCATCGGGATTGATGTTATTATTTTCTGTATGCCAAGGGTGTTATTTTTATGCAACATTCTAGTCGACATGATAATGTGTTCATCTCTTCAATCTCATATCCCACTCCTATAACTATATCTATAAGCATCTCGTCCTAGGCAACTACAGGAAAACAATAAAATACAACATGCTGATGACATGAAGTCTTTCAACCGAGCCATTCAGTACTTCAAGTGAGATTAGATTTCTTTTGAAAGAACATGGAAGGAAATGTTAAGTGAGTAGAACAAGGGGATCTATCTATAAACCTCCTTGGACCAGAAAATAAGAGAATCATGCTATATGTATGCACTACTGAGTTAGGAGAAGAGCAATGCGTATGTAGGTGCATGCAGTGAGGTTGCACCATCAAGACAGCTACACAGAATGTATGAGAGAAAGCACTTGAAATTCATTCTTATAGATCTAAACCAACAATCCTGTCAAACAGCATGTTTCCAATAATCGTTGTTCGTCCGTTAGGGGTTCCGCGGTGGTCGTATCTCGTTATATCAGTCCGTTTGGGTTATTCCATGCTCGTATCTATCTAGTCGTATCAGTCCGTTTGGGTTATTCCATGGTCGTATCTCGTTATATCAGTCCGTTTGGGTTATTTCATGGTCGTATCTATCTATCTATCTATCTATCTATCTAGTCGTATAATTCCGTTTGGGTTATTCCATGGTCGTATCTAGTTATATCAGTCCGTTCGGGTTATCTAATGGTCGTAATTCGTTATGTCAGTCCGTTTGGGTTATTTCATGGTCGTATCTATCTAGTCGTATCAGTCCGTTTGGGTTATTTCATGGTCGTATCTCGTTATATCAGTCCGTTTGGGTTATCTAATGGTCGTAACTCGTTATGTCAGTCCGTTTTGGTTATTCCATGGTCGTATCTCGTTATATCAGTCCATTTGGGTTATTCCATGGTCGTATCTCGTTATTTCAGTCCGTTTGGGTTATTCCATGGTCGTATCTCGTCATATCAGTCCGTCTACTTTATATTTGTATCATCAGTCTTCATCTAGCCTACGGGCACGTAGTGTTCATCCTCATACTCGCAGTAGTGCTCTTCGCAGACACAGTCGGTGATGATGCGGTGAGTGTAGTAGAAGGACTGCTGCGTCCCACAGGTCATGGCGACGTGCTCTTCCTCGAACTCGCTGGCAGTGCAGCAGCGACACAGGTCCCTCACCATAGTTCCTGGAGGGAGACATAAAACACCGTCATCGATATACCGCAGTGCTTGAAACATGACATACACGGAACATTGCCATCACCTTGCAAGGCATTGAACTGCCTGAATGCAAATCTAGCACTTGCAATCGTAACGGTGCCGGAACAACAAACGGTTACACATTAATTTTGTATCCTGACTTATCACGCTTCTAGCAGCCCTATAACTGGTTAGAAGCTGGATGGCCAGGACCTGTAATGCTACGGTCACATTTCCCAACCGGGGCCCGGCCGGGCTGTTTGCGGGAACGAAAAATTTAAGTGTATGTCAAGAAATATACACAAATTATGCTCATGATTGATATTTTTTATATTTGTGTATGATTTGTTGTCTTTTATATCATACATATTTGTATTTTTCGTTCCCCCAAACTGCCCGGCCGGGCCCCGGCTTGGAAATGTGACCAGTCAGCAGAATTTGGACCGTTTATGCTTTTGGCATTGTGCGAACACGGGCCATCTATTGTTAGACTGAGAACTGTCTCATACCATTGTGTTACAATTAGAGGCAGTGGTGACTTGTTTCCATAGTGACAGAGAATCCTGAATTGTAAGCAAACTCTGCAATTCAGGACCATTTACCCCTGCTCACGTACGTTTGCACTTCTTAACAATAAATCTTTGTACTAGCAATATTTATAACTCTTATTGGACTGATTTCATTTGTAGTTCTGGGACTGACAGCGATGAGACGGAATTCGACCGGTTTCGATTTTATCCGTCTTTATCAAGAATGGACTTATTGGACTGATTCTTATATTGATGAAGTTTCCTAAGATGCTATTGCTGATTCAGAGTTGTCAATGAGCCCCTGACAGCGATAGAGGGTGTAACACAGGCTACCGAGTGAGGTAAGTAGAAATAAAACCTACCTGGCGCACGTTCGCAGATGTATGGCAGGGACCATTCGCAGGCCTTAGAGATAAATTGGCCGTCAGGCGTGGCTGTTGCACAGCGCTCTGTGTTGCTTATGGACTTCCAATTCCTGTAGGAGAGCAAAACAAAGTAAATAAAACGACCAATTGGGTAACATACAATTCCTGTAGGAGAGCAAAACAAAGTAAATAAAACGACCAATTGGGTAACATACATCAAGGACAGGCCACATAAACAACTATCTTTCCTGTCAGTCTAAACGGAGATTCTCAGAAGAGGTCTAAACTATAGAAAATGTAGCCCACCCTGCAGACACTTATAGTCCAACACATCTTTAGGTATGATGTGCTATGGTCCAGGTGGGATATCATGGTTATTGGTCTCTTTATGCAAATTCATGCAAATTCAGAAAATTCAAAACATGCCTTGCATTGAAAATAAAGCAGCATTACTTGTGTAATACTGGCCCAAATGACGTCAAACTTGGTGAAAGTCAAAAGAAGGAAAGTCGACATCTTCTGACCCCATGTGCACTTATTGACATATCTTTTCTTGTCGTTCTTCAGCTATTCTTTGAAAACCATTACGCTGTATAGACCTTTCTCACGCGGCGGACATGATAGAATGAAAACGAGGCCCTTGTGGCAAACATTAGACCGATCCTAACTGTCAATCACAATTACCAGTTTAGCCAATGATTACCTGATAATTAGAGAATCGACCAATGAGGAAGTGGCTGCATGACCGTCAGATATTTGCATTTCTATGTTTTTATTTTGCATTTCTACGCTCTGACAGAGGAGGGCGGAGACTATGGGATCGGTCAACGAAGCTCTAAATTGCTGCATCTTTTTTGCACATTGCATTAGTTGTAATATTGATACTTGGATATCATATTTTAAAAGTTAATGTGATTTAGGAGGAAAACTAAATCTGTACATTATTTTTGCTTCTTTGCCTCATTGGCCTCGTCTTCATTCTATCATGTCCGCCGCGTGAGAAAGGTGTATATGAAACTGAAACCAAATAACTTACGTGTCAATTCCAGCTTCCATTCCATCTGTCCACGTCCATTGGCCTGTTTCTGGGTCGATCGCCAGACCCACCCACAGACCCACCGTGCCCGTATAGTTTGCCAGGAGTTGTAGAAGATATGCCTGTCCGTGAGAATAAGTAAATGTGTCAGTGCAGAGTCTATTAAGAAGAAGTACCCTAGGCCACAGCAACTGATTTCAGGTCATATTGTTCTTACGACATTTTGAATATTAAACAAGTTGCCAAGACGAAACTAGGGGGCTGTGAAGGAAAAATCCAGCTGTATTTAATGATAAGACCTCCTAACATGTAACGTTTGATACTTAGAACAAAAGAGAATCATTAACTGATATCTATTATGCAAATGACACCACCATTTGCATTACTGTGGAGAAAATGCTACAATACAATAGTGGTAAGTGTTGTGAATTTCATACTTGCGGCACTTGGAAGCTATGTAAAGGTGACCATGGTTTGACAAACATTATGCAAGAAAGAATGTTATTTGCATGCAATTATAGCCTTCTATGCCAAGATGTAACTTTAATCTTTAGAATGGGACAATTTTGGGTGGAGAAGATCATCAACAGATGCTACTTAACAGTTGTGTAGATGAGGAAATTATTTGGATATCTAATGAAAAACTTAATGGGACTTTCAGATCTGTGACATTTCTCACTTAGGGTGAGGTTATATCATACATACATTATGTTACTTAGTATAAATACGTCGCTGGAGTTTTCTCTAAACACCTTTCTCGTTCCTTCTGCTTTTAGAAATTTCTTTTACATAAACTGTGTTCTACAAACAAAAAACTAGTGATTTTTTCTGCTATCTGACTATCTCTCACAGCTTGCCCTGGTTTTCAACCCCTACCTCCTTGTCTTGAGTTGAAAAGCTTGCAAGCCGTCCTCCTAACTCCGCGCAGCGGTCCGTTGCACCCTGCTGATCCCGTTCCTCGTCGTCTATGACCTTGTAGCAGCTGATGTCATCATCTGTATGCCAGTCAGCTGGGCAGTGTGGTGCCGATGCTGTAGACCGAAAGAGGCAGATTACAAAACAGCTCCCAAACCTGGCTTCTGGTCGCACTAATCTAATTAGTTGATGAGAGGGCAAAAAAGTAAACTTAACTGTCGAAAATTTGTAATATCAAATTTCATGCATTTCTCTTATGTATGCAGCAAATTCTTGTGATAGAGCCAAATATGGGTACTAAAGGTGTAGCCAAACGTGTCCAAAGGATTTTCCCACAAGATGTTCGCAAGGCTATAAAACAATTGAACAATTGAATTATACAGAAGATCTTTATTGACACAACAAAAGCACAGCGATTTTCGTAAGGTCTACTACATACATACATACAAACGAATAAGTGCATACAAATGAGTTTGGTTTCACACAATCATATGGGATAGAGCAACATATAGAAATATCACATGTCATATACTTATACATTGCTTGTTCTAATGTCCAAACATTCTTTGATGTATATACCTATCTGTACACGGTAGGGATTATCACCTCCTAATATGTAATTGAATCTATCGACAGAACGGAGCGCATTGAATTCATTTGAACAAGCGGAGATAAAGGTGAATAGCTTTGAGCGTTTATCCTCATATCTTGAACAATTCATGATAAAGTGACTTTCATCTTCAATCTCATTTGGGCAAAATGGACCTTTGATCACAGGGAATTTTACGATACCTTTCAGCTTCAATGTTCAATTTATGGCTACATATTCTTATCTTTGTAATCGATGTACGAATTTCAAAATTATGTATGCATGTATATGTATACGTACGTCACATACACGACTGGTCTGAGAACACCCTCAATTTGTTGTCGTGAACGTATCGTACCATAGTGTCACTCGAGCCTGTCATTCAGCGCACACTGATGTTATAAAGGCTCCACCCATGGCGTATTGCCAAAAAGATAGAGAACTCACGGAGAAGGTTGGCTTGAGAAGTACATCTGCCCTCACAGTAGGTGTGCAGGACTTCCTCATTACTGACGCAGTCCATGCCCTCCTCGTCATAGTGAATGTAGTCAGTGTAGTTGTACGGCTGACACTCTTCTTCTGGTGTCCCCTCCCTCCTAAAGCCTGCAGGTTGGAAAATAATCCAGACATGTGTTTTTACATCGTTAAATCCTTTCTTCATCTTTGTTGCTGGATGGATCAGTTATATTCCCATTTCGGTTACGTCAATGTTTTCTGCAGTTACCTTCCCATTTCTGTAACGTCAACTTTTTCTGCGCAGAGTGAGAGCTGAATGTCTGACGAATTTATAGGTGGTGCGTCGGGATGCTCTACTGGGAAATTGTGAAATTCTTAAATATCAAAAATATTATGTTTACCACATTTTGAGGGTAAATCTAATGTTCTGGTAATGTTTAGGCAGATCTTTGATAACTTTTTTTTAATCATTAAACGTCAATTATGGTCTGCCAAAATGACGGAACAGTCTGGGCGGTTGGTGAAAAGCAAAATTTCTTTCAATATGCAGGAATCAAAACATTGCATGCAGGTTATTTGAGCAATGAATGAAAATACTCGATCTATAGTTATGTTCTTCAATGGGGAAAGGTTTCTTTAAACATCTTCCAAATTATGATTATCAGGTCTTTTTTTCTAGAAAGAAGAGATTAATCTTTATGGGCATACAAAATTCCAGCTCATTCTCGGCAATTTATACTTACCTTTGCAACATTTAGTACTCTTTTCTAGAAGAAGGCGAACCATTAAAGATATGATGAAAAAAAGAGGATTAAATGTTGCAAAATCAGGCGCAAACCCCTGAAAGTGATTGGAATATTCGCACATGTTTGGAGATTAGTACAGACCTCCTACGACCTTTGGCCGAAGAGTTGAAATTAAAGAATTGTGGACCATTATCCACGAAGAAATCAGCTCAGGCTTTAATATTTGGGAAGTATGATTATTTTCGTCCACGCTAATTCAATCTGCTGGTACTTGGCTTTCAATTATACTGAACAGGAAGATCAACACGATAACAATCTCCAAGCAGATCTACACGATGCCAAGATCGTATAAGCTAGCCAGAGAAGCTCCAGTCAGCCAGAGAAGCTACAGTCAGTCAGAGAAGGTCCAGCCAGGCACAAATGTAGCTTCCCTGGCTGACTCGAGCTTCTCTGGCTAGCTTATACGACTTTGGCACCTTGTAGATCTGCTTGGAGATTACGATGACAGGGACTGAGGAAAAGTCTGTGCTGATTGTTCACACTAGAGGTTGCTCACGCAAGCAGATTCAACTTTGGCATCTTGGTCTCCTTTAGTCTCACTATCACACTTACATCTGTGCTTCTCACAGCAGGTTCCGTTGGGCCCTCCTTCATAGTATGTTTCGATGATGAAGGGTTCTGTGTAACAGAACCACGGTAGGTCTTCCTCAGGCTCGCAAACATGCGGAGCACATTGCTCTATCGTTGTTGGCATGCCGACGGGGAATCCCGGAATTTCCAAGCATATACACACGGTGCAATTGTCTCCCGGGATTCCATATGTTTCATTCACCTGGCAGATGGAAGGAGAAGATGGAATAAGTACAAGTACCAGTCGTTTCTCGAAAACTATGTTGCAGAATTGTCTAAACTGTGAGAGGCATTCCACTATTAGGTAGATCAACTATTAGGTAGCTTTTAAAGGATGGATCAATGAATGAAGACCTTTATTGTATTTTTTCCACACCGGGTCACACACAGAGGAAAACGTGACGAAAGTCAATGAATACAATATAATCTAGCTAAAGTTGAATAAATTCAACTTCTCGCTTTTTAGTTATAGTAGGAAGAACATGACAGACAGATTGACATGGGGTGTTTGTCTAGCTGCACAAGGAATAAGAATGTTTCTACAGCACGTAAGTGGATGAAATAGGGAACTGTAATCTATACACGCTTATACGCAGTACAGTTACTCTACTTGCTATATGATTTTCATCTACATTCTATCACAAAATGGTATTCGCCCACTATTCCATGCAAATTACCATGTTTTTATCATCCTTCTTCTAGGTATTTCAGTTTCAATGATAGCAGTTAGACTTGTACGTGATATGGTTTAGGTGTGCATGAAACATTTGGTGTGAGCCGTGTGATAGTATCATATCGTGTGTTATACCGGTTGAACAATACTGAATACACAACTTCGTCTTGTAAAATAAACAAACAAACAAACAAGTGAAAAGTTAGTGCAATGCTGATTCGGTAGTTATAGGAACCGACCAGGTCGTGTGTCACCAAATACATGGAATACTGGGGACATTCAGTTAAAAATGTCATGATGCCAGTATTGAAACATTATAGAAATTTCTCACTGCGGATATTTTTGACATCCAAAACTAAAAACTCTTAAAAAAAGCCCACACCTATCTGTAATGTAATTATTGTACAAACAAGTGTTCGATTGCACTTGCGTGACAGACCAATGGTGTCGCCCTCATAATCGATATCAAAAAGGGGGGTCTGCTACATGGCTGTCTGGCTTTATGCTGATAATGAATTAACAAAACACGCGTAGAAAAGAAACTTACGTCATGGAATATTTCCTCGCCAGACAAATCAACAACACAGCAAGGAATATCTTCACATTGTCCACAGCATACTCCCGGCAGATTGCTTGGTACATACGTCATACACTGAAACAGCATCAAGCACAAAAATAGTCAGGAAATGGTGCATCCCGAATATGATATTTCATGTTATCTGCCACTTTCTATCTATTTGGTACTTTACATGATGCAAACAACAACATGGCTGACAGCTATGAAGTGCGTTAGAAATTAGAAGACGACAACTTTGCAACACCAAATAGTAGTGCAACACCAAAGATGGTATTTGTGTACGGTGCAATGAAGCCCTTGAATATTACATAAGGATGGTTCAACTATGTGAAAAAATAAATTGACTTCAGAAAATAAATTAGAAAACGACAGATTTTCAACACCAAATAGTACGGTGAATGAAGTCCTTGAATATTATAGAAGGATGGTTCAACTATGTGAAAAAATAAACTGAAAATTGACTTCAGAAAATAAAATAGAAGACGACAGATTTTCAACACCAAATAGTACGGTGCAATGAAGTCCTTGAATATCATAGAAGGATGGTTCAACAATATGAAAAAAAATGGACAGAAAATTTACTTCAGAAAATAAAGATAGCCACTCACCGGCATCGGGCAGGTTGTATTGCACTCTTCCGTAGGGTAACATTCGATTTGATGCAGGGTACCCCCATGTTCGTGGTTTTCTTCTTCCACTGCTTCCAGACACGTGCATTGTACACATTCAAAGGCTGCAGTCCAGACGTCTCCAGGCTAAACATGTCAAAGAAGGGGATGTTTCATGAAAAAGCAAACAAATTTAACGGTTCTTGGTCGATGTCAATGTGCAGATGTTGTCACATTGGTGCACCACATCCGTAGTTTGTTTTTGGTACACATTTTGACAGATTAGCCCAAGTGGTTCGGTGGGTGTCACTCTACCGTCAGGGAGGGTCGTGTAAAGTGCCTTTCCCAAGGGCACAACGTCGGGGCATGGTGAGTATCGAACCCGGGACCTATTGGTTCTGAGTCCAATGCTCTAACCGTTACACCACGCCGACGCCACTGGGGATATTTCTTAAGCCAATAAAGAATTCAACTCTTTCCATGAAGTCATTCTGATGATAATGAGTGTTTAAAAATGATATTCTTCAGTTGACCACAAACAAGACTCATTGACAGCCACTCAATATGTTTTGTGTTAAACTAACATGGTTTTAATGGCAGATGTTTGTTATTTCACGACGTGTTTCACCTTTCAACTTTGACTTGAAAAGTTTTAGAGTGTACCTCTCAGGGAAGCAATCACGAGAAAGCTTATTCCACGACCAGTACACATTGGTGTATTTGAAACAAAGATGGCAAGTTTTCTAGTCGATTCTGTAGCAATTACATCGTCTCTGATGTTCTTCACAAATAAATCTAAGGTTCCTTACCAGGTAGAATGTTGGTGTTGGCATTGGTGTGCCGGGAGGTAGAGGAATTCCCAGTCCGATAATGTAATCCACAAAGTCAGAATCTTCATAGATACAGTAGTCTGGTAGTGGCTCTGAGAAAAGGTACAAGGTACAGATATGTAAAATAGTCGTGTACTATTCATAACGTCTTCTTTTCCTCACGTCCTCAGAGTAATCTAATCACTCCCGAAGAAGGTCGGCGTAAGAACGACCGAAAATTTGAGGTGATGAACTTTTGCTTTGTGTTGAAGTTAAGTATCAAACTTTATAATGTCTTCTTTTCTGTTGACTATAGCTAGTAGTACAATGTCTCGCATTATTTGTCAAGAACACCATTCGTATGGGCAAGTACGGTGGATTCTTTAACCTATGGTATTTTAACTTCCGAGTCTTCTCCATAGACCAAAACAAAGGCTTAATGCCATGTGCTATGGACAAATACAAAGCGTAGCAAGAATATACAATGAGGGGCTCGAGCGTTTATCCTCTGGATCCTCGGAATTTATTGTTTTTATCTATTCAGTTTACAGATACAATCTAAAGGGAGTCGGCAACAGGTGTTATAGCCTCTACTGGGCCGGCTCCCTAGAAACAAATCAAGAGAAATCTAAACTAACAACTACAACAATAATAAAAACAATTGCAAAATGGACAAGAAATGATAATAACAACTAAAAGTTACATATACAAAAAGGAAAAAAAATACCATAATAGACAAATACAAATGATTGAATTGGAAACAAAATGAAACTAACAAACAAAAGGAGTAATAACGCTTGGTGCTTAAGCAGTTTGAAATATGTCCCTTATGGTAATTGGTCACAGCTATGGTTACTGTAGTATTTCATAAAAGGTCTCTTGAGTCTGAAACGGCATAAGGGATCACGGTTGGGAATACAATTCTCATTTTCGTCCAATTGTGCATGTAGATGCTTAACGGAACTTACCACATTCATTGGTAGTGCAGTTGCACCCAAAGTTGAAAGGCACCTCCACTACTTCATAACCCTGAAAAAGAAAATTTTGAATGTCATACTTTTCTTCTGAGAACAGGAAGCTCATTTTACATACTTTACGTTATGGTATTTATAGAAATATGTGATCTTTTATTGTACTCATTAGAGATGAATATACGTTGAAGAGTATGACAAATGTTTCAACGTGTTACAATTCATTCTAAATACTTGTGTGATTAAAAAAATCGACGAAAACTTACAGCTTCACATGTTATGTTTGGTGGCAATGGACAATCGACACACACTGTAGGATAAGAACAATAAATCAGTCATTCTCAGATACAGATGACAATTTCTAAAGACAATATGACCACAAATAACGTTACCACTTATAGAATGGACAAAATTTTTTAAGAAAACTAAAGATTACGGGTAGGCAGACTCCCCATCTTTATAGACCCAGCTAAATAGACATTGACGTGGGGCTCGATCTCGTAAATGATTTATTTACTCTATCACAGCTCTCAATTTCTCACACATTTTGGTGTGTTGGGGTGGTGCTCCGTTTCTATAGCCACTGGGCCACACATGCAACTACAATGGGGCTAGTAGTAACGTGCGCTCAACTTTTATCAGTGCAGAATG